>OZ020268.1:113436071-114928571 GCA_963971225.1 Melieria omissa
AAAAGAACCAAGAAGCTTTAAAGTCTGAAGAGCAAAGACTCAACTCAACTCCAAATTCCATTGCTTAAAAAACAAAAAATTGTCTTTCAGCTGTAACGCCCGAACTTAGCTTGAAAGTGACTTTATATATTTGAATTCCTGTACTTTGTAAGACCTATTGATCAGTCAGTGGTAGCTGAGGCCGGTTTATGAAAGCATTTCAAAGCAAATACGAGTATATTTATTAGTTTCAAGTGATCTGGTTAGAAGCCACTGGAACGGACAGAATGTTTATAACAAGGGGAGGTTTAAAACCTCGAAACTTCGCTTGCGATATTGTTTCGAAATCTTGAATTTGCCAACCTATGATAAAAGATACTCGGCAACTGCAACGACAGCTCTTTTGGGAATTAAAGCTGAACTTTGCGACTTTGTGCCAGAAAGAACTTTATGTCGATGCAAATAATGTCGATGCAAATAAGCTTAACCCTTTTGACCCCTAAATTTACTCTATGTCTCGATATTACTTTTTGGTATTTAAATCATAAAACACTCATCTAAGAAGTGTGCCGCCACGCCTCTTTGTTAGAGTTCTAGAGCTAGTTTACTTTTGAACAATTTTACCTTAACCCATTAAGCCCCGAGCCTTGCGTTTGCGCAACGTTTGGAAATTTCGCTATCTTAAGTAATTCATAAAGACATAAGACTTGAAATTGGGTAGAATTGGATTAGAATTGATCGTTTTAGATTCTGCCATACTCAAATTTCAAAATTTTTTAAATATTCATACATTTTTTTCGATCCAAAGTCAAAAGTTTTTTTGGGGAGTTTTTGAAATTAAATTCAAAATACTTATTCTTTAAACCTATCAAAATCCCTTAGTGAGCTGCATTTCGCAATGCTAAACTATATAAAAAAACTATTGAAAAAAAAATATTTTTAATTTTTTAAACAAAAAATCTGCTTTAAGTTCTGTGTTGCGCGAATGAAACGTTGTCCTAAACACTGCCAATTTTCATATAACGCAACGCGTAAAAATTTCAAAATCCAAGCAGCTGATAATTTATTAGCACATTTTATTTTACGCAAAAGTTTGATTTTGTTTATTTGTGTAATGTTTGCGAAAAAGTAATTGAACAAAAGGGAAATAGAAAATACCCTGAATAATACGGACGAGGAGTACGAAGCAGATAGAAACTTCAAATATGCTGGTGTCGTAGAAATGGTTGTGCTACCTCCCGTTGAAGTTGACCAAATTAGTGACATAGAAGACATTGAAGAAAACATTCAGCTGCTATCGGATCAAGTGGAAGCCATTCTTAAAGAAGTTATAAATATGCGCAACAAAAACTGAAAGTTTACTGAAATTTTATGTTTTGTATATGACTAAGGCCCAATGTTGCATTTGCACAAAGTACGTTGCGTTCAGCTCCGGTTCAGTGGGTGGGGGTATGCATTTGTTGCTTGATTTTTTTCTTGATTAGGTCAATTAATAAGATAGTGAAAATTTTTATGGAAATCGCACAAGCCTTTCTGGGATCAGGTTTTAATGGGTTAAAACGGGTTAAATACATTTTGTTTAAATATTATTTGATTACAGAAAAATGATTTGATGTTTATGTAAAAATACAAAATTATCACTTTTTGATTTTCCTTAACTTATTCAAGAAACAGGGTTCAAACGCACCCAACTCGTAGACTTCAATTAGAACACAAACTTTCCCTGATATCGCTGCAAATTATTGGAAACTATTATGGGGACAACAGTAAAAATCTTGTAATTTGCTTTAACTCACTTCTAAAAATATTAATTTATTGGTGTCTACTTAAATTAAACCCTTAAAGCAATCTTAGCTTTTGCTATAAGATGACAAATAGGTCAAGTTGCTCTCAGGCAACTTTGGGGTCGAAAGGGTTAAAATCAAGAACTTAAAAAAGTAAAAGAAAAATAAATTTTTTGTACTCAACCTACTTAATACAAATTTTAAAGAATTAAATTTATGCTTACAACACTTTGTTGCATTTAGTAGTTTCACGAGTGTGGCCATTTTGCGTGCGGCTACTGTGTCTTGATTGCCAAACACATCATTTAATTAACAATTATGTTTGCGCCATCATTATCAGCGCTAACCATCAGCAACTCGAACACTCCCAGCTAACAGACACCAAAGTGTGGCAAACCCAATGTCACAGATAGAAGTTGATTCACGCCAAAGCAGGCAGCACCACTATCGAACTCGAGAATCGAAAATGTTGAAGCTGTTATATGCAGTTTGCCTGTGTGTGTGGCACTCAATGTTGTTGAGTTTAATGGAATTTAATTGAAACACTGCACAGTGCAATTGCACAAGTTGATGTCTGGTGTTCGTGGTGGTGGGTGTTGAAATAATGAACGAATGTGGCTAATTGCGGCAGCTCCATTTCAAAGCCAAACAGCAAACAGTATAAACAAACAATTTAGCAAATATAAATAAAAACGGGTGTGAGTTGGCCTTTTGAGCGGCACTGCAATGTTGGCCGAATTAATCATAATTGCTAAATGCTGCAAATATCAGCCAACAAATTGCAAAAACATTTTACGAAAAATTGCAAAGTGAGGGGAAACACACACACACAAACACAGACCACTTACAATTGCAAAGGTTAAACAAATACCAAAAACGTTTAAAGCGATTCTAAAGCGAAGTAAATTGTGCCTTTTATTTTTGGCTACATATTGCCAAATATGGCCCAGTGTTGGTGGCCATACGACACACACACATTGTAAACAGGCAGAATAGACAGAATTATATGAATGGCTAAACAAACTTTGTATGATAATTGCTATGGGGCTAAGAGTGGATAAGGGGCACTGTCGACAAAAACAAATATGTTAGAAAAAAATTAAATATCACCGGAAGTGCAGCTGAATTGTTTGACTGGATCCAAATGCTCAAGTTGGAGTTGAATACAATAAAATTAAAATAAACAAAAATACTGAAATTCATTAAAAAAAACTAAGGTTTAAGAATTGTTATAGTAGAAACTAAAATGCAATGAAAAAATAGAAAAATAAATTGAATTTTAAATATTTTACAAATTTTGAATTTTGAAAATTAATTTGAAAACCCAAATTTTTTACATTTTTTACTTCGGTTGCTAAATTTGCTACCAATGGTCTTCGCTCGTCAGAGCAAATAGAACAACAAATATTTTATGTAAACAAACTGCGCACAGCATTGTTCCGCCAACACTTTTTTCTGGCTCAATACAAAAAAATTACTGAACAATATTAATGGGTCACAAAGTGCGAAAAGTTCGGAACTGCGACAAACACAGAAGCATAAAAAAGCGTCAGCGTTGTTGACAAAAACAACAGCAGCACCAGTGACAAGATTAAGTAAACGGACATGATTGATTAAGTTGTGGTGCGTTTGAGCAATCTTATTAATCAGTTAATCAGTTCATCAGTCTTCCGCGAGCGCAAGAAAGGTGATTAAGTGGGACAGAGGGCGCAGACAACAGATAGATTCAATTTGCTGCATTTTGATTCGGTTGAGGGTTCAAAATGTGCCTTTCAATCCAGTGCTCAGGCAGCTCCAGGTAACCGCAGACTTTTCGAGCTGACTGTCAGCACGGCACGCTTCACATGTGACAGTCCGATACAAGACGCGCTTTCAATTGTGGCTTTATCGTTTTTCACTTCAATTTCAATTTCGGTTTTATTGTCGTGACCCAAAAACCAGAATCAAAGCTTTGGCTCATAAAATTGACGCAATAAAACGGCGACAGACAAACAACAAAAAAGGAACTGTGCAGTTAAGTAGTTGTGTGCATAATGACTGACTGGAAAACTTTCAGACATCAGTCGATGTGACCACACAACGACAAATTCTGTCAACGTAGACAGCTGCGCGTCTGAACTCAGAGTAGGTTTGACAGTGCAGCAAATGTTGAAACAGACAAGCCCAGCATTTGGCGGCAATTCGGCAGACAGACAGACTGGGGTAAGCTTTGGTCTTTTAGCTTCAACATGTCAAACGATTTTGGCCGCACTTTATCTTACGAAACTTACTTCGATTTTATGTTTTTAGTTAAAACATTATAGTAAAATAATCATTAAACAATTTTAGATGAATTTAAAGCCACATCAAAGTTATCGTTACACATTTTTAAGTTTTTAGTTAAAACATTATAGTAAAATAATCATAAAAATATTTTAAAATTTAAAACCACATACAAGTTATCGTGAATGCCAAAAAGTGAGGAAAGATTAATGCTTAAAAAAAAACCATTTACAGTGTTCACAGCTTAATCAACCAAACTGATTTCAACTAAACGAAGATTGATAGGAAAATAAACACTACTAGAAACTAACATAAACTACTAAAAACAGCTCAATAAATTACGACATGTAGAATGTTTTACGGGAATTTTGACTTTTTACTCCACCTTTCATTATTCACTAATCATATATTCACATTAGGGATTGCAATCTCGGGCCATTTTTACAATCCTATGATTGAAAATCACAGTCTCGGGATCCGGGGATTTTTTCGGGATTGAATATAATTCTAAGGAACTTAATCAGATGTATTTTTTAATCAAAAAAATTTAATTTTCGTATTAACCCTTTCGAACCCGAATTTTACCCTGTGTCTCGAGATTACTTTTTGGTATTTAAATCATGAAACACTTGAAATATGCACACGACATTTGAAGTCGCCACGCCTCTTTGTTAAAGTTCTAAAGCTAGTTTACTTTTGAAGAATTTTAGCTTAAAACGGGTTCAATAAATTTTGTATCAATATTTTTTAATTACAGAAAAATTACTCAATATTTATGGAAAAATACAAAATTATCACTTTTTGATTTTATTTAACCATTATTAAAGAAACAGCGGTTTTATCAAACGCACCAAATTCGTGGACTTCAATTAGAACACAAATTTTTCCTGACATCGCTGCAAATTATTGGAAATAATTTTGGGGATAACAGTAAAATTTTTGTAATTTGCTTTGAATTCACTTCTAAAAATATTAATTTGTTGGTGAATACTTAAATTAAACCCATAAATCAATTGCAGCTTTTGCCAGATGACAAACAGGTTAAGTTGCTCTCAGGCAACTTTGGGGTCAAAAGGGTTAAATACAATTCTGTGCTCTTATTTTTTAACTAAGAACAAACTATTTCTGACAAATAATATGAAATTAATAACATTAAATTGCATTTAATTGCCAAACCTGGTTTTAGTAGCTGAAAAAGTTTTACTGCAAAAGTACCCAAACAGAGTTAGTTGTACAAATTTCTATTATTGCATTGAAACTTATTTAAACATCAGAGACAACATGCAATTTGTTCAATTCGCGTCTTTCGAAATTAAGATGACAACAGCAAAAGTAAGCTATTTTTTATGTTTTGATCTCAGAATCAGATTTTCCCAGGATTTTTCGGTACTGAAATTATCCGGGATCACCGGATTTCGTGATTCGGGATCCCTAGATTGCTATCCCTAATTTACATCGAAACATGTTATAATCTTTTAAATTCTATTTGTAATCACTTTTCACCTGCTATGCTCAAAAATATTTAAAAAATTCCATACGTTTCAAAGTGCAACACTCACCTTGCGGTAGAAAATCGAAAATATCGTAAAAAAGCCTAAGTAAAAATAATTGCATATTTTCGCATAAATAAAAATAAATAAATAAACATGCTACCACTCGTTTCTTAATTTTTTTATTTATTTATTTTTTTATTCTAAAAACGAAAACTGTTAAAAATTCAACTTTTCATTTCCGTCATAGATTGAGTAGATATGTGACGTCATATTTATCGGAAATCCTCCATAAAAAACACCATCGAAAATATTTTTCGCCAGCTTAGCAACAACAACAATAAAACAAAACGCGCCTGGGTGCAGCATTTGCGATGCCATTCATCCAACCAGCCAAACGAGACGCGCTGCACCAGTTGCGAGTATGAAAAGTAAAAACAATATCGACAGTGTTGGTTCGTTAGCTGGTTAAGTGAAGTTGGAAATGTTTTTGCGTAATGATTTCGTGTTGCAAAAATTGTAAACAAAATTGTGTGCATTACTTTTGTGTATGAATTATGCCGACTGAGCAACATTTTGCTTGCTTTTGAGACACGCAGCGCGGTCTAAACGCCACTGAGTGGTAATTGGCGGTCGTAATTGTTATTACGTTGTCAGTGCAAGGTGGCAGCACTGACAGAGAGTGAGTGAGTGCAGTGCGTGGTGCGGAAATGGAAGTAAAATGTGGTCGACAGGCTGAGGCACTAATCAAACGAAAAGAGCACAAAAAGTTAGTCGACAAGACAAACTTTTCTTATGTGTCATGCAACGTTGGTTAGTTATAGAATGAGCACAATCTAGCAGACAGCTGACGGCTGCCAGTCACTTTGCAGGCGCTTGTTCAAATTTACCCCACTTTGCTCACGTCACATTCAGTGCAGCGCGAGTCAAAGAGTGCTACCACCCACTGCCAACAACAACAACAACCACATCACGCATAATGGTAGGTTTTAGCGTTTGCAACTAATTAACACGTTTTTTATTTCGTTTTACAGCAACTTGCTGCTATTTTTGTATGCATGAACACACACACACACACAGACCGCATACCTGACGACAGCAACAACGTCCGCAGCTACAAGCAGACCGACAACGCTGACGTTAGTGCTGACATCGTCAACGGACAAAGTGATGAAATTACCTTGAGGCATTGCAGTGCACGTGCAATTGCCACAAAATACTCGTAACAGCAGACATACCACGTCGTTGTTGTTATTGTGGTTGACGTTTAAACTTTATCTAAAAGCTGAAAACAGTTTTACATAATTTTGAATAAATCTGCATGAAAAACGACCATTACAGAAATACAGCTATGAAGTCAACAAGTGTAGCAAATATTCGAAATGTTCGAACTCCACGAATGTGGAAAAAATTTCATTGAAATATGCGCAAATGTTGTTCATTGATTTTTTGCCACATGAAGATTATAGACTGACATCATAATATCTTCAAGTCCTGACTCTGTCAACGTTGGTGAATCATTTTACATCAAATTTAGATAATTCTGTTGTATTTTAAATCAACTCACTACGAGTGACAATAAAAAAAACCTTATTCCCTATTTAGACAGTCAGCTAAATTGCGCAATAAGGGGATATTTTCAGTTTACATTAAAAACAAATTTATTTTGTCATAAAAAAATCACAATTCAGCTAACTGCAATTACCGCTAAGTTGACCATAAATTAAGCTCGATTCGCCATGCAACCCTGAGTCGTCTTATTATTGACCAAATATTAACAACTGTTAACAAATTCATTCATAATAGATCGAACCAAAACCAAATTGAAGAACTGACGGAAGCGAAAGACGTCTTGTCAATATTTGTTTGCTTTGAAAATTCGTTTAAAAATAGTGTCCTTTGGTAGGGATGTTAAAAACATCACTAAAAGTTCAATTCATATTTTTAAGCACGTTTTTTATACATAAACAGAAGAAACCTTTCTTTCGTCAAAACAAAAACATGTTCGATAACATTTTCAATAACAGCTGTAAGCTAAATTAAGATGAGTGAACAGCAATAAACTCAATCAAGAACTAAACTGCTTCAATTTATTTGGCTGTCTGAACAGGGCATTATCATCTCTTTGCGTAATCAAGACGTCTAATGGCGGATAATGCTACCAGCCGTGATTCATTGAAGCAAAGTCGGGCTGGGTCAAATTCTTGACAGATCTTGTGGTAAGTACGTCGCTTTGGCTAATTAACAAATTACTTGTGTAAGGCTATTTCCAGCTCTTGAGTTCAATACTTCACTTTATCTGCTTTGCAGCGAAACCAAGAAACTTTAGTCTTAGTGGAATATGCGAGAAAAATCGGCGCGATAGTCGGACAAGTATAAAAGCCAGCCGCATACAGCGCAGGGGGGCAAAGGGGAAGCATGCAACAGTCCAATAAGTAGAAGCAAGTGTCAAAGCAAACAAGTGTAAATTTGTAAACAAAGTGATTTCGGGTTTTTGACTGCGTTTGCTCTGAATAATTGAAGTGGTTTTATTTTCAAGCACAATCCAGAGACGAACTTAGAGAAGTCATTTTCATAACAATATTTTGAGTTTTGTTCCGAAAACTAAAAGAAAGTAATGCCTAATAGTTTAACCCTTTTTTTATTATGTTGCTATATGGCAACATGCTACTTTGTGGACATCTGAACCCTCTGTGGTTTCAAAAATACTTTTTTTGTTGGTTGAAGTTTTCGGAATAATACAAAATTAATAAACTGAATATTCAAGTTAAAAAAGATAAGTATACATGTTTTTTAAATATTATATTTTTACATGATAAAGAATGAAGGAGCAGAAAAAGTAAGACATTTTTAATTTTACTTTTTACTTTAATTCAATTACATTTTTTAAATAAATTTAGCTGAAGCAAATGCTGAAATATTAATTTTTTTTTATTATGCGTCAAAAATGTTATGTTCAAGTTATGTGATAGCCAGAACGATATAATTTCTGTCTCATGACAACATTTAAAAAAACAGGCTTCGGTAACAAAAATTAAAAAAAACCTTGGTATGGGACGTTGTTGATACACAGTGTGTCCCATGGAAAACGGAAAACATCGATTTATATTGGCGCCACCTATTGGTGGATGTTAGCAATGGAAAGGTACATTCTTAACTGACATCCTGTCAAAATTGTATGACATTTGGTTCAATGGAAACCAAAATATCGCGCTCAAAGTGACAGCGTGTTTGTGGCATCGGTCGAAAAACGAACAAAGAGCAAATATTAAGTTCTGTTTTAAACTCGGTAAATCCTTTACTGAGACGCATAATTTGCTGAAACAAGTTTATGGCGATAATTGTCTATGCCGTACAATCCCGTAAATTTTAAATTTTAACTTTTCCCAGTAAAAACCTGTAGTGAAAGGGTTAAGAAATTTAGTATCTAACAGAGTTTTATTATAAGCGAACTTTATTATAAGTACTCTTTATGGTAAGCAAATTTACCCATTATGTTTGTTATGTATAATTTCATCTCTACTTTGATAAGTTAAAGTGAATCATGTTTTCAAATCTGTAAAGTTATTTGACATCAACCAACACATTAAAGCCTCGCCGAGAGGTTCTATGAACTCTTCCAAGTTGTCTCAAAACGACAACAATAACTTTCGGCAATGCTTATTAAAATTCTAATTAAAACTAATGTGTGGTCGCATAAAACCAATTAACGAGCCGAGTTGAATTGCCTGCAAGGCGAGTGGGGCGTATGAGAAATGCTCAGATGACTACACATCGCAGTCGGTGAGGTGAGGTGTGTACAGCTGTGGCAACAATTGGACGCTGACGTCGAGGTCACTTAATTGAATAGAATTTTTGCTCTTCTTTCTTGACGGTAAAGAACGGCATTAAAAGCAGTTTCGAACGCAAAGCGAGGCAAGCGGCGACTTGTGATGGCGATTGTCAAAATACGCGAGTGTCGTTGACCTCATGACGAAGGCGGCGAGCAGCAGCGCGTGCGGCAAATGACCCAAAGTATATATGGGGCTTTATTAGCATCAAGCTTCCATACACATGTGAACATGTGTGGAGTGCTTCGTGACCAAACTCCAACTACACTAATTGCACTTTGAACTGGATAGAGCAGCTGCCGGGGGGTGTATCGGCTTAAAAGCCTACTTTTTGTGTCCGTTGATTATGTGAAATGAAATTCCACTCCCCACTACTGTTTTCATTCCCTTCCCCATCGTTTGCCAGTTCAATCGCTCATTTAAATGCGACGGACTTTGGCGTTACGCATGAAGTACGAACGCAGCAAATGCACTCGACTGCCGCAACAACAACTACAACGCGCTACTACAATTACAACAATGGCATCAAACTGAACAACGCTATTTTTACTATTCAATTACTACTGTTTGTTTTAGTAGTTTTTTTACGTTTTGTTGTTATTGTTTTGATAGTCATTTTGAAGCCGTTGCTGCTATGGGAAATTTCCTAACCAGCCGCCAACTGTCACTGGTCGCCGATCTGCTACGGCGCTACCAAAACGAGTGCGGGATGCGCATCGCGCACGGGCTAAAACGCTCCCAGCGACTGACTACCAGCGGCCGATGATGGCGTTGGCCCCACTCGCCAGGCGACCGGTCGACCAGCGGGGGGTGCGGCGCACGTATGCATTGGAGCGTTAAGTACAATCAACTATACACTTGTGCCAGCGCGTGTGCGTGTGCCATTATGTGTGTGTGTGTGTGTGTGCGTGTGTGTTTGGGTATTAACATTTTTATTGCAATTACAATTTTAGGTTTAATACTCGTAATAGTTGCGCTGCCAGTCGCTTTTGGTTGCTTTGCTTTTGAATTTGCTCACTTTGGCGCTTCCTACTCGACAAGAAATCGTAATAGACGGCGCAAAGCTATGAGCTGTGAAGGCAGTAAAAGTCGGAACGAGTGTGCGACGGCGCAGCAGATGTGCGGCAGCGCGGAAAAGTCAACTGAGGATAGTAGCCGGTTGAATGTTGTTGGTAGCGAAATTAAAACTCCCGAATACATTCTACACTCAACAGAAAAGCATGAAAAGATTTCTGTCTACATTGAACTTACTACACTACGTTTTTGTTTCATTTCCAATAAGCATTTTTGTAAGTTTTGATGATTGCGTTGACATTTGAACTCACCTGAAAGAAGAGAAAGAAAAATTGGTTTGTTAGGGTCATTGGTGAAAATTTTAAAGTAGGAATAATAAACTGAATTATGACAAGAAAGCATTAGACATAATTAAAAAATAGTAATGAACATTAAAATTTTGCAGCCAAAGTAAAATAAAATAAAAGAATAAATAAAAAAATAAAATTAAAAAAAAAAATAAAAAAATAAAATTAAAAAAAAATAAAAAAAATAGTCATTTAGTTCTACTTAATCTCTTAGTAGATATTGAACGACTTATTTACATCCTACACAGAGCGCGCCTAACACTTTTGTTTGCTTACATTCAATTAAAGTCCGACCGATTAATCGGCATCAGCTAGTATCGGCCACAAAAATTGGCAAAAACCGCTTCAATTTTTGTTTTAAATTTTTTAAATATTTTCAAGTTGAATCACTCTATGCTTTTTTCTCATATCATTGTTTAATTACTAAATTTTAATTTTAAGCTGCCCGCTGCCGTTTGAATTGGCGCCTTCGAAGCATAACATATTTTCGGATATTTTTATTAAATAAATGTTTCCCAAAAATGTTTTTTATAAAAACTAGTATACTTGACTTATAGTGAAATTTTGCGTTCAACATTTTTCCCATACACACTAAGCCTTAAAAATCAAGTTTTGTAGGAGATTTTAGTACCAATTTTGATTAAGTACGAAATAAACACTTGAACACATTTTCAGTTTTGGCTTAATTCTGCCGTTCAAGTTAATTTCTGAGCTTTGATGTATTCAGAGACCTATTGTAGAATTTTATGGCGAATATTTTCGTGGTACATTTTTTTCTTAAAAAGTCCTGTTTTACAGGACATTTTTGGCATTTTAGAAAAAAAGAGTCAAATTGACCCATACAAATAGGAACTACAGGGTTAAAATGCTCCACAAAAATATTCTTCGTAGTATTTTACATCAAATTGCTGAACCCATCATATACCTAAAATGTAAGGTTACATGGATTTCGTATGCCGTTCCACCATAAGAATGTGCAAAAACGGGGAAAACTTTGACGCCCAAAAAAAAAAATGCAGATGTAAACTTTCAAAACGCAGATACACGTATATTTTTTGTTTGCCCCCTCTACCAGAATCCGTTATCAGAACAAAGTTATTTTTTTTTGTGTTATACAGTGTAAATGTTCCTCAGTCACATCGTTTTAAAGTCACAGTCATATGTAAAGCTGCTTACACATCTTACAAGAATTTAAGAGCCTTGTTTACTGTCATGTAGTCATAGTGTTCTTGTTGCCTTTGTATGGATCGATTACTCAATCTCTAAACATTTTTTCATATATAAAACTTTAAGGCCAACATTTTGATTTATTGCATAAATTGTGTATGTTCCTTTGTCTAACTTTACTTGACTCAACATTTGTTGTAGATACGCAATGTTTGAGACCCACACAAACAACCGACTTCGTTCAGTGCCCATTTCCGACACCAGTTCAATGCATTTTATATTGAACTTTTTAACAGGAATGAATATCAAAATGAATATTTTGAGCGGAAAATGTGCACCTGCCCAGGCCCAAGTCAGCCTCCACTCCGCTGGGTGCTTGCATAAACGGTCTCAAGTGAGTGTCCGCAAACAAAGGTCGACATACATATTTTGTTTATAAACAGGAGACGAAAAACTTAAATAAAACCAAACAAATAAATAAATGACGCCGCGAGTGCGAAGCGTTCAACACGAAAAGCATAAATCATGCATGCACACACACACACACAGAGGCGCACGCACACATAAATGTATAAGTGCAGGAAAATTGTTTAAAACTGCCGCATAAAACTTTTAAGCAAATATTCCAGCAATGAAATTTATTTATGCACACACGTCCGCCTGTACGTGCATAATCCGCACAACATGTCCCAAGCCCAGTCAACCGGTTGCCGTCTGGGAACAGTTGTGCTCCGCGCGGCACCTAGCTGCGCGCCTGTGCACAGGCAGGAGGGCGAGCTGCAGATATGTTCGCCACTCAGATGACTACACAGCGAAAGTTCGCCGCTGAGATCTATTCGAGCATCTGGTGGCAGTAGACGGTCGATAACATTTTTGGGCGCGCACGTTTTTTCAGCCCGAGACAGTCAACTGAAGCTGGCTGGTTGGGCTTGGGACAAGGACGAAGCAAAAATCAATGATAATGTTGCCATAACTAAAAGTTGTATTTGTGAATTTTCCAATTTTTTAAAAATATCATCAGAGATCAATATTAAAAGGACAATGACTCTTTTTAATGAAACATTTTCTGACTGAACTTTAAGCGAAATCTCAAGTCAATTCGCAATTCGAAGACATTGGAAATTTCGAAAAGATCGTCTTCATTAACCTTCCGGACAGGATATAGAGGACCCATGGTGCACAAAGGGGGCAGATGGGGGTTTGTGTGTTCAAGCCGTCTCGAACACAAAAACTTCTGGTGAAAAATATGGTTTCAAATGGTATTGGGCTCAAAAGTTGTACGCAAAACCCCCAAAAATGAAATCCTGTGCACGCCACTGTAGATGCCACATAGTCCAGAACAACAACAACAAATTAGTATACCATATAGTAACTACCATGGTCGATTTTTCGACCACTGAAAAGTACGCGGTGCTGAGATGTAAAAGTATTTGCATAATCTTATGGATATCAATTGATTGTGGTAATTTGGTCTTTAGGCTTCGTAAATAATCAATCATAAATCGATAATTTGAAAAGGTTATATATTTTTCAGAATATTCAAAATATGACTAAAAAAAATGTTTTTTTTCGTGCCTTCGCCAACATCTCTAAATTGATCTTTAAAAAAAAAAATTATTATTTCGATGCTATTTTATGCATCAAAAGTTCAAAGATATAAAGTCTAAGTGCAGAGCTACTCTCCTTCAAAGTGGCTGGTCAAAAAATCGACCAGCGGCCGAAAATGGGTGAACAATCCAATAAATCTAATTTATTATCAAAAATAGAGTCAGACCGATTAATCGGTCACAAAAATTGGTATCGGCATCGGTCTGTTTTCTCGCTTTAAGTTTTGTGTCCAATTTTTTTTTATTTTTTTTAAGCTGAATCACACATTTTTCTTGCATTAATTTTTTTCAATTTTTTTCATTTTTTTTAAGCTGAATCACTTAATTTCTGTTATTTTTCGTTTTTGTATTATTTTTGTGAAATATAAAAAATAAACTGTTTTTGATTGAATCTATAATTTTTATTTCTTCTACGGAATCGGTGTCGGTGTCGGCCGATTCTCGTGCTTGCAACCGATTAATCGGCATCGGCCAAAAAAGTAGGAATCGATCGGACTCTACTCACAACAAATATAAATAAAAAATTTAGACATTGGTCCCATTTAGTGGCAAATTTCATAACTGTCCGAATCTGCGGTCGATGGAAGTCGGAGAAAAGTTTCGAAATACGTCCCATCCAAGATCCGATTATGTCCGAATATATTCAATTTCCAAGTAAATTGAGTACAACTTGAACTTGTGTGCGGCTTTGCGTGGGACGTTAATCCGATAGATGCACGGAAGAGGGACGCCGAGCACAAAGCGTGATATGCAAATGCCAACTTAACGTGCAAAACTTCACAATTTCCGAAACAGCTTCAACCCTGAAATGGCGGGCGATTAGTTGTAGTTGCAGCTACTGAAATGAGTGCGTCGTTGCACGTTAGCGCCGCCGTTCGAGTCACGTCGCACAGATGCGAATGAAAATCGCAAACGAAATGGAAATAAGGCAGCAGCAGTTGAGGTGATGCTACAGATGGTGCTATTCTTGTTGTTGGTTATAGTCCCGTTGTCGTTGTTGTTATGACGTCTTGCCAAGCGAAAAGTTCCACCCTCGGCGGCTTTTGAAGTGCGTGCGTGCGATGGTTGCCAGCGACGCATTCTACATAATTATGGGCTATGCGACTCGCCGCATTTCAAGCTGAAAGGGCTTTGACTTGGCGCAGTCTGAACGCAACAACAACAACAAATAAGAGAAAGCAGCAACCATATGAAAAGTTATGCCACGAACCAACCAGCCGACCAACCAACCAACCCTCTGTTCTGAGATACTGATAATGCTGAGTTGTTGTTGTTGGTAACGGCGAAAGTGGTGGCAGTTGCATATGCACCACGTGGAATTGTACTACAAATGTCGCTGGCGTTTCTATTGCTGCTGCTGCTGCTGTTGATGCCGTGTCACTTGCATTCGCTGGTAACTTCTGCTGAAGGTTAGCCTCCATGCAAGCTGCAGCAGCAACAACAACAATAAAAGCAACACATCGATGTGGTGATTTGTAAGGGTGTGTATTGTTGTTGTGTTTTCTATTATGGTATTTGTTCTATTATATATTTTGTTGTTGTTGTTGGCATGTGGCATATGTAAACAAAAGGCGCATACAAAATTATGAAAACGTACTTTACGGCTTGGGAAGCAAGGGATGCGCATCAGTTTGTGTTATGGCGTTGAAAGGGAATCGAAACATCGAAGAGATGGGAGCAGGAACTCCCAGGAACTTTGGCAACAGGCACAATTTCGGTTTTAATTAAAGTGTTTGCATTTGATTGCATGGAAATTAAATGCAAAATATTGATGAACTAAGGGGAAAAGTAGAAATAGTATGAAAAGAAGTAAATAGAAATATAGAAATATAAAATGCGACAGGTGTTGTTTGGACTCGAATTGCCAATATACATACAAACATTCAAGTTTGTTGAAGTTTGAAAAACAACATAGAAAGGAGCTCAATTGATCTAATAAGTCCGATAGAAGAAGAAGGCTAGTATCGGTCACAAAAGTTGGTATCTTGCTTTACTTTTTGCCCAATTTTTTTTTAAATTTTTTGCAGCTAAATCACTCAATTCTATTTTCTTGCTTTAATTTTTGTTTCCAATTTTTATTGCATTTTTTTAATGAATCGGTCAATTTTTATTTTTAATTTAATTTAACTTGAATTGAAATTTTTTGGTTTTTGTGTTTTTTTTTTTGTGAAATACGTTGCAAACAAATCTATCCATCAACTGATTGTTGATATCTCGCTTACATTCATACATGAGTTATTTAAATATTTTATGTTTGTCGTACGGTGCAATATATCTTTGTTCTATAGAGAGAAGTATTAAATTTTGTATATCTTCAACTAATAAAGTTAGAAGGACGAATTTCAAGGATGTCGTAGTGTACATATTAGTCCTTTAGATATATATTTTAGGACACATTTTCTAAGATTCTAAGGATTTTTTTCTTTCATTTGATACCCACATTGTTATTCTACAATGCACTCAATTTTTAAAACAATTTTTTGAAATAAACATGTCATTGAAATTTCAAAATCCTTTAGAAAAAATCTTGACGTCAGAGAGAAAAACTAAAAATGCAGTTTCACTACATTTGGCTCCTAGTTTTGCGAGTACAGTGGTGTCTGGATATATTGAACTAATTATTGCAAGGCCTGTTCACAATATTGAGGTTGTTCACTATATCAAGGTTAACATTTTTGTTCAAAAACTCATTTTATTTGCTCAAAAAACACTTTTTGTTTTTTGCTTGAAATTTGTTTTCCATATTTAGAGGCTCGATGTCAAAATTTGGGTGTTCACTATATCGAGGTATTCACTATATAGGGGGTTCACTATACTCAGACACGACTGTATATAGATTTTTTTCGTGTGTTGTGAAATTTTTAAATATTTACTTCATACTACTAAACCTGGGACAAATATAAGACCTTACAACTCTGTTCATTATCTTATTTCATTTCATTCACTATCGAGCCAGAAGAGTACTTTAAAAGTAATAGATAAGCTCACATATACGATGGCTTTTATTTCTTTTCTTAAATTATTTTCATTGACTGAACATCAACTCAAGCAGAAAAGCAGATAATGCTTCGAATATGTTATGTTTTGTTTGTTTTATTTGTTATTGTGTTTTACGTTTTTATCAAAACAAAACAAAAGCCCAGCAAATCAATTTTCAAATCTCATCACACCACTGTGTGATATAACGATTGGCTGTGTTTGGGTTTGCCAAATCAAATCTCCAAATTGCCAAATTTATATTGCATGACACATAAAATGCATGGCGCAAACATAAAGCAAACATTTGCACAGAAATTCTCCCCCTGCTGGTGTTTAATGCCACGCCCACACCCACCTCGAATCGTTCAACTGCTCGTACGCTCGTCCATGCCACGATGCCAGCGAACAACCTCAATTACACTCTGCATGGCTCAATTTACCCAACTTATACTAATTTTCATGTTAAATACCAATTTATAAGCGCCCAAAAGTAGACTATGTACATATTTTTGCCCGTTTCGGATGGCGTATACATTTCCAGACCTTCACGCCCGACACACAGTCCGGCACGGCCACGCACAGCAGCGGCCAAAAGTACATAATAACAGCCGCCAACAGCGGTGCTCCACCACAGAAACTTGTCACTTGCCGCTGAACCATGCAAAAATCTAACGAACGGACCGCGCACAGCAGGAAGGCAATTCGGTGGGTGGTTCGGCCAATGTGGAGAAAGTACGAAGGGCTGAGGTGCAGATTGGATGGCCGGCGCGTACGCATACGAGCCCAGCCAGCAGCGGGCAACGTTCAACCGGCAACGCATCGTCGAAGTGCGGCGGCAGCCAATTTCATTCATGCAACAGCGGCGCGTTACGGGTCGCAGCACCAGCGGCCTTGTTGTTGTAGTAAATCTTGGTATCGTTACTGTGGACGACGAGGTGGAAAAGGACGAAGCATGAAGTTAAATAGCAGCCAGCATCCGTCCTTTTGGCGGTCCGACCATGTGTCCGTCCGTTTGTCTGTCTGTCCAGTTCATGAGCCGGCAACTGAGCATTCGATGTTAACTTTAACCGCTTATAACACCCTCGAAACACACGCACCCAGATGCGCTCAATCAACAAACACACACACACACACAGTGCTCAGCCGGCGCGAGAGCACGCGCTCACGCACGCACATCCGTGATGAGAGCCAAAATTACGCACTCATCGGCACCAACGCCCACTAGCAGAGCGCCGCTGCGAGCCTGACACTTCAAACAACAACAACAATTTCAACAATGTGGGGGATGTATTTAAGAGTTTCATATCCCATATGGCGCGAGCCAAGTTGGGACGGAGCGGTGGGGCTGTGCGTGAGGGGCGCGAAAAAATCACAGCGCACATTGAACATTCTTACGAAATTCCCAGGCACTGATGGTTTATTGCTGTTTTCGATATTTTTCTCACTTCCCTTCACTGATATTAACCACATTGCATTGGTTTTTTTTAAAGAAATTGTTAGAAATATTAAGGAAAAATGTTCAAAGTTAACTTCTAACTCCTAATTTACGCATTGCTTGCCATATATCGCTCCATTTTTTTTACAAATTTTGTTAACATTGTTAACATTGTTTAACATTGTTAAAACGACAATCGAAAACTTTAAAAATAAATTGAAATTGATGTGTTACCTTCTAGTTTGACATTATGAGTACAGTAGACGCTCACAAGTTCGAACTCTCATAAATGCAAATCTCCCGGAAATTCGAACCTCATATTTCACAGCATTGAAGGCTCTAAAATTTGAACTGGCGCTTCAGTTTCTTTCTTTTATGCTCCTTGTTTTGGTGTTTATTTTGCTTACACAAATTAAATGATAAAGGGGAATCACCAAATTGGCATTTACATTATTATCGCGTCTGTTTCGATTAAACAGTAAAAAAAATCATTAAAATATCAAATAAAGGAAAAAAAATTTTTTTGACTTTCGACATTAAAATTAAAATCTTAAAAAAGCTTGATGAAGTTAGGGTTGTGAATCGCTCTTTTTTTATAAACGAGCCAATGCGTAGGGCATACCCCTATCAATGCGAGGCATTGCGCTGGTTGGGAGAAAGGATATTGGGTGAAGAAATTATGGACTCTTGCCTTGAACCCATCGAGATCATAAGCGCTGCAAGCAATATCTGCAGAGAGACCATTCCACAATCGCACTATACGAGCCAGGAACGTACTTTCTCTGTAGTGCGTAGTGCGCTGGAACATCGTTTCGACGTGGAATGTATGGGCGCCAGTGTTTAAACGGGTTGCCCGGGGAAATACCCGGAGTGATGGCAGCAAACTGCTCAACTGAGCAATTACCGAAAAAGTATCGGTAAAATAACACCACACATGCCACGTTTCGACGATGTTCCAAGGAGTCAATAGAGCTGGATGCCCTACTGTCCCCTATAAGTTTAATCGCACGGTTTTACACCCGATCCAGGAGCTCCAAATTGGTTTTTGAAGCCCCTGCCCATAGGTGCGAGTTAAACTCCATTTTAGGTCGGATGTAGGTGGTATGAATAATGCGGAGATCAGACGGAGTGAAATATATTTTGCACCGCTTTAGGAAGCCGTTCAATGAAGATCGTTCTTAATGGACATACCCAGAACATCAAGAGCTGCCGATTCCGCAATACCCATACAACCCATAACCAGGGATATGTGGGGAGACTCGTTTGTGGGATAACAGGCAACATTGGGTCTTGCGAGGATTAAAATCTGTTCGCTTGACCCCACTTGGAGATTGTTCGTAGGTCGCTATTAAGTGTGCCATTCATACGGCTCCGTTCTCTCTCAATCTCGACAGAGCTGGGGTGCTTTGTGAAGGAGTATGAATGACAAACGAGCAGTTGGGATTCTTCGTCGACGACAATAGTTCGGTGATGAAGATCAGGAAAAGGTTTGGAGAAAGGACCGAACCCTGAGGCACTCCGCGCTAAGGGAATGCTTTTCCGAGGCTATGCCGTCTATTACAACACGAATAGAGCGATCATAGAGGAAGCTCGTAATCCAACGAGAGAAGATACTAGGTAGAATCGATTTATGGATTATAAGCAAATTTTAAGCGACTTAAAAAAGAGATTTGAATGCGATTAGAAGATTTTACAGTTTTTAATTTGATGAAAAAAAATGTGTGTTAGATGTTGTTTTAATATTTTGTGGACTTTTTGGAATTAAAAAAGTCCAGAAATTCGAACTATCCCTAATACAAAGAGGTTCGAATTTGTGAGAGTCTACTGTACTTCCAAGAACTATTTTTGTATAATTATTAAAAACATTGTTAACATGACAATGCAAAAAAATTATAAGTTAAAAAACTGTATATGTTTTAAAATTTTCTTTTACACCATTGAATCCTCTTTACTTACGTGGGTGGTACGATAAGTACTTAGCCTACAAAAGAAAAACGACAATTTTGGAAAAGTGGCGATTTATTTCTCAACGTAGTCTCCTTTCAACTAGATACACTTGACCCAGCGATGCTCCAACTTCTTTAACCCGTCTGAAAAATACGTTTTCTGGAGGCCTCCGTGGCGGCGATAACCTCCTCATTCGACTCAAATTTCTGCCCGGCGAGTGACTTTTTCAAGTTTGGAACCAAAAAGAAGTCACACGGGGCCAAATCTGGAGAATACGGTGGATGGAGAATACGGTAGATGGGGCAGCTGTTCGTAGCCTAATGCGACCAATTTGGCGAATCACCGACCGATATTGCTCTTTTTCCATTTTTCTAAAATCCGCGGACACGTTCGTTTCCACACGCGGTCAAAACAAAACTACAAATCCAATATAGCTGAAATTTTGACAGTAGCCGTCTACGAGGATGTACTACACGATAGTAAATTTCTCTTACGATAGTGGCACCATCGGGCGGTGGGGCTAAGTACTTGTCGGACTGCCCACGTAACTCATTAGAAACAAACATAATAATAAACTCTCTAATAAATTTTAAACTCTTTAAGATTTTCAGAAACATTACTCAGAAAACAAAAGTGCTTAGACACCTAAGAAAATTAAAAAAAATATTGAGAAAAAAATATAATAAAAAAAATTAAATATTAAAATTACAGAAAATCAGAGAAATCTTTGTTCTGTTCTTTTTGTATTTCAATTAAATATGTTTGCATTTCAATTTTAAACGAATAGTGACCACAATCATAAGTGCACTTGTTATGGGCCGAAATTGAATTTAAAGTTACAACTGCGAATTTATTGTACAAATGTAGACGTGGTTGTATATTTTGTGTCAACGATTCGTCGAATTTGTGTCCCTCTTCAGTAATACAAAATGAAAATAATAGCAACAATAACAATGACAACAACGGCGAAAAAGGTTACAACGAATTTTGCATGCACAAAGAGCAGCCCAGACAGAATTCCTTGCCGTGTCCTTGCCACATACAAACGCGCCAGCAACCCTCCGGCAGCAGCGGCAATCTTTGCAGCTGTAGTATTACTGGCGACGCCGTTGGTGGTGAAGTCTACCAAAAAGGACGACCCGCACACACAGAGAAGCGCGGCACGAGCGCCGGTCCGAGCCACTCAAAGCGAATATAGAAAAGCGTCAAGGATGGAATGGCAAGGGAGAGGAAAATCCGGGCAAAACTTTGCCGTTTTCACTTGACGCATCCAAGTCCTGGCATAAAATTAAAGCAAAGTATCAGCCAGCAAATGGCAATAAAGTGAGAATTTTCTGACGATTTTTGTTGCCGCAGCATTGCGAGTCCCTGTTATTGTTATTGCTGTTGTTGTTGTTGTTGTAGGAGTAAGAGCAGCCAAAAGTTGAAATATGAAAATCCTACCAGCATCGAAAACAGGCAACGAACGATGAAAGCGACAACGAAAGCCGGCATAAATCGGCCGAAAACAGCAAGAAAACGCAAATGGAAGCAAATGAGAAGAGGACGATAGAAACGAGGCTGTGCGTAGAGAGGAAAAATAGTGACGCAAACGTGCGCAGGAATTTTCGTTGTATACTTTTGGGCGCAAGAAGCAAGTGGCGTCTAGTGGAGTGGCTGCAGAAGTTGAAAATATCGAGTGCGCTGGAAGGTGGGAAATCGAAATCGAGAAGCAGGCAGCAGCCATGGGATATGGAATCCCATATGTACTGTTCGAAGCTGTCAAAGCCAAAGGGAGCCAATTTTTATTCGCCATTACTTGGGGTAAGGAAGAAGAAAAGATTGAGCAGTTGTTGGGATAATGTGAGAAATATATTTGCTTTGAATTGGCGGATATATTGAAAAGTGACAGGTCTACAGGGAAAGTGAAAACCAAAGATGGTTGGGGGGGGGGGAGGTGTTGCGAGTGAAAATCTGCCGCATGGATTGGTTTGTATGGAGTCGTAAAGTAAGCGGGAATCTTACATTCCAATGTAAAATGTGTAATAATAAAAAATATTAACCAAAAGAAGAAAATGAAAGGAACAAAAACGAGTAGATAGAGAAAAGTTCTCTTTGAATCATTTCAGTTCGATTTGTTCCACAGATTTTGGAGCTGAACATAGTTCAAACTAGCAAAGAGGGTTTTAAGAGATTGTCAACTGTCTGTCTACACACAATTTTTGTCTTTTACAAGTGACATTATTTTTAAATTTTTTTTCAAAAGCACAAAACTTTACTTCGTATCTGTAAAATTGTGGCAACTTGTTACTAGCGTCAGTCATGAAAAACACAGCTAAAACCTAAATGCGCACAAATGCTTTAAACTTTGTATAAACAAAAAATACATTACGAGATACGCTGCCAACTTATTGCCAGAAGAGAGCAATTTACTTTATTACAAAAGTGAAAATAATCGAACGAAATTACAGTCATGCCAGGCAAAAGCCCAACGTGCATAAAATTCCACCTACACACGGCGGTTCCTCATCCCCCATGGCCACTCGAATCAACCTCGACGTCAACGCAACACAACATTTCCACAAATGTGCCAGAGACATTGCACGAACATTTCCTCCCCGTAGGTGCGGAATGTGGCGACTTTACGTGGGCACATGACGCAATCGATTGATGGCAACGCTTAGGGGTAACAATGACCATTTTTTAAATAAATTTCCAAGCTGACAAAACTAAACGACTACGCAAACAAAAATGCAAAGCAGCAGCATTTAGTAAAACGCAAAAGCAAATATATTACGGCACGTGGTCAAGGATCAAGGATAAAGCAGCAGAGAGACGCAAAGTGCAAAGCGGCACAAATGGAAAGTTAGAGCAAAGCGCAGCTTCAGTGCCAAAACTGCACCGAAGGCGAAAGCGAATGCAAGTGCACAATATTTTTTTCTATGAAGCTTCGAAAAACTTACATGGAAAAACAAGACAAGCTCGAGTAATTACTACCGGCGGTGGCAGGCAAGGCTTGGTTGAATTTACCACACGCCAAACAATTTATGTGCATATTTTTAGGAGCATAAAAGGAAATTTATGCACAAAGTTGGCATTTTCTGCGCTGTTTCATATTTGATTGGTGCGCTTTCCCTCTATCGTTCTGTCTCTCTCTCGCTCTGCTTGTCTAAGTAGTCTTGACTGCCTAATATACTCGGATATATACGGATTTTAGAGCAAAGGCCATTAGGAAGTGCCGAATGGCAAAGGGGAAGTTTAGGTGCGCTGGTAGGAAAAAAAAGAACGAAAGGCAAATAGAATGGGTCGAAGTTTGTGCAATTAATGCAAAATTATTTGAACTTTTGAGTTTTCTGGCACTGGTAAAGTACCAACTGGCAGTCAATAGATTCACAGTAAAAGTTGAAGCAGAAATTTTTAGTAGCAAAAACATGAACAGACAAACGTAAATAGGGGAAAAGTAGGTGAAACTGCGACTCAAATAATGTAATCAAATAAGTTAACAGAAAGGGTTATGTACAAAACAAATATTGTAGAAATTTCGCACACCCCATTTCCGGCTCATAATTCGACTTTTTATTTACATTCAATTAAATTATTTCAGTAATTGATATAGTCAAAGGAATATTGAAAATGGGAGCATGTAATTGGAAGGATGGGTGGCATACCTGTTTCTGTTATTAAAACAGGGAATATGGCAGATACAAAGACATGGTTTGAGGTCCTTCCATCTTTTGCTAGTAAGCACGTAACAACCAGAGAACATTCAATAAGGGTCAGCACTGTTTAAAACTGCATATGAATGTGAATATTATTAAATCAAATAGTCGGAACAATAGTTTCCAAAAACAAAGAAGAACAATTAACAATTCTCTGAAAATCATTGCTGACCAGACTTTCGACAGTTAATTACGTTTGTGAATGTCGCTGAACGCTTGGTAGCCTTGAGATGAATCACTTGTTCTATTCACCAACCACCCATTAGCAAATTCCTCAACCATTAGTAGAATTCATTACAACACAGCAACGAATGCCATGCATTCAATTGGTGCTTCAAAAACGGGAAGAGTCGTTCATTAATGGTGACTACTGTGACTCCAATATGAATCTAACTACAGTCGTGTCTGGATATAGTGAACTAATTATCACAGTATTAACCCTAATCCGTCGTTCGGGTGATTTTTCACCCATTTTCAACTTTGAGATGCTATAACTTTCCTATATATTTATCAAAATGATTAAGGTTTCTTGTATTTGTAGCAAACCAATATAAGTTTTAGAATTTATCTACAACATATTGATTATTTGATTATAACGGTGATTACAAAAAAAGTTACGTGGGCGACGTTCGGGTGATATTTCACCCATATACAAATTGTATGGAAATTCAACGCAACACATAGAGAAAATGCCATCAGATTACGTCTCTGGAACGAAAGTTTTGAACTGTTTTTGTAGGAAAAACCATTTTATGGATCAATGGGCCTCCTGAACTCAACGGAAAAGTGGGAGCAAATTATTTTATTTCAACTAAAGTTGGTATAACTTGTTATGCTTGAAGTCGTGTGTCAGTAATAAAAGATGCTAAAGATATTCCAATGTTAAAGATATTAACTGACAAAACTAATGTTGAAGTTTGGGGCGTTTTTGGCAGTGCATGGATCAGCGTTTGTGATATTCAGGCATATTTTGGTATTTCAATTTTGAGTGGTGTTTATAAGTCGAATGGACAATCTCTTGATAATCTGTAGAGTTACACAACAGGCAAACCAATTTTTCGTTCTATCGGTGACGAAAGCACTCGCCAAGAACGTAACGATTGTAATCAAGAATGAAGCTCGTTAACACTCATAAGAGATATATGAGAAACGTGGGTTTAGCGACAACTGCTATGTACGTCCTATAAAAAGGACACACTAAGTTAACAAGAAGAAGATCCCCTTGCAGCACTTTTCATCATAACCAGGACATGTTGGAGAAAAAAATTACCCGAAATTATATCGTTTTACAATAAGTCAAAACCAGTAGTTGACACTTAAGACCAATTGATTGTTAACTAACTTTACTCTTAAGCAAAAAACCAATTGCTGTCGATTCTATCTGGATCGCTTGTACAAAAAGTACAAGCGGCGAATTTTTCTTGAAGAATTAGATTTGCGTTTAGTAAAGCTAAAGATTTTGCGTAGAGCAACGTTAGCGAAAGGAAAATCTTCATGCTGACTTCTTATCTCAATACAGCCATTTTTTTCAAACATTGTCAGAAAATCAGAGCTTAAAAAAGTAAAAGAACTATTGGAACACGGCGCCAATTCGGTATCAAACACGATCGAGAGGCATATTCTGCTTGCAATTATTGAAAACAAGTATACTTGTGGTGAACACAAAGTTTAAGTTAACTACTGCCCTTCCTTGCCCCCTTTCCCCATCCGATTGAAATGAGTGCTGTAACATACTTATGTTCGAAAAACAGTATTACATACACATTTAAAAACGGTTGAAATTTGTGGTATTTCACAACGGGTCTCATAATAGGCCTTCGAGTGTGTCTCTTACAGAGGCAGCCACAATAACCTAATCTAACCTAGTTCCCCTAATTGTAGAAAAATATAGAAACATTTGTTAACTTATTTATCTGTAAGATAACAAAGATAATAAAGATTAAAGATAACCAATTATTTTGTATTATAATTGGTCAAAAAATTCATTAAAACAATGTAAAGTACCATATGGGTGAAATATCACCCGAACATCTTATGTGTGAGTTTTTTTGAACGTCGGATGAGGGTTAAGGTTGTTCACTACATCAAGGTTAGAATTTTTGTTCAAACACTGGTTTTATTTGCTCAAAATATACTTTGTGTATGTAAGTTCAGAAGATCATTAAAATAAACATAAAAAACCCTACTTTCAACCACAATCAGTTTGCACTCGACAAAAAACATAACCACTATGGTCAAGAAACAACTGATTTTGTAACAATCAACCGTAAAAATACAAATTAGAGGAATACCCTCTTCCTGCTTTTTGCTTGAAATTGCTTTCAAAATTTTGTTCACTACACTATTAAGATGTTTTAGATTGTTCACTATTTAGTACGAAATAAACACTGAAATACATTTTCAGTTTTGGCTTAATTCTGGTGTTCAAGTTAATTTCTGAGCTTTGATGTATTCAGAGACCTATAGTAGAATTTTATGGCGAATATTATCGTGGTACATTTTGTCCTTAAAAAGTCCTGTTTTATGGGACATTTTTGGCATTTTAGAAAAAAATAGTCAAATTGACCCATACAAATAGGAGCTACAGGGTTAAAATGCTCAACAAAAATGTTCTTCGTAGTATTTTACATCAAATTGCTGAACACATCATATACCTAAAATGTGAGGTTATGTGGTTTTCGTATGCCGATTCACCATAAGAATGCGCGAAAAGGGGAAAACTTTGACCCCCCTACAAAAAATTCAGATGTAAACTTTCAAAACGCCGATGCACGTATATTTTTGTATGGCCTCCTCTACCGGAATTCGTTGTCAGAACCTTGTTACTTAAAAAAAAAATTGATTTTGTTGTGCAGTGTGATTAGCGTTTTGTGAACACAGCGACTGCACTGTTCATGAAGGTTGTGTAGCTGAGTCAGAAATTAAATTAAATTTTCTTTTTTTAGAAACTAAATTTAGTCTTAACTGTGTTACAAGTACAATTTTAATATGTTTGAGAACTTGATAAGAAATCTTGTTATATAAAAAATTCCCTTTTTAATTTTATGACACTTGAGAATGAAGCAACTCAAAAGGAGGCAGAAAAAAAAGTGAAAAATATGTCGAGCAGAACCATGTTAAAATTAACAAAGTAGATTAAGTACGGAAAGGAAATGAGAAAGCGGATAGATTGGCAAAGGAAGGGGCGTCAAAATGACCCTATGGACCTGAGCCAATCATAGGTGTCAGCAGAGCTCATTTCAGGCATTGTGTCAAACAGGAATTCAAAAATCGGGCCAACCAGAAATGGTCCAATACGGTGGGACAACGCTGTTCCCTGCTATTCTTTCCGGCCTATTTGGAAGGCAAATCTAAATACCTATTGGACCTAAGCAGAAAGGAGCTTAAGTTTATGACGGGAATCCTGAGCGGGCACTGTCTGCTAAATATGCATAAAGCGCGACTAGGATTAACAGATAGCGAACTATGCAGGTTTTGCATGGAAGATGATGAAACATCCGTGCACATCATAACCGAGTGTCCCGCTCTCTTACACGCAAGGAGGACAAAAGAGCTGTCTGGAACTAATCTGGAAAAATCAAGGAGTTCCTGGACAGTATTGGGGAGATGAACTCCTCCAATAAAGAATAAGGGATACGACACAATAGTTCTCTTTGGACGCAGTGTCTCGGGCAGTTGATGCTCGGCTCCCGTATCTATTCTGTCTAAGTACGGAGAGGCACGATTATTGGTGTACGATGCCAGTGGCCATCAATTGTTCTCATTGAACAGAGTGGTTTGCTGCACTTTAAACTTAGGACAAAAAAGAAGATCACAAGTTGCATCTTTGAAACTCACTCTCCATAGAGAACATGGCTTACAATATTTGATTATTGTTTTCATTTACAATTTTAAATGCTAATAAAAAGGTTGCAAACAATACTACGAACTTCTACTTGCAAAAGGCAACCATGCTCTTTGGAAGTTGCGGATTCTAGCTGTCATTCAATTGGGCGTAGAAGAATTTCGAAGAAGGCTTTCCTTGCTTAGTAAGTTTACCTTGTTTATAGTATCACGAACAGATCCAAATGAAACACTCTTACTTGCGCTGACTTAAAGTTCACACGCACCTAACATTTGCCGTAAACATGTATAGTAGTTGATATTGTTGTTGTTTATGTAGATTCTTACCTTTTTTCTTGATAGCAACAGCCGCAACAACCAACCACTCACATAGATTCAAAGAAGTCAGAAGCGGCAAACGAACAAGCCAGACGATGAACGCCAGCAAATGAGCGGTTTGAGAATATTTCGCCCAACGAAAGTAAGGAATCAAGTTAAGAAAATGCAACAACAAAAACACTCATATATAAACAGCAACAAAGGCGGCATTAAGAAAATGTTGCCAGCTAAAAAACTTGAATGGCGCACACAAACAAGTTGTGTGCACCGTAGCTTTGGATTTTACTGGGTTTTTGCTTTCTTGTTGTCGTTGACGTTGGTGTTGTTGTTGTTGGTGTTGCTGTTGTATACGTAACAAAAAAACGTCTGGCAAGAGCAGAGTCGATGCATATCGCCGCCTCAGAAAACGAATGTCGTATGTTCCATTGAGCCTAGTACGACATACGACATTTTGTTTTCTGAGGCGACGATATGCAAATGCAGGCAACGTTGCATTTGGCCGGATAGTAGATATTGCGTTATAATGTGCCACCGGGAGGGCAAAGTGTGCGATTTAAAAGTTTTTCGCAATTAAAGTTGGGCGTACGCAAGCACGCACATAGAGACAGTCAGATAGAACGAGCACTTGTAGCGAACAGCGCAAATTGAGTGTGTGGCACCGCAGTGTTGCCATGCGGCGCTGTGGGTGGTCGGAGTAGAAAAGTTAATAATTATTTTGTGCTGCGTGCGCTACATGCAAAATTAAAAGCATCCTTTACGATTGTGCCAGAAGGGTAGAAGGAGGTAGGTATGCAACAGTGGAAGAATGATAATTGTGAAATTGTGCAACTATCGGGCTGAAAATTGCACAGCTGAAAATTCATTTAAATAATTTGTGAAACATTTTTAAATCAAATACGTTTGAAGCGAATATTTTTGATTTTCAAATAGAAACAAAATTCAGTTTATTTTATTTCTTTCGCTACTACCCGCTCAATTTGCAGATTGATGGCTGCATTTTCAACCCCTCGCTCGCAGTGCTCTAACGGATCAATGCGTTAAGCGAAGAACCCTTGTGGCTCTTCTGAGCATTAAGGTGCGGCACGGCAGAGGGCAGATAAGTAATTTAATACCATAAAACGCTGCACAACACGGCCGTTCCCCTCCACCTACAGAACATTTATGTCTAAAGTTACACACACACATTTTGTGGCGGCAAATAAATGGCAAGAAAAAACACTCCGGAGAAACCAATAAACAAAAAAATGCCACACAATACGAATCAGCTTCAATTGGCTGCCTGGGAATCGAGGAAGTGGCAGCAACAACTGCGGCAACGTGTGCGGTGGTGTACGGTGGCAACCACTGCTCTAATGAGCTGCACGCTACAGTGTTGCCAGCAGTAGATGGCAACTGCTGTCGCTGCACTAAACGAAACAAAGTGTTAAACGGCTTTAAATCTCGCTGTATGAACCAATTTGGGGTGGTGTTGTATGTTATTATTAGCAATCGAAATCGAACAACAACAAGTGTCGATTTATGAATAAGTTTGTAAAGCGGCATTGAGGTAGGATAGGCAGCCCTATTTTTTTTTATGTAGTTTCGTGTGGACACAAGCAGTTAGCCAGCATGTGCTACGATGCTCTTTTAACTACAACAACAAATAAATAATTCTGAATAAGTTGGGCAAGCAGTAGTCTTGCATTCAGCCATTAATTTGTAATGCCTGTAGATGGTAACATTAGGTAACTGACAGACAAGTAACACTCAAAACACTTAGGAAAACACCCTAAAAATCAAAGAAAAATGAAAATGAACCAACCAAATTTTGTAAAACCTTCGAAGATAGTTATCGAGTAAGGATTATAGATATAGATATGGCAAATAATCTAAAAGAGGTGTTTTTTTATGGCTGCCATAATCGCCTTGGAGGACGAAGGTCGAGTATGACACAGTCATCTATGCTGTGCGTACAATTTTCTAGAGTGAAGTTGGCCTGAAAACTACTCAGCGCACAATCAGCCTAAATGGTTAACCCTTTCTTACTTACTTACTTAACTGGCCATAACAACCCGTTATCGGGTTACGGCCTGCCGCAAAACTTCTCTCCAGGCGCCTCTGCTTCGCGCGCGCCTTCTCCAGTTGGTCACACCAAGAGATACCAGGGCCTCTTCCACTTGGTCCTTCCACCGGAGACACGGCCTCCCTCTTCGCCGTCGACCTCCAACCATCGCATCGAATACCTTAACCCTTTACTACAGATTTTTACTAGGGAAAGTTAAAATTTTCAATTTTACGTTTTAGGCTTCTATGTGGTTATACTATCAACATTCCATAAGAAATTTTTTAATTTTTATACTCGGACCCTGTATTTAGAGTGGTTTCCTATTAGAGCAACCACATTGTTGTGGCTGTAATAATTACTTAACCCATTTTTTACCGCCTCTAGATCCCGTGGACCGATTTTGAACATTTTCATAAAACAGCTTATTTAGAGCCTCCGTATGCCATTTCTGCTTTCAAAAAAATTCAAAAAAATTTTTGTTTGGGTTAGAGCAGATGTGAGTTTCGAGACACGCTGGGAAAATACGTAAAAAAAAATCGGAAAATTACACATCTTTCAAGTTTAAGTTACTGTTTCTTTTTAACTACGCATCGAAAGTAGTTGCAACCAAGGAGAAAGTTCAATATAATTCGATTCCCGTGTTTTTAAGAACACACCAAAATATTTCAAGTTAGAACACGCTTAAAACTTTAGAAAACTGAAAGTTTCATAATTTGTATGTCAACTTTGTTTTTTTGATAAGCAGTATTAAGTGTTTTATTAAAAACAAAAATTCATTTTGTATAAAAAAAAAAATGTTTAAAACCCTTCAAAAAGGTGGTCCTGTTTATACCAGTTTTACACTAAGTGAAACCCTAAAATTCGGAAATAGTTTTTCGCAGTTTGAAAGCCAATGAATGTAGCTTTCCGATAATGTAAAAATATTTAATATGCGTTAGAAACTATTATTTTCAGAATTTTTCAAAGTTGCCGTGTCTTTAAAGACACGGTGGTAAAAAATGGGTTAAACATAAAAATTTTTACGCATAACGAAAATTTGAATATTTCTTCACTTACTTCAACCAAAATTAAAATAAAAAAGTAGTGTCCGACCAAATATTCGGTTTCGGTTTCGACCCAAATAAGTGGTTTCGCTTTCAGTTTCGGTCAAAAAATGGCCGAAACCGAAACTTTCTGCAATATTTTTTATATTTAGAAGAGAATTTAGATGCCACCAATGTAAATAAACTTCTTTTTTAAATAAAATAATAAATTTTTTAGGAATATAAATTATTAAAGAACGAAAGGGTGATTTTTTTTATGTTTATGTTTTTAAAAAATTAATTAATTGTTTTTATTAATAAGTATGTATTTATGTTATGTTATGTTTGTTTGTTTGTTCTTTATTTACTTAAAGTAAAATTCGTTTGTTGAAAAATGGTAATTTTGATGCTTGATGTGGTGATTTTTATTTCAACTAGAAAGTTTCGGTTTCGGTGCGAATATTAAAAAAAACCTGAAACTCGGTTTCGGCCCAAAAAGTGGTTTCGATCGGACACTACAAAAAATTATCTAAATTGAAAGCAAACGACAAATTAAAAAGCTAGCTAAAGTTTTATGCTTCTTCTTCCTCTACTATGTCAAGATGTACCATTAAAAAACCTGTATACTTCTCTTCTTTAAACATTAATATTCGGTTTTTTAATTTTGTATTTTTCCTAAAACTTCAAACTATTCTAAGGACCAACAAAAAATGTATTCTTGAAACCACAGAGGGTTCAGACGTCCATAAAGTAGCATGTTGTCATAAGACAACAAAATAGCGAAAGGGTTAAGCCATTGCATTCGGTTTAGATCAGTTTAATATTTCCGGCAGTTGAACTAGCATCGAAAGATGTTTGACATTTATGCCGATTAAATGAAATTCACCAAACAGCAATGACCTCTCTCTTTCACACAAATAATATTATTTTTAATATAAAACTCAAAGAAAACAAAAATCAAGTAAACAACTTTCACAGAAGTGGCACAACAGTTCAACGTAACTTTTTAGGCGTTTCAGAAATGTCAATTTTATTGAGTGAAACGCCCAACCACAAAAGGATCATAAATATTTTCATCATCAGCACACAAATTCGTGTACACAAAGCTGCCGAAGAGCGTTTATTGTGGAGCAAGGAATGGAAATATGCTCACAAAACGAAGCTATATAAGAAATTCTTAAACAGCAACCCATATTTTGACAATTGAAGTGAACGAAATATAAATTCATAAGCCAACCCTACGCAGGCTGTTGATGTCATCGCCAGTCTCGAGTGTTGGACTGTTTTGCGGGCAAGTGTACCGACGTACGGCCACACTACACCACTCTTAACTTCTCCTACACAAGCCAACGCCGCCAATTTAGTGAAGGTCATCGATCTTACGAAGTTTGACGGCAACAGTTTCTTGGGGCAAGTTGAAAATCTGAAATGGGAAATATTAAGTCAGACAGCTGAAGGGCGAAACAGGCGTAGGAAGGACTTGTGTTTATTTTCAAGCTCTTGAATTATAAATTGTCTGAAGGTAACAACCCAAGAGGGGAAGATTTTCAGAAACATTCAACCCTTTTTGCGTAGGGGAATGTTTGGGGAGTGCAGTAATTAAATTATAAATAAAAATGCCACAGAATTATAAACATTTCAGACAGCATTCACATCGATGTGCGCGTGCAGTGTGTCGCATTCACCCTTCGACCGATGTGCGTCGTCGCTTTGTCTGTTCCTTTGTCCGCTGTCATTTATTAGTCTGTCTGCATGGTGGGGGCAATCAATAGCGCTCTGTGGAAGTGCAAGTTTATTACTTTAAAAATAGCTTTTGACGCTCCCCTCGGACGTCACCAGCAGACGCAGTTAGACGCACGCATACATCAATTTAATTGCGCACACACTCTCGCCGACATTGCATGCCACTTCAGACACTTTAAATTCTCTTGCTTCGGCTCTCCCCCTACTTTTACCGTACAACGTAACGACAGACTGACAAACACCATTCACACACAAGCATTGCCAAAGGAGCACAACCAACGTTTATAGTTTCGCTCTTTCTCTTCACTTTCAATCATACAACACGTACTTTGGATCGTTGCTTTTGTTATTGACAGCAAAACATTTTCAGTAATTGAATTTACTTAGGTTTTATTGATTTCTAGTGTGAATCGTTTCATTAATGAATAGATACCAATACAAGAAAACCCCCTATTTTTGAAATGTTAGGAGCGTAACCTCATTGTTGCACAAAACAGGAGTTGGAATAAAAGTATTTAGACAGGGAAGTTAGACTTCTTCGATATTTCTTGAAAAACACATGGGTCCCACGAACTCCTTTGTAAATATTATAGGACTTCGCGAATGCTCGAATGTTTGAAAAACATTCATGAACTCAGGTACTAGACCACTATTTACGTATGGTTACGGTTTCTAAGAGAATGTGAATTTTTGTTTGAATTTTTCATTCGTAAAACCGAAAGAAGCTCTCTTGATGATAACAAGAATCAATAAAGATTATCAATGGATTTCATTAAAAAACTCCACGGGGCTTTCTTAACATGTTCTTACTTCGATAAAGGTTGGAGGACGCGTCTTCTGCCCGGACCTGGAAGTTAAAGTCTCTTTCCGACTTCCGGATCACTGCAGTGTATATTAGGCGGAGATGATCTCCATCCAGGAAGCCGCTCTGCCCCTGAACCCAACGCCTAACAAAAGAAAGCAAGTCTTCATATTCTCTGACAGCCAAGCTGCGCTGAAAGCTCTGGACTCGAGCGTGGACAACACAGAGTCTCTCACTGAGTGCCGCCGATCTCTAAATGAGATGGGCAAGCATTACAGTATTCACCTAATCTGGGTGCCTGGACAACGTAACATTGAAGGTAACTGCAAAGCGGACGAGCTGGCCAGGAAAGGCAGGACCACCCATATCCTTCCCGACAAGGAGACGGTAGATAGGCCACTGGCCACGTTCAGACTTCGCGCCAGAACGCATGCAATCAGAATAGCTCAGGAGCGTTGGCTCACATGGCCGACATACGACACGAAGCGGACTGCGAGTATCCTGAACCTCAAAAGGACGGAGATATCCATTTTAACAAGAATACTCACAGGACACTGGTTGATTGGAGTACACGCCATCAGACTAGGTGTCAATGCAAGATACTTCTGTAGAAGCTGCGACTGTGTTGAAGAGGAAGAAAGCGTACAGCATCTCCTCTGCCACTGCCCAGCACTTTGCAGAAGTAGGCTACGCATCCTAGGACAACCGTTTCTCTCAAACGTAACAGAAACATCCTGCATAGATGTCAAAAACCTTCTTAGGTTCGTAACATCGTACAGATGGCTTGACCAGGAACAACCAGCTTAAGCTGTATGTGGTATCACAATGGACCAGTATCTTGGCCTTAGTGGGGGATCTCTGCTATCCAGCCATTTTTAACCTAACCTAACCTACTTCGATTCAATATGCTAAGATATATCTCTCTTTTTTAGAATCGATATAGGTATATATATCACCACTCGATTATATATTTAAGTCTACGAAGCTCATCCATTTTGTATACTCCTTTTCCAGGTAATTTTTTTATAGTACAGGTCTCCCTCGTATAGCGCGGTGCTTCTACAACGCGTTTTCGATATAACGCGATTTAAAAAAAAAAGTTTCTTTCCATTATGTCTTTTAATTTTTTAAATAAAGTATGAATTTAGATTTTGAGTTGGAATGTACATACATCTTTAATTTAGTACCTATTTTATTTTAGAAAAGCTTATTGGAACATAACCCTAAATTTATATGAAAGTTAAGTCTTCTATAACGCGAATCACATAACGCGGAATTTTCCTGGAACGTAACCACCGCGTTATACGAGGGAGACCTGTATTAGTATTGTATGTATTATAGGGTTTAATCATGAACTTTATTCGAAATTATGATCCTATTTAATTGAATTATTATGAACTTTATTGGACTTATTTGACAATTCTTATGGTTTTTAAGATCACATTATATTTTTGTTCTTCTGTACTCTGTGTAATAAACACTGAGGACCACTTTCCATATGAAGGCAAGGATCCCAGCTGTACTGGGCATTTTCATAGCCGTTTATTTTACTTTGAGGTTTGTATTTTCACCCATATTTGATATTATCTGAGCAACGGCTCGAAGCCACGACACCAATGTGCTATATACAATCCAAGGCATTACCCACTGAACCTCGACAGCTATAAATATATCAACAAATTAAGTAAAGGCTAAGGATTTACAAAAGCCATTCAGTAGCAACATTGAAAATCCCAGTGACAAGAATGTTACCATCTCCTCTACGCTGCAGTCACCATTTTACTGTTGTCATTTGAAATTCTACTCACAGCACTTTATCTACCATCAGCTATCAGAGTTCTGGTTATTGATTCCCTTTGTTACCCACTGATGAGTTCCTCTTCCCTTCGATTTCCATTCGCTAAGCCCTCTAGCACTTCTCCTATGAGTACCTCTTCCAAGACCCTGTTTCCTGCTCTTTCTCTGTGTCTCTCTCTCTCTCGCTTGCAACAAGCTTCCCTCGTTTGATATGCTTTGTGTTTTTGTTCAATTTATAGTTTCTTCATCACTCAGCTGTGTTGTTATTCCTTTTTGTGTATTTGTCTGTTGCGTTTTTGTTTATGTCTTTGTCCTCTTTATTATGTTTTATAATGTCATTTAGCTCGAGTCGCATGGTGCCGATATCCACTCCTCATTGTTCCTCATTTTATTAGTGCATCGTCCCATGTTTCGTAGAATTTGCCCCACGGCGCTCTTCAACGTTCTAACGTGCCCTCACAGCAACGACAACAACAGCGACCAAACATTTTTTTAATTGACTCCACACAATTCGGTTCCATCAGCGAGCCAGCCAAACCAATCCAACCGAGCAACCAACCAGTCAGCCAGCCAGCAGCCATTCACTGACATTGCACACTCTTTTAAGTGGAAATTTCGTTGATGAGGATGTGCTGGCTGATTTTGTTGATTCTCTGTTGACTTTTGAACTTTTGTCTTCAATTTGATTGTCGCTTGTCTGGCAACGTCGTCGACGCCGTTTGCAACGTCGTCTCCGGCGTTGTCCTCTAGCGGCTAGCACATTGCGTGTTGTAGTTGTTGTTGCTTTATTGTTGGCATTGTCATTAGCGACAGCAGACCTTTGAGATCAAGTCAAGTGTTCGGTGGCTGGTTGCCCATTAAAGCCTTTTGAAGTTGTACAATTTTCCTGCTGCTTTCGGGGTGGAAAGAACAACAAGTCAGCAACTCAAGTTGGAGGTCACAAGTGGTAATTTGCGTGAGAATTTGTTATGCCTCTTTATTGTTTTTTTTTTTACGTACAAGAAACAAACATTTAATCAATACAAAAAAATGTTTTAAAGTGCATAATTGCTGCTTTAAAATTTTTAATTAATTTGCTGATATGTTTATTCGGAAGAAATATTCTGAAAATCTATAAACGTGGAGAGGCAGAGTTGAATTTTAATATTTTAATAAACCTCTACGCGGTACTAAAAAATATGCCTTGGAGTATATTTGTCGCTTTTGGTCGGCATTAAAGTTCTCGGCACAACTACAGTTTCCGTGGCGTCGCCATTTGTGTGTCTCGAAAACGAAGCGAGATATCGAAAAATTTTATTCTTCATTTTCGATTTATTTTCGGTCAATCTATCTAAAAACATCATCAAATGGCGTCGCCACGTAAACCCTAGTATCCCCAAGTTCTCAATAGAACTCGCAAAGAATACCAGCTATCTTGTCGTTTGTTGTTGCCATATACCATAAGCTTTCTTCATGCATTCTCAAAATCTCGCATAGTGCACAACCAGACCTTGATTTGGCCCATTACAGTGGAATTAGTGTTGTATGGAGATTCTTAATAATGGCTTCTAGATGCTCCGCAACCTCTCATTTTATGCGGTTTGGTGAAAAAGTGCATGAGCCAAAAAATTTTGGGGCCAGGGTGGGGCTAAATGGCGTCGCATCGAGGTCAAAGTTCACAAAAAAGCTGGGAAATTCGGCAAATTGCTCCACAGCTGGTCAGAAGTTGCTCTTAGAGGGTTAAAATCTATGACCTATCCCTCTAGTTTTCCTTACTGAACATTTCTTTCAAACATACTCATCCCCTATCTCCAACCTTTAATGGGGCTCCCATACAAAATGGTCGTTTTTATAAAATGGGCTCCCATTGCTCCCAGGTTGCGCCCAGATGTATCAAATGTATGACCCACACCCATTTGTTTTCTCTTCCGAATGTTTCTTCCAAACATACCTACCCGCTAACTCCAAGTCTTAAGGGGGCTGCCATACAAAATTTACAATTTTTTATGCAATTGGCTCCCTACTTGCAAATGTAGTAAAGTAAGCGAGAAAACATCATATCTCGGAAACTACTGAACCGATTTCAATGATTTATTCAGCCATCACCAACGTTCTTGAGTACAAAAAATACAAAATTAATTAAAGTTCAGAAATTCACCACCAGAGGGCGTCTCCCATACGATCGGAGTTGTGACGTTGTCAAGTTTTGGGTTTCTACAAAGCAAAAATCAAAATGTATTACCGTAACCCCATTAACCTTCCTATTTTGAATATACATGCAATCGTAAGTGAGTGTTAAGAAGAATATATTCGATTTTTGTGAGAAAATGTGAATTTTTTATTCAGCCGGTAAGGTACTCTTTGCGTAAGGAGCTTGGAGCAAAACTTGTTTTCTATGTCACAAGGCGTCATTATAGTCTCTGATGAGTTTCACGCCCCTTCTGACAGCATCGTTGCCCACATGTAATTTATGCACAATGGAAAACCCGTAATTTTATTCTGAGGCATCATTGCCTATTGTGAGTACCCTCTATGACTGCCAGGAGGCGGCACATCGCTCTAACTGGGGTTGGTGAACTAGTGAGATAACATATTATTTAACAATTTTGGTAGTAAAATTTTGTTGCATTTGGAACCACAGAATTTTAAGATTATTTTTTATAAAACTAAAACCAACCGAATTTGTATATCCACCACTTAGGTGCCACAAATAAATTAACCCATAAAAGCAGCTACTTCATAATTCAAGTTACCCAGCGATAAAATCGCATTCATTTAAAAATCATTAAAATCAATGAACTTTAACGAAACTGCTCCAAAGAGAACAAGTCATCAAGAAAACCAGGCCTGGTCGAGTGCTGTAGGCAAGGCAGGTGCAAAACGTTTAAGCCAAATGAAAAGAGGAAAATATTGACCAATTTCAAGCGATAAAGACAGCGAACAACCCTTAAAGCGAAGAGGGCTGTACGCAGAGAAATTATCAAATTACCTTAGGAGAAGTTACAACACAAAAGACAAGCAAAACCCATACAAACAACAACGCCAAGAAGTGATTGTGATGGCGAACTTGTCCCAGAAAACAACAAAAGAAAACCCAGATCGCGTCAATCGAGTAACCTTTCAGGCCTTTAACAAGACAGCGCGCAGGTAAGCACGAGCACAGCCAGAATTTGATGGAAAGGCTCCGCGCAGCTACCTGCGCGACTAATTGCCGAGCGCTGAGCGTGGCACAAAGGATGCCTAAACTCATTTCACAGTACCAGCCGAGCAGGGCCGCAAAGTTGAATGCACCTGGCGTTCAGCATTATTGATTTCACATGTTGCACGTTGACGAGTATTTACCTGCACCAATGTGCGGCAGGCAAGTATGTATGTATGGGTTGGCGTGTGTGTGTGTGTGTGTGAGTGCGCACTTTTCAGCATTCAATCAAACAATGAAGCGGCCAAAAGTCGAGCAGTTGGCTGGGCGCAACGTGGCAAATATTGCTGAAAGATGGGAGCAAGAGTTATACACAACAGGGGGGAGAGGACAGGGGTATCAAAGCGCTAGCAGAGGGCATGTCAGGCTATAAAATTATGAAGGCAAAACGGCAGATGGTCAGATAATGCAATCGTCTGAATGTGTGCGTGTAGTGGAGCTGCCCCGCGGGGGGACTGCGACTCAGGCAGCTGATAGCAGCGCAGTCACAGCAAATGTTAATATTGATGCAAGGTGGAGTCGACGCGCAGCAATTTATTAACGAATTTCCGTAAGCGCAACACGCATGCGCACAGCCAGCGAAACACACAATAGCACACACACACACACACACACACACAAACGCAGCGGCAGACCGGCGCGCAAACATTGTGGAGAACGAAGAATGAACGCCAACCGGCAATAAAAAATAAAACAAGCAGACGACGTTCATTGCACCCTGTGTGCTGCGTACGATAAACATAAACAGCAACAAAAAACAACAACAACAACAACAACGACAATAACAGGAACCACAAAATACTGCACATATGCAGCAGTTGGGGTTTCATATTATTACTGTTGTCGTTGTTGTTGTTGTGCAAGAGTACAATGTACTTTACGTTGGACTGTTTGGATGTTTTTTTGTAATATTTTGTTGTTTTTTTTGTAACAAACAAAACAACAAAACTGCATTTTGTATGATCCGCATGTCCAGTGCGATTCTTAATTTTCTGCCTTGCGGGAGCTCTCTTCAACCTATCCCAAGCTAAAGTTAAGTTTTGACACGACACGCAAAACGCAATGGGGCAGCACTGGCCGCGCCACACCAGTCGGCGTCCAGACACGCCACGCCATTGGGCAGGCACAGTCCGGCCATAAGCAGGCGAGTTTAAAATTCGTCTTCTTTTTATTTTGTTGTTCTTTATTTTTTCTTTTTTTAATTGAACTTTTGCCTCCGGTCAGACCACATTTCGATGCAACAAACACACACACACACAAACAAAAAGGAAAAGGTAGACGACGGCGGCGGCAAGTCGCAAAGCTTTGTAGCGCAAAAACCGCAAGACAAAAGTGTTATTAGCTACGCGGGCGCGTAGTCGTCGCAGCCCGTTTCCTGGTCTTTCAAAAAACAAAAATAATAATAAACCAAAAAGTGATAAAAAAAAGCAACTGACGAGACAAAACGGCTGAAAACGAAATGTTGCCGCTTGTGGCTTGTGCGAAGTTTAATAAACGTAAATGCAGTTCGACCTCGCGTGCGCTGCAAATTTTTATGACAACACACACACACACACATACAACAACAATAATACAACAATAATAAGTTTGGATATCTTGTGCAAAACAGGCCAGCTCACTTTATATCCCCATCGTCAACCTGTCAGATTGCTCTGACAACAGAGAGACAGGCAGTTTGTGTATATGAAACAGTTTAGAGAAAAACTACAAAAGCAAGTTTTCCTAAATAAGAGTAATGTGTAAAACATTAATGGGTTCAAGACAGGACTTTGGTATAGAGAGTCCTAGATGGTTTTTACTTGCAATTACGGCCGAAATCACTGAATCACTGAATGGATGTTTAACGACCAGAACAGTATATCGCACACGCACAATAAAAGTGACACAACTCAAAAATTGTGATTTTTCAGGAAACGCAAAAACTGTTTTTAGCTAAATAAATATTGTTTTTAAATAACGTATAGACCGTTCAGTAGAAAATCCTTACAGATTATGCTTTATGATAAGTTGGAAGAATTTTTTTTTATTTTACACTAGAAAATCCAAAATTTTGAGTTGTGACTGTTTTGATGATATTTTAATTCAATAATTACGGAACTATTTGAACTTTTTCTGAATTTAATAATTCAATAATTACCGAATTATTTCAAGTTGTGCCACTTTTCCTGAATTAAATAATTATAAATGACAGTTAAAAAGTTGAAAGAAAAATTTTGAAAATTCATAATTAATTTTAAAAATTAAAAATATATACAAAAATTGTCAGAATTTTGCTTAAAATTCACTTTAACAAAAATTTATTTCGTCAAAAGTGACACAATTTGAGTTAGGACTCTTTCGCATTGAGCTGCAGCAATCAAATCAAATAGCATCAAACTTCTGATATGAAAAGAAACCCAACTGTATTTTTGTAACAGTTAACAACGACAAAATATACTGACCTTTTGCTGATTGGCAGATTTATGCATTGTGCACAGTATTAACACATAAACCCGAAAATGAAAAATTTTGAGTTGTGTCACTTTTGTAGTGTGTGTGCGAATATGAGTTGTCGGCATTGCTGTTCTCACTTATCCAGCAGTATAGGTGATTTTTGGTATGGCTCATTATAAGACGGGGAACTACTTCTGTTCCACTATGGATTTCATGATAGCTGACTCTACTGTTATCAAAACCTATCAATGTGTAATAATAATCGACCTACAGATTTCTACTTGAAGAATGAACTATATGAGCATACGTAGGCTGCCTTTTATATTCTCTCAATAGGGATGGTCTGATACGTTTTCGAAAAATCTGACATTTCCATTGAAAAGTTTGTCATTTTTTACCATAAACGTGCTTAGAACATTTCTATGTTCAAGCGCTATTTGTGTCGATTACACTGACTTGAAAAATTCATGTCGGTCAAAAAATGGATTTAACTCGTGAACATTTTCGAGCAATGATTTTTTACGATTTCCGAAGTGAATTATCTCAACAACAGTGCTTTTGGTGATGAGGCACCAACCCTCAAGACATTTTATAACTAACGAATTCAACGAATTCAAGCGTGGTTCGCTCCAGGGGGAATTTCATAAAGGTCGTCCAAAATCGGTCTTTGTGCCATCATCGATCGAACCATCGATGCTGTGCGTGAACTGATAATGATCCCGCATAATTTGGCAATCGCTCAAAAACTGGCTCGTGTCGATTGATGCAAAGAAATGATGGACAAATTTGATCGCCTTCATTCGGCATTTGGTGATGAGGCACCAACCCTCAAGACAATTTATAATTGATTTAACGAATTCAAGCTTGGTCGCCGCTTGCTCCAGGACGAATTCTTTAAGGTCATCCAAAATCGGTCGTTGTGCCAGAAACCATCGATACTGTGCGTGAACTGATAACGAAAGATCGTCATGACATACTGTGAAATAGAGGCATCCCTGGGCATTAGTTTCACGAACCTGCGATATTGCATAAACATTTAGCTGTCAGAAAGATTTGTTCTCGTTGGATACCGCATAATTTGGCAATTGCTCAAAGAAATTATGGAAAAATTTGATCGGTACTTCAAAAGACGTTTATAAGATCCTGACAGGTAACGAATCATAGATATATGCGTCTGAGCCCGAAACAAAACAGCAATCGACCGTGTGGGTCTTCCAAGACAAGCCAAATCCAACAAAAGTTGTTCGGGCACGCAGTACATCGAAGCAAATGGTCGCCTGTTTCTTCGGCAAAACTGATTATGAGGCTACTGTGCCATTAGAGCAACGTAGAACCGCGAATTCTGAGTGGTACACAACAATTTGTTGGACAGAAATGTTCAATGAAATACGGAAAAACAACCGCTGACGTAGAATCATTTTTCACCATGACAATGCGCGTTCTCACACATCGGCTCAAACAACCCTTTATTTGATCGACCAAAGCATCGATTTAATGGGACATTCGCCATGCAGGCCTAACCTGGCACCCAATGACTTCTTTTTATTCCCGCACATAAAAAAATTGCGTGGTCAACAGTTTTCATTGCCAGAAGATGCTGGTGAAGCATTCAAAAACCATGTTTTGGAGGTGAATTAATCGGAGTGGAAAAAGTGCTTCGACAATTGGTTTGAGTGCATTCAAAATTGTATAAATCTTCAAGAAGAATACTTGGAAAACCATTTTTGATAACAAAATGCATTTTCATAGTTTTTGAAAAAATATAAAAGGCAACCCTCGTATACGACCTCGCAACATAGGTCCGCTGGTCATTAGAAATTATATCCTTAGGTAGACCATGCCTTTGCATTTCATATTCTTTGAACATTAAAAGGTTCCTCTGTTCTTCATTTAACGTGATTATGAGTTCAAAATAAATGTCCATAGTTTCAAACAATAAACAAAAGATTATTTATTACAATCTTTTTATCTTCCTGGGTTATTGCAATACGTAAAATTGCTGTTAAATTTAATTTATTGCTGCTATATTTGAGTCAACAACAAAGAGCTATTTATATGTGTGTACTTATGTAAAGCATTTCATTGGCATTGCGATATGAGTAATCCCTATAAACATTGACAGAATTATAAAGACAAGTTGCTCATTACAGTCGACACTCAACGGTGACGCAGTGTGGAGAGCGTCGCGCCACACTGAACAGCAATAAAATGAAGACAAAGCCACTATAAAACAAAGAAATCACACAAAAATGTGCGTTGGAAATTACTTCAAGTTCTTATTTAATAAACGTGGCAAAGAAAACAACCACAACAACAAAGGCAATGAAAGAAAGGGACGCTACACATGTGGCCACCAATGCCACAAATTAGAAAATAGTGCGTTGTGGCAAGTTCTGCACAACGTTCAGTGGCAGACTTGCAACGAGCATCATTTGCAGGCGTTGACAGCAGCAATATTAGCAGCAACAACAACAACAAGTAAATCGATATTTCATACATTGCGCAAAATGAACGCATAAACGTGCATTACGCTGCCACTTCTCATGGCTTGTGCGCACTTGTCACACTGCCACCGCGTCAACTGCAACTGCTGTCGAGAGCGCTGTTGCAGCTGGCAATTAACGCGAAGCGATGGCAACGGTGGGGCCAACAAAGCAGTCTTTGATACTCATGATTACAGTGTGCTGCGTCGCGCTGCTTGAATGGCTGCCAACTAGCGCAGACCGAATGCAATCGACAGCCCCCACGACGGGCGGTTCAAGTGCAAATGACTGCATATTCCTTTGGCCGAAATATACCTAATGAGCAATCGAATCTAAAGCAAGCCGAACTGGGTTGCCATGTGTGCAAAAAAGTTTGCTGCATTTGTTGCCCAGTTCGTTGTTGTTATTGCAGCTGTTCAACGTAAAGTTTGTACGCACATTTACCCGCCCGCACAACGATATTTGTTCGACGAATTATGGCTTTTGATTCGTCGGGGTTTTCAACGTTTGGGCGGCGTTATGCAACCGTCACATGCTACAGGCAAATCATAACCCTACAAGCCCGCCTGCATCTCCTTGCTGGCCGTTGCCAAGTGACATTGAACACAAAAGTAGCCATTACTGCTCGCTTCGTCCTGCTGTTGTTTTTTCTTCTTCTGCTCATTCTTAGTCTACTCAGTGTTCTGCTGCTGCATGCTCTCATTGTTCTACCGCTGAGCGTATTCGGTTCGTCTGTGCAACAATTGATCCTGGTGTCATGTAACAAAGTATCCTTTTGCATGGCCCTGGAGCAAAGGCACTGCAAGTGTTTTGTGGCCAAACTTACTTGAATTACATGCGGGCTGTACACTACACATACGTCGGCGTGTTCATTCGATTGTCTCTGCGACTGTCTATCCAACTGTCTGTCCATCGGCCTGTTCCACATGCTGTTACACTCTGTTTGCGCTGTCAAAATTGCCCACTTCTCAAAGTGCTCATAACGCACAGAGACAAGCACCGGAAAAGGCTCTAAGCGAGCACTCACCAATTTCACATATTGCTTTTGAAAAATCGAATGCAATCTTTAGCAATGTTCTTTCGAATATTTATCTTATTGCCCGCTTTGCGTACGCAGCTGTCCCTAATCTTCGGGTTACTGCGGTCCGCCTCTAAATTCACTGCACCAAGCGCACCAACTGCAACAAATTCCTTAGCAGTTTTCCCATTTATTACATCTTTTTTACACTTTTGCTTCCTTCATAAATGCAGCAAATAAATCATTGTTGGCTGACGCAAGCGGCAAGCCAGCCCCCCGTCGCACTGCCACCACACATCACACACACACATTAGTGACCAAGTGCAGGTTATGAGTCGCATGCGTATTCTTAGAAAATGTGTAATTTCTTTTTCAGCATACTTCGACGAGCTGGTTTTTGTTGTTGTTATTGCTTTAATTGGTAGTTGCGGTGCAGCGTGCAGTCGAGTTGGGTGCAGCAATGGTGCGGCGCAAGAGAGGCGCAAATTGTTATTGGTGTCAAAATGTTTACAGAACTCATCGCTGCTCGTACATCACTCGCGCAGGCATTTTGTTGCATTGTCGAAACATAAATTGGTAGCAAACTGCAATATTGATGAGCTCAATTATACGTGGTGTTTAATTTAAATTAAAAACGATCGAAACGATAGGAAAGTGTCAGCAGACAAGTGGCGCAAGTGACGAATACAACAGCGTTGCGGTTCGAAACGTTTGAATTTGTGATTACAGATTGGCTGTGGATAGTTGGAAATTCTTGGAAAAGATCGACAGATAAAATTAAAAAAAAAATTAGTTCTTGGTAAAGTTCGGTGTGTTAATCATGGTTTGCAATGCAAACAATAAATTTAAAAAACTGTTCTTAAAAAGCCTACCTTCATGACGAAGGATAAAAGTTGGAAAATTCCACTGTATTACATTTATACTTGAAGTCTTTAAGTCTAACAAATGTTTTCTGTCCTTCTGTATTTTCTTACATGTTTACCACATTTCCCTGCGAATTGCAATAATGTTAGATACAATATATTTAAAAAACTGTCCTCAAACGACTTATTGATAAGTAGAGCTGAATTGGGAACTTTTGTCTATTACGACTGGATCTGTGCAAACATTTTCAATCGTCTTAAACAAGAAACTCTTGAAGTTGAGGTTAAAAACCAAGAGCCTCAGTGAGAAACCAAGAGCCTCAGTGAGAAAAGAGTTTCTTGAAAGTATTTCGAGGAATAGACATCCACTCTAAATACTGTGCATTAAAGGTTTCTAAAAGGTTTTAGTTGCAACAATAGCTGCCTAAGTCTCGACGGGACTATGAATTGCCGACTATGAAAAGATATCCATCCACAAATTCCGGAGCATTGTCTTTCATTGCGATGTGATGTAGGCAGATGTGATGTATATAACTTATCTAAAACTTTCCAGCCAGACATCCATCGAATCTAACGAGGTTTTCCCTACAGTTGTATTTGTCTTCGAGATCAAAACGAGTGAACTACAAGTACACAACACTGTACGCAATATGTAATGGTAGACAAAACTTCTGTGCAAATTCTCACCATTCCATACGACTTCAGTCATCACAAATTCTCCAATATCGAAAACGACAACGGCTGAAATTTCAACTCTGAATTCGTCCCTGCTGTCTATTTTTGATACTAATCAATACGACTTCAGTCAACACAAATTCTCCAATATCGAAAAAGGCAACTGCTGGAATTTCAACTCTGAATTCGTCCCTGCTGCCTATCGATACTGCAAACACATTGAATATACTGGGGCCACACATTTTTCGAAACACTCCAACCCGAATGACGTAACTCAATTACGAATCGCTTCTCAATTTGCTACTGCTGCAAAAAGTCATAAATGACTTAACGCTCTACTCCCACTACTCCGTTCCAAAACCTTTCCACACACTCTCGAAACGGCTACAAATCAAAAACAAACGCAACAAAAAATAAACTACTTTAAAAAACTTGCATTCAGCCGGTCTTCTGCATACTTACGTAGCCCCACAGCATCCCGCATACTTACTACACACACACACACACACATCTCTGCCAACAACAAAAACGTATTCCAAACCGAAACTGGCAGCGGCCACGGCCTGTCAAATTGTGTGCGAAAAACGGCATTTGCCTGCAGTTTGCCACCTCTCGAAGCGACTGCTCACTGCCCTAAACTCGATAATCCACACTCTTTTATCTGCACATACACACGCACACATCTACACAACACATATCGGTGCCTTTGGACCTCGGCGACAGCATCCTCAGCCGTTTTTTTCTACTATCCTGATAGCATTGCACAATTTTTTTTGTTTCGATTTGTTTTTAAATCCATTTCAGATCATTTTTGTTTTGTTTACTTTAGTCTCTGTTTTGTTCTTCCCTTCGCCTGCGGCGCATCGCTGTAGAACTTTGTGGCAGCGAAGTTGCAACGTTGCCGTCGTCGAAGTTCATCCACCACATTGGCAACTGTTGTCGCTGCCAGTTAACAGCGCCCGGACACGCCACGGCCGCCGAACGGACCAGGCAATGCAAAATGAGGCACGAACAAAAAAACAAAGAAGGCAGCAGAAAAAACAGTGGACGACCAGCAAACAGCAACAACATTAACAAAAAGAACCAGGTAGCATTGTGCCGCTGGATCCATTGGATTTTTCGGTACTTTTCGGTACGCGTCTGGTCGGGCAAAAAAAGGTAGAGTTGCGCTGGCTAAACACTCTCAACATGCTGCGACGATTAACGCCGATATGCGCGACATGCTGCATGCGGGTCTGCCGTCACTATCGGCCATTTCACCACCATCGCAACCACCATCACCATCAGCTACCATCACCACCGGCACCGGTAACTCACGGCTGGCCGCCTTGCAAAAAATTGAAAAGAAGGAAGTAAAAAAGCACCAAAAAAAATGCAGTCGTTGTTTGCTGAGTACAACATCCAGCGGCTGTATGTGGCAACATGCTAAATGTTGCTAGTTGCTTAGACTAAGAACCGACCAAGTGGAGTGTGAGGGAAACAGCAATTTTATGAACAGTTTTGTAAAAATATACATTAATAAGGGCCAATTGTGAGAAAACAAGGAGAGTGACAAGTTTTTAAAGGACTTGCCAGTGATATGAAAAGTTTCCTGTGTGTAAATGAAGGAGTACAAAGAATTTGTGCCAAAACTCAAAAGATACAAAGGCAGCAAGGGTTATTAGTTGGCACAAATTTGAGCTAAAGGGGCTCAATTCGCAGAATTTGACGTACTTACAATTTTTTAGACAGAAAATGTTCATGATTGTGTATAGTAAATGCTCAACATTGTGACTTAGGTGTTGTAACATAACCTTGGTTCATTTTAGTGGCACAAAAAATGTGTCACTTGTTAAAGCGATAGATGTATAAAATGAAGTATGTATGTAGTGAGTAGTAGTAGTGAAGTATGTATGAAGTACAGGGGTTTCCAACAAGAGGTGTTATTTTGGTATTCAAAGAAAAATCCAATTTTTTAGATAAATGATCGGAAGTTTATTTCATAATAAAGAGGAAGGTATGCCGTTAATAATGAAAAACAACATCAGCCAAATGGCCACCACGACCACGCTTACAGGACCATATCCTTTTCATGAAATTTTCCATAACCAAATCGCAAAGTGGCTGCCCTATGTCCTCCAAAGCCTCACGAATTCTATCTTTGAGGTCTTGAATCGACGCTGGGCTGTTGGCGTACACCTTATCTTTCACGTGGCCCAAAGGAAGAAGTCGCAAGGTGTTAAATCAAAAGATCACCTCTTCCAGAGATAACACGGTCCGGAAACTTTTCCCGTAAAAGAGCAATGGTTTCGTTGCTTGTGTGGCACGTAGCGCCGTCTTGTTGAAAGTAAACGTTGTCCAGATCAATACCATCCAACTCCGACCATAAAAAATCATTAATCATCTCTCAATAGCGCAATCCATTCACCGTAATAGTTGATCCAACCTCATTTTCGAAAAAGTAAGGTCCAATGACCCCGCCGGACCATAAACCGCACCAAACAGTCACACGTTGAGGATGGAGAGGCTTCTCAACAATAACTCTTGCGTTTTCCGAGCCCCAGATGCAACAATTTTGCTTGTTGACGTAGCCACCGAGGTGAAAATGGGCCTCATCAGCCAATATGATTTTTCGATGGAATTCCGGATAATTTTCATGCATTTCAAGGACCCAATCAGCAAAGACACGACGTTTTTGATGATCGGTCGGCTTGAGTTCTTGTGTTAACTGAACTTTATAAGCCTTAAGACCCAAGTCTTTATGCAAAATACGGTGTAATGACGTTTTTGGAATGCCCAATTCCAAAGAACGACGAGGAATCGACAAACCTGGGTTTTCTTCAACACTTTGGGCTACAGCAGCGCGGGTTTTATTCTTCACATCACTAACTTGTCCCAACAGCTCGAATTTTTCCACCAATTTCTGTATTGCGGTCCGACAAGGTGCTTCACGACGACCCAAAAATGCTTTAGTTTTGCGAACTGTGACTGCAAGATTTTCACAATTTTTTTTAGTGAATTTTAATAATTTCAATGCGTTGTTGAAGCGTTTATCGTTCCATTTTTAGTAATGGCGTAGTTTCTACTTGTCAAATGTCAAAGAATAAAAGCTTCAAAAGTGACAGCTACCGAAATACCGGGTGATTCAAAATAACACCTCTTGTTGGAAAACCCTGTATGTGGACAAACCTGTTTGTGACCGTTGGACAAATTCAGTAAACAATAAATGCAAATCTAAAAGATGCCTTAAAACCTCTTAAGAAGTGAAATTCTGCTGCATCTGAAATACTGCTCTGAAGCTCACTCCGGATCTATCACCGGCCAAGCCATCCACTGAAGATCAGCCACTTCACTTTTACAGCATATTCAAAGGCACTGCGCCTTGAAGAGACCGCGTTTCTAGTCTGCAATGCACGATTGTGAATTCGTGATCCAAATTCCAAATTTTCCCCACCTATGCGCCCATGACTTGGCTGAGTTAAAGCCAAGTGTCCATAACTTTTTTTCTTTTAAAGCCTTTTACCTAACCTATGCTTCCTTCCAAGGCCAACACAATGCCCAGCATTGTCAGGGAAGCCAGGAGCTTAAACCATAGAAACTATTAAACGCAAATCTTTTTCTCACACATGTCTCAACAATCACTAAGCGATTCACAATGAATCTCAGTTTCGCAAGAACCATTCCCAATAAAATAAAAAGGGACACTGCAGAAAAGTATAAGTTCGGATTTCGTAAAAAATCTGGCAATGGCACAGGACGTGGTCAAGAGTTTTCTCACAGGTATTAGACCCAGCTGCAATTTTAAGACATAAGACACTGTCAGTTGTATACATCAATTCTATAGGTATTTCTATTTGAATTTGCAATATTTTTCCAAAGCATTTCTAAGCGTTTTTCGAAAATCAAAGACAAAGACTTCCTTCTATTAAACGCTCAATTCCAGTTCAACAAAGGCACATAAACCTTTTGGATTTTGTGTATTTGTTGGTGTTCTCCTGTCGACTTAACAGAAATGTGTACGGCGCACAAGTGTGCATGTGTGCCCAACAAGTGTCTATGTGTGTGTGAGAGTGTTTATAAGTGTTTGTGTTACCAAGACCGCAATGCAAAACCAGTTGCAGGTAGCTAAAAGTGCGCAATCTTTGGGCACGTTTTTTGTTTATTTGCGCGCTGCCTCAACTTCAGCTGCAGCCTCTTCTTTTCTCCATTTTGAGTTTGCTCCTTTGTTCGGTCCACTGCCATTGCGAGCTCGCGTTTTCAACTGCTGTCCGCTTTCCCGCTGCATCTTCGTCACTTTCTGCCTTTGCCTCTGCTCGGCGCTCTTGGCTTGGCGAGACGGTTTTCTGAACTATGCACAAACTACAACATTTTGGCACTTTGCTGCACAGCGCAACCTTCGGGCATATCTGAACCTTTTCCGCCTGCTTGCCGTTCGGTCCTCCGGTCATTCCACACAGCGTTCGGCCGACCGTACGGCTGGCCTGGCCTCCATCGTGTCTCCTTGCCTGCCGCTCTACTCAGTGCAGTTCGTTCTTGCGTTTTGCTGCCTGCTTGCGCTTTGCACACGTTATTAATATTTCTTCGGCACTTTGGTCGTTTTCGTTGGACGAACTTTTTCTATTCGTTGCCGTTTACTATTTTTTCAACATAGTTTTTTCACTTTTGCTCTGTTCAGCATCTTTTCAGTACGATCGTCTATGGCTGAACGCTCCGTACTTTGCCTCCATGCATCCCATTTCATTTTTCCTTCATAAATCGAGCCCGCAGAGTGTTTGGTTGCTTTAGGGTTCGCTTGTGGCGCATTTTCACGTTCTCGACGCTGCTGCAGTCACATTTCCTGGCCGGTCTGTGGAGTGGAGCAACACATGTGTCAGTGTGTTCGTTGTCATTTGCTGAGCCTTTACGCTCGCAGCCGCTTTGGCTGCGACGTACAACTGAACCAACATACGAATCCCAGCCACGAACGAACTGGGGAACGAACAAACGGTATTCGAGTGTTTGAGCAGTATTCGGCTGATTACATCCGGAAATGCCGCTTTACACTTGAATGAAAATACTGGCAAGTAGGAGCCTCGACATGAGGGGTTTTCGGCGGTCGGCTCTTTTGGTGGCACTTGAAATTTCAAGATATATTTACATGACTTTTTTCGACAGGAGTTTCTAGGTAGCTGAATTTATAAAAGGATTTTTCAAGACTACTACGAGAGTAATAATTGCTCAAGCGAAGGGGGAGGAATCAACAATGCGCAAAATTTAATGCGTGATTCAAGATTACGACAAATAAAAACCCGAGTCAAAAGTACTCTGAAGATTTTTTGCTTACGAAATTTTTGTACAAAAAAAATATTTTGTGAATGATGACGAAATACTAACTCACGCATTTTTCTATTATTTAATTATTTTTTAATTGTTTTGCGGATTAAAATTACGAAGAAAAGTAATGATGTAATACAAAACGGAGCCTTTGTTGTTATTTAAGTATTTTTAGTGTCACCTGTGTCGACACGTGAGTCCGGTTACTTGGCAACGGACCTACACAATTCTTGAACTTCGTCATTCTCAATCGTCTTCAAAAGAATCACTTTTAAAATTAACTTCAATATTTCAATGACAAACATTTTTGTTTTTGACTCAGTAATGATTGATTTATGATTTAATGACGTTGCAATTTTAATAAAATCAACAAACTTGGATCGTAAGTTCTTCTTCTTCTTCTTTTTGACTGGCACGACAGCCCGATAACGCGACTAAAGGCTTGATTACACGTAACGAGTCGAGTGACGAGACATCAAAATGGTACTAGGCCGAAAGAATTGGGATAGCGAGCAAAAGCGACGAGTTGTTCAAACGTATTTTGACACGTGGCGAGTCAGTTCGGTTTTACAATGCACAAAATGAACTAAGCAACTCGCGCAATTAAACTCAACCGAGCGAAAAGTGGTGTGTGACACATTCCGCATGTGACGAGCGCTTCCGCGAATCGCTGCGAAAAAGAGAAAAATGTAACGGTAAAGTAGTGCTCGGCCTAGCAAACAAAATGTGATTCTAGTGACTCTCTCGCCACTTTCATCTGTCACTGACTCAATCAACTCGCTTTACTGTTTAGACGAAACGCGTACTCGTTTGAGTTGCTGTCTTCTCACTCTACTCGTTACGTGTAATCAAGCCTTAAGGTTTAGCCACCCGCAACCATCCGTGTTGCGCGTGCGAATTTGTACACGGATGGAAGTTTTATGCCGATTCCGAACGGCGAGTTGGGAGCTTTTTCATAGGCAATTTTACTCTCAGAGGTTTGCCATTTCCTGCTGAGGGGACAGCTGCCGAAGAAAAAATTGTTCTTTTTTTTTCGGTGTTAGCAACAACGGAGTCTTGAACCTGGGTTCGAGCGTCACATTTGACTCGCGGCCCAACGCACTAGCCAGCTGAGCAACGGCGGGTGTCATCGTAACTTAATGAAATTAATGAGTACTTTGATTTATTTTACCAAACACTTTGGTTTGATTTTATTAATTTCATCCTTTGTCGTCTATTTTTCATCTACTGTAATCTCTTAGTGGGTCACACAAGTACGATCTCATTCATACTCGTGGCACCTCTGTCAGACGGAAGTTTGTATATATAAATTTAAGGTCGTAGAAGTAGAAGATACATTTCTAAAATTTTTCCTAGAAAAACTTTAGTTTCTTGATCTGTCAGAATTCTTTGGCATTCGGATGTTGTTCATGCTTTATCAGATTCTTTTGTTATTGATTTTTCGTATGTAAAATATCGCTTTTCAAGATCACCTATATAAGTCTTATATCTATTATGTTCGTACTATTGTTCATATATCGAATGGTACAAAATTCAAACTAGAACTTCCATGGCTTTCATTTTTTATATAGTAAATGGAAACATTGATTGCCCCTCTCTCTTGCCCAATATAGCTTTCAATGTGCCAACTCGATCCCTCAGACAAGTTTCCTTTTTTTCTGTTGAGTTTTCTAGAACGCGTTATGGTAGTAACGCTTCTATTCCTAAACACGCTGTCGAACTCTTCGATGGTTGATCTATCTGTTCCTAAATTCATGTTCATTTCCCATATTCCCGTTTAAGTTTAAACTTAAGTTCCATATTGTGAATTAGTCTGTAAGAATTGTTCAAAGACTATATTCAAATAAATAAATAAATATATTAAAGAATAATTTTAAAACCAATTACAACCAACACAGCTTCGATTTTATGCGTTGTCTACAAATTTCTTCAACCAAATATCTTTTGACACAACATTAACAATTTTTCTGCACTCATTTGGGTGTTTCTGCAAGCTAAGCACTGAGCTAGTCACATTAACCCTTCCGCAGCCAGCAGCACAGCCGCAGTTTCCATGGAAATCAACAAACGCTGTAAATATTGGACAATCCCCGCGCAGCTGAGCGTACTCCCAGCCGGCTTTGGTATTGAACAATTGGCGCAGGAGGACGCATTTATTGTAGGGGAGGAGGGTCGCCCCCAGTCGCACGCCGCATCACAGTCCCAAACCGAAGTTGATTAAAATTCATAAAACTGAAAATTTACAAACGACTTCCGACACGAACAGTGGTTGCAACGGCGGCGGCAACGTCAGCAACCCTCACGAGCGAGCGGGGTGGAATTTAACGGCAATAAGGCGTCGCACACACATTGCAACGAGCAGCAGGGCTGCCGTGCGTTTCGCTGCAAAAGGCAATGAACCTTTTTGCCTTTTTTTTCAACTGCATATGGAAAATTCAGTAAGCAGAGAAACTAAAGCTAAAAAAAATTAAAAAAAATTGCTACAACAATGAGAAAGCGAGGAAAATCCACATGGCATATGCGAATGTGGTTGGAAAAAGGGGCACAGGGAAAACTTGCCTCCTGTTCGTTGCAATATGGAGAGCGGTAGACATTGTTGTTGTTGATGTTCTTGTTATTATTAGTGTGTGCTGGTGGTGACTAGTGCAGTGGCGCTGATGATGGTGCAGCGTTTGCAGCAACAACAACAGCAGCACTATTCAAACTAGAACGTCAAATGTAAAACGTTACAAAGCCGAATTATAGTGAAAATTGTGCGAATACAATGACAAATTGTAAATGAATATGAAAAATGTTGCCAAACTGGATATTTGCGTACAAACACAAACAGCGACCAACGGCCAGTTGGACAACGACGGCAGCTGGGCTTCAGCAGAAGCAGCATTTTAAATTAATATTCAAAATTTCAAAACAGGAAAATCTAAACGTTACACAAGCATCATTAAAAGTACTCACCATACAACTCCGAAGGCTCCGTAGCCGATGGGGCGATCCGGCTGCACGTCCTGCGGCACAGCAGGCGGCTGGTAGTAGGGTGCGGCAGCGGCCAGAATGGCACCTTGCGGCGCTCCGCCGGCGGCACCACCCTGCACGAGTGACATTGATACGCTCATTGAGATACGACGCGGCGCCAGCGACGACGACGTAGACTGCGACGACGGCTGGATGCTGTTGACGAATGCCGGTGCGGCGGTAACTGCTGCTGCGGCGGCGGCGACGACGACGGCGGCTGCGTTTGTTGTGGAATTTGTCGCTCGGATTGCGGTTTGCCTTTTGGGGCCAACAATGGCCGCCATTCAACAAATCGCCATACGAATTTATATCAGCACGTTGGATTCAGGCGCCAGCAGCTCACACACTCCAAATTGGGGGGCGGGTTCGGGGGCGGTATAGAGTGGAACGAATGGGGGACGCGGACGGCGAAGCGATTAAATCAAGAGAGACGAATGGCGACGATGACGGTAAGCAGTCGAGCGGTGAATTGGAGTGTGGAGCGAAGAGCTGGGCGCAATTTCTAATTAACACTTTTTTCTTATAATTTTTTGTGTATTCACTTTTAATATTAGAAAACACTTTTCTAGACAAAAACTAATTTTAATCGAATATTTGAAAACTTTTCTAGCAAATTGTGCTCTTCATGCACTGGTATTATTATGTATTGACAATAATATTGAAGCGTGTATGGTGCAGTGGGCCGTTTATAAATGTAGAATGGGCTTGAGCTGCAAGAGAAAATACAAAACATTATTACTAAAGGCAGATAACTGAAAAGAATATATATAATTATATACTTTTGTATATCTAAATTTGAAAAAACATGTTTATACTTTAGCAATTTGCATTTTGCTATTCAGTCTGCCAGCCATTTACTGTTATCAGCATTACACCTCTGTTATCTGGCCATGACCTACCGCAGCGTGAGTTCTCATATTTCAAAGAAAACAAATTTATATGGCAGCATTGACCCCATTTACCAGTGGAGCAGTGGTTTTTGGTGGAAATTTACATAAATTGTACTGAAAATATTGTCGTAGCGAGAAATGTTTGAAATTTTAAAACACAATAATTGCTTTAGCCAAAATTATTCTATAATTGGTATTTTTTTAATGTGAAATAAAGTTGTTTTTGTTAATTTGTATCGAATGACTTAAAAAAAGTTTTTATAAAGCTCAGGTTTGATTAATTCTCACGAATTTGTAACTTTTTTATATTGTTTTTATTATCAAATCGAAATGTATAGTGTAGTGAAATTTTTGTTTTCGTTTTCATTGGAAATATATTAATTTTTTTTAAGTGAAATTATTACATATTTTCATTGAATAGACATTTTTGAGTGTCTTTGAGTGTCTATTCACACATTAAATATTCATGTTTGCTTTTTCATGAGTCCATTTTTCAACATTTTCTCTATTTTTTTACCTTAGTTTTCGCTTTATTGTTAAAAATTCGAAATCGTTTTCAACTATCTAATGTTCATGAATTATCCAAGCGAAGCCTTTAATAACCCACGAAATAAACACTTGAACACATTTTCAATTTTGGCTTAATTCTGGCGTTCAAGTTAATTTTTGAGATTTGATGTCTTCAGAGATTTATAGTAGAATCTTATGGTGAATATTTTCGTGGTAAATTTTGTTCTTAAAAAGTCCTGTTTTACAGGACATTTTTGACATTTTAGAAAAAAGGGTCAAATTGATTCATACAAATAGGAGCTACAGGGTTAAAATGCTCCACAAAAATATTCTTCGTAGTATTTTACATCAAATTGCTGAACACATCATATACCTAAAATGTGAGGTTACATGGATTTTTTATGCCGATTCATCATAAGAATGTGCAAAACGGGGAAAACTTTGACCCCCGAAAAAAAGTCAGACGTTAATTTTCAAAAACCTGATACACGCATATTTGTTTTACCCCCTCTACCAGAATCCGTTGTCAGAACCTTGTTATTTTTTTTTTGTTGTACAGTGTAATTAGAAACTAAGGTCAGGATTTAATCTTTAATATGAAATTAGAAGTTTTTCAGAACCAAATTCTGTAAGTAAATATTTTCTAATTTTATTTCATTGAAATTGTTTTATTAACACTTTCTGACGTTTAAAAAATCTAATCAAATCAAACAACTTTATTTTAATTCTATTGCAAATTGCCAGTTTTTTGTTTTAATAAATTTTTCAATAGAAAGCAAAATTTTTGGTCGAATATATTAACTAATTTATTAGAAAATAAAGCTGAATTCAGTTTTTTTTATTAAGTTTGACTTTTTTCGCAAAGTTTTTCTAACCTACTTTTGTAGTTTAAGTCAAAAAATTTGGAATGAAGAACTCAGCATAAAATAAACTGCAATTTTATAGAATTTTTTTATAATAATATGAAATCTTATCTTATGATTTGTTTTAATTCAAAGCTACTCAACTCAAATACGATTTATTTGTATAAAAGTTATATTTGTTATTAAAGTATAATTGTTATATTTGTTATAATAGTATAATTGTTACAAAAGTTATATTTGTAATTTTATATTTTTTGTTTTTTTTCATATAATAATAAATATTTTAAAACAACAAAAAGTTTGACAAATTTAAATAATTTTCTAATATTTACATTAAAAAATTACAACTTTTTCCAGATTCACTTACCGTGTTATGATTTATTTTAATTTTTTAATATTTGACTGAATTTAATTAGATTTTCACTGAATTTTATTTGCTCTATTTACATACAAAATTTTGTTTCAAAAACTTTTGCCATATGTGTAAATGTGTTTTGTGTGAAGTAGACGGTTTTGATTAGTGCACAACAATACTGCAACTGCACTGGTGTACATGGAATAGCATTAATTAATTTCTTCTACACATTTTTCTTAAATATTTTTAAGGTTGACTTAATTTTTGACTACTTTTCACTTTTACGTTTTGCTGCTCGAATGTGCACTACGCCGCACTACACTGAACTACAACGAAAGCAACAACAATTCCGCTTCAACTTTCGGCATGGGGTGTTTGCGTTTGGTTGCTGTGTTACACACAGGGGGTGGCAGGCAGACAGACAGGAAGCTGGCAGACGACCACGGCGACAACAACTTTTACAGCACTTCTCGCGTATTCCGCTTTTCACTTTGCGTTCGTGTGCGTGCGTGTCTGTGTGTGTCGACAAATTCTCGCAATAGTCAAATCGCTTTTTATTCTATTATTATTTGTTTGCTGTTATTTCTCATTCAAGCTTTTTACTAAACACAATTCATTTACAGTAATTGCCGCAATTCAAAACAATGTGAGTGTTCACGTTTTTTTTTTTAATATTTTGCTTATTCTATTTTTTGCTGCCCTTTGCATTGAATTTATGTGATCGCTTCGATTTGTTGCTACAGCTGCTTTTTTATTGAATTTTCTTGCTTTCTGCACGCACTCGCGTTCTTCTCAGCGTCTGCTCCATTCACTTTAACGTTGATTTCACTAAAATCCCGTCTGCGCTATTCGTTCGTTTAGCAGATTTCTATAAATTTTTTGTTCAACTTTATTTACTTTTGGAAATTGCTACAAATTTGTGTGAAAATCAGTGCGCGCCGCATCGCCGACCAACTCGCTCGCCGTTTTTTTAACAATTGTGGCCACCCTTTTGGCATTTGTTGAGGAAAACCGATTTGTTTGGCGTTTCGCTTCCGATTGTAATTCGTACAAGAATGTGCTGAGAATGAAGAAATTAAGAGAATTGAAAGTAGTTGGCAAAGCAACGGCGGCGCGTTGCCACCTTGTGGTAATAGCTCAACGGAAATTGTAATAGAAGTCGATAATAAGTCAAAACTAATTTAAAATTTAATGATAAATTAAAACAAACAATAAGTAGCGAGATTAACTGCCGGTTTGGCTATTAATTGGTTGTTTATTCCGCATTAAGTCACGATGTATGGTTTTTATTGATTCTATTGAGTGGCAAATTTGACTTTTAGCGCATGTGGTATCTTTGAGTTATATTAGATACAATTAAGACATCAGAAACAGAAGGGAAACATAATTATATCTCTGCAAAATTTGTAATGCTTTTTCTTAAAAACTGTCCCACATTGGTTTTCAGAACTTTGTTCTAAGACCTTAGAACAGCTGTTCTCGCTGGTTCCCGAAAGATTGCGCTTTTGTCAGCGTTGCCAGAAAATTCCTAAAGTTGAAAGACAAAATGCAGAAAAGGCTTAAAAAACTAAACAAATAAAAAATTAATAAACGTATTTCTACTCAACGTGCAATTGTCAGCGTTATCACTGCAATTGTTCAGTAACTGAAAATTCGATATGTACGTTAAACTAGAAATCATACTATTGTAAAACTGATAGTTTATTGATTTATGACTATATATAACAGTTAGCTGAAAAGTTCGTATCGTTTCTATAAGATGATGCCACTAGAATAAAATCCGTATCGTTTTTAAAATTTAAATTTGACAGCTGTCTGATTATTAGTCTGTGAGATACAGCATTTTGACTTTTGTTATTTTGAAAAAAATTGATAAAAAGAAATTTCGTGTTTTAATGAAACACTATTTTTTGATGAAAAAAGAGTGCTGCTGATACCAAAAAGTGGCTTGATTCACAAAGGAATCACAAGGCCATTCACAAAGCGGGATTTATTGCAGGATATGAATATAGAACATAACATAATGTTAGTTGTAATGCAGCAATTTTTACATTTCCTTAACGAAATTTTTCCCAATCTCCCATTATGTTTATCACTTCATTTCCATAAACCGCAATGGCTCTATTTTATTCGTATATATGTACACATGTTTTTAGTATATTTTAGTTTAGATCTGAGCGCCCTTAAGCAGGAGCGGAATTTCAGTGCCAGTCCAGGCTGGCGAGCGGCGTGGAAACAAATCACAGTGCTAAATGAATAGGTGCGTCACTGACAACAGAAACAACATAACGACAAAAGCGTCAAGGTCCCTGCTTGCTTTAAGACAAAGCAGATAGCAATGCGTATGGATTAGAATGCGATTAGAATAATGTAAAAATATGCTACATTTAATTGTGATAGTGACCGTCGGCGGCGCCAACCGTATGTCTACTGCTGTTGCGTCGAATTGCCATTCCAAGTGGCATTCTCATCATCCGAGTCTTTGCGATTGTCCGTGAGGCGGTGAATGTTGGAGTTGCCACCGTAACGACGATAAGGCTTCGATTCGCCATTATCGCCTGCATCGGGCGAGGCACTTTGCCCACCGCCACTACCACCACCACCGCTGCCACCAGTGTTGTCGCTACTACTGCCGCTGGGATTGCCACCACCGCCGAATCGGTCAAGATTGCGTCGTTTTGCGCTGTGAAAGTTTAATTAAATACTAAATTTGAATATACATTCCATTTCACTTACGCTTCATGCTGCGCGCCGCGCTCCTCGTTGGCACGCTTATTGGCGCCCGCATTGTCGGTGTTTCCTTTGCGGCCACTGGCCAGGTTCTTGACGAAGCCAAAAACAGCAAACACTGGCGATAGCATTGTCCAGAAAACTGAGCTCAGCATATTTAGCAGACCGCCGGAGCGTGCTATGATGGCCGCCGGTGACGTGATGCTCTCGCGACCAATCACCAGTATGACGGCACTGGGTAGAAGTTCCAGTTGTGTAAGCGTTTGTGCCTCGTGCGTGGCGTTAAACTCGCGCTTGGGATAGGTGGTGGCCAGCGTGAAGTCCTTGATGCCCGTACCGGGCAGCAGCTCTGTTTCCACGAAAATTCGCACCATCTGCAAGGTGTCCTGACAGTTGAACACCTGCATGGCGGTCTTGCCAGAGGCGAAGCGAAACTGTAGACGCGTCGTGTCTGGATTTTGTGGAGCATTAACTTTAGCGCTTGAAGAGGCAGCTTGCGCTGTAGCAGCCGTTCCGGCGGCTGACTCTCCGCCAGCGACCGGAAACCGCTGAGCGCGCTCCACACGATCGGCAGCAATCTGAGCACGTATGCGTTCACGCACGGCCTGCTCTTCCAGGCGTTCGCGACGGCGATTTTCCTGGAAGCGTATTACGTGCAATTACTTTTCTTCTTGAAATAAACGCAAACGGTGTAAGCAATTACCTTCAACTCTTTAAGCTCCTGTTCCTTCTGCCATTGTTGCAGACTTTGCACATCTTTTCCCTCACGCCTGCGTCGCAACTCGCGCTCCTGCTCCAATTTGTTCTCCATTTCAACACGTTCCCGCCGTTTCTGTTCCAGTTGCTTGCGCGTTTCCTCCATCCGTGCATTTTCATCAACCTCTGGACTCGGCACGCTCTGCTGCACCTCCGGCTCGGCAGCCAGCACCGGCTGTTCATCAACTTTAGCCTCATCTGCTTTCGACTCGTTCAGGCACGTAGCATCTCCATATAAATTGTCGTCATCCGGCGCTTCATTAGTTGGAGCCGCTTCGATCACACTTGAAGAGCTGGTCGTGGCCACTACCACCTCCGGCGACACTATGGTTAGTAACGAATCTGCCTGCTCCGCGCTTATAAACGAAGAGGAAACCGACAACGAAGACGGTGTGCTTTTGCCCGAACTGGCCAACACTTTGTCAATCTTCTGCTCCAGTTCCGCTGCCGTTTCAATGATGCCGGTGCCAATGTCCAGCGGTGCGCCCGATTTGCCAATAAAGAATATTGACGGCACGGGCACAACTTGATCTGAGCAGCAATCACAATTAATTAACATTCAAATAGTTCGTTCCCAATCGCCGACTTACAGATCGTTGCAAACTGCATGTACGCCTGGCTATCGCTCTCAATCTTGATGGCCACAAAATCTTCCGACTCCAATTTCGTTCGTATGCTCGGCTCATTTATGAATGTGGTCAGCTTTTGTGTTGTCTCATCTTTGCCTGCAAAATGCGAATATGTTTATCAGTTTTCAATCGAGCCGAGCTGGCATGACGTGTGTGGTGCGTCGTGCTGCGCCCATTGGTACAACTGAGATTTTTTCCCCACCTTCGACATAGACCACAAATATTGCATTCTTTGCTTTAGACTGTGCCACCGCCTCCGCAATGTTGCCTTTATACCAATTCATGTTATTTGACAATTTTTCGCTTTTTTACGACTATTTAATATTATTAAAAAATCACAACTACTAATTTCCTTCAATTTTCTCGAAAATGCAAAATAATGAAAGCAACTGACTACCGTTGCAGGGCTGTCGACTCACAGGAAACTATTGGAATGTGATTGGCACCACTGGCCAGCTGTGTTGTGGTTAATTCAGTTGTCAGCTTATATATAAGTATTTAGGGATTGTTGATTTCGTAGCATTGGCTATTGCTTGCTATTTTTACTTATACTAATTAAATGTTAGTTTTCACTATGTCCTGTATTGTTAGCCTGTGGTAACACTTCATCGTCGTATTTTACTCATGTCAGCGCATATTTCATATTCTTGATATGATCAGCGTTTGTCCCAGTCGCACACGAAAAACCTATTTTTGTTTCCGCTCTGTTATTGCAACATTACAATTTGTGTCGCATGTGTATATTTCACCACTGATAGTAAATCAGATAGCCACACTACTACTGCTGCCCATATATGAGCAGCACCAACAAATATTCTTTGCAAATTGTTCACATCAATAAAGCAAATGCCATATGAGGTGTCGTTCATTATTTTAATTTGAATTGTACTGTAATTTAAGTAGAAAATAATGTAAATACGAATAAATACTAACAAAAACGTATTTCAGGAGCACACTTAGAACAAAAGCTTCGCTGAGGCCCACCGAGTTCTAGGCTATGCAATTCGTAGTCGCGTCACAATACTTCAGTTTAGTTGATCATCGTTTCGTTGGCTGCCTTTACACGCGTTCCTGCTCCAAGTCTATGCAAATGAAAAATAAATAAATGCCATTAATGGTTATGCTCTAAACAATTCCGGGAAAGTTTTACTGCTTCAGCACCTTCGGCTTCAGACAGAATCCGCACAGATGCTGCTGGCGATGAGATTTCGCTGCGCACCACATTCAGGCGCGGCAGCCGAATGCAGCAGCGCCGCATCTTGTAGCCAACATTGTCACCGGCATTGGCTGTATTGATGGTGGACAGGTGCTTTAGTTTGTCGTCGTTGCAGCGCTGCAGTCGGACAGTGCAGCGACGGATGCGTTGGTCCAGTATTTGTTCCTGAACTTCGGCTGGCGTCACGCCAATGAACGAAAGACGATTCAATTTCACCGAACACTTTCTTAGCTTAATAGGTGCTTCCATGGCGTCGGATAGTAATATTGATGGGTATCTAGAGGCTTTGAATTGTCCTACACGTCTGGGATTCAAAAAATGATAAAATGGACGCTGCGAAGCTGAAGTCTGTTTTTGTATTTTCCCTTTTGACACTTGTTACGGATGTGTGTTGCCACATCGATGAGTTTTAAGTGCTCAGTTTACTGTTCGACGGTTTTGAATGATTTGTGAAAATGAAAACAGTTTTTCTAATCCTAAAATACTTTTTATGAAATGTGATTGTACTTTCAGCATGTTTGTACAAGTTTAGAAACATTTATATAACTAGAATCTAAAAATTAATATTTAGGGAATATTAACTCTAAAATTGGCAGCATTGACGATCGGACTTCTTTTGAGGTGCCATATTGGTCAAGAAGCGGCTGATTCACAGGGTTACTTTTAAGTTTATATATTGTTTGTATATATATATATCAGTGACAGATTCAGGGGAGCTTTGGGGGTTGAAACCAGCCGCCCCGAAATATTAGAGTCGATTTTAAAATTACATAAAAATTTGGCATTTTATAAATATTAAAGAATTACTTTTTGAAACGCTCCGAAATATTTTTCTGAATCCGCCCCCTGATATACTACATGGGCTGAAAAGTCTTTGGCCTGACATAGAGATGGCGCCAAAAATTAAGAATTATTGTGTTGTACATGGAAAACCATCCTTAACTTAGATTCTGTCAAAGTTTCATGACATTTGGTTGACTCGTTTTCAAGTTATTGCTTTCGAAGTGACGCTACCTCTGAATTTTTGTAAACAATGGAAAAAAGTGAATTTCGTGTTTTGATAAAACATTGCTATTTGATGGGCAAAAATACAGATGTATTATAACATTTATCAAGCCATGCTTTTGTTTCCACTGTATTTTTGCCCATCAAATAGCAATGTTTTATCAAAACACGAAATTCACTTTTTTCCATTGTTTACAAAAATTCAGAGGTAGCGTCACTTCGAAAGCAATAACTTGAAAACGAGTCAACCAAATGTCATGAAACTTTGACAGAATCTAAGTTAAGGATGGTTTTCTATGTACAACACAATAATTCTTAATTTTTGGCGCCATCTCTATGTCAGGCCAAAGACTTTTCAGCCCATGTAGTATATGTATGCATCAGATTATTTTAATAATTCATAGATCAACGCCAAAATTGCTCAGGTTGTATCAGTAAGAATTCAGCTTCGAGTGTAACTGTGTTGTTTTTTTATTAACTTATCCTACTCGATTGTAATTTTTTGACAGTTGTAGCCAAATTTAGAATACGGTATCAATTTTGCACTTGTAATCTCTTAAAAATTCAAAGAAAGAATTCCTTTGTCGACATTTTATAGCAGTTGACCACTTTATTGTAATAAACTCTTTTAGAAACTAATTAAATTGTACTTAAAAACACAAGTTGAACGCATTTAGAATATACGTTTCTCATTTACATTGGTCACTGGAGCATCCACCTTCCGTGCAACCTCTATGCTATTAATGCGTATCATCGTATTGGGCGAGCGTTGAAAATTAATGCGCATATATTGCTTCCTGCGCTTCTTCTTAAAGTTGGTTTTTGTGTGTGTTAAGGTTTTCTCAATGATGGTGGCCTTCACATCAACCAAACCGGGCGCCAATACTGGTCGGCCGATAAGCGTGAAATCACGTCCGCCAGCCAGCAGCACTTTCTCCAATCGAATCTCATCACCAATACTAGGTGGCCAATAACCTTCCACTAGAATTATGTCACCGGCAGTGATTTTAAACTGTTTGCCACACAGATGCACTACAGCAAATAGACGTCCCTCCTCGCCGGCAGCCAATTGCTGGTTGACCTTGTTGAACACTGTTTGACATTGCTTCTTCTCATCGGTTGAAAGTTCTTTGGATAGCTGCGGTTTGGTCAATTCGGGCTTTTGCTGTTGCAGCAGGCATGGCGCTACGCTCAAAGCACGAAAGGAATCTGAACAAAGCACATGAAGTTGTTAAATAGCACATAGAGCCTATTGTGTTGTGTACTCACGCGTCAAATTGTTAATGAGGTGCGGTTGACGTGCCGCGCTGAGCAGACGTTGTGCCAGAAAAGACATTTTGTGTTTATTTCTTTATGAAAAATTGTAGTTATTGCACAAAATCCTTCATTCCAACCGCAACTTTTCCGTAATTGGGAACAGCAGCTGTTTTATGAGTTCTTGTTCATGATTTTGAGATCATTCACAATGAAGTAATTCCAATGCTGTGCACAATAGAGCATTACGTTGGGTTTTCTTATTTTCATATGTGTCAAGATATATGTACAACAGCCTTTAAATTATTGAAATGATTGTTAAAAATAGAGATAAATAATGTTCAATTGTGTATTATTATGTGAGAAAACGAGGCAGCGGTTTATAATTTCAGTTAATTCTAATAGAAATTTGAAGCTATTAAGCTTCGTGGGATCGCAAGGCCCGAAATCCCGATATTTTAACCTTTATTCTGTGCTTGGGTTTTGCTGCTTAAACAATGCATGTAATTTGAATTTCTCACTCACACTTTATCAAGCCGTCGTCCAGAGCGGACATCTTACGACAAGAGCAGCCGAACGATCAATTGGTGAAGGACATATATAAAATTGTGAAGTGCTTCTACAGCAGAACTACCAGTGCGGCAGTGGTCTCCAGCGGAGCGGTGATTGCATTAAGGGATTTTAACAGCAGAGTGAGCACAAGGCAAGGACAGAAAATAAGGTAAGAGGGTCTGGGTAGTTGGGATGGCGGGCGCTTCGGCGTCGGTCTCCACAACTGAGACTAGTGACTGGCATGGGTCGACACTTGATGTTTTAGATGAAAGCGTTACGAAATGGAGTGGGGTGACGACTAGAAAGGGCAGTAAGAGGCCTTTGACGTTGGCGGATTCTGCTTGTACCGCAGTTGGTGCATGTGCACGTCCGAGTTACGGCAAGGGCAGTGAAGGTGACGGGAATGCTAACGGAAAAACGAAGAAAAAAAGTAAATTGGAAAATGGCGGTGAGAACGAAGCGAGCTGTAAGATCCCGTTACAGGGCATGTTAGTTACGAAAGGCACGTACACGAGGCTAACATTTGATAGCCCGTTAGATGTACAGTCGAACAGCGCAGGTATTGCTGCGGTGGCAAGCGTTGAGGGTGTGAAGGAAATAGTAAACGGGGCGCCAACGGAAACGGTAAATGCTAACGGCGAGGTTAACAGGCCGACGATGTTGTATCAGGCCAGTCACAAAGGTGACCTTGCGGTGCTTTTAGACACGTCGGCGTCCGCGCTTTTTGATAATAGGGCAGTAAAGAATGGTCTGTACCTGTGGGATAAAATCAGGAAGATGCAAATAGAAGGCATCAAAAGTATTAAAGCGTTGGGGAAATCCCTTTATAAAATTTATTTCAATTCAGTGCAGGCGGCGAATAAGTGTGTGAAGAATCCAAGTTTGAGTGAAGCGAAGATAAGGGCCTTCATTCCAAAAAGCTTTGTTGAAACTTATGGTGTTGTTAGGCATATTCCACTAGGCTTCACGGATGAGGATGTTTTCAGCAACATTGATTCAAATATAAGGGTGGTGTCGGCCCACAGAATAATGCGTAGGGACAGAACCGATAGGGAAAAGTTGGTTCCGACGGAAACATTTAAAGTTGCGTTTGATGGTTGCGAGTTGCCGGAGTCAATCCGAATATTTTTTACCAGTTTCAGAATTTCTCACTTTTTCCCCCCGTCGAGGCAGTGTTTTAATTGCGGGCGCCTGGGGCACACCAAGCTCAGATGTAGAGCTAAGAAGAGATGCATACTTTGTGGTAAAGAGGGAGGTTGCAACGAAGAATGCAGCAACAAGTCGTGCATTCTGTGCGGCAATAGGGAGCACACGGCTTTTAATAGGGACGCATGCCCGAAGTGGCAAAAGGAAAAAAATGTTTTAGAAATCATGACAATAAAAAAAAGTTAGTAGGAAGGAGGCCTTTGAGGCGTATGCTCAATTGGGTTCAGACAATAGGTTTGCGTTTCTGTCCAATTACGAGGAAGATTTCCCCCCCCTGCAACTGGCAGGAACCCCAACTGTCAATGCGGACAGGGAAATCAACAGACGACTAGCAAAAAGAAGCTACAACAAGGTGGTCGCCGATACCAGGGTGTCTGCGAGTTGTGCTCCTCAACTTCGCCCCAAAATCCCCAAGGAAAGGAACAGCGTCCCATGCTTTGACAGACAGGGTTGGTCGACGGTGACAGAGCTGGAAAAGGTCCTCAACCTATTGAATGACAGATTTGGAGTAGGGAAAAATGATCCGATTGCCATGTTGTTACAAGAAATGTTTAATTCGATCCCACACCGCTCAACGCTTGACGAAAGATTAAGTAAAATAAGAAATGCTAATATTGAAATTTCGACAATAGAACGGGCAGAGCAGGAACGCCAATAAACAAGTTTTAAGTAACAGTGTTTAGTTGTTTTTGACAATGCCCCAGACGGGTAAGATACAATGTTTGACCTTCATGGAAAAAGTTACAATCTCAAAATGCTTCTGAAATCAGGGAACCTTGTTGCAATACTTATAAAATAAAAATAAAAAAAAAAAAAAAATCAAAGAAAACTAACTCTGAAAACTCCGTGCAAGCTGGTAAGACACTGTCCACTGGTAAGTTAAACAGTTAAATGTACAAATGTCCTCAAAACCAATAAATGTTCTTTGCTCGTTAATTTGTTTGTGCTTGTGAAAAAGTCTTTCTGTTTAAGTGATACAGTCTTCGTTTTATTCTTGATGTCCAAGCTTTAGAGTCACTGTACGGCAAGTGAGACCTGGTCAACCCCCTCGGATTGTGGGAGCGTGCGCAAATCTCAGCAAGTTCAATCGATGTTTCTACGGATGTGTTTGAGTACTCACGTCACCCTGGGCAACATCAACAGTACACCTTAGAGGGGCTTTTGGTCCAGCCACCGCATTCGGAACGGCGCGAGTGACGCGTTAAAGGCACGGCGTCTGCTACGCGTCCGGGACAACCTCCATTGTTAGTGGAAACGTGTGCAGTTCACAGCGCTTTCGATCGACACTTTAAAGGACGTATTTTGGTTTAACTCACGTCGCTTTTGTATCATCTACATTGCACCTTAGAGGTGCTTTCGATAAGCATCTGCGCTCGTAAATACGGCGCACGTGATTTTGCGGAACCGACACTCCTCTTCATTGTATGGAGGGAGGATGTGAGCAAAGTACAGCAATTACACGTGAAATTGGGATCTACTTGACTAGTTTGAAAGATAACCTGGCATTATAAGGGCCCATATAGGCTCCTTGCCATCAAATATCACCATCTTGGTGATTTCGATATCCAAAAAAAAAAAAAAAAAAAAAAAAAATTTCTCACTAAAATAAATACATTTTGCATAGGAATGAGTAAAATAATAAAGTGTTTTGGGAAATAATTATTTTATAATTAACTAAGTAAGTTGAATGGTTTTGTTTTTTATATGAATTTAATTTAACTTTTGTTAAAATAAACCCTGGTATATATAAAAACTGTTTTATTTTATAAACATAACATAACAGAAAAAGTATATGTTTCTATAAAAATTCTTACTATATTCTTCTACAATATATGTTTATTATATTTATAAACCTACTATATATACATCATAAATCCATATTCATATTCGGGATTGAACGCCTTAGTAGCCACCAAAGTGTACTAAACCAATGGTTGCAATGCGTGCAGCCAAATTTGTTTGCAATGTATGTTTTTGAGTCGATATGGCAACTTTAGCCAATACAGCATTCGCACACAAAACATATTCGTCCGCAAGTTGTTATCGAAGATTTCGCATAGTTTTCACGGTATCTACTGGATGGTTAATGTTATCGGTAGTGTGATCGTCTGGTTGATAGCAACCGCAATTTACAAGTTTCTCAAACTCACAAATGTCTCTGCCAACCAGCGAAGAGCGCGTACATTGCTAATCTATTGTTGTTGGCTCGCCTCTCGCACTGGATGGTTGGTTTGGATGGTTAGATAGCTTGTCGTTAGTTTAATTTTAGTGAACTTTGGAAGTTAGTCGGGTTTGCTTAAGTATTTTGCTTTATTTGAGTTGAATATTTTGTGATAAAAAAAGTCTGTGCTAGTGTGTTTAATGAAAATATAACTTTTAAAATGCTGACACGTGCCAAAGTAAAGTTGCTAAAATAAAAAAATTATTTCAAGTTCACTTGGCAGTTCATCAGAGTAGCCAAACAAAACATTGAACATTGAAAACATTGCGGTGAAGAAGTTGTTTAGCAAATTCAAAGAGAGAGAGAAGTGAATATTAAGAGAGAACTGGTGCAACAGTTCAAACCAATTACTTAAACTACTGAAACAGCAATCAGATACAAATTAAATTAAGTTGAGCAAAAACTAGCTTTTATTAACATAAAATTCAACGAATTAAAGTCTAAAGTTATTAATTAAAGAATTAGGAATATACAAGAAAACTAAATGTGCTACAATAAAGTAAATCGCTAAATTTTTTTTGTTCCTTGTTCACTCCTCTCTGGAGCATAGGGCCTCCACAAGACATTGTCTTGTGTTGGTTACGTTTATCGGTTAGATTAATCGCTAGAATTATTCTCATAAAATTTTTACTGGAATTACAAATTTTAAAAATCTACCTTAATGCTATTAGTTTTTAATTTTTAATTATTAATTAATTCATTATTTCGTTTACTCTGCATTATTAGATTTGTTGCTTTATGTTTTAATTGTTTTTATTCTTAATTGTTTTAATTCTATGTACAAGATTTATACTCAAATTCTGAAAACAACTACAATATTAAACAATTTTGCTTTTGCTACATTTTGACCATTTATTTTCTTATTACAGTTCGCCGAAGTTCGGCTGCCCGTTCCGTGGGGCCATGTCGCCGGCCGCTGGTACGGTGACCAAACGGTGCGACCTTTGCTGGCACTACACGGTTGGCTGGACAACTGCGACTCCTTTGCGAAATTGGCGCCGCTTCTGTTGCCCACTGTCGGCAGCGTGCTTTGCATCGATCTGCCCGGCCATGGTCATTCGACGCATTTGCCGGTGGGCATACTTTACGACAACATGGAGTATTTGCGCGTCATACTGCGTCTAATGGAGGCGTACAATTGGCCGAAAGTCTCGTTGCTGGGCCATTCCATGGGCGGCGAGGTGGCCTTCTTTTTTGCCGCCATATATCCGCATCGTGTCGATGTGCTCGTTAACATTGACATAGTGAAGCGAAATTACTTTCCACCCGACGACTGGTTGGCCGCCGCAAGACATGCCGTCGAGAAGGCGCTCATCGATACTGATCGCGCATTGCAACGAACTGCAGCAACCCAGCCTCCCATATATACGTTTGCGCAGTGCGAACAGTTGCTGTACGAGGGCTCCGGCCATTCGCTCAATCTGGAGAACTGCAAGTACCTGCTGGAGCGCAACGTCATCAGGTCGACCCAGTATCCGTCCAAGTACTACTTCTCGCGCGATGCGCGTCTCAAGTATCTTAGCGGACTCAATGCAAACGAAGGGCTGACAATTGCGATGGCGCAGCGCATCTGCAGCGTGTCGCTACCGTTTTTGGTGGTGAAAGGTGGTGCCTCGACCCAGATTAAGCCCGAAGCGGCGGCCTATGTGCTTGCGGCGCATAATCCGCACTTTGAGTTTCACGAACTGGCGGGCGGCACACATCATTTGCATCTAAACAACCCGGAACAGGTGGCGGAGCTGGTGAATGCGTTTTTACTGCGACATCGGCCGCTGGAGGTGATCAAAGCGGAAGTGAACTTGAGCTCAAGAGCGGTGAGAGCGAAACTGTAACGATGTTGAGCTGAAGTTGAAGATTAATTCACGTTCTATGTACAAATGTAAAACAATTCATGTAGAGCAAATGCGCGTTTGTGCTGCTGCTCAAGTCAAAAGTTCACTATGCGTTCAGTGTGAGTTCACACATTGTGCTGCGACTCGCATTATGTCGTTTTTAACACTGATGGTAATTAAATTATTGCGCAACTCTGAGACGAGATGTTTCAATTAAGGCGGCACATTTTAAATGCTGTGCTACGACTAACCGCAAGCTTGGAGGTGCACAGTCTATTTCCGAAAGTACAAGCGGCCGCATTAGCATTATTCTTCTGCAGTGTATTTTATTTATTTGTATAATTACAATAACATTGTATAAAAGATGGCTGAGATTCAGGCAAGTTGTCCAAATCGGCAGTGAGTGTACAGTTTCCTTGTAAAGTATTTTAAATTAATGTCAAAGGGGTTTTAAAACCCGCAAGAAGTAACTATGGAGTAAAATTTAATGTATATTATGTATTCGATGTTGTTGTAAATTTGAAAATGAACTGTAAATGCCAGCTACTTGAATAAATTCGCCAAAAACATTAGTGGTATTCACTATATGTAACAACTGCCCTGTTATGGCATCTCACATAAAGTCAGCTGATATTTTTTTTACTATTGTCACGACCCCTTGCAACTGTGGGTCCGGGTCCATGCAACTAGAATACCTAATGTAGTCATATTGATACATTGAGGTCTTTTATTGTATATAACTTTTATTGCATCGCTTTCTAAACAAATCTTACGTGACTTTTACTAAATTTTAAAGCTATATGGAATAAATAAATTAAAATTATTGTAAAAAATTTTTTACCCCAATTTTGTAACATTTAACTTAAAAACAATTTAATATTTTTAGAAAAGCAAAAGAGCAGAATGAGTTAATTTTGTCATCAACGTATTTAATTGTTGTTTAAACTAAATTTACAGTTGACACATATATCAAAATACAGTTTTGAATTGATCAGCTAAATATTTACAATGAACTTCCCATTGACTTTATAGCCTCACGAGGTTAAAATTCCCACGCCCTGGGGTCACATTGCTGGCTGCTGGTGGGGTGACTTAAATCGTCGGCCCCTTCTCGCCATACATGGCTGGCAGGACAATGCTGGCACCTTTGCTCGTCTGGCGCCGCTCATTGCCGTCCACATGCCAGTGCTTGCCATAGATCTGCAGGGCCACGGACGTTCCTCACCCTTCCCGCCCGGCATTGACTACCATTCCAGCGACTATTTGCGACTGATGCACAGCATCGTACACCATTACCAGTGGCCGAAGCTGTCATTGATGGGCCACTCCATGGGCTGTGCGTTATGCTTTCAATTTGCCAGCATATTTCCGCATCTAGTGGACCTGATTATTGCTATCGATTCGCTGGTAACGTTGTATTTTCCGCCACACATACAATTAGTGCTGGCGCAGCATCGCATCGAGCAGCTGCAAATCGAGGACGAACGTATGAGGCAGAGCGCTGTTGTGCCACAGGAGCCACCGCTGTACACCTACGACGAGCTGGAGCAATCGCTGTTTGTGGCCACCGAGCAGTCGATGGATGTGGAGAACTGCAAATACTTGTTGGAGCGCTGCATCAAGCCGTCGGCGCTCGAGCCGAATAAATTCTACTTTTCGCGCGATCGACGCATCAAGCTGCTGGACAATACCTTCACAGAGCCGCAGTTTCGCCTGACGCTGGCCCAACGCATTCGGAATGTACACTATCTGGTGCTGAAGGCCGAGAAGTCGGATCATCTGAACGACGAGGCAAAGGCCGTGATTGCGGTGCTGCGCGGCAATAATCCACACTTTGAGATGCACTGCCTGTCGGGCGAGAAGCATCACTTGCAACTGAACAGCCCGTACAAGGTCGCCGCCTATATAATTCCGTTCCTGGAGAAATACAAGAATTCGCAGAGCGGGCAACAATCGAAAATGTAGCATGAAAGTGGAGGGGAAACGATTGAGAAGCGAATTGTTTATTTCGAATTTTTTTATAATTTGTAAGTATTATTTTTTAATTTCTGCTGGGTTCATGTGTAGTAGATATATTAAACCTGAAATTTTTGCGCTCTCAATTGTTTTATTTCTAAATAAATGGCTATATTTGGATAAATCCAAACACCGAAAGCCAGGGGCGGTTTCAAAAAGTAAGTCGCCTGAGAAAACGCTTGTCGTATGTGCTATGAAATTTAATGGAAAATACGACATTAGTTTTCTGCAGCGACGATATGTGTGTCTGGTAGCCGATTTGGAATGCCCCAGTCTGTGCGACAGCAAACTTTAAGACGGCTCTGGGTAAAACAAAATTTGTACCTGTGTTTGTTTGCGGATATTTATGGCATCTTACTTGGCAACGCCAACGAAGAAAGTAACTTTCGGTGCATTGATTTGACCGCAACTGGGATTTCGCCAGACAACCGACATTTGTCATTGCAGTTTTGGCTGGCAGAATGCAGACACTTTCCGAAATGGTAGAAAATACAAGTGCAGCTGTGGCCACTCCAAAAGCCAGCAGCACTGTGCCAGTGGCGGGGAAAAGTGCAGCGGGATGGCCCGGTTGAGGGGTTTGAAACGATGCTGAACTGAACTGCTGGGTGTGGGCACAGACTGCGTTGCAATGCAGTTGAGCTGCAAGTTGTAAGGCGGTTGCAACAAAGTGTTGTTGTTGTTGTTGTTTAGTATTCAGTACCTATATACTATTCAGTATACCATGTAATGCACTGCAAAGCCATAATTTTAATAACATTGAATAGAACTCGAAATAAAGTTACCGTGTGCTAAATTTAATCTTTAATCTTTAGTCACAAGTCAGACAGACGCAGTTTCGAAACTTGTAATGGAAAACTTTTGGGTGTTAGATAATGATGTGTCAACAACTTTCTAAATGCCATTCGGTAAATTTTCAATGAGCAATTAGGGAAATTTTACGGACCATTTATATGAAAACATTTTTTTATTGAAATAATTCTGAACTTTTGTAATAATCATTGGTTTTTTTTGTAGAAGTATAGATAGTTATTATTTTTTCTTTTTTATTTTTTTCTCGTTTTATATTGATTAGTATAGATTATTTCTTGATATATATTTAATATAATTTTGTTTTATTTTTATTTATTATTATTTTTTATTATTATTTATTATTTTTCAAATCATGTTATTTTCTTCTTTTATAGACCATTTTTATTAAAAATTTTTTATTGAAGTAATTCTGAATTTTTGTAAAGATCATTTGTATATTTTCGTAGAAGTTTTTAGATAAGTTTTAACTTTTTTCTTGCTTTATATTGATTTGTATAGATTATTTATTAATATTGATTAATTTTGTTTTAGTAACGATTATTTTTCAAATGTTGTTATTTCTTTCTTTAATGGACTATTTTTATTAACATTTTTTTATTGAAACAATTCTGAATTTTGCAAAGATCATTTGTATTTTTCTTCGTCGAAGTTATAATGATTTTTGGATTGTTTTCATTTTTTCATGTTTCATATTGGATTGTGTAGATTAATTAATTGATTAATTGATTTTAATTAATATTGTTTTAGTAACGATTATTTTTCAATGTTGTTATTTCTTCTAAAATCGTAATCTTTTCCGAATTTTTACACAAAATATTTTTGCTATCTTAATTTTTTCAGTTTTAATTCAACTAATTTTTTTTATAAAATTGTTTACGTTTCTCTTAGTTATTACATTATTTACAACAGTCTCTAAGTTTATAAAAACTATATTTGTGTAGAGCCACAAATCCCTTTAATATGCCTTTGTGGCCTCAAAAACAAATATGTAGTTTTGCTTTCAAAGCAGCGTTAGTTTGCAGTCACTTTTCGCAGCATACCTTTTGGCGCAACTGCTGATAGTCTGCACACGACTTCTTGTTGGCTATGCGAAATTCGAATGATGCTTGTGCACGCATTACAATGCGTGCAAATACAACATGCACTCACTCTCAGCGCACTTAGCAGTCCATAGAAATTTTTTACCAAAAATAAAAGTGTGCAGCATTGCCGAAAAAGCGCTTTGAAATTATTGCGCTGCGTTTTGTGGCATTCGGTGTAATCGATTGGAAATAAGCACCAAACATTTTCTGCAGCCCTCTTCACCGTCCATTGTCGCTGCTGTAAGTTGGCAAAAATATGCAAAGTGTGATTTTTTTCTTCATTCTACTTTATGGGAATTTTATGGATAGAGTTGATGCTCCTCTTGAATAACTCGAACATGAATAATGCAAATGATTTCGTTGCGACCGAGTAAGTTATGATATTTGTGGCTGAAAGCTGTCAGCGAGAAGTGTGCTTACCGACACTAGAAAACATTTTAGAGCATCGCAGTGGTGCGTGGGTGCGCGGCCACTGAAGTGTTTGCTTTAAATTGAATGTTAGTGATTATTGACAGACGCGTAGTAAATTTGCTAGTGAATAGAAATGTTTTCACTTAAGTTGAAGTAACTGAAAATAACTATTTTTCTTAAATTAATGTATCAAATTTAAAGTTTTTCTATCTCTTAAAAGCTGAAAATTGTTGTTGGTAAAGTGCATTCTTCAGCTATGCGTCTTCTTCATCATAAATTCTGTCACCTCTAAACACTAAAACACAACACCAATGACAACGGTTACAAGCAAAACAACAACATTAACGTCCGCTAGTTTGCCTTGTCTGTTGCTGCAGTTCGTGTTCAAAATTTTGTATGCATGCAAAATGGGCATAACGTGCACTTGGCAGCACTGGCTGCTGTTGTGCTGTTGTGGCAGCATAGCTTTACATTAAAATTTTATGGTAATTGCTTTTATTTTATTATACAAAGGTTTTTTGTTTTTGGAAATTCCACCATGAGATGACGGAGAACAGAAAATAGAACAGAAATCGAAGGTAAAGAAAGGAATTCAAAATTAAAGCTAATTCAATTTGTAAATTTTGGTTGAGAAATTTTTTAACGAATTTTGTTCGTCAATATCCAAGTAAGTAAGTAAGTAAGTAAGTACATAAGTAAGTGAGTAAGTAAGTAAATAAGTAAGTAAGTAAGTAAGTAAGTAAGTAAGTAAGTAAGTAAGTAAGTAAGTAAGTAAGTAAGTAAGTAAGTAAGTAAGTAAGTAAGTAAGTAAGTAAGTAAGTAAGTAAGTAAGTAAGTAAGTAAGTAAGTAAGTAAGTAAGTAAGTAAGTAAGTAAGTAAGTAAGTAAGTAAGTAAGTAAGTAAGTAAGTAAGTAAGTAAGTAAGTAAGTAAGTAAGTAAGTAAGTAAGTAAGTAAGTAAGTAAGTAAGTAAGTAAGCAAGTAAGTAAGTAAGTAAGTAAGTAAGTAAGTAAGTAAGTAAGTAAGTAAGTAAGTAAGTAAGTAAGTAAGTAAATAAGTAAGTTAGTAAGAAAAGTAGATTAAAAAATTCAAATAATTAAATTGAAAGTGTCTTGGTTTTCTGCAACATTTTTTAACAAAACTTGATTTGCGCAAACAATAAGAACTGTAAATTTTGAGAAAGGTGACCATATATTACAGAAATTTGTATTTCTAAGCTAAACCTATATGCACTCGTAAACAGATACTTTGATGTAAGTTTCTTTAGAGTAGAAACAAGTTGATTCGAAGAAAACATATTGCACACTAAATACAAATGAGTCACAATTAAAAAAACTGAGATTTTCAGAAGAGGCAAGAATTTATTGATCCTGCAGAAGCAACGAAATCAACATTAAAACAGACATACAGTATCTTTCCAGTTACAGAAGCTGTCACTTTGACCAAAGAATATATCACTATGACATTGTTGAAGTAGATCAACATGTATATTTTGAATGGTTTATAGAAAAAAATAGATTTTTGAAAATGTTGTGTTTGTGATTCTTTTATATTTATTAAAACTGAAATTTTTTCAAACCTATGGTAAATTTAAGTCAAACCCGAAAGTTGGAGAACCATATGAACTCTCCGGCTAAAATATACGAGCTGGTAACCCCATCTATAGGGCATCCTCTTTTATAGATGGTTGTTTCAATCATTGACTTGCCAGACACTGATACACTTTGTATGCTGCCGTCTCATTATCCTCTATGCATAGTCCAAAGGAATCGTCCTCAGTAAGATTGAGCCGTGGCTACCCTCAACTTATGCTTAGGTGACTTTTGAGATTTCTCTTTTCCATAATTAGTGCAGCAATCAATCTCAGAGTACCCCGAGTGAGACTTAAAACCTTAAAGGATTCACTGTCTCCTAGTTTTCTTAAAAACCCACTGTCTACAGTTGGCGGTTTCAATCCATGTATACTTAGATTTGATAAGAAAAGCTTTAAAAAAACTTGAACTGAAATTCAAGATTACAGCAACACTTTTTTCCATCATGTGTAGTAACACTCATTTAAAATGTAAAAGAGAAGAATAAGTTGATGGATTGTCGAACAACTGCAGGTTGACTGAGCATTTAAGTTTAGCAACAACAACAAAAAAAGTTACTCAATTGTTTTGGAATTATTTCTTTAATCTCTCTCTAAATTACATTTTCTGAGACTGTATTATAATAAAAAAAATTAACTACAGCATTCAATAAAAACTTTAAGCAAGACTGTTTCCTATTATTGCAATTTAGCCTTTTCTCTCTAATGAGCCACACAGCACATCCGCTCCTCTTGCTAGCTACTTGCTCGCGTACAATGTGGCGTATACGCAATACAAATTAAATTCGAATTTGCGCTATGCCGACACAGTTTCACTGCTACTTGAGGTGTACAACATAAACGTACAGCGCTCATCGTTGACAATTGTTCGACAGAACGCTATTGCCAACGTACGACGCATGTAACCAACAGCAAAGACACACACACAACACAGACTTTTATTGCTCATACGCCAGCGTGAGCTCAGACGGTCGTGCAGAGACACACGAATGCGTGTAGCCTTGACACAAAAATTAATTAAAGCTTAACGCAGCAATTAGAGTGCAGAGCGGCTGATTGCGCATACCTACTAACACACACACGCTCTCTCACACACTCACACACACACACACGCACAGTTGTAGCAAGCGGTATGCGTAATTATATTTGCGCAAAGATTAAATTGTGTTTTGTGCGGCCGAATTGGCAACTGCCTGTTTGTATGTTTGGCGCCGGTGCCACTGTCATGTTGCCTTTGGCTGTCTTCGTTGTCAAGTGACAGCGCCACAATTTGCACTGCTTGTTGCATTGTCGGCACTAGCAGTGTCTGTGAGTGAAACGTATTCAAGCGATAAACTCAATTCCGCTTACGCGCAGGTTCACATAACAAACACGGTCGGCATATAGTCTGTCGTTGGCATACACCCGAACGAATTAATGTTACCTTGAATGTGTGTGAGTGTGTATGTGTGTGTGTGAGTGTGTATGTATGTGGGTAGAATTATTCATTCAATTGGTGGCAATTGTGCGCGCCACACAGCAGCCGCACAAATAGAGCGGAAATGAAATTCGACTCATCAACACGGCACACTGCGTGCTAGACACTTATGACAGCCGCATTGACCAGTTCGTATATCGTATAATTTACTAGCGTGACGGCAGCGCATATCATAATAACTGGCCGGTTGCGATTGCTGGCGCGGTCCGCATCGATTGCTTGCCGAATGGATGACTGTCTGGCGGTGTACGAAGCGGAAAGCCTTTGCGCGTAGCTGAATGCGCATAATTTGCTTGTTCATTTAGCAGACGCTTATCGCAACTCATTTGCCACTTGTGAATATTTTTACGCCTTCTCTTTCATCTCGTTGGCCTCTCGATATTTTTAATTTCCTGCCAGCAATTAAGCAGTTAAGTCCACATCTAAGCTTTGAGCTTTGGCGTTTCGCAGTAAAAATTCGCTTAATTTTATTTGACTTTCAGGGCAAATATCCGGCTGGCAAAAATTTCAACGTACTTGTACGTTTTTGTACCCTACAATTGAGTGCTGGGTATATTTAGTTTGTCATGGATTGTGTGACAACAAGAAGAATGAGAGAGCAATTGGGCAAATTACACTGCACAACACAAAAAGAATGGATATTTTAGTAACAATTTTGAATAAGTACGAAATAAACACTTAAACACATTTTCAGTTTTGACTTAATTCTGGTGTTCAAGTTAATTTCTGAGCTTTGATGTATTCAGAGACCTATAGTAGAATTTTATGACGAATTTTTTCGTGGTACATTTTGTGCTTAAAAAGTCCTGTTTTACAGGACATTTTTGGCATTTTTGTAAAAAAGGGTCAAATTGACCCATACAAATAGGAGCTACAGGGTTAAAATGCTCCACAAAAATGTTCTTCGTAGCTTTTTACATCAAATTGCTGAACACATGATATACCTAAAATGTGATGTTACATGATTTTCGTATGCCAATTCACCATAAGAATGCGCAAAAAGGGGAAAACTTTGACCCCCCCTAAAAAAAAATTCAGATGTAAACTTTCAAAACGCTGATACACGTATAACTTTTTTTTACCCCCTCTACCAGAATCCGTTGTCAGAACCTTGTTATTTTAAAAAAGTTTGATTTTGTTGTGCAGTGTTTTTATGTGAATTTATGATCATGTTTATTATAATGTTTGGATAATATTAATACACATAGATATACTTCTATCTATGATACCTGCCAAGCTGATCACGCTCACTTGTTCATTTGTCTGGTCGTTTGCTGGTAGGTCAGCAAATCTTTAATTGAAACGAAAATTTTAATAACCTTGACCCAATTGTGGGTTACAAAATTAAAATATTTTTTTTTTAGTTTAACAAATACAATCAAGTCTTATACAGTCATTCGATTCATTTTAAGTCATATTGCCATAGTTTTTCAATTATTAAATTTTATTTATTTTATACTAAAAATCACATTTAAACCATTTCAATTCGGCAAATAATAAGAAAAATCTGACTGAAAGAAGGACATTATTAAAACGCAGGATATAAGTAAGTCGGTGAAGATGCACGCTTACTTTGTTTTATTTAATTTCAAACTAAATTTCAATCAACTCATTCAAGTTGTTGTAGCGTTGAATTTCATGTAGTGGTTTCTACTTTAGTACTTTTCAACCTTTTTTTTAATTGTTGAAATGTTTCAAAATTGATGTTTTCTCTTTGCATGTGCTCCCATGTACCCCTCCCTTTTGCCCTTTTGCTTTATGCTGACACATTATGTTATGCCCCTCGGCTATGTTGTGAGCAAATGTGGCATTTGTTCTCTCTGCCATAAATGAAGTACCGCTATATGTGTGCTAAAAGTTACAACTAGGAAAATTGTCAAAAAAAAAGTTGAAATTACATTTGCTGCATTGTGCTGCAGTGCAGTGAGTTGTTCATTTCTAAAAGTAAATTATTTTAACTATTACATTTTATGTACTTTAGTGTTTTGATATTTGTTTTAGTTCAACTAAAAAACTCTAAAGTGGTAACTGACCGATATTTTTTCAAAATTGATTAACTCACGCGACGAAATGTTATAATTGTTGTTAATTTCTGACTTAGGATTTCATGTGGTGTTGGATTTTTTTGGTTTTATGCCAATTTTTCACATTCCACGGAAGTTCCTAAACTTTTGATTAACTACTATGTCCAACTGATCCAACTGATCCAACTTATCCAAATTATATTCAAAAGATTAGTTCTGGTTGCAGTACAGTGCGTTTCAAAAATAAGTGTTGCTTTTAAAACTTACTAAAAAAGGTAAAGTAATGAATTATATATGTTTTCTGAAAGGCTGTGCAAATATCTTTTTCGCATTATTATCAAAACTTTGTCCAGTCTCCGTTGTTGTCAGTGATAGCTTAGCATCTTTTGTTACAATTTTGGCTTATTTTTGAGTGTACTCCAAAGAAACCCCTCTCGAAATCCGTTTTAATGCCAAAATTAGCTTATTCGTTGTTGTTATTCTTTTTCCTCTAAGCTTTGGCTTCATTGAAGACCAAACATTTTCGATCGGGTTTGCATCTGGACTTTGAGATGGCCAATTCAGTGTTTCCACCCCAAATTTTCTCGATCCCATTTCAGACGAAATGTACTTCTATGAAGAATGCCCAATTTCAGAAGCCTGCGTCGGATAGTGGCCGTTGATACTTCGACTCTCTTCTGCGACAATCTTTTCTTCGCTTGCTTCAGGCTAAAAGTTGGAGTGTTATCAAACATCCGGACTATCGCCTTATCCGCTTTGTTCTTAGTGATTCTCTTCCTGCCTCTCCGTGGCTCGTCGTCACCATTTCCGAACACTTTGAATCGACTGACCCACTTCCTCACAAAAGAAACTGATGTTTTCGTGTATTTTGCGACTTATGGAGGTTTCATTTCTGACTCTTTGGATGGTTTACCAAAAACACTACTTCGAAACGCTTTTTAAATATAGCACTCATTTTTAATTCTTGATATTTCCGCGAAAACTTGTAAGAAAACGGTATTTTAATATAAAAGATGATCTGATATTAAAACCATGGCAAACTTCTACAGTTAAAAAGATATGGCCAGCACTTATTTTTGAAACACACTGTACTTAATAGCCTTGAAATTATATGATTTTTGATTAATTCTAAAAATATCTTTACGTACTACAAATAGTGCAAAAGCACATTAACTGATTCTATTATTTCTTGGAGAATTTATAGAATTGTTTAGAGTTTTAACAGAGTTTTATAAAATAGCTTAACTTTGCTAATCACTACTACTCTGCATTGAAGTCAATTCAAGTTTTCAATTCAACCAAGTTTTAAACTCAATTGAAATAATTTTCTCATCTATTGTCACTGTTCAACTTAAATTTTATTGCCGCCAAGTACTGAATTGTCCGCATATAAAAATGTCACTCATACGCCCCGTCGCACAAAAGCAGCGTAATTGTTTCACTCTCCTCCCGCTGCGCGTGTGTGTGTGCCGAATTCGCTGCCAATTGGCTTGTTATGTTTTATAGTTGTAGCAAAAAAAGTAATAATAATAATAACGGTACATTTATGCATTTGACTAGCTGCATGTTTGGTTTGTTTTCAGGCCACATAATGTTGGGTCAAACTTGCTGTGGCAGAGCAACATGACATTTAACATACATTCTGGATGTGAGCAAAAAAATTACAAAGCTGCTTGTTGCCACAATGGTTGTGGGTAACATGCCATGGAAATGAAAATAAATAACAACGTTGTAATAAAATTGAAATAAATCGCTGACGAAAATTGTGGTTTTCAAAGTGGTTTTAGCTAAATATGGTTTAGTGAAATATTTCATTGCATTTCTTATTGAATTTTCATTGGTCATATGAGTGAAATTTATGGCTTTGTAGTTTATAAACAATGCAGCTTTGAAATGGTCAACCCACGCAGCTGGAAAAAATGCTCAACTGAAAATTGGCTACAAGAGCTTGTGGGTGTAGACCAACTTATGCATTGTGTCCGAACTCATACTTAGAGCGCACTTCAATGAAAAAGCGTACGAAAATAGCCAACACAATGCTTAGCAAAACGACATAAAACGCTATTGTTTCCACATTCCGGTATTTCTATTTATTCGAGTGTGCTTGTGCGCACAATGACGCGTCCTTGACAATATCACAGCACCCAATGCCAATGCTACATGAGTTTTTCAATTCATAAAAAGCTCTAGAAATTTGGAAAGATTAGTTTGTGCAGCACGAGCCAGTGCCACCGTTCAATGACAACATGGGCAGCGCATTCAAATCAAAAGTTAGCGACTGAAATTGCCAGAGTTTTGCACATTTGCATGTGTACTGAATTGAAATTTGTAATTTATTTCAAGTGGTTTGCCAATGAATTGCTTTCTTGCAATTGAAATAATACTTTTGTATTAAAATCTTAGGTTACTTTGATAGTTCAAGAGTGCAAAATATTTTATTTAAAGAAGGTCATCAACTCAATCCTTTCTTCAGTGACCTCATTATCCTTGGTCACCCACGGGTTCTTCGGCTTTAGTTTAAGCTTGTTGTTGTTGCTCTTAAATAACTTCGTCAGCAGCATAAGAAAACCCCAACGTTTATGTAATTGCGCCACTGTTGCGTAACGTAAACGGGCATGCCGACCTTGCCACCTCCTCGCCGCCACATTGTCCAACGCTGATTCGGCTGTGCCACACACTTTGCTACACATAAAAGTTTTTAATTACAAAATGCGACAAATTGAAAAATCTCTGGTTAATTGACTTCATCTAGGGGAGAGTGGGGCGAATCGTTACATGGGGCGAATCATTACAGAGCGATATCTTAAAAATTACGCCACCATATATCAAATGTCGCATAGCTAAATGTTCGTCACCTTCAGCCGCTCATTTGGTTCGGTGACATTCCAATTCTCAGTAGAAAACTGACGCTTGACAGGGTAAAATGTGTTTTGTGACTTGTAAAATTCATATTTGGATGTCTACAATCTTTCAATTTCGAGTGCTAAATAATTTTGTGATCAATCGAAAGTGTATGTTTTTTTTATCTTTATTGTGTTGCTTTTCGCGTAAAAAAAGAAAATTCGCAAATATTGTTACCGTGTCTTTGCTAAGCCATTCCATAGCAAACATGTCACAGTGGGGCGAATCGTTACATTTCGTATGGGGCGAATCGTGACGGCCATTTTTTATGAATTTAAGCGTCTGACGCAATTTTGAAGACTGCGTTATTGCTTGTGTTTGTAGAAAAATCATCTGTGTTGTTCGTCATGATATGTTTTTTATAATTTTCGTGATTTTTTTTTATTTTTCATTACTTTATTGCAACTTTTCAAAAATCATCTGAGGCAGCACCGAAACGCATAAGCCAGCGTCGAAGCGCCATCATTGCGATTGATTATGCTGATGTTGAGTGAGATTCTGATTAAAAATCAAATTTTTCCTTTTTCATTTTTTCATATATTTTTCCACCATTTTCTTTTGGCATGTTGGTCAATTTAACCATCAAACATGTATTCGTTTTCTTAACAAAAATGAAGTAAATAATTGAAATATTATTTGTGTATACATATTTTGATTTCAGCGCCTCAACATTTGAAAAAAGCGAGTGTAACGATTCGCCCCACACTTTTTAATATGCCATTTTTTGGACACTTTGGGAATATCGACATAACTTATTTCGTATTTGTCCTACACCTAAGTGTTTATAATCAAAAGTTGCGCAAAATAACAGACTTCAAAACGATATATAACATGGTCGACAATTTTTTCGCAGATAAAAAATATTGGGCTTACAAAAAAGCGTAACGATTCGCCCCACTCTCCCCTATGTGGTGGAAAATTGAGTTAAAAATTAAAAATCATTGCAAGAAGAACAAACAAACGTAAAGCCACGTGTCGCTCGCAATTTGCCGTTGTGGTTGAATTCGTGTGCGTCAAGTAAAATAAAAACAATTATTTTCACCTGGCAACGAGGTGAAACCGTCGCCGCAGCTCTGTTGGCAGTTTTTTAATTTTGTCAGAATTTAATTTAAACACCTTTTTTTTGGCATACAATGCTGAATGAAATTTTGTTCAGGCTGGGCGATTGCTTTATGAAATATTGAAAGTCAATCAATTCAACATTTTTCTGCAATATTTTCTTAAATAAAAAATACATTTTTTTGTTTTTGATGAAGCCTTGTTTTCTATGCATTTCCATTACAATTAGTTGTAATAGAAATGGTGGTATTCACGATATGTGCAAAATTGTATAAAACTCATTAGTTAAAGGGTTTTTTTTAATTAAATTAGTTAAAACAATAGAGTTCTATGCACTTTTGACAAGAAAATGCAATGCAACCCTGACTCTGTCACAAAAGCACAACAACTCACCGAAAATGCAGTGTTCTGCCAAATCTGCTACCAATTGTTCAGCGACATTTTTATGTCAAATCAAATACCACAGTTTGTGAACACCGCTCATGCATTTCATTTCTATTGTTTGCTCGCTTTTATTTGTACAGGAATTCGACTTTCTTTTGTGTTGCTTTCGGACCTTTGTTCAAAGCAAATAATGCAGCAAATTTTCCAATTCCATTTTTTCTTAATGAATTGCCTGGCAAAGCGCCGAAAGTGAAAAAACGTCAAGATTCGCCCCACTTTGCAGCATCGTCAATGACGGTTTTGTTGTTGGCACAGCAATTAGTCAAAACCCATTCAAGCAGATGACCGTTCAAGCAGATTTCGACACAAGACGCTATGCGGCCGAAAGCTGCATTATGCAGCACCAATAATAAATGTCCATCTACGTGCTCTCTCATTACTTTTTGCATATTTAAAATGCTTTCACATTTGCCACTGACAACGACAAGCAGCTTTTTATCGTTTCCGCCACTCACCGGAAATTGCAAATCTCATTTGCGTTTTCCCCGAACAACGGCGATTCGGCTCGTGATCACAGCGCAGCAATTTACAATTTCATTCTGTCAATCGATTGCGCGCCACCACCTGGCCACCATTACATGTGTGCGCCATTCCCTATGCGCACGTGTCCACAAACTATACATACATACATACAAATGAGCCGTCATATGCCAACGCAAATGACAGTGACATCTGTTGAAACCTCGCACGCCAGTAATTATGCATGCTGTCGTCCTGGCCGGCGAACCGGTTGTCTGCTCGCCTGCTCTCCTGCTCGCCTGTCCGTGCCGCGCGTAATGACTCAATCGACGTTGAGCTGCACGTTGGTTGGTTTACTTTTGCTTTTAGCAGCGAGGCAAGGAATTGGGACTTTGTGGTTTAGAGCCTTTAAATAATTCTGTGTTAAAATGGAGCAATTTTTGATAGAGGACCAATTGAGGCGCTGGGGATGAGCGAAAGAGACCTTTTAAAATTATAGATTTTGCAGTTAATTGTAAAAAGTGTAATGGATATGAGATTTCCACTTTAACCCTAATTCTTAAAATTTTAAAGGTAACCTAAACCCAGAAGTGAAACTGTCAGGCTTATATGAGTTAAATTACTGAAAAAATTTGTTTCAAAAGTACAAAAACTGTCTAAAATGTAAAATTTATAAATGAATTCTATTTCTAACATTCCATTAAGGATTACATAAAATAATGGAATCGAAAATCTTTTGGATTTATCCCCATTTGAAATCTTTAGTGAGACTGTGGGGTTCACTTCTGGGAGTAAGGATTAAGGGTCGTAAGCAAATGGCTTGATTTTGCCTAAACAAAATAGCAGATCATTCTTAGAGTCAAATTTTTATTGAACCAAAGAGTCCAAATTTGCATCAAACACCGTGCGACAGCATTTTTCACACTGGAAAAAATCCATACGGGCGTGAAACTAGCGACCAAACATAGTAATGCTGCGTACTCAGTTTTTCATTTCTACATCCTTTGTCCTTTTAAAAGGACTTCAAAATTTTGATAATTGAAATATAAAAAATATAAAAAATACTTAACCTAGTTAGAATATGGAGATATGTATATCAGATGAAAGAGGAAAGTCTCAAGATTTAAAATAAAGTTGATTTTTTATCTATGTGTAAAAAAGGATATGAAAAAGGTCTGTTGAAAATTAATCCTTTATATCCCTGAACATTTGTAACGAATTTTCTTGAAAAGTAAGTATGTTAGAACCCAAAATCTCCTTGATCACGTGTCAAAATTTCATTACTCTCACCAGTGGGCAGCCGCCGTAGCTCAGCTGGCTAGTGCGTTGGAACGCGAGTCAAGACTCCGCGAGTTCAATACTCCGTTGCGTTAACACCGAAAAAATAAGAAAACCAACAATTTTTCTTTCGGCGGCTGTCCTCTCAGCAGGAAATGGCAAACCTCTGAGAGTAAAATTGGGGCAGTAATAACTCTCTCTGAGTTAATGAGGTTCCTCAAAGCAACTACAAATTTCGGATACAGTGAGGATCCCTTTCACAAATCTTTTATCTTTATCTCCTTCCTCCTTTTATCTTTATCTCCCCATTTAGGCTCAGAACCATGTTTCGAATAGATTGAGTGCCAAAGAAAAGCTTTCAGCGTTCTTGCCAACCTACAGATTAACGCCAAAATTCTCCTAAGGAGGTAACTGCCGATCTCCAATTAAAAAAAAACAGATCCTTGTGATTGTCATAAAGAATTATCAATCCAGATATTGGGTACCTTTTTTTTAAGAAAATTGGATTGATCTTTATTAACCCTTTTCGGGCCGGAGGCCGATATATCGGCTTTTGCTGCACCAGCAAGAAGTGCCAGAGCCGATATATCGGCCCGCGCATTTGAGCGCTTTACTATTCGCATTGCGGGAGAACTCTATCTCAAAAAAATTGTCATACGTTATAAATGATCTAATTTTATTACGAGAGAATAAAAAATTGTTTTTTGTTTTAACTCTTTGTGGACGTTTATGCTATCGGAACTTTTCGGCAGCGTATTATGTAAACAACTTGTTTAGATCGCTAAACACTGCCGGCCGCGCAGCTCTCAGAAATTAATATTGTCAATAATATTGTATTGTGCGCGTCCCTTTATGTGTTTATATGTACGGATGGCAACCCTGGCCATCCCGAAGGGAGCTTGCGCGACCGGCGGACACTCAAAGTACGAACTCCGGCGAATAAACATTAAAAAAAAACCTCTGACCCATAAAAACATTTACATTTTACACATATATCTACAAACACCCTAACATTTAAACATATATAAACCATTAGAAAAAACCCATTTCACAAATTCAATAAAACATAAAACTGACATAAAACACTTATTTTAATTTAAATTCGTTTGCGCGACCGTCGCTGTTCTGAGTATCGAACATGGTCCTTCGAGCCGGATACTGGCACCTCAAACAACATTAAACAATAAAAAGTGAACCAATTGTGTGCAAAAGGTGACAGCAAACACGAAAAAAGGTGCAACCCAACAGTGCAAGTGCATAAACCAAACAAAATCAAATCGCACAGTGAAAGACAATTAAAATTACAGTCATAAATAAAAAACAAAACAAAAATTACAATAACACACAGTCCAGAACGCGCAAACAAAAAATAGCAACAAACACATACAAGCAGTCGCATGATCACAAAATACGAGCAATAACAACCACACACAGAGCGCTAAACAAATTTCGCACAACAACAACCACAAGGAGAATTGAACATCAACGGTTAGCAGCGTGGGAGCAGCGGCATACCCGGCAGCAGCGAGCGCTACGTGGGAGCACCCGATCTTAAGTATTGTCTGTCCCCTTGACAATACTGACTGTAAGTTGGCTTATTTCCTTTATTATACCGAGCGGTTGGTGTCCCATTGTGTATACTTTCTATATACAGAACCAACCCGCTCGATTATAGTTGCACTTGCAGTCGGAACATACTTTGCGTATGTACATTTTCCCATATGTACATATGTAAATAGTGTCGCTGACCTCTTAGTGCTTTCCACATACTTCCCAGTGGCACTACATGAGCCTCTTTATTTAGTACACTGGAGTGGAAAAAATAAGTTGTGGAATAAGTTCCCGAGTAAATTATATTTTCTTAACGCCTTTAAGAAAAATAATTTGAAGTTTCTTGTTTCCAATTCCTTTGGAGAAATTTCTTCGTTTTCCTGGGCAACAACGCAATTTAGATTTTTTTTCCTCAAAAATCGTCAGCTTGTTTTCCCATCATAAAATTTATCGTGTGTTCCCTTAAAACCCCTCTGAGGTGATACACTTCGAAAAATTTCGTGCACCTTTCGTGAATTTGCTCCAGGTTGCGACATTCCTAGTCGATTTTGTGCAGCATTTGTTTACAATTCGAATACCTTTCGAATTCTTTTGGTGTTTTTTTCTCGACTTCTATATTTATCAACCATCGATTTATTTATTTATTCCACTGTTAAATCATCCTTAATTCCGGCATGCCAATCCAAAAATCGTGCGAACAGTCTCATGTTCTTCCCAAGAACATTTTTAATTTCGAAGCGGACAATTTGGTTCACTTTTGTTCCAAACTCTCTTCTGTCCCTATCGAAGAGTTAACGCCCGCAATCCTCAAAGCGTATTTAGCCGATCTCAATGGCTACTATGCGGATCTAAAGGCAGCCTTTTCGCAAGTCGGCATCACCCCAGATGACGTCCTGCCCAAAACTTTCAAGTCGATCGCTCGCTCAAAAATGGAACTGTGCCGAGAACGGGTGTACGAAACCATGGCCCAGATTTCGGACCTCATGGACGCTCAGCAACCTCCTCTCGCTGAAACCATTCGTCCAGCAGAAATCCCCTTCCCTTCTGCAACAGAGCAGGCAAGTAATTCTATTTGCCTGAATGTCCCTCCTTGCGACACCGAAATCTTCTCCGGTGGGTATGAAGAGTGGCCGTCCTTCCGCGACATGTTTTCGGCGGTTTATATTAACCACCCGAAACTCACCTCTGCCCAAAAGTTATATCACCTCCGATATAAAACAACCGGAAAGGCTGGCGCCATCGTTAGGCAGTATCCATTGAGCGATTCTAACTTCGAATTGGCATGGAATGCGCTGAAGTCCCGATTTGAAAATCGGCGCATTCTGGTGGATAAACAGGTCAACACGCTCTTGAACCTCCCTCAAGTAGCTGTTGAAGACAGTGAAGCGCTGCAAAGCCTTCAAAATGCAATAAACAATTCTCTGTCCGTCTTATCTTCTCAAGACGTCTCGACAGAGGGTTGGGACCCGATCCTGGTCTATATTTGTTCAACGAAACTCCCGGAAGAAACTTTATCCCAGTGGGAACAGTCCCTTAGTTCCCGGAAAGATCTTCCAACCTGGGAACAAATGAACACATTTTTGACCAGCAGGTATGAGGTCGTGGAAAGACTTAACCTTATGAGGCCGACCAAGTCCGTGTTTTCTCACAACCGGGATCATAACAGAGCTCAAAACTTAGCTGAGAGCAGATGGACTTTCCTCTGTCCAGTTTGCAGCGCGGCTCATGCGCTCAAACTATGCTCGAAGTTCAAAAAGTTATCTGTTTATGATCGAGTAAAGGCAGTACGAGCCCACAACTTGTGCACAAACTGTCTGTCCCATACTCACTTGAAGCGGGACTGCACAAGTAAACACACTTGCTTGCAATGTCAGAAGCAGCATCATTCTATGCTCCACTTCGCTTCTGACATCACCCCAAATCGGCGAAGAGACACCATCTCACCAATTTTCACGACTCAGCCTCGGAGTCCATCAAACATCTCATCCGTGTCAAGAAAATCCCGGAGTTCTCGAGATGAGTCATCTTCCGTCACAAGACGGAAAAACCGTCCTGTGCAGTCCCTTAGCACGACGGTTAAGGAAACAGCCCTTATCCCCGTGTCTGAATATAGACCGTTTGGGCACATCGCAGACGAAGCGCAACCCCCGCGCAGCATTCATCCCCGATCAGCAACAAGCCGTAGACGACAATCGCAGGATTTTAGTCGGACTCCCCTTGACAGCGCATCTTGTCCGCACGCGAGTCATCTCCATACTCGCGGCTGCAGCATCATCCAACCGAGATCCGAACCAAGGATTCAGACCAACAAGTTGCGCGGGCGCCGAGTTCGGACCCTCCTTCCACGAGCCATCCAAACCCTAATGGACCTCCGGGGGGTCCCATCAATGCACGAGTGCATCCGGCCCCAGGATGTTTAGATCGCTAAACACTGCCGGCCGCGCAGCTCTCAGAAATTAATATTGTCAATAATATTGTATTGTGCGCGTCCCTTTATGTGTTTATATGTACGGATGGCAACCCTGGCCATCCCGAAGGGAGCTTGCGCGACCGGCGGACACTCAAAGTACGAACTCCGGCGAATAAACATTAAAAAAAAACCTCTGACCCATAAAAACATTTACATTTTACACATATATCTACAAACACCCTAACATTTAAACATATATAAACCATTAGAAAAAACCCATTTCACAAATTCAATAAAACATAAAACTGACATAAAACACTTATTTTAATTTAAATTCGTTTGCGCGACCGTCGCTGTTCTGAGTATCGAACACAACTGTTTGAAGACTCTCGCGAAATAACGTTGCATTGCCGTAGCAAGACGTAGGATCAGTTAGTGTCTCCTCGATCGTTGTTGTGAACAGTATATTTCATCCCAGTTGCAGTTTGAAAGCGTAATTTTTGTTATTGCCGTTGTTTTCCGCTTGTGTCAAACATTGTTGTTTTTTAGAAACCAACAAGTAGTAATACAGGATTTCGAAAATTCTATTCATTCTCTATTTCATCCTTAGTATACTGCTTTTTGAATCATGTAAATATTGTTTCTTGTTTAGTTTATATGAGCATTTCCCAAACCCTAGTAAAACTGTGAAATTCGGCCGGTTATTCTCGCATAGGCACCTCTTTTTCGCCCGGCACTAAAAAGGTTAATTCAGCCATTGTGTGCCATTCCATAATTCGCTAATCCTCTAACCAACTGTGGCTACGAGTATATGAAAATATATAAAGAACATATTCATATAAATTATTTCCTTCTAACTAATGTTCAACTAATAGTTCAGATATGACAATGGTATTCTATTGCATTTCAGCTCTATTTTGCCGTAATCGTTCGGATCACAACTATTTAATACCAAATTTTGGCACATTTCTGCATGGTGCGGAGAACGATCAAAATACGATCTTTCTCACGAATAATCGCAACCAAAAACTGAGTGCTTCTAATTTCTCGCGAGCGATAAAGTTGCGCTGCGAGCAAAAGCATTTACGATCTCTCACGAGAAATCTAAATGTTCGGAAAAATCGCGAATGAGAAAATGTCGCTGCAAGCGTCGTCAGTTCGATCTCTCGCGATCGTTCGTTTGTTGCGAGCGCTTGTTGTAAAACTCAATCAGTAACTCGTATTGTGAAGATTGAATCTTTGAACGATCGCGATCGTTCGTCTGGGCAATAAATAATGTATATAGGAGTTTGAGCAGTTTGCTATTATACTCGGCTGCTACTGACTGCAGTTTATTTCCTAAAGGAAACTTATGTATAGAAGTTTGTAGATTTTAAAGACCTTTTGTTAGGAAAATTATAACAAAAAAATAGAAAACTTTGTGTTATGTTTGTATATGGTCTCGTAATGCCTTTTAGTGTTTCCTTATATGTATCCTTTAAGTTGTTTTCCACACAAAATGCACTTTGAAAAATCTGTGTCTTTATTATATGTAACAAGTTTCGTCTTGTCAATATTTGACACTTTGCCCATATTGATATAAAAAAGCAAACGCACAAGAAAATAATTTCACAAATCGTCCTTCGTCCGTATATATCGCAAAATAGACTAAATTCAATGATTGTTTGCAGCCACGCTCTACCGACGAACCTTACAAAAATTCGTTCGCGATCGATCAAACATTCGCTCGCGAACGATCGATCAAACATTCGCTCGCGAACGCTCGTTTTGGGATTGTATTTTATCGCGAGAAATACTTGAGCAAACGAGCGGTTGCGAATGATTTTCTGCATCAGCGTTCTTCCCACGACCGATCGCTTTCGTACGCTCGTTCGTTTGAAATGTGTATACATAAACTCGCTGCATACGATCTCTCACGAACGAATACGTAGGCAATGCATTCGCAACCGCTCGTTTGCTCAAGTATTTCTCGCGATAAAATACAATCGCAAAACGAGCCAATATGAGAAGATCGAATTTTCGATCGTTCGCGAGCGAATTTTTCCGCACCCTGCATTTCTGGTCTTTTCCAGATCAATATTCCTTAATTTGATACCTGCAAAGGAAAGTCAGACTTTAGCTTTATCGTAGTCCAGTGATTTTCATGTTAAGGTTTAAGGTTTACCACTGTAGCTCAATCGATCATTCTAAAAGCATATATTAAATACTTTTAAAAGAGACCTACCCGAGTTTACAAGTTAAGACAAAAAGCAAAAAAGATAAGGACGGTGGTTTTTCAAAATGTTTAAAAGTCGAGCAGGCGGGTCGTTTGCGTTTTTTTGTCATATAATTTCATGTAAATATTTGCCAACACTTTTTTAAATCTTTTCAGACATTCAGAGATTTATTCATTTATTTTCTGTACCCTAATCAGCATTTTTTTTTGTCGGATACTGTGAAAGAAAGCAACGAGTAAAGAGAATGGTTACAAAAACTTAAGAAGAAATAAGTAAATAAATAAGTAAGTGAAGATGATTATGACTATTGCTGGACCTCTATGAGTGAAACAAACTCTTATACGATCGATTCAGATTCCTTCAATCTTGTATGTCATGTGTTACTTTTTGAATACATAATTGAAATAAATACTACAAAAAATTGCAAAACATACGAAAAAATCGATATACTTGCGAGACTATGAGCCAAATGTAGTAAAACTGCGTTTTTATTTTTTCTCTCTGACTTGATGATTTTTTTAAAAAGGACTTTGAAATTTCAAGGACATGTTTAATTCAAAAAATTATTTTATTATTTTGTAGAAGAATAATATTAAAACTCCGTTTTTAGTCTTACTCTCTGACCTGAGGATTTTTTAAAAAGGACTTTGAAATTTCAAGGACATGTTTATTTCCAAAAATTATTTTAAAAATTGAACACAATGTGGAATATCAATACGAGTGTCAAATGAAGGAGAAAAGTTCTTAGAATCTGAAAAAATTTAATGTTTCTGTGCAAAAGGTAGAGGTATTGAAAATGTCCTTTTAAAACTTTATCACTTTGTTAACACTAACACTAATAACACTAATAAAAGAAAAAATATAAAAAAATTATTAATTATTGAATTGTTTATGTATAACTAAAATATACTACATTACATAATATATTTTGTTTAATGAATTATAGTGCTTTGACAAATGACTCCTTTGATATATCGGATACCATAACTCGAAATTGGATTTAGATATGATAGATTTACATTTTATTTATATTAATATTAAAGTATCCGCTTTACTTTACTTTACTGAAACCAACATTTTGTATCAGTCACCATTAAGTATGTACGCGTATTTTTATGTACATAAATATTTCAACCATAGTTTATTTTCTTTCCTAATACTTAGAACTTTTGCTGCATTGCTGTCAACTGAAAATTAATTCTGAATTTTATATTTTTGCATAAGCAAACAAGTGACAAGTCCATATTTTGGTGTGGGCAATTTTCGCACTCCTTCAACGTTTGCTGCATTCCTATCTGCAGCCTCCATCAGCGCGCTTTTTACACATCTTGCACGACTTCGCGCCAGTGGTAGTGGCAGTGGCAGTGGCAGTGCCACGCCGCGCCCGGCTCGCTGCTACAAGTTCGTGACTTATAAACTCCGACACCCCCAACAACCGCAATTGCCGTATGCTGGCTCATTGCTTCGCTGGCTGGTTGACTGACTGGCTGCTTGCTCGTGGTGATTCTTTAAAAAGTGTGCGCGTCCGCTAAGTGTGCAAGTTCTGCTGGCACGTCCTTGTTGCTGCCTTCTGCGCCACTTGTATTTCGGTTTTTTCTTACGCGACTTATTCTTATTCGTTTTTTGTTGGTAGTTTGCTTTGTTGTTTTTCTTTTCTGGTTTGTATAATTTTGTTGTAGTCGTTGTAGTTGGTGTTGTTGTTGTTATTATTGTTGTACTAGTTTAGTCTACTTTAATCTTATTTATTTTGTGTGTTACGAAGCTCCGGCGAAAAAGGCATTCGATGCGATGGTTGGAGGTCGACGGCGAAGAGGGAGGCCGTGTCTCCGGTGGAAGGACCAAGTGGAAGAGGCCCTGGTATCTCTTGGTGTGACCAACTGGAGAAGGCGCGCGCGAAGCAGAGGCGCCTGGAGAGAAGTTTTGCGGCAGGCCGTAACCCGATAACGGGTTGTTATGGCCAGTTAAGTAAGTAAGTAAGTGTTACTGTTATTGTTGTTCGTGTTTGTTTGTATGTATTTGTATTGCAGTTACTTGTTTTAGTTGAACTGCGCTTGCAGTGAGTGGGTGAGTGAGTGAATGCGTGCGTGCATGTGAGTGTGTGTGTAATTGTTGGTGTTTTTATAAATGTTTGTATGTTTTATTTTCATAGCTGCATTCGTTTGAATTTTTATTCGCCACCAAATAAAAAACACTTCTAGTTTTCTTCTTCTTACTTTCCTGAGGGCTTAAGCGACCGCGAACCATGGTTTGAGCATCTTATGGCCACAACTGAAATGGATGAGCCCATCAAACATATCATTTGACATTTATTTCTTTTTCGTGAAAAATTGTAACTGATGGATTGTGAAGTCTTTCACGACCTGTTAGAAACCATTGAGTTTGCCTTAATTATTTTCTGCCGTCTAGTGTAGGCAACACTTCTAAAAAATTGACTACCAGTAAGAACTTCAAATTAAACACCTTGCTTTTGTACTCGGATGTTCTAATCGTGGTGAATGGATTAAAAAAAAAGAAAAAAAAAGAAACTGCTGCAAAATATTCCTTTAAATAAAGTTAAATTATAAGTTAAAAACACAACATTTTCTGTCGCTTGTTCTATCATCTTGCGTCCACAATACCCACCATTGTTGAATTTTCCACCACAGCTCATCTCACCCTCAATTTAGACCAAAAATCGTTCGATCAAAAAATGTTCTTATGGTGGTGAATGAATTAAGTAAAAAATAAACACTACGGCAAAATATTCCTTTAGAAAAAGTGTAATTTTAAGTCAAAAAACACAACATTTTCTATCGCTTGTTCTATCATCATTCGTCCACAATACTCACCATCGTTGAATTATCCACCACAGCTCATCTCACCCTCAATTTTAGACCAAAAAATTGCCGAGCACAAGGTTTCGTTAAGTTTTGACCTGCCGCTGCAATTCACCACAGCTCAGTCAATGGTAATTTCTCTCTCTCTCACTCTCAGTGCGCCTGTTCTCCGCTCTGCTATGCTGCTTCACTTTGCAGACAACTGCAAATGGTGCTCGCAGTTCGCCGTTTTTGGCATTGAAATCGTTTAAGATTATCATAAATTACATGTCGGCGCTACAGTGAGGGCCGCGAGATTGTTGGCAACTTACTGCGTGCGATGCCGCTTCGCACTAAATACGCTCGTCAAGTTTGTTGTTTGCCAATAAATTTGAAAGCGTTGCATGCGGCCGTAAGTTGCAAAAATGAAATTACTCATACTTGCTTATGATGCATTCCGAACCAATTCATTACAATTTACATGGCTAATGGTTGGCTGCATTCGGTGCGGTGCAGCGTGACGCGGCTCAGGGTTGGGGTCGCAAACTTTTTCCTTGGCGCTCGAAAGTGCATTCGCAATTTTTCAACAACGCTCTGAGGCGTTATGGGAAATCGTGCCGATTTGGTTAAGTGTTGTTTGGATTGTCTGGAAGTTTTGTGCAGTTTGTAAAATTATATGTTGAGGCCATCGAGGAAAATGAGCGAGAGTAAGTTTCCTTGTAGGAGTTTTAATTTTTGCTGTGAGCTACGCAGAGCCATGGATGTAGTTATGTGTATGAAAATACAGCTACTGTGTGGGTTTGGCTATGCTGTCCGTATGTGAGAAGATGCGGAAGTAAGGAAGGTTAACGAAATAATAGTCACTGGTAGGCGACGCACAGTGTTGCGAGTTCATATAGCGGAGTGACAAAAATAGAAGGAGTGGCCGTATATAAATGAAATTTGGTATATAGTTATTGTATGAGTAAATAACTTACTGTGAAATCGGACTAAAACTTCGACCACCTCCCATACAAACGGATTTGAAAAAAATTTATATTAACAATCAAAAATATCTTAGTTCATAAAAGCTATATTCAAAATATTTGTATTTTAATATAAATTTATTTATAAATTTATTTATAGATAAAATGCGCTTTTTTCAAAAGTGATTGAAAATAAAATTTCGATTATTTGCTCCACAGCTGCTCCGAAGTTGCTCTTAGAGGGTTAAAATTTTAGACTGACTCCCACTAATTTTCCTCCTGAATATTTCTTTCAAACATGCCTATCCTCCTATCTCCAACCTTTAATGAGGCTCCCATACAAATCATCGTTTTTAAAAAGTGGGCTCCCGCTGCTCTCAGGTGGGTCCCAGACGTACCATATATAAGACTGGCCCCTAATTATTTTTCGTTTCGAGTATTTTTTCTATACACACCTAGCCGTATATCCAAGTCTTAAGGTGGCTGTCATACAAAACTAGTAATTTTCAATGGATGTGGCTCCACACTTGTAAATGTATTAAAGTAAACGAAGAAACATCATATCTGGGAAAATACTGAACCGATTTCAATGATTTATTCAACAATCATCAACACTTCTGAGTGCAAAAAATACAAAATTCATTAAATTTCAAAACTTCACCACCAGAGGGCGCCTTCCATACAAGTGAAGTAGATAGGTTGTCAACTTTTGGGTTTGTACAAAAAAAAAAATCAAATTGTATTGTCGAAACTCCATTAACTCCTCTGTTTCGAATAAAATAGTAATCGTTATTGATTTTCCGAAGCTATCTTCAACAAATTTTTTCATCAGCAGCAGAGCATTATTTGACAGATTACATTGGCATTCAACGAAACGGTGAAAATATTGCGAATTTGAACTCAAGTCTTCACCGAAAAATGCCAATAACTTGCATTGTACGAACAAATTGTACATACTTGCATAAACCAAATTTTAAAAAATTTCAAAAGTGATATTTAGCGTTTTTTTTAAATCGCTTTTAAAGTTTAAACTCACTTTTTATTCACTCGATTTCTTTAATTCATTTTCATCATAACGTTACTGCTCAGAGGTGAGAGTAATTAGCAAAATATTGGTCTGACCAGACTTAAAGTAAGTATATAAAACTTATAGATAGTAGTAACTTTTAGGGATCTGCTCATAATTTATTTTGAAATATTCAACCTCAAAGTCAAAGCAAAAATTTGCTGTTTGTGTACAATTTTTTTCAACGCTGTGAGAGTGTATTTTAAGCGCTCATAACTTCTATGTTATCCAATATTTTTTCATAAAACTTCGGACTTCTCTTAAGTGAAGTATTTTCAACAAAACCTCATACTCAGATTTTTGTGCTTATACAATTGCATTTTGGCATTTTTGTCACTACTCGCAACACTGTGCGACGTGCAACCAAATTTCCCTTGGAACCTTTCGGCGCTTAAAATTTGCATCTGGAGTCAGAAACACACACAACAGAGCCAGCTGGTGGGCTCTTTTAGATGCGACAAACGGTTTTAGTGCCACTTAAGTCAGTAAGTCGCGGACGACTTAAAAATACTTGGAGTAGTTCGATCCGAATTAGCTGCTATCAATTTCACATGGGACGGTAAAAAAATAAAAGCTTCAAATTGAGTCCAATAAAAAAGCCTTCTAAGGGCTTAATCCCTTCCAAGCGAAGTGAATATAAGAAACAAAAAAGTCAGTTAGTAAGGTCTTTATATTTTTTGTTTTCTATATCCTTTCTACATATTTTTTATTTTTTTCTTGTCCGATTTTAAATATATATTTTTCGATTTTATATATATATTGTTGTATATATATTTTTGTTTTTATTATACATATATTTTTTTATTTTGTCCACACACACTTCACTTTTTTATTTCTTGTTTTATTTGCATATTTTATCTAATTTTTTTTTACATTTTGCATTCAATTTTTTGATTTTTTTTTTATAAATTTTTTGCCATAGATGTGTTGCTTTTTAGTTTTGTATTAAAAATTTAAAAATAAGTTTGATTTGATAAATTTGTAGCTTGTTTAAAATTTGAATTAAAAAAGATGTGGTTTCATTATTTGTATTAGATGTTTTTATCTCCAACTTTATATACGTATTTTTTTCTGTTGCCTAATTTTATTTATTAAATTTTTATTATTTATTTTGTTTTACTCAATCACTTACTCACCAAGTATGTGAGTATTTTTATATTTCAACCATACATTTTGTTTTGTGTGGTTCTGCGGATTAAAAAAATAATTATAATTAAAATTGAAAAAATTTTTATGCTGGCCCAGGGAGCACTTCACTTGTCCTTCTTCTCTCTTCCAGTCAGCATATGATGTGCACAAATAATTAAACCATTCTACATACATGCAATAAGAACACGCAGTGGCAATAAAAAAGTCAGTAAAATAAATGGAAATGAAAATTATAGCTTGAATTTAAAGTATGCAAATTTATAAAGCTCACACACAGTTAGAAATATAAAAAAATGACCAGCTTACCAGTCGGCAATTTGACAAACACAATTACGCATTTAGTACGGTTGTGTGCTTCCAGCGAAAAAAACTGCTAGCGAGAGAAACTGCTGCCTAGTTAGGCAGGAAAAAGTACCTAAAAGGGGTCGAAATGGCGTGACACGCACTGGGCGGCGTCTGGCGCGTGGCAAGTTCGCATGAAAAATTACCCACGCTTACAATAAATAATACGAACATTTATGCTAAGCAGTGTTTTCGTGCATCTGGCTGTAGAAGATTAGAAGAAAAAGTGCTGCGCGGGCAAAGAGTTCAGATTTAAGCTCGTCGAGTTACGCATACGCCCCGTTGGACGCTCGAGCTAACACAGATTAACTGCGATAAGTTGTGTAGCGTGATTTAATTTGCGTTTTATTTCCGTGATGTGATTAAATGCTTTTCGCTATGTCACTTGAAGTTGGCTTTAAGGTGGAATTTAAGCCCTCAATGGTGAAAATATGCCAAACGGCATTCACCTTTGCGGGGGACATAAGTGCTGCATACTTATGAGAAATGCAACAGTTGGCATTGTAGTTGCATGGGCCGTAGACATTTACTTTTGTGCGCAATGGTAATTTTGTTGTCAAGCTGTGATTACAATTGTAGTGCAACATGCACGAGTTGGCAAAGCGGTAAGTAAAATGAAAATAATATACTCTTAATTTGCAATGAAACAATCAAATCAGAACACGCATTAAAATCAACAACAATACAAAGCAGACATAAATAAAGCAATGAAGAGAACAGAGACAGTGGCGCAATGTAGGCCCTCACTCACACATCACCTCTGCACGCAAATATGGGCCAAGTCAAAGCTCACACCCACCGCTTTTCAGACTTTACACAATCGCACACATACTCACACACGCACACCGCAGCCACATGTGTGTTCACAATACAAAAGGCAATAATGTATTTATGCGCCTTGTCTGTAGTTGAGCGAAAAAGCATTTATTGTTTGATCGTATGTGCGGTTGCGTCGGCCGGGTAGGTAATGAAATTAGCGAACACTCGTAGCTTTGCCATGCTGCCGATTCGCTGGCAGTGCCTAAGCCCAACAACCGGCATGCGGAAGGCACTTGTGACAAATTACGCCCATTTCCGCATGGGCCATTATTACGCCGTCGTTGCTTTTATTTATTCCATTTGCCTTACCGGTTCGCGCTCGGGGTGCTGCATACAAAATAAATATGGCATTTTGATTTTGCTCCTTGTTGTTTAACAGATGGAGATTTTTTGTCTCATTACAGGCTAAACGATGCAGGCGAAATTCATATTAACTTTAACTTGTAAATCCTGGTTAGAAAAACTGCTATTTTAAGTATAATAAGATAAATGTTGCTCTTTTTCTACAAGTATTTTTCTTCGAAAGCCACCGAAAGACATGGATATTAATTGCAGTCGAAAGAAAGAGAGAAAGAAAGAAAGAAAGAAAAAAAGAAAGAAAGAAATACTTAGTATTTCGCAGAACTCCTGAGGCTATGAAAATTAACATAACAGGACGTATGAGTAATTTTTATCTACGGGCGTCAAGTAAAGTCGAGATAAGTATACATCGTTAATTTATATTTATGATTATGTGAGAGTTTATTCTGAGTAAATGTTATATATTAAGATTATATCTGTTGTTAGGTGGAAGAATAGTGCCATATACTTTTTTACCATCACGCAAATGGGGCACGTAAAAATGTATACGTGTGAACAGTGTGTGGAGCAGAAGCATGGACACTTGGGGTGTTCGAGGCGAATGTACTTTGCAAATTTTTGGCAATACAAAGACGACGACTATTGTATACAACTAGTTGTATGAGCTATTTAGGGACATGGACACAGCACAGCGAATTATCTTCCAGTAGCTACGCTGACTTGGCCATGTCTGCCGTATGGAGAATGAAGCTTCGCCGAAAAAGGTGTTCAATGCGGTAGTTGATGGTCAACGACGAAGCGGAAGGCCATAGAATGGTTTAGTTGAGAACACCCTATCATCTCTTAGTGTGACCGACTACAGGAGGCGAGGCGCCTGGAGAGAGATTTTGCAGCAGGCCGTGGTTGTTATGGCCAATTAGATAAGATAGCCAAAGCAAGTACTCTCTTTTGTCAGACCCTTTTCCTGAGTGGGTATTTTGACACAGAAGTCAAAACAGTTGCATAATTAAGTTACCAGGATGCAAAAAATATTGTGCATAAATTACATATGGCCAACGATGCTGTCTGAAGGGGCGTGAAACTCATCAGAGATTATAATACTGCTTACGCAAGGAGTACCTATACCGACTGAATTAAAAAATTCACATTTTCTCACAAAAATCTAATAATTTATTTTTAACACTCAATTAAGATTGCAATTATATTCAAAATGGAATGTTAATGGGGTTTCGACAGTAGATTTTGATTTTTGCTTTGTAGAAACCCAAAAGTTGACAACCTCACAAATCCGATCGTATGGGGGACGCCCTCTGGTGGTGAATTTCTGAACCTTAATTAATTTTGTATTTTTTGTATTCAAGATTTTGGCGATCGCTGAATAAATCATTGAAATCGGTTCAGCAGTTTCCGAGATACGATGCTTTCTCGCTTATTTAACTACTATATTTACAAGTGGGGAGCCAATAGAAAATGGCCAGTTTTGTATGGCAGCCCCCTTAAGCCTTGGAGTTAGCGGGTAGGTATGTTTGAAAGAAAAGTTCGGAAGAGAAAATAAATGGGTGTTGGTCATACATTTGATACATCTGGGAGCAACCTGGGAGCAATGAGAACCCATTTTATAAAAACGACCATTTTGTATGGGAGCCCCATTAAGGGTTGGAGATAGGGCGTGAGTATGTTTGAAAGAAATGTTCAGTAAGAAAAACTAGAGGGGTCGGTCATAGATTTTAACTCTCTAAGAGCAACTTCTGACCAGCTGTGGAGCAATTTGTCGAATTTCCCAGCGTTTTTGTGAACTTTGACCTCGATGAGACGCCACTTAGCCCCACCCTAGCCCCAAAATTGTTTTGCTCATGCACTTTTTTACCAAACTGCATAAAATTAAATGTTAGGGAGCATCGAGAACCCATTATTAAGAATCTCCATACAACACTAAATCCACTCTAGTGAATAGTGTATTGGTTGTGATTAAATTATACAAGAGTATTAATTGAAATGACAAATTATTAACTAATTTAGTTTTTGAAAATTAAAATGGTTGGTATTTCTCTCTATTGCTAATTGGCCACTAAATGTATTCCATTCAAATTTAATCTAATTTAGCAATTTCCCAAACACTGAAATTAAGCGCTCAAACCTTTAATGAACCAATTCATTGCTCATATTAGTCGCCACTTTCCTCATGCTTCCTCACTCTCTCTCTCTCTCTCTTTTACTTCATCGACACCGTTGACCACTCACATTCAACTTCCGGCTCTGACATATTCAACCAATCGCCGTCGCAGTTTGATGCAAAGCCACGAATTACTGTCCTATGCCTTTGGTTGTGAGCTAATGTGTTTGATGATGTGAAAAATGTAATGAATTTCGCTTATGTTGTGCCCAGTGTGCAAAAGTGTTGTCGTACTTTTTACGTCATGGCACACTGTGCCAGTCGAGTTGATTGATTACTTCAATCTGCTAAACTAGTTGGCTGACATTTTTTGCGGCAATTGCTTTAAATATCTCTTATTTTCTTGTGTCCTTCTATGCGTTGAGATAAAACTACAAGCTGCATGGTAATTACCACAACAACAAATTATATTGTATGTAGTAGCTAAACTATCGATGGATTACGCGCAATAGAGCGCAACATTATTGAGATACATTGTGCAAAAACATGAAAAAATTAGTTGCTATAAATAATGACAACTGCCGGGACGACCCTATGTCCAACGTGCCACGTCAGTGGAGATACATTTTGATGAATATTAGTTGTAAGATTCTGTTGTAGCTGACATTAGTTGAGTACAAAAGATGTGAATCAACAAGAAAAACAATAAATTCGCATCATTGAGTGGGATATTTGAAATATTCACTCGATGAAACATGTAATTTTGGAATCAATTCAATTGAATTGCATATTAATAATGAGGAAAAATAGTGACAAAAATCATCACTCATACACTGAGGTTTGTGAAGCATTACCAAATCAATGTAAAGTTAGAAATTCTATAAATTGTATTTTATAATGAAAGTAAATGAATTGTGCAGTGTGCTTGGAAAGTTTTAAGTACTTAGTCAAACGGTTCCCCACGGATGTTTTACAACAAATTTCCAAACTCAAAATCAAAATTTTGTTGATATCCTCAAAAGAGAAGACAAACTCCCGTTTAACATTCTTAATGGAAATTTCTTGTCACTGAACTTCTTTATGTGTAAAAACAAATCTACAAATCACAGAAGGGGATTTTTCGTTGGATGAGGAAGCAATTCGTGGCCCAATTTGTTTAGGTTGGTGCATGTTTCACCTTTTTAATGAGGCTTGTTCCAAGGTTGTTGCTGGTTTGTGTATAATAATGATTTCATGATAATTTTGACCAATTTTAAGACTTGTGAACACCTTAACATTTCGTTGAATAATTTCATTTTCGTACAGAAAAAACATTTTTTGTCATACTATTCGTATTGCTTGTTAAGTTTTAATGGTAACAAAATAAAATTTCGTGAATTTCTGTATCTGTAGAAGAAGTAGTGCCATATCCTGTTGAGAATATAGCCGCCGAAAGAAAAATAAATTTTATATAACTATATTACAGGCCTCGATAGTCCAGCGGGTAGCGCGGTGGCTTCTCATACCGAGGCATAAAACGATCATCTATTTCTATCGCTATCCACATGAAGCAGATAAGAATTACAAGAATCGCACAAGTGCACTCTTGGCAGGCAATGGCAAAACCTCCAAGTTTGAAAGAAAAACTGCCAGTCGCCGTTCGGATTCGGCGTTAAACTGTAGGTCCCCTTCCTCCCTTTCTCCATCCGTTATTTATATAAAAAACTATAAGAGTCCGACCGATTCCCACTTTTTCGGCCGATGGCGATTAATCAGTCGGAAGGGCGATTCCGTAGAAAATATGTAATAAATAAATAAAAAATAAAAAAAAATATGATTTAAATAAACTCACTAGAAAATCCAGCAAAGCAAATTCCAGCACTGGGATAAAGAAAAATAATGACGTTAACTCGACTTCTTAATAAATAAAGCAAAACAAAATAAAATAAAATAAAATAAAATAAAATAAAATAAAATAAAATAAAATAAAATAAAATAAAATAAAATAAAATAAAAAAAATAAAATAATATAGAATAAAATTAAAATAAAATGCATAAATAAAAATAAAACAAAATGCATTAAAATTCAGTTTCTTCTTCTACTAAAAAAGCGATGTTGGCCGATATAAATTTTTGTGGCCGATACTGGCCGATGCCGATTAATCGGTCGGACTCCAAAAATTATTAAATTAAAAATTGTTGTTTTTATTTTTTTCGGTGTTAACGCAACGGAGTCTTGAACCTGGGTTCGAGCGTCGCATTTGACTTGCGGCCCAACGCATTAGCCAGCAGAACTACAGCGGCGGTTTTAACATAAATGAACAACAATTAAGGAATAAAAGATTGTAAAACACTGAATGGAATAGTTCCCAGTTTTACCAGAAGTTAGAAGCAGCGAAGGGTTAAGTATTTATGAATTATGTCCCACACTACTGGTACCTTGTGGTATTTGAGGATAAAACGACAAATATTAGGTTTAAAAAAGCCATAATTGACTGAAAAATGATGATCTTTTTATGAATCATTAAACCCATAAGCAGAAAAAGCGAAGCTACACAACGCGCGTCAACTTTTTGTAACGTCCAACGCGTTGTCGCGTCCTGCGCGGAAAGTTACATACCGAGCGATACACGCGGTAAGTGTCAAAAGTGTCAAAAACGGCTGAATTGGTGTCGTTTAATACGAAATATTTGACAATGGACAATACTCATTGTTTTTGGTTTTATACTCGACGCTGTCTTTCTCGTATGGGACTTTCTTATTTTTTTAGTTGACTTTGTTTTTTCTTATTTCTTCAATTAATTTTTCTGTAATTTTTGAGCATTTAACAATCGATAACCGGTAGAACCAACCAAAACAAAAAAACCTTAAATGCTTACCGTCAACCGAGTTAACCCTTTTTTAATATTTGACGAACAAAAATATTTATTTATGTAAATAATTGTTCAGATAAAATTGACCATAGTTCATGATTTTAGACTAATTAGTATAAAATCATTAATCAAAATATAGTAGTTCATGATTTCAGATTAATAAGTCTCAAATCATGAACTATTTTGTTCTATTTGAAATCTGATTTCGATTATAGCCATAAATTACCATCTCCAAGAAGTATCATCAGCTGATTAGCTGTCATTCCGCACAAAACGCTTCAAAAAGTTAAAAGTTTGTCAACTATTTCCGTTCTTGTGCAACGTTGAGTAACTCACTCTATGAAAATACAGTGTTTTAACTTTTTTGACAACAACTGCGCTGCTGTGCAGGACGCGTGTTGTGTAAATTAGTGTAAATAGTGTTTCTCCAGAAAACTTTTAAAGATAAATATTGTTTCTTATCTCATAGTTTGTACAAAACCTAAAATACAAACTACTGACTCTCAGGCCAGCAAAGCGTCATTGTGACGCAAAAATATAAAATATATTCTGTTACAAAATGACAAATGTCTCAAGTAGCATCTTAACAATTTCCCAAAAGCGATCTTAAAATTTTGCATTTTAAATAAAAACAGTAATAATGAAACAAATAACCTCATTCACCATATTTCATTCTGGTCAACCAAGTGTGGCAGCTTGGTTTGTATGCCAAGTGGGCTTTCATACCCTACGACTACAGTAGCGCGTTCTATAGGCTCTTGTGTCAATTACACTTAAGCACCATTGAGCCACTTCGACGTGTGGGCGTCGAATTTTCGGCTGCTCCTTTCACAAAAACTGCACTTCAAGTATTTCGTTGAAACGGAAGCACTTGTTCGAGTTGATGACATTTTTGGGACTTGCTAAACGGCGTTCATATCACAAAACCATTCGCCATGAACAGCCATGAACGTCTAACAGTGGGTGGACAGACTAAATGCTTTGCGTTTGGTTTGCGTGGCGAACAATTGAAGCGTGCTTGGGCTTCTGTTGGTTTGACATTTGGCATGAAAGTATGGCAAACTGATTGACAGCGACTTTATGGCGCACAGCAGCCGGAAGTGAGCGGCAACTTTTGTAGAAATGTTCAAGTTTTTGTTAAATTGTAATTTCGAGCCGTATGCAACAACAATTTTCAGTTGAACTCTTTAAAACTTCCGCGCGTACTACTTGTGCACTTTTCTCAGAAAAATTTCATTAATAATGCAGCGCACGCTGGCAACAGGCAGCAGGCGTGTCGGCCCAGTCTAGTTCAAAGCCGCACAGTGGCCCAACTCATCGCAGTTCAAGTCAGCCAACCAAAACGACAGCAATCAAAGGCAACACATAAAAAATTGTTGCTGTTGATATTTTGCAATTGCCGCTTCATAAATACTTAAAAGCATTGTTTTCATTTCAAGTGGCAGCTGTCGCTGTGTTCCAGCATGAAGTTTACTGTTTGGTTTTTTATGGAAGGAAATTTTAAATCATTGTCATATTTCTTTATTTTCATAGACATTTTCATAGCAAGTCGTTTATTTGATTTAAAAAAAAAATGAGTTTTTCCCACATAAGTAATTAGTAAATTAAATTTTGTAAGAGGAAGAATTCTTTGCCGTGTGGATTTCTGTTTTTCACACTCAAAAAATTGTTGCTTTGGGTCGATTCGCTTTGTGCCGCTTGCGATGCCCTTTGGTCTTTTTAAGCTTGTTTATTATGTCTGAGATTACAGTTAGGGCCAAATTATTGGGGCTTAAATAATTTATTTTGAATGAAGCAGATCTATTAAAGCTAATTACTTATGCATGATGAGCTAACACAAAATAAGTCGATTGAAGGGATGGGAACTTTGGCAATGACTTACAACGACAAAGTTTAGGTGAAATGTTGTTTGGTGTTGCTTTTGTGTTATAGCATAAATAGTGAACTATTTAGCATTGTGCAACCACTGCTGAACGTATTACATTACTTTACAAATAAGAGAGAAGCGGGTTCAAACACCGTCAGTAGAGAGATGTCAATACAAAATTTAAATTAAAATTTCTGGACATTTATAATTTGAAAAGCATTAATATTTTTGTCAAGCATAGGTGTCCTTTTTAAATATTTTACTGTCTTGGTTCTTTTATATTTTTTCAAAAAGTATGAAAATGCATCCAAATGATACCAAAATCATCAAAAATGGTTTTATAGCTTTTCAAAGTTTTTATTGCGCTCGAGCCATTTGTCGATGCAACTGAAACTGAAAATCGAACTTATGACATTTTTAAATGTCTTTACTGAATCGAAGAACCGAAACGGTTTAGTTCAAATCGGTTTATAAAATACACCAACCTATTCGGTACTCCATCTATGAATCAATGAATCTTTGTTTAATAGGTGTTGAGGTAATTTTCAAACACCACTTAAGCCTCGGCACATTCCTATCTATTGGGCAACTGTCAAATAAAAAGTTTATATTATTTGGTAACAACTCAGTCAAGACTGCAATTCTCTGGTGCACTAACTACTGAGCTGCGACTTAAGTCAATTCCATTAGCTAAGTAAATACTCACTAACTGGCTTCAAAATGATTGCATTGCTTTGCTGCTACCAGGATATTTGTAAATAAAACCAGCATTTAGTGTTGGATTTAATTTGTAGTATACTCTTAGGCTCCCTGACTCACTTATCAAGTATTTCAAAACGAACTTCTCTAAACGAATCTGCTCCAATTGGCGCATTCGCAAACACAGCATTTGCCGGGGTGAAAGCAACAGCAACAGTAGCAACATCAGCACCAGTCCCGTCACCAGCAGCAGCACATGTGACACATTTCAATTTCGAAACATCCTTTCACCTAACGGGCAAGGACAAATGTGGCATTTAACTATTGTGGAAATTAATTGTTAGCATGAGCTGACAGCGCATCTTCACCCAAGCAGCAGTGAGTGTGCGCGACGCGACAATTGTTGCAATAAGCAGCGAAAGCGCCAGCGAAACGTTTGCGCTAAATCACAATGGCAGTAAATAGTAATTGCCAAGCGGAGCAATGGCTGCTGCAGCCGGCCAGGAAGCTGCACATAAACTAGAAAAACTACAGCAACAGCAACAAGCGGCGATATAAAAGCGCCCGACACTAGAAGAAGACGAATGCGCGGCAACGAAGTAGAAGTGATAAAAGTAAAAATAGTGACAAATGAAAATCTTTTCTTCACCTTGGCAGCAACATATCGCACCGTAACAATATAGCGCCTGGTTGTTTGTGTCCTGTTTGTTGTTGTAAATAACTGCTGTTGTCAGTTGAGTTTAGTTGTGGCAGTTGCGAATGGCGCACGGCAACAATAAATTTCTGTGGTCGAGCATAAATTCTGACCCCATTTGGCCGCACCAAATAACCATACACACAGACGCTTTTGTATACATTTTATTAGTGTGCAAGTAGGTTGGTGTGAGTGTTGGTAGTTAAAAGTGTTGCGCCTGTAAAAATGCAGTCGCTGACGTTATAAATATTCAGCATAACCATAAATTTGCGCTTAATTAATTTATCACAATCTTTGTTTTCATTGTTAGCAGCCATGCAGTGACACTCGTAGTATGAATGAATTTGAATGTATGTGTGTGTGTGTTTGCAAATAGGCACAACTGAAATCAGACTACGGTGAGTGGCAAACAAAGGAATGTGCAGAAATTTACACGTTCGCAGTGTCGGCAATTTTATTTACCAAAAGAATTAACTCTTTGAGGATCACGGGACACATGGGTCTCTTATGATTTGTTGTGAAAATGGAAATAAAACAATTAAAAGTTCATTGGTAGTTAAAAGGTTCCATTGGGAGTGAAAAGGTTAAATATAATTTGTTAAAAGTTTAATTTAATTGTGGTTTATTTTATTTTAATTTTTTAAGAAGTGAAATATAAAAAAATAAAAGTAAAATAAAATAAAAAAAAAATTAAAAGTAAAATTAAATTAAAAATAGAAAAAAACTAAAAAAAATAAAATAGAATAAAATAAAATAAAATTAAATAAAAAAAAAATGAAAAATAAAATTAATTAGAAAATAGAAAAAAATAAAATACAATAAAATGAAATAAAACAAAAGAAAATAAAATAAAATAAAATAAAATAAAATAAAATAAAATAACAAAAAATAAAATAAAATAAAATAAAATAAAATAAAATAAAATAAAATAAAATAAAATAAAATAAAGTTTAAACACCGAGAAACTTGATTATGTGAGGAGCACGTTTGAAGGGACACATATTGATATTATCTGTGTCTCTGAGACTTGGTTCAGTGACGATATTCCTGATTTTTACTACTCAATCAATAATTACAACATTATTCGAAATGATCGCAAACACAGAAAAGGAGGAGGAGTAGCAATATATTACAAAAAACCACTAAGTCTCAGGCCATTGATAAAATCAAGTAATTCTGATACTGAGTACATAATTGCCGAAGTATCTGATGGCACTTCGAAGGTCCTAATATCCTGTGTTTACAATCCACATAGATGCTTTGTGTTAGATACTTTCTTTGCAGAGTTGTCTGTATTTGTGATTGATTATGAACGTTACGTGATTTGTGGTGATTTCAATGTAAATCTGCTCTCGAATGACTCCTGCACTGATAAGCTGCATGATCACATATCAGCTGCTGGTTTGGTGATTGTTAATAGTACCATACCGACCAGATATTCGACTAACTCTATCCCTAGCCTCTTGGACTTTTTTATTACCTCTGACCATTCTCATATTCTTAAATTTGACCAACTGTTTTTTGTATCTGACCACGACTTAATTTTTTGTTCGGTAGATGTTGTGTTTCAGCGTTCAGAACTTGGTGCTACTTTTTTGTATCGTGATTATCGGTCTTTGAATGTTGCTGCTCTGTTCTCTGACTTGTCTTGTATTTGTTGGAATGATTGTTGGAGTCTCGAGACAGTTGATAAAAAGCTAGAATTTTTAAATAATAATTTAATCCTACTGTTTGATGCGCATGTCCCTCTTCGTAAAACTCGAGTCAGAAATACGGCATGTCCTTGGTACAACAACAAAGTCCATTTGGCAATTAAAAAGCGCAACAAGATGCACTCCAACTGGAAAAAACTGAGGACAGATATATCTTGGTGTCAGTACAAATCTGCTAGAAATGAAGCGACGGCGACTACAAGGCAGGCTAAGCGGTACTATTGCAAAGAAAAATTGAATGCCTCTCTCCCATCGAAAGATTTATGGCGCAACTTAAAGAATTTAAACATCCATGGCAATCAGGCTGTTGATTGCAAAATTGACCCGAATGTCTTGAACAACTTCTTCGTTAGTGCCAGCAATAGCAATATTTCCTTCCCTTTAGCTAAAGCTATTCCGCCTGCTGTGGAATTTAAAAAGCGATTTCAATTTGTTGGAGTTACCGAGTCTGATGTCGTAAAATCCATTACTCGTATCAAGTCAAATGCTGTTGGGGATGATGGTATATCTCTTAAGTTTGTTAAAATTATATTACCTTTTATTATTGAACCTCTCACGCATATAATTAATCACTGCTTTACGAGTGCCTGTTTTCCTGCAGCATGGAAAAGAGCAATCATCTTGCCTGTTGCGAAGGTAACCACAGCACTAAGCCCAAATGACTATCGGCCAATCAGTATCTTACCGGCATTCTCGAAGGTTTGCGAGTCCTTAATGGCGGAACAAATCTCAACCTTCATTCATGATAACAATTTACTGTCACCCCTGCAGTCTGGATTTAGACCAAAGCATAGCTGTTCCACTGCAATGATGAAAATTTTAGATGATATTAGGGTGCCTTTTGACCATGAAGAACTAACGCTTTTATGCCTTTTGGACTTTTCCAAAGCCTTCGACTCGGTTAACCACGTACTATTATGTGAGAAACTTAAGTGCAACTTCGGATTCTCTGATTGCTCCATTAAATTAATGCGTAGCTATCTTGCTGGCAGAGTTCAACAAGTGAGGGGAACGCATTCCTCATCTCAGTTTGAATCAATTGGTGCTGGTGTTCCTCAAGGATCTGTACTTGGTCCCCTTTTGTTTAGTCTCTTTGTAAATGATGTTTTCTTGGTGTGCAAATATGTTAATGTCCATGCTTATGCTGATGATATCCAATTGTATTTGTCTAGTCGTATTGGTCTTGTGGAGGATTTATGTTTTAAAATTAATAGTGATTTGTCTGCCATCTCGGATTGGGCCCTTAATAACGCTTTATATCTAAATGCATCTAAGTCATATGTTTTGCCTATAAGCAATCGAGTAGTACAATCTGACAATATACCCCCTCTTTTCATTAATAATAGTGCACTGAAGCTTACTGACAAAATAAAAAACTTGGGATTCATGATAAACTCCAAGCTGACTTGCTCTGATCATATAAACAAAATTGTGAAAAATGTATACGCAATATTGCGTAGACTAAGAATTTCTGCCTCCTTCACTCCGCTTGAGACCAGACGAAAGCTAGCCATGCAGCTTATTGTGCCCCATATAACATACTCAGAGCTGGTTTATAGCAAACTTGACTCCAAGTCGTCACACAAAATTAATGTGACATTTAATAACATTACTCGATATGTATATGGGGTGGGAAAATATGACCATGTCTCGCTGTGGAGGAATAAAATTCTTGGTTGCAGCATCACCAATTACTTGTCAGCAAGAAACTGTGCATTCATATTTAAATTAGTTGAATGGAAAGAGCCGAAATATTTATATGACAAACTTCAAATGCCTAAGTCGGGAAGACATCACAACCTTATTGTTCCAAAGTATGTGTACCTGACCTCTTCTAGACTTTTTTTCATTAACGCCGTAAGACTATGGAACTCTCTTCCGGACACTTTGAAAGCTGGACTGAATAGAAACAACTATAAAGCGCGAATTTCCGACTATTTCAATGAATTATTGTAATGGGCTTGCCTTTCGATTGCAGATCATCAAAACTTATTTCTCATCTCTTACTCTTTGCATTGTATCTCAACTCCTATATACTGTACTTTTTCTGTAATAGCCTTAAGTATACAGTTTGTATTTTTCTTTTTCTTTTTTTTTAAGCTCGATACCACTGTTACCTAATATTAGTTGATGCACTTATAAAAGAACCATGTTCTTAGGTAGTGTAACCTTAATGAACCAAATAAATAAATAAAATAAATAAAATAAAATAAAATAAAATAAAATAAAATAAAATTAAATTAAATAAAATAAAATCAAATAAAATCAAATAAAATCAAATAAAATCAAATAAAATCAAATAAAATAAAATAAAATAAAATAAAATAAAATAAAATAAAATAAAATAAAATGAAATAAAATAACATAAAATAAAATAAAATAAAATAAAATAAAATAAAATAAAATAAAATAAAATAAAATTAAATAAAATAAAATAAAATAAAATAAAATCAAATAAAATCAAATAAAATCAAATAAAATCAAATAAAATCAAATAAAATAAAATAAAATAAAATAAAATAAAATAAAATAAAATAAAATAAAATAAAATAAAATAAAATAACAAAAAATAAAATAAAATAAAATAAAATAAAATAAAATAAAATAAAATAAAATAAAATAAAATAAAATAAAATTAAATAAAATCAAATAAAATAAAATATATTAAAACAAAATAAAATAAAAAAATAGAAAAAAAATAAAAATAAAATAAATTAAAATAAAACAAAACAAAATAAAATAAAATAAAATAAAATAAAATAAAATAAAATAAAATAAAATAAAATAAAATAAAAATAAAATATAATATAATAAATTAAAAAATAAAAAAAAATAAAATAAAATAAATTAAAATAAAATAAAATAAAATATAATAAAATATAATAAAATAAAATAAAATAATAAATAAAAATAAAATAAAATAAAATAAAATAAAATAAAATAAAATAAAATAAAATAAAATAAAATAATAAATAAAAATAAAATAAAATAAAATAAAATAAAATAAAATAAAATAAAATAAAAAATAAAATAAAAAAATAAAATTAAACAAATAAAATAAAAATAAAATAAAAAAATAAAATTAGGTAAAGTAAAATAAAATAAAATAAAATAAAATAAAATAAAATAAAATAAAATAAAATAAAATAAAATAAAATAAAATAAAATAAAATAAAATAAAATAAAATAAAATAAAATAAAATAAAATATAATAGAATAAAATAAAATAAAATAAAATAAAATAAAATAAAAAATATAAAATAAAATAAAATAAAATAAAATAAATTAAAATAAAATAAAATAAAATAAAATAAAATTAAATAAAATAAAAAAAATAAAATTAAACAAATAAAACAAAATAAAATAAAAATAAAATTAAAAAATTAAATTAAAAAAATAAAATAAGATAAAGTAAAATAAATAAAATAAAATCCAAAAATTAGAGTAAAATGACTATATGTTCCATTGGTAGTGAAAGGAGTTTATGTTTCTCTTTTTTTAAGTTTCATTTGAAATTATTTATTTATTTCACAAAACAGCAAAAATGGGACGTACAGTCGTACAAAATTCACACATGTATTTCATGGTTCATGAAAGGGTTAAGAAATTTTCCTATCCGCTATATATGTCGCTTCTGTTTCTAGTTAAACAACTTTAGTTACTCTTTCAGGCCATTGTCCTAGTCAGCTAATTTATGTAAGCTGGCCACCTTGTACAAGGTTGGTTAATTAAATGCAGCACATTTTATTTAGTTGTATCTTGATTAAAAATTCAATTTCACAAGCAACATACATCACATACACGCACACGGCCAATCGACACACACACACGTACACTAAAGAAACTTTCAAAAGTTTTGCAAGTTGGTGCCGAAAGTTTCGCAAAATTGCTAACACGCGACATTTTTACACCTTCAGCGCGTGCGTTGTGCATGTGTGTGTTTGTGTTTGTTTAGGATTTAACATAGTTGGCTATTTTGGTTGTTATTTTTGGCTTATTTGTTTATGGAAAGTTTTGCAACATTATTAAGGCAAAGAAATAAATGAACGCGGCAGAGGGAGAGTGTCCACAAACGCCAATGTCAAACAAACACAGCAAGAATGTTGCAACATTTTGTCTGATTTTCTAAAAATGAGCAGAAAAATTGCACCAAATACGTTTGCGCTGTTGCTGGCATTTTAACACTTTGCCACAATTTGTTTGGCTGTAATTAATGTTTGTTGTAATTGTTGTTGTTGCTGTTTGCCGCTGCCGCTTGGCGCCAGTGCGTTGCCAAGTTGTGCAACATTAGCGAGAAATTAAAAAAGTTCACGTTGTCTTTGATGCGCACAGTGCGTTGCTCTTGCCGCTCGCTTTGCACACACATTAAAGCGAAATAACGAAATTGTGCACAAATTCAAAGAAACTCAAATAAATAAAACTTGTTACAAAATTTAATTTCGCCTGCGTTCGCAATAAAAATGTAAGAGCCAAATTAGAGCAAAGAACTGAAAAAAGTTGTGTCGCTTTCATTTGTGGCTTCCCGGCGCGTATGCAGCGACAAAAGTGCACATGTGTTTTGTGTAGACACACATATACATACATAAAAACATACATTTATATATATGTACATATGCATATTTGCATACCAACAGGAGAATGCAATCACACAAACACACACACACAGACACACGAAAGGGAACTCCGCGCACTTCGAAGGCCACAACCAGCTGCAATTTCGTTCCTGTGAATTTATAGCACCGAGAGTTGCGCACACAATGGAAAGACGCTTGCCAGCTGTTTGTGCATGTGTACATATGTTTATGTGTCGGTGTGCTTCACCTGTTGAAATGTAAATTTTTGGGAAAATATTGAGGCACACAATCAACACACACAAACCACTTCAACGAACATTTGTGTGGCATACTTCAGTACTTCAAATTAATTTTATTATTCAAATTTTCTCTCTCCCAGGCGTCGTTGCGTGCTTGCTTGTACGAGAATGTGTGTGTGTGTGTGTGTGCAATTGTAAAATCTTCGATTCAGTTATATTCAACTGTTGTTAGACGCTTTAAAATCAACAGGTTTTATAAAAACATTTTCCACTAAATTTACACAGCTCACCTTCGATTCTTTCTCGGGTTTTGTAGCAGGTTTTTGTAACTTTGAAACTCAAAAAATACAAAAAATACAAATTGAATTCGGATTTATACCAACAAAAACACTTTTGGTTTTTCCAAATGTTGATGAACGTAGCTTTTGTGAACTAAGATAATTTTCATTGTTAATGTGAAGTTTTTTCAAATCCGTTTGTATGGGAGGTGGTTGAAGTTTTTGTCGGATTTCATTGAAATTTTGCACAGTAAGTCAAGAAATCAAGAAATAAAAAATTAATAAGTAAAGAAATAAATAAATACACAAAATATATAAATAATTAGGTAAGTAAATAACTAAGTTAATAAATAAACAAATAAATAAATCAAAAATAGATAAATTAATAGTTAATATATAAATAAAAAAAATAAATAATAAAAAAAATAAATAAAAAAGTTAATAAATATATAAATAATTACATAAACAAAAAAATAAATAAATAAATATTGCACGCCCTAAATAACGAAAAAAAAGAGTCTCGCGTTCTACCGTTGTCGAAAAACAACGCACTGGGTGAGGAATACTGAAATCCTCTCGAAAAACTAGATGACCAACACCACTTTATTAGAACAACAGATGAACTAGATAGGGAGGTAAAAAACACAACGAACATACTTATCTCATCGTATCATGACTGCTGTCCACCAAAAACTAAAGCCTCTACACAGAGAGTTCCATGGTGGAACAGCTTCCTTTCAAAATTTCGCAGAAAGGCCAGAATTGAATTAAATAGGGCCAAGAAAACAAACATATAGCAAACATACAAACATATAAACATAACAAAGAAATATGAAAATCCAAAAGAAAATCCTGGAGGAAATTTTGTGAGGATTTAAGGGCTATCTCTGCCACCGCTAGACTGCAATGGACCCTCTCGAAAGAGACCACCATCCCAATAGCTACATTAAATAACTCAAATGGTACCTTAACGCAATCCTTTGGAGATACTTTAGAGCTTCTTCTAAGAACTCATTTCCCAGATTTCATGGTACAAGAAAGGGATCTACTCATTTCCAATAGTGACCAACCTGAGCCATAACCTTTGATAAAAAAAAAATGGGCGGTCAACTCCTTCAAGCATTTCATTTCATTTCCAGCATTTCTTTCTAGAGATACGGAAAAACTGATTAGGAAAATGGTATTCAGAGCCAGCATAACATGGAATACGTTACAAAAATCTGGAGGGGTGTTAAGGTAATTTTTATATCTAAAGGAGGTAACAAACCATCGGACTCCCCCAAATCTTACAGACCTATCAGTCTCTCGTCTTTCATGTTGAAAACGTTGGAAAAAATCATAGATTACTATATAAGGGAGGAGGTGCTACTGGATTCTCTACTACATAAACTTTAATTTGCCTATCAAAAGAGCAAATCTACGATCACGGCAATACACTCGCTGGTGTGCAGCATAGAGAAAACACTGGACTCCAAAGGTATCGCTCTCTGTACCTTTATGGGCATTGAAGGAGCTTTCGATAATGTCAACTTTCAATCAATGATTTTGGCCCTCGCAAATAGAGGTACTAACCCAAAAATAACCAAATGGATAGGAAAAGTCCTTAGCAAAAGAACGATTAAAGCCAACTTAGGGTCTGAGCAGCTAAGTATCAACGCTGTAAAAGGCTGCCCACAAGGAGGGGTTCTATCTCCTCTTCTATGGTCTATACTAGTTGATGACTTAGTTAAACTTCTCAACTCAAAAGGCTTTAAAACTCTGAGATTCGGTGATGATCTGGTAGTAATAATAATGGGCACTCATGAGGGCACACTAATTGACTTAAGGGGAGGTTCTCCTCTTTTTTTTTCAAAAAATCAATTTTTTTTTTTTGATGAAATGAAAGGTATGAATGTCGAGAATATGTGTGCAAAAGGATTTTTCGATCCGCAGCATATTTATCGCATAGGAGCGTCTCTGATGCGTCGAACTTTCGCGCGCGGAGGAACGCTCTGGTGCTATTTTACTGCGCGGCCAAAGATGTTTACGCGTTTATCTCAAAACCATTTTTTTCATCCTAACGTCAAGCGTAACTCATGATCTACTTATCCGAGTTACTTCATCTATAGCATTTCTTAAAGGGTATGATTTTTTATATGACTTATACTTAAAACAAATATAAACAAATGTGTAATAATAGTCTTTTAACAAAAGAAAAGTCGAAAAAAAGATGGTAAAAATTGAACTTTTTCTATGATTATGCATAAATTAGATGATTTTTTATAAAAATTATTAAAAAATAGGTAAGTCATAGGGAATTTAATATTCTTTACTATAAAAAAAAATTTTTTGATTTCAGTTCACTACAAGTGGCTACAGCCTTGACGTTTCCGAACAATGTCTCGCTTGCAGAGGTTGACAAGACCCGCCATTTTTGGGCCGCCATATTGGATTTTGTAAAAAAAAATTTTGTTCTTGTATTTTAGAAAGATGGCTTAATAAATCATCAAAACCGTCTATTCGTGAGTCGTTTCATTATCCGACAGTAAATGAAAGAATTTCGCTTTATTTTCGGCCGAAAAGAGGAGAACCTCCCCTTAATGTAGAAAGCTCTAAACGACACATGGAGCTGGCGTAGGGCTGAAGGGTTATCAATCAACCCCGGCAAAACTACAATTGTATCATTTACAAAAATATCTGATTCAATACCTGAGCATATAAAACACCAGATGATTTAAGGGGCACAAAAAACCTCTCAGGTTGCGTTGCGCAAGGGCTTGGGCCCAACCCATAATCATTACAAATAACGAAAAGAAACAACATTAGTAAGTTTGCGTTGCCCAATTCCCTGTCAGAATAATACTTAATAGTTTTATTTGGTAGGAATCCGCCATCACAGTGAACTCACTTCTTTGGTATCTATTGAAAAACTGCATAGTTTGCAAAAAACCTGACACCATAAATATTTGCCACTGCTTTCCTAAAACGTTTAGGGATTTGCATTTGAATTTTTAAGGAAAATCAGCAAATCTGCAGTTAAATATAAAATGAAAGTAACTTTAAGTAAATCCCAGATAAAGAAAGAAGAACTGAAATTCAAATAAGCACACTTATGTTTTGTTTTTTTAGGCCAATGAAGCTTTAAATGCCATAACACAATGCATAGACTCGCACAGAAGAAAATAAGCAAAATAAATGGAAAAAGTTACAACAGTTTGACCTTTGGACAGTCGGTCGCCGCACAGTGTGGCGTCTAGACGAACATAATTTAGGATAGGAAAATGACAACTCATTTCCGGTCCTTCGGGCCAGTATGCTAAATGCGGCACCACCCACTTTTCACAAATGAGATCAATGCGAATATTTTACCCAAATATCGATATAGAAAATTGCTTAAAGCGAATCGAAACCACTTGGAGCGTGAAGCGAGTATTTAGTTGCGAATATTTTATGGCCATTTGTGATACTTATTTAAATTGATGAGCACTTTAGTGGCGACCAATGAGAAAACATTATGGTAGGCAGTGACATCAGCAGAAATAAAGCGAGGCGTGACATGGCGAAAACGAAGTGTATGCAGTGTCCACGAGTAGTTTTGTAAAGCAGTTTGTTTTGCTACACACAAAAAAAAGTTTTTTTTAAGATGCACAGATTGTCAGTATTGTAGTAAATACGAATATGGAATGAGTGTAATATTGATGTGAAACATAATAAAGGCATTCAAACTGATTAAATAAATTTGTTATTAATGGCGGTAATTGAATTGAAGCATTTAGAAAGATTTACGTTTTGATTTTATTGGTTTTACTTATATTATTAACTGGATTATTTATTATATTGTTTGTTTTATTTCACATTTTGTTAGGAAAGTTAAGTAAATGGTGAGGCAAAAATATGCTATTAATGATTTCCATACAAAACTCTATGTAAGCAAAGAGTATTGAAAGCATTAGAATGTGTTTTCCATAGATTTTTATATAAGCTTTGTCGACATAGAATCAAAAGAACCTATAAAATAAAACTAGGCTATAGTTAAGCACCACAGTGTACAAACACTGAAAGATGTCTTAACTTAAAAATAAAATAAAATTTAAAACACACACTTTGGGTTCCTGTTTTTGAACTGCAAAAATTTTATGCAAAATTAGGATGAACCACATTTTTGCCCTTTTAAGCTAATTTTAAGTGGGACACTTGATTACCCTTATTGCAGTTTTAGACCTGTAACAAGTATTTTGTTATATGTAAAGCAGGTAAAATTGTTTTTTATGATTGATTTCTTTCTATTATTTGTTTAGTTAAATTTGATGTGAAGGCAAACCTGTATGATGAAAACGTTTTTTCGAAAAATCACTCTTCCAGTTGCATTTTGTTTCAAGAAATAACTTGAGAAATTAATTACACTGCAAAACAAAATAAATAATTTTTTAAATGACAACGGATAGTAGAGGGGGCCAAAAAAAAATATACCTGTATCAGTGTTTTGTTTACGTCTGAATTTTTTTTTGTCAAGTAACTTCACATTTTAGGCATACGATATGTTCAGCAATTCGGTGTAAAATACTGCGAAGAACATTTTTGTGGAGCATTTTAACCCTGTAGCTCCTATTTGTATGGGTCAATTTGACCCTTTTTTTCTAAAATGCCTATAAAACAGGACTTTTTAAGGACAAAATTTACAATATTTACGTTCCTTCTCTTTAACTGTGCCAAAACAAAATCAAACCTTAGGCATTTGAACTTGAAATTTTAACATTTCATTTCTTTAACTTTCATTTGCTTTATCTAAGTTAATATAAAACCCAGATTTTCAAGGCTTTAAAATTAAATGACAGCCATTTAAATGCTTTTATTCAACCGTTTACATACTACATTGGTGTGCAAAATTATCACTAAACATTGTAGCATGTAAAATGTCGAACGGCAAATTCGGCATAAAATGCCAACAAGACCATTGAGTCTCGGCAACGCATGGCCTGCGGTTGTAAAAAAGCTTAAAGTCTTAAAATCATAAAGCTTCAAAGCAGAAATGCATCATTACTTGCCTTGCAGGATTAGGCTAGATTACCGACAGCCACTATTACCGGCAGCCACTAAGCTACGCACGGAAATTTTTCAGAAGTATGGAAGGACCTTCGAATCGCTGCTAGTCAGGCAGACATATGTTAAAAGTGGACAAGAGTGCGACAGGGTGAGGAATAGTTGAATTTGAATTTAGAGTTTGAGTTAAGGATTAATATACCTTGCGTGCGGCCAGCTGTGCTGCAGCTGGAAGCACACTTCGGCTTCGGCCCAAATCTGTGTGCATGCCAAGGACACAGCTGAGTGGAAAAGTTTTAATTTTTATGCGAGTGCTTGAATTCATGACTTAGATACTGCGTCTGCTGCATGCTGGAGACTGAAGGATGCGTTGGACAGCGGCGCTGCAGCACAAATATCATGGAAATTCAGTTAGTTGCGAATTGAAATGAATTTCATTAACTTTATTAAACTTTGCCTTGAAGAGATTTATGCATTGCGCTGTGTGTGACAACATTTTCAAAGGGAAATGTTCAAGCAGAAAATTTGCCGCAGCTTAGGACTTTTAAGTCTTTTATGTGCCGCCAACTTGATTGAATAATGTCGTCGCCTTGCTGTAGCGTCTACAACAACTGCACTAATAAAACCATAAACCAAAAATTGCATAAAAATTAAGAAAACAAACGATTCAGTGTGAGTTGTGCAACCAATATTTGACATTTCCTCGCTACACTCTTCAGCTCTGGCACATAATCCGCACATGCTGCCAAAGTGCACAAATTGCGATCCCCCCAAATGCTACTTAGGCCACTTGTGTGGAAGGCAAATAAATCTCATATTTGCCTGCCAGAGCGGGATGGCGCACTTGTAAGCCCACAGACTCTGCTGTATTGCCAACTATCTACGCATTGCTGCTTGGTTGCAGTCAGACCAGTCGAAATGCCACATGAATAATGCCTGCGTCGCGCTTTGTAGTCGGACTTATGCTGCGCCACGCAGATTTCTGCCAACATTGCCGTCCTTCAGACGCTTTGTGCATTGCCCAGTGCCACTGCAAATGTTCACAAAGTTGTGTGTCGCTGCATTGGCTATGTTGAAAATTCAAAATCAAAATCAAATTGCATTTGCTCCTTGCATTCACTAACACACACAGACACATATCCACACAATCTCCACCAAAATACGCATAAACTCTCATCCGTAGATAGAGAAGCAAAATTGTCTCGAAACATTTTCGTTTACAATATGCAACAGAAATTGTGTTGTACACACACACACACACATGCATAGGCATATACAACGACATATCGTTGCACAGTGGGCACAATGATAAGCGCCAAATTCCTAGAAATGAATTCCATTTCAAAGAAGGAAGTCATAGAAGTTATTACTTTTCTTGGTACTGCAGTTTAAATTTGAGGATTTTCATTTTGCAGCAATACATGTCAAATTTACTGTATCTCGAAATTTGGGAATAGTACAGTTTTAACTTAACTGTAGTTCAATATTTTTTACTGACAGATTGCATAGAATTCTGCGGGTTCTTTAATAGAATAGAATAGAATAGAATAGAATAGAATAGAATAGAATAGAATAGAATAGAATAGAATAGAATAGAATAGAATAGAATAGAATAGAATAGAATAGAATAGAATAGAATAGAATAGAATAGAATAGAATAGAATAGAATAGAATAGAATAGAATAGAATAGAATAGAATAGAATAGAATAGAATAGAATAGAATAGAATAGAATAGAATAGAATAGAATAGAATAGAATAGAATAGAATAGAATAGAATAGAATAGAATAGAATAGAATAGAATAGAATAGAATAGAATAGAATAGAATAGAATAGAATAGAATAGAATAGAATAGAATAGAATAGAATAGAATAGAATAGAATAGAATAGAATAGAATAGAATAGAATAGAATAGAATAGAATAGAATAGAATAGAATAGAATAGAACCAGATTTAAAATGTTTTTTTCTCCTTCTTCATAAATTAAAAAATTAAAATTAAAAAATAACATGGTTCTGACAACGAATTCTGATAGAGGGGACCAAAAAAAATATACGTGTATCGGCGTTTTGAAAGTTTTACGTTTGAATTTTTTTTTTAGGGTGTCAAAGTCTTCTCCTTTTTGCTCATTTTTATGGTGAATCGGCATACGAAATCCATGTAACTTCACATTTTAGGTGTTCAGCAATTTGATATAAAATACTACGAATTAAATTTTTGTGGAGCATTTTAACCCTGTAGCTCCTATTTCTGACCCTTATTTCTAAAATGCCAAAAATGTTCTGTAAAGCAGAACTTTTTAAGGACAAAATGTACCACAAAAATATTTGCCATAAAATTCTACTATAGGTCTCTGAATACATCAAAGCTCAGAAATTAACTTGAATTCCAGAATTAAGCCAAAATTGGTACAAAAATATCGCTTGCAGCGATATCAGGGCAAGTTTGTGTTTTAATTGAAGTCTACGAATTGAGTGCGTTTGATCAAAACTCTAACTAATAATGATTAAATAAAATCAAAAAGTGACAATTTTGTATTTTTCCATAAATATTAAATAATATTTTTGTAATTAAAAAATATGCATACAAAATTTATTAACCCCTTTTAAGCTAAAATTGTTCAAAAGTAAACTAGCTCTAGAACTCTAACAAGGAGGCTTGGCGACTTCACATGTCGTATGTGTGTTTCATGATTTAAATATTAAAAATTAATATCGACGTACAGGGTAAATTTCGGGGTCGAAAGGGTTAAGGTCTTACATTGGTTTCATTAAAACTTATGTTGATTTTTTATCAGGGTCGACGTTTAGGCCATCACTAGCTGTTTTATATAGATGACAAGGCTGCTGCTGCTGAATGATATTGCAACGATGAGGTACTCTGTGCTGTGCTATGCATGAATGCTTTTCCAAGCATACTTTTAGGCATGCACTTTGGAGTACGGCCGGTTGGCTATAACTACGATATGGCAAGCATGGTTCGCGGCGGTAATAGGCTGTGCTAGAACGATCGAGATAGTACAACTGGTATGTGCAAGAACCTTCGGCGCGATAAGAAAACCAGTATAAAAGAAACAGTGTGCAGCGCAGGGCGTCGAGTCTGTGTAGAGCAAGCAAAGGGGAAATATGCAATAGTAGTAGTGTAAAGTAGTAACAAGTTTTGTACATTTGTAAATAAAGTGATTGTTGGTTTTTGACTGCGTTTACGCTGAATAATTGAAGTGCTTTTATTTTCAAGCACAATCCAAAAACGAACCTAGAGAAGTCATTTTCGTAACAATATCTTGATTTTTAATGTCTGCTAATACTATTCTGAACCGCCATAAGTGTGGTGATGAATGCTAAATGGTTGTGACTTTCGCTTCGTTAGTGGTTTGTGAACAGAATAAAATTATAAATAATTTGGATTTATACAAGTGACGCATGGTGGAAACTTTGTTTAAAGCAAGACCGAAGCGTGTGCTGAAGTGGCGAATTAAACTGGTAAGTATATTTGAAGTATCGTTTTCCAATCTCAACCAACTACTTATATATCAAATTATCGTACATACCATACTTGAGTTCACAAACAAACAAATTACTGACAGACTTAATAAATATTTCAAGTTTGATTCTCTGACGATTCAAATTTTTATACTTTTGACAAATATTTATACATTCTTGTATGAAGTAAGATCACTGTTCGCTTCAAGTGACTTTCCTATTGTATTCTACAATAAAAACCGTTTCTCGTCTTTTCACTGTGTTGCATGTATTTTCGTAGTTACCGTTGCTTCGTTCTTCTCTTTGTTCGCCTTGTTCATCTTGTTTGTTGCTGCTTTATTTACAATTGTGCAGTGCATTACCTTGCTGGATTATTGTTAAATCCATTATCTTGTATGCTCATAGGAGCACTTTGTGTCTGTATCTGTGTGTGTGTGTGAAAGCCTATAAATTGGCTTAAAAATGGAAAGCAGAAATCTGGGCATTGTTGGAAGTTTCATATTGATGAGATGCTACGATGGAAGCGATACATTTCACAAGATGTAATAATAAACTTGAAATTGGTTACATTTCTGCACAATGGGATTAAATTGGTTCACGCTCAGAGGACATTGTAGTATTTTTAGTAGTTTAATTTAATGAAGTGTTGCTTGTTTAGTTTTCTATCTTTGGCCGTTATTGAATGTATGGCCAAGGAAGCATTATGCACAGACAATTAAATTCAAGCAACCACAAGTATTGAGTAAGCTGGGGCCGACTTAGCTAAGTCATTTACAAGTAAGAAGGAACAAACACTTTCAACCTAATGACGACAATACAAGCAGAAAAGTTTCCAGTAATGCTGCTGAGTTGCTATATTTATTTGAAAATATTTGAAAATCTGATATTCGGCATTCGATATGTGATATAACCTCCGCGATCTACCTAGTGAGTGTCTTAGGTAGAGTGTTTTACTTTTTAGTGATTAAATGAAAAATTAAAAAATCGTAATTTTAATTTTTCTCGTTTCAAGGCAGCGCAATTAAATTTTTGGCATTTACAATTTTTTATAAATACTCGCAAGTGCGTAAAAGTGCTAACGACCAACTAAAAGCCAGTTGAGACCAAAAGCACTCGAGTGAGTTTGCGTTGCTGTTCTCCCCTGTTGTAGTTGTTTCAAAGCGTTCATACTGTAAGTGCAAGGAAAATGCACGACGTGAGGCAGCGTGAAACGAGCAGCATGCCACAAGCTGCTCGCCGTACTTTTTGTATTTTCCATTTCGAGCTCTGCTCGTTTGTGTTTATTTAAGTGTAAAAATGGCACAAAGTCAAAGTTGAACAAGAACTAAAAAGTTATCGTGACGATGCAGAAAAAGTGGTGTGAGCAGACTTTCTTCGTTGCGTTGAAAAGAACAATTTTTGGTCAATTGCATTCTATTCAATTGAATTGAATTCAATTGCAGGTGGCACGAACCAGCTGACCGAGCAAGTTCCAAGGGCAACGCGTGGCTAATATATATGCAATGTCGAAGAGAATTTATTGGTGGTGCGGACAAAGGTTGAGGAAGAGTTTTTTAGAGAAAAGCTTAAATGTATAAAATTCAAGCAATTTAAAGGAAAATCTTGAAAAAGAGTTAAGTATGTGAAACTGACAAATATGCTTTTATTTTTATAATAATTTTTGGAACGCAATCAATTTGAACAAAACTCACTTGCTCAAAACTCTTAAGGAACAAATCGGCTTACGATTTCTGACAATCAATATGCATTGTTTTCCCAACAATGAACTTATTGACTTTTCTTCGTAAGTCTATTCAATTTTCTCTTCTTGTGAGCAATAACTTTTGGTTTGTTGATTCCTTATTCATTTCTTAGTTTGGCCAAAGTTCAGATCGTGTTTCAGCAGAGTAATATTTAAATAAACGCATAAAAGCATAGCATAGCATAGCATAGCATAGCATAGCATAGCATAGCATAGCATAGCATAGCATAGCATAGCATAGCATAGCATAGCATAGCATAGCATAGCATAGCATAGCATAGCATAGCATAGCATAGCATAGCATAGCATAGCATAGCATAGCATAGCATAGCATAGCATAGCATAGCATAGCATAGCATGGCATAGCATAGCATAACATTTGATTTCTCCTCAAAAATACATTACATTATACTTTTTAGTAAAGGAATATTTTCCACATAGTTGCATTTTATAGTTTTGTTTGCAAAATTAACCTAATGTGCATGTGTTGCAATTTGGCATAAACGCTAAAATTTTCACAAATTTCCTATGCTAATGTTTACTTTGTTTATCAGGCAGCGCCACACAATGCACGCTTCGGCAGCATAATAGATTCTAAACAACGCTATTTTGCATAATTTTTATTGTCGAAAATTATGTGCACTTTGCAAAGTGTAAACAGAAAAGTGCAATTTAAAAATTCCCAACAGCATTAACTCGCGCTGCGTGCCAGCGAACATGTGCGAAATGTGTTTGCTTTAACTTTCTGGTTTGCAAAAATTGTTCGACAAATTAAATACATATAAGTTAACATATGTTCGTACATATGTGCATAAACAAAAATAAGCATAACCGCTAATTAGCACACATTCTGCGCTATGTATGTACGTATGTGTGTGTGGGTTCGTCACAATACAAATGCTCACTGCGCATTGGCTGACGTTGGCGCTGGCGCGCGACTGTGATTTCATATGGTGGGAAGGGGTATTTGTCTGCTTTCAACGTTAAATGAAATTGCGAATTTTTCATTCTGCATTATGCGAATATGAAAATAAATAATAGTGCATAAAATCCTGCACACAAATAGTGCAGCGATTGTTGAATGTAAATAAACTACCATGGAAATATAATAAACGCAGTAAACAAGTTGTGGACACGTTCTACCATACTTTATGTGCTATTTGCCACGAAGGCAAAAATTACTGAACAAAAAAGAAAAACTAAATACTGAAAGCATTAATTGTGAGTTGCAGTTTACTAAGTTTACTAAATGCTACACAAAACGTTTATTCAAAATGTGCAAAATGTGATGTTTATTTCAATTCATATTAAAAAAAGAATGAAATACAATTATAGTACACAGTTTTAAATTCTTAAGTTTTTAAGACAAAATAATGAAAATAATAATAATGAAATATATAAATATAAAAATAAAAAATATATAAATATAATAATAAATATAAAAAAATAATAAGAATAATGAAAATAATTCATCGAAATTTAGTAGACAACGTAATACAAACGTGGAAAGGTCGCTCAACATGTGGTATACGTAACTTATTTCACTGCTAACTTGCATTCACATTCCTGAAGATAGCAGGTAGGTGGGCAGGCAGTAAGTAGACTACAAAACAACTTATTGAAAAGTGATAATATGTATTTTATAAAATAATAATTGTTTATAAGGATGTGTTGGTTTTGTATAAGAAAAATAATAAAACATAAATAATAATATAATATTTAAAGTAAACCCCTCTTTCATTCTAGGAATATTATAAATATTTTTTATAAGCAGATGAACACGTTATCAGGTCAGTTCATAATTTTGAAAGTTTTTCTTAGGTGGTTTTAAAATGAATAAACAAAAAGTTTTCAGTATTTTTTAATCAAAAATATATTTTCCTGCAATATTTACAATATCTTCCCAACATTTTAATTAAAAAAATTTTTAATTCCCTGCCCAAAATATTGTTTGTCCTTGGAGCCAAAATACGCGTCGATATCCCTTTTTATAGCTCCTTTTGAGGTTTAGTTCTTATTGCTGATATGGGACTGAAGTCCGCGGAAAAGGTGATAATCGCAAGGTTTAATATCCGGAGAGTATGGTGGATGCGGCATTAGTTCCCATCCGAGCTCATACAGCTTGCCTAAGGTCTGTCTTGCGGCATGCGATTTTGCGTTGTTGTAATGAAACAAAACTTTGCGTCTATTGGCTAGAAACGGTCGATTTTTCTCTAATTTTCAAGCCGCTTCAGCAGCTGAGAACACACATTCAATCTCTGCTGTATTCACACTCTTTGTGACGGAAAGCTTATGCGGAACCCATTTTCCAAGCTTTTGAACCTTGCCCAATTAAACCAGGTGCCTGTTAATTGTTCCATTTGATGAATGTAACCTTCCAGCCATCATATCGACTGTCAAAGATGGCTGTGCTTCCACTAGGTGCAGCAAGGCGTAGGAGTTAGGGACCTCAGGACGACCAGAGCGTGGGGCATCCTCAACGTCACAATCAACACTTCGGAATTTGAAAAACCACTTTTGCGCAGTCCTTATACTCACGGCATTCTCCCAATGAGCTGCGTTTATTTCTGCAGCAGCAGTTGTTGCATTTTTTCCACTTTTATAAAAAAATGCAAGATATGCCTCTTATACTCGTTCGAAGATTCCATTTTATTTTTGTACAACGTGTGCTTCTATCCGCGGTTATTATTACTTGTTGAATGCACAATACATCAGAGAAAATAAAAAAAATGCCGTTATCTCCCACGAATAATTTTTTGTATGCAACAAGCGCCTATAGTGAAACTATTGAAAAAAAACGCGCAAACTTATGAACTGACCTGATTGTTTACTTCAACTTATTTTTATGCCTTCAAAACAAAAAACCAATCGAGTCCAATACAATGAAGCCAGGGTTTGAAATTGAAGGACTTTATATCCTTTTTCTAGGCTGTCCTTTTTGTCGGCAGTGCGGCTTCCCTGTCTTTGGCGAATTTGTTGGTAAAAACAAAAATATCAAATTACTGCTCAGAGTGATGAGCGTGGAAAAAAATTGGTTTATGTCTGATTGTGATCCATCTTGGCTAATATAGAACAAAGTAACAAAGTCTCAGGTAAAGTGTCATGAAAAGTTTGTTTGTAAGTCTTATTATAGCTTTGTCGAATTAAATTACATGTTCATAAATTTTCTCTTCAACATTTTAATTTGGAGCTTTGAAACCATATATGCCACCCACAATGTTTGTAGCAAATATTTATTTGGGCTGTTGAACTCACAACACTCTTGCGTGGATCGAACACAATGACTTAGGTTGAAGTGGTTGTGTGGCACGGGACCTTGTCGCAAGCTACACTTAGGCCACAAATTGGGTCCTAAATGGAAGGAGTGATGTGTCTATACTATAAATCGTCCGAGAGCCAAATTAACTCACTTTCATTTGTAAATAAATCCTAGTAACTCTAAGGTCATAAAAGTTGTCGAAGCAGCGTTCCATCTTCATCTAGAAAGACTCGCACAGTGCAGACGATGATAAATATTATAAAAAAGCCAGTTTATTGAGAAACTAGCGAAATCGAGATACCACGTGCGACGTGATTGAAACCTTTTAAGGACTTTCATAGCAGCCTCATGGTTTTTTAAAGACACAATGCTTCATATGATGTACAGAAAGCCATTTTTCTGGTACTGAACATTGTTGAAAGATCTAAATGAATGTAAACGTATTTAACTAAATGTTTCCAGCTGCCTGGCAAGCGGCATATTTAAACTTTAACATCAAAGTGATGTCATGACTTTTCAGTCATGGCCGGACAAAGTTCAAAGTGCACAAGCAATGTTAAAGTCAACTGGGGCAGCAAGCCCGCCAGCAAAGCAGAAAATCTGAATTTTTACATTTGTTATCTCATTCGACCCTTTGTCTTGTTTTTCTTTGATTTTTCTTTTTCTTCCTACTCTTCTTCTTTAATTTGCTCGTACACATTTTCTTCGGCAAATTACATTTTAAAGCGCTTCGTGGGGCGCGCTTACAGCCAGACATCCATTGATTTGAAAATCAAACTCGACACGCTTTGAAATGCCAACGCACCAAACGCATAAATTTAAGTGCGAATTGCAGTTCTATACACACACATACATATACACTTTTCGCCACATAATATATGCACTGATAGAAGGCAAACCCAACCAGCAAAGTGTACCTGGCAAAAGTGTGCAGCAGTGAGGGGGAAAATAAGAAGAAATCGTAAAAACCATGTGCTCGCTTACATTGCGATTTTATACCCAACGACAGCGTCACACAGTCACACGGACACTCAGACGGAAACATTGCGCCAAGGACCTTGCTATGCGACAGGGAAATGGCTAAAGGACATTGCCATTCTTTACTACATTTCTTTTTTTGCTGCTGCTGAACATTTTTCTGTATGCATATCTTTTCGCCACATTGCCGGACATTTTACATTTTTATGATGGCTTTATTCGTGTTGTTGGCGCTGAGCGCATGTTATCCACTTTGCCGCTTCAGCGCCCACACGCACACATAGATAGCTATAGATATATGTACATATATGGGTTTGTTTGTATGCGTATTCGAATAGTGGTTGCAGCATTCACGCCATACGGCTGCAATTTATATAATTGTCCCTCATAAACACAAAACGCTGGCTGTTGTCGTTGTCATGTCGCCGCCGCATGTTGTGCCTTCGCCAGTTGGCATTTTTGTGCTCGAAATGCGTTTTTAGTGACGATGGGTCCGTGTGCGTTCGATATGCACGCACTGCTGTATGCTTTTGTGCGCTATTTACACTGTAATTTACAGACGATTTTATACTCGGAGTATTTGAGGTCATGGGAAAATTGTGTGAATTTCATATGTCGATGGCTTGTTTATGGTCATCGATGCATGGTGAAATTGTTTTCGATAATTGAGCACGACGAAGCGATGTCAGTAACGACTAGTTTACCAAATGTGGCTTATACGCGTTTGAAGAGATACGAATTTGAATGAGAACGAGGAAGAAGCAAATAAAGCTGTGTGCACAAAATTCAGGCATATTTGCGCTTCCTTATCGTTGGTCAAACTCGCGGTTTATTGAAGTCGTGAACAAACTTTGAGCAGAAGAATACACTTACAACACGCCCAGACAAATTTATCCATTAGCAAACAGGAAGCAATGCAGACAGCTACTTAACAAACGCCGGAACTACGTTAGCACAGCGTTCGCTGTGCTCACGGAACACGGCCAAATAGACGGGCATGTTGAAGGACGAGTAGGAGTTTTGTGCTAAAATTATATCGGTTTTATTGTGTTTGTTTTGAAGGACTTTTGTCAATGTTAAGATATTTTCTTTTAGCATTTGATAGCCGTCACTTTGAGTTTAGTGTGGCAGCAACTTTTGCTTCATTTGGTTCCAGCTGTTAATTCAGGGTCGTATTAAATGAAGGGAAAAACCAACAATGTTCGATATATGTAAACAGTTAAAAGAACACTAAACTGGATTTGAACTCGTAAAGAAACACAATATTGGGTTTCGCAATGAATTGAAAGAGATTGCTTTAACACAATGAATCAATGTTTGTGTGTTGCGAATTTTAAGCTGTTTCTGAGGAAGAAAATAATCAAGTCATATGTTAACTGTCAAAAACTAATGAAACTAAAGGAAACAATCAAAGAAAATCGGTCAGAATTGACAAATCGCAAAGTAATGTACAATGCGAGAAAATCACTGGAGATCGGTTAGGTATTTGATGAAACATCCACCACACATCTAGCCCTGAACTTGCACCATAAGATTGCCAGTTATAAGTTTGCAGAACTCTTTGAATAGCAAAACTTTCACAACTTTTATGATTATGAGTTGAAATCCAAAATGGTTCCGGTTTTGCTGATAAGGAAGATAGAAAAATGAATCATATAATAGGTTGGACTCAGGCTCTATAGCCCATTGTACTTAAGGCTCAGGAAAAAGGTTGATAGAGGAAATGGGAATGGGAAAAGAAAATGAGAAATTGGGTGGAAGGGGAGAGGGAGTTATGTATTCTCCTGTGCATATTTCCCGGACTCATTTATGAATTTGAGGAGATCACACAGGGCGAGAGAATGAACTTCGTCCATTCTCATAACATCTGAACCCAGCGTGCGCAATCTCGTTCTAGAGAAGGTCGGACATGCACAGAGAAAGTTCTCTGTACTATCTACCTCCTCCAGGCAAGACACGCAAGTCGGATCTTCGATGATGCCCATGTTGGCCATATGTCGCCCCCATGGATTGTGCCCTGTGATTAACCCGACCATTCGTCGGAGTTCTTTCCTTCTCAGATCCTGGAAGAAATTCCCTGCTTTCCTGTTCAGGCTTTTCACAAAAAACTCGGCAGTCTTATAGCTTCCCAAGCTAGACCAACGTTCTCTATGTAGGTTGTTGACATAGGACTTGATCCAGTCCAGGGTTCCTGCTGGACTGGTGCCGATTATTGATTCTGGTCCCATGGGTGTGCACCCTGATCCACAGTTAGCCAGTTCATCGGCAGTTTCGTTACCTAGAACACTACCTATATGTTTCCCGCACCATTTCCTCCCGATTATCCATTCCGCTACTTTATAATAGGTTACTAGTGCCTTTACCCTATATAAAAAGTTTAAAGTGAATGCTCAACATAACCGACAAATAAAAAAAAAAATGAATTTTCAACATGTCACTGCAATGCAACCAACTCAAGAGGTATCGTCACATTACGTCACATCAAATCACATCAAATCACATCAAATCACATCAAATCACATCAAATCAAATCACATCACATTACATCACATCATATCACAACACATCAGATCACATCAGATCATATCAGATCACATCACATCAGATCATATCAGATCACATCACATCAGATCACATCACATCAAATCATATCAAATCACATCAAATCAAATTATATCAAATCAAATCACAACAAATCACATCACATCACATGAAATTACATCAAATGACATAAAATCACATAAAATCACATCACATCACATGAAATTACATCAAATGACGTAAAATCACTTCAAATCACATCAAATCACATCACATCACATCAAATCACATCAAATTACATCACATCACATCAAACCACATAAAATTACATCACATCACATCACATCAGGTCATGATACCATGGACTGAGATTTGAAGCATATATTTTATACAAAAGAATTCGTTCAAATTCTTCATCGATATTGAAGGTCACGTTTTTGAATGGCTTTAATGACACATTTTGGTCCTCAAAATTCATAATGGATAATTTAGACAGAACACAACTTTTCATAATTCGAATACATTCGTTAAAATGTGTAAACTTTAAAGTCCTAAACGGATCAAAAAACTTCTGGATGGATTAAAAGTACTGTCGTACGGTGTAATATGTTATTGATTATATAGTATATAAAAAATGAAGGTTAATTTTTTACAACCTAATAATATATATTTTGATCTTAAGCACAAAATCAGAACTAACATTCTTCTCTTAACTTCACAGTTCCATCAGTTCCATCATTCCACCATTCAATTACATAATTTAACGGGTCTACTGTGCCCAGAGAAAGTATCTATCAGGTGTACAACTTTGCTTCCGCCGTTTTCCGATAGGTGGCTGTACCGGCTGAGGCTGGTTGAAATACATAGATGGTAATGCCTTTAAAGTGAGTGTGGACAGTGCCTAACGAATTGTCATCGCCGTTTCAGTGACAGTTGTTCTTGTTTTCGTATTATTCACGCTCGAAAATGTCCGTTTATGTGCCCAATTCTCGCCATTTGCGGGAAGTTTTACTTTTCTGTTACAATTCGAAAAAAAATGCAGCTGAAGCGCATCGAATGCTCTCAGAAACTTACGGTGATGCTGCTCTGAGTGAAAGAACGTGTCGGGAGTGGTTTCAACGTTTTAAAAATGGTGATTTCGATGTCGAAGACAAACATGGTAGTGGAAGAGAAAAAACCTTCAAAGATGAACAACTAGAAGCATTGCTTGATGAAGATTCGTGCCAAACCCAAGAAGAGCTTGCCGAATCGTTGGGAGTGAGTCAGCACGCCATTTCAAAACGTCTCAAGGCCCTCAAGGCATGATTCAGAAAGAAGGAAACTGGGTGCCGTACGAGTTGAAACCGAGGGACATCGAGCAAAAGTGGTCAAAAAGTACCTGGAAACGCTGAAATGGGAAGTCTTGCCCCACCCGCCGTATTCCCCAGATGTCGCCCCTTCTGACTTCCACCTATTCCGTTCGATGGCACACGGCCTGGCAGATCAACATTTTCAATCCTTCGAAGAATTGGAAAAATGGATTGCTTCATGGATAGCGTCAAAAGAGGACTCCTTTTTTCGAGCCGGGATCCGAAAATTGCCGGAAAGATGGGAGAAAGTTGTCGCTAACGACGGACAATACTTTGAATAATACATCTGTAAGCACTTTTTCGCAATAAAGCTTTTAATTTTGGAAAAAACGGCGGAAGCAAAGTTGTACACCTGATAAGATCGTTCAAAGTATAACTACCTGGTATTTGATATTCGTAGCACAAGTTGTTTCATAGCAACTTTAATTTAGTTCAAAATGATCATTGAAAATAAAAGATATGATTTCCAGAGCTTTAAGGAACCCAGCCCATGAAACAAAGGTGGCTAGTAACCACGGGACATGAAATTATCAGTGCAATATGCAAACAATGAGGTCTTGAAAACTAATAGTAGGTAAGTAAGTATAACTGGGTGATCTCATAGATCCTTATTGGGTCCTTAGTGATGCCAGATGGAGATCCGTTTATGAGTGATCCGTGAGAATATGAGTGTTCTTGGCAAACTTCAGCAAGCACTTCAGGCCTATAAAAAACAAATACAACTTAATCGGTTTTTTACTACTTTAAAGTTCCTGCTTGAGGTCCAAATAGGTTAAAAAAGGACTTAAAGGCATTTTCGAGAAAATAGCCATCGGAAGTGATACAATTTGCAAAAGAACTTTTTAAAGGTTTGATAGCACAAGTCGAACTTATAACATATAGCTATCTCGATCTTATGCACATATGAATACATAAGTAACACATACATATAAACAGTGAAAACCTTAAGAAACGAGAGACCTTAAGCAAAATTTACGCGACTGTGCTGATTTATGTGAACATTTGTGCAGAATTGTATGAAAGGTTCCCTTAGGTTAAATTCCCCGAAGGGTCACAAAACAAGTTTAATAAGTAATTTTATATATGTGTGTGTGTATTTTATATTAAAATTGTTCATGTTCTTCACATAGAAATAGTAAATAGTTGCTTTTGGTTTTCTGCCGCAATAAAGTGGAAATTAAAATTATAATCCGACACTAAGATTCATATTTGCGTAAGATTTTAACTTTTTAAATATCGTGTCACCCATTGTGGCTGTTTTATTGTCTTTGCCGCTCCGCTGGCAACCGCACGAAATGAATTATGGTTGCCATAAAGCGTTTAGGGCTGAAAGCACTCTGCTTGTGTTAAGGAATTCTCTGCAATGTTATAGCAGCAAGCGAATGTTTTATGCGTTTCGGCGGCACGGCACTTATTATCCGCACCGAACCACCACCGCCAGTGCGCGTGCTTGTTTATTATGAATGCTGCATTCGGTGCGGCGTTTATGTTATTTATGGCATTTGCGGCTTCCGTTCACAGAAACAAACTGCCGCTCACACCATGTGGTGTGTATGTGTGTGTGGGTGTGGGTGGGGGTGGAGGAGCCGAAATAAAGCGCACCTGTCGCGCGTGTTCACACCAGCACCTGCAACAGTTGCGTCTTTTGTCGGCACTTGAAATGCCAACGTAACGAGTTAATTTTAAGTGTGACACGGAATTAAGTCACAAGCGGCGGCAATTTAGTGCGTTTGCCTTCAGTTTTAACTAAAGGGAGTACGAGTATTGTTGTTGTGTTGTGTATGCATCTGTACACTTGTGAACGTGTTGGCGAGGTCCAATAAAATCAGCCGGTGCACGGACAGGCCGAGTAATGAACACAATTTCCGTTTTTATGTTGTTGCCTCTTGATTCTGCTGGGGACATTTGAAACTGAACGGATGTCATAACATGAAAGATGCTTTCGAAGCCAGGTTTTTGTGGTTACGAAGGCAGTGCAAACAGTTTTTGGTTAATGGACCGTTATTTCAAAAAGGATGCAGTGCTGAATATTGCTTCAGCCAGGAATTTTTATCTAAGAAGTTGAACTTGCACACTGACCGAGGCTCAGTGGTTTGTGCGTTGAGTCTGAGGTCGGGGTTCAAGTTTCTGCTTTGAAGATGGTGAAATAGATATTGTGTGTATGTATGTATATATATGTAAAACAATGGCAACATATGCTTGTATCGATTTCCGAAACCTGATTCCTTTCAATTCAGTCTCAATGCCAAGCTCAGAGTTTTTTCTTAAATTCAACCTTAGCTTTTTATTTTTTCGTTATTCTTCTTTTTGTTGTCCATTCTCCTCTTTTTATATTTCACTTATCCAGCATTCTTTTGTTTCTCTTATTTGTAATTTTTTTTATTGTTGTAAGTATGATTGCCAACCAGTGTTGACTTTCTCATAACTAATTTGTTATTTTTCCCATCTTTCCCATCTTATTTCTCCAACCACAAATATGTCTTTGTGTGTGTGCATCAGCGTGCCGTGTGCACCTCATTGCCGTCGAGCACGTATCGTTGGGGCCATAAATATTCGCCGGAAATCTTTGCCGAAATTCACTCAAAACTGCACATCACGTAGCCACTGCAGGCTTCAAGTGTGTGCTTGATTGCTTCTCTTTGCCATCACAGTTGGGACTGTGCGATTGTGTGTGTATGTGTGACACATTTGTTCATCGTTGGTTTGTTTGTATGTTTGTTTGGCTGTGTTTGTGGTCGTGTAGCTCTTCGCCTACACGGCAGTGTTTATTGCATACATGGCGGCAATTTGCGTTTATAATTTGCTGCCACCCAAAATGAATTGGCAATTAGCGGGTAACTTGCAAACCAAACGCATATTTGCTTTATGTGGTGAACACACAAATTGCAGAAAATAAGTGGATAATGCGCTTCAGGAATGTGGAGAGTTGGGCTCTTGGAGGTTATGTGAGTTGTGTGCAGAATTCAATTTGACCTTTGCACAGGCTGGTAGCTCAATGATGGTTGAATTGAATTGAATCACTATGAGTCAGTTGTGGTCGATATATAGTAACATTCACGGTGGCCCAAAAGTTTGCACATAATGCTCTTTGGCTCTAAATTGTTTATGAATGTATGTATGAAAGAAAGAATGAATGAATGATTGAATGAATGCATGAATGAATTAATTAATGTATGAATGAATGAATGGAGGAATGTATGAATTAATGTATGACTGGTCGGCCTCGATAGCTCAGCGGGTAGCGCGCTGGCTTCTCATACCGAGCGCTCCAGGTTCTTTTCCTGGCTTGGGCTGGAAAGAACACTCATTTACTTCTATCGCTATCCACATGAAGGAAATGAGAATTACAAGAATCGCACAAGTGCGCTCTTGGTAGGCAATGGCAAAACCTCCAAGTGTGAACGAAAAACTGCCAATCGCCGTTCGGATTCGGCGTTAAACTGTAGGTCCCCTCCCTCCCTTTCCCCCATCCGTTTGAAATGTGTGTTGTATCACATGTTGGAAAAACCAGTGTTGCATACACATTTCAAACGGGTGGAATTTGTGGTATCACAACGGGCCCATAGGCCTAAGTGTGTCTCATACAGAGGCAGCCACTTAACCAACCAATGTATGACTGAAGGAATCAAAGTATGTATTAATGAATGAAAGTATGAATGAATGAATGAATTAATAAATGAATGAATGGATGAATGAATGAATAATTGAATGAATGAATGAGTGAATGAATGAATGAAAAAAATAAATGAATAAATGAATGAATGAATGAACGAGTGAATGAATAAATGAATGAATGGATAATTGAATGAATGAATGAATGAATAAGCAAATGAATGGATGATTGAATGAATGAATGAATGAATAAATGAATGAATAAATGAATGAATGGATGATTGAATCAATGATTGATTGGATGAATGATTGAATGATTGATTGATTGAATGAATCAATGAATGAATCAATCAATGAATGAATGAATCAATGAACGAATGCATGTATGAATGAATGAAAGTATTAATGAATGAATGAATGAACGAATCTGCATCTGTCTATAGAGCGATGACTTTTGCGTCACCCTGTATATATACTATCGTATACTATCGTATATATACTATCGTTAATATACTATCGTATATTAAACGAAATTTGATTTCCGAATCTGAAGAGAACCAAATAAGTAGTTGCTATATAATTTTACACATAGCCGGCATCGATAGTACCTAGCAGTGTTGCTAGATACCTGAAATTACTTTCTCCTAAATTAAAAAAAAAATACTGAAATATCTTCCGAAAACAGAAAAAATCTCCTAAAATTGTTTTATAATTTGTGTCATTTGGAAAGAATAAAACTTATCATGAAAAAAATATATAATATTACCTACATATAATTTTTTTTAACCCATTGCTGCCGGGTGCCAGTTGCGCCCATACGATTTTGATAAAATTTCATACACGACCTGGAATTGACCCATAATGATTAGAAACAAATGTCTTTCTATTTCTATCTCTGCACGTTGCTGAGATATTCATTGGCATCAATGGTAGCTTTTTTCCATACTTTTTAAAGTGATCAGCTAAACACGTGAACAAAAGAAGTATTGTTTACAGGTGATTTAGGAGGCAGATGTTTGTGAGGTTCTAGGGCCACTACGTTTTGCCACATTTTGCACCTCCGCAAAATTCCCAATTTTTTGAGTCTGGTAACTCTAGCTAGATGGCGGAATTTTAGGGTGACCTCCACTAGACTAAAGTAGTTCCATCTTTACCGCAACCATTCCTATCAATGATTTTGAGATATCTCTACCACGAACTTTTCTGTGATTCATTTAAAAAGTCAGTTTTCATGGGTAATATGTTACCCATTAGGCAGCAATAGGTTAATGCAGCCCTTTTTAATTTATCTACAGCTTAACAGCAAAAACTTAACTAACACAAAACATAAAATGCATTAACTAAAAAAATTCCATTTTTGCCGGGATTTCAGAAATAAGTGTGAACGAAATAAGAAATAAGTGAGAACGAGATAGAACGAGCTTACATTTTTTAAGCTTACAAATTTTTAACACAATAGGATGCTTTGACTATTAATATAGTGTTCTCAATACATCATACTTCGTTATTCAAAAAGCTCCTAAAAATCCACTAAGGATCAGAAAAATCCCCTAACATAAAATAAAAATCTCCTAAACTTTCTCCAAAACAATTCTTCCTCGTGAAAACTCTCCTTAAAGGCCAAGAATCTCCTAAATCTAGGAGGAAATCTCCTGATATGGCAACACTGGGACTCCCTAGGTTCGAATCCCAGCTCGGGCTGGTGAAACGCTCGTCTACGTTTACCGCTGTCCACATAAAGGAGATGCGAATTACAGGAAAACTGCCAACCGCTGTTAGGATTCGGCATTAAACTGTAGGTCCCCTCTCCCCCAACCGCTTAAAATGAAAAGAGCAGTGTTGCATACACATTTCACAAACGGGTAAAATATGTGGTATCACAATGGGCCTCACAATAGGCCCCCAGTGTATCTTTTACAAGAGCAGCCACCATAAACTAACCTAATTTAACATTTCACAGGTTTCTTATGGTGCCACGACAATAGTGGCACTCCTCCATACCTTTTAGTCTTTTATTGTATTTATTTTCTTATTTTCTTATTTATTTATTCACCTTTACTTTTTCATTCTGGTTGAAGTTTTCTACACCCCAAAGGATTCGCGCTAAATGTTTTCTTTTTTCATGTCGTATATGAAGGTAGAATATGATCACCAAGGACATAAGTGCTGGGAAAAATTACCTTATGTGCGTTACAAACACAAATCAAACTTCTCCTTTCAACGAGGATATCATGAGCTTCAGTGTTGAAGAGATTTGACTACCTACTACTGAAAGCCCCGAAGTCATACTTGTTGAAGTATGACCTCTGCGTAACAATTCCAATACAATTGTGATGCTTCTAATTATCTTTTAGCGCTTTGTCCGACACACTAAAAATGTTGTAGCTTTAGTTAGAAACACTCTCAGTGGACATGTCCGGATCATCTCCCAGAACTTCACCTCTCCCAATACTAAATACCAAAGCAGCCCATACCCTTTGAGTTTTAACCAAAGCATAGTCCGATTACTTTTCCCATTAGCACAAATCACGCGCTGCTGTATTTCGTGTTAACAATTTAATCGAAAAAAAGTCCTTTAATATATTTTTCATGTTCACTGTAGCAGCCACTAATTGAAATCGCTAAATTGCATTGCATTCCCTTCCAATTTTCAGTTCAATTCTTTTAGGGCAGTTTTGCTCGCTGTTTGCTGTGGCACATTGTAATAGAAAACCGAAAATTAAGTATTTCAAATTAACGCTGTCCCAAGGATGGCTGCACGTTTGTTTCATCAATTTTTCTACACTTTTCGCTGGTACGCTTTCACCGGTGCCAATGCCATGAAATTCAAGTGTTGCTCTTCCTTCTCCTCTTCACCTTCACATTTCATTACCTGAAGTGCCGTTGTTGTGGCTTAAATTGTTTTTTCTCATGTTGTTGTTGTTGGTTACCTACCATTGTGCAGCATTCCTTCCGCATATCCTGCGGCGCCTCGGCGTCGGTTGCGGTTACTCGACACGACCACATCAACAGCTTAACGCAACTCAGCGCAGCTCAGCCCAGCTCGTTTCGTTGCATTGGCTCGCGCGCTTTGCTTTCGTTGTTGCTGCTACTTCGGCCATGTGGCAGTGTGTCGGCTTCAATCTGCCACAGTGCGTCTTAGCGTTAGCGCATCCGCGTGTGTTGGCAGTGGCAGCTGCATGTCCCCTGCAGCCATGGCACCTGACACTGAGGTAGCCAACGCCGCACACAGCCACAAATTCCGTGGCATAAAAGTTCAAGTGACTGCTTTGAGCTGATTTTTAATTAAAACTGGTGTGTAACACATTAATTTACAGTTTAATTTAGTGTTGCCTGCCGATCTTGTTGGTATTAATGTTTTCATTGTTGTTGTTAGTCGAAATGTTGCAATGAGTTGTAGAGTGGCTGAGTGCCCACAGTTCTTGTTGATTTTCAATGGAAAATTTGTAAGTCGTTGTTGATGACTACAGTTTTGTTAGTATTGTTTATTGTTGTAAACTGTGTGGAAATTTTAAAAAAGTTGATTATTTTGAAGCGCATCCTTTTAATTGATCTGAAGTTTTCAGCAGAGTTTTCTTTTGACACATTGACTATTTACTACTACTACTACTACTATTTGTGCAGCTACGAGGTGTTCGTAGTACTACTTCTAGCCACAGGGTGAGGGAGGGGGGCAACACATTCTTTATGTTATTCTGTGTCATAGGGAAATATTGTAAAATACTGAAACAGTCAGTGTTTCCAGATGCCGGAAATTACTTTTTAAATTTAAAAAATCTCAAAAAAAATACTTAAATCACCTCCCAAAAGTTAAACAAATCTTCTACATTTTTTAAACATGTTTTAAGGGAGTTGAAGTTATCATAAAAATAAAAATAAATACATATGTATCATTTTTTTATTGCAACCTTTTTTAATTCATCTTCAGCTTAGCAATAAAAACATAACAAAAACAAAACATACAAATGAATTAAATAAAAAGTGTCATTTTTCACGGGATTTCCCTGTGAGAGCAATAAGTGAGAACGAGATAGAACGAGCAAGCATTTTCTAGGCTAAAAAATTGTAAGGGTAGGATGCTTTCACTATTAAAATAGTTGACAAAATATGTTTTGTTGCCAGTGTTTCCAATACATCATACTTCGTTGTCCAAAAATCTCCCAAAAATCCTAAGGATCCGAAAAATCAACTAACATAAAATATGAATATCCTAAACTTTATCCTAAACAATTCTTCCTCCTAAAAATTATCCCAAAAGGTCAAGAATTTCCTAAATTTAGGAGTAAATCTCCTTATCTGGCAACACTGGAAACAGTCAATGTGTGTAAAAAACTACTCAACATCCGTGGACCAAAATACTACTTTTCTAGTACTAAAATTTCATTGTTAGCATCACCTCTGTTCAGATGTACTGTGCTGTATTTAGTGATCTGTGAATCCCATCACTAATCGCAATCTTTCCTTCTCCTTTTGTACTAATGTTACCCCTATTTGCTGCTCGCTTGTATCTTTTAATATTTCTTGTACTATCTGTCACTTGTTATTCGTACGTCGAGCAACAAAGACTCACCACAACCCGAACCACACCGCTTTTTATTTTATCCGCTCCGCCACGACACGAAAATAAACAAACTCTTTTCGAATTTTTCGAATCGATACTTGGCATTTAAAATAAATAAATACTTATAAACTGATTTGATAAACTGAATTAAGTTCAAACTAAACATAATGTTGAAAAAGGAAATTATTTTGATTTAAGAGGGTTTTTAATGAATTTTACGAATGGAATTTGGTTTTGCTCACTTTGGCAAAGCCTGTGAATAAAAATCACGTTCTAACCGATTAAAAGTGAAATTTCATTTGCAACTAATTACTGGACCTGTACCGTTGAGCGTTTGATATGCAACATTTTTAAAAATCTGAAATGCGGTGCAGAGAAACCATATTAACTGCATTGACTACAAAAACTAATCTGACGTCATATATTGGTTGTTTGAGGTCATGAAACCTGATTGAAGGAGAGTAGCAACAAACGTGGTGCCCACAATCAAAGCACAAAAAAATTAATTAAAAAAATTGAAAATAAAAAAATAGAAAATTGTTGAAAAAAATTATTGAATTTTTTTAATTTAATAATACCTTAAATTGCTTTTTGGTGATAAACCAAAGCTACTCGAAAGTTTACTGGTTAGCTAAGCCCCACTTTTCATTGCGCGATACACCGCTAAGCGATGTGAAGCTATTCAAAAATTTAACACGTTTGCCGCGGGTTTAGTTGCTTTCTCATGAAAAATGCTACAGGTCACTTGCACAAAAAACTGAACAACAACAGCAACACAATATGCATATGTTGTACGTTGTTGTGAAGCGAACAAATGGAAATTCGCAAAACAAGAGCGTCGATGTGTAGCGCGTCCGACGAGTAAAGGTGCTCACAAAACATGTAAATTGCCGCCGGACCCGAGTGGAATTAACAAATTGCATTGCCAGCATGTTTGCGCTTTTCGAGCGGAACTATAGCTCCGACTGCTATGGGCTATATACGAGTATGTTTGAATGTGTGTGAATATGTTGCAGGCGCTGTTATTGCCGCATTGCGCTGCTGTTGCTCATTTTTCCTGTGGTGCAATATTTCTACAGTCAACAGACATTTGGTTTTACATTTTTTTAGTCTAAGTTTCTGCAATTCTTTTGTATGTTTTAAATGCCAGTTAACACTGAATGCAATTCTTGTAGAATTTCTAAAGAGGAAAGCAATCTTTAGCCCTTAGAAATATAAGTAACTGATCTTTGCCGCTGCAAGTTCATCTTTTCGACAATTAAACTTGGTTTTGAGAACATTTAAGAAGGCGGAAATACTAATAATACTAGTAGTAGTACAGGGTTTTTCATCATGAGCCGAAAAAGTAGATAAAGAAAAAAAATCAATTAAAATTTTAATTTGTATGAAACTTTATTATCAAAATAATATTTGGTTTGTGCCATTAGTAATGGAATATGACATCATTTAAATGACCACCACGAGCAGCCTGGCACACCTCGATTCTTTTTAGGTAATTTTCGATGACTTTTTTACATATAGCAGGCTGTAAAGCGCCAAGAACTGCACGTATGTTTTCCCTCAAATGCCCCAGAGTCTGCGGATTGTCTGCATAGACTTGGTCTTTCGCGTAGCCCCAAAGAAAAAAGTCCAAAGGGTTCAATTCAATTCAATTGGCATCACCAAAACGCGAAATAATGCGTTCATCGAACCTGGTTCACAATTCTGTCTTGTTCGGTCGTGTTGTGTGGCATGTAGCGCCGTCCTGTTGAAACCACATCTCCTCCACATCCATATCTTCGATCGCTGGCCAGAAATACTCGGTTATCATACGGCCATAACGTTCAGAATCTACGGTATTACAGCACAACAATATTTTCGGCCGAACGAGCAGGGCGATTACGTATTGGCCTCTGTACATCTTGTACAGAACCAGTTCGTTCGAATTTCGCCAATAAATCCGAAATTGTTGACAAAACAGGCCTTCCGTGACGTCCGACATCCTTCCTTAGTGCGCGAAAAGTCGTGCTCAAATTTTCACCAATTTTGTAGTGAATTTTCACTATGTTTACACGTTGAGCGATGCTAAATCAGTCCATTTTCATAAAGATGACAGCTGCGGTTGTCGAACGCAGGGCTGCCAAAGTTTTCGGTTCGAAATGAAAAACCCTGTATATACCTCAAAGCGGAGCTTAGTGCGCTAAGTTAAGGAGTTTGTTTGTTCTTATAATCAGAGCTGCAGAAATTGTTGAAAGGAAGATTAAAAATTTTAGATGCAGTAGAAGTCTCACATCGGTTGCGATGGAGACACATGCGGCTGTGAATGAAGGATTTTTTCCTTGTCTAAGACAGAGCCAAATGTTGACACTTCTAAAAGCACATATTGGGTGGTTTTAGAGGTGTTGACATTAAAATTATACATATGAAATAATAAAAATTAAAATAATAAACAAAAAATAATAAATAATGAAGTAATAAATAATAATTCCACATTCATTAAACTATAAGAAAAAACTAGAGTTGTTGGCACACAAAGAAAGTCCTGGTGGCTCTCGAAGTGACAGTTCAAAGTTCTTACTGCACGTACTTGTGGCCATTTATGCAGTCCTTGACATTAAATCAGGATACTTTGTCTGCCAGTGCTGTCCAACCGATAGCGCACAAGGGGGGCAAAAAGTGCATCGTCACGATTTCCGGTGCACTAAACATGCACAAATAGTGCAAAATCCATTTGAAGCGAATTATTAACAACGCAGAGTCCTTTTCTCGTTGCTCTGTCTCGCTCTGTCAGAGTCGAGCGGTCGTCGGACCGAAGACTGCTGCATAGCGCCACTGTTGACGACAGTCGCTTAGGCAAAAGCAGCGATAAGCACCCAGCACTTAAGTGAACGGCAAGCACATAATTCCCCAAGCAATAAAACGCTACTAATGCATTTTATTATTCAATTTGTGCGCACTCTAATAAAATGCAATCATTCTGCCATTGCAGTGCGCTGCGAGGCTGGGGGACATCGATGTCATTGGGTGCAAATTTCAGCTCAAGTTACAGTTTGTATTATTTGAAAAGCCCCTTACGAAAGTAATAATAAAAGCCGAAGGCGAGAAGAGGTGAAGGGGCAGAAAGAGTGTTTTAACCCTTTAATGCTTGAATTTAAAGATTGATAGAGATAAACTATCTGAATTGTTAATATTTTTGTGTTTTTGTTGTGGTATGAGAGAATGAGAATGGAACTTCTTTATAAGTTTAGAACATTGAAAACATTTTTTGCTTCAGGCTACCTGCGCAAGGAGTAACTGCCATAGGACTGAATCAAAAATTCACATTTTCTCACGAAATTCAAATAATTTTTTGTTAACACTGAATAACGATTGGAATTACTTACGAAATGGGGAGAATAATGAGGTCTCAACAGTTCATTTTGAAACCCAACCTCACAACTCCGATTGTATGAGAGATGCCCTCTGGTTGTGAATTTCTGAACCTTAAGTAATTTTGTATTTTTTGTACTAAAAAATATTGCTAATTGCCGAATAAATCATTCAAATCGGTTTAGTAGCTTCCGAGATGCGATGTTTTCTCGCTTACTTAACTACTACATCTACCAATTTTGTATGGCAGCCCCCTTAAGACTTGGAGTTAGCGGGTAGGTATGTTTGGAAGAAACATTTGGAAGAGAAAATAAATGGATGTCGGTCTTCCATTTGACACATCTGGAGGAAACCTGAGAGCAGTTGGGGCCTATTTTATAAAAACGATCAGTTTGTATGGGAGCTCTATTAAGGGTTGGAGATAGGGGGTAAGTATGTTTGAAAGAAATGTTCAATAGGGAAAATTAGTGGGGGTCAGTCATAGATTTCAACCCTCTAAGAGCAACTTCTGAGTAGCTGTGGAGCAATTTGTCGAAATTCCCAGCTTTTCTGTGAACTTTGATTTCGATGCGACGCTATTTCATTCAACCGTCAGAAATTAGAGGGTTTTTAACGTAGAAAATGCATTATTAAGAATCTCCACACAACACTAAATCATGTCTAATACCCATGAATAAATGATTAAAATATCTTTCAGAAATCTCCCAACATTGAGCTCAAACAACATCGTGTAATCACTCTACTTAACTCAAAATTACCGTCACTCTTTTCTTATTTCTTTAATATTATGCAACGAAAATCTTACAAATTGTGATAGATGGCTTCTTGATTCGTATTTAAATACCCCTCCAGCAGTAACGGGTTAATACAGGTGTATGTATCAATAGATTGGCACGCCGTCGTGTCGCTATGGGTAATGCAAATTCATTTACGTTTAAAATCACTCAGAAAGAAACGAGAGACAGCATTGGCTACAATGAGCGCTGCAATTGGCTGACCAGAATTTCACATCTGGCCCAATGTGCATCGTTGTCTGAGTGCAGCGGGGAATTGCGTCAAGCTGTAGTTAACTATTGAAACTATTAAAACAGTCTCGTTGTCGATGCTTATTGGTCGTGCTTGCTGGTCATTAAACATTTCAAATTTATATATTTTGTATCTCAAAAATCTTTTACAACTTTACATTTTCAAAGCTAATTGCCAACAATTACTTTCAGCGCAAAGTTTTCTTTTATGAGCGCGGAAATTTAATGCGCATCACAGAGATAAAAGGCACTTAGTGCAAGTTTTAAATGATGGCACGTTTCACTGGTCACCTGCACGTGACCGCAATTCTCCAATACTTAAAGTTGCATTGCACGCACAGGGGTTCGGGCGAACTGTCGCCGTTGTGTGCTGTCGGCGACTTTTGCCGCCAGCGAAGCGCACCGCAAGTGGCCACATCAGCGCATTGCATCGTTTAATATCAGTTGCCCTGCTCTGGCCTGGCCGCCATTGTCGGCCTGCGATTGAGCCACGGTTATTAATTACTCAACGTGGAGCACTGATTGCTTGCGCGTTGGCTGCACGCGCGACTCTTAAGCAGCCGTTTCGCACGACTCAGTGCTTGCTGCACTTTGCTGGGTGATTTATGCGGCGACTGCGTGCGCGCTGATAAGATTTAAGCAAGGAAGGTCCTTTGGTAACTAGCAGTGAAGGCGATGCATTATTCAGTTTTATTTATAAGAATAAAAAAAGTTCATTGAAATTATTTTATATCAATTCAAATGCAAAGAATGCGGGTGGATGGAGTTTGAGGGGTTTCTTTTGAATTTGACTTAATCTGATGCATGGGTAAAACTAACAAAGGATACTCAGGATTAGAGCTGTCATAAAGCTTGTTTGATGTTTTAAATTTAATAATAAAGTTTTGTGTGAAATGTGACGTATACATTTAATTAGAATTAAAGTATCTTCATTCAATATCGTCATTTAATTTTGAAAATGATATCATTAATTTTTATATTATGCGAATCATTGCAGCACTTGTAGCAAAAAATCAAGTTTTTGTATGGCTCTGTGGTACAAATTGGACTGAATCGCGAATTTTTTTTATTTGTTGCCATAAATCAGCGACTTAACGTGGTTTCAGTGGAGAAAGTTTGTCCCAAATGTAACAGTTTTGGTTGTTTATGAAGTTGTTCAACCAAAAACGTGCATCATAACTGAAAATAATTGACAGAAGAATATTTTGATGATGATGAAGAAAGCACGACTGTTTGTTTTAGATTTGTAAAATTTTAAACATTTCGTTCGTGCTTCATAACTGAAAATAATTGGCAGAAGAATATGATGATGATGATGATGATGAAGAATTTTTGTATTATTATTTTTGTAATAAATTTGTAAAATTGTGACAATGGTGTAGCGACATATGGAGACATTGTGATTACGACCGAATAAAAGCTTTGAACAATGACAGCGTTGCCATTGGAAAGATCAGTGCAATAAGTATAAACAATAAGTTACAAATTTGGACAAAATTATTGAACAAGTTTTCTCCTTTCACAAAGGTTAAAATTGCTCGTCATAACGTTTGTTATGAAAATTAGTTCTGCTACCTAACTCAGGAGTGTTCGTTTCTCCGGATTGTGCTCAAAAATCAAACACACTGAAATCTTCCAATGCAATTCATCATTAGTAGTCACTTTACTTACAATTTGACAATTTACTTTACTGTTACTCATTGCACTACTCCGTGTTGCACCTTTGCCTGTCAAAACCAATTGTGTCCCTTTGCGCTGTACCCGGCTGCCATTTGTAAATTTGTAAATAAAGTGATTGCTGGTTTTGCGTTGAGTAATTGAAGTGTGTTTTATTTCTCAAGCACAATCCAGAGAGACGAAATAAGCTTAAAAACTCATTTTCGTAACCATACTTAGGTATATATTTTTCGAAAATATTTCAATGTCGATATTGAAAATTAGTTACCTGAATGTTGACAATGTGAACTGTTTGAGTGATATGAATAATCCTTTTAAAATTTAGCTCACCTGAGCCAGTGCCTTCTGCGTCTCAACTGCAAATCTGCAGGTCACAGATGATATAAGGTCGATGTTCCCATCTTACTACTGGGATCTTTAACTAGTTAAAGCAATTGACCGCAGTGAAGGCCTCAAGGCACTTACGTATACAATTTATTTTTGGTACTTTTATTTTCTTTGCTAAATATAGCAGGAAATTTGATTGATTTTTTCGAGAAACCAATTTGTTCAACATGTATTCCCAAGAAATCATCTTAACTTGCATTGCCTGCGCCCACAAAGACATCAGCTGTCGCCAGCCACAGTTGTGAATTCTTGTCCCTTGGACTAACAACCAACTGTCATATGAACGTCCGCACCACAAACTGATTGTGCGATGTCACAACTGATATCTAAAATGTGAAATCACAGAACTGCGAAAAGCTTATTTTGTTGATGCCGAATGCAATGCACACACTCACGCCCACACAAACAAACACAGAAAAGTACGACACTACTTGGAAAAGTATATTTACGACGAACGGCAACTGGAAGATAACGCAATATCATCATTTGGAATGGGAAGCGAGTGCGGTGAGTGTGCGCTCCTGACAAGCTGACAATTGTCGAGGAAACGAGAAAGTGTTGCGAAATGCGATGCCAAACAGCTGTTGCCAATAAGTGGGAACGCCACGCGCACAACAACCACAACGGCGACAGCGACAGCCGCACTGAACGGAAGCGGAAAACAGACAAGGCGCACGCAGGGGGGGTGGCGCAGTAAAAGCGGTAAGTAAGTTGTTTTTTGTGTATGTGTACGAGTGTGTGTGTGAGTGTTCATATGTGTGTTTGTTGCTCTGCCGCGGAAATGCTGCTGATGGTGTGCAGTGCATTTCCGGCAGTCGGTGGTTAACTCATTTTAAGTTCATTTATTCGTTTGCGCAATAATTAAATTCTGAAATAGCATAGGCCGACTTGTACAAATTGATGCGTATGAGTTACACAATAATAGTCTGTGACGGTGCGTTCAACTGGGCGTATGCGTAATATTAATTAATTGACTGTATGCATTTCGTTAATTTCGATCAATAACTTTGTCCTCTGGCAATTGCTGTCAGCAAATTGATTTGGGTTCGGTTGCACGCGGGAGGTGGGAGGGGGAAATGGCGTTTCATTCCACACTTTCATGTCTGTGTGGTGCTTCCCTTTGCTGTCATCGCACTTGTTTTGCTTCTGGCTGGCTGGTTGGTGCGCCAACTTTCTACGCACAACTTGCCAACCAGTTGTTTACATAAGTGTTGCTTGCCTTTCGCTCGCTCTCTCTCTCTCCCTTCCCACTAATGCTTTTCCCGCTTCATCAACATTAAATTTGTGCCGCCTGTTTGTTGCTTCGCTGCGGTGTCATCATTTCGTTCGACTTGATTTTGCTGCTGGCAACTGCATTTATGTAGTTGCAATAACAACAATAACAAAATTTAATATTTTATGCAACCGCAAAGTGTAGAATGGCAGCCATACTGCAGCAGGCTGCAATAGTAATTGTCACAATTTTCTTGAAATATTCCACAAAATTTATATTAGTTTGCATTTTTCATTATTTTCAAATCATAGGTACTGCGTCCGACCATCAGTCGTGCCAGCGCTCACAGATTGTCAGTGTTGAATTGCCAACTGAAATAGTTGTTTTTTCCATAAAATGTTTCATTAAAATTTTCCACTGAATTTCAAACTATTTCAATGGTGCTTGAAGCACTAATTTGTATTTTGAAGAGCTGCAACGATTGTAGCAAAATGAGCAAAGTTTTTAAGCAAGTAAATTGCAATTAATTATTGTATCATATATGTTAGATTAAGTTGAGTATTAGTTTTGTAAATGCAGAAGATTTAATTAAATAGGCTTTAAGCTTTTATGCAATTTTTTTATTTCTTTAACGAAGACCAACGTTGAAAGTATTTTTTAACAATAAAGTAGTCAATATGTCATTTTGTGGGGAGTGTGCAAGAATTTTCCTAATGACAGATACTTTGAGTCAATAATAACATTCGTTCAGATATTTTTTGATTCACAATGAAAAGACCAACAATAAAATTGAAATCTTAAAGGAGACAAATGTAAAAATGTTTTTGGATTTGAATGACCTTAGATGCGAATGCTGTTATTTTTTTACATTTATATATAAAGGGAATTAATGTATAAATTAGCAATACAAAAATTAAATTTTAAAGAATATGAAAATTTAAAACATGAAAAGTATTAGGTCACTGCAATATGCAATAACTAATACGATTTGTGTTAGGTCAAGTTTAAGGTATTAAAAAATAGAGGTTCATAAAGAGGTTCCAAAAGAGAGTTCAACCCAAATATTCTGTAACTGTAATATTGTGTAACTGATTAAGTACGAAATAAACACTTAAACACATTTTCAGGTTTAGTTTAATTCTGGCGTTGAAGTTAATTTTTGAGCTTTGATGTATTCAGAGACCTATAGTAGAATCTTATGGCGAATATTTTCGTGGTAAATTTTGTTCTTAAAAAGTCCTGTTTTACAGGACATTTTTGGCATTTTAGAAAAAAAGGGTCAAATTGACCCATAAAAATAGGAGCTACAGGGTTAAAATGCTCCATAAAAATGTTCTTCGTAGTATTTTACATCAAATTGCTGAACACATCATATACCTAAAATGTGAGGTTACATGGTTTTCGTATGCCGATTCACCATAAGAATGAGCAAAAAGGGGAAAACTTTGACCCCCCATAAAAAAACATTCTTTAACCCCTCCCCCCATGGAAGTATTGCTGCCGTATTGCATTTACACATAAGGGCCCCTCACACATCATCCAGGAGCGCTGTAGCCGAATTGCAAGGTCAAACACGTACTCGGCTTTCTGTGCGATGACTTATCGCGTTGCAACATAAAGGCTCCAAAAAATTCAACGAAGCATAGTGGTAAATAATTAGTGCATTTTTTTCCAGGTATTTGCAATTTGGGCAGCGCCGAACATGCCATCGATAGCAGAATAACAATAACATTTAAATATTGGTGGTATTTACCACTTGCGGCCATTGCCAAAAGCATATTTACCTCTTTCAACTATAAAATAGATTACTTAAGGATTTGTTTTTGGTCTGTAAAAAGTTCTGTGCAAGTTTTAAATGTGCTTTTACCACACCCAGAGTTGAATGCAGCAGCTTCAAAGGCTGATTTTTCAGCTGAGTTTAAAAATTCAATTGCTTCATGTTGTGAATATCGCCATTGCACACATTACCACTTGCACAAATATTCCCCCAGCCGTCAATTTCGCTCCGGGCTGGCACAAAAAACAGCCCGCGTGAAGCAATCAATGGGTTTGCTTTCAATTGAAAAATTGATTGTACATGTTGAAATTTTATTAAAGTGATTTTGTGAATTATTTTTTCGATGCCGCTGCTGCTCACTTTTTTGGCCACCTCGCCAATTGTACACATTATAAATAAAGTGTTTGGCTCGCGTGCGAACGCCGAATGGGTCGCGGCAGTTTGACACAAAAAATCATAAATTAAACTCTGCCAGCGCCATATTTATGCCTCTTCGGCTTGTTTATTTACGACAATTTGCCGAATTTGCATTGCACATCGAGCAATATTGATGACATTTGTATGACAGAATTTAAAGCAAAGTCTGGAAAATTTATTTCCAGCTACAAAGTACGCAGTTCGTTTGCCAGTAAAATGTGGTAAAAAATAAAAATAAGTACTATGAAAAATTGTTCAGTGTTAAAAGTGAACTTTTGTTTGTATGTATATCTATGAAAAAGTGCAGACGAAACATTGAACAGAAAGTAATAAAACTGAAATAAAAATCATACAAGGCAATTTCTTTTTATATTTTAAGTTTTTTTTTTAAAGATTTTTATGTTTTTGGCACGCAGTCTCAACATTGTGCACACATCTTTTAAAGCGAAAATATTGCTTAAGAGTACTGAGAGAAAGGCCAAAAAGTCACACACCAACACAAACAACGCCCCACAGCTTTGCATCTCGATTTGCCACACTATTCGTATTCGATTACACATCCATTTGCTGGTCTGGCGCAGGCGCCACTTGTGACGGCTGTAGATAAATTTTAAATTTATTTGAAAAATATTTGCTGTTCTCAGCCAGCAGTCTATATGCGTTCGGAACCACTTTTCGAGTTATTATGTATAACTCAAAAAGTTAATACAGAAGAAGAACACAGTACATGAGGAAAATTGAAGATTTTTGGGCAAATATAGGCTCGATGTAAGTCAAATTGTAGAAGCACTTCAGTTTAAATGAAAGACAAAATGGCAGCATTTTATTTTATTTTATTTATTTATATTTTATTTTATTTTATTTTAATTTAATTTATTTTATTTTATTTTATTTTATTTTATTTTATTTTATTTTATTTTATTTTATTTTATTTTATTTTATGTTATTTTATGTTATTTTATGTTATTTTATGTTATTTTATTTTATTTTATTTTATTTTATTTTATTTTATTTTATTTTATTTTATTTTATTTTATTTTATTTTATTTTATTTTATTTTATTTTTTATTTTATTTTATTTTATTTTATTTTATTTTATTTTATTTTATTTTATTCTTTTATTTTATTATTTATTATTATTATTCGAAATCAATATTCGAAATCGGAACTTTGTGATTGAGTTACTACTTAACAAAGTCTCTCTAACAAAAAATTAATCACAGTATTGCTAACAACATTTCGCCTACACCTATGTTTCTTCATAAATCCTGTAAGTATTCTACTTATATAAGTTTGAAGGCAAAGCATGATTCTTCAGCGGCTAAGCTTATTACTTCACTCTGTTGTTGCTATGCGCCGTTGTGGCACAAATGCAAATATGACGATGACAGTTGCGGCTAAGGCAGCAACGCCAAAATGCCGATTTTGCTGCCAATCGGGTCAAGTGACAGCGACAGGAATATTTGCCAACAAAAAAAGGAAACAAAAAATAGATGCGCAACATTGAAAGGTTTGTAGCATGAACGAAGATAGGAAGATTTTGAAAAACCTCTTCGGAGCGGAAATGCAGCAACGGCACTGCAGTTGACTAGCTCGAGCAGCAAACTTGTTCGTACGAGTGCCTCAAAAGGATGATGAGGACGATGCAGAAAAACATGCATACATGTGTACAATAGACTCGGCGCAGACACAAAATTATCCAGGCAAATCCGATTTGTTTGTATCGATGCAATGCGATTTTCTTCGCAAATAAACGGATTACAACACATTTGTGAAACGCCCATTGAAGCGTGACGTTGTGTGATGCAATATTATGTTAAAATACAAAATGCTTTGTTTGGCATATTTTGCATCAGGAAATGTGCTGAATTTTTTTTTAAGCCTTTGTGGTATTTTGTTGCCATATGGCAATGAGCAACTGTGGGCGTCTACACTTATATGGTTAGAGGAATACAAATAAGTTTGTTGTATAGAAAATCTCAGTGTTTTAGTGTAGAACATGGAGTATGTTTTAGTATACAACTTTTACTTGTTTTTGAAATGCTGTCTTTTCAAATGTTTATTTTTCAAAAGAAGAAGAATTGTTAATTTTTTTTAACTTTCATTATAAAATGAATGAATGAATGAATATGTGTACAAAATGTTACGTTACAAACCATTTGTTTGCACAACGTTTTTTTATATGTTTGATTTGATTTTGACTGACTGGACATTACCTGACTTGACATGAGTTGATTTGATTTGACTTGACTTGACTTGATTCAATTTGATTTGATTTAAGGGGGTCGTCTAGTGTGACGGGTCAAAAAAATCTTTTTTTTTTTTTTTCATAAATCACTTCTAAAACATGTTTAGAAGACGTGTATAAATGGATTTTTGTAAATTCGAAGCCGTTATCAAGTTGCACTTGTAAACCGGAGTAGGTATGCGGAGCGCATACCTACTCCGATCCAACTTAAAAACGCGTTTTTCTCAAAACACGTTTTTTCAAAACTGCTGCCACGATATCTCAAAAACTATTTCACTATTAATGCTCAACTTTTTACACCATCTTGAGTACATGTCCAACTACAAATTAAGCTAAAAGAATTAAGATTGCTTCGTTACTTTTTTTTTTCTTCAATTATATGCACGTGAAAAATAGTCGAAAAACTCATATTTTTTTTATGTTTAGGCAAAAAAATACTTTTTTTTGGAAATCGAACTTTCTTTTAGCTCAATTTGCAGTTTGAAGTCTCAGGAATGAAATGGCGTTTGGTTTTTCGATTTCAGATAATTACAACGCCCGGAATCATGGCAGCAGTGGAGCAACTTTTTTTTTTACGTCTTCCTGTTGAGTGGTGTAACTCCGATACTAATCAATAGATTGGCTTCAAATAATTATAAAACTTTGTCGAAATGTACTCAAAGAAGAAATAAAATTCAAAAGTTATTTTACTTGAACGGTTTTTTTAATAATGACTGTCAAAAAAGGCATAAAAATACGGCCTTCACACTAGATGACCCCCTTAATGCAATATGATGTGATGTATTGTGATGTGATTTAACTTGATTTGACCTGATTTGACTTGATGCGATTTGATTTGATTTATTTTAAATGCATTTGATTTGATTGATTTGGTTTGATTTGGTTTGATTTGATCGTTTTGATTGATTTGATTGATTTGATTGATTTGATTGATTTGATTGATTTAATTGATTTGATTGATTTGATTGATTTGATTGATTTGATTGATTTGATTGATTTGATTGATTTGATTGATCTGATTGATTTGATTGATTTGATTGATTTGATTGATTTGATTGATTTGATTGATTTGATTGATTTGATTGATTTGATTGATTTGATTGATTTGATTGATTTGATTGATTTGATTGATTTGATTGATTTGATTGATTTGATTGATTTGATTGATTTGATTGATTTGATTGATTTGATTGATTTGATTGATTTGATTGATTTGATTGATTTGATTGATTTGATTGATTTGATTGATTTGATTGATTTGATTGATTTGATTGATGTGATTGATTTGATTGATTTGATTGATTTGATTGATTTGATTGATTTGATTGATTTGATTGATTTGATTGATGTGATTGATTTGATTGATTTGATTGATTTGATTGATTTGATTGATTTGATTGATTTGATTGATTTGATTGATTTGATTGATTTGATTGATTTGATTGATTTGATTGATTTGATTGATTTGATTGATTTGATTGATTTGATTGATTTGATTGATTTGATTGATTTGATTGATTTGATTGATTTGATTGATTTGATTGATTTGGTTGATTTGATTGATTTGATTGATTTGATTGATTTGATTGATTTGATTGATTTGATTGATTTGATTGATTTGATTGATTTGATTGATTTGATTGATTTGATTGATTTGATTGATTTGATTGATTTGATTGATTTGATTGATTTGATTGATTTGATTGATTTGATTGATTTGATTGATTTGACTGATTTGATTGATTTTATTGATTTGATTGATTTGATTGATTTGATTGATTTGATTGATTTGATTGATTTGATTGATTTGATTGATTTGATTGATTTGATTGATTTGATTGATTTGGTTTGATTTGATTTTATTTTAATTGACTTGATTCAATTTGATTTGATTTGACCTGATTTTACTTGATGCGACTTGATTTGATTTATTTTAAATGGATTTGATTTGATTGATTTGATCGTTTTGATTGATTTGATTGATTTGGTTTGATTTGATTTTATTTTAATTGACTTGATTCAATTTGATTTGATTTAATGTAATGTGATGTGATATATTGTGATGTGATTTAACTTGATTTGTTCTGATTTGACTTGATGCGATTTGTTTTGATTTCTTGACTTGATTTGATTTGATTTAGTGTAATGATGTATTCTGATATGATTTGACTTGATTTAAGCTAATTTCAGGACTTGATTTTATTGATTTAGTGTAAAGATTGTGAATAGATTTGATTTGATTTAAATCGATGTGATTCCATTTCATTTGGTTAGATAAGAACAGATCAGATTAGATTTTATTCGATGTGATTCGATTTGACTTGGTTTGATTTGATTTTGAATTTAATTGAATTGAACTGTTTTGAATTGAATTGATTTGATTCGATTTGACTGGATTGATTTGACTTGGTTTGATTTTACAATTGAAATTCGTTCATTTGGAATTTCCGCTACGTTTACTTACGAAAATAAAACGGAACTATTTAAATAAAATTCAACTTATTGCAGCTAACGCTGCTTGTAAGAAAAATTAACAACTTCGTTTGAAGAATTCACATTTCTGCAATAACGACGCCAAAGTTTTGTTCAAACTATATCGCTGCGATAATGCAAAACGTAGCATAAAATATAGTCAGACACATTGTGCATCTTTGCGGAAGTTCTTGAAACTTGAGTGAAAGTTCAAATTCAGTTTTCATAAAATTTTGTGATCCCGCTGAAAGTTGTCGCAGGTTTTGCAACTTTCCGCAGGTGAAATTCTTGGCTTAACACAATTTGCGCGTTAGCTTCCTGTCGCAAGTGTAAGAGGTGTCAGCAAAAGTTTAGTAACAAATATTTTCCAGTGAAAGATGTGACTTATTCAAATAAATATAAAAATGCACAGAATATCGAGATAGTGAAATATTTGGCTTGTTAAAAGCAATTAATGAACAGCGCGTATTTTGAAGTGGAATTCAATTGAAAGAGACAAAAATTAAATTGAAATTTGTATCAAAGTTCATCATCATCATCATTGCTAATGGTTTCTTAGAGACACAACTAAATGTGTGACTAAAAATGGGCGTTTGCCATAAATTGAACTTAAGAAAATTAAAAAAATTTTTGGGTAAAACTTGGAACAATGTTTTGGGAGCCTTTAATGTGAGTTGATACTTCAGAACTATCACTTTCTTTCATAATTTCTGTTTAATAAAACAAAATGCACTAAACTACCAGCACATTTCAATTGAATTGAATTCCATTTCTGCTCATTAGTGACCCTTCAGTGCTGTTACGCACGTCAGTCTTTGCTGCCACATTGTGCCGCACACACTTGCCGCGTGCCATGGCGCACATATCGCAGCTTTTCGTACTGGCGCGCTTACTCTTCTTCGCCTTCAGCATTCTCGGCTTTGTCACCTTTTGCTACAACAACGCCAAGCAGTCATTCAAGGCAAAGCATTTGCTCAGAGACTGGAAGCCCCGCGTAAACTTTCGCCGGCTGCTCTACTTCTTTCTGGTTGTGGTTTACATTTTCGTGCGCGTACGCACTGAAATGCGAAGTGTTGACTACGCTGCGCGGATCGGGGCGGCGCTCCGGCCGCGAAGCATACTGGCTGTCACCGAGGATCTGCTTGATGTCTACTACTATTGTCGCGTGTGCCTGCGCGTGAGTGCGCGCCAGCGGGAGCTGCCCGGCGCACTGAACGAGCTGCAGCGCATTGTGCGCGCCGTGCAGCGTCTCGTGCGCGAGCGCTTCGAGTGTCCACCGCTGCTGCTGAGCCTGGCCTACGTGCTGCTCGGTCGCATGGCGCTGGCGCTGCTGTGCGACTTGGGCGAGCTCTGGATCAGATCGGAGGAGTACGAGCACTGGTACAGATGGGATGCGGTGGCCGCCGTTGGTCTCATCGGCTGCAATGTGTGCATGCAGCTGCACTGGCTCTGCCACTACCTGCAGTTTGCGCTGCAGACGAGCATCTGCGGCAGCCTGAATGTGTTTCTGCAGCTGCAACGCACTGCCAAACGTCTGCGGGCGCTGAAAAAGTTGCTGCACTTGCTGCCGACACTGCAGCAGCTGCAACTGATCGGAGCCGACTACTTTGCGCCCAGCTTGCAGTATCTGCTGCTGAAGGCGCTGCTCAAGTTCTACACGTTCGTTGGCAGCTTTCGGTATGACGACATCACGCTGGCCAAGCAGGAGTACAACCTCGAACAAGCCGACGAGCTGGAAGCAGAGAAGTCGTTGGTGCTGCCGCTGCCGTTGTACATTCCACCGAATATGCTGGAGACACTGCGCAAAGTGCAGTTGGTGCTGCTGCTGGCCGCCTGGATGGCGCTGCTCTTTGCCGCGCACGCTTACCACAGCGAGCGGCTGCTTTTCAAGCTGAATCTGCTGGATATGGCTGGCGTAGAGTGGACGGATGAGCCGAAAGTGTTGGAAAATGCGGATGCTGAGGTGATTTTTCGGCACCAGTTAACTATTTTGTACACATTTATATTTGTTGTTTGTGTAGAATTTTGAAAAATTAAGTAAAACAAACAATTTTCCTTTTTTTATAGCCCAACCAAAGAAGTGAGAATTTGGCTGACTTAAATAACGTTGACGGCATTCAAAGCTGTATTCCAAAGCGAAATTTGGTAGATGTGTTGGTATGTGTGAGTGGTCACGAAAAATGTTATTTAATCTGAATTTGATATTGAATTTTTTTATAAATTTATTTTTCACATCAATATTTCTAATAGCAAAAGCAGGTTTTGTTTGTGCAGTTAACATTTTATAACTATTTTTTGTTAGTGTTATTTTTAATTAAAATTTTCTGATAATTGAAATCAATGAAATGTTAACCCATTACTGCTATATGGACAATCAACTGCACATGGATCAGTATTCAAGTAAAAGGCAAAAACTGAGTAACAGTAATCACATTGACTTAGAAAAATGGAAAAAATATTTTTTATTACAGGGTATTTCAATTAAAGTGTAACATGTTAAATAGTGGTTTCTTTAATCAGTATTAGTAATTTTTATTTGAAATTGATTTCAAACTGTCAGAAACTATATTCTTTTTAAGGACTTTTATTTAATTTTCAATGTGACCTCCTTTTGACTCAATAAGTTCTGGAGAAGACGATGGCCATTCCGTTGTCGAAATGAACGCTGCGGCGTTGCGTTGAAGCCAACACTGAGTAGTTCGAACTTTATGAGCCGTTGCAGAGTCCTGCTGGAATATCCAACGCTCTTTTTTTTAAAGCTTGGCTGCCCAGGGTTTTAAGCAAACTTTCAGTAAAATTTGTTGGTATGAGCGAGCGTTAATTTTGACTCCTTCAGGAACAAAAACAAGCGGTGTGCGTCCTTTTTCGGTTACTCCCGCCCAAACCATCACAGACGCGGGTTTTTGGCGTCGATAGGCTCGCAGTTGGTCTCTATTGATAGCTGAGCGTTGTCTCAGTCAAATTCTGTCGTTTTGCTTGTTGAAAAATCCGCATTTGAAAGACTTTTCGTCGGTGAACACAAAATTTTTGAACTCACCACATACGAGTCTCTGACAGAGCGTTGTCATCAAGTTTTCGCTGCGACCAGGATTTCGGGATAATTTGCTTCTGAGCTGTAATATTTTTATATTGTAGTATTTAATGTAATGTGTAAAATTTTTTAAATATTTTGAAAAAACTAAGAAATGTTAGTGACAATGTTAGTTTTTGTCTAATATTCCATTGCACAGAAGTATCTAGGAGCAAATTTCCTGGGTATGAAAATACCCAACTATGTGCGTTGATCTGTTCATGGCTTCTGAACAGATTTCTTTGGATATTCGATTTAGTTTGTCAGTCAACTTTCAAAGAAGTTAAGCTGTTGGAACAACATTTGGTGTTGTCTTTACTGAAACTTCCACTAAGAACTGACTATAATATTTTAATTTTTAGAAATATACAAAAGTTCAAATGATCATGCTTTGCCTTAACTTTGAAAAAAAATGTGACAAGTGACAGAAGAGGCTAAAGTACCTCATAAGTGAGATACTAAAGCGGGTTTTACTGTATTTATGATTTGCCTAAATACTTATTAGAACTTAAGTATGTCAAGAGTTAGAACACAGAATACTGCAAAGTTTAGTTAGTTAGCACCTTGATACATTGAAGGTCAGGCTTCAAAAGGTTAACTTAAAGGTTTAACTTGCAGATTTTGTCATATCTTATGAACAAATTTCTAGTCACATATATACAATACAAATTTTTCACATGATTAATCTTCCATTCTTCTTTTTCTTCTTTCTAGCTGGAAAATAATGTGAAAATTTCCACACTGGCTCACGAACATGTGACTATGTTCAAGTTTTGCTTTGGCATCAAAGTTCATTTAGACGCTGCCCTTAGCAGTGTGAAAAGCTTCATTAGTCTGCTGCTCATAATGGTGTTGGCCGATCAAATGCATCGTCAAGACATACTGAAATTGGAGAAAATGTCCAAAATGCAATATTTGTAAACACAAAAACAAAAACCAATTCTGTCAAATCTTTGTCACCAAAAATATCACGACTTGCAATATATTTAAGCATTTATTGGATATAATAAAGGAATATAAGTTATGGTAAAAAAATGTGCAGCCGCAGCCGTGGCTCAGTTGGTTAGTGAGTTGGATTGCGAGTCGAATGCAGGAACCCCAGGTTCAATACTGCCTGTAATAACACCTAAAAAAATAATGGTTAAACTCGTTTTCTCTTTCGGTGGCTGTCCTCTCAGCTGGAAATGGCAAACCTCTGAGAGTAAAATCAATTAAATTATAAAAAAAAATTTCCATTATTCTTCAAATAGATGTTTAAAGTAATCTGTACCTCGCGTTTTATAAGAACTATAAGATTGCATACTAAAAAAACTTATCAGTTTTGTGATAGTTTGACCCAGTTTGGTTTGAGCGCGCGTCAAAGAATTCAAGAGGAATTTTGTAATTTTTTTTTTAGTTTTTCTTTGAGAAAATGTGAAGATTTTTCATGTTTCTGATGCTATAACAGCTTGAGTCATGCGTTGTTTTGGTTTAATCAACTGTTTTTATTGGTCAAAAGCATTTGTATTATATATAATAAAGCTGCATACAAAAAGTATCTCAAAAAAACTCATGGCCTGAATTTTCACCTGTGAATCGCTGTTGAACTGTAACAAAATTGGCCCATTCCTAAAGCTCATTACTGAGACTGGTGATGAAGAGTGAATCACTTACGATATCATTAAACGAAACCGATTGCGTTTAGCCGACGAAAACGGTGGTCAAGCCAGGTTTGGCGGTCAGGAAGGCTTTGTTGTGTTTATTAAGACTGGCAGGGAATCATCTATTACGAACTGCTTCCTTGTGGCCAAAGTCTTAATTCGTCAGCAATTGGACAACAACAACGCCAGACCACACACATCGATATTGACTCGCGAGACACCCTGGCAGCTTGGTTGGAAGGGTCTTATGCATCCTTCTTATTGTCTGGACCTGGCACCAAGTAATTACTATCAGTTTCCGTTTATGTCGAGTGATTTCGCTGATGAAATCTTTGCCTCAAGAAATTCTTGTGAAAATCTACTGTCTCAGTTTTTTGTGCCAATTGGGACGAGAGTTTCTATGGAAAAAAATAAGAGAGAAAAATATAATGGAATTACCTGCACAACGAAAACAAGTTACCTTACAAAATGATGCCACTGCCACCTAATCAACAGCTAAATAACCTAAAAATTCAATTGATAAACTTTCGAGCAATATTTACAATTGATGAAATTTGCCAACGTTCAAAAACCTCCAAAGCGAGTAGTAACAAAATTATGAAGCGTGCATTACATTTCGGCCGTTTCTCAGCTAACATTATTCACTTAAATATTTGCCGAATGCTAATAAAAATATGAAACCAATCACAGCTGCCGTTTGTGTATGCAAATGAAAAACGAAATGAAAACGTGAAAAATTGTATTTGAAATTTTTGCACAGGTGTTGCCAACGAAACGGTGGCAACACGTGCATCGCTCTGAAATCATGGCAGTTTTTACGAGCGTCCCGTCAATAATGTTGGAGATTTTTTATTGATCTGATTTGTGGCAGACCGTGGCCCAATGGAGATTCGCACAACACATCTCTCGGCTACGAGTCAGTGTCAGAAACAAACAACAAATTGGAAAACTTTAATTTATACATTCTTCTAGTTACACACCGAAATAACAATTGCAAATATTGTGTGCATTGTGCAAAAACAATGCCAAAATTCGAGTCGCTCTCGGCATATTTTCACATATGTACGAACACGTAGTGTGTGTGCCGAGTGCGCCGTCCATATTTGCAAAAGCACTTCGAGGCACAGTGCGTTACGCTGCGTAGCGCAGATTTGGCCTGCAAACACGCACATACATATTTATGGCTTTGCGCGTCGAAACACAAACACATATACAAACTAAATATACAGTGGCACATGCGCGAAATATGAAAACTGTGGTTATTTGAGATGCAAAATTAGAGGAAACAGGGAGCAGCGAAGCGGCTGGCGCAAGCTGCCAAAAAATAAAAACATAAAAAAAATTCCATTGCACAAAGTCTCATAGCAGTGCTGACAGTTTTGACTTTTGTTGGCAGCTAAATCCAACTGTCAAAACCTTCACACAAACCAAAACTTGTGGTGTATTTGGTTTCACAAAAAATTAAAAAAAATACAACGAAATGGATTGTTTTTTCGACAAGTTTTTGTTCTCTTACAACAATGAATTGTTGAACAATGAATTGCAGCATGTAATTCTCCTAAACGATGACGGTTCTTATTGAAGCGGTGCGTGTACCTTGAGCTGACTTTGATCGCACTCCGCTCCAGCAACTCAACCAGATAGCACTCGGTTGTGGAAAATGCATTGTGGAGTGGAAAAGAGTTGTGTGCGGCTTAACACAAAAAAAATATGATTAAATGCATACAAGAGTAGGTTTTATACAGGAATAGTGTTCAAAAAATAGTCAAATTTTAGCATTGGGCGCACCCAGGATTTCATTTGGGCGGGGTTTTGAGCCGAATATTATTCGAAACCATATGTGGTATCAGCAATTTTTGTATTTATGGAGTTTGAACTCCCTAAACCCCCCTGTGTGTGCCAATGGCCTCATACTATATATGTACAAAAGTCATGATCCTATCGAAAGATGCTATAATTTTTACAAATGGCAGCATTTGATAATTCCGTTTTGACATTGGTGAAGTTAACAGATAAAAAATAAGAAGCTATGGATCGGTTTAATACCCAAGAACACACAAGTCACAACTCTGAATATATCATAGCTCCGGCTCGTATTAGCTCTCGTGTTGGCTGTCTACACTGGTCAACAAAATTGGCCGATTTAAGCAAGCTTCTTTTTGTGGACTTTTTTGGAAGTCCACGTCAACTAATCTCAGATTCTTGAAGCTCTCAAAAGAACATAAAAAACCTAATGCAGAAGCAAAAGCAAAGTTTTTCAATCATAGACAAAATTACAGCCAAAAACCAATCGGATGACAACTTTTGCACCGCTTTTACATTTTGTGGTAGTTGTTTTCCTTTTAATAAATTTTGTACCACAATCAAATTTCTTGATGTCAAACAACTCTTCGTAGTAAAATGAATAAATGAAATGTAAATGAGAGCTTGAACATCCACAGTTATTCTTTAAACGCCGTTTACAATTGTTTGGTCTTTGTCCATAAACAGTGCTGCCAAATAAGGAGACTTTCTTCTAGGTTTGGAAGAATTTTAGAAGGAAATTTTTTTTTTAAAGTTAAGTAAAGAAATTTGGGTTTTCTGCTGTTGAATTTTTGCGATCATTAGTGGATTTCAACGATTTGGTCGTGTCCTTTGGTGGGGGAACAGGGTGGATTTTGGACAAGGGGGGCGTGGCACCGCCCATACAACTCAATTTCTTAAAATGGAATAGCTTCGGATTTATAAGTCGGACAGCATTGAAATTTGGTACAGAGTCATGGCGTAGACGTGTCGTTCCACCGGTAAAATGTAATGGGCGTAAGATGAGGGCCATGGGAAGAGGGGCGTGGAACTTAACTTTGGAACTATAGTGTTCACATCAATGACACATCAATAACACTCGGTACAAACTTTTTATTTAGTCGTGTCCTTCGGCAAGGGGAATAAGGTGGATTCTGGACAATAGGCGTGGCACAGCCCATACAACTCAATTTTTAATATGGAATCTCCTCGGAATCGTTAGCCGCACAGCATTGAAAGTTGGTGTACCGTCGTCTCATAGATATGTAATTCTACTGAAGAGATTTGATGGGCGTTTAACAAGGGGTGTGGCACATTTTTTATGACCCATCATTTCAGCTGAACTGTTAGCTGCACATCAATGAAAGTTGGTACGAACATTCCACTTAGTAGCACAATTCGATTAGAAGAAAGTTGTCAGCATTGGACAAGGGGGCGTGGTACAGCCTCTATTTTTTTATACATAGATTGTTTATCCTGATTGACTGACTGATTGATTGATTGATTTATCATCGCCCAGCCTAAATGACTAAAGCTGCAAACATGAATTTTGAACTGTAGGTACATCTTGTAGAATGAACCTTTGCTAAGACGGGATTTTTTGATATTCGGGATCTAAAAAGGCAAAACATGGGTTAAAGTGTCGTATGAAGAAACGTGATTTAACGTGATTTTATTGAATCAAAACTTATTCGGCACATATTTTATAATTTTTCGAGAATCAAAATTTAACTGGCCCAACAATGGGTTAAGGTTTATTTATTGAAAGACTCCGAAATAAACAACACGAACCAATGGGCCTATTGACTTCAACAATTGTACAAATAATTGAAATAATAAAAATTAGACACGTGTTTCTCATTATTTTCAAAATCGAAAACTAACTGGAACAACGACGGGTTAAAAGTATGTATGGAGAAACGAATTTTTTTTAATCTTTTGACTTCAAGTTAAAAAAGTGAAGTGGTGAAAGTACTTCATATGTCAAATAACTCGATACATGTTTTTCATTTTTCCGAATATTAAAATCGGACGGGGTCAGCGACGGGTTAAAAGTTTGTATGGAGTAATTGTAAAAAATATGATTTAATGATCACATTGACGTCAAACTTGGTAAAAGTACTCTAACAGCCCTATTCTGGCACTACCGTAACAATTGTTACCCCCCGTAACAATTGAATTGAATTTGATTGTTTTCGTATTCTGGAAAAATGGTGACAAGAAGAAAGTTCAAACAATTCACCACTCGAGGTGAAAGCTTTTTTTCTATCAAAACAGCTGTTTTTTGTATTTTTTCTGTCAAACTGTAAAAAAATAAACAAACAAAAAAAGGCAAATGCAGAAAATCTGGCGAAGCAAGTCTTTTTTTGGGAGTTTCTTCACAATGTATGTATATATTCTTTTAGTTTCTAGAGTTCCTAAGTTTAAGCGCACGACACGTCGCGACGCAGGAGCAGCTGAAGCATTTTTTTTTTCAGTTTCTCAAGGCGCATTTGAATACGAAATTTGAATTTTATAATTTTTGTATGCTTGTCACCTGCTCCTACGGAGGTAACAAATTTCGAAACAATTGTCACCTTTTGAGCTTTTGAATTTGCTCAAGAATACCAAAAAGTGACAATTGTTACCAAGTATTCAATTGTTACCGAGGTGACTATTGTTTCGGTTGCCAGAATAGGGCTGTAAGTGAGAAATAATTTCAAAATAATAAAAAAATAAATCAAATAAAAAAAATAATCAATAAAATAATAAATTTCCTCCAAATAATTAAAATGTGCTTTAAATTTTTTTGAAAATCTAAATCTACCATGGTAAACCAAGGGTTAAGAATTTGGTTAGAGTAACTGTGGAAACACATGATTTCACGGGCCTTTTGACTTCAAAGTTTTTAGAACCACTTGACATCAAAGATAATAGACATATGTTTTTTCTTAAATCGAAATCTGCCTGGGTCAAGAATGGGTTAACAGTTGGTATGGAAAAACTTGATTTATTGGTCCTTTTGACATTAAACTTAGACAAAAAGCACTTCAATCGGGAAATAATTAAAATGTGCTTTTCATATTTTTGAAAATCGAAATCTACCGTAGTAAACTAAGGGTTGAGAATTTGTTTAGAGTAAATGTGAAAACACATGATTTAATTTTAACACACTCGAAATCAAAGATAGTTAAACACATGTTTTTTATTTTTAAATCAAAATCTGATGGACTCAACAATGGGTTAAGAATTCGAAACGGGGGAAACAGGAGAACTTGCGTGCAAAGCTGCAGGGCCTAGCTAGTAAATATATGAATTTTTTTTTACCAGTGACAGCACAACTCAGTGTTGTATGGCGAATCGAGTTCAATTTATGGTCAATTTAGCGCTAATTGCAATTAGCTAAATTGCAATTGATAAATTGAGTTCAATTTAAAGCTAAATTGGAAAAAAGTGTTAAAAGCTCAATTTAGATGGCTAACTATTTAGCGGGTTGTGTAGTCTTAATGACATTGGGATCACAATCAAACACCCCAACCTAATCTGACCTAATTTATCCATCCAGATAGGCCCCACTTGCGCTGCATTCATTAAGTTGTGGCCTGAGCACGAGTACACCTGCACTCTAAGCAAAGCTCTGCAATTATAGCTAAACTTAAACGAATCGTAGTGCAGCCACACTTTGTTGCAATGCGCATTATTTCGTACTTAGTACACAATAAAAAAAATGTTGAACGCACAGCGATCTGACACAATGGCCCCTTGTCCTGCGCCATTGGGCCTGGCAGACGCGTTCATACGTGACCGACCACATTCAGTCGGGCGTGCAATAAAATGTCGCTGCGGTTTCGTTGAATTTTTATTATCATCCGCGCGCGTTGTGTTCGCGCGGCTGATGTAATTTATGCTCTTGCGAAAAGCTGACATGTACACATTTACGAGCGTCTCGTTGGCGGACTTCTATTCAAATTAATTTTCTTGTAAAAAGTACTTCGTACAGCATCCATGACTGCACTTTATTGGCCATAAAGCTCAAGTTTTGGCAGCAATTAATTGTCAATATATGAGCGTCAAATTGTTTTACTGGCAATTTTGATGCTTTCCAAAGAGCAGTCGAGTAGATCAGTTGTTTCTCTTCTTCTGAATGTACAAAAATGTGAAAATTAGTTTAGATAAATTATGAAAAGTACAATTTATGAAATGTCTGTTTCGTGTTCTACTTCTTTGTTAACTTTACAAAAAAAATTGTGGTTTTATTAGAGTGAAAAATCGTTGAAAAATTCTGCAGATTTTTGGAATTTGTTTCATTGGTTTACGTGAACAAGTCACTCAATTTAATTGGATGGAAAAATAGTAAGCAAACCATTTTAATTTGTTCTTCGTATTGCTTCGTTTACAATTTTCCAATTGCTTTCATTTGAAGTGGAAATTATAGCTTTGTTTGAAAAGTGTGCTTCATTCAGAACTCATAATTCCAAAAGTCAGTTTCATTAATTGAATGGCATTTTGTATGCATTGTTCAGCTTTTGTAGGAAACAATTTTACACATATTGTAGCGTACAAATCTAAATGAACAAAACGCAACAATGGTCATGTTAGATAAATTTTAACACAGCAGCTTTTGTAAATATGTATAGATGTCAAAAATGTTGTACTACATACGAGTACTGTAACTATGCGGTCATAAAAAAATTTTTGGAATTTTTCCGCTTCAACTTTCAGTATTTCACAAAGTCGTTTAGTAATTTGAATAACATTTAGATTTCAGTACCTTTTGCCCTATTTTATCTAACTAATTTTTTGCTGAATTTTTTTGCTTATGGCTCGAATGGCCCGTTGAATGACTGAAATAGTAAATAGAAAATAGAGTCGTAAGCGATATTCGGGACAAATAGTAAGCCACCATAAAATCCCAGGCACGAGACTGTCCAATTAATTGCGGGGTAACTGGACAGCTTCTTCAGAGAGCTGACTTGGTTAGTATATACAAAAATAGAAATATTTTTTCAAATATAAAAAATTAGTTAAACTTTGAATGGTATTTGCTATAAACAGAACCAAATCGGTAGGCGATTTTTACGCACCGAAATATGACGTCGATGCGTCAGTCGTCGTAAAAATACGTACAGTGAAACAGAAGTAAAAGTATTCCTGCAAACACGGCAAACACACAATTGTCTTTTATTTTGAGTGAATAAAAAGAACATGAATCCGAAAATTTACCGCGTTGTAAAAATTGAAGGGCAATAACCTTCCAAATTTCATTCTTCTTGGTGACGTTTTTGTAATTTGAAGACGATAGGTCGAAGTGGAACGCATTTTTCCTGACTTCCTCAATTAGGAGCTCCGTCTTGTCCATTTTCTAAAACATACGAAGGGGAAAGACAAAATTTATTATTAGGCACAGTTTTTTATTTAAATTTGAAGCATTTACAACTTTTCAAACTCAAAGCAGCATAAATCACAACATTTTTGCAGAATTTTTCGTTTGTTTATACTTTTGATTTCCACCTCTGACAGCTGCAAAGCTGATTGGTTCGCACGACGACTGCGACAAAATTAGAATTTTTTTTATCGTCGGACGACCGTTCGTCGGTCGAATATCTGTACGTTTCACGAATCAACCCTTTCGCTACAGGTTTTTACTGGGAAAAGTTAAAATTTTAAATTTTACGTTTTAGGCGTCTATGTGGTTGTATTCGCAACATTCCATAGGACATTTTTTCATTTTTATACTGGGATCCTATATTTTTGAGTGTTTTTCTATGAGAGCAACCACATCGTTGTGGCTGTAATAATTACTTAAACATAAAACTTTTTGCGCATAACGAAAATCTGAATATTTCTTCATTTACTTCAGCCAAAATTAAAATAACGAAAAAGTGTCTAAATTGAAAGAAAACGTTAAATTAAAAAGTTCTCTAATTTTTCTGTTTCTCCTTTCTTTACTATGTCAAGATATACCATTAAAAAAACGTGTATACTTCTATTCTTCAAACTTTAATATTTAGTTTATTAATTTCGTATTTTCCTAAAACTTCAAGCTATTGTAAAGACTAACAAAAACATGTATTCTTGCAACCATAGAGGATGCAGACGTCCACAAAGTAGCATGTTGCCATATGTCAACAAAATAGCGAAAGGGCTAGAGATGAACTTTTAAAATGAATTTGAATAATTTAAGACATATGTATATCATTCCATAATGAAATACCAAACTCTCATGAATGCAATGACTACCTAACACTGGTAGCTTTGAGCTGTTTTGACAATTTGTGTCCATCGAAAGTTTCATGACTCATGAGTAGTAGTGAATTGTTGTGTTATACATGTCACTAGTTGCTCACTGCCATACCACACGCAATAACAACAATGAAAAATGCCTCAAAAATTTATTGAAAAATGTACTTTTTTACTTATTTCCAACTTTACATTTTATAGCAATGTTTGCGAAGTGTGAAACCTCATTTAAAATATACCACAGATTGTGGTCGACTTTGTGAACTTTAGTGGTAAACTAAATTTATGGAATGCATGGAGCGTAAAAATAACGCTCGACTTAATGTTAGCAAAGTTGACTAAAATGTTTTCTAAAAATAAATATCCATAGTATGAATAATTGTGACACAGTGTTGAGGTTTTTCGTCAACCAGCTGCAACTCTCTGCACGTCATATTTATGTCAAAAGTAAATAAATAAAAATAAATAAATTTTCGTGAAGTGTGCACAAGCATTGTGTAAGTTCAAAACTTCATTTGTGAGAGTGTGTGTGAATGTTAAGGGGGACGCATTTCAGTTTCGTATAGTCAGCAAGGACGCTGTTAAAAAACTGTTTTCAAAGTACGTGGGGAAATACATGAAATGTTTTTACATTGTGTTATGCAGCAATTCTTTCATGCACACTGATTTTTATACACTTTTGTATACAAATTTTAAATCAAAAATGTAGAATAAAAATTACACACTGAAGCTGCAATTGTAGCGAATGAATTTAAAAAATGCGGCAGTTTCTGCATTTGAATTTCGCGTTGATTTTACTGCAAATAATACTCGACATTAAGTGCGTTCGTTGTGTTACATATGTATTGTGTATTGTTGTATTGTATAGTATTATGTATTGTTGTATTGTATTATGTATTAAACGAAAATTGCACATATCAGCGAAATTTCTGCAGCTTCAGCGTATCGTTGGCAGTTTGTGCACGCTTCGGCTTCAACTATAGAAAACATCCGCACTACACTTAAACACACACGCACGCACGCACACACACACACACACACACTGACAATGTGTGAAGCGAAGGCAGCAGGGAAATTACAAAGTTTTATATGTGTTATTAAGAAGCTTATCACGCATAATCCACAGCACGTGAGATATTTGTACGTTCCGTAATGCCGCAACTTCTTATTGAATAATAATGAACAACAACAACAACAATAATGCTGTAGACAATAGATTCGGCTGCGTGCATGTCGCGGTCGCAGCGGGCGACGACATATTCTACACGCCAGGCGCAGTGCGATCAATTGCCACACGGGGTCGTGTGCGGTGTGCGGAGGTGCGTTGTGGCTAATGGCCGCCGGCACCTCATGCGGCGAACCCGATTGCAGGGAGCATTGGGTGTGTAGTTCAGTGGCAGTTGGTGTTGCCAGCTGGTTCACATATGGCGGAATATTTCGCGCTTTGAATTTAGTTTTAAGCCAAATTAAATTTCTTATTCTTTAAACTTTACGTTTGATTTTCAAAACCTTTCTGGCATTTTGTTAAATTTGTATTTGCTTTAAATTCTAATAATTTTTTTGTTCCTTGTTCACTCTTCTCTAGGGCTTGCACAATACAGCCTTGTGTAATAAATAACTTAACCATATTAGTGCTTTGAAAAAGCATGCAAATTCTATTTTTTACACTAAACCACAACAAAACAATAAGTGGTGCAATTAGCTTGGACCGATGGGTTCATTCTTGGATGGAATTTCTTTTTCTTCACTTTGAAATATAAAAATCGACAATGAGTTACGAGTGTGATAGGAGAAATATTCGGCCACAATAAGAAGATGGTAACACTGATCAACAAACGGAAAGGAATTTCAGCTATTTTTGATGCGCAGTTCTTTTTTGACAATGCATGGTTTGGGTCAATCAATGTGAGCGTTTCTGTGAAATCGAAAAAGAAGGAAACCGAATATAGAGCAGTAAAAAAATACTTGTTTTTGACAGACAAAACATTTAAACAAATTAACCTCGAATTGGACGTTGTATACAAAGCACCATTATTTACCACCGCGAAATTTTGAGCAGCTGAATCAAACGTTACCTTACCATAGTGAAGACGATGAACGTGAGGGACGTTCAAAAACTGCAACCACTGACGATAACATCGCTCAAATTCCTCAAATGCTGCTAGACAGCCATCGAGTTAAAGTGCAAAAGATAAGAGAGGCTACGAAGAACGAAAGATCATTTTTGTTACATATTGAATCAGGATGAGATATCTACTCTGATTTACAAGAAGACTATAAGTATAGAAAAATAATGTTTGCTAGGTTGGATTCCGCGTTAAACTGTAGGTCCCCTCCCTTTTCGCCTTTCCTCATCCGCTTGAAATGTTTGCCGTACCATATGTTGGGAAAAACTGTATTCCGTACACATTTTAAGAACTTGCACATATATTTCACAAACGTCTGAAATATGTGGTACCACAATGGGCCTCACAATAGGTCTCCGAGTGTATCTCTTACAGAGGCAGCCACCATAACCTAACTTAATCTAACCTAACCTAGATCTATTGGCTTCCAATAAAATATTTTGTTTGCCTCATACATATATATGAACTTATTATTTTAAATTCTTTAAAAATACTAAAAATTACCAGATTTGTACAAAGCCAACACAGAATGATTGAAAAAATGTTAAACCAATTTTGTATTTAAATTAAATTTTTTTAAGTCTATTTACCCACTTCGTACCTTTAAATCGTTAATGAATCATAGAAAGTAATGTTTGCAGTTTTCTTTATTACGATAAACCTGTGTAGTCGGAAGTTTATGTTTTTTTTATATTACACTTCGATATACTTGCTTTCTTATAAAATATTTGTATGTCATGCCACGCCTTCCCTATTTAAGATGCGCGGGTATTGAAAAAACTTCACATATGTATATACTTTTTTTTCTTAAATTCTTGAAAACTACTAAAATTAACCAGATTTGTACAGAACCAACACAGAACGCCTGGAAAAATGCCATACTAATTTTTTATTCCAATAAAATTTGCTTATGTCTCTTCACCCATTTCGAACCTTTGATTCATTAATAAAGCTTAGAAAGTAGTGTGTAATCAACAGTTCATGTCTGTATTTCTTCCTTAGATCTACTGGCTTTTTAATAAAATATTTGTATGTCATGCCGAGCCTTCCGTATTAAATAAGGAGTGAACCAGAAAAATTGTAGAATTTTTACGCATCCAGCATACGAAAATGCCAAGAGTTAGGAGGCTGGTATTTGCGAGTAAAAGTATCTATAAATATTGCAGTTTCTTGCTATATTAGTCAATTGCATCTTGGATCTACTTTAGTCGACTTGTCCAGCCCGCAAAAGTGCTGCCACAAATTAATACTGGACATTAACTTGACTGATAAGACGAAGTTTAGACTAAGCATTGCAAGGGAAAGCAAAGCAAGCGTAGTGTCGGTTTATTATGTTATAAACAACTACAACGTGGGAAACTCCATCTACAGAGCCGAAGAATCAGGCAGAAAAATGGTCCAATAACCCAGAAGTGCTGAAGAGGCTTGTTAGCGCATATCGGAATAAACCCACGAGGGCGACTTGAGATGTTGCAGCTGCATCAGGCACATCGCAATCAACTGAGATGCTATATAAGCGAAGTCAAGGGTTAAGGACCTACGAACAGCAGAAAGTGTCTGACCGGTCGGAAGCAAAAGAAAAAATAGGGAAGACGCGGGCTCGAAAACTGTATGAACAATATGTAACCAAGTTCGATTGCGTGATTCTCGATGATGAAACCTACTCTAAGGTGGACTTCAAGCAGTTGCCTGGGAATGCCTATTTCACTCAAACCAATAAGAATGGAACACAAAGAAAGTACTCCGAAGTGAAATACACCAAATTTCCAAAACGCTTCATGGATTGGCAAGCTATTTGCACCTGTGGTCTACGGAGCAAGGCGTTCATTACGACAGGAACAATAAACTCTAGAATTTATATAAAAGAATGCAAAAACGCTTTATACCATTTATTGAATAGCACAAAGGAACAGTTTTATTTTGGCCAGACCAATCGACAAGCCACTACTCCAGGTCAACTATGGAATGGTATGAAGGAAATTGTGTCACGGTGGTCCCAAAAGAGGCAAATCGTCCCAACTGCCTGGAACTTCGGCCTATTGAAAGATATTGGGCTGTAGTGAAGCAAACCTTAAGAAAAATAAAAGAAGTTTGCAAAAATGATGTACAGTTCTGAAATCGATGGAAGCAAGCCCATGCAATAGTCACCGAACGTACTGTCCAGTCTCTAATTAAGAACGTTAAGAAAAATATAAAATTTTTTTTAACCACTTATTATATTTAATTAAATTTTTTTATGAATTAGAGTTTAGGAAATTTATAATAAACTGCAGTTTATTTTAGTAAAATCAGACTATTAATTTTTTTTTTAATGTGCCCTAAATTCTAAATTTTTTCTGGTTCAGTGCTTATGGACGGGCATTGAAAAAACCTGACATTGCGACCTTTTTTCTTAAAGTCTTTTAAAGCACTAAAAATACTAGAAAACTGAAAAACTAGACTTATGCAAAACCCAAACACAATTCTTGGAAAGACAAAGTAATTTCGTAATTCTGTATTATAAAAAAAAAAATTTAGATCTGTTCGGATGGGCCACAGAGGTTCCAAATCTAAAATTTTACAGACAAATGCCATCATCGATCTGGCTCAAACTCATTTTCTGTGCCTTTTTTACCTTAGTCGTCCTCTTATTACAAAAAACTTTAAAATGAAACCTTCCATCAGTACGAAATAGGTTAAAACCTTAAAACCAGTTTTGAGTTCAACAAGAGTTAAAAATTATAAAAATAAATTGTTAAAATATTTTAAATACTTTAATTTTTTCTCGTCAAATATCTTAAAATTCTTTTTCCATTTAATTATTATAATTTTGTATGTGCTAAAAAAAATGGCAAAGCAAAGCAAATGCTGCTTTTGTTCCCAAACTTCGTTCGTGTTTTGTTGAAAACGTAATCATTTTATACATAAAAACAAATCTATTCGTCAGAACAGTAGAAAACGAGGAAAGGTACAACAGTTTTCCGGAAGCTATGGAAAATAATGCACAATTCATCATATCTGCACTGCAATGATTATGAAGTATTTTTTAATGTATTTTGTTTATATTCTTTAATCTTTTGTTGCATATTTATCGGCGCATTGAAGGGATAACTTTTTTTTGGCTTTGATTTAGTTGATTCATTGATTGATTGATTGCATAAGCCATGCCAGACAGTCACTGGATATTGTTGCTGTTAGTTACCTGAAGTAGTGTTAATTTTAAAAATTACTTTGGTTTTCCAGGCTTCCTCTTTCTCCAAAACAATATTAAAATTGGCGCATTACCTTTGTCCATGGCTGCCAACCGAAGCGACAACGTGTCCACTACTGTTAGTTTTCGCCACCGCCCCTTAATGAATGGCAACGTCCAAAAGCGAGTAAATGCGGGCAATGTTCTAATTACGCGAACCTTTTAATTGTGTGCATTTTGTCAGCGGGAATTTTAAATTACACCACACAGCGTCAGCGACACAGTAATGCTGTAAGCTACCAATTTCCCTGAGCAGTGCGTGTTGCAGTCGGTTGTGGATGAATATCTGGGGGCACTACACGCTTCATGCGCTGTGTTAGCATTACGTTTCCTATATATTATATATTAATATGAATAAAGTACAGTAAATGTTCCTAAAATATATAAGCTATACCTTTCACTGGTTTAAAATTGCATGAGCAGGTTATATACGATCCAGGACTTACAAAAATGTTTGTTTTGCTTTGCTTTGGTTTTTTATAGACAAAAAGGTTAGGAAGCAATAGAAATAAAATTGACTGCTGACTAATTTCAGTAGGATAGCGAAACTCCTCTAGTAGCGATGGCGCCTACCAGCAAGAAGGACCAAGCGTTGTTCAGTCGTTCTCCTCCTTGAGCTGCATCTCCCCTCTTCTCCTTTACCCCCCTACTCACCGCAAGACACTGCAAACGTCACACACGCCCCCTACTGCAAGCTGCCAACGCCACATCATAGCGAAATTAACCCAACTCGCCAGTGTAGAGTATGGAAAAACGTAGCCGTTGCAGCCACAAGCGACACAAAAGGGGGAAAATGCAAAACAGTTAGCGGCAGTGGCAACAATGTGTGTTGTTGGTTTTTATGAAAAAAAACACATACACAAACGTGCATACGAGCATTGGTATGTGTTCCAGGTATTTTGACAATGACCGAGAAACCGCAAAAGCCAGCAAATGAAAACTGCGACACAGCTGGAAGCCGCAGAAGCAGCCAGCGCGGTGTCGACAGCTGTGCGGCGCATGCAAAATTTTCTCTTAATTAATTCAACGTTGTGTATCTGCATGTGTGTGTGTGTGTGTGTGAGTGCCTTTAAGGGCCGCCACACTTGAACACACACACACGCATACGAACGGCTGTAATTACAGAGTTGCATATGAACGTGTTGGTGTTTGTTGTAATTTTGGTTTTCGTTGTTGCTGTCACCATCAACATTACTCACCATTATAAAGTCAACAATGCATACATTTGCATTGAGTATGTCAGCGTTTGTTTTTTGCCTTTTCGTTTGTGTGCGTTTTTGTTTGTTTTTTGTGTTTATTTTTGCGCTTAATTGGGGTCAATACACATGCTCGCTTCTACCGTTTTCCATATGTAAACAACATAAGAGCTTTTACTTAAGTTTGTGTATTTTTTAAAACTGGAGTTAAGTAGAAAAATTTAAGAAAAGTTATGGTCATACAACCAAAACTCATAAAATTATTTGGTTAAGCTAAACAAACTTTTATTAAGTGTGGATCAATTCGTGGTAAAGTAAGAGTTTACAGTTTAAAGATGCTGGTCAGTATTGCATGGCAGTTTTTCTTCAATGTTGAATATGTATGGGTTCCGTTGAAAAGAGGAGACTTTTCAAATTTCATTAGCTACATTAGATTTTTGGATTTTTGTTTTTGTTATGTTAGTATATATATCCCCAACATATGTTTACATTATCCGCCAAATTGCATGTTTGCTTGATTCGTTGCTTCCAAGTGAATTTTGAAAATTTTCCAAAATTGAAAAGAACCATGAAAGCACAGAGATTTGCCAGAATTGAGAAGATAAAAACTGCCATCCTTCAGACTAGAAGGCATATCAGAAGTGCTTCGAGGATTAGAGAAAACGCTAACACAAGTGTATTATAACTGAGCGCAATTACTTTAAAGAGGAATAAAAAAGATGTTCATGAATAAATACATTTTTTTAGGAGAATAAAAACTAAAAATTTCAAAAGACTTCGTATACTTAATTTGTATTACAAGATTGCATTAAATTATATATTGGATTGAATAAATAGAAAATAAAATCAATAGAGTATGCATTCAATAAATTAATAATTGTCAGTTTTATCTTTCTAAGGGCAACCTGGGACTATTAGTAAGTTTGTTTAGTAAGAACCATTTACATACTTATTTATTACATCTCCTTTAAGGGTTGAAGACAGTGGCGCCCACAGGGGTTCAACCTTCCACAGAAAAGGTCTTTAGATCACAGTGCTAGTCTATACCATACCTTACAATTAGAATCTGGAAAGATTGGGGCTAAAGGTTTCTACTCACTTTGACCATCAAATTCCAGATCTTCATAAAATGTCAGTCTCTCTCAGAAGTATTAAGCAATGGTCTTGAAATAAGGGCTTATGCCCTGGCAGACTTGTCTTGTTGAAAGTAAGCCCATCATAATTATTCAAATGAGACTCACAGAGAGCTGAAAGTGTAATGAAACATTAAAGTTTTTTTTTAGATTTATTGTATGAAAATATCGGCAACCAGTAGCTGTGCACAGTTCTAAGCCGCAGCAAAATGTAGCACATTTGCACTAACTTTTCAAGGTCAAAGTCATTAAGTTTCTAGTGCAGGTGAAATTAAGAGTGAATGAAGCCGTTGAAACTCATTGCTTGGGCGTCCAACTCGAACCGTCCGCGCAGATGTGAGCTTAGACAATGAATGGCGCCATGAAATATGAGCCAATTGCAGCGGCTGACGTTTTATTGCAAAACTTTGCACAAAAACTTTCACTACGTGCATTGGCGAAAGCACTGCCGTTCAGGCCATCACCATTTGTACGTCTGCTGCTGCTGTTGCAATGCCAATGAAGTGTTGTCAGATTCGTTATGACAATTTGAACATTGAATGTGCCACTGTGAAAAGTGGCCTCCACTTCTGTTCTGTTTTTTAACGCAACGAGAAATTGGCGAAAATTGCGCGTAATAAGCATACGTGATTAATTTGAAATCTCCACGCGTTGCACTTTGTGGCTCGCTGCCGCGTCCCTGTCCTTGGCGTGAAAAGTTTTCTCATTTCAAAGTTCGTGCGGTGCTTGTCGGCATTGGCGCTGCATTGTGTTATTTGCACGACGTGGGTTGTGTTGCACAAAAGTTGAACTTCTCTTGACAGCGGTAACTTTGTCATTTTGTGCGCGCATCGCTGGGTGTGTTGCGATAGAGCAGCGTGCAATCGCTCAAAAGCGGCCGCGGCTGATATCCTTGCTCGGTATTTGCGCGTTGGTTTTGGTTAGTGCTGTTTGTTTTGTATAATTAATTTTGAAATTGTTATTTGCTGTTAATTTGGCATTCATTGCAGTGTTCGCAGAAGGTGCATCGATTTCTTGGTTTAGATGCGCGTTAAGCCAAGGGAAATGTTGTCGTTTTGCTTTTGATAAATAAGCACATTTGCGGAGTCACAAACATGAAATTCAGGGCAAAAATTTTGGAGTTTGTAAACTTGTAAAATAATGCGAATGTAAAGAAAAATATGAATTTTGAAATAAAATAGGAAACGCTGGCATATTGTACTTTTCTACTAAAAATTGTGCTGTCGAAATAAAACAAAGTAAAATAAAATAAAATAATATAAATAAAATAAAATAAAATAAAATAAAATAAAATAAAATAAAATAAAATAAAATAAAATAAAATAAAATAGAATAAAATAAAATAAAATAAAATAGAATAAAATAAAATAAAATAAAATAAAATAAAATAAAATAAAATAAATTAAAATAAAATAAAATAAAATAAAATAAAATAAAATAAAATAAAATAAAATAAAATAAAATAAAGTAAAATAAAATAAAATAAAATAAAATAAAATAAAATAAAATAAAATAAAATAAAATAAAATAAAATAAAATCAGTTAAAACGAACGAAATCCTATCCCTTTTGAAAGAACTATCACTTCTATCTGGCCACTCTTAACATATCTGCGCTATGTAAGGAAATATTGTGACCAATGCGCATTTATTTATGGCAAATGTTGTTAGTGCATCGATATCGATTTGCTCTAATATACTCGGATTGCAAGTAATTTTGCCGCTACTATTGGGAGCAAAACAATGCCATGGATATGATTAAATATTTTCTTATTGCAATGGATGATAGTGTATAATACACTGTAAAGAATTAAGAAAATATTTAAAACATACACAACTAAAACCAGACAACTGAGCATTTGTAGTGAAACATATTTCATTATTTATTTTGAAGTTGTTTTTGGTAAATCTAAATTTACAACATTATTCCGATTTTTTTTATATGTATAGATTACAGAATTTATTATTTTTTTTTATTTTTCGAGCATACAATTTTCAGTGTTTGAAAGTTACAATTGCTCTGTTATCGACTTGAGCACTGGTGAGTAAATCGTGTAAAATTTTGACTATGCTAGAAGCCTTCATTTGATAAGCTTTATTCAAATTCTTAATGAAATTCTAAGCAATGTTTTATTAGAGTGTAAAGCTTTCATTTTAAAGCGTTCAGCGGTAGTTGCTATGCAAATGTGTCGATGAATTAATTTCACTTAAAATATGCCAAATCAATGTCGAAAATTGTCGAACGTTCATGGAACAATTTATTATTGCCGAGAGGTTTTAAAGCAAAATTAAATTTAATATTCAGCTAAACATAAATATTCATGTGAGAAGGTCAAATGTGCACAAGCATATTGTAGCCATCTCGCTTGCTCGCACTGCCACTGCTCAGAAAGGATAACCGGAAAGCGCCGAATCAGGCTGCCAGACCGACAGCAGTTTGAGTGCGACATAAATTTGAATTTCAAATGGCGCACTTGACGGGCGGTCAGTGCGCCAGTCAAGGACAGCGATGAAGTAATGAACATAAATGAACAAATATTACACATTCCAGAGCGTCGAAAATTCACAGCGCTGCCTTCTACCTGTGTGTGTGTGTGTCTGTGTGTTAATTATTTGTGTGTGTTAATTATTTGTTTTGGTTTTGTGGAAAATTGTACAAATGTTTTGTTTTTCATAATAAATAAAACAATAATTTAAACGCAATTAATGGCACAACACATATTTAATATGGCAATTGACATTGGCGGATAATGGAAAAATCACATGAAATTACAGTTAATTATTCGAATTAAACCAATTACGAAATTTGTCGAATGCATATTAAAAAAACTACAGCTTTATTTCTCACTTAATATTGCATTATGAAGGGTTTTTGACTGTAAAGTTTTAAAGCACTTTTACGTGTTTAAAGACTTGTAACACTGTGCAACAGCATTTTTCAGAAGTGGTCAAGGAAATTGTAGGTTTTAATATTTAAATAATTTAATATAAATTACTTTTCAAGAATATTCAATATAAATTTTCAAGGATATAAAGGATTACAATTTTCAAAGGATCTTTTTCTTATAATTTTTTTACAAATAGATAAAAAATCAATTTTATTTAAATTATTGAGCCTTTCCAAATTCATTTGATATATGTGTGTATTCATTTGATCGTCATATTCTATACAGGTTAATTATTTTTTTTTTTATTTTGTTACGAATATGACTTCCCTGAGTTCGTTTCGGATTGTGCTTCAAAATAAAACCACTTCAATTACTCAGCGCAAACGCAGTCGAAAACCAACAATCGCTTTATTTACAAATTTACACTTGTTTGTCTTTACACTACTACTATTGCATGTTTCCCCTTTGCTAACTCAAATTTGACTCGACCCCCTGCGCTGCCTTTTATACCTGTCGGGTTATTGCGCCGACTGTTCTAGTACATTCCAATTGGACAATGCTCGACCATTCTCGCACAGCCCATTACCGTCGCGAACCATCCTTGCCATATCGGAATTATAGCAAGTTTGCCGTCCCCCAAAGTGCGTGCCTAAAAGTATGCCTGTAAAAGAATTCATGCATAGCATAGCACAGAGTGCCTCATCGTTACAATATTTTTTTTTATTCCCTTCAAAATTGTTAAGTCCTTTTAAAAAGACAAACGATGTAGAAATGAAAAACTGAGTACGCAGTATTACTTTGTTTGGTCTCTAGTGTGAACTTTTTTTTTAAATTTTTGTCGCACGGTGTAATCAAACATTTTGGGTTAACATATTGAAACGATGAGGCACTCTGTGCTGTGTATGAATGACTTCCAAGCATACTTGTAGGCATGGACTTTGAAGTACGGCCGGCATGCTATAATGTCAATATGGCAGGGATGATTCGCGGCCGCAATAGGTTGTGTTAGAACGATCGAGATAGAAACTGGCATGTGCAAGAAACTTTGGCGCGATAAGAAAACTAGTATAAAAGCAGCAGTGTGCAGCGCAAGGAGTCGAGTCTGTGTTGAGCAAGCAAATTTGTAACAAGTGTAGATACAAGCGAAGTGTAAATCTGTAAATAAAGTGATTGTTAGTTTCTGACTGCGTTTTGCGCTGAATAATTGAAGTTGTTTTATTTTCAAACACAATTCAAACGAACATTGGAAAACGAACTGGGATTTTCGTAACAATATAAAACGAATTAACAAGTCAGAAAGTTGTGATTCAGATGATTCTGGGAGATGGTTTTGAATATCTAAGGAAAATAGAGCGAGAAAATTGCCGCCTACAACAAAAATGCCTTTATTTAGTGTTAGTTGAACTGGAATTTGTATACGCAACTCTCTAACATTTCATCAAACAAACTTCGACGCTTGAAGTTACTTCCCAACAAACACTTAAACTCAACTGAAAAACACCTTTTGATACCATAACTTGCGCCGAAATATCGCATACCTTAGCATTTAAATTCCAATTATTCCCTTAGAAATTAACTCACTTTGGCGCCAAAGTCAAATAACCAACTTTAGTGTGTAACTTTCGAGTTTTGCGACATGCCACGGCATCGCCATGCCCCCGCCAGATAATTCCCCATCAAGTGCACGCGTCAAATTTCAAAGTTCTCCCCATGAAGTTGACATATTTGCGCTGAAGTTTTCGCTCGGCGCAGAGCGAAATGTGACTTTCGCAGCACACGAGAATTTTCGCCTTTCTCTCTCTTGGTTCGTTTTGACGCCTCAGCCCCAGAACGGTTGGCCCCCAGCGTCTCGTAGACGTATTCAAATTAAGCGTTTTATTATTTTTAAATTATGCTGACTTACACAATGTTGTGTGTGCAACTTAATTAAAATATGTACGTATGTACCTTGAAAGTGCTGCAAAACAAGAAAACAAACGACCATAAAAAAGTTGTTGCAGAACTTCTTCTGTCCAATAAGAGGAACAACGCGCAGCAACGAAAAAAACGAAAATAGAAAAAACCAAACCAAGCCTCGAAAGAAATTGTGGAGGAAAAGTGTCGCTTTTCAGCTGGATTAATTATACCCAGAAGCCGCGGCGACAACCGGCTCCAGCTGGCAGCATCTCTGCGGCCTAATTAAAAGCTTACGAGCTGACTGCCAGCAAATTACGGCGCACTTGTCGCTTGCCTCTTTGTAAGTTCGCTTTTTTATTCGGCAGCACGCGACGAGTCCTGCGTGTTTGCTGTGCGATTTCGAGGAAGCGCTGGCTTATTTCGCCGCACCTAGAGTCATGGAAAATTTGGCATGTGTGCGGCGATATCGGGCCGCGGCACGTTGACATTTGTTTTGATTAACTTTTGTGCCATTCCCCGCTTGTCTCCGCTGCCGCTTCTCAGTGCGCCGCATGCAAGGACGCGTGCTGCAGGTGCTTTAAAGTTGGCGCAAATGTTTGTTTGCGCACGAAAAGTGAAATATGGGCACTTGTTGTGTGACTTATTTTGTGACTTGTTCTGTGACAAAGCCAACAATTTGTCTTGGCAGCACGGCTCAAGGACAACTTGGCGGACCGCAACACCACCTGGCCGACTGGTTGTTTGTGTTGGCAAATGTCAACAAAGGCAAAACTTTTGAATGTCCACAAAACGAATGGAAATGCAAGCGAATTTGTAGATTTCTGAGCAGCAGCAAATGTCAAAAACCACCAACAGAAAACTTGATCATTTGGCACAAATCAAATATGACACAATACCAGGAATATTGTAGTCCTACGCTTCCCACCAATGAATTATTAATACCGATACCAACTTTTGAAAATTGAAAAGGGTTTTGGCTTTTGTGATTGTTCACTAGTGACCTTTTTTGTGACCGCACAATATAAATAAGCGTGCAAAAGTATGCTCCGTGTTACAAAACATATTCTTTCTTTTCACATGTCAATCTAGTCGCACAAGTCTGCATAGGTAAAGTTAAGGGTATACTTTTAGGCTGTGATTTTGATCAAAATTATGTGATGAATTATTACTGCGCACAACTGCGCATAACTCATTTTCTTGATTAGTCCGTGAATGCTATATTCCTTATATTTCTATAGAAAGGTAGCATACAAATAAGTTCATTAATAAAATAAATCTTATAAATTAAAAAACATAAAATCTTAAATAAGGGCCAATTTGACAGTATAAGAGTTACTCAGTTTCTAGTTTAAAAGCAAAATCTTAGTAATTTTTCATTCAAAACTTATAAAATTTAAACTCATTTTAAATTTCCAACTCTGCACGGTTGAACTAACTTGAAACTGTTTACGAAAGTTCATTTATTTTGGAAAAATAAATATAATTCAATGAGGAAGATAAAAGATAAAGAAGAAGAAGAGAAGAAAGACGAAAAAGGTGCATGTTTTTAAATATCAAAGAAAACGTCTTGAAATTCAATGTTTTCCGACTTTGAGGTCCAATACTTTTTTATTAATTATGTAAAATATTCATATATTTAAATTTTATTAATTTAATTATTAAATTGCTTAAGGCTCTGACTTTTGTATTTATTATAAAACCAGCTGATATCACTGTCATTGCTGCGGAAAAGCACCACAAATCTCATTACGAATTCCATTGGGCTGTTAACACATTGAAGGCGATTGAAAATTACCAAAGCATGCTTAAGCTTTTCGACAATTTATCACAAAGCGAAGCCAAAGTTGCATGCCAATGAGTCTTACAACTATCCCGCTTACTTATGCGAACACATATCTGCCCACAATGAAAGTCAAATGTGTTAACGAAAACTTATACCAGAAAACCCCAGCTCACATGTGGTAAGCAAAAATTCCCAAAAGCGACAGTGCGAGAGTTCGAGAAGAAACAGTGAAATAAACTAAAGTGTGGAAATGGCATACAACAACACTAGATTAATCAAGCTTAATCCTGACACGCGTACATTTTGTTTTCCTCTGAAGTTCGGTTGCCTTTTGCCACCAAGTTGAGTGTTTGTGTTGGCGCTTTTGGTGCTGTTTCGCACTTCTAGTCGGTTTTTTTGCATTGGATGTGGTTTGTTATGCTCTTTGTGTTTACCCCATGAATTTACACCGACACGAATGGAAGTGAGCGGCTCATAACAAGCGGCGCAAAGTGCTCGATAAGTGGGCAAAAACTTGAACAAAATAATGATGGCGAAATCAATGCTTTTGGTATAATTGTGTTAATAAAAAAATTAAATAATACAAAAATTGGCTTCGAAATCACAACTTCTTAGGAATTTATGTAATTATCAACTAATCGTAAAATGGATACATGAATAGCCAGACGCACATAGAAACGTACAGACACACAGTGCTTTAACTACATAAAAAATTTGGACAAAAATAGAAGCAGTGCTTGAGATTTGCCGAGAGTTTGTGATCTGAGTAATTTTGGGCTACGAAATAATTGTTTTTGTTTGATTTCCGTAGAGCTTAACATGGAGATGGCACAGCTATGAAGAAACAAAGTAGTTCAGTTCATAACAGCGAGAAATATCATAGAAATTATTTTTCAAAATTAGACCTTCAGAGGGTGGAAAAAGGGTACTAAACGTAACTAAAAGTAGCAAAAACTATTTATAATTCGGAAATCAAGAAATCAAATTCGAACCACTCTTTTATTTTTGTCCATTCTTTATATGTAAACGCAACACTGTGCGGCGTTGCAGTTACATGTTTTAGCTTTTCACGTTGTTATTCCTGACCGAACTACTTTGTGTATTTGCTGCTTTGATCCTGCCTTCTCCAGGATAAACAATGAGCTTTCGCGCATAATCGGAGTATAGCTTTGTTAACTCTTTCTTTGGAGAACAAAATAAAGGCAGATAAACTATGTTGCTGGCCTTGCCACCAGGTTGAAAAATGTTTATTTGAAAAAGTATATTTGCAGAATATTTTACAATACAGCAGAGCAGTGCGTAAATTAATATAATGAACAACCATCTTGAGCTAATTTTTGTTTAGTTTTGGCAGCCCTTGCAAATTTTATCAGTTTTAAAACCTCGTATAGCATCAAGAAGAACAAAGTTCTGTTTAGATGCGGACTACTTATAACATCGTTCTACAAAAATCAAAAAATTTCAAAATACATGAATTGGTATACTCGCAAAACTACTATACTATACTATAGATACAGAAAGTGTATAGAGAAGTAAAAATAAAAATAAGAATTCAATTGAAGATATCCATGACTGCCTGTTGGAAGCATCTTTCAATTGCCTTGAATTCTTTTAATTTTATTGGGTAACGCGGTTTTGCTTTGCAATTTCATTTCACGAAAAAATAACAATATGTGTTGCTTATGCAGATTTTTATATGTTGTCTTCAATGACTATGAAAATTTAACTATGTAAAATAGGTCGGTTGATTGGTTGAAGGTTGCAGTGTTCTGGTTTTTCTATGTAATGATCGACTAAACATTGCTGCCTTTTCATAAGCCTAAAAGTATGCATCAGCCAACGTTAAAGAAACTGATATGTGCGCTTTAGAGTGCACTTTTCATGGCATACTTTTGAACGCGCTTTTCAACAAACTCGCCACCACTTTTCCAAATAAAAACTAACACCAACAATTCCATTCACCGCAGACTCTTGTTCGCATTGTAAGGACGTTGCCTACCGCAACGAGAAGCCATGACGACCGCACACACACGCCATGCAATTGAAATCGGAAATGGCGGAAATTTCGTGTTCAGCGCTGAGCCGAACGTTTCGTTGTGTGCGGCGTCAGGCACTTAAAGGCACCGCCGCATCGACTGCACGCACAACACTGTCACGCCGCTGGGTTCTTCATGACTGCGCATTGGCTGCCTCAGTTTCGACAACCGGAAATGGCTTCCGCTCTAAGGCAACACACAGGGCAGTGTGTCGTCGCTGCCACTGCGCCACTTGCCGCAACGCTTTTTGCACGCGTCAGCACAATAACTACGCGTGTGGCTTGGCGTTTTTTCGTTTCTCACAAGCATGCAACTTTCAACTTTTCATGTTTGTTACATATTTCTTGCTGTTCGGTTCGTTCTTGCTTCGTTGTTAAATTGCAGCGCGGTTTGTGGCACAAAAATCGCACATTGCGTGCAGCAACTGCGGTTAGTTGCAATGCAGTGCGGCGTCTACTCACATAATCACAGCTTCTGGCCGACTTCATTGCATTTTTATTAGTTTGAATGTGCCGCAGCCGCAGTCCGCGCGCCGCACTTCATAAATCAAACGCTGCACGCTGCGTGCCGCACAGGAAGTATTCGCTTCTTGTGTTCGCAGTGCTGCCGCTCGAGTCGACGTCGTTGTTCCGCTGTCGGTCGCGATTTGTGCAATTTTGAGCAACTATGAAATGCAAATTCCCACTGAACGCACACAATGTTTGCAATGTTGAAATTTACAACTTTCGCGTACACTTAAAATTTTGTTTTAGCCTATGGTGGAATTTTTAACATTTATTTGCCATAATTTGTTAAACAGTTTATAATTCAAATAAAAACTTAATTTCGCTTGAATTTGTAAAGCGCCTGAAAGTATGTCAAGGAGAAAATTAATGACTGTTGAAAACTGAGCTTTCAACATGGAATTATGCGTTGAAGTATCTTTGGGTGTTGATGTAGTTTTGAAGGCAAAAAAACATTTGTGTAGAAAGATTTGGATTACGAGCTCTAAAATAGCTTAGTGAATTTTTGAAAGCATACTTTCAAGCTGCCTTACAAATAGATAAATAGACTATTTTCAGCATTAGAATTGAATTTTAAATCAGCTGATTTCTTCACTAACTTGTAAAAATTCAGCCCCCTGAGGTGGTCTAAATTTACAGGTTGGTTTCGGTGAGTTGTGTCAACGGACCACGATCGGGGGTTTTCCAAATTTGTTGGCACTATTTACCAGGAACTGTGTGAGCTCTTTTGATGCCCAAGACGTCTGGTCGTGTGATCTAGTTGGTGGACAGTCCGAAAGTTGGTGAACAACAGTGAAGTGAATGAACGTGGCATAATTTAAGTGAAAGAAGCTCTGTCATAGCTTCGGCATGATGTAAAAACTTGAACTTTGTTATAAAAGGAGTTTGTAGAAACATTTTGTAGCAGTCAGAATCCGGCAACAGATAATTATGACAAGCGTTTAAAGTAAAATTGATATGTATGTTTCTTGATATTAAGATACCAAATCGTTCATCTGAATCTTTTGTGGACATACAATTACATACAAATAAAAAAAACCAGTAAAGAAAATACTGTTACGAAAATGACTTATCTAAGTTCGTTTTAGATTGTGCTTGAAAATAAAACCACTTCAATTACTCAGCGCAAAACGCAGTCAGAAACCAACAATCACTTTATTTACAAATTTACACTTGTTTGTCTTGCACATACCAGTTGGACTCTCTATCTCGATTGTTCTAGCACAGCCCATCACCTTCGCAATGGCCAACCGGCCGTACTCCAAAGTGCATGCCTAAAAGTATGCCTGGAAAAGCATTCATGCATAGCACAGCACAGAGTGCCTCATCGTTACAATATTAAAAAATTAAAAATAAAACTAAATAATCAACAACACTTTAAGCACAAAATTATCTACACCAGCATATAAAGAAAACATAAAGTACCTGTAAATTTACACAAACAACAGCAAATCGAATCAATTGTAACACCCACTCTTCATACATGACTTCCACGCCAACGCACGTCACCCACTGCCATGTGTGTATGCCGCCAGTTACACGTGTCCTCGTGAGATAAAAAACCTAATGCAATGTAAAAAATAGCAGAATGTCATATCTGACGAAAACGTAATAGAAGCTCTTCTACCTCTGTCAGCCAACCAGTCGGCCCCACCTCCGACACGCGCTTTATTAAATCTCGCGCTTAGACAGCACATTTAATTTCGTATTCTTCGCATTTGCTTTGCTGCTATAACTGCTTCCGTTTGTGCATTGTCTGACTGCGTGCGCGTTGGCGTGGTGTGTGTTGGTGAAATGAAAATTTGCTATCCTGATGGAATATTGTCAAAACGTGCATAATCGCGACGCGTACAAATAGCTGCGCGCAAATCATTCGCTATACATTTCCGCATTTTCTTTTTAGCATCTCGCACTTTCATTCACTTATTTTTAGCGTAAATATTTTTCCATGCATAGCAAATGAACAGGTTTGGATGTGGTCTCCCTGCAGCAACTCAAACTAGCTCCAAGGTTATTTAAGAAGTCGAAATTATTTCGATGAGTTTTGTCTTTGTCTTTGGCTTTATTGAAATTTTATCGAAATTATAGATATACTAGCTGGGCCCCGCGGCTTCGCACGCAAGCTCTCTTCTTTCACCCGATAAAAAGCTTGAACGCATTGTTGCCCCGTCAGATTTTGATTTAAAAAAAACATATGTCTATTATCTTTGATGTCAAGTGGTTCTAAAAACTGTGAAGTCAAAAGGCCCTTTAAATCATGAGTTTTCACATTTACTCTAAACAAATTCGTGGTTAGTTTACCACGGTAGATTTTGATTTTCAAAAATATGAAAAGCACATTTTAATTATTTCCCGATTGAAGTGCTTTTTGTCTAAGTTTGAAGTCAAAAGGACCAATAAATCGTGTTTCTCCATACAAACCCAAACCCATTGTTTATCTCGTAAAATTTTGATTTTCAAAAAAGTGAAAAACACGTGTCAAATTATTTCTCACTTAGAGTACTTTCACAAAGTTTGATGTCAGTGGCCCCATTAATTCATGTTTTTTTACAGTTTCGCCATACAAACTTTTAACCGGTCGTTGACCCCATCCGATTTTAATATTCGAAAAAAATCAAAAACACGTATCGGGTTATTTTACATTTTGAAGTGCTTTCACCAAGTTTGAAGTCAAAAGGCTCAGAAAAACAAAAGTTTCATGGAGAAATACTTTTAACCCGTCGCTGATCCGGTTAGATTTAGATTTTGAAAATAATAAGAAACGCGTGTAAATTTTTTTTTTAATCAAGTATTTTTACAATTTTTGAAGTCAATAGGCCTATCGGTTCATGTTTTTTTCGAATCTACCCTTAAACAAATCTTAACCCAATAATGGGTTAAATTTTGATTTTCGAAAAATTATAAAACACGTGTCGAATTATTTTTTGTTTAGAGTATTTTCAGGAAGTTCGAAATTTCATGTTTTGCCCCTTTACACCCCGAATTTCGAAAAATCCCGTCTTAGCGGAGGTTAATTTTTCAAGATGTATCTACAGTTCAAATTTCATGTTTGTATCTTCAGCGGCTTGGGCTGAGCGATGATGAATCAATCAATCAATCAGTCAGTCAGTTGGGGCAAACAATCTATGTATATAAAAATGGAGGCGGTACCACGCCCTCTTGTCCAATGCTCACAACTTTCTTCTAGTCGAATTGTGCTACTAAGTGGAAAGTTCGTACCAAGTTTCACTGATGTGTGTGTACTGCATAACTGTTGGATCATAAAAAATGTGCCACGCCACTTGACCAACGCCGATCAAATCTCATTAGTAGAATGACACATCTATGAAACGACGGTACACCAAATTTAAATGCTGTGCGGCTTAAAACTCCGAAGTTATTCCATTTAAAAGATTTCAGTTGTATGGGCGATGCCACACCCCCTTGTTCAATACCAACCCCATTCCCTCTATCGAAAGATAGGATTCAATGGTAGGTTCATACCAAGTTTCATTGATGTACGACTTACAGTTCTGCTGCATAAAAGATTTGCCACGCCCTTTGTTCAACGCCCATAAAATTTTAACAGTAGAATAACACATCTATGAGGAGACGGTACACTAAATTTCAATGCTGTGCGACTTACAATTCCGAAGCTATTCCATTTAAAAGAAATGAGTTGTATGGGCGGTGCCACGCCCCTTGTTAAATACCAACCCCATTCCCTCTATCGAAAGATTTGATTCAATGGTAGGTTCATACCAAGTTTCATTGATGTACGACTTACAGTTCTGCTGCATAAAAAATGTGCCACGCCACTTGTCCAACGCCCATAAAATTTTAACAGTAGAATAACACATCTATGAGGAGACGGTACACTAAACTTCAATGCTGTGCGACTTACAACTCCGAAGCTATTCCATTTAAAAGATTTGAGTGGTATGGGCGGTGCCACACCCCTTTGTTCAATACCCACCTTATTCCCTCTACTGATGGACATGATTAAATACTAAGTTTGTACCAAATTGAATTGATGTGTGACTTATGGTTCCAAAGTTATTGTCTAAAAATGTATCCTTGTGGTGCCACGCCCCGTTTTCCCGACTTTTCTTTTTTTTAGAAACCTTCACGTAACAATTTCAAACAAACCCGCCGAAGTAAGTATCCAAGTTGGTCCAGTCGTTTTCAAGTTATAAGCAGTCGAACGGACCACGTTTCATTTTTATATATATAGATATCTGTCTCTGTAATTTATATTTATCTATATATCTATAAAAAAAATTGTGAAAATGTGTTTTGGAAATATTGGAATTTGTTTCAGTTACGAACAAATTTCTGTTTTTTTAATGTTTTTGTTTTTCTAAAATAAGGCAGTTTAGTCGTTTTTAAGTCAATGTGAGGTCTTTACGTTTCATTGTTGGTAATGAAAAAAGTTTATATTAAATTGAAAGGTTTATTGACAAAGGTTTATTTTTTAAATGTATAGTCCTTACGGATCAAATTTCATGCTTGTAGCTTTAGCTGATAAATTAGCATCGCCCAGCCCAGCCAGCTAAAGCTACAAGCATGAAAATTTATACGTAAGGACTATACATTTAAAAAATAAACCTTTGCTAAGAAGGGGTTCTCAATATCCGGGGTCTAAAAGGCCCTGAGATCTAAGGGCTAAGGTGTTATATGAAGAAACATGATTTGATTGGTACATTGATTTCGAACTTGGTGAAAATACTTTAAATGAGAAATAATTTGACACAAGTTTTTAATTTTTTCGAATATCAAAATTTGACAGAGTCAACATTAGGTTAAAATTTATATAGAGAAACATGATTTAATGGGGTTTTGACTCCAAATTTGATAAAACCACGAAAAAGAAGAATTATTCGACACGTGTTTTTAATTTTTTCAAAACAACAATCTGACGGCGTTAACTAAGGGTTAAAAGTTTGTATAGAGAAATATGATATTCTTAAAAATTCAAATAAAATAAAATAAAATAAAATAAAATAAAGTAAAATTAAATAAAATTAAATAAAATAAAGTAAAATAAAATTAAATAAAATAAAATTAAATAAAATTAAATAAAATAAAATAAAATAAAATAAAATAAAATAAAATAAAATAAAATAAAATAAAACAAAATAAAATAAAATAAAATAAAATAAAATAAAATAAAATAAAATAAAATAAAATAAAATAAAATAAAATAAAAAAATAAAAATAAAACAAAATAAAATAAAATAAAATAAAATAAAATAAAATAAAATAAAATAAAATAAAATAAAATAAAATAAAATAAAATAAAATAAAATAAAATAAAATAAAATAAAATAAAATAAAATAAAATAAAATAAAATGAAATGAAATGAAATGAAATGAAATGAAATAAAATAAAATTCTTATTTTAAGAAAAGTAATGCCAAAAGGTCACGTAGTCTTATGGTACTTCAATATTTGATATTTCTTTGAAAACATTTTCTAGTGATGAAAGTTGTAGAGAAAATTGTAAAACTGATTAAAATTCTAGAGAAAATTATCGTTTTCGTTTCGGAAAATATTTACTTAATTTAAGGAACTTTTGCTGCAGTTGCGTTGTTTGTTGATGCCGCTGGTGTAAACAAACTGCAATGAGATATATTTTCAAAATTGCTTGCCGAAAATTTTTGGAGAAACTGATTAATTACTGCTTACATTAGGAAACAATTTAATAAATTTCCCTCTTGTCAACTTAAATAAAATTCGTTATCAAGGGCAGTAAAGCCAGATTCAGTACCTTAACTGGTTGAATCAAACCCAATCTCGGATTCATAAATGGTCACAAATTAGATTGGGCCCACAGAAAACAATTACTGTCCATATCTTAGTCGAAAGGTCTGTATTGAAAACATGATATCGACTAATGACTCATTTGAGATTTCCAATGTTAGAATCGGATAGAATGCGATATTCAATAGGACACTGGGGCTAAGAATCTCACTTTGTTTTTTTTTGTTTTGACTTGAACAAACGCGCAGGGCATGACCCCTACTAATGCGAGGCATTGCGTTGATTCAGGAAGGATATAAGGGTTAGGAGATAGGGTTTTAAGAGAGGTGGTTATGGACCCTTGACTTGATCCTATCGAGATCATAAGTGCTACTCGATTTTCAAACTTAAGTCTTGGCTATGCACACAACGTCATCTATAATGAGAATGTTTACTTAACGTAACTTATTTACTGGCATTGCTATGCTACGATTTCATTTGTAGTAGTCGATCTAAGGCAAAAGATGAAACCTTCATATAATTTTTGTTTCAATGTCCTTCCCTGACCAAGAAACAAAATACAAATTCTAGGCTCCTCTCCTCAGGCTTACTGAACTCTCTACTTCAAACGTTAGGGGGCCATCAATGTGTATACTGGAGTACATTCTCGTAGTTCCCAGCGCTGTAAATTGATAAGCTGCGCCATTGTTAAAGTGCTTTAAAAAGGCTGCCTGCACAACAATCAAAATCAACTACCAACTAAGTTTTATTTTATACCTTAAACTTGATCTTCTCTTAAATTTATAAGCAAAATATTTATTCCCCTCACTGAAAAAATTCTATAACTTTCTTTAATTTCTAGGAAATCATTTGTACGAAGGCCAAAATATATTTCCGTATTGAATAAACTATTTTCGTTTTCCTGCTAATTCTTGGTTCAATTTCTATGCTGCTCTACATCCAAATATAAACGCGAGAAGTATGTAAATGCACGCACACACCTACATACGTTCTTGTTAATACACACATGTTTACATGCAAACCGTACGCAATTTAATATATTTTTCTATACAACAATGAATCCTTGTCCCCCACCACACACTCGGCTCAATCATTGTTGGCTGCTTGTTGCTTGCCATTTACGGGTCGTGATCACAATTTCATTGGAAATGAATTTTTAAAATTTGTCAAATTCCTTTGTATCCTTTTAATAAAATGTCACAACGCATTTTACAATATTTCATACACTAACACAACACGCCGGCAAGTTAAGGCCAGCACAGGGCAAACGTCTGTACATTAGCTAAGTGCGCATGTACGAGTATGTATGTATGTGTTGTACCGTCGTTGTCGACGCGCTGCGCAATTCTCGCTGATAATGTGAAGTATTTTCGCCAAACTGTCGACACAATTTAACTGCGCGTCGAGCTATTGCGGCAGAAACACTTCTGACAGCTGCTCGAATTTAAAGCGCTGATGAAGCGTGTTGTTATTGTGGTTTTTCTTATTGTTGTTGTTATGACTTGACTAAGTGTGTTACTTGACTTTGTTGTGTATTGTGGTTGTTTGAGTTTGCTGCTGCCTCGAGTGGGTGAGTCGTTAAGGCAACCGACAACAACAACAACAACAACAACTAGAATGAATGTAAATCCTTTCTTCCTGCTATTGGCGGCAACAAGTTTCGCCGGCTTTTCGAACCGATGCCAACGCTTAAGGCATACCGCAGGTTGTAAGCATCCTTACGGAGCCGCACACACACACACATACAACAAAGCGTCCACTCGAGCGTGCAGACAGGCAGCGAAGTGTGCAAACTCGAGCTCTGGAAAAACACCAAATATACATATATATCTACAGTAACAAAAATGATCAGAAATCAAATACAAGCGCGTGGCTTTTCGAATTTTGCAGTTTATAAGAATAATAAGGACAAGAACTACAACAGCGACGGCAACATTAACGGCAGCGAAGGTATTTGCAGCTTAAAAAAAGTAATGTTTTGGCAGAAACGTAAACGTAATGCTTTGGCGAGAGCCTTTAATGGTCGTTGTGTGGCTGCGATAGTTCGATTTGTAGCTGTAGCATACTTCTAGGATGACTTCCCTAGAGAGTTGCATTGAAGCTTTAAGCCTTTTGGGACTACTGGGATATACGTTCCAGCAATTTTTGAGTACCTTTTAAAACAATTCTTCAGAAATTATGAGCAATGCAAAACATTTATTTGAATGTTTTCGGATAAAAAAATGCTTTCAGAATTTATGGGTTTGCAACATAATTTTCTAGCTTCAACTTTTAGCATGGGAGAAATTCTACAAAGAATATTTTGGTGTTCAAAATTAAACTCTATCTCGAAAGGGTTAAAGCGCATTTTGCTTGAAGCGGCGATTTATATATAAAGATTACTGAGTCCAAGATCGAAGCGTTAAGCATCAGAAAATGTTGTTGATTTCTTCAGTTTAGGTCTTCAGGAATGTATTAAAGTGATCCAAACAGTGTGTACCAGCTGTTTTTCCCAATTCCGAGATCGAAATTCCGGTATTGCGTGTCTTTTCACCTTTCACGAAATGCCTGGTTGTGAGTTTCGAGATTAAGAAAGTTCAGCTCCACAGACAAAATCTTACAAAATATGGGTTTTAAATAGTTAAGTTCCCACAACTTCAAAAGATCTTTGCAGCTCCTTAATGAAAGGAAAAATAAAAAAATATAAATATTTGTTGTATAATAGTATACGAGTTGAAATATGTACAGTCTGTCCAGTAGAAGCGTGATCTTGACCAAATTTTTGCTTAGAGTACCGTTATCAAGAAAATTTTAATGCACCTATGTAAGTAGCCTCATCATTTTTATAATACGCACTGCAAAAATTGTCAGTCTCGTGAAACATTTACAAAGTGCACGGTGTTTTAAGAAGATGAGTTCCGCATGAGAGAAGCGACTTGAAGCCGTATTCCTTTGTCTACACCATAGAGGACCGTAAATGTCACGTTTAGCTGCAGAAAAATATATGAAGAAGTCGAAGTCATTCGTAACGAGGTGGGCGAATCGGTATATGAAGCAAAAAATGCCGACGATTTGGCTGGGCGGGGCCTGAAAAAAAAGATCTCTCCAAAACAGGACAGGAAAATCATTGATTTATTTACGACTAAGCCGGGCTTATTATTGCGTAAAACTAAATCAGTTTAAGAGAAAAGTGGTGTTCAAATACCAAAAGAGACGATTCGAGGACGTTTAAGATCTAACGACGTTAAATACCGGCGCTCTTTGAAAACACTGTTGCTCTCATCATCACACGTTGAAAAACGGCTTGGCTGGGCTCATGGCAATTCAGATCGGAATTGAAATAATGCAATATTAACGGACGAATCATAATTTTGGGCAACTTGTAGCATGAATCGATCTTAGTGTACCGCTAACAACCGATTGATCCAACAAACTGTTAACGACCCGGTAAAGGTCAATGTTTGGGGCTGCTTCTCAGAAAAAGAATTTGGGCGACTTTTCGTTATTACCACCAAGTTGGACGCGGTTTTGACGAACAAAATTAAGATGCACAAAAATGCTACATAACAGCAAAAGATTGACGAAAGTAAATACAATTTTTGTTGTTGTTAATTTGTTATTGAATATTTTATGAACTAAAAAAAATGCTTTTTTGGCCCCTTCACACTAGAAACACACTAGTTTTTTAATTTAAATTTTTTAATATTTTTTTTCTTTAGTATTTCTATTAAATTTGCTTTGGTGACTTTAGTTTTTTTATTGTACACAATTTTTTCTTTTTTAAAATATATTTTGTGAGAAATTAGTCAAATCCGATGTGCACGTTTCGAGATATCAGTGCATATGTAGTCTTGCGGTCTTTTTAGTGTTAACGAATGTCGAAGTTTATAGTTTTTGTTGATAATATACATATACGCAGTTTTCTTTAATAATTTTAAAACTTATTTATGCAATTTTTCGAAACTTGTGAATCGTAAAAATGGTAACTGACAGCAAAAGATTGAAAAAAGTACATTTTTTCATAATTTAATTGCAGAATTAATTAATCAATTTTATTATTTATAATTAATAAAACTATTTGATGAATATTATTATTTAGAACTAAGAAAACTAATTAATTAATTTTATTGTTTATAATTAATAAATATATTTTTTTCTTTTTAATTTTTTTTTTTATTTTTTAGAAGCTTAACTTTAACATTCTTTATGTTAGAAATGATTCTAGTTTTTAAACTTTTAGCGAAAAAAGAACAATCGCTACAAATTCCCAAAGGTCCCACAAGACCACAAAGTGAAGCAAACCGAAAAAGAAAAAAATCACTATTTCTACTAACTCACATTGTTTTTTTTTTCAAAGTCCTGATCTGACATTAAATCATAATTGAGTTTGATCTGTTTCGACTCCAGTTTGCCGTCTATAGAGTACTTACCACAAATACGAACTTAAAAAAACAAAAAACAGTTTTCGTTCGAATACATTGCCGGCGACGCGTCGCGACGCAAGTGCTGCGACTCTGAAAATTCAACCTGACAACGGTTACGGCTTCTGCACGCCTAAGAGTAGGCAACGCAACGACCTTAACGATTTAATTTATTCATGAGGTAATTATATCTCAGAGATTTTGCCAGTGCAGTGAAAAGTGAATACAAGTAGCACATAATAAAATATGCTAAATTTGCTATGAGTGGGTGTGAAGTGGGCCGCTTTGTTATTTATGAAAATGCCAAGGAAACGGTGGCGCAAAAAAAAAAAGTTTCAAAGACGTGAGTGAGCGATTTTATTCGCGCGTGTCAGGTTAACAAAAGCCGAATGCAAATTCAGCTAATTCAAATTACGCTGCTTCGGCATTGATGGAGTTCATTAAAATGTTTGAGTTGCATGTGGCATATGGCATCTGTGTTGATAGAGTGATTAGGAGATGGCTGAGAGACTAAAGAAAGTATTAAATTACTTTCATAATTTAGGATCATTAGGGCTAATATTACATGAATTGTTTAATTACAAAAAGAACATAAGTGTTTTGCATTCAAATCTGGCTATTTCTAAATGAAAATGCCTGTAGAAGTTAGTCAAAGGATAGTAATTTGTGTCTTTGAATCGACACATATTCAAACTTTCAATTCCATTGTCCAGTCCAGTGCCCGAACAACTTTCAAGCTTCATAAAGGAATAAATAAATTGTCTCATTCCAACAAATACTGTCGTGTGAACATTGAACCAAACATTGGTAGATGTCACAAAGCGAACCAAACTCAACTATTCGTCCAAGCCATCTGGTGGATTTGTTGTGTCACTGTTCAGTACATTGAATGCCAAAACGAGTTGGTACGTGCAGGTGGCCATTGGCCATTCGCCGGCGGCCAACGATAAACTCCACTTCACTGCCTGCGCTGTCTCACGTTTCACTAAAATGAGCTAAAGGGGGCAACATTGCTGTTGATACAGCGGCTTGTTGGTTGACATTGCATTGCACAGTGCGGCGGCAGAATCGTGCAGCATCAACAACAACAACAACAACAACAAAAACACAAACATCACCAGCCACATATGTACACTTGTATGTGCAGTCGAGTTGTCTCTGCCCGAGCGAGCGGTTAAAATGACACGTTTCCTTCCAACAACAGCTGCGAACAAATAGCAAAGGAGCACTGTGCGCGCCGCTGTTGTTGTTGTTGTAGCATTGTTTGGGGTTTGGTGGATAAAAGTTCAATCTTTTCATTTGTTGTTATTGTCCTGGCGTGCTATAAATACAGTTGTAATCCGCAGCTTAGGTCGCCCAGCAGTTTTGTTTTGTCATTTTGCTGGGCGGTTTTGGCTTGTTGGCTGCTGGCTGCTGCCAACTTGGCCGTTGCTTCGTGGTCCTTGTTGGTGCCGAGATATCATGTTATTTGGTATTGTTTTGTGGCTTCACGTTCACCGAGTTCATTCCTTTTAATAAAGGCATTTTTCTGACTGCGTTTAATGAGTCATTGATTGGAATTATAACTGCGGCGAGTGGTATCAGCTTACCGCATTATAAGACAACGAATCGAGTAGCAGCTGAGTGCAGTTGGGAGAAGACAAAAGGGTCTTTATTAAAGTGGATGAAAAGGTAGCTTTTAAAGTGAGCAGGAAAAATTTACAATATTTTTGTAGAAAATAAGGCAAATGTATTTGTTGAGAAGGAAAAGTTGAATAATTGAGTGGAAAAAGTGTGGTCGGTGAACATTAAAAAATTTGATAATTTCGGTGCACAAATTTTGTATTTTTTACAGTTTTTATTGTTATATCATTTGTCTTTCTTCTTCTTTACTCTCAGTAAATGTATTAAATTACAATAGGTTAAGTTTGCCAGTACATCTGACAATTAAGTATCGGCCAGACGCTGCTTTGGATGTTTACTTTTATGGCATTAAACAGGATAATGTTTTCTAAATATATTAACCTTTATTGATCGTTTGATCTACTTAGTGGGGACATATGTAAATATTGTTACAACATTGAACACACCCATTGTAATAGTTGAATTCAACAACCCCGCTATTTCCACATGGTTTATGAAACATAACCTGTAAAGCGTTAGTCTGCACGGGGATTTGTTCAAGCTTTCACCACGGAGTGGACAGATAACGAGAACCGTATCGCTGTTATAGCGCTATTTAAGTGTGAAATTAAAAAAGGTGATATTTCGACTAATCCCGCCCGCTCGGGATTAGTCGCATGTTTGTCTACCATTGCAAAAAACTGTTTGAGGAGACTAGAGATGTAAAACACCGCCACCGGTCGGGTCGTCCGCGCACAGTTGTAAGACCACAAGTCGTCAAAGCTGTCAAATAAAGAATTGAGCGAAATCCGCTCTGAAAACAGAAAATCAAAAACAAATTAGAAATCAGAAACAAATCAAACCCGGGAGATGAGTATCTCGCAAAAGTCCATGAGTCGAATTATTAAAAAAAAGACTTGGGGCTTTCAGACGCCGTACCGGACATTTCTGTTGCCGTAAGGAATTTTCAGGAAACCACTTTTAATTTTTGATTTTGCTTTAGCTTTAACTAGATAAATTTTAGATTTTTGGGCGTAAAACATTCATTTTATGAGCAAAAGCCATATAATTTTGTGTAGTAGTACATTTGAATACGACAAATGCAATGGTGGTAATAACTCAATTTTGTCCTAACTCGACGTTGGCTGTTATTCCTTACGGCCACAGATTTTTTGACTGCAGCTTTGAAAAAAAAAAACGAATGGAAAAATGTAAACGTCTTTTGGTGAAGCACGCTGAGAACTTGCACAGAAAAATTTTGTTTACCGATGAACAAATTTTTACCGTACAGGAAAAATTTAACAAGCAAAATGATAGGGTGTATGCACAGTCATCTAAGGAAGCATCTTAACTGATTCCACGGGTCGAAAAGGGTCATCACCCAGCTTCAGTCATGGTTTGGTGGGGTGTTTCTTACGATGGACTCACTGACTTGCATTTCTGCGAACAAGTGGTCCAAACATCGGCCACAGTTTACCAAGAAACTGTTTTAAAAGCTGTTGTATAACCACTTTAACATTCTTTGTTCCAAAACCAGCCGTGGACTTTCCACCAAGATTCTGCGCCGGCCCATAAAGCTATAACGACTCAAATCTGGCTCCAAAACCATTTACCAGCATTTATTTCCTCTAAAGAATGGCCCTCTGGCAGTCCTGATTTGAACCCGCTCGATTACAAATTGTGGGCAGTTTTAGAAGACATGGTTTGCCACAAAAGATACCCCAACATTGATTCTCTTAAGACACCTTTGATTCGTGCTGTGGCCAATTTTCCGATGGACGAGGTGCGTGCGGCCATTGATGATTGGCCAGTCCGACTTAAGTCGTGCGTGAAGGCCAAAGGCAGACATTTCGAATAAATTGTTTCTTTTTGTATACAAAATATATCAATAAATATGTAAACAAAAATTGGCTTAAAAACATTCACTACTTTTAATTTTAACAGTAACAGTGTGTAACAGTATTTATGCCCCTACTAAGTAAAATCAAAAAGTGATAATTTTGTATTTTTCCATAAATACTAAAAAATTTTTTTGTAATTAAAAAAATATTTACACAAAATTTATTTAACCCGTTTTGAACTAAAGTTGTTTAAAAGTAAACTAGGTCTAGAACTCTAACAAAGAGGAGGCGCGACTTCAAATGTCGTATATACACTTCTACGGCGAGTGTTTCATGATTTAAATATCAAAAAGTAATATCGAGACACAGCGTAAAATGCGGTATCGAAAGGGTTAAATAAGTACATACATACATATTTGGCATACTTATTTGAAATCGTATTAAACTAAATTTTATTTAGAATTTTACTTTTATAATTTTATTGTTAACACTTTGAACTTGATAAAAAAATAAAAAGTAAATGTTGAAAAGAGAAAAAATGTTTTCTGAATTTTTTTTTGTGGATACATATTATTATACAATTATACAAATTTGACTGCATTTATTTTGAACATTGATTACTGTGAACATTGTGTAAATAAACAAATTTATTTAATAAAGAAAGAAATTCATAAACCAACTGTCACAATCCTATCATTTGAAAAGCATTGCTTGATTTGTGTGGATCTCAATTTTAAATATAATTAAACAAATTAGAACAACATTAAGATTCAAAATGGAATTGCAAAATATCGTTAATGTCGCTAAAAAAATTGCATTTTAATTGTTGCTGTGACTTGGTCTTCACTTCGTTTACTTCGTTGCGCTTGTCTCGTTTTTGTATGCTACGAACTGCAAATCAACAGTCGCTGTCGGAACTGCTGACCCCATTTCATAGTCTGCCGGATTTGAAAAGCACTTTTTTTATTGTTTTTTTTTTCAGCCTACAATATTTGCACACGAAATGCTTCTCATTTTAATTGCATCACGGAAATATCGCGTAACTTCCGGCGCTGCCATTATAACTCAACGCGTCCATAATGAGCAAAAACGGAGAGCAAAAGATTTGCTCCCTTCATCGATGGGTCGTAATTTGCGCGTTTGATTTAGTGTGTTTTATCACACAATGTTGCAAGATAGTTGTTGTTACATTACTTTTGGCATGGCAATGCCTTGGGCTGCAACATATTACACTGAATTTTTGCACATCGTTTGAAGGTGTTTGCAGTCAGATGCGGCGGCTAGGAGGAGTTTTCGTTTTGGCAGATTGAACTATTCCACAGATATTATTGTTTATTCAGTAAACTTTTGGAGGACAATATGCTCTGAGGTTTTAGTTTCTATCTTTTGAAAGCAAGATGTATGTAAATCCACTTTTAGTACCAGATTTTGAGATGTTTATTTTGGTTTGTGGACCTTGACATAATGTCTTTCTACTCTGAATAATTTATACACATTGATTTCTTGGTCAGGGCGAGAGTTTTTGGAGCAACTTGGCTTTTTTAAGACTTGGAATATTTTTCTTGTGGATTATTATTTCACCTTTTTTCACTCAAGAACTGAAGGAAGGTTACCCTTACGAATATATTTTCTTACGACTCGGTCATATATCCAGGAACAGAAAATTTAGCTCATACGCATTATTTACATATCATACACACCTTCATATATGTATACATAATATACATAAGAAGGTTTTTCCCGGTGCACAAGTTTACCGAACCCTGCTGAGCGCATTCGCGCGTTTCCAACGCCACTCTTGACTTTCTGCTGTTTTCAATCTTTTTGTGAATTCATAATGGCGCTCTGTTGTAGCGCCGCCATTGCACAGTGGTTGTGGTTGTCGGATTCACATTCCGACGCATTGTGCGCGTATTTGTCTGGTTAACCATACGTCAGTGTGTTTGTCAATTTGTCTTCAGCATAAACTTTTCGCCTGTTAGACCGCGCACAGCCGCTTGTTTGCCGCCTTTTCAGCGCTTCTTTTGCGCTTTTGCTAAACTCTCACGCATGACATGGGTGTTGTGCATTTTTTGCTGTCATCGCATTGCTCGGAAATGCATCCTTGCCGTTGCCATTGCACACGCGTTGCAAATGTTTGTGCTCTGCGTATTTGTGATGGCGGTGCGCGCACAGATTATAACACGAGTCACAACAACAACAATGCACAACAAAAACCACCGTCAGTTTGTATGCGCTCATTGCAATTCAATGAAGCTGCCGGTTGCTATGCAACGGCTTAAAATGACAACGTTCGCGTGCGCTGCCCCCCTCCCCCTCCACGCATCTACTCTGCCGCCTATTAGGTAGCTTTGCTCTCATTTGGCTTGCTTGCTTGTGCGTTCTTGTGTGCTCACAATCAGCGCGCTACGTGGCGTATACGCAATTTTTTGTCACTGCCACGGAGCTTGGCCATGTTTTGATGGATGGTGCACTGTTCGTGTGCATGGCAGTGTTTGCACTTTGCTTGCAGCAGTCGTTGGTCGTACGTAGCCGGCGATAAGCTTCGTTTTAATTGCGCTTTATTTGCTGGCAAATGACATTTTCGCAAATTGCGTACGAATACGCGAATTGGCAATTTGACTGATTTGCTGTTATTGCACTAATGGGCGGGGCATTTCACTGATGTTGGTGATATACTGATTGCGTTTTTAACACTAGAACAATCTGCCTTGAAAGCGCTTATGGAATTAAGCCACAAAATGGGGCCAAAATTTCACAAAATATATTTAATTCCTTTATCTGGCTTTACCAAGTAGAAGGAATGAAAGATTTTCTTTGAGAAATTATGCAGTGAAGTAAAAGACCTCGATGTCATTTTGACTCACTACGGAATTCTAGTGTTACATAGTAAAATGTTGCATAATTTAATTCATATGAACGAACAATCAGAGCGCAAGGTTTTAATTAAGCAAATAAAAAGAAAAAAATTTAAAAGTTAAATTAAAAAAATAAAATTTTGTTAAAAATTATTAAAAACTTACCCAGAATAAAAAATTTAAAGTAAAAAGTAAAATAAGATATTAAAAAAAAAATTGTAAACTTAAATTAAAAATTAACTTAAAAAACATTCAAAACTTAAAAATAAAAACAGTTAACCCAAATGTGCCGGAACTTTTTTCTTTCGAATTTTAAAATAATTTTTTTACCGATTAATGTGAAGTATATCTAATTTTAAAATAAAATTTTTCAGTACATATTTCCTGTGACCATATGGTTGCGCTAGGCATTAGCGAGTTAATTTAGAAAGCAACGATTAAATGTTCAGATCAGTGGCGGATTCAGGGGGGTGTTTTGGGGGTTGAAACCCCCCCGAAATATTAGGATCGACATTAAAACTACATACAAATTAAAAGACAATTTATGAATATCAAATAATTACTTTTTGAAACGCCCCCCGAAATATATTTCTGAATCCGCCCCTGGTTCAGATTCATAAACAAAACTTAGGCCCCGAGGAAGGAATACAACATCACCAAGCTCGGTAGGCTACAAAGAACAGCTTGTGCTGGAACCACGGGAGTAATCAGATCCTGCCCTGCAGAGGCGTTGAACATGCTGACGCACCTGCTCCCAATTGATCTGCATATCATGAAAACCGCAACCTTTAGCGCTCTTAGGTTGAAAGAAACAGGCTGCTGGAAAGACAGACCTTACGGCCACGGCAGTCTATTATCACAAGGGCAAAGGTACCTGACCACGACTACGGATTACACAATTCCCACCATTATCCCACTTTGGGAAAAACTATGATATCCGTATCCCTTCTCGTCTGGAATGGAAGAGGGGAAACATCTTAAGTAACTTAGGCACCACAATCTACATTGACGACTCCAAGATGGAATGCGGAGTAGGAGCAGAAGTCTTCTCCGAACATCTGAAACTAAATGTGTCTTTCCGTCTCCCCAACACAGCAAGCGTTTTCCAAGCGGAAGTGCTTGCTATTAGGGAAGCATGCAGGATGGCACTGGCTGATATATCCTACAAAAGCCACATCACTATACTTTCCGACAGCCTATCCACGATAAAAGCACTGGACTCGTCGATCTTATCGTCAAACCTAGTGCGGGAATGCAGGAAGATCCTCACAGAGCTCGCTCATCGGTTCAAAGTTACCCTGATATGGGTGCCGGGGCACAATAACATTGACGGGAGCGAGCGAGCCGATGAGCTGGCTCGAAGAGGCTCCGCTCTTAATAAGTGTGAGGCGCTGACGGTTCTCGCCCCACTAGGCTCTATCAATAATGAGGTCTCCAAGGACTTCTTCGCCAAAGCTAACACTACATGGCAGAGAATGGAATACTGTAAAATCAGAACATCACTATGGCCAGCATATGATAAAAACAGGATCGCGGAGCTCTTAAACAAGGGCAGCCGGGACGTGGCGAGACTAACTGCAGTCATCACAGGTCACTGGCCCATTGGAGAACACGCGGCTAAAATGGGGATTCCCTTCAATACCAGCTGTCATAGCTGTGAAAACCCGAACGAGAAGGAAACCGTCCATCATTATCTGTGCGCCTGTCCGGCCTTGTCAAGAAGGAGATGGGAAACGATGGGAAAACCAACATTCCAGAACTTCGAAGAGATAGCGAAGTGCATCATACACTCATCAACCTCACGGATTGGATATAGAATATACACTGTAAAGGGTCCGGAAGACAAACATCAGTATACCGTAAAGTACCTACCGGAAATAGTGGTGACAAAACGGCGCCAACGCGCTAATTGGATGTTCATGTTGGATGTAACATCGCCACTTGAACCAACCAACCAACCAAATCCAAAGCTTAGGAACTGAAAACGCAAAAAATTAAGTGATTTAAAAGTAAAAAAATTAAATTATTTAAAGTTTAAAATTAAAAATAGTTAAAAAACATATTACAAAAAAAATTTCAAACTATAAATTGGAATTTAAAAAATTGCATTATATTTAATAGCCGCCGTGGCTCAGTTGGTTAGTGCGCGGTCCAAGCGAGTCGCATGCAGAGCGACGCTAGTTCGAATTCTGCATGTAGTAACACCTAAAAAAAAATAACGGTAAACTCGTTTTCTCTTTCGGTGGCTGTCCTCTCAGCTGGAAATGGCAAACCTCTGAGAGTAAAAATTGCCTATGAAAAAGCTCCCAACCTGCCGTTCGGAACCGGCATAAAACTGTAGGTCCCTTCCACCCGCGTACAAAATTCACACGCACAACACGGGTGGTTGCGGGAAGCTAGGCCTTAGTCTCGCGTAAGCGGGCTGTCGTGCCAATCAATTATTAAATTATTATATTTAATAATAAATAATATGTATAAATAAAAAAATATTATGAAATTAAAATCAATTATCAATGAAAATAAACAACAATCAAAGACCAACAATTTTAAATATTAAATTAGTATTATGGAAATTATTGATTACAAGTCAAAAACACTCAATTTAAAATTTAATAATTAATAATTTCATCAATCAATTTATCTATAAATTGAATCCAAAAGTTATTTAAATCAATCTATTTGTTTGTAAATAAAAGCTTAAAATTAATAAATATTTACTTTTCAATGGTTTTTTATTTTTTTTATTAAAAAAAACAAATTGTTTCTAAAATGTTTTTGACTACTTTGGCTTCACCCAAAAATTACATACACACGCGAAAGGTTCATTTACGCAAAACGCTCAAAACGCTTTTAACCAACAAATAACAAGTCAACCAGTTAGTTGAGTTAGTTCAGCTTCATACATGCATCACTGTCAAAATATTGCAACACCGAATGTGGGAAAATGAAAAATTTGCTTTTAGTCTGGTAGCAGCATTTTGAGAAATTCTTACTCGTTTAAATGTTGTTGTAATAATTGTTGATGTTTCCAGGCGACCACATCAAAACTACCAACTAAATATTTCGCTTAAAACATTGCGGAATTGTGTTGTTTTTGTTGTCATTGTAGTTGCCTTGTAGTTGTGGTCTGTTGTGGTTGTCTTTGTTCTTGTCGTTGTTAAAATCAATGTTGCTGCCATGTCGCTGTTGAGCTTTCAATTGCAAGCAATTGGCGCAGCCAATGGGCTTTGCCGTTTCCTGCCACTCTGCTTGATATCGGTTAAATTGATCAGCGTGAAGGTATACAAGTGAATTGGACACGACACTGTTGGTATGTAAACTGTTTACGAGCTTAAGGTAGAGTTTTCGATATAGAGATTTAAACCAGTTTGCGTTTGGATTGAGGTTAGTTTGAATTGTTGCGGCTTGACAGCTACCTGAGGTAAGCTTTTACAATGAGTTGAGTTTCATTTACAATGAAAAGAGAAGTAAATGGTAATGAAGAAAAGTAAATGGTAATTAAAATTTATAAAGTGTGCTTGTTAAATTTTATCAAAATTGAAAAACGAGTGGAAAATTCAATGTTTTTTCCCCGATAATCGCTTAATTTTCAGAGATGTTATCAAAATTGATAAACTAGTGGAAAATACAATGTTCTATTTATGTTTCTTATTTTTCTTTATTTTTTTTTAAATAAATGGGAAGGAAAAAGGACAATGAAAGATAATCCATTTAATGGATCACATGGAGATTACCCACAAAAATGTCCACTCAAAAATTAATTGATAATATTTTGCAACACACTTAAATTTTCCCCGATAATCGCTTAATTTTCAGAGATGTTAAGGTATTTTGCATAATTTAATTTGATTGATAGCCTCTGCAGCATTCATACACGACAATATTGTTCTGATAATATTTTATTTAAGCCATCAACGTATTAACCAAAGAAGTGATGCGCCACGTTCGAATTCTTCAAAGTTCCCAAAAGCATTTGCGCTTAATTTGTGAACACTTGGCGCAAGTTAAAACTTTATCACATAGTTCGAATGCCAGTTAAAGTATCGGCAACGCAATAAAGTGCACTGCATACCACAGCATTGATGGTGCGCCATGTACGGGGCCGCAGTCAGCCAGCCGTTTACAATCTGCCAAATTGTCAACACACATATTTTCCGACAGCCGCACTGTCCCACATCGCTTCCCTGCCGCTGCTCGAACATACTTTGCTCATTAATATTTAACACCACAAATCATGCTTTTACGAGCTATAGATGCGATTGGCGAAATGCTGCTTGGGTCTGTGTGTGTGTGTGGGGGTGTGTGTTTGGGCAGAGCTGAGCAAAGCAAAGCCAAATAGCAAAGCAGAAGAGAAGAAAAAATTAAATCAATTTGCCGTACACTTTAAAAGCGAACCCAATTCATTTCTTATTAATGCCAGGACACGCAAAGTGATTGTCCCTTTCTCTACTTAGTTGTGTTGGTGCCTGTGTACGCCGTGGTAATTGAAAATTTACGCACAGCCCTTTTCAATGCTGTGTCGATGTGCCGCATCTTGGACTCGGTATCCGTGTCGGCTGCTGGTTGTCTGCTTCGACTAACGCAACCAAATTTAATGTGTAACTGAAAGTTGCCAGCAAGTTCACCTCACATACAATCTTCTGTATAGAAGAAATACGTGCAAAAGATGTGCAAAAGCGTCTCTCTGTCATTGTTGCTCTTGTTTATCACTCGGCCATCGGCCGGCTTCAGCATTATTTGTCAATTTGAGCAAAGGAAATTTACATTTCTGCACTGAGCGAGCCACTATGTCCATTTATTCATTGTATAGCCGCTTCATTTGTGCGTTTGTGTGCCGTTTTTGTTTGCATGCGTGCACAAAACGGGTTAAAAGGTAACATTGTGCTGCTATTAAATCTTCTTCAATTCACGTTTGATTGACATGTTTATAAGGGTTTCTATGTTGACTGCAGCCGCACCAGGCCCGATCAGTGTGGCAGGAGGCTTTAAAATCTTTTAGCTTGTGATAAATTGTATGCCCGACATTCGGGCGCAGTCAAGTGAGTCGAAGTATGTGGGTGTGCCGTTGACATGCCGGCTGACTGGCACACAGCACAAAAAAGGGACATGACTATGTGACTTTTTGCCGTTCACTGCCATCATTATTCTTGTAACTTGAGTTCATCGCCTTGTGGGGGCATATTTACACGCTTCAGCGCATTTCCTTTACACAAACAAGTTTTCCTGACTTTTTGCATGCGACGCATGCACGTCCTCCCGGCGCTATTCCGAAGTTATTTAAATTAATTGAAGTAAAATCTGCATTTATTTAAATTAATCAAAGCCATGAAAGGCGTAAGCGCAACATTTTGCATACATAAACAAATCCTTAACAATTCGAAAGTGTAAAAGCTTTCAATGACGATGACGGCGAAAATAGCTCTTTATATATCAACACATAATTATTTACATAAATTCATGCATCATTCAACACTCAACCTTCATGGCCCACTCACCCATTCGGTTGTTGTTACTCATACGCCCTGTCGGCCAGAACGAAAGTCAATTGTAGCGCAATGCTGTACTTGAAGTTCTGAAGTTCTTGAAGTTGCTTGCAGTTATTTCTAGATTTATCTAATAAATTGTGCGCGTATTATTGTTTTTTTTCTTGTTTGACTCTTGCAATTGTATTTCCGCAATATTTTCTGTTTTCCTTATTGTTTTGTTTGAAAAAAATTACATTCCATTTTTTCAATAAATTTTATTAAATTTAAGTGTAAGCGCATTTTCTTAAATGCGCTTAAAAATACTATAGCATAAATAAAATTTCTGCGTATACACTGCAAAAAAACTTAAAGGAGGAAAAAGTCTAACATTCCACTCAAGCTAACGTCTCAGTTAGCTGTGATGTAAACAAAACATCGGAATGTTTTTTTGTGTTGAGAAGTCCTTCCCTCTCTAACAAGTAAATATTTTAAAATATTCTAGGCTCATACCTATACTTAGCACTTCAGAATAGGCAAAACTGCATCAGAAAGTATCAACAGAAATTCGGAATATTTAAATATTTAATATTTGTTTCAGTAAGTATGAAAGGAACTTCAGAATAGTGCTTCAAAAAGTATTAATTTAACTCTGGCATATACAAAAAGAACTTCAGTAAGTATGAAAGAAACTTTAGAACAGAAAAGTACATTCAGAAAGTATAAACAAATATAAATTAATTTCAGATTAATTAAATGTATTTCAGAAAGTGTCAGTTGCACTTTGAAATACACAAATATGCTTTAAAAAATATGAAAAACAACTTCAGAAAGTATTTACTTAACGACGTATACAAAATGTGCTTCAGAAAAAATTTGAAATATATAAAAACCCTCAGAATAGTCAAATGTACTTTAAAAAGTATCAACTGAACTTCAAAGTATATAAAATTTGCTTCAGTAAATATGAAAAAAACTTCATAACAGTCAAATGTAATAAAATGTGCTTCAGAAAATATGAATAAGGAACTTCAGAAAATATGTATCTTCAGAATATTTAAATGTACTTCAGAAAGTATTAACTGAACTTCGAACTAAACGTGCTTCAGTAAATATGAAAGAATTTTTATAACAATCAAATGTACTTCAGAAAGTATAAACAAATATGAAAAAAACTTCAGACTAATGAAATGTATTTCAGAAAGTGTCAATTGCCCTTCGAAATAGAGAAAATGTGCTTTAAAAATATGAAAAGGACATTAGAAAGTATTGTATTAATTTCGACATATACAATATGTACTTCAGAAAATATTTAAAATATAAAAGAAACTTCAGAATAGTCAAATGTACTTCAGAAAGTATTAACTGAACTTTGAAGTATACAAAATGTGCTTCAGAAAATATGAATATGGAACTTCAGAAAATATGTAACTTCAGAATAGTCAAATGTACTTCAAAAAATATTAATTGAACTTCGAAGTATACAAACCGTGCTTCAGTAAATATGAAAGAAACTTCAGAACAGTCAAATGTACTTCCGAGAGTATAAAAAATATGAAAGAAAGTTCAGAATAGTCAAATTTGCTCCCGAAAGTATTAACTAAACTTTTAGTATATAAAATGTTCTGGAAAATGATATTCAGAAAGTACTAACTTAACTTCGAAGTATACAAAACATGCTTCAGTAATATGAAAGACGTTTCAGAACAGTCAAATGTAAAATGGAATAGTTAAATGTCCTACCGAAAGTGTACAAAAATATGAAATCAACTGAAAATAAGCTTCAGAAAGTACAATAATTATGAAAGCAATTTTAGAATAGTCAAATTTATATCTGAAAGTATGCAAAAATATGAAAGAAATTTCAAAAATGTGCTTCAGAAAGTACAATAATTATGGAAGCAACTTTAGAATAGTCAAAATGTACTTCAAAAAGTATCAAGTTAACTTAAAACATTAAACAACTTCAGAAAATATGTATTAAAAAAAAAAAATTTTTTAAATATGAATTAAACTTCAGAAAACCCAAAAGTACTTCAGAAACTATGAAATGAACTAGAATATAATATTTTAATATTCAATATGTTGCATGTATGAAATAGTCTTCAGAATGTGGACAGAATATAAATAGATTTTAGAATATATAAAATTAACTTTCGAACTTATAATAGATAGAATATAGATTTCAGAAAATATAAAATTACCTTCAGCTATCAAGTGTACTTCAGAAAGTATGAAATTAATCTCGATATATATTTTAAATATGTTTCTGAAAATATGAGATGAACTGAATAATACATGAAATACACTTCAGAATCCTAACATCATGAAAAAATATGAAATGAACTTCAGAAAAGTCCAAAATATTATGAAAAGACTTTAAAATATATCCATAATTTTGAAATGCATTTAAAAAAAAATCAAATTTATTTTGAATAAAAATGTTATCTCTCATCTCAAAGCAATTGATCTCCCTGCAGATGTTTTCCCCAGCACTTATGATCTTGATGGATTCAAGGCAAGAGTCCATAAATTCTTCACCCAACATCCTTTCTCCCAACCTATATATCCTTCCTGAACCAGCGCAATGCCCGCATTTATAGGGGTTTCCCCTGCGAGTTGGCTCGTATTTAAACAAAAAAAATTTATCTCGTAATATTTGCATAATTGTTCCAACATAATTTTTCTCAGTGTTTTTGTGAAAATCGAGTCCAATGTATCGCATCACATTGACTTATTTTGATTTCCTCCTATTACCAAAGCACTTCCTTCGGCCATTCTAATCGAATGTCCTTTCGCATTGGGCGGAAAAACATATTAAGCGTTCGAGTTTTATTCTTTTTCATGTACCGTTCTATAAAATGTTTGGAAGTTTTATTGCTGTTGCTGCGGCGTTTTTATTGGTTGTTTAGATAATTAAGTTTGCCGAATTTCAACGCATTCAAATCAAATTGTTGCGCTCGTCAGATGACATCAGCAGATGTTGCTGTTCCGTACGGAAGTTAGTTAACGACTTGAATTTTATTTTCATTTTTGTTCTGTGCCTACATTTGTAGGTATTTATTTGTAATGAAGATGGTAGGCGTGAAAATTATTGAAGAGCCAACAGCTGCCAGCAACTGAACTGCGCTTGAACATCAGATGGAATTAAGCATTGTTGGGCCTACTATGCCAATATTGCTGACTTATGCTTATTTACAACAAAGTTTCCCAAAACTAAAGAAAAAACGCAACCCAGACTTGGAGCATCCCAAAGGTTGACCCCCTAAAAGTTGACTAATTATGCCGCAATGACAGTTCGTTTCGGCAATTTGCCTGGCTGGCATTCTTGGCTGACTTGCTTTATGCTTCATTTTTTTTGCGTTTTTTTCAGTTCACTTTGCTCGCTTTGTTTATTGGCAAGTCATTCGCTTTTGTTGCAGTGCGTTAGTGCGGCTTAGCTAATTACATTATTTATTGAGCGCAACTGTACAAAGTCTCAAGGATTTTTCGTTTTGTTTATTTTCAGGTTTGCGTTTCGGGCTAATGAACTTTTGGTGTGTGTTTGCTTTTCATTTGGTTACCATTGCAGAAAAATTCGAAATATTCTGTTAAGCTCAACGATTTTGGACAGAACAAATTACAAAAAAAGTCGCATTTAAATAAGATTAGGAAATCATTTGAATAAGGAGTGCAGTATTCGAAAATTACAAGAATTTTACAGAGTGAAGAGTGAAGCATATAAAATGGTTTTTTTTTAATGTAGAAAAAACCGACTTGGTATTTTTGGATCTTGAAACTGTTACGGTATATTCAGGCTTAAGATGACTTTAATGGATGAAATATCAACATAACAACATAGGTGGCCTATTGTCCTTTTAGTGGCTTAAACTCTGACTTAATGATTTACACTTTAATGACAATGTACTGTCGATTTCCTAATCTACTTAAAAATAAAAGCACATCATGCAGTTTACGTGACTTTGTGTCTTTAAATCTCCATTCTTCAGCAATCATATATACCAGCCAGCCATTGTTTAGATAACTTGCCCCAGTTCGTCAGGGAATCAAAGTAGTTTTACTAAAATTTCTGAGCGATGTATCATTTCTCAGGTTGGTCACTTTAATAGCTAAACTTTCCTAAAAAGTTCTCTAGCAGCCGCTGCTTTCTAACTAAACTTTTTTGCACTTAATTGGGTCTTTTTTGGAAGCTGTCGAATGTCAAAGACATACAACAAAAAAGTGATTTCCGTGACAGAGTTTACTTGCATAATTGCACACCTCTGTGCTGTTGATATTTATTTGCTGTCAACACTCAACTTGGCACTAAAGAGCGGCGCAAGCATTATAAAAATGACTTGCAAGCCATCGCTGTGCTTTCAAATACTGTCGCTCTTCCTCACTTTCACTAAAAAACAAGCACTGCAGTGAAGAAAGCTTTTGATATTCATACGAATACTGCACGAAACGACAATAGAACTTCAAGCATCTTGAAGTATAGAACAACACTGAAGCAGAACAATATTAAAGTGGATCAACACTGACGTAGAACAACAATGAAGTAGAACAATACTGAAGTAGAACAACACGGAAATACAACAACACTGAAGTAGAACAAGACTGAAATGAAGCACTGAAGTAGAATATTTTCAAGTACGATCGGAGTAACTGATATTTGTTTTTGGTATTTTGTATGAAATCTAGGCTGTATTTCAAGCATTACAATAACATTAATGTAAAAAAGAACCAGGTTTAAAACATGTTTTTTTCGATATTTATTTAAGTCTGTTTCACTTGGTGTAAAGAAAAAATTCTGCTTCACTCGGTGTGAAGTAGAAGTTCTACTTCACTCGGTGTACTTGCTGTGTTTTACCGTTACTTAACCTCATTATAGCTTTCTGTTTTGATGTTTTGCTTCACAACAGAACACAAGCACTGTCGCTGCTGTAGCGAAAAGGTTTTCGAATGATGCAGTTCTTGCTTTGTTGCAGAGTAGAACTATTGAGCATTTGAATTCGCTGTCAATGCGACAATGAAGTACAGTACTTGACAGTACTGTACAGTACAGTACAGTAGTGAAGTGTGCCCAATAGAACCTTTTGTGCAGCTCTTTACTTGGCACCGCCAGGTGTCACTTACCATTAGTTCGATTTTCTTTTAGAAATAATAAATAATTAATAACATCCTGAAGTGCAGCTAAAATTACCAATATTAATTGCCCATTTGTTTGTCTTCTTGCAATTATTTAATTATTATTTCATTGCTGCAATTAGTTGGCAAATTAGTAAAAGTTTCAAACAAGAAAGAAGTCAACATTTTCGCCACTACTGTGTCGAGCAATAATTAGTTTCTGTGAGTTGCACAGAAATTAATTGAAAGTGAAAATTAATTGCAGGGGGCTTTCAAAGTATTTAACAGCTAATCAATGAGTGCAATTAGTAGCTGGAACAACGCTAAAGCAACGCAGTGCTGCTGCCAAGCGTCGCGTTGTTTCTATTAAGTGCAAATTTAGTTTAGACTTTTAATACTTTTTTACGTGTTGTTGTACAGTAAACTTGTGTGAATCATGAAAGTGTCATTGCTGTGCAATCACAAAATTCTATTTGCATGTAATGCGACACACCTTTATTTTGTGCACATAAGTAATCCTTTTTGTTGCATAGCACGAATCAGTTTCCGCCTCCTAAAAAACGAGCACATTGTGTACATGTAACGCGCACAGAGGAAACATTTCCATTTTGTGCATAATTACAAAGTTGCATGCATTGAACAGCATTTTCGCAATGTCAAAAAGGAAAATTTCAATAGAAAAATCAACAATACACGTGAAACCAGTGAATAGAAAAACTTACATGCAACCGGCCGTAGTGTAAATTATGTTGCAATAGCATGTTTAACATCGGTCAAATGACTTGTTAGTTGTTCGTTCATTTCACGCTACTGCACAGTGATTCGACTCCATACAACCGCGGGACAAAATTAGAAGGAGTCGTCGTTGGTATATTAGTTAATCATGGTCTGCTGAATTCAAATCTCCATTTTGTTCTTCTGTAGTTCGGCAATGCCTGAGACTTAAATTTGCAAATTTCGTAAATTTTGGAGAGCTATAGCACCAAGTGTGTTGGATAGATTTTTCAGATTTTACATTTAATCGGTAACGTCAATATTGATAATTCCAAAGAGTAACACAAATTGTCTTAGGACCTTCTGGTTTTTTTTTAATTTTTTCAGTTTTCATGCTGATTGCATAGTTTTAGGGATAAATAAAATAAATTTTGTCGAAAAACACGTGTTTAGACCACTTTTCAAATTGAATTATTTTCTGAGATCGGAAGATATCGGAGGATGTAATTACATTATCGGAAAAAGAAAGAATGCTTCTTAAAATAAAAAAAATCCAGAAACACACTTTCATATACATTTTAGATATTTCTAACAGTCAAAGCATTCTATTCCGTTCATTGCATTCCTCGTATTCAAATGAACTACTACGCAAAATTCTATGGCTTTTGCTCATAAAATGAATGTTTTACGCTCAAAATTCTAAAATGTATCTAGTGAAATCTAAAGCTAAATTCAAAAATTAAAAGTGCTCTCCTGAAAACTTCATAAAATCGACTTTGGCTGCTATTCCTTACGGCCACAGATTTGTCTTTTTGCTTTTGCTAAGTTTTGTTAATTTTCAGATTTTTAATTTAGAAAAATATTTTGAAGTAAAAGTGAAGTAAAAGCCTCAGCTTTGCAAATTTTAAGAAAATATTAAAAGCGAAAATGGCCACATCATTTCTTAATCTATATTGAAAGTTTAGCAACTTTTTGGTAACCATGTATTTTTTTAATTTTGTTTACTCAATGGACTAAAAAACAGAAAATTTGTGTTTAAATTTTTTTGTGAAAAAAGTTTCGACTTTGAGCCGCCATTGCACAGACATTCATTAATTCTTTGACTACTACTTTGAGACTATAAATTTTTTGAATTTTGTCTATGAAACGAATCACTTGGTACTGGCGCGAATTTTGCATTAATATGAAACATTTCGTCACCGCAGAAAACGAATGTCGTATGTTGCATTGAATTTAGTAGCACATACGACAATCGTTTTCTCAGGAGACGATTTGTTGTTTGAATGTTGAAAATTAAAACCTAAAATTCAATAACACTGTACAACAGCATTTTTGCAACAAAGTAACGACCGTATATGTCTGAAAGTGGACGTCGTACAAATAATTTTTTCTGAACAAAGTCAAAGTTCAGCACGTCTCAGTTTTTTTAATTTGCTGCGATGTTTAGGACAAAGTGGTTTGCATTACAAATTTTAATATATTTTGTATGCACACGAACCCCCTTCCGCTTTTCCTTAACTCCCCTTTTTCATATTTCTTGGAAAATATTTTCATAAAAAGCATGTATTGAGTAAAATATTAAATAAAATTGTCTTTTTGGGGAAATATATCTCATTAAAAATTAGGAAGAGGGGTCTTTAAACAAAAAGGCTTTTTCAATATTTTCCCCAAAAAAATAAAAAGCCTCACACACGAAACCTTAATATTTTCATAAATTGCTTGCTCTGCTTGAGAAAAATGTTGAATATTAAAAAGGAAATATTTTCGAATAGAAAATAGTTCTTTTCATTCCATAGTAAAATTAGGGAGAAGGGTCTTTCAACAAAAAAGCTTTTTCAAAATTTCCCTCAAAAAATAAAAAGCCTCACACACGAAACCTTAATTTAATACTTTTTTTTATAAATTGCTTGCTCTGCTTGAAATGTTGGGAAAAATTTTGAATATTAAAAAGAAAATATTTTCCATTAAAAATACATGGTTCATTCCATTCCATAGTCGCTTCCATAGTTCGAAATCTTTTGAATATATAAAGAATGATGAAGAAAAAAAATACAGTGAAATAAATAAATTAGATTATTAGTAAAATAAATTAGATTGAATGGAATAAATCAAACCAATAACAAATTAAGCTGTGTTCAAATTTAAAATCAAATTTTGTCTTCATAGAAACCAATTGGCCCGTTGCCATCAGACTCCTACCAACTAACATCGTCTCTCAAATTAAATGAATTAATAAATTAAATATTACAAACTTATTGTATACAAGTTTCAACACTCTTCATTGAAAGCTAACTCTATGTTTCGGGCCATTTGAGCCTTTTGCTGCCACCTACCTAACCAAACCTGCGGTGCCTCCATATCAAACTGACTTTAAATGACAAATATGACATTAAATTGCTAAAAGTTAATGAATTTACAAAACCAAATATGAATGTTTGAATTTACATATGTAAATATTAGTTTAGGCAATCGAAATATTAAACCCTCTCTTTACTTAAGCAAATAAGTGTTTTCCTTGCTTTACCTTCAACTAAATTACGTTTTGGTAGTTTGTGTTGATTTGATTTAATTTTCGAATTTATTTGCATTAAATTTTAATCAACTAACATCAACAATTTCGTTATAGTATTCCATTTATTTTGCTAAAGTCCTTTTAAAGCTTTAAATCTCACCAATCGTCAGTCAACTGCGCATTTGCATTACCTTTGCTGCTGATTAATATTTATGAGAAGTCGACAATAATTACTGACAGACGGCGAACGGGTGTGACAAGTGCTGTTTCGTCGAGACGTACTAAACAGCTATTTGTGATATTAACCCTAAGCTGCAAGGTATTAAAAATATGCAATGTTAACTTTTCATAGTTGGGAACTATTCCATTTGGGATTTTGGAACATTTGATTACTTACGGCATTTTGCAAATAACATTGGAAGTATATAGCGTATGAAAAAGAGTAAAAAAATAACACGGGTTTCGATTTGGTGAAATAATTTCAGTTTTTGATGGCAATGGCAATATGGCAGTTGCCGCCGCTTAGCTGTTTAGTGCTTTGAGTTACAAGTATACAGTGAAACCGGACCTATTTTTGACTCTCCGTAGTAGCTAACACTAAAATGTAGATAAAACCGACTTTCCTTTTGGCGCTAGTCTTTTGAACAGATAATGGAAAATTTAAGCAAAACTTCATCCATTAATTTTTACCATCAAAACTTAACAAGCAACAAGAATGATATGACAAAAATATTTACTTGTTACAGAAATTATTATTATTAATTTTCATCATGCAACAAAGGGTTAAACGCTACTAGCATTCTTACTTTCGTCAGGTTTCACGATTTTATGCTGCGTCGACAAATCGTACACAAGCCGACATTGCTGTCTGTGGCTGACTTTGCCACAGCAATGCGCTGTTGTTGTTGTTGTTGGCTCGTAAAATTCCCAAAATTCCGTAGCGTATGAAAAGGCGGTGGAGTAGAAAAGAAATGGTAGAAAAATTCCAAGCCGTAGGACCATCATTATTGAGACTTAAGCGCCGTAAATAATCATTGCGTTAAAATTAGCATTTTATTGCATTGAGTTGTCAGTAACAGACGGAGGGAAAAACATTGTGAGCAAGTTTCACAAGTTGTATTGGTGTAATAACTCATTCGAGGTTCTCTTTCTTTACTATTTCAAAAGACCTGAGTGAAGCATTGACTAGGCTCAAAAAGGGCGCGACTTCTGAGAATTTCCTTGCTAAAGCAAAGAAAATATGATTGAGGATGGAACTCTGCAGATCACGGTGGCACAGGTAGATCTGTGGACCTCTTAAATAGAGGATGTCGGAGTGTGGTTACTGGCATATTGGGAGAACACGCAGCCAAATGCTATAGTACCTGCTATCGTAACTATCAAAAGCCGAACACGAAATAAACCATCTTCCACTATCTTTGCGACTGTCCGACTCTATCGAGAAAAAGGTAGAAGATGCTGGGAAATCCATTCTTAACCGATCTCGAAGGCATAGCGAATTGCTCACTGGATTCTTTCTTTCATTACCCTCTCAAAGTAGCGGAGTGGCGGAAGGAGCAGATCACTGGTAGGGTTCAGCTCAAAGGTGGTTGAACTGAACACCAGTGAAACTAAGAAAACTAAAAAAAAAACAAAGAGGGACATATCCTATGTATAAACTAATCACATACTGAGCTCCATCAGGGGACTAAGACTAAGACTAAGACTAAGACTAAGACTAAGACTAAGACTAAGACTAAGACTAGGACTAAGACTAAGACTAAGACTAAGACTAAGACTAAGACTAAGACTAAGACTAAGACTAAGACTAAGACTAAGACTAAGACTAAGACTAAGACTAAGACTAAGACTAAGACTAAGACTAAGACTAAGACTAAGACTAAGACTAAGACTAAGACTAAGACTAAGACTAAGACTAAGACTAAGACTAAGACTAAGACTAAGACTAAGACTAAGACTAAGACTAAGACTAAGACTAAGACTAAGACTAAGACTAAGACTAAGACTAAGACTAAGACTAAGACTAAGACTAAGACTAAGACTAAGACTAAGACTAAGACTAAGACTAAGACTAAGACTAAGACTAAGACTAAGACTAAGACTAAGACTAAGACTAAGACTAAGACTAAGACTAAGACTAAGACTAAGACTAAGACTAAGACTAAGACTAAGACTAAGACTAAGACTAAGACTAAGACTAAGACTAAGACTAAGACTAAGACTAAGACTAAGACTAAGACTAAGACTAAGACTAAGACTAAGACTAAGACTAAGACTAAGACTAAGACTAAGACTAAGACCGTTTGCTTGTTAAATTTTTGCTTTAAATGTTTCCTCACCAACAAATGTGCGGTTCACTTTAATTTGCGCAATTGCTGAAATTAAAGCAATTACTATCGTGTGACATTGTGTGCTGCCGCATGCAAAAATGCCGCTTGTAAAGCTCAATGCAAATAGTTGCCGAGCAACCACTTTCTGGCAAGCGAAGCACACTGCCAAATGGGTCAAGTCACAGCAATGACAACTTTCACTTGTGCCAAAAATTGCTTTTAATAAATACCATTTTTTTTTAATGAACAGAGAAAACACAGAAACATGGGTAAATGTTATTGTAATGCAAAATGGGCGGGCACAGCAATGTTGTGGATTTCGCTCTGCTGTGAGGCGACTGCGTGGAGCCGCAACGACCACAGTCACACATTCACACAGCCACGCACACATACAAATATGTTGTATGTTTTTTTTTCTTAAATGCAAATTTTGACGCAGCACCAGTGATTGCAATTCAAACTCTACTCGATTACAGCAAGTTCTCCATAAATTTGTAAAATATTTCGATAAATGTTAATCAACGTAATTTTTGCGTAAACCTCTTTGGTCCATGTAGCCCTTTTGTGTTGCTGTGTGTAGCAGCAACAGACTTTAGGACGCATTGACCGTTTGCCAAAAATTGCCAAATACAGAAATCGAAATTGTTGAAATTCATTTAATTCTCCACTGTTGGTAGTTAAAGTTTCAAATATTTGCAAAGCATACAAATTGCAAAGGCAACAATATTTAGGTTTTATAAAAATGTAATTCAGAGTGTATGTAAATATGTAAGCGTTCGTTTGTTTGCTTACATTTACTTGCAATGTTAGCAAAACAGTTTTAAAAGCATTTTACCTTCTAAGAATTACTGAATATGAACCAAAACGGCGTAAGGGCTCCATATACAAATGAATAAATTCATGCAACAAACAAATTCACTGAGTTTAATATTTATGTTTCATATTTATTTTTACATGGCGACTCTGTTTAAAATGAGTACACAAGCATTTTTGCAGTACTTTCTAGTTAAGGTTAAATTGAAAATTTTTTTCTAATATTTCTAATATTTTGGTTATTGAACATATCAGCAAATTGATTGATGTATGAATGGGAAGTTACATGGACAAACAAAAGAAAAGATATATAGAAAGGCCAACGAATAGATGGACGTAAGAATGGTTGAATGGATGGAAACACGAATGAACAGATGAATGAACGAACGGACAAATGAATGGCCGATCAGATTAATAGATGAATGGTAGTATTAATAAATGGATGAGTGATGTATGGATTGTGAGATTTATAGAAGAACAGATGGACAGGAGGTGGACAGACGTATGGATGACAAACGTATGGATAGATGATTGAATAGTTGGGCCAATAAAGTAAGTGATGCTTAACCCATTGCTGCCGGGTACCAGTTCCGCCCATACGATTTTGATACAATTTCATACACAACCTGGAATTGACCCAAAATGATCAGAAACAAAATTTCAGCTTTCTATCTCTGCACTTTGCTGAGATATTTATTGGGTATTTTGTATCCATTAAGCAGCAATGGTAGATTTTTTTCATAAGTTTTAAAGTGATCAGCTAAACACGTGAACAAAAGAAGTATTGTTTACAGGTGATTTAGGAGGCAGAAATTTGTGAGGTTCTAGGGCCACTACGTTTTACCACATTTTCAACCTCCGGAAAATTCACAATTTTAGGAGTCTGGTAACTCTAGCTAGATGGCGGAATTTTAGGGTGACCTCCACTAGACTAAGGTGTTCCATCTTTACCCCAACCATCCCTATCAATGATTTTGAGATGTCTCTACCGCGAACTTTTTTGTGATTTTTTTAAAAAGTCAGTTTTCATGGGTAAAATTTTACCCATTAGGCAGCAATGGTTAAAGGGATAGCCTGAAAAATGCGATTGGAAAATGAATGGTAATACAAATGATAGGATAGACTGAAGAATTCACGATCAGATGCATGGATGGATAGTTAATAGGTGGAACAGGTGGACGTACAAATATATAGTCTGATAAAATTATGGATGGGCAGGCAAACTATTGGACCCTTGAAGTGGATGAACCTATGGGCAAACGAAACGATATGTAAAAAGATAAATGCAGACAGACAGACACTCATATGAACAGATAGATGGATGAGCACAGTAAAGAGTGGACAACGGACGAGCAAATGGACGGATGGGAGAATGAACAGGCGAACATACAGACATACGGATAAATCAGATGTATGGACGTGTAGATGAACGAAAGGGCAGGTGGAAAGGCAAATAAACTGATAGGCGGACAGACAGATGACCAGTGAAACAGGCAGACAGATTGATAATGGAATGAGCAGAAAAACAGATAGATGGATAGATGGATTGAAGCATAGATGGATGGATAGATAAATGTATGGACCAGAAAACAAATGGCTGAATGGATAGATAGTTGGATTGGATAGTCAGGCGAATATATGGACCTACGGATCGATCAGATGGACTGACGTAAGGGCAGAAAAATGAATGAAAAGATAGATTTACAGTCAAGTAAGTAGACAGATGGATGGATGGATTGAATAGTAGGATGGATTGAATGACAGTTGGACGGATAGCTAAACAAGTAAACGAATTGATGAACAGATGACATACGAATAGTTATAGTTCATATAGTTTATTCTGAATAATAAACCTCTTAAAAGCAGTGTTGGCAGATAATGACTTTATTCTAATCTTGAAAAGGGCTGACATTTTTTTTCAAATATTTTAAAAAATCTCCCAACAACCCTTTTACATTTTTTTTCATTATAAACTAAGGACTTAAAATTATCATAAACAAAAACTATATTTAAAAATAACTTAACAACTTAGCATAAGCAAAACATACTTGTGTGAAAAATGAGATCAGTATGAAATTGGCGTTTGCAAACTTCCTTCATTTATTGTTGTACTACAGTGGTGTCTGGATATAGTGAACTAATTATTGCAAGGCCTGTTCACAGTATTGAGGTTGTTCACTATATCAAGGTGAACATTTTTGTTCAAAAACTCGTTTTATTTGCTCAAAAAACACTTTTTGTTTTTGGCTTAAAAATGTTCTTCCATATTTAGAGGCTCGATGTCAAAATTTGGGTGTTCCGATATAGGTGTTCACTATATAGGGGGTTCACTATACTCAGACACGACTGTGTCTACTTTGAAGCATAATTTATTAATTAAACACTTAAGCTTTCAATATTCAAGACTTTAGCGCCTCTAATGATGTCAAATGTATCATCATCAAAATCTACTAAACTTTCTCCTGAAATATTTTTATTCTCAAAAATTCTCCTAAAAGGCCAAGAATCTTCTAAATTCAAGAGGAAATCTTCTGGTCTGGCAACACCGCCTAAAAGTATATTGCCATAAGTGATTCTCAAGATATCTTTTGCTCTTAGAATGAAGCTTACACTGATTTGTCCGATATCTTCAAACATCAACTATGCTTAAAGTTTACCATAGCTTAACTCTCGCTGTTAGTTGTTCCAAATATCCAAACTTGAAGAAGAAGTTTCACTGTTAAAAATTTGGCCGAATCTTTTTACTGTCAAAATTAAAGTCGTTGAATTTTTTATTATCGATTTTGATTTTTATTTTTTATAATAATTTATTTCCATTATATCGTAACACAGATTAATTCCACTAAAAAATAAAAATAAAAACCAAATAATCACACTTCACCATTCGCCATATGTGGCGAATCATTAAACTGAATTGTAAGAATTGTTTTTTTTGCAATTTCTCAATTTTCCCGATTCGTGCTTCATTGCTGGCCGTGTGGAAGTTACGCGATAGCGCGCAGCTCGCCGATAGTGTTGCTAATCAGAAAGAAACACAACACACGGCCAGCAGCAAGCACCGCGAGCGCACTACGTAACGATGCAAGCACCCACCAGCTGCGCTCGTGGAGAATGCCAAAAGTTGGCTGACTGCATTCGCCAGTGCACTCGCTCCGCCATCTCCGTGCCTCGCCTCGCCTCGTTGCAAAGTAGCGCGCGTAATTAATGGCCACGTTTGTTGTTGGCGGTGCAAAAGGGCAAAAGTAAAAAGGGCGGAAAGTTTTCACGCAGCGTGCAGCATTGCAGGTAGCGTTGCACACAGTGGCAACGCCATTATGACGGCCAGCTGGCCGCCGCTCTTCATCTGCTTAATGGAATGCCGACTATTAAGAAATTGAGCACGTCCGTATGTGCGCGTTTATGCGCCGGCGGCGAGGCGCACTGTGAATTGGCTTATGCCATTTGTTAAGTGAGGAAATGGCGAATAATTGAAGTTTACTGCGATGTTGGCATAATAAACACATGAAAAATGCACCACGGGCGAATGATTGTGGAAATTTTGGAATTTAGGAATTTTTGTAAAATTTAAATTTATTCTTCGCACATACACGCGGCACGTCTATTTTGTGCGAACTGGAATACATACTTACATACGTTAGTTATTTACGATGATAGTTGAGAAGGAATTTTTGATGAATGATGGACGGGAAAGTACTGTGTAGTTGGGTGGATTAAAAATTAAAAAAAAAATTCCTACATACTAAGGACTAACATACTATGCCTCTATGATCACTCAAACAATTTTTCTAGGCTGGGTCAAGTTTAGGTAATTGTGACAAGTAGAACAGTAACTAGTAGCCAAAGGATCAATTGGAAAGGGGACAAATTTATTATTATTTTGGTTCCCATATGCTACCGGTTTTTTATTCTTGATTTCATAATAGTCCTCATTGAAAAAAAAGGCCTTCTCCATTGTGATAAACGTAACTTGAATGCATTGAGTTATAGAAAATCGATCCAAACTAACTGAGAGCGCGCAATCTGTTTTACTGCTCTCTCTTATCTACAGCTGAGAATTTACAAAACTCAAATTGGATCACACTTTATATTCCACTAGGCGCAACGACCTTAACAAGACCTACAAAAAAATGTCCGCTGTGTGTCTGAGCGGCACGAAAACTCATTATCGTAACACGTTCGTGCGCTTCAGCTCACTTTGCTGCCAACACTGCTGCCCAATTCGCTCCTACTAAATATTTCTATCTACGAAATGTACTCACAAATTCTATATTTTTGTGCTTCACATTTTTACAGGCTCGTAAAATAAATTCGCCATTAAAAAGTTTTTGCACCTGATTCAGTGGCCGCTGCACAGGTCGGTCGCCGAGCGTTGCGCATCACTTGTCGCCAACATTCTCGCTGCATATTTAAAAATCATAAATTTCTGGCAACGTGCCAAGTGTGCGCGCAGACAGCGACCCACACATCCAAAGCCATATCGGGACATGAATCCCAACGTCGCAGTCGCTGTCGTTGGTAATATTTTCACGTCGAAACTGTCACAAGTTGGCTTTCGGCTGGGCGTTGGTGCTGGCACAGTGCCCAGCCAGTCACCCGCATTACAATAGCAAAGCCAATCCAACTTGCAGTTCAACGTTCGTTGGCCACGCCCTTTTGTGCGCCCAAGTGCTGTCGCATAATCCGAATTCTGTTAGTTGCGAGCATCAACGTTGGCTTCGGTCTATCAACGTTGGCAACGCACTTGGGACGAACTGCTGTCAGGTCGGCTTAACGCTCGAATTGTGTCGCGTCTAAGCGGTCACCCGGCAGCTTTAAATTGTAAGCCTTTTCACATTTTAATTGGCTGCAGCAACAACTGTCACAAAAAACTCTTTTGCGCTCTATGACACTTTCTTTCCGCCTTCCATGCATTCCACCAGCTGTCCGCTGAGTGGCAGCCGAATCTAAATTTCATGCGCTCCATCCGCCCAAACTGCATAACTAATGCTCAAGTTGGAATTTAATTAAGCCGGCCGCTGCAATGCTTGAGTATGTATATGTGTATGTGTGTGTGTGTATAGTAGAAATAATGAAAGCGCTTAGCTGTCTGCTGCCTAAGAAAGTTGCAGAAATGCATCAAGAACTTTAGAGCAACGAAAGAGCTGTCCGAACGGTTCAACTAAGCAAAAAACGCGGCAACGCCCAAAAGCACTCAAGTGTAAGTAAGCTTCAAAATAATTGCTGAGACTGAAGAATTTTGTCTTTGAAACAAAATTTTTGTGTTAATTTAATTTGCAGTTTTTAATGCTCACATTTTTATTTGCCTGATGAGTTTACTAGGATATGCTCCAAACTTTCTCAATAGCTACGATTTTAAGTAAGCAAGCAATTATACATTTGCCTAATAACAATTTCTGGGTAAAGGTGCTTCCCTGATGAATCTACAGAAGAAGCTGCTTGTCACTGAGCTGCAAAAGGATCAATGAAGTTTTTTAACTATGGCAAGACACCCAGTTAACATTGGTACGTAAGTCAAAAAACAAAGAGAAGTTTCACAGACTTCATATTGCTGACCCCAGCTACATGGATGGATGGATGGATGGATGTGAAGGGAGCCGAGGAAATTACGTAAGGGAGGTCATTACCTCAAGCACTCAGGCTTTATAGCCCATTGTACTTAAAGATCAGGAAAGAGGTTGATAGAGGAGATGGGAATGGGAAAAGAAGAAGTGAAAGTGAGTGGACTCATTAATGAATCAAGGACTCATTAATAAATCTCAGGACATCACACGGGGTGAGAGAATGAACTTCGTCCTCATAATATCCGAACCCAGCGCAATCTCGTTATACAGAAGGCAGGACATGCACAGAGAAAGTGCTATGTACACCCCAGCTACATACTTGTCAACTTCATTGAACTTATCAGAGATCGACGTTGGTGACTTGGAGCTGTTTTGAAATCAGCGCCTTGACTTTGTGTCACTCATCACCCCAATAGTTTCATTCATTTCACAAATCGTAGATCAACTTTTCTGTTATATTCTGTTTAAGTTAATTGGGAAGTTAGCAAATAAGCTTCGGATTTGAGTTTCATTTCAAAGAATTTTGTGGAGGTTTAATTTGAAAATAAGAACTATGTCACTTTGCCTTGAAGCGGACTTATGCATTTAAGGGCTAAAATTTTTGTTACTAAGAAATTGTTTTTCCTTTTCAGATATGGTCTACGCACTTAGCGAGATTTCCTTACTAATTGTTTTCTTTGATGATTCTTGTTGTTGTCAGGTAACGTATTTAATACTCAATCACTAGAAGCGCAGAATCACTTGAGCTTTCATATGAGTAGTTTTCCTTCGTAATGTTATGCTGTATAATTTTTGATGTTACAAGTTCTTCTATTCATTTTCGCCTCAAACACATTGCAGTCAGGATTGCAGAAGGCCTCCAATGTGGAGATTTGTGGTAGCAACAATTCGTATACACTTTGCAGTCAGGATTATAAAAGACCTCTGACTTCAAGATTTGCGGTTGGAAATATTTTAATATTCTTACTTTTGAGATTTGAGAGCCGAAGCAAAGTCTTCTTGGAACACATATTTATTCCAGAGGCAATGCTATTGATTTGAGGCTTTAGGAAAAACGTCAATATTACAATAACCTTTAATCTTAATCTCAATGTACTCTAGCAAATCTCGCTTAATGGTAATGACACCTAAACCATGAAAGGAATGAAAGGAACAGCAAGTTTTGTCTACATAGCAGTCCTTGCCATCATTGGATTTTTAAAATTTCATGACTAACCAAAATTTCATGACAAACCAACTAGAAATTTCTCGTACTAAATGGTCTCTGAATGTGACTTTGCTATTTTTCCAAATTTTTTTAAAGCAGCCCTGTAAATGTACAGACTACCTATACACACAAACATATGTCCTTATTTTATTTATAACTTTAATTTCATTAAGTTTCGACATTTCGTATAAATTTTCAAGTTTTATTTTGTGTTCATTGTTGCGACGTTCACTTGTATGTGTTTAGCACAAATATTATCTCTTTCCGCATGAAAAATGTAAATAGCTTAATACAAAAATTTAAAATTCTACACACAACTAAACGAATGAGCAGCACCAAGACGTCAGTGATGCCAAAAGACGCCGTCATAATTTCTTAATTTTTGCTCTGCACAGCAAAATCGACTGAAAGCGCACCAGCGCCAGACATACAAATGTCGACGCGAATGGCAGCGCACAAGCAAATAGTTGCCAACTTTAAAGCCCATTTAAAGCCATGTCATGTGACAAAATGGGAAAGCGCCAACGCCTTTGGCCATTAGGCAACGTTTTCGTGTGCTGGCAACGGCCTGTCGCTGTGGGCCAATTTTGTCACAACGCCATTACGGTCTCCCTTCGGCAGCGCCTTCATACAATCAAACATGCACACACGCACACACACATATATTATGCGCACATAGATCTATTTACTTGAAAGCTTTAGAATGGCAACTAAGCCTAAGCAAGTTTAATGCAAAATTGGCATTAAATTTGCAAATAAAAATGAAACTTTAACTATTTTGTTTTTTTTTTCACTACACACATTTATCTGCGCCAAATTTAAAGTTCAAGCAGAGAATGTCTTACAGAAAGACAAATAGTTTAAATGGGCGAAAATGGCCAACTTTGGTCTTAAAGCCCAATGACAAAGCCAAGTTTAGCATTGAAATTCAGGCGCACATTTAATTTGCCGTTATTGCATTCTTTCGACGAAGAATGAAAAAGCGCACTTTATGCAAATTTCACGCCTCAAAGTATGCTGCGAACTGGCAGCACAAAATGCAGCCACCGCAGCAACGATCTCTGGCATTTACGCGGCGACCTTCAGCGAGCAATTCGCATTGGCCAAGAGGCTAAGCTTAACTTCTAAGCAATGCCAAGCGGTACTGTTCTCATTTAATGTAATTTATTTGCGCATGCAAATTCGACAATGCCGCAGGCACTCACACTGCGGCAAATTGCGCTGCCACGACGTTTAAGCGGCTCGCCGCCACTGCAGCCAACAGCAGCCAACAGGCAAATAAGTTGTGCGCGGTAAATATTCTAGTAACGCCCGCGGCATCAGCGCCGAATTGGCTGCGGTTACTTGGGCTGCCATGTTTGAGAGTGTCTCTGTGTGTGTGTGTGCGCGAGTGTGTAATTGTAGTTATGTGTGTAATGTTCAATATTGTGTGTTGAACTGCAATGTCGAACCGAACCACAGCATTTGCCGTATGCGGTGACCGCATTCGCGTGTAGATACTGAGGTCGTATTGTTGTTGTTGTTGTTATTGTTCAGTTTTCATGTTGCCAATCGTTGGCAAGCCTGCAACACGTTTTGGCGCAATTAGAGCGCGAAAGATAATTTACAAAAAATATTGGTTGTTAGTAGTGTTCGACCGAAGGTGGTTTTTGGCCGAAGCAGAATATTCTGCATAGCTAAAATAACACCGTGCAACAAAAATTAAAAAAAAATTGTTCACTCCCGAAAAAATCCATATGGGCATGAAACTAGAGACCAAAAATAGTAATACTGCGTACTCAGTTTTTCATTTCTACATCCTTCGTTCTTTCAAAAGGACTTCAAAAATTTGAAGGGGATAAAAAATAAAAATATATAAAAAAAGACAAGTGATCAAGGAGATTTTGGGTTTTAACAAAAATTTTCAAGGATATAAAGGATTAAAATTTTCAAAGGACCTATTTCGTATCCTTTTTTGACAAATAGATAAAAAATCAATTCTTGAGCCTTTTCTCTTTCATTTGATATTCATATCGCCATATTCTAACAACGTTAAGTATTTTTTTATATTTTTTGTATCCCCTTCAAAATTTTGAAGTCCTTTTAATAGGACAAAGGATATAGAAATGAAAGACTAAGTACGCAGTATTACTATATTTGGTCTCTAGTTTAACGCACATATGGATTTTTGCCGGTGTGAAGAAAGCTGTCGCACGGTGTAACTGGCCGAAGCCGAATACTAATAAGTATTATTTTAAGGAAAAAAATGATCCAATTTAGTCGTTCTTTCTCTAGTCATTTCTTCCACTTGCGAATTCATAAAATAATATATTAGTAAAAAATATATTAGTAAAAAAACCAAAAACAAAATCTTAAAATTCTGTTTCTAACAAAAAAATGTAACAACTCAATTGATATAAATAGCTGATTAGAGATCATTTTTATTAATCGCAATCTTGAGTTCGAAATATTGATAAAACCCGATATTTGATAAAAGAGCAAACTGACTGGCATTACAGGACGAAAACCTTCGGCAAAAGTATTCGGCTATTTTGGTCGAAGCCGAAGATTTCAAATTGGCCGAATAGGCCGAATACCAAAGCCAAGGACGAATATTCGGTGGGACACTAGATTTAAGTGATGCGGCGTTTAGTTGATTCTTGGCGCCGCTGTAGAAATATTTATAACCTTACTTGTTGTTTCTGGTAACCAAGTTGACAGTGGGTCACAGAGGGTTTCATTTTGGGGGGTTGAGCTCAAAAATTGTACACGAACTTTTGAGCTCAACTCCGTTTAAAGCTATATTTTACGTCAGAAATTTTTTTGGAGAGGTTGAACACCGCTCCCTCCACCTATGTGTGCCACTGAAGCTTCATCACTTGTTCCAATGTGTTGAAATCTGCTATAAGGAAGACGCTGCACTGATAGGTCGAACAGGCTCAATTGTTTGAAAATTGAAGCAGCCCATTCACATAGAGTTGCGATTTCAACAGCAATTCGAACTAAACAAAATATATTTAACCCTTATGTGTGTGATGGGGTACCCGGGTACCCAAACCACTTTTATATCGAAATTTTATATACTTGCGGATAACCCAAGAAAGATGAATCTTCATGACAACTCCCAAAATGGTATTCTGTCTTTATTTTCGAGTTTTTAATTCCATTTATTATATTTTGGAGGGTGTGGCACAACATTTTACTTTTTACACCGTTACCCGTGTGCTGGGGCACCCGGGTACCCCAATACATTTTAGATGGAGTTGCATGGATTTCATAGATTTTTCCTGTAAGTAAATTTTTCTAAACTTAATAATTTGTAATAAAACAATTTTATCAACGAAAAACAATCACTCAATCGAGGAAACGAAAAAATTGATTTCGGTTATATAAATTTATAAACTCCACGATATTTTAGATTTGCAAACAGGATCCAAAACAACTCTCTCGCATACATTTATCGACATTCGCCTTTAGCGGGTTTTCCTGGGTACAGTTGACCTTGGAGATGATAAGAATTTCTTGCGTCACAAGCCCAATAAGTTGTTAACTCATATTTTTCAGGCTTCGACGTTATATATTGCGTAAAGCGTCCTTTTCGGTTGGTTTCACGCCAAATTATGTCACAAATTTCAATTGATAAAATACTTTTGAATATAGCTTTTGCTGTGCATACTGTAGGAAGAATCGAGTATATTGTAGGAAGAAGTGGCCTCTATTCTTCCTACAATATAATAAAAAAATAATAATAAATAATAAAACGATGGCAGACTACGCCGAAATGGCTGAAGTCTGTATGCCGTCTTTATCACAAAGTTCGATATTTGGATATTTATCTTCCTCGCTACCATTCGAATCATATGAGACGATAATTTTCTATGCAACCCGCAGGCTCAGCATGAGGGGCTTCTATTGCTGCGTCGTCAACTGATGGAATATGTTCATCTTCGCCTTCAGAAATGGAAAATTCTTCATCACTTTTACTTTACACTTTTACAGGGATAAATCTTTCAGAACGAGTTCTTGCTCGGGGGATCCGAAATAATAACTCATTTCCGAATTTGTTAAGATCTTTCACAATGCAACTTAAACTAATTACTAACGACTAATTAATTTGTTATAAAGTTCAAATGTCAAAAATGTTCACGGGGAATGATCTTCCATTGAAATTTATAGCAGCTTATAAATAGAATTCCCCTTTTTATGAAAGGGGGATTCGAAATTGCAGAAAAATGCATAACTGGAAATTAAAAAACAAGTTTGCAAGTAATTTTTTGTAACAAGGGAAATCCCAAAATGTAAGGGAGAGGGCTGGGTTGTGAACAGGGGTTTTGTTTTTTGGCTCTAACTTTTCACAGAATAAAGATATCGAAGATACCGTTGGAAAGGTGAATATATAACGCAACTTTTTTATAAGGACAAATTACCGTTTTGATTGAAATTTAACTCTCTACGTCCAATTTTCTAAGGACTTGATTTTTTTGCTTTTCCAAAAAAGTGGCTGGGTTGTGAACCATCTGGAAAATCCCTATTAAAGTCGGAAAATACGAAGAAAACACCCATAATTTTTAAGTAAGTTGAGGATTTATTTAATCAGGAGGCCTCAAGAGGTAAAAAAAAGTTATAATGACGCAAATTAGGCCAAAAAATCGCAATGAATGAAAGTGCTCAATTTTTTGAATTTTCATCCTAATCGGTGTCGCAATGTTTGCTTGTAAAACACGAACGCGTTCTCTCATTGGCCCACTTCACGTGAACTCAAGGAAATCGAGTGAAATTACATAAAATTACTTTGTTTTAATATATCCGTCCATATTTGACAGTGTTAGAACAAATGTAGTACGAAAAACAGGTGGTTCATAACCCAGCCACCTCAGTGGTTCACAGCCCAACCACGATGCCATTTTGGAAACTTTAAAATAAACGACACTTCCAATCATAATTCGACATAAACAAATATTGCATCATAAAATAGAATCAAAACACTAAATAAACATGTATTACACAGACCTTTTTGCAATAAGCTCAGTCACTTGGATAGCACTTTAAAAAAAAGCCAACAAGTTTTCGCAGTCGATTTTCAAACACGATGTCTTTCAAACTCGATTGCTGCCACAAGCAATACGTGTTTGTACTTCGGTGTAACCACAAAAGCAGAGTCATATCATAAGACATACTTGACAGTTGAAAGATTGGCGATATGGCAATTAGGGAAAGAAAAAACGGTAATGGTTCACAACCCAGCCTGGTTCACAACCCAGCCCTCTCCCTTACTTTTATATTATTGAAAGCTTTAAAACTAAGCAAAAACAGTAAAATGTCTTACAGTGCGACAAAAAGTAAGTAATTTTCATACAATTTGTACTGGGGTACCCAGGTACCCCATCACACGGGTTAAAAATATATTAAAAATATATTAAAAAAAACAAGTTGTAAAGAAAGTAAGTGACAGACAAATTACCCATAGTCTATCACAAACAACACATTTTCTCTCATGTGAAAACTAAAAACTACATTTAGCTTCTTAGTAAAACTGTGCCAGTTCGCGAATTTTGTCCCATTAAAAGGACACATTTTTATAGCTTAAAGTTTTCAACACATTTGGAATAACCATCACCGAAAGTTTGGTTTTAAATTCTGCCAGTCAGTGGCTGCAATGTTCAGTGGGATGGAAAAGAAAAAAAGTAAAAATGTAATAAACGGAAAATGCAAATTTGTAAATTGCCCGTCAAGTCTTTGGTTTCTTTTGGCAGTGACATTTTAATTTTAAAAAGCGTCAAGTGTTTTCTTAAAATAAATACGAGTACATAACATAGGAATACACATTAAAGATAACCTTAAATAATTGCAGTATTGGTTTATATGAAAGATTGAGTTCATGTTGAAAGTGAAACAAAAAGACTCAAAGGTATTTAAAGCGTTAAAAGAATTTTTGTTCATCAAAATAAAAGAGTTGAGTTCTTCCTGAACTTTTGCTTACAGAAAATAAACAATCACATCATACACATAAAATAAATAAAAACGACAGCCTAATAACCAAACTTAAGCCCAGCTTCTTGCAAAGATCTCTGTTGTGCTTGTGAATTGGTACATTTTGCCTATGTCTCGTCCTGCGACCGATTTAAGAAACACAGTTTAATGCCATTTGGAAAGTTTTCATGAGAAAATTTATTATTATTAAAAAAAAATAAAAATAAAAAATTAGTATTATTTATTATCATTAAATTTATTAGAAACTTTATTATTATTTATTATTATTAAAAGGAAATCGAACTTGGAGTCGAGCCACTTTGATGGAAGAATTACATTATTTTTTTGAAATAGTGTTACATATTTATTTGTTTGCTTTATAAAAACTACAGCTAGCAAAATTTAGTACAACTTTAAATGCAACACCATCGTAAACACTGCATGTTAAGTTTGTTCAAAAATCCCATTTCCATTTCCCATAGCTTTCACATGGATGTCAAAGTGAATGTTCTCGCTCGTTGTCGGCACTTATTTGTGTTTACTTGCAAATGAGTATTTGTCGTTCCAATGTCTGTTGTAAATTGTTTGGGGACAAACACAAGGCGCATTAAGGCGCAATACACATACACATATACACACACACATACGAACAATTCACTCATGTAAACGAAAGTATTAAGGTGTAGTCGCTTTTCTGTTTTATTAAGATTGAAGTTAGAACTTGTCTGTACTAGTCTGTGAGTTTATGTTGGTACATTAGAATGTGTCACTGACTGCTTGAGCCAATTGTCTTCGCTTTTGCCATGTTCGCTTTGAAGCATTTGCAATGTTTAGCTACTTGTCGCAGCCCCTTTTTGTGGAGCGTTGGGGCCTGTTGTGTGTATTTTTCTTAATATTTGACATGCAAAGTGTTTTACTGTTGATTGACGTTTAATGGGCAATGAACACGCCAGCAGCGTTTAATATGTATTTGCGAACATGTTTTCATTCTCTTTCTTACATGTAAGCAGTATTTGTCGAGTTGATTAAATAAGTACATTTTAATTTATGATTGTTGACATAATAATTTTTTTTAACTATTATTTTTATATTTTTTTAAATTATTTACTTTTAATTTATAATTTATTTATGTTATTTTTACATTTAAATTATTTGTCAAAGTTACGGTCAAAGCCTGCAAACTTTTCTTTATGTAAGGTAGCGACTGCATGCTTTCGACATGTTGCCAGCAGTTCTCAGTAAAAAAATGCCTAATTTACGTATTCAAACAACCACAACAATAACAAATACAAATTTTAATTGCAATAACAACAATAACAATGACGGGTCAACAAGCGAAATTAGTAAATAAAGCGACACGACCGTTTGACCACAGACACGCCGCCGAGAGCCAACACACACGCACACGCACCGCTTGCCAATCGACCTTATTTAAATGCAGTGGCCGTTATTAATTATTAACCACTGTTGGCGACAATGAACAAACAACAACAGCTGAGTCGGCTACCCTTTGTTGGACCCAACTTTCATAATTGATGGAATTGCGAAATGAGGCAAAGTGTGTCGGCCTTTTTTAACCGTTGCTTAAAAAACAACAACTGTTTCAATTGCTGACTCTTTAACCCTCGAACTGTTGAATATAACATTTCACTAATTAGCCTAATTTGTTGAAAGTTTCACGAGTTTTTTTATGTCGGCCGTAATGAGGTGCAGGCGGCGCCATCAGTCGAAAAGTCGAGTGGAAGGGGAACAGAGGGTCGTGCTGCAGCAGCACTTTAAAGCCCAAATCGCGCGTAATTACCGGAAATGTTGAATTTGCCAGTGGCCAATCGGCAGCAGCTGCTGTGAATACTTTGCATACAAAACGGCTTCACTTTAAATAAGCGAGGCTACAGCTGCAATTTGTTCGACGGGTGCAACTTTCATGCCACAATTAAAAGACATTCGGCCGAACTTTGTCGCTGCGCATGAACCTTTTCGTCGTTGTGACTCGGGCGCGCAGCGCATTTGCATACATGACGACATGCAACAGTGCAGTGTAGTTTTTTTTTTGTGCCAGTCCGCTGACATTGTCATGTGTAATTAGAAGTTTTTAATGCGATGGTGCAGGCGTGCTGTGGCAACACATTAGGACCAATGTGTGTGTGTGTCGGTGCGTGCGTTATGTTGCCGCAGTTGTCGCATTGACATGAACGGCAGCTGCAGTAGCAGCGAATACAGTTTGTGGTTGGATGTGGTGTTTGATTGTTGTTGTTGTTGTTGATGTTGCACTTTTTACAAATCCATTTTAATGATTTCATGGCTTTCGAAATAATTAAAATGTTTGGTTGGTTCGGTGGCGCAAAATGAATACCTAATCACGGGGCGTATGAGTGATGCCTAATTGCCATAGGCGGGTACAAGAAAGTACGGGACAATGAAAAGTTTTAATTATGTTTGAAGAGCATGAGTATAAGTATTAGTATGTTTATATATATTTCATACACATATCGTATATAAACTATATATACTGGATTTAAATGTTTTGTACCATAGGATCGAATTTGTTTGTGCTTTAATTTGCTTCGTTGCCCACTTGTGATGCCTAAATAGGGCCAAATGTTATTATTACATAATTTGCTCATGTGATTTTAATTCCAATAAGCATTGACTGACAAACGTAAATTTCTCCAATGAAACTTTTGCAAGTCTTAGCTGAGGTCTGAGAATGTAATGTAATGTAATGTTTCTTATCCATTGAAAATTTTTTTATTCTAAATATTTTAGTTCAGAATCTGTAAGTGCCTAGTTAAGGAATCTATTAAATAATATTCGTTATCTTTGTAAGCTCTGATTACACCGTTATTATTATTATTATTGCCGGGGAAAGTGCACTGCAACCTAAAAGATCTATTGTGCCCCCTTCTTGGCCTTCATAGTTCGTCCGTGAGGCCAGTATCCAAAAGGAATCTTAGTATATTTCCTAAGCCCTTGCAAACCCATTCCGATCCTGGTATAATAAAGTCCCCCAGGTGCTTCTTTCGTTTGTGCATTAGTGCAGGGCATATAAATACCTGGTATGTGTATTGCAGTTTCATTTTCCTGCAAACAGAACCTACAGAGTTCGTTCACCCTGATGCCTAGTTTGGTTAGATGGTAGTTCAATCTACAATACCCTGTCAATATACCTGTGATAATCCTTAGATTATTCCTTGAGAGACTCATATATTCCTCAAACCTTTTCTTGTTATAAGATCCTTGGAAAGATTCTTGGATAAGATTCTTGGAAAGGATAGATAGCGCTCCTTTGCCTAGACCGCAGAAGGGTTCTGGGCCGACAAAAGGGGTAGGCGCCTCCCTTCTTGCAAGTTTGTCGGCCTGCTCATTCCCATCAATACCGGCGTGACCCGCAACCCAGAGGACCCATACCTGATAATAACAGCCAAGTTCGTTCAGCTTCTCAAGGCATTCCGACACCAGTTTCGAGGATACCTGGTAAGATCTTAATGCCTTGATTGCTGCTTGGCTGTCTGACAGGATCGCAATCTTCCGGTTCCGGTATTTCCTCACCAGATTGAAGTGAGCGCACCTTTCTATGCCTTATATTTCCGCCTGAAAAATGGTTGATTACACCGTGCGACAATAAAATTTACACACGAAAAAATTGATATACTCGCGAAACTAGAGGCCACATGTAGTAAAAAAAGTAAACGTTTTTCTCTCTGACGCCAGGATTTTTTTTAAATGGACTTTGAAATTTCAAGAACATGTTTATTTAAAATTTTTGTTTATTGAGCGCATTGTAGAATAACAATATGGGTGTCAGATGAAAGAGAAAAATCCTTAGAATCGTAGAAAATTTAATGTTTTTGTGCAAAAGAACAAGGAGGTATAGAAAGTTTCCTTTGAAAATTGTATCCTTGAATATCCTTGGAAATTTCCAATATTTTTTTTAAAAAAAAAAAATATATATCTTGAGGACTAATATGTGCACTACCACATCCTTGAATTTCATTCTTCTTACTTTATTACTTTAAGATATAAAAAATTGAATACTTCTCTCCCATGAAAGACTCCCACTTTTTTGTAAACCTTTTTACACATGTAGCATCTGCATGAAATCTCAATCGCGGTGCCTTACGAAAACAAGCAGAGGAACTCACTATTGCTTCAGATACTTCTATTCGAAACAGATTGATGTACTTATTATTTACTCATTCATGATCATTGAAATTTAATGGAATACATTCAATAAAAAGGTTTTTTCAATACGATTTTTAAAGATATAACACAAGTCAAGCCTGTCAAAGATTTAGTTTAAATACAAACTTCTAACTTTGAATACAAACTTTTAATGTAACCATACTTTCTAACTTATTGACATTAGTACTTCCTATAGGCCATGCAATTTTTGTATTTTTCGCTAATTTCAAGCTGACCTATTCCAACTTTTTTTAAATTTTGAGTATTAAAATTTTGTTTCTCTCTAACAGTAATTAACAAACCAAGCAACCTACATTGAACGCTCATAGACGCAGCATATTGTGATCACAGAATCTCGTCTATTCCTGTGTCTGGCACACACTACCCAACAAATTCTGCACTACTCACAGAATTCGCAGGGCAAGCTGCTTGCTCGATCAATTGCCGCCAGCGTTCTCAACATTTCGCTACCACAAATTATTTTCCCAAATGTGTCCAACTATTGACAAGCAAAAACATGAGCAGCTGCAACAAAAACAACACGACAGCCAAGTCGAAAATTCTGTTTGCTCTCGAGTCGGCAAACAATTGTCGGTCTTCGCTTCGTTCTTGTGCTTTTGCGTTTCTAATTTGTATTGATTTTCAGTTTGTCGGCTGCAGCTAAAATTGCAAAACGAGCCCACGGCCGAATTTCGATTGACTTCGGTACAATTTCTATAGTCAAGCGGTGTGGCTTTGCCGAAGGCTTGTGGCTGCAACTGCAACCTTTGTCTATTGCGCATTTGACCATTTCTTTGGGTGGTTGCCTGTCGCCTGTGCATGGATGTCTGTGTGTGTGTGTGTGTGTTGGTGTTAGTTTAGCATTTGCATTGTTTGGTGTGCGAATTTTCGGCCAGCAACTGCAACATTGCAGCAAGCATTCGTAGTTGTGTGCTTTGGTGTTTTCACATTTCCCCTCGGGTGCAATGTTGTCGGTTGCTGGCGTTTTTGTCGTTGCTTGTCTTCTTGCTTTCAGCACAGCACGCAATAGTGCGTTATTCTCTGGTGGTGGTTGCTGTTGTTGTTGATACTGTTTTTGCTTTTTTTTGGCTGATTGATGTATGTACGTCAAAAAGCGTATTTTCGGCTGCCTGACTTTGCCGTGTCTGAGTTTTCAGTGATGGCTGGTTCACACACTATGTGTTGATTTTGTATCAATAAAACATTTATTTATTTCTCAAACTAGTCGCATGTAATTTAAAAAATATTTCTAAAAGATTTTTCAACACAACCCAAGCAACATTTTTTGTTTCCTTGCCCGTCTTTGGGCGCTGTCACTTGAAGTTGGAGTCAATAACACTACTCGATACAAAAAATTCACCTAAAAATAAAAGTGTTTCCTAGAGTAACTTTAGGTCGCTGAACATTAAACTAAAAATCAAAAAATTTCTCTAAGAAGCTTTTTCGAAAAATCTTCAAAAAACCAGCTTTTCCTCTGTTGTTTCAGTTATGAGCACAAATATCATAAACGAATCATTTGACTAGAACAAGCGGTCCGTCGTTGAAAAGATAGTACATAAGCCTTTCCAGCGATATATAGATTGTCCAAATCAGATAAGATTTGGTGAAGTTACTTATGATGAAAGTTTGAAAATCAAATGGGTGAATGATCAAATGGAAACCAACAGCGGGTTTTTGGTGAGAATAATATAATGCGAACTCCGTTTGGAGTGAATCCTTTTATCCCTATTCCTGAGTTGAGTTGAGTCTAGTCTTAGTCGTTTCCCCATATTAAGACAATTTTGAGAAATTTTCTACAAGTTTTTTTTTCATAAGTACAAACTTTAAATATTTAAAATTATTCGTTCCTTCCACTTACATTTATGAAAGCTGAAATTTCTTTCTCTTTTCTTCTTAAATAACTTATGTTTCCAGTAACTTTATTCGCCCCATTGAAAAGTATACACTTGACCCAGCAACCAAATTGAAACCGGAATATTTATGACATTCTAATTTATTTTCTACAATAACTCTTTCCGTAGTTGTTTTGTAAGCATTTCGCTGTGTACATATTTCTTAACATTTTCCCCCTTCAGTGCTGCCCACAAGGATCAGTTAAATGTAAGCAAAACCCCCACGCGCAGCAAAAGAACCAAACCGAACTGAACTAAACTCAACTGAAGTGAAGCCAACGCAAAGTTTCAATCGATGCACGTTCAATGTGCTTTGCCCTCAGGCAACAAGTTTACCTGGTTGTGCCGGGTGAGGCGGATGCGGGGAGTTCACGAGCCAGCTTGCAGCCGCAGCCTCTCAACGTTCAAGCCAAAAGTGCACTACAACCCAAACTTATTGTTAAGGGTTAATAATAATAATAAAGATAACAAATACAACAACATCAACAATAAAATCAACAAAACGCCAACAACAATATTAGCAATAATGTTTACAACAATACCAAAAACAACTCATTGTATGGCACTTAACAATGGCAAATGAGTTTTAATAGAATTGAGTTCCAAAAAGGGGCTTCGCCATTGTCTGTTCAGCGCTCGTCTTTGTGTATTTGTTGGATTTCGGTGCGGCACGAAGTCGCACAGATAACAGTGTGTAAGGACAGCATTTATGAGATGATTTTTATTGCAAGTTGTGAAGTTGTTTGTCAATAACAAAGTGGGTGTGTGTGGTGCAGACATTTGATACTTTTTCGAGACTTTAAAAAAGGGGCGAAATGCTGCACAAAGTCAAAACTAGGTTTACCAGTTTTGGTTACGAAAGTCATACATAGGTTGCATTAAAATAGGTTTGGAAGTTTATTAAAAATTGTTTCGCAAAATAGAAATATCAGTTATTCAGAGTGAACTTTTTGGTATTTGTTTTGCTGTTGATGTCTATGTAGGAAGTCATATTAATTCTGTCAAGAAGAATATTCACTAATAAGTTGTTGTGCCAATAAGTAAAGCCAATGCAATCCAATGTGCACAAAACTCTTAGGAAACTTAATAATTTTTGTAGGGAAATTTATGTTTATTTAGTTCATATACCTACTGCAGTTCAGTTCGTTAGTTCATAGACTCGTATATGCTAAAGTGGCATATTTTGTATTTTTGCCAAGAAAATAATATTGATTGGTAATGTGAATACATGGCTGAAGATGTATTGAATATTTATACAACTCCGAAAATTTAAAACTTGAATCTTAGTTAGACGAAACCATTCGGCACTCGTTAGAAAATTTTAAAGTATTTTAAGTCCATACACATTGGCTGCCTTGGCTAGGCTCGCTCGCTGAACCCAACAACAAAACTTAAAATATAGAAATGAAACCTAGAAAATTAGTAAATTACTTTTAAATAAGTTGTCCGATTAAGATGAGATTATGACATATTGATATATAAAATTATCATTTGAACGCATTGTCAGAAAAGTCAGTGGAACTCATAAGTGCATGCATCAAAATTTTTTGTTTTTTAATTTTGTTTCCATTTAGAATTCTAGGACAGCCATCATTTTTATTAGTTTCCCTCTATAGTAATTTACAAAATATTTTTTTTTTACAAAATATTTTTATTTTATTTAATTTATCAAAAATTTTTAACCTGCGTGATTCTTAAAAAAGTAAAAAATGATTTAGAAACATAATTTTTAATGAATTTTTAGTTAACATTTACTGTACAGCCACAAAATTTTGTTTTGCAACTTTCTCTCGACTTCTTAATTAACATATACTCAGCCTTAGTTGTGACCCATGTGACTAGTAAGACCTGTTAGAAAATACTAAACTGAAAACATAAAATTTCAGATAAAAAACTTACATATCTTCCATCAAAATGTGAAAAAAATATGTGTAGGCAAATTTCAGCCTTCCGAACAACTCTAGTTAGATTGTTCGAAATGTGCACACAATTTGATTGGTATTTAAAGCTGCAAGCGAGCAATCTCTAACAAAACTGAAAAACTTGCTTGCGTACCCAAAATTGCCAACAAAAATGCATTAATAGAGAACATCAGCGCTTAATGGACTTTTGCAAATCCATGCAACCAACGAGGAACATACGTACGAACTTCAATGGAGTCTTCAGCATTAGCCGCTGCCTAGCGGTGCAAGGAAGAATGTCTTTAGAATTTCGTCGAACAAACACGTTGAGTATGACAATAATGCAAGGCAATAGTAGCAGCAACAAAAAAAACAACAACAACAACAAACCAAAAGCCCAAAAAGCTCCATTGTCAGAATGTGCATGCAATGAAGTTAACGGACGATGGTATGAAAGGAATGAGCGTAAAGCAGACGTCTGCATAGTTCTTGGCGCATAATCCAGAACTAATGACCGAAAGCAACAATTTAACAAATTTCCAAAAACCAACGAACACTTTAAGAATATTTTGCGCCCACTGCTGCTTGTGTGTGAGGCCGCCGTTCGCTGGCTGGAAGTAGAAGCGAAATGTGGAGTTTAAGGTCCGTGGTGTGAATTTGTGGTTTTCGTTCTCGACTGGCCGGAAGGTAATACTCGATGGCCGGAATCTTCACCGTTTTACGAGCATGAAAAAAGCTTCAAATTATGTGTTTTTGCCATTCTGATGGCATCGTTGGCGTGCCTATGCGTTGGTTTAAACCAGATATAACTATTGGACATTTATTTATGCGAAGCGGTGCTCCTTGGCAAAGCATGCATTTTTGCGGTTAATGTACATTTCTCTGGGAAGAAAATTTTTTTATGGAAAGAAAATTTATATAATTTTTAAAATTTTTTGCAATATTTATAAAATTTTTTAATAATTTATTGTAAACACCAATTGAAAATAAAAACAATTTGTAAAAAAAATGAAAAAATTGTTTTTTTTTTTAAATAACTTTCGCATTTACACATAATATTTATTAAATATTTTAAAATATATTTAATAAATATTGTAAAGTCATTGTCATCTTTTAATATATAAATTTGTATCCTAACTGCACACTTCTTCCTATCGTCACTTTTAACTCGATACAAAATATTTCGCCTATGAAATTTTTTTAATATATTTTCATTAATTCTCAACAAAATCCTTTCCGTTGTTTTATAGTAAATTCAACTGTCTTAGAATCACCTTAATCAACCATTCAACCAATCTTTTTGACAAGGAAAAATATTCTTGCAAATACTACTCGTGGTATTCGGGTCGTATACGTGATCTCAATTAAATATTTTCTCACTTCGAGAGGATTGTATTCAATTTATTTTATTATAAAAATTGTGTGCTACACACACACATACATAAACGAGCTCATACGCAAATTAGCACACACACACACGCGAGCAACTGGCTCTATGTTCTTTGTTGTTGCTGCTGTGCACTTTGAATGTGTTATGCGCACGAGCTGCTGCTCCACGCCCACAGCATGAAAGTATAAAGCTTGAAATTTGTCGAATATTTGTTTACTTTCTGCCATCATGATTGTCCGAGTCAAAAACAAGATAAACTTTAGTTGCTTCGTTTCTTTGCTGGCAGCTCTCGTTACAATCATTTTCGGTTAGCTGAAAATTAATATGAAAATTCTGCACACAGCTCGCAACTTGAACCTATTAATTTTCCACTTAAAGCGCAGCTTCTGGCGCTGCTTCGTAGAAACGTAAAATGCTGAAAGTTTACAGTTTATGTATTTCTTTAATATTTCATTCTGAACTTGCATTGAAAGTTTTCACTTGAATATTTTTCAATAAAACCAAGAAAAGAAGAGAACGACTAAAATGTGTCAGAAACATGAGACAGTCTAATTTTTATTGGTAACTTTTGTTAGAAGTATTTTCCTTTTGAAAGCATTTTGGTGTTTTGAATATTAAATGCCAATTTTGTTGTTTTTGATTTAAGATTTATTCAATCGCACAATATGGATAAAGTAATAGATGGAGTTTGTTGTTGTCAAAAAACAAAAAATAAAAAAATTAAATTGGTACAATTTATCAAATCATCAAATTAAGTGGCAATCCTGGGCCAAAAATAGAAGAATAATTGATGCAAAAACAAATCATTCCTTAATGCGATTTGTTAGTAGTGAGTTGGGCCAATATTGATTCACTGTTATTAATTTATTTATGTTGTTGTGTGAGGCACAAACACTGAGTTTTACTCTTTTTGGAGTTCTCAAAACATGTGGGCGAGCATTGGTTTAGCGCTTTGACTTAAAAGTAAACGACAGGATATAATTTACCTTTTCAAAGACACATGAACGCAAGTAAAGCGTGATCCATTTCGAGGTTCCCTACTTTTTTAAAGAAAAAAACACAGAAAATTAAAATTTAACGGGGAATGTTTATTATCATTCGAAAGAACATTCTTTGGCATTTATTTTTTGAAGATTATCTCTTTCAAATGTTGGCCGCGGCTACGTCTCAGATGGTCCATCCGTTGAGTCCAATTTTCGATGACTCGTTCGAGCATTTCGACTGGTAACTGGCGAATGACACGCGTGATGTTTTGCTCCAAGGCCTGAATCGAAGCGGGTTTATCCGTATAGACTTTACGTATCCCCACAGAAAAAAGTCTAACGGTGTGATATCACACGATCTTGGTGGCCAATCGACCGGCCCATTACGTGAAATTAGCTGTTCACCGAAATGCTCGTAAACAGTTCGTAATAAAGTTGAACGATTTGTGAACGTTGTTCAGGCGTAAGTCTTTCCATGATTAAATGCCAAACAATACTGAACAAAAATAATATGACAGCTTGACACGACTCACGCGTGATCTGTCAAAAAAAGGTTATTGAAAAAAGTACCTCTAGTTGGATCACCCTATAGTTACTACAGATTATTTTTCATCATTCTTAGAACTTGTGCTCGGACTTAAAACACAATTAACACAACCGTAACCAAAAAAACGCATATCGCCTTTGAAATCTCAGTTTGCCAATTAAGACTACTACATGCATTTAAATGAGGCATTCAGATTAAATGCACGTCGCCCTGGTGCGCGTCTTCCTGGTAGTTTCTTTTTAGAAAATAATTAATCAAAAATTACTCAATTGGCGCCACTTATGTCAAGCAATCTGCTCGCTATTGAAGATACAAGCAAAGGTGACATTTATTTGAAATTTTTTTATTACTTTTATTTCTTTATTTCCTTCTGACCAATCAACAAAAATTGCGATCAAAATTTAACGCTTTTCTATCCATCAGCGCAATTCAATTCTCTTATTCAACTATCGCATATTTATGTGTCGAGTTATTTTTTCTCTAATTCACTGCTAATGGATATAAAAAACTTAAAGTGTGCACATATTTGCACGCCTTCTGCTGACAATCAGTTGCCGACTTGAATCTAATTAAGTCAATTTTCATGAAATTTCATTTCATTTCACTTAACGGGCGCGCTTTGGCAGCACAAATAGAATTTTAAATTGCGCCACTCCAAACCCACCGACACATTTACAGCTCGTGTGTATATACAATGAAAGATAAATTTCACTTACGTACGAATTTTCGAGGAAATTCCTGAAGTTTGCGCGTCTCTGTCAGGGCGAATGTGAGCGTACGGGGCGTATGCGTGACATCCTGAACGATGCGAGTGTGGCGTTGGCAGTGCGGCGTGCGGTGCTGTGCATCTGTGCGTGTGTAAACACAGACAATTGACGAATTGTTTTATAAATTGCGCCGTGATTGATAAAACGTGTTTGAGGGTTTCGATTACTCAGCGGCTTGTTGGTTGCCTGGCTGTCTGGCTGGCTGGCAAGTTTGTGGCATTTAACATTTTTATTAGATATTAGTTAAGTGGCAACAAATGTCTCAGGCGATTTGAGGCGTGTTGGCTGATATCAAGGCAAATGTAAGAAGTGCTGCTTGGTATTATATTTCAACACAATTGTGGAGAAATATTTTCTTGATATTATTTGATTCACTAACTTATTGCTAATGGGCATAAAACAATTTGCAGAATGTGGAAAACTAGATTAGTGGCAAAATGGATTTATTTTCGTTTCAGTTTGTTGAATTTATACGTGTTGTATAGTGTTGTATTTTGTGGTAAAATGAGATGTTTGTTCATATTAAAGTCAGCTACGCGTTTAGGGATTTCTTCACTGATACTAAGTGACACCAACTTGTTTGGCACTGTTCTAACTCTCATTTTTGAAGCCAACAAGAACGCAAAGTTAAAATATTCTACTTCAATTTAAGAGCGCGTAGAGTAGATGGAAAAAGTTGGCCCATAAAGAAAACTTATGGCTTGAACAAAACTATTCAGGGATTAGAGTACTTGAGTATCTACCAAACACCTAACATTGTATCTCCAAACACTTAACATTCTATTTATTTCTGTGTGTCTTTGGATCTAAGCTATGAACATCCATTGTGATGTGAAGCCTTAATCAAAGAAGTAAAACATTGTATTGTAAATCCTTGAATTTAGCTCCACAACACATGCTATATGGGAACTTTTTTTACCCAAAGAGCCACAATTGGCAACGTAGATAAATTTATGGAAAATGTTAACGCTGATGCGGTTCTTTGGAAAATGCAAATGCCAATGTGAATGTGTTGTAAATACGCTCAAGGTACTTACTAAAGAGCTGCACAAATGGTTCTATTGGGCACACTTCACTACTGCACAGTACTGTCAAGTACTGTACTGTCAGTGTCGCGGTGACAGCAAATTCAAATGCTCAATAGTTCTATTCTGCAACAAAGCAAGCACTGCATCATTCGAAAACCTTTTCGCTACAGTAGCGACAGTGCTTGTGTTCTGTTTTGAAGCAAAACAATAAAACAGAAAGCTATAGTAACGGTAAAACACAGCAAGTACACCGAGTGAAGTAGAAGTTCTACTTCACTCGGTGTGAAATGCAGCCCAGATTCCATACAAAATACCAAAAACAAACATCAGCTACTCCGATCGCGCAAAACAAAACACCGTATGCTTGAAAATGTTCTAGTTTAGTGCTTCACTTCAGTCTTGTTCTACTTCAGTGTTGTCTACTTCAGTGTTGTTCTACTTCAGTGTTGTTCTACTTCAGTGTTGTTCTACTTCGATGTTGTTCTACTTCAGTGTTGTCATACTTCAGTGTTGTTCTACTGCAGTGTTGTTCTATACTTCAAGGTGCTTGAAGTTCTATTGTCGTTCCGTGCAGTATTCGTATGAATATCAAAAGCTTTTTTCACTGTAGTGCTTGTTTTTTTCAAATTCCAGTTAAACATTTTAATAACTTCTATATTTGTAATAATTTTACTCATACGCCTTTGAAATTGGTCTAATATTTCCTAAAAAAGTAGTTCAAGTTAAAATCTTTACTAATTGAAAAACATGATTCAAACGGTTCGCAGTACATTCAAATTAGTCTAATGTCTCCTACAAAATCAACTCAAACTGCTTTTTAAGTTGACATACTGAATAAAGTTACTCATACGCTTCCTAGGACATTCAAATTAAACTAATGGTTCCCACAAAATCAACTCAAACTGCTTAAAAACTTAACATGCCAAATAAAATTATTCATACGCCCCGTGTAACATTGAAATTGGACTCTTTTGTTACAAAATCAACTCAAACTGCTTAAAATCTTAACATGCTGAATACAATTATTCAAACGCCCCATGGGACATTCTAATTGCACTAATATTTACTACAAAGGCAAATCAAACAGCTTATAATGTGAAAGTGAAGAAGAGCGACAGTATTTGAAAGCACAGCGATGGCTTGCAAGTCATTTTTATAGTGCTTGCGCCGCTCTTTAGTACTTACTGCTTAATGTAGGCCGGTAGTACTGGGACACTATTTAGTAAAATGTTAAAAAGTACTGTGGTACGTTGTGGCGAAAAAGCATGAGTTAAGAGTTTGACCAACAGATTTTGTACTCAGCGCTTTCGAATACATTAATCGGTTTTAAGTTCATTACAAATTATTCATGAGTGGCATTTTTTGTTGTTGGGAATTATCATAACTCTGAAAGCGCCTGAAATGTCATACACGTTAACGCTCGGTGACTTGATGACAATTGATATGAAAGCATTAACGTCATCATCGAGTCCGAGCAACGACAAGCCGATTGCATTTACAGCAACTGCTCGCGACGTCGATAATGCCAGAGTGGCTCAGGAAAGTGTATCGTAATTTGCAGCATTTTGACTTGTCCGGCTTCTTCCTCATTCGTTTGCTTACAAGGAGGATTAAATAATTTATTGTGAACATTTGCAAATGAAATGCGCAAGTCGACTTTTAATTTCCAGTGATGCTTTCAAGCAATTTTGCACGCATCAGTGGACTTTTCAGCAGCGCAGATGAATTTAAGCAGTTCAAGTTCCGGCGCGTCGCTGGCCGCGTATAAATAATATTGGCTCAGTGCGCGAGCGCACTGTCCGTGACCGTGACATTCATAAATCAATTGCTTTACTTATTCGCCGTCGCGTACGCGCACACTGACAGCGCAACAACAACCACCGACAGCGGCGGTTAGACTTTGCGCTTTGCATACACCGTTGCAAGCGGCAAGGAAATTAATTAATTCCGGCAGCGCAGCGCTGGCCGACTGTCGTGGCTGCACGCACTGTTGGCATGCATACGCAGTGCAATATTTTAATTAATTTTGTGCTTTTGTGCTCTTCGACGCACACGCTGTTGCTGGCAAATATTTACGGCGATAGGCGCAATCGCATTCATTACGTGGCAACGCCAGCGATTTGCGTTGCAAATTAAAACACTCGAATCGGCGACGCTTGAGTCGGCGTCAACGAGTGGCTGGAGTTGAGCAACAGTGCCACTTGTCGCCTTAATTGAGGCTTTCTTCAGCCTCGGCCTACACATTCTGTTTAATGCTTCCGGAAGATTATTTTTGGATATGTAATCAAATTGAAGTGCGCTTAAATTACAATAAAATTACCAAATTAATTTTTTTTTAAATGGTATGAGAGCACTTTAGCTGTTGCTCTAACGGGCGAAACTTCATTTATAACTTCAAAAGATTTTCATTATCAAAGCAAAAGCAATTTGCACTTAAAATTAATCTGAGCTAAAGCTTGAACAATGCAAATGATTAATTAATAAAGATAATGGAAAAAATTTTTAAATTAGTTACTAAATTTAAAAGGCTTGAAAATAAGTAAAAATTTCGAATTTTCGGTTTTTCTTATTAAAAATATACCTTTAGCACAAAATCAGCCAAAGAGGACTCGAGTTCACACTTATGGCGTTGCAAAAAATTGGCGAATAAATTTTACCCATGGTTACTTAATTTAAAGTAATGGAATGGAAAAAATATTGAATTTAAAAATATAAATAATTGAGATTTTCGAATATTTTTAGATTTTTTTCATAGAAAACAGCATTGTTTTGATATTGAAAAAGGTGTGTAAGTAAGTAAGTAAGTAACCCTTTCGAACCCAAAGTTGCCTGAGAGCAACTTCACCTATTTGTCATCTTATAGCAAAATTACGATTGATTTTTTACTTTAATTTCAGTAGACACCAACAAATTATTATTTGTAGAAGTGAGTTGAAAGCAAATTACAAAAATTGTATTTTTGGAAATTAATATTTTTGGAAGTAAATTCAAAGCAAATTACAAAAATTTGTATCCCCAAAACAATTTCCAAAAATTTGCAGCGATATCAGGAAAAGTTCTAATTGAGGTCTACGAATTTGGCGCGTTTGTTCAAACTCCTGTTTCCTCAATAATAGTTAAATAAAATCAAAAAGTGATAATTTTGTATTTTTTCATAAATATGAAATAATTTGTCTCTAATTAAAAAATTAGTGATACAAAATTTATTTTATAGTTAAAATTGTTCAAAAGTAAACCAGCTTTAGAATTCTAACAAAAAAGCGTGGCGAGTGGTTTCTTAGTTAAATGTTTCATGATTTAATACCAACAAATAAAAATAATCGGAGGTCCAAAGGGTTAAGATTCCATAGTGATTTCAGCTTTTATGCAGTGAAAAACATTTCTGATGCTATATCCAAATATCCATGAATTTATAATGTGGGACTTTTTTGGTTTGCGTTTAATGATTTTTTTCAAAATGATTTTTATGCCTTCTTCTGTGTTTTTATTTTGCAAAATCAAAAATTAAAATTAAATTCAAGTTTATCATTTCAGCCCAAAAAAAATAATAAACAATTCTTTGAACTTTAATGCATTGCTTCGACCAGTAAAGAAATCAAAGCTCTGCACGTGAGAAAATTTCACTCCGTGTTAGATAAGGAATCAAGTGAATCTGAGAAATATTTTTCACTATATTCATGCTAAAAGGACTTCAAAATTTTGAAGGGGATAAAAAATAAGAAACATATAAAAAATACTTAACCTCGTCAGAATATGGCGATATGTATATCAAATAAAAGAGGAAAGGCTTAAGAATTTAAATAAAATTGATTTTTTATCTGTTTGTAAGAAAATGATATGAAAAAGGTCCTTTGAAAATTTTAATCCTTTATGTCCTTGAAAATTTATAAAGAATTTCCTTGAAAAGTAAGTATGTTAAAACCCAAAATCTCTTTGATCCCGTGTCAAAATGTCATTATTCTCGCTATGTTGATTTCATTGTTACTAAAATGGGTAAAAATTGGAACAATAAAGTCAGAGTATATATTTATATATTTATATTTTTGTATCCTCTTCAAAATTTTAAAGTCCTGTTAATAGGACAAAGGATGTAGAAATTAAAAACTGAGTACGCAGTATTACTATATTTGATCTCTAGTTTCACGCACATGTGGATTTTTCTCTGTGTGAAAAATGCTGTTGCACGGTGCATTGAAAGACAAACATTTTTAAAGCCGACTTTAGAGGTTTCAGATTATTGGAAAAAAGAAAATTTTCAATAAAAATTATAAAAAATAAAAATTATAAAATAGTCATTTCGATTAGCTACCCAAAGATATATTTGGTGCTCGAAAATATTTTCATTGTGGGAAATGATAGAAAACTCTCCCTTTTCTGTACACGTGCTCACATAAGAAATTGTTGCTTAACTATAAAAAGCAAGTGAGTAAATCTCACTCACGGTATTGCAGGGTTAATATGGGTGTGGTCATTTTTTAAGTGATGTTGGCTGTAAAGCATGCGTGTTTGATGTATTACCTTTCGTGGGTTAGATTCTTCTCTCACATACACATACTGTGTCCAGTGTTGGCGAGTATATGATTGAAATAGGAATTCAAAGAAGACCATTATGGACCATTAGACACAAGAATTTACTCGAGCTAACACACGACACCTAGCGATAGACTAATTACCCATCCATGCAGAACTTCAATTGATTAACATAAATAACATGAAGCATTAGCTCTGTTGAGGCCTCATGACCCCATGTGCACAAGGAGAGATAAAAACACGTCATATAGCTAGTGAAGTGGACCTCGGTAGTAATGGCCGAACTTCAAATGGCTAAACAGGACCAGGGGTTTGAAAAGGGACCCACTAGATATCGGTAGGATAACAACAATTTTATTGTATTTTGTCCAAAGTCTGCATTGCGCATTGATTTTCCAATGTTTCCTTCGGCATACCGCCAACATTGACCTTAATCCAGAAAGCTGGGGACTCCAGTAATGTTTCGAGGAGTTTTCACTGATGTAAACCTACACCTTTAGATTTTACAAGCATAATTTGTATTATTTTAAGCGAGTTTGCACAAGTCGCAAAGTGATTTTGCAAAGTTAACTTTCTCAAAAGTCGACAATTTTGCGCATAATTTTTCATGATTCCGATTTTCTAATTTTTCCACCTCCAACTATCGCATGGAATACTTTTTTTGTCGGAGAATCATCATCATTCATCGTCCCTACGGACAATTTCAATGTTTTTCATGATTCCGATTTTCTAATTTTTCCGATTTTCTTATTTCGTTTTATTACTAAAAGCTAACGACTCTAGCTAGTTTTAAGCCAATTTTTTATTATTGCAGCCATATACGTTTAGTTCCTACGAGCATTTATAGCTGGTTCGGCCTGTTGATGCACACCGGTACCTTCGAATCAATGACTTCTACCCTCTACATAAAAAACCCAAGTTGACTGCTTGTCCCGGTCCCTTTTTCGCTACCTTTTTTGTAATGACAAAAGAATATGTAATGTAATCTACATATATATATATATCAAGTATTCCTTGGAATCAGATTATGTGGCTAATTGTCCATAGCTCATTCTCTTCTTTACCTTAAAAGTTTCCATAACATTTCACATACCCATACGTTTTATTCACCATACATTTTTTTTTTTTCCTTTGTCGGAACGATCTAGCAAGCGCAGCACTCAGACAATTATACGTCCATTGTACTACGACTTGTTGTTCCCATACATAAATAATTGTCTAAAGTGACTTTTATTTGGCGCAATCATGGCGTAGCCGACGCACCGTCAGTTAAAATGTCATTCTCTTGAAAGCTGTCAAGTCGTTGCGTCGTGCCCTTTTAATAAGTGAAGCTTTTAAGTCAATTGCCACATGTGATTTTGTTTTTGCGTTGTTGCCTAAGTATCTGCAAAAAAAGTTTGAAGAAAACTTTCGAATTGCCACAGAATCATCTTCGCTTATGAGCGCAAAACAAAAATTACACAAAAACTCAAGTAGTAGTAAACTCAAGTGGGATTTTCACAGAGCGACAGCAATTGCTGAAATTTAAACTTTTCGCGTCTACTTTGGTCTGGCGCTAATTTGGATTATTAATTATTAACACGACCGCGAATAAACGGAATAAACACGACAACATTGCGTAGTGATTGAAATTCGGCATTTGCTAATTGCAATGAAAGCCGCCTAAGCAAATGTTGAATGTTGCAAATGGTGCGGCGTGTGGCAGATTTTCTAAATCAATATTTAAAACGGCCTCAATTAAAATGCGCATTTTAATGAATAGCGGAAATATGCAAATGCGGGCATGTGCGTGGCTACAATAGCGTCAAGTAAACCGCAGCTCATGTGTAGTTGCAGCCTAATTACGCGCCATTCACCGCTGAATAAATATTTATATGTATTTTACATTTGGATGGGTTATGTGTGTTTTGTGCATATTGCATGCATAGAGGTGTGCGCATAAATTTTGTATATGCTTAGTATTTAAGGATGGCAATCATTTAATCCAGAATCACGAAACTTACTTTCTCCAGTTGGTCATACCAAGAGAAGATAGAGCCTCTTAAACTTTGACCTTCCACCAGAGACACGGCCTCCCTCTTCGTCGTCGACCTCGAACTACCGCATCGAATACCTTTTTCACCGGAGCTTCATCGTCCATGCGGACAATTTCAGTCCCGAAAAATCCTGGAATTGACAAAATCTGATCCCAGGATTGAAATGTAAAAATAGCTTGATTTTTGCTTTATCACTTTAATTTTACAAAATCAAACATTTTTAGGTAGGAATGGCTCTGTTTGGGTACATTTCCAGTAAAAATTTGTCAGTAGCTAAAATTAGATGAGTAATCAAGCTTATCTCCCAAAAATGAAAACATCCAAAAATGAAAACCAACCGAAATTTGTAAAAACTTGCAAAATCATCTTTTTTTTACGCCAAAGTGACTTGTCACATTCACAAAAAGGTGGAAATAAGAGGGTTAACGAAAAAAAACTGGTATGAAAGTTTCATTTGAGGCTTAACACTAGAATGCCTGACAATCTGACCTACCTAAAATGTCCATATGTAGTCATTTTGACTACAATATTGTTTACAGAATTTTTTCGTAGTTTATTGGTTTTTAAGTAGCAAATATGACTAATTGTACACGAGATTAAACTAAAAAAACGAGTGTGCTTATGACCACACGACTGAAGTGAAACTTCTTTCGCTCCATCTGTATGTATATATATATGTGTGTGTGTACAATATATACATATATGTACATATACATATATTAATTTTCTACAAATATTTAAACTTATTTTATGTTCTCATTGGAAAATTAATATTTTTGCATAGATCTTTTATTTTCGTAAAGAAAAGAAAGTGTGCGCGTGCACTGCTGTCTCTTGCTCCTACACTGTGATACAGACAATAGGCCTGCAGTGTGCTATGAGAGGAAGAAAGAAAGAAAATGTGCGCGCGCACTGCTGTCTCTTGCTTATATCCCCCACTCAACTCCCGTTCGCCTCGCCCGATCACACTTTTCGTAACGCTTACGTCACGCGTTCGCCAGCTTACTCCCAAGTCAAGCGTGCGTAAACCACTCAACTCCCGTTCGCCTCGCCCGATCACACTTTTCGTAACGCGTTCGCCAGCTTACTCCCCATGCCAAGCGTGCGTAAACCACTCAACTTCCGTTCGCCTCGCCCGATCACACTTTTCGTAACGCTTACGTCACGAGTTTTTCAGCTTACTCCCCAGGCCAAGCGTGCGTAAAGAAGTTTCACTTCAATAAGTAAGGGCTGGGTTGTGAACCGGGTTTTGTTTTTTGGCTCTAAATTTTCACAGAATAAAGATATCGAAAAATCGATACCGTTGAAAGGTGAACATAAAACGCAACTTTTTTATGAAGACAGATTACCGTTTTGATTAAAACTTAACTCTCTACATCTAATTTTCTAAAGAAGTGATATTTCAGTTTTCCAAAAAAGTGGCTGGGATGTGAACCATTTGGAAAATCCCAAATTAAAGACGGAAAATACAAAGAAAACACCCATAATTTTGAAATAAGTGTAAGAATTTATTTAATCAGAGGCCTCAAGAGGGGAAAAAATTTATAATTACGCCACTTAGGCTAAAAAATCGCAATGAATGCAAGTGTTCAATTTTTTTCATTTTCATCACAATCGGTATCGCAATGTTACCAACACATTCTCACATTGGCCCACTTCAAGTGAACTCACCGCACCGGTGAAGTTGCTCTACGGCAACTTTGGGGTCGAAAGGGTTAATATAGCCAACGTTTATTGGAAACTTTATGAATCTCTAGAATAAAAAACTAAAAATGTATCAACATTTGAGATAATTTCTTATACTATAAGCAAAATATTAACGTCATTTTGCTATTTTCTTTTCACTACTGACTTTAGCATTAATATTCTCTGGTGCTTTGGTTGCTTCGAATTTTATTTTTTTTTAACAAAAATTTCGCGTTTGTGTCAAGGAAATTTATGGTAAAATATTTGCTACAACTTTAATTAGTTCGCTGATTTTATGAGCTTTGCATAATTCAAAGCACGCATCAGTTTGCAGAATGCGCTCCACATTCAAATAAATAATATTGTGGCATATCGACAAACATGTGTGTGTTTACAACTATATGAGTATATATATATGTGAGTGTATGTAAGTATGTATGCAGATGTGTACAACGATTGTGAATACCGATGTCAAAACTATTGGTTGGCACAAAAAAGACCTAAAGCAGCGTGACCACAAACATTTCGGCGCCAAGCTCTTTGGCAAAACTTTTATGTTAGCACTTCGAAGAGAACAACTGAAGACGGCACAAACAGTCAGAGAACAACGAAAACCACATGAGGAAGATTAAATATTGTATCTTGTGTTTGTAGTCGCCGCTAAGGACATCAGCACTTGCGGTTACGCAGCGTTGAATTGTTCTCGTGAACGCTCAGGCGCGAATAAGTAGGCAAATTGCGAGGGATGAAGGATGCATGAGTTGCCAACCAAGCGGCTGTGTGTAGTGGCGGCTGGCGTGCAAATACAATTGCGCCACCATTGCGATTGGCGCACGCAAGCACCTGGAACGCATGTGCTTTGATTTGTTCTTGTTGCCACAACCTTGTTTGTGGCAATTACGCTTCAAATTAAATTAATTGTAGCTTACCCTGAATTTGTGGCATTTTTCATTCAATAATATTGAGTGCATCGAAAAAACGCAGCAATTTAAAATTATCGATTGCAAATTTGCATTTCATTAGCACAGTTTACGAAATGTCAATGAGAAACTAAAACAAATAAACCAATAAAGCCAACAATAATTAAATTATTATTGCAAACATTTTCATAAACAACTGTCGACGAACAACGCGTCAAAATCGCTGAATAATTACCATGAAATCAGTTTAAATGTCAAACCATTTAAAAACTCGTAAAGCGAGAAGAAAACAAATGAACATTTTTCAATATTTGGTGCACAGTTTATAAGGCAAATAGATTACAGGTGCGAGCCGCTCGAGAGTTTGGTGGGCAATCAGCCGTCCGGCCGTTTGAGTAGGGTTGGACAAGTGGCCATAATGATAACGTGGTAAATAAATTACGAGCGGCCGCAAGTTAAACCGCCCGACGCAGCGGCGAACCGGTAACGCACAGATAGCAGATGGCCGCAAAAACGGCCGCAGAGCAAACAGAAGTAATTGCCGCTAATTGAGTTACACTGGCCGCTTGCGCCCAGTTGGGTCCAATGAGCACAATTGCTCAGTTGCTAATGATAAGGCAAACAACAGCAACAACAACCACAAATGGCGCTGTATATGTGCACATATTTATAAATGTATGTAAATAGAGAAGTGGTCGCCATGCAAATTTGTGCTCATTCTCATTTCAAATAATTATCGCACCGGAAATGCACAGCAACAAAAAATTGCCAAATGAGTTGCAAATTTGATGATGTTCAACCATTGAAGGAGTAATTTTTATTGTTTAATTTTCATTTATGGATTCACAACTGAACAAACACAGAGTTGAGGAAATATTGACTGATTTATCGTTTGTCGCTGTTGTGAATGATCGTTTTTATCATAATACGAATTAATTCATTTAAACTGACTGATTTATTTGCTTTATTGCAGCTGTAGTTAAAATGATTAATTCCTTTTGTTTCTTATGTATTTTCAATCAACCGCTCGCTGCTGAAATTCAATTCAATTTATTCATTATTTTTTGAATTTAAAGCCAATTGAAAGTCTTGCAACCCTTAGTCCAATTAGAATTTAAAGATAATTTAATTTTTATATTTAAAGGTGAGTACATGTTGTGGATGCAATTTAGTATGAAAATTGTGCAATACCAATAAGTAGTAATTACAAATTAAAAAAATGCAAGGTCTCATAGCGGCTGTTAGGTTAGGTTAGGTTAGGTAGGGAAGGGTGTGTGCGGCAAAACCGCACTTTCGCTCGGAGGCCAGAATGGCTCATTGTGAGTCCCTTCTTATGGTGTTCTGGAGCTAACCAATAGTCTCAGTCAAGGGGAAACCAGTTCGACCTCTTCATGAAGGAGAGCAGATTCGAGATTTCGACTTCCGCCGCTCAAGCCAGGTCTGTCAGGAACCTTGAGTCGGCGTTCCTGCAGAGCCGGGCAGTGGCACAGGAAGTGTTGTATCGTTTCTACTTCTTCTTCATCTCCACAGCTACGGCAGACATCACCGGACGAGAAGCACCATTTGGAAACATAGATCCCATAGCGCAGTGCCCGGTGATGACTGCAACCAGCTGTCGAATGGAGGTACGACCCAAGGACAGTACGAATCGTGTTTTCGTCAAGGAGAGGGAAGGCCACAGGCTGTTAAATGGATACAATTTACAATTACCACCATTCATTTCTCTTGCCAAATACCCTTTTTCCGAACACACTTAGCTTTTGTCTGCAAATATTGAGGTGATTTCCATACAAATTGTGCATTTTCTGTTTAACCCTTTCACTACAGATTTTTACTAGGGAAAGTTAAAATTTTCAATTTTACGTTTTAGGTTTCTATGTGGTTAAACTAGCAACATTCAATAGGATATTTTTTAATTTTTAACTCGGACCTTGTATTTTAGAGTGTTTTGTTTTGAGAGCAGCCACATTGTTGTGGCTGTAATAATTACTTAAACATAAAACTTTTTACGCATAACGAAAATTTAAATATTTCTTCGTTTACTTCAACCAAAATTAAAAAAAAAGTATCTAAATTGAAAGAAAACGTGAAATTAAAAAGTTATCTAATTTTTCTGCTTCTCCTTCCTTTACTATGCGAAGGTATATAATAATTACTAATAATTGATTGGCACGACAGCCCGCTTACGCGAGACTAAGGCTTAGCTTCCCGCAGCCACCCGTGTTGTGCGTGTGAATTTTTGTACGCGGGTGGAAGGGACCTACAGTTTTATGCCGGTTCCGAACGGCGGGAGCTTTTTCATAGGCAATTTTTACTCTCAGACGTTTGCCATTTCCAGCTGAGAGGACAGCCACCGAAAGAGAAAACGAGTTTCCCGTTATTTTTTTTAGGTGTTACTACATGCAGAATTCGAACTTGCGTCGCTCTGCATTCGACTCGCTGGACCGCGCACTAACCAACTGAGCCACGGCGGCTGCCAAGGTATACCATTAATAAAAGGTGTATACTTCTCTTCTTTAAACTTTAATATTCAGTTTATTAATTTCGTATTTTTCCTAAAACTTCAAACTTTTCTAAGGATCAATAAAAAAATGGATTCGTGAAACCATAGAGGGTTCAGACGTCCACAAAGTAGCATGTAAAAAACATAATAAAATTGGCTCCTATGTTAGATTGTTTTCAGTGATATGAAATGTAAAATCAAAGCTCGTTTGTTTCATTCCAAAACATTTTGCTAAACACACTTTTTCCATTTAGCCATTGAGGGTTCACGAGGGTTTCATACAAAATTTTTAATTTTTATTGAATTTGGTCCACATTATTCACTGGTTGCCCAAAGTGACCCAATTGTGAGTCCATTTTAAACTTATTTTGGCTTAAAATATTTTCTCTGAATATACCTAATCCCTGACTTTAGTACTCTAGAAGTATGGAAAATTGGTAATTTTTATAAAATAAATTAATTCAAAATAAAATTTATATAAAAAAGTGAAATAAAATATTTTTGGCGCCATTTTGTTCTCCAAATTATTATAAACGATTGTTTTTGCAGAATATGGATATATTGGAATATGAAAGATATCAAGAATATAAAGATATAAATAAGATTTAAGAAGTAAAAAAATGTCTCAGACAATTTCGCGATTGTTTCATTCAGTTTGGTTTGAAGCGCGCGTCAATAATGGAGATCAGCAAAGAGGAAGTACGAAAAATTCATCATTTTTGTAGCAATCTAATAGTTCTATTGTAATAATCTGCATCTAGCGTTAGAAAAATAAGATCTCGATCTTAAAAAAATGTCTCAGACCGATTGAGTGATTGCTTCATTCAGTTTTATTTAAGCGCGCGTCAAAAATTGAGATCTGGAAAGAGAAAATACGCCGTTTTATTTGTATTTTTTCTTAAAATTAAAATGTAAACACTGCTTAAGTGTCCTAGGCTGTAACTGCCAATTTTGGTTTACTTGATTTCGTTCCGCTTATTTTGTTAAAGATGCACCACACTCTGAAAGGTCCAGTATCTAAAAAGTCGAGGAAATCATGGAGATCGTCGCGTCCGACTGTCATGTAAGCACTGTTTCTATTGTTCAGAAGCTAAACATTTTACAATATCCGATTGGTACTACTTGAATAATGCTGGATACAAAAAGAAGCTCCCATGATACCCATATAACGGTATGATGATCTCATGAACCGAATTTCTTGCTGCGAATCGCTGCTGAATCGACCGACCCATTTTTGAAGTGAATTGTGGTGACTGGCGATAAAAACTGAATCACCTACGACCACTTCAGGCGAAACCTGTCATGGTTGAATCGCGGTGAGCTAGCGAAAACGTTAGCCAAGCCAGGTTTAACAGTCAGGAAGGTTTTATTGTATGTTTGTTGAGATTGGCCGGAAATCATTTACTATAAGCTTCTGCTCTACGGCCGAACTCTTACTTCGAATCTACTATATACTGTTAGCAGTTGGATCGTCTGAGGAAGAATAGTTGTGTTCCATTAGAACAACGACAGACAACATCACACAAGTCGATAGTACAACACCAGAAACTCTCTTGAACTTGTTTGGGAATTTCTTATGCATCCATCTTTAAGTCCAGACCTGACACCTATTGATTATTATCTATTCCTGTGTATGGCGAATGACTTGCTGGTGAAAATTCACTGTCTCAGTGTTTTGGCCTAGGTAGGTAGGTAGTAGGCATCGCAATCCCGGGATCCCGGGATCCCGGGATCCCGGACTTTTTCCAGTCCCGAAAATCCCGGGATTCAAATCTTTTAATCCCGGGATTTTCGGGATTGCAAAAGATGCTTCAAAGTTCAAATGAAATAAATTTAAAAGCACAAACACCCAATTCCTTATCTGACGGAGGAGGGAGGGGATAGAGGGCGTCTTTTGCAAAAGGCTTATAATTATTTACTAAGCATTCAACCAACAAGTATTGAATCTGAAGAATGTTTCTCTTCAGCAGGGTTTATTTGCAATAAATTTCGCTCTAGATTAGAGGGCAAAACATTTAATGCCTTAGTATTTTTAAGATCTCAGTTTTTAGTTAATCACAACGCTTAACTTTTTTATCGAAATAATCGAAGTAAAACTAAAAGTATCAGGTGTACAAGTAGAAAACCGCCGTTTTCCACTGGGTGGTGCCACCTTTGGAAATCGGTGAGAGAATTCCGGTCAGAAACATCACATGGCAAGCTAAGATATCGGTTAACAACTCCACATCATCTCGCTTGTTTATTCTTATTGTCCATTTTTTGTTGGTGCGTGAAGATGTCGAAATTTGAACCGAATAAGCGTCATTCGCGGGAGATTTTGCTTTTCGCGTTTCATTCGAAAAAATCTGCAGCTGAAGCGCGTCGAATGATTGTAGCAACTTATAGTGAGTCGTGTATCAGTGAAAGAACGTGTCGAGAATGGTTCGTGAAATTCAAAAATGGTGATTATGACGTGAAAGACAAGGATCGGCCGGGTCCCGTGAAAATGTTTGAAGATGCAGCTTTGGAGACTCTGTTGGATGAAGATTCTTGTCAGACGCAACAAGAACTCGCGGATTCTTTGGGTATGACTCAGCAATCCATTTCCCTTGCTATACGCAATAAAGCCTCAAATTATGAAAAAAAAACGGCAGTTTTCTACTTGTACACCCAATACTAACAAATTAACTATTTTATTTTTTTTATCAAATATGCGTATATACAGTGGTGAGCAAAATAATAAGAACAATACTTTTACTATTATGTTGGTATATATTTCAAGCAAACAGTGTTGTTACAAAAACTTTTGATATACCCACATTGTCTTAGCTGTAATTATCACACAAATTTTACTGTTTTACAAAAAATCGTATGACTACATTGTCCGACACCCGCTTTTTTTATCGATTTGAAAATAATTTTACTGTGCAAAAAAATAAGAACACGTTGTCAAACCTGTTCTAAAAGCGAAATTTTCGCAAATTTCACTTAACGTAACGGTAAGTTATTGTATAAAAATATAAAAACTTGCATAGTACATGTTTAAAAAAAAATCTGTTTACTAACCATAGAAATGGGTCGCGGAAAAACTTGCACAAATGTAGAAAGACAAATGATCAGGGCGATGGTAGAAGAACGAAAAACATATCGCGAAATATCCACGATATTTAAGATATCGCTCTGCAAAATCCATAACGCCGTAAATTGGACACCAAAACCAGAAACTCGAGGCCGAAAAAAGAAAACGAGCGAAAAAATTGATAGGCGAATTATAAAAGCGGCAAAAGGCGACCCATGCAAGTCCTCAAAAGTAATTGGACTTGAATGTGGTGCAGAAGTTAGCAGCTCTACCATTCGCAGAAGGCTACGGGAGACCAATTTATACGGCCGGGTGGTGCGTAAGGTGCTGATGTTGCGGCCAAAAATTTTTAAAAGAACAACTTCAGTTTGCCAGAAAGCACGTAGCTCTCAGAAACCAATCGAAGTGGCGCAGCGTACTTTTTAGTGATAAAACAAAGGTAAACCTAGTTGGATCGGATGGCAAGAAGTATGTTCACCGCCCTGTCACCCGTGCGTATGACACCAAATACACGCAGAAGACTGTCAAGAATGAAGGTGGAAGCATTATGTTATGGGACTGCTTTGGATGGCACGGTGTGGCCCATACATCTCATAAAAGGCAACCTGGAGAGCCAAAAATACATTGACATACTGTCCACTGAAATGCTTCCCTATGCACAACAAGTTATGGGCCCTGGAGTCATTTTCCAACAGGATAATGACCTCAAACACACATCTCGCTTGGCCAAAGATTGGTTTGCAGCGCAAAATGTTATTCTTATGGAATGGCCCGCGCAAAGTCCTCACCTAAACCAAATTGAACATTAATTGGCGGACTTAAAACGCGCCATTGGTACTAAAAGATTTAACAATACTGACGAATTATGGGCTGCAGCACAAATTTCATGGAATGCAATCCTTGTACAACGATGTCGAGACCTTATTGACTCCATGAATAGGCGGTGCATTGCAGCGGAGTCCAGCAAGGGCTACAACACAAAATATTAAAAATAAGAATGGATTTGGTCTGTTCAATAGCAAAAATAATAGTAACATTTAACTTGTTCTTATTATTTTGAACAACTTGTTTTCTATGTTTTTGTTAATTACATTCTTTTCTTGGGCTGTAAATAATCTTGAAAATAAAACCATGCTTAGCCACTGTTAACAAACCTATAAGTAAAATGGTCTGCAAATTTGTATGGTTATTTTTTAATTGGGTTAATTTTTGTGCGAAGTTTAAATGCATACATATTCCTGTTCTTATTATTTTGCTCACCACTGTATGTACTTTATGATACATTTGATGCAAAGCAATAAGTTATGTTTAAGTGTCATTTTTGGATAAAACAAAATGTTATCAAACTGAAGTTAAATGTCAAATGAAAAACTTTTAAGTTAAACAAAATGTTGTCAAGGATGACTATGTTTATTTATTTGATTTTAAATTAAAACTGACAATTTTGAATGTAATTGACAACTGATTGTAAATGACAACTGGATTTTGGTGATGTGCCGCGCACAACCAACCACTTCGACGACTCAACACCGACTGCCTCCCTTTCCGCCTTACAATGTGATTAAATTCAAGATAAAAAATCTTAAAACTACCCCAAATGTGATTAAACTGTGTCCATTTTTATGGCAATTTGGTAAAATTGTTTTATTTAAAAAATTTGTTATTTGAATCCCGGGATTAAATCCCGGGATCCCGGGATTTGACTTTTCAATCCCGAAAATCCCGGGATCGCAAAATGGCAAAAAATTGCGATCCCTAGTAGGTAGGTAAGACAGGCGGCTTGCTGGTTCTCAGCAAGTACACTCGGAGGCCCCAAAGGCCCATTGTGATGCCCGATGAGAGTGTGGCAAGCCCCTGTCATCCTGTATTCGGTGCTGGCTGAAACCAGCCTGAGCGTCGAATGAATCCGGCAATATCCTCCAGTGGCGTGGAACAAACCAACCCCAAATCACCCAGCACTCTGCCCCCTAGATACCGGTGGCGTATGCTGTGAAGCGCAGGGCATTCGCAAAGGAGGTGCTGCACGGATTCAATTTCCTCCTCATCTTCGCAGCTACGACAGTAGTCTCGATGGGGCAGACCGAGTCTTTCCGCATAAATGCCGATGGCGCAGTGCCCCGTTAAGACCCCCGTGAGAGTACGAAGTGTTGATTTACTGAACCGTAAGAGTTGTAGAGTTCTCTTTTGGTCCAGTTTCGGCCACAGCGCGCGTGAGATCCTGCAGTCAGGCCGAACGCTCCATTGATTTATGGTGCGCTGGATTGCCCTCCTGTCAAGATCAGTGTAGAAGTCTTGAAGTGGCGGGTAGATTCCTGCCACCATGCTCGCATCCGTAAGCTCCGATCCTTTCCGAGCCAGTTCATCCGCTCTTTCATTGCCAGAAATGCCTTTGTGACCAGGCACCCAGCAGAGTGTGATGTTATGATCGCTTATGTCATACAGAGACTTACGACATTCCATTACTGTCTTCGATTTTAAGGTGTGAGAGGCCAGTGCTTTGATTGCCGCCTGGTTGTCTACACAGATGATTAGGTTAGATGGAGGCAAGTCTAGTACTCCGATCATGTGTGCAGCCTGGTTTATGGCGTATACCTCGGCCTGGAAAACACTGCACCGATCAGGTAGTTTAAATGACCTGCTTAGTGACAGTGCATCCGAAAAAACCCCCGCACCTGTCCCGCAGTCCATTTTCGAACCGTCCGTAAAAATTGGGATGGCGCACTCCCCTACGGTAGTGTTAGTATCCCAATCCTCCCGCGTTGGAAAGTGAGTTCGATAAGTGTTATTGAAGCAAAGAGTCGGTACCATGTAGTCACATTCAAAGTTCGGGTGCCCCTGACCTACCCGTGGTAGTATTGAGGCATGACCCGTCATGTGTGGCTTGAAACAGCCCCCAGCACAAAGCCTGAGAGCAGTTCTCGCAGCCGTGCACGTAATGAACGTGTCCAGTGGTAATAAGTTCAGCATAATTTCGAGTCCCGCCTGGGGTGTTGATTTCATGCATCCAGTTATCCCCAGACAGGCAAGTCTTTGTACCCTGGTTAGAATGCCGAGGTGGGACTTCTTGTCTACAGCCTCCCACCAAACCAAGGCACCGTAGCACAGTATGGGTCTTACTATCGCCGTATACATCCAGTGTATGATGTGCGGTTGTAGTCCCCATTTTTTGCCGAACATCCTCTTGCAGGAGTAAAGGGCAATTCTTGCTTTTTCCGCTCTGACCTCCAAGTTCCTTTTCCAGGATAATTTAGAGTCAAGGACAACCCCCAAGAATTTTGCCTCCTTGGAGAGGTTTAGAGCTTTTCCGTTCATTTTAGGTGTGGTAAAGCATGGAACCTTGTATCTTCTGGTGAATAGTACGAGTTCGGTCTTTGAAGCATTGACTTCTAGCCCGTTTTCAACTGCCCATCTCCTAAACTCATTCAACGCCGACTCCATGAGTTCGCTAACTATCGGAAGAAATTTTCCTGTTGTTAGTATAACCACGTCGTCCGCATAGGCTGTAATTCGAATGCCCTTGGATCTCATCAGCAAGAGTGTTTGATTAATGACCAGATTCCAGAGCAGGGGTGAGATAACTCCCCCCTGCGGTGTGCCTCTGGTCACACGTTTCCTAGCAGATGTGTTGCCAAGGGTTGAACTGATAACCCTGCACATGAGCATGTTTTTGATCCACAGGTTTACCTTGCCAATTGAACCTGTGTACGCCAAAGCAGTGTAAATGGATTCAATATTGACGTTGTTAAAAGCTCCCTCCACGTCCAGAAACGCCGCAAGGGCGTACTCCTTATGCGCGAGAGCTTTCTCCACGGTGCCGACTACTTCGTGTAGCGCTGTGTCCACCGACCTACCCTTGCAGTAGGCGTGTTGTGCGCTGCAGAAGTTTTGCTTGTTTAGCATACTTCTGATGTAAAGGTCGATTAGTCGTTCTAGGGTTTTTAAAAGAAACGATGATAGACTAATCGGCCTGTAGTCCTTGGGGGTTGAGTGATTTGGCTTCCCGTCTTTAGGAATAAACACCACTCGAACCTCCCTCCACTCCTCCGGGATGTAGCTCAAGGCTAAGCACCCCTGTTTTGGCCTAAAGAGATGAGGTTTTCAGTGAGAAAGACATAATGAAACTAAATACCTGCAAAGTAGCAAAAATTTATCAAAAAAACGAAAACAATGCTAAGTCTGATCTGGCCTTCAACCAACAAGAGCAGATCAAGAAAACTTACCCTTCTAAGCAAACCCTTAATAGGGATTGTGGTGAGAGTCATAACTGGACACTGGTGCATCAACCAAAATGGAAAAGTATTCTGTCTGCTGAACAATGACTTTATAGAAGCTTTGTAGAAAGGAAGACTGCATGAAAACTGTTGCGCACGCGCCTCCATTCTTGAATTTTAGAGTGAAATTGTTATGGCTCACTTACTATGTTTTTGTTTAGTAATATCAGAAGATTTGTATTTATTCGCAAACAAAAAAAAGTTTAAATTCAAAACTTGTTGTACTTGTATTAAAAAGAACTATCAACATTACTTTATTGCACAAGCAAGTTTCACACCACTGATCCAGTTAGTCACGCTGACAGTTTCATTGCCCAATTTTTTTGCTATAAAATAAAAACATCGGCGCAGATTCAATGGAATTTACATTCAATTCAATGCATTTATATTGACATTCTTTTATTTAATAGTTTCTTTGGGCAAACTTCTGTTCACTTAAATGGCAGTTAAAGCATTTTCCATTTCACGTGCCTCAGTCCCATTTGTGATTTTTCCAATAGTAAAATACCCAAATTTCCTGCCATTTGAATACTAAACCAAACATGACATTTTGTTGCTATTAAATCTTTTTCAATTCGGCGCTGATTGACATATTTATTGGGCCTGGGTTATGGCCTTTTTCTTTGCCTTTTTCTCTCGAAAGCAGCGTTAGTTTGAGGGATTTTAAGACGTAGGCATTTGAGTGTTCGATTACAAAAACATTTCTTTAAGACTTGAAGTTTGATTTTTTATCATGAAGAAGAATTTAGCTTGAATTATTGAATAGCAGGTTAATGCAAATTAATTGTCATTCTTTTTTTATTTTTGAATATATGACTACAATTAATCGCCGTTGCTTAGAAAAGAACAAACAATAAAAAATTATTGTTAAATAAATTAAAAATGAGAACTACATATGAAACAAATTTAAAATTTAAAATTAAAAAAACAATAAAATCAGAAAATATTGATTGATTATTTATACATATATCAAATATACGATGTCCCAATAATTTTAATAATTTAGTAATAATAAAAATTTTAATTCAAAAATAAATAAATAAATGAAACACATATTTGCTAAGTGATGTTTGCATTGCATTGTAAAGTGTATTATTCCATACTTAACCCTTTTGCTACAGTTTTTACTGGGGAAAGTTAAAATTTTAGATTCTACGTTTAAGGCTTCTATGTGATTATATTAGCAACATTCCATAAGAAATGTTTGATTTTTATACTCGAACCCTGTATTTTAGAGTGTTTTTCTATGTTTCACATCGCTGTGGCTGTAATAATTACTTAAAAATAAAACTTTTTACGCATAACGAAAATTTGAATTTTTTTTTTATTTACTTCAGCCAAAATAAAAAAAAGTATCTAAATTGGAAGAAAACGTCACATTAAAAAGTTATCTAATTTTTCTGGTTCTTCTTTCTTTACTATAACAAGATATACCATTAAAAAACGTGTATACTTCTCTTCTTTAAACTTTAATATTCAGTTTATTAATTTCGTATTTTTCCTAAAACTTCAAACTATTCTAAAGACTAACAAAAAAATGAATTCTTGCAACCATAGAGGATGCAGACGTCCACAAAGTAGCATTTTGCCATATGGCAACAAAATAGCGAAAGGGTTAATTGGAACATAAGTATGAAATTATATTCAAAAAATGGCTCCCACTGATCAGAGGTCTTCGTATTTTTTAATGACATTTTGATAAAAATGTGGTTCTATCTCACAGAGGAACTGTTCGTGGTTTATTCACATAGACCTTAGGTTTCACAAAATGTCAAAAACAAAAATTTCACGATTTTGGTGGCCAGTTAACATCGCAGTTTCGGCAAATGATTCAATCTTAAAATCGTTGCTTCTAAAAAATCGATTGTTTGCATTTTGCTGTCGCTCCAATTTTAATAACCAAAACAATCGTAGACAACAGCTGTCACTTTTATTGAGACACAAACAAATTAAACAAACAATTTAACATATTTTAATTTTATGAAAACCGAAGTATCTCTTGTATTACTTTTATTTTCCATTTGTTATTTCCAAATTGAACTTTCTTCGAACGCGGCGAAATAGCTTCCTCCACTCATAAACTAAAATTCTGCTGAACACTGACTTTTTCTTCGATGCCAAGAATTCGTGAATGCTTGTAAACAAAAAAATATGCGTTGAATTCCTTTGTTTACGAATAATTGAAGAATGCTTAGGTTCGAAGTAAAAGTAATTTTTCAGAAGAATCTTGCACGTCTGCCAGAACCGTTTAATGAATATAAACGCTTATTTTAATGCGTTAAATGGCGTTAATGGGTGAAGTTAATGGCAATTTTCACAAGCATTCTACATGCGTGTGGGGGACAAGCATTCCATACAAATACAGACACACAACTATAAGCAAAGACGTTGACGTGAGTCTGTGGTGCATTATGCAGGTGTGTGAGTGTATGTAGGTATGTGTGAAATGCTCTAATAATTGTGCCGAAAGCCATTTGACATCGTTAATGATACTGCTGTACTCATATTCAATGCTGTTTATTGGTTTGTCATTCGGATTTGAACTAATTGGCATTTTTATTTGTGTTGTCATTAAAACTTTTGGCAAAATATTTTTGCAAACATATCGTTTTGTTGTTGAATAATGTCTCTAATAATGCATTCAAAATGCATGAAAGAATGAAGAGAATGTGCCGATGTGCAGCATGAGTTTGAATTATCTTTCCACAAAGCCGAGTCATAAATGAGCCTACAGTCCTATATTCTTCTTTGAATAAAACAACAAATATGCAAACTGGATTTGGTTTCAATGCTGATTTATGCCTTCTATATGGTAAAATGCAATTATTCACAATACGAATGCAATGTGCACTACCATTTTTCTTTGCAACAAAAAAACTGTTGAATAAAACCACCGAAATTTGGCGCAAATGCTAATTCGCCCATAATGTTAAAAATAGCCATTTGCTGGTTGCCGCCATTCGGCGCACCATGCTCGATTTTTGGATTTTCTGCGCCAGACTTGTTTTGCTTAAAACTTTGCTTGGCGCTTTGCAAAATTCATAATTTCTGAATTGATTTTCCAGCATATTGGGCGCGTGTTTTTACAGTCGTGCGGCCAAATACGCTAACAAGGCAGCGGAAAAATCAACAATGCATTACCGCCCGCAGCACAACAGCGAACTCTCTCCATCGAGCTGGCAATACTTGCATTAGAAATTGGTATTCTGACCCCCTTTCCCATGTGTCCTCTGTCGGCGCCCTAATTTAATCCGTGACGCCGTTGCTAATACACAATTTTCCTCTCCAGATGGCAGTTTTTTTCAGCTCTGGTCAAATGCTGATATCATGTCGCTTTATACGGTTGCGGTCACCGTAGTTGTTCGCACCGTATGAGTTCGCCACCAATGCTTTTAGTTGGACATTTTTGTGTGTTGGTGCATACAGTGACGCACACTGGATTTCACTTGACTTGAAGATAAAAGAAACAGTTTAAATTTGGTTCGGAAGCTTTAAAAAGCGAATCAAATTTTTGAACGTAATACAACATTGTTCGAGCTCCCAATGTATATACATATATATTTTTTTAACAATTTTATACATACGTACAAATGTTACAAAACAATTAACTTGTAAATTTTCTTGATCACAATTTTGTACACGAGTATAAATTTTAAACCCAAAAATTCATACGAAAATTTAGTTGCATCAACTACAATGAATCGCCATCTTGATGCAATTACGTCGCTTATGTGATTTTAGGGGCGGACTCTGATGGCAATGCCACTTTAGCACAATGTTGCAAGTAGCCGTCCAGCCACAACTGGTCTATGACCGGTGGACCTTCGAAGGTGCAGCCCCAATTCTTAATAACCACATTCGCCACCCAGTGAGCCCACATTACGCACACGCTTGTCTCCCTGCCCTGCAAGTACTTCGCCAGGAAGCCGCCCATGAAGGCGTCGCCCGCGCCATTCGTGTCGAGGATCTTGTCCGGCGGCACCGGGAACACCGGGTACTCGCGCACAAAGTCCTCCTGCACAACTATCACCGGCTTCGTGGTGCGCGTAAAAACTATCACACGCTGTCGCTCCGGATTCTTCTTTGGCAGCAAGAAAGCCTGCTTGGCGATCTGCTTGACGTTCGGCTTCCAGCGCATGCAAGAGCCCAGGGCCAGAGCCTCGGGCGCGCCGCCGAACAACATGTCCACGTACGGCAGCAACACCTTCAAGTAGTGAATGCACTCCTTGACTATCAGGGCGGAGCTCAAGCTGTAGATGAACGTGCGCGATGTCTCGTGCGCCATCTTCGCCAACGCGAGCACAGTGTCGGGGCTGCTCTGCAGGAAGTAGCCCGACGTGATGAAGTACTTGCCCTGCTCGAAAAGCTTGCGGTTCGCATAGCGGCGCAAGTAGCGCGCATCGAAGTGCGGCGCCGCGCCCAGATCGGCGACGAGCGAGCGGTACGCACCGTTAACGAGCACGGCGCAGCGGCCCGTCCGATAGTCATCGGTTTGCTGAAACTGCGCATTGACGCCGTCGGCAATCGTCTGATCGATCAGTATGCGCGATCGCACGTCGGTGCCTATGCAGCCGAAGAATGCGCACACGAACGGTTTGCGCAAAACCCACTGCAGAATACGCACCGTGTTGAGAATCGAGCCGCCGCTCAAGTACTTCATGCTGGCCATGGTGGCCAGCTCGTCGTAGAGCGAATAGTGGCGCTTGGACGCCAGAATGGCGTTGTCGGGCAGCAGGTCGTACTTCTGCAGCATCGCCTCGTCGGCGTCGATGAGCATGTCGAGCAGCGGATTGCCGAAAGCCATCACCGTGTTCTCGGGTGGCATCGCAGGTCTGTTGCACGAAAAGCTGATGCGATCGGCTTCATCCTCGACTGGTTGTTCGGCTTTCTTTTTGGACTCACACATGCTGGCCAAAACGAAGAGCGACAGGAACGATTGTTTTGCTTTGAATTTTGTTAATGTCTATTGGGGAAAAATATTTTTAACTTTTTTTTTATATTTTTTGAATTTTCTTTATATGCTATCTATTTCAATACAGAATTGAATGCCTCTGGCCCATAGTGACATTATACTATGTCAAAGTTCATATCGAGTCCTGCCAGACCTGATGTCGGCCGGGCTTTAAAACAGTAACTTACAAGCTTAAGTGCAATTTTCGGAATTGATAGTATTTTCCCATTCATGGCTTTTACTGAATTTGATCTTATCTTGGAAATTGTCAGGAATGTGTCCCTCAAGCCGAAACGCTCTCTTGAACGAAAGGATGTTTGTTATGGATTTGTTATTCATGGATCATTCTCTACATTGGCTATACGAATCTCAAGCCACTCTAATAAGATACAATCAGCTTTTGACGGTGCGCTCTAGCCTTTCGAGCACTTGATAGACCTTGATGAAAGATTCTTTAACCCTTTCGGGACGGAGTTTAATTTTTTATTTATTTATTTATTTATTTATTTAGTCAATGAATAAACAATTCTTACAGACTAATAACAATATATATTCAAACAATTCATTTAAAGAATGCAGCTAAGTTTCTTAAAACTAAGCTTTTAGGAAGCGCGAGATCAAGTTCAGGAACAGAATTTAAGTTGCAAAGAGCTCTAGTAATTGGAGCATTTTTGATATAATCAAATCTGCAGAACCCAACATTGAAATAATCAATATGCCTGAGTGTGCGAGATGGTACAGAGAATGGGATTCTTTGCAACAACTCGGGACAGTCGACAGCGCCGTTTATGACATTGAATACGAACGAACAAGACAGATAGGAACGCCGGCCTTCCAGTGATTTAAGGTTAAGAAGCAAACAGCGGGAATCATAAGATGGGATGGGATCATAAAAGTTGAGGGAACGAAGGGCGAAGCGTAAGAAAACTTTTTGTATGCGTTCAATACGGTTAATGTGGGAAGCATGATAAGGACGCCAAATAAACGAGGCATATTCAAGGTTAGACCTAACATAGGAGGAGTAAAGTGATTTAAGAGTATATGGGTCGGAGAAAGAAGAACAGTGACGACGAATAAACGCTAACATGGAATATGCTTTGGAGACGACAAAGTTGATGTGGGAAGAAAAGGACAACTTCGAATCGAAGAATAGACCAAGGTCCTTAAGCTCTTTCATCATCCCAAGAGTGGAGCCAGAAATAGTAAAATACCTATACGTAGGGTTATCCTTCCTGGAGAATAACACATGAAAGCATTTTTTGATATTAAGAAACAGACGATTCTGTTCACACCACCCGTGAAGATTATCAAGGTCCGATTGCAGTGCAATAGAATCAGAAGGCGACCTTCTGATAATATATATCTTCAGATCATCAGCGTACAGAAGAAACTTAGCTGAGAGGAAGCAAGAGCCGATGTCATTAATGAACAGGACGAAGAGCAGTGGTCCCAAGATACTGCCTTGGGGGACTCCAGAGGAGGCCACAAAAGGCATGGAAGGAGTGTTGTCAATTACAACGGTACAAAACCTATTCGATAAGTAGAACCCGACCCACTTAAGAAAAGACGAGTGGATACCAAGGCGTTCAAGCTTAGAAACAAGGATACTGTGCGAAACTCTATCAAAGGCCTTTGCAAAATCCGTATAGATGGCATCCACTTCATGGCCGTCCTTAAAAGCCGCAAGACAATCCTCAGTAAATACTGCTAAATTAGAAACTGTAGATCTGCCACTTACGAACCCATGCTGATTAGGGCAAATCAGATTGCGTACTGCAGGGACAAGTTTTTCCTTGACAATTCCCTCAAAGAGTTTTGAGACTGTAGTGAGCTTGGATATAGGTCTGTAATTCGAGACGTCATTTTTATTACCACTTTTAAAAATTGGAGTAATGGTAGCTTTCTTCCAAGCTTCAATGAAAACTCCTGAAGCTAGCGACTTGTTAAAAATATGTAATAATGGCTCAATGAGGGAGGAGCATTGTTTAAAGAGAATAGCCGAAAAACCGTCCGCGTCAGTTTGGGAGGAAGATTTCAAACTCAAGATGCCATTTTCAACATCGTCGTAAGACAATGTTAAAGACCCCAGAGAAAGGGAGGAATTAAAAGATAGTGGACTGTCCAGAATAACATCAGCGTCAGAAACGAAATTAGAGCTGAAGAACTCAGCAAAGAGATTTGCAGCTTCTTCAGCAGAGCCGGCGATTTTATTGTTTAGGAAAAGGGAATTAGGTTTCTGAGCAATTTTGAAATCCCAAATACTCTCAGTAGAAATATTCTCATGCTATGAATATGAAGGTTAGAAAATTATACCTACATATTGGATGTTCACAAATTCTGAAATCATCCTTTTATGCGGGAACACCGAAATCGAAAAAATATTTTGCGTGGGTCGTAAGATTTGAATAATTCTTTTAAGGGGCTTTAAAAACTTGCTGGGACATATTATCCCAGTAGTCCCGAAAGGGTTAAATGATTAAATTTTTTTAAAGTAATTTTTTCGATCTCAAGGCAGTCATTTTAACTCCTTTGGACATTCTAGTGTTCAATCTAAACTTGCATAAAGTGGAGTTCGGAAATGATCTTTAACCCTTTCGGTTATTCTATGCCATATGGCATAGCCTCTTTTCAGTGCCTGTTTTAGGTCAAAAACTTGTGGATACTATATTTTTAAATTTTTGTATTTTTCTCTGAAGGTTTTTATACCAAATAATGAAAAAAATATTTTGTACCAAGTAAATTGTAAGGGTTCAGAAAGTGCGCAGTCCTATCGAGCTGCGTATTTTACAAAAAGAGGTCACTTCGTACTTTTATTTATTCTATTACAAAAATCAAATTATTTTATAAGTTTATGTTAGTAATCTAGTAGGTATTTATTGCTTTAGTGAGTGTAAAAAAGTTAGATCCCAAATATAGTTCACTAAGGCTGTACGATTTTTTTTATTTCTTACTATGTCATATTTTTTGATGCCCAAAAACCACTTTTTCGAACAATATTTTAAAAAATGACTTTTGATTATTCATTATGTAGGCTTAAACAGTAATTGAATGGAAAAGAATGATTTTTAAAGTTAAAAACAAAAAAGAAGTACCGAAAGGGTTAAAGCATATCTTCAATCTATTCAATGTCATCGTGCGGCATGTGTAATGTGCGGTAATATTAACTTCAAGACCCTGTATAATATAGGTTAGGTAATGGTGGCTGCCTTTATAAGAGACATACTCGGAGGCCAATTATGAGGCCCATTGTGATACCACATATTTCACCCGTTTTTTGAAATGTGTATGCAACACTGTCTGTCCAGCATATGTTACAGCATACATTTCAAACGGATGGGGTAAGGTAGGGGACCCTATATAATGTAAACCTTTTGTAAACCTAAAACACCTTTTTGAATAACTTTTCAGTCCTAACCTGGACGTTTGATTTTTTAAATAAATAATTCAACATGTAGCTTTTGATTATAGCATTCAATCGGACCACCCTTACCATATACAGGGTGTGCCATCTACTTGTTTTTTTTTAAACTCATAAGTTAGTTTGACACTGACAGCTGTTTCCCACTCAAAATCTTGACAGGAAGTCAGTATCATATCTTCGCGGAATGAAATGAGTTGCCAAATAATTCTCGTCATCGAGTAACTTAAACCTATAAAAAAAATTAGTTGATTTATGCTTGAACAACGTTGGAATATATTGAAAACTTATTACAAAGTGAGTGCTGTGCAGCCCAAACAGGGCGTTTTTTATGTTATCAGCCGTCTTGACGATGTCTGTTGGCCGTCTTGGAGCTGCGATTTGACCCCTTTTGGACTTGTTTTGTGGAGAACCGTAAAGGACCGATCCAGAAACGATTCAAGCACTTTTCCAATCAATTCGTGAGCTACAGACCAAAATCATCAACATGGTCTTGGAAAATTGGAGCGACAGAATATGCTACTGCAAAACCAGCCGAGTTAGGCTAAAAACATAGTGGAGCGGCGAGCAAATTTTTGCTATTAAAAAATTTGTGTGAACAAAACAAATTTATGTGGATGGATTGATAAACGCAATATTCGCAAAAAATGCCTTATGGATCGCTCTACGCTTTGCTCGTCGCTTTGCTACGTCTTTAGCCTTAGCCACCTGAACGACGTTGTATTCCATAATGGTTTGAAATGTTTGCTCTTGACTCCTGTGGTTCTTGACTAATAATTCAATAGTAATCTACTAATCGAAATTGTTAATGACAATAATGGTGAAAAGAATGGAAAATAAACGCAAATCAGTTGATTCCCATTTACAATTTTTAATTTACTAAAAAACACTTTTTTTTTTAATTTACATACACTTACAATTTGAACAGCAAAATTACTAAAGAAAAAAATACAACATTATTGATTTTGTTTATGGAGTTTATCTAAATATCCCGATTTGATTTCTTGTTCAGCTGAAGTGCGCACATGGGGACTATGGATACCTGCGCCCTGAGCGTTCTTCATATAATGGTGCAGCCAATCGCTGCTTATGACCGGATCGCCTTCGAAGGTGCAGCCCAGCCTCTGGACGACCGTCTTCGCCGCCCATATGCCCCACAGCACGCACGCACTTATCTCCTTTCCCTGCGCCAACTGCGACAAGAATGCACCAATGAACGCGTCGCAAGCGCCGTTTGTATCGTGGAATTTCACTGGCGTCACATCCGGTACCGGGTACTCGCGGATCGAGTCTTCCGTCACCACCATGACCGGCTTCAGGGAGCGCAGTATGACCACGATGCGCTGTCGCTGCGGATTCTTTTTCGGCAGCATGAACATATTTTGGCCAATTATTTTTATCTTTCTCTCCCAGCCGAAAGAGGCAGCAAGGCAGCGCAGACCGGCCTCACCGCAAATCAGCACATCCACATAGGGCATTAGGGCCTTCAGGTCCTCTTGGCATGCAACCACTATTTCCTTCGGGCCCAGCTTGAAGATGAGCGTCGTCGATAGCTGGTGGGAGAGCTGAGCCAGCTCCATCGCGGGCTCTCGGTTGGAGTGGACGAAGTAGGCAGACATGTAGTGGAACTTGGCGCCCTCGAGCAGCTTGCGATTCGTGTACCTATGCATGTGCTTGACGGAGAAGTAAGCAGCGGCGCCCGGTTCCATGATACGTGCACGTCGATTATCTTGGGGGGTAAGCAGCACGCTGCAGCGGCCGGTCATCGCTTCATCGGTGTACTGGTAGCGTGCGTTGATGCCGTCCATGCGCGCCTGCTCAGCCAAAAATCGCCCGTTTTCATCGTTGCCCACGCAGCCGAGGTACGCGGACAAGAACGGCTTCTGCAAGATCCACTGAAAGACGCGCATTGCGTTGTGCACACTGCCGGCGGCCACATACTTCACACTCGGCATACTGTCGACGTCTTCGAACAGCTGTTGGTGCCTGGGCTCTGCTAACTTGACCTCATGCGGCTCGGTCCGGAACTGTTTCAATCGCTCGTTCTCAGTGGAGACGATCATGTCAACCAGCGGATTGGCACAACCAACCAGGAATCCCTCCTTTATTTCAATTTGTGCGCTGCATGTTGTTTTCCATTGGCCAACAACTTGCTTGGCGGTTTCGCTGTGCTCCTTCATTTCGCTGATATTATTATACTCCGAATTTTTTTGACAACGTTTTTGTTTGACTGTGGGCCGTATGATAAATTTATATCAAATGTTTCGAAATTCCATTCCGAAGTATTGGAGCATTTGTTTAAAATAATCAAGTAATTTATTTTTGCAAAAGTGGCTCTACGATCAATCAAATATCTTTAATGAGATTGGATTGAGATCACATGACAGACAGTCTTATTCCCGGCAGGTATTGAATTGCCAACAATTCCCCATACCTACAGAATCGTAAAGGTTGTGTTGTAGAAGTTTTAACCTGTTCAGTCTCTTACACAAAACTATTCGGGGCATTCTAGTTATAAACAATATCAGTTATAATAAATTCAAGATCCTGTAGTTGCATCCACACTGACTAGAAGAATGTTTATAAAACTTTGCTGATGACTTTTTCAGTTCAAGGATCTTAACCTGTTGGAGCTTAGCTCTGAAGTTTGACGATTGAACTAAATCATGATGAAATAAACAAGGTGAAGCGAGTAGATGACATACCCTTATTTTGACAAGAGAGCTTTTGAAAAACTGACGTTTTCAAAATAAATTCTCTGAAAACATGAAAGTCTTCTTCTTTCTTCGCATTAACCCACTTAAGCCTGGTGTATCAAAAAATCAATTTCATTATTATTGTAGTGCGTTGTAGGTAAGATTATGCCGATTCGTTGCCGTGGGGGCAGGTCCCCACGCTGCATAATTATTGGTATTGAATAATAAAGAAATATGAAACCAAAAATAAATATGTATGTCGTAGCACAACGTAACATGCTTTACTAAAAAACGATTAACATTTATGTAAAACATGTAAAAAAACATAACAATATGTGAAACAAATTCATTTACAGAAAGAAAATTAAAACTCTTGACTCTCTTACTTTAGAAGAAGAAGTTAAACGCGTATTTTACAAATGAAAATTTTTAAACACAATATTTTCGATTTTACGTTTTGATTGGGGTTAAAAATCTTCTCTCAATGTCAAAGCAAAATTGGTTGTCAATTGCTATGTTTCAAAATAAGGGTATGGGTTGACAAAACTGTCAGCTACTCGCTTCACCTTGTTTATTTCATCATGAACTAAATAACTACTCATACAAAATTGTTTCCTTCTGATTTTAGCATTCATATCGATCCACCCTTGGAACTCTTTCGGGTCTTGAAAAGCTAACTGAAGTCTATTAACCCATTCAGTTAATGTCGAAAAAGTCAAAGTAGTCGATTTGCCATGACCAGCATGTCTTTATGAAAATTTTACAATTTTCAATTTACTGAAAGATTTCACACATTTTTAATTTACAGACACTTGCAATTTGAACAGCAAAATTAATAAAAATTACAAATCACACCCTGCAGCTTATCCAGGTTTCCATGAACGTAAGCGACTGCCGGCTGAGGCGGTATTTGTTCGCCAAGTCCATGTCAGCAGTGGCGATTACATCAACCAGCGGATTGCCGCAACCAACCAGTAATCCGTCCCTTATTTCAATTTCAGGGCTGCAAGTCATTTCACATTGGCCAACAACTTGCTTGACGCTTTCGCTGTGCTCTTTCATTTCGTTGGTATTATTACTCGACAAATTTTTTGACAATGCTTTTATTTCGCTGTGGGCCGTGTGATGAAAACAGTTTCGAAATTTCGTTTTTAATAAACATCGGTTTTGTTTATATTTTTTGTTTGGTGTTGCTGTGTGAATTGTCTGATCTGGCAAGAATTCAGGCTTGTCAATAAAAAACTTAATTTATTTTCTTTCAGCAAAAAAATACCAAAGTTAAAAAAGTACCAAAGCGAATTCATACAGGTGAAAGTTCTGTGGTAGTTTTAAGCTCTATGTTTAATAGAATCTCAAAAATGAAATGATCTTACTTTTTTCACAGCTGCGAAATAAATCATCATAGTTAGGCGGTTTTCATCTGATAGAGTGTTGGCCATATCCTTTTGCTCTCTGAGCCATTCGCACCAGATTTCATTATATTATTTCAGTGCCTGCGTACGAGTAAGTTATCCTATTGCACAAATATGAACAGTGCAACTCTTTTAAAATAAGGTTTGAGGAATGTTTTATTCATAGTATAATAATAAAGTAGTCTATTCAAAGACAGTACCCCTATAGCATGATGAAATAAACAAGGTGGTGTAAATATTGACAGGTCGCTTTTGACACTCCCTTGTTTAGTAGTTGCATTTAAAGGGAGTGGAAAAGGGGAATTATTTTGAGCTTTTTCACTAGATGGCGCTAATAATTTAGTACTTATTTCATACTAATGTAAATATACTAGGTGTGCGTTATTTCAACCGGAAACAGTCTCAAAAATGTTTTTTTAAGCGTTAATTTGAAAATATTGAATCAAAATTATTCCACATTTCCATCCATCAGGTTTCAGTAGCCATACAAGGAAGTTATTCGAGTTGTATTTCAATATTTATTCATATACCAATTAAAACGAAAGCCAACCAACTATATAATGCTGGACTTTGAACCGCTAAGCCAGTGCCATTAGTACTTCAATATTTTTATTCATTCATGCTGATGCAAACATATTAATTGCACTGTCTTGCGCAATCGCTCGTTTTCGAAATGCAATGCACTTTCGGTGAATGGACTGCAAAGGTAATGCGCTAACATAAACATTTGAATATCATTCAAATTTTTATTGGGCTCACTCTGTTTGCGTGGAGCCGTCTTGGGTGCGAGAAATTTCGGCACACTCATCCCAAGAAACAAGGCTATCTATTGCCATTGGGATAGCGTTTTTTCCCAACCGCCGTTTCTTCTCGCCTGGCGAAAAGTCCTGCGTTGAAAAATGAAGAGCACACACCTTCGCGGTGGGCGTGAAGTTCACTCCACAAGCCTTGCTCCATTTTTCCCTCGTAACCATATTCTGCGGCACATGAAACAGGGACACATTTTCGTGCGGCCAAGTTCGATGGCACAAACTGCAGCTGGATTTCGGCATCGCAAATTGAAGCAAACACAATTAAAGAAAAACGACAAAATATATTTGTTTGAAAATAACTGATTTTGAAACATATGCCAATATGTACATCTTTGGCTGAGAAAACGGATGCCTTATGTTCCATTGAATCAAATTGAACATACGCCATTTGTTTTCTGAGGTGATAAAATTCAAATTAGAGACAATGTTGTTCGTTATGTTTTCTGCTAGAAAGTACTATTTTTTGACTACGCAATTTTTGCTAAGGAAAAAAAGTATTTTTTAAAAGAAGCAACAATGTTTTTTCCAAGGGAGCATGAACTGCCAAAATCGAGGAAACAGTCACGAGCTTACACCACCTTGTTTATTGCATCATGCCCCTATAGTACCTCTATTTCGATTGACAAATATTGTCAAAACAGTCATCAGCAGAGTAAACAAAGTTGTATTAAAATATACCTAAGCATTTTCCTTTTGCTTTTAGTACGATTTTATTTGAATGAAGTTGCGTCTGTGGTTGATCATTTTTTGAACTGACAAATTTCAGACATCAAAATTGAATTGAATTTCAAAAAAGTTTGTTTTCTTTGAGCGGGAGAGTTTTGATTAGACTACTTTATTATTATACTATGGTTTTATTGAAATATTGTTATATCATAGCTCGATTTACGCTTTGGGCTCATTTTGTTTGTTTTCATTGGTTATACTATTTTTTGATTTGTACATATTTTACCTCGCTTCGGTTACACAGAAACCAAAAGAAAGCAACCAGTTGCTTTAACTGCTGCACCACCCGCGAGCCGTCGGGCAATGCGTGAGCCACAGCAGCTGCACATTGCCTCCTTAGCCATTCGTAGCATTTTGGTTGCACAAAATGCAGCTGCCGCCCAAACGTGCCGCTACAAACTGCATATGCGTCCAGATGCATAGTTGTTGTTGCTTCTGCTGGCGGTTTATGCATCATTCCGCTCGCTCACAGCCACATCATACAACAACGCAGCTCACCCAAGTTGGTTGCAACATTCTCTGAAAACTAACAACAACCAGCAACAGAAGAGAGCAGCGGCAATTGCATGATATGCCAGCAATATGCGAGCCATTAAATTACGCTTTCAAAAAGAACAAAATCCAAATCAAAAACTATATAAAACCTTAGTAAATCAAAAAAATATAACATTTTATAGCGCATCAATTATTGCGCATATTGCTTGAAGCGCAATTTTCAATTAAAATTTTGTAAACATATGCAAATCAAAATATAAATAATCCAAATATTTTGTTTATATATTTATGCGATAGCACATGTCGCAAAAGCAAAATCAGAAATAGTCAAAAATTATTCAACAAAAATTTCGCAGTTTTAAAATGCGCCACTCTAATGGCGCTTTGCACGGCATATCAATTAGTTGAGCATAGCTTTAGGCTCTCGAGCGAAAAATTCTCTATTTAACTACATTCAAAACACATGCAAATTTAGTAATTTTTTTTTGTATCCACATTCATTGTAATTGAATATTTCACAAATCGAATGTGGCCAGTGCTTGCACGAACATTGTTGCTGTTTTGATAAAACAAAATGAATTGGCAAGTGATAGCTTCAGTTCTGTAAAATTGATTGCACCTGGTTTTTAATTTTGCCGAATTTTGCATTTCATTTATATTTTATGGAAGCATTTCAGAAAATATCAGTCGCGTTGTCAGTGGGTACAAAAATAAATTGTAATTTCAATTTTGCTTACTAAATTTAAGGGTTTTCTTTGCCATATAAAATGTTATTGGGTTTCATAAGCCCATAATTCAAATAGTATATATGTATTCTTCTTCCTTCAAGCCTATTGTAACGATGAGGCACTCTGTGCTGTGCTATGCATGAATGTTTTTACGTGCATACTTTTAGGCATGCACTTTGAAGTACGGCCGGCATGCTATAATGCCGATATGGCAGGGATGGTTCGCGAAAGGTAATGGAATGTGCAAGAACCATCGGCGCTATAAACCAAACAAGTATAAAAGGCAGCAAAGGGGAAACATGCAATAGTAGTAGTGTAAAGTAGTAACAAGTGTAAAATTGTAAATAAAGCGATTGTTGGTTTTTGACTGCGTTTGCGCTGAATAATTGAAGTGGTTTTATTTTCAAGCACAATCCAAAACGAACTTAGAAAAGTCATTTTCGTAACACTATATTGTATTGTTTTACTCTTCAAATGTGCCTGTTTCATACGTTTTTAATTTGTGTCGTCCAGGTGTATTGGGGTCTCTTCTGTTCTCTTGGCACTGAAGAGATTTCTTTTACAACGCTTGTCATGTCGCATGTGTGGTTTGTTTAACGTCTCCGTACCAGCAAAGTCGGCTGTCCTGCAGTTTTTATTCAATTTCTGCACCTTTTTCCAGATTGTATCTGTGAGAGTGGTAGAACAGCAAGAAAATCCTGCACCGACGGCAATTCAGTGCAGTTTTTGACGAGGCATTCTTGACCAAAAAACAATAGGAATCGGACAAGTTGTATATTATATGTAATTTATATATTTTTTCAGATATTAATGTATATTTATTTATTGGGCGTTTTCGACCAAATTTTTTTGGTACTTTAATTTTTTTTTTTAATTTGTTATTACAGTCGAACTTTGCTGTAGTGAACTTCTATGTGATGAAGTTTTCCGTAAAATGAATTAATTTCAAAGACACAACTTAATCGTTCTATTCTAAGTGCATTTTGATCTCTTTACAATGAATTTCCATATAGTGAATATTTCTCTACAATGAATAAATTTTTTAATTCAAAACTTCGCTTTCATTCGTTTTTTGTCTCCATATAATAAATTTGTCCATGCTATTTTCTGTCACGCATATTAACAACAACAATTTAGGGGAACCCCAGAAGTTAAAAATAACAACAGTATAAAAAGAAGAATGTCACATCACTAACAATTTTGACATCAATTGTTTGTTTTGAGTGATTAAAGTGAAAATGTTGCATTAGGACAAATTTCTGCTTCTCTTGATGTACTTCGAACCTTTGTGGAGATGAAGAGCAACGTAGCGTTTTTAAGTCTCTAAATGTATTAAAAGGCTTTGGTGAGGAAGGAAAGTGGAAGGGTGTAATCCAAACTAATATACCTCATTATTTGAAATATAAGATGAAAAAAATCATTATTTCTATTATAATGAAGTTTCTATATAATCAAGCTTTTTTCTGGTCCCGTGTGAATTCATTATACGGAAGTTCGATTGTATTTGTAGCTGTTTTTTAATGACTTTCCTACTTGAATATTACCTATTAAAATCAAACCGTCTTATATTTTAAAAACTAAGTTGCTTTGGCATTTTTTGTCATTTGTGTGTAGGATTTTAATGTGGGTCGTTTTCCACCCATATTTTAACGTAAGTCTACGGTTAATCTTATATTTTTCTATTATTCAAGTTTCATTTTTTTATATTTTTGAGACATTTGCTAGCACGAAATTAAAGCATCACAAATTTTAAATATTTATATAGTGAACAAAACTCACAAGCAACATTTGTTTTTCATTAAATACTCCTTTAAAATAACTAAAAATTTATTTAAAAAATTCTAATGGGATCCTTCTTACTTTCCCAATGAGAAAGTGAGCTGATAAAATGAACCAGTGAAATATTCATTCCTCAAGCATTCGGGCTTAGTAGCTCATTGTACATCAGGATCGGCAAACAGAATGTCAGCATTCCCCACTCGGAATGCAATAATTCGAATGGAAAATGGGCCTGCAACATTCTTGTTAATGAAAGCGACGAGAATCATTCTGAAGCACTCAGGCTTAGTAGCCCATTGCATGTACGACCCTATAGACTCCTATAGAGGACCAGGGTGACAGTAAAGATAGCAAAAATTTGAATGAAAATCGGCCTTAAACTATAGACCACCATGATTCTTGTAAATGAAAGCCAGAAAAAGCTTATGGAATATTTGATCATGAAAACAATGCACAAAGATTTTGAGAAAATTGGTTCTTAAGCTTTTACGGAACGGTACTTGCACCCCCAAAATACCCTTCTGAAACACTACACATTGTACATTATGCACATAGATGTTCCTGGGTGATAATTAAATTTTATGAACTTACTTTTGTGTTGGTACAAATGTAATTTTAATCTCTTGTTGTGGTTTGTACTGACGATTTTGACAATATTTGCAATTTTATTTTGAATTTTTAAATGTGTGTGTTACAGTTGAAAACAACAGACACATTTTTAGTTTTGCATTCAAATGTCCATTTGCCATAGACATGTTGACGCATGTTTTAAAAATGGGCAAATGTTGGCAACATACTCAGTGATTACACTTTTGTAGATAAATATTTTATTTCAACAAATACTAACAAAAAATAAAATCCTTGTTATGCTTGTGACTATCTGTGAAAGGTACGAACAAGCAAGGTAGTCATTACAGAAAATAGTACATATAGAAGTATATCTACTTGTTGAATTTGCTATAGAACTGGTACTAGAGCTCCATGGAGGACTAAGCTTTTGCTATGGGAAAATTTTACCAACTGACTTTCCACAAATATTTCTCTGTATTTAACACTTGACGTTTTCATTTACTGCTACATAGCAAATACACGTTCATACTTCTTCTACCGAATAATCCATTTCTAACTGGTTCACAACTGTGAAATTCTTTTTAAATTTTGTACATTTCAGCTGAAATTGCTTCCATGACCGAGAGATGCTAAAAATTAATTACTTGTTTGCAAATAAGCACAACAACCGACAAGCATCGTTCAAACGACCAACTGATCAACTTTAACTTGCATTCAGCGGTCGACCGCAACAACTACAGTTCGGCAGCGCTCACTTGGGTGAGTAAATATATTTCAGTTGATAATGCACAACCTGCAAATTACTCTAAGCCCTCAAAAGCAGTAATACAAACAGACATACATACATGCAGACATATAGAACGAGCATTTGCACCATCTGCACATTTTAGTAGCGAACACTATGATGCAAGTGACATTTTTGGCTGCTGCCTGCAAGTCTCTGGCAGACAACACTGACAAGCAGCAAACAAACACAAACACAACCCATTCCAACCTGAGCTCACCCAACCAAAGAGGCAACACGAAGCAGCCGAGTAAAGGCGTTACCTTTGCGTTTGTTGGCTCTGGTGACATTTTATAGCAACGGCAACTGTGCAACGGTGCGTATACGTAACCAAGCAGCTACATGGATGTATATGTTGTGCATGTGTGCATGTTTGTGCACACACATTTGGGTTCTAAAGCAAATTTATTTGTTTTATTGCTTCGAAATGCTCTTCTACAACAACAACAACAACAGAAAAAACCGTAACTACAAGAAAACAATGTGGCGAGCTGATGTTTGCAGCCTGCGCCTCAAATGAGTAGAAATTTCGTTACTGTTACAACCGGCTGTCAGTGCAGCTGCTGGCGTTTTGGTTGTTTTTGTTATTGCTTTCCATTTTCTACGACACTTGCACTTTCAACACTTGAAAGCATTTGCTGTGCATATGTGCCAGCGTATCTGTGTGCGTATGTGTGTATGTATGTGTGTGACTGCGCACCTACATTTGATTGAAATGCAGCGAGCGAGCGAGCTCGACCCGAAGCTTTCGCTCCTCTGTGCCACAACATGGTTGCACTTATTGCATTTACTCGGGTAGACGTGTAAGTGCTCCAGCCACGTCCGACATCTTTATGTGGACAAGCGAGCGCTGTGTGTGTCTGCGTGTGGTTTTTGGGCAAAATCTATTGTCTGGCACGGGCGGCATTCAATGCGACGGTGAGCAATCTGGCTGACGGTGAGTTAGTGCTGCACGTTCTAGGTGCAAATGAATAGCGGTCGGCCGGAGCTGTGCGCCGGTGCATTCGTATTTGCTAAATTCAATTTCATGAATTTTCCAAAGATTTGTTGACACGAGCCGGTAATGCAATCATTCGACACTATTTTCCATTTGCCGAGCAAAATAATTGCGTTGCACTCACTCCACATACATAACATTTGTGCATTTGTTCGACTATATGTGTGAGTGTACGAGTATGAGTTCCATTTGTATGAGTGTCCATGGTCGTCTTTGACAAATGATCGCATTTGAACGCATTTTATTCGATTTCATGTATTCGTTTAATATTCATGCATGTGTGGAACCTTTGCCTGGACGACTTGGGGATTTGATTGATTTCAATTCAAGCTTTGTAAAATATTTACCCACAAATTGCAATGAATATGGGATATTGGTGTAGGTATTGCTTTGTTGGCCTTTATTTGTGGGTTTAATTATTTGAGGTGATGGCACAAGTGGCTCTCAAGGTTTAATTGATTGGAGTAAAATTTCCATAAACTTTTCTACGTTTAATATAGTGCAACGATGAGGCACTCTGTGCTGCGCTATACGTGAATGCTTTTGCGAGCATACTTTTAGGCATGCACTTTGAAGTACGGCAAACATAATTCCGATATGGCAAGGATGGTTCGCAAAAGTGATGAGCTGTGCTAGAACAATCGAGGTAGAGAGTACAACTAGAATGTGCAAGAAACATCGACGCGATAAGAAAACAAGGATAAAAAGCAGTAGTGTGCAGCGCAAAGAGTCGAGTCTGTGTTGAACAAGCAAAGGGTAAACATGCAATAGTAGTAGTGTAAAGTAGTAACAAGTGCAAATTTGTAAATAAAGCGATTGTTGGTTTTTGACTGCGCTTGCGTTGAATAATTGAAGTGGTTTTATTTTCAAGCACAATCCAAAAACGAACCTAGAGAAGTCATTTTCGTAACAATAGATTTCAGTAGAGTATGAAACACCACAAATTCCACCCGTTTGCAATGGGAGAAGGGAGGGAGGGGATCTACAGTTTAATGCCGAACCTAAACGGTTTTTCTTCCAAACTTGGAGAGTTTCCATCAATCATGAGCATTTCCAACCCACATTCTGCGTAGTATTTCTATTCGATATTGTTTTATGTATTTATTAAAATTTTTCTAATGCAGATTTGCCAGTATTTGCATGTATAAACTCACCTGTTGTGAATTTTCTACATAAAATTTCTGCCAAAATTTCCGTAAACATTTACGCTCGCTTACCTCGGCGTAAAATTTATTGAATCTTGAACGTATCTAATTATGCGTGAAGTGGATAAAACAAAGACATTGTCACAATCGGCAACAGACATTAGGCGTTGGCTGCATTAGCGCTGCCACTTTGGTGCCGCGCGCAGATTTGCAATTCGAAGAATGTGTTGCGAAGTTAGGCCGAGGCGCGTACTTGGCAAAGCGTTTGTCAGGCGGCAGCCAACCATACCGGCAGTCAGTCAATCAGCCGCGACGTTTACACTTTGCAATGTGGCAACAACACCCAACCAAGCCGCCGTCAGTCGTTTGCAGGCGTGTTTTGTGCGCACTTTATCTTCGCTCTCAGGGCGAAATGCCAAACTGACAGCCGTTCAAAAATGATGGAAGTACACGCGAAATGCAAACCTGATTTTTTTTTATTTTGCCTTTCTTTTGTATTGCTGTTGTTTGCTGACTGGCAGGTGCGGCGATTTTATTTCTGGTTTCACTGCTTTTGATGCCATTTGCCAACAAGGACGAGTTCCCCACTGCCCGTGGGAAGGACGACTGCTTCGTGGCGTTCGCTTTGTTTTAGCTTTCTGCTGGCATTTGCCGTGTAAGTAGTCAATACTCGGTTGCGATTTATTTAATCTAACTTTTGTGTTCTCAATTTTGTAAATCAATCGTCTGCGATAAAGTGCGAGATTTTTTTTATTATTGATTTAATGTTGCTGCCGCATTTCCCTGGCAACGTTATCACATTATGACTTATTTACGTGGCAATGCACAGCATCGGAAGCCATTTCAAATTCGATTTGAATGGAATTGAATGGAAAACAAACAGTTTTGCTTGCTGCTCCACTGAACGAGCAAAGCGGCTGCAAAAAATTGCGTCAAATTTATTGCAAGAAAATTGCTGTTGAGTGCGTTGAGTGGTAATTTTTTTAACAACAGACACAAGTACCACATTTCGAGCTACCAAATGAATCAACTCGAGCGCCTGTGCCTGCCATCCATTTCAATTTCACTTTATACTTGCAAGTTCGTCTTTCGCCTAACTGCAGCAAAATGCACTAAAAAAATCGCACTGCTGTCTGATTTGTTAGTATTCGACATATCGACATTTACTATTTTTACTTTTTACTCGCTGGCTTTCTCCTGTGGCCACCTGTCAGGCTTTAAGTTAGTCCATTTCAACATTCCAAATCGCGCTCATCCGGTCACCAAACACAATTTGGCTGAAAAAAAGAAAAGTTCAACTGCACAGCTTCCAACTCGTGGCGAAAACAAAATTACATAAAATATTCGAAAACGCATCAGAAAATGAAAATCGTTGCAACGCGCTCGCTGCAAATATAAATGCAAATCCCATTGCAACGCCATGAATACGAAGCGAGGTGATTTGATTGGATGCAAAGTGAGCAAACAGCGGCATCACGTAATTCTTTACTACACTGCGATTTTCATGTTATCAAACCACACCGACTGAATTGTCTAGATGCGTCGAAGTATTTGCATATTTGTGAGCAATGTTGTAGATTTTACCAGTCAATGCACGTTTTTTGGCATTCTCAAACATTTCATTTCCTGCATTTGTTATATTTACTGACAAAAAAATTGGCATTGTATTCATTTGCCAAAACGTTATTCTATATAATATCTGTTGGTTCATTTAAAAAAAAATTACTAGAAACACATACGGAGAAAACGAATGTCGTATGTTCCATCGAATTAAATAGCACATACGACAATCATTTTCTCGGCGACGAAATGAGTGAAAACTATAGAAAATTCTGTCGCTCAGATCAGAGCCAATTTTTGCCGTCAATGCTGCAGAAACTCTGAACTGAATTAAAAACTCCACATACAATGTCCACGCAGAGAAATTGTTCAGTGTGGAGACTTGCAGCAAATTGCACTGTTGCTTCTTATTTTAAATGGCAGCATTTTCTATTTACCTACCGAATCAATTACAGGACACAGTGCATGTAGGTAACATAGGACTAGCATGCGGATCATCGATGTGTGTTGGAGATTCAACTTTGATGACGTAGGCACCACACAGTACACCTTCTGTCTTTTACAGCATTATAGGAGCAAAGCTCATACTTTATCTCTTCCTTGTCTATTTAGATTTTTGAAAGAAACTATGAATTTCGTCCAAGCTAACTTACTCCATTCACAAACTTCCACTACCCCTTCCTTTTATTGACATTTCCTCTCTAGGCATGGTGCATACTTAGGTCGCAAAATTGATTGTAGAAGATCTTTTACATTAAAATTTACTCGAACAAGTCAGTAGTCTATACCAAAATGCAAAATTTTTATAAAAAAAAACAAAAATTTGTATGGTACAAAATCAAGGATCATCATCAGCATAAACAGGCAAATTTCCAAAATATCAAAATTAATGCGGCCGGCCTCGATAATCCAGCTGGTAGCGCGCTGTCTTCTCATACCGAGGCCCTAGGTTCGATTCCTAACTCGGGCTGGTGCAACAAGTGCGCTCTTGGTAGGTAATGGCAAAACCTCCAAGTGTGAAAGAAAACACTGCAGGTACCCTCCACCCTTCCCAATCCGCTTGAATTGTGTGCTGAAACATATGTTTGAAAAAACAATGTTGCATACACATTTCAAAAGCGGGTGAAATATGAGATATCACTCTCCTCTCCTCACATATGCCCAATGGGTATAGTACAATGATCCAAAATGGACTGAGTGCTATGGAATGTTTGAAGTGGAAGGCTATCACATCACATCACATCGTGTGTCATCACATCAGCTGGCAGTCATATTGAACACTCACAATATGCACTGATGCCTCAGAATAAAATTACGGGTTTTCCATAAACGCCCTCTGAACCTAATCAAACCTAACACTAATCTAAAGTTACAATTATATTCAAAATGGGGAGGTTAATGGGGTTTCGACAGTACATTTTGATTTTTGCTTTGTAGAAACACAAAAGTTGACAACGTCAGAAATCCGATCGTATGAAGGACGCCAGCTGGGGGTGAATTCCTGAACCGTAATTAATTTTGTATTTTTTGTACTAAAGAATGTTGACGATCACTGAATAAATCATTGAAATCGGCTCAGTAGTTTCCGAGATATGATGTTTTTGCGCTTATTTAACTACTACATCTACAAGTGGGGAGACAATGGCATAGAAAATGGCCAGTTTTGTATGGCAGCCCCCTTAAGACTTGGAGTTAGGGGGTGAGGTATGTTTGGAAGAAACATTCGAAAGAGAAAATAAATGGGTGTCGGTTATACATACATTTCATACACCTGAGAGCAATGGGAGCCTATTTTATGAAAACGACCATTGCATATGGAAGCCCCATTAAGGGTTGGAGATAAGGGGTAAGTATGTTTGAAAGAAATGTTCAGTAAGGAAAACTAGATGGGTCGGTCATAGATTTTAACCCTCTAAGAGCAACTTCTGACCAGCTGTGGAGAAATTTGTCGAATTTCCCAGCTTTTTTGTGAAGTTTGACCTCGATGAGACGCCATTTAGCCCCACCCCAAAATTTGTTTGGTTCATGCACTTTTTCACCAAACCGCATAAAATGAGAAGTTGCGGAGCATCGAGAACCCATTATTAAGAATCTCCATTCAACACTAAATCCACTCTACTGTTCACTGAAAAAAAATTATTGTTATTAAAAAAATATCAACCCATTAAATCATTTTTGTTTTATAAAAAATATTATAAATATAATAGAAAAATTATTTCTTAAAACATTAAAACAAGAAAAATGCAATTAAATTAAATGAATTCCCCTAATAATTCATGTCTTTTAATAAAAAGTTATAATTATTATTTCATAAAATATAGAAAATTTTGAATTAAGTAAAATTTATTCAATTAATAATACAATACAACAATACAATAATACAATACAAAAGTATAAATATTATTTTTCAAAGCATGCACAATTAAAGGAATCAATTCTTAAGCAATGTTCTACAAAGTCTAACTAATTCCCTTAGATTGGCAAACCTGTACACTGAAAAAGTTATTGTTATTAAAAAAAATTAATTCAATTAATAATAATTTTTTTTTAATAAAAAAGGATAAATATTATTTCTTAAAACATTGACAATTAAACGTATCAATTTTAAAGCAATTCAAACAAATTTAAATTAATTCCTCCCAGATTAGCAAAACTGCACACTGTGCGATTGCTCAAGCTCGTAAATATTTTCTCCAAAAAAAGCCACAATGTTCAACGACTACAATTTGCATGAAATTACATAAATGGCGGGGCACAGGCAATGCGAAATGTTAAGCTCCTTAAAGCTCTTATTTGCAAAAAAGATAAACACTTCTCCTCATCCTTATTCAGAATTATCAGCAGCGAGACAAGATTTTGCTGCATTGAGCATTGTTTTGGCATTTGTCATTATGGCAACAAATCTCACTGATTAAATAATTGAGCCAGAAACATTGTCAACACTTTAAATGAGCAACAAACAAGCTCAATCAATGCAACTTCGGCTGAACAAATTCCACTGGCCTCTACACTTGATAAACGACCATAAACATCCGATGAACGGCACAATGGACACATGTCAATGGACTCGACTCGACTCGGCTCAACTTAAACGCGCTCGACTCCCACAACAGTGTCACAGCAATCATACACAGAAAAGACGAAACAAGGAATGTGCTGAACACACATTCGCTTCATTACTGCTGCCAGCAACAGTAACCGAAACCGAAATCGAAACCTTTGCACAAAAGCCCCGAAAAGCCCACTTGGCAGTGACAGAGTGTTTTGTTTTGTTTTCTTTTTTGTCTACAAAAGTGTGTTTTGCTCAGCTGATTAATTCCACTAAATCAAAGCGGCATTTGAATGGCCCAGCACGGCCGTAGTGGCAGCAAATCGAAAACGTTTAGCACACAACTCGACCGCAAAGCGGCTACGAAAAGGCTGATAGACTGTGGTCAGTGGTTGGCGGTCGAAAAGCTGCTGCGCAGATAAATCAGATGAAGTAGGCAATTTCCTGTCCATTCAATATGATTAAATCAGCAATTTTAAGTATCCGCAAAGTGCGCTCATAAATATGCGTCGGCCTGACGTGTGTTTTGTTGTTGTCGGCAGTCGACTGTGCAAAGTTGATCAGCGTTTGATTGAGTGCAGCGCATGTCAGTGGCAAAATTAAGCGGCCGGTCGTGCGTCGGCACTTCATTTGGGCTCATGTTGGCGGCTGCATTTATATAAATTTTTTATGTGTGTGTGTGTGTGTAGGAAAACATTGGAAATTTCCACAATTCGAATGTAAGTGGATTAGATTCTAAGTTGAAAGGTTTTGCAATGAAGCTATGTTCGTTAGTGTTAAGCAAACTTGTTGCAAAATTGTCCAACTACCCACAACGATTTGTGTGTTAGAGTTTCCAGATATAATGCAACACAATTCAATTACTGCAATTTTTCTATGCAGTTCGCACTCGAAGCAAAGCCCTCCAGCGTGCACGAGCATCATCCACAACCAGCAATCAACGGTGTTCATCTAATTGAATTGCAATCACACCAGTGCATGCGTAAGCAACCCAGTTGGAAATTTGACAAAGTAATTCCAAAGTAATTCAAATTCTGAAAACAGAAGCTTATGCGTTCAAGTATTGGGAAGCGAAGTTGTTAGTACTTTAAGGGGGGCACTCCATGAGACGCTCAAAAAAATGACCAATTTTCTTTATTTTACTGTACAAAAAAAGAAAGAGACAGGAACAATCCGTTTGGAACATCTGTAGGTATTAGTTAAAAGTTCAAAAACAAAAAGTTATACATAAAAAAAATTAAAAATGGCAAACATATTGAACATCTTCCGAGGCTTGGTTTAAAAAAAGACGTCTTCCCGTCCACACGATGCCGTCCGAAGTTAAAGTCTGAAACATACAAATTATATATCAAATTAAACAGCAGGCTTGTCGCGAGTGCGTGAACCTCAAAAACTATATTAATTTTCAAAATTTAGCAACAAAGCCATATAAACTACAAAAAAGTTCGTTTTTTCTTACTTTTCTTTATTAAAAAAACAGTAAAAAAATAAAAAAAATTTGTTAATAGATTTCAGAGGTTCATGCACTTCTCCGTTCAATATCCTACAAAACGAGTATATATTCGTGTAAATCGGTTCAGTAGTTTTTTTATCATGTGGATGGACTACAAAAACGTATTTATGAGGAAACGCGTACCAAAGTTATTCGGAACACCTGCTCTGGCTGAACCCGCGTCGATGATAAAAACTGTGTCTCCGAAAGTTTTCAGAGTTCGACTTTGCAATAATGTTCTCGGATAATATATCTTTCGATTAAAGCAAAAAAAAAATCGATTTTTGGAAACCATTTCCTGGAGTGCCCCCCTTAAGTTGAAGCATACGAAATGAAGTAAGAAGGCTCGCGTTCATAAAGTCTGCACAAAGTATTCCAAACATTTTCTTTGCATTTCTCTATATATTTGCAATAGTACGTGAGAATGTCAACATGTATGATATCTTTACAAAATCATGCTTACGTCAGGCGGCCATTTCTTTAAAAAAATAATTCGCCTAATGAATATTAGGCGAAAATTTGAAAAAAGTTTAAGCTATAATGCATTGATTACTCCATTTCCAACTGGGATAATTTACTAGCACGAATATGTATGCCTAATCAAATTAATTTACTTTGCCCACTAAGCGCTTAATTTTCACTATTTACGCCCTGTTGAAGGCCACTCACATTCGACTGTGTGTGTGCTTACATTGGTGCTTCAAGCGCAACTAACCAAATTTGCGTTATTATAACCGAAATTTGCCCCTAGAATGTATACTACAGCTAAAGTCCTGTGGGCGATGCACGCATACACACACACGGGGTTGCGATCCCACTTAAAGATGCATTTGTATATATTCACTGCAATTAAGATGAAACATACAGCACAAATGGGGCAATGTGGCGAATTAAATGTGTGTATTCGTACATGAATACATAGCTTGATTAATGTGAATCAACTCAAGACACAATGTTTGCATATGAACTATGATATGTGCGCATAGAGTTTTGGGAAACTAGAAATTGTTTAAATCTTTGGTTGGGTAAATTAATAATTTAAATGTTTCAACGATTTAACAATTCCAAAGCGTTTATTGATTACATTTGAATTGGAGATTCGCACTAAAATCTGTCTTCATTGGATGTTGGATGACATTGGAACTAAACTCATGGTTATAGGTTGAGATTGAAAAACTTAATATAAACTGGTAGACGATTGTCCCCTGGCCTGTCGCGTTCTTATCACCTAAAAATTATTCTTTGTTAAAAAATTGCCTGACTAACATTTCAACTCATCTCAGACCGGAAACGCTCGTTTGGTGACCTTACTGTGATATTTACAGTTTGTCTGGAGAAGCTGTAGAAATGAAAAAGGGGCCAATACTTCACCTCGGAAAAAAAATCATATCTGTTTCTTCTCTTCATAAACGGCTTAGTACCTCTTATTCTAATTTTTAGTAGAACTAAGTAAGTCCTGAAGCAACGCAATGGCCAAAAATGGTCTATGTGTGTTTCTAGTCACATCTTCTTAACCCTTTCGACCGAGAATTTTACCCTGTGCTTCGATATTACTTTTTGTTATTTAACTCATGAAACGCCTAAGAAGTGTGCTCACACCTCTTTGTTAGAGTTCTAAAGCTTGTTTACATTTGAACAATTTTAGCTTAAAAGGGGTTAAAAAAATGTCGTATCAATATTTTTTAATTACAGAAAAATTATTTAATATTTATGGAAAAATACAAAATTATCACTTTTGGATTTTATTTAACAATTATTAAAAAACAGGGTTTTGATCAAACGCGCCCAATTCGTAGACTTCAATTAGAACACAAACCTTCCTTTGAAATTATTTCTAAAAATATTAATTTGTTGGTGCCTACTTAAATTAAAGCCATAAATCAATCGTAACTTTTGCTATAAGATGACAAATAGGTGGGGTCGAAAGGGTTAACACTATAGATTTTTACTGGAGAAAGATACAATTTTTAACTTATCGATTTAGTCTTCTGTGTGGTTACATCAACAACATCCCATAATATTTTTTTAATTTTTGTTATCAGACTCCGTTTTTTAGAGTGTTGTCATATGAAAACAACCATCTCGTTCTGTAGAAATTACTCTATCATTATATTTTGTAAGCATAATTGAAAATTGAATAATTCTTCATTTACTTCATTTACAATTATTTAAAAAACGTACCTTAATTGATGGAAAAAATCCAATTGTGCTTTCGTTTATTAATCTTTTTCGTTTTACTTAATAAAGAAAACTTTCTTATGTTTCTTAGCTTAGCTTGTGTCTGTATATTCGGTTCGCATTACGTTGATTTACGTTCAATACTTAACATTTTATAACAACTATGAAACATTTCGCTGAATGTTTAGATATTTCGGAACAAAACTATATATAAAACTATTTGCTAATAAAATTTTTTTTGTATCAACTATTTTAGTTGATAAGTCGTATGTAAGAAAATTCAAACTCCACAGTCAAGACTTGATTACATATTCACAGCAGCTGCCACGTTTATCTCGCATAAATCAATTGCTATCAGATAGCATAGTGAAAACCATGTAGCATCCAACATAAATCGAAGCAAAAATTTACACGTCAATTTTCGCATAACATTTCATAAAAGACAAATTTATATGCGCATACTTCCGCAGACACACCAACACACGTCGCACTGCACTGCACCGCAACTCATCGCATCGCACCACGCCGCACCATAAATAGTCATTGACGTGCAGAGAGCACCAAAGTTTAGTGGAGTCTAATGTGTGCATGAGTTATTTATTGTATGCAGTCTGCTGACCAAAGGCCACGCGCGCCGAGGTTAGCTGATTTAGAATGCAATGCACAGGCAACACTGGCTCGGCGGGGGTCACCAGCACAACATGAGCAACAGTGGCGCCAATGGCCACAATGGCCTTTGTTTAAACCGATCAGCTAATTAATTAAAGCCAGCACATGTTTGCGGGGCTGTTTGTTTGGCTGTGCTAACTAATTACATTTCATTGTGCTGCTCACATTTGTGTATGTGTGCGTGTGTGTGGGTTTTTGTTTTGATGTTTTTTGCATGGCGCACAAGTTCATAAACCAAATTCCTAATTTATGCACCAGTTCAGCAAATGCCAGTTATCGTTTTGGAATACTTGATGTTTCGAGTTATTATAATGGAATACGCCGAATTTGCAATTTGCTCAGTTGGTGCTGGGCAAAGGACATTTTGTGGCCATGATGTGTGCGCTGCTTGGGGATTTTATGATTTATGTGCACTCTATCCATATTTTAGTGAAAATTGACCAAATCCAATTTAATTGAGTTATATATTGGCCATTATCATTGGTCGTATAGAAGCTTTGATATATGAATTATGGCATTAAATCGTTTACACTATGAAGAAGAAAGTTAAGTATTTCTAGTGTGGATAGCGAGTGAAAGTGGTCCATTTAAGTGTAGACTAACTAATCTATATCTATACTATTATATAAAAGCAAGTGTGACGTTTTTTGAGCCACAATCAGGCAAAAATCACTGAACCGATTTAGATGAAATAAGCTCCAAACATTTTTTTATCTGTGGGAATGGTACATAGGCTATATGAGAATGACCACGCCCCCTTCTTACGCCCACTACGGTAACAAAACTCATCTATGGTATGCTTTTGTAAGGCAATATGGGTATCAAACGATTCAGCTTATCATTGCGGCAAACATAGGTTATAACATAATCGGCCACGCCCACTTTCCGTGCCCTCTAAACTAACAAAACGAAGCTACGGTACATGTCGGTAAATCAGTATTAATATCGAATGATTCCATGCTTCGTTGATGTTAACATAGGATATATAAGATTGACCACGCCCACCCGATATGCCTTTTCGCCACGCCCACTATAATAACAAATCAGCCATGGTATATTTGTCATAGCAATATGGGTATCAAACGATTCAGCCGTTCATTGCGGCAAACATAGGCTATAATATAATCGGTCACGCCCACTTCCCGCGCCACTAAACTAACAAAGCAAAGTTACGGTACATGTCTGAAAATTAATGTTGATATAAAATGATTCTGTGTTCCATAGCGGTAAACATAAGCTATATAAAGTTGACCACGCCCACCTTTTACGCCTTTCTGCAATTCCCATGACGACAGAAATAACTGTGCTATATTTGTGCAAAACAATATGGATATAAAAAAAATTTTGCGAGTCATTGCAGCAAATATCTTTATGTTGTATATAAAAATTAATGTATATTTGTTTGTTGGTCCCACGGCATTAAAACTCAAAAACTAGACAGCCGATTAGCTGAATTTTTCATGGAATGTTCGTCTTGAGTAAGTCTCGGTAAACCACATAAAGCGAATGCGACCCGATAGGTAGGCGTGGCACCTCCCATACAACTTAAATTTTCAATATGGAATATTTTCATAGTGAGAAGTCGAACAGCATTAGAATTTGGTGCGGGTCCACCGTTTAGATGTTCCGTTTCACTGGTAAAATTTGATTGGCGTTGGACAAGAGGCGTGGCACTTTTTAAATGCTGGTGTAACTTTGAAACTATAGCGTTCTCATTAATGACACTCGGTACAAACGTACGGTTTAGTTGTGTTTTTCCATATGGTGAATAGGGTGGGTTTTTGACAAGGGGGCCCGCCCCTACAACTTAAATTTTTTATTTGGAATATCTTCGGAATGAGATATCGGGCAGCATTAAAGTTTGGTACGGGGCCACCGTTCAGATGTGCCGTTTCAATGGTAAAACTTTTGTGAACGTTGGACAAGGGGCGTGGCACTTTTTAAGCAACTCAAATGTTTTCATTAACTGTGGAACTACAAATCACACATCAAAGATTTACGTTTTAAATGTGCCCTTCGACATGGAGAATGGGGAGGGTATTGGACGAGGGGCATGGCACCGCCCATTGAACCCAAATTGTTAATGTGGAATAGCTTCGGAACAATAAGTTGGAAAGTGTTGAAGTTTTGTATACCATCGTCCCATAGATGTATCATTCTACTGGGAAAATTGTATGGGCGCTGAACAAGGGGGGCGGCATATTTTTGTTTACTGAAATTTTCCGCGTAACTTTGGCTCTGAAAGTCGCATATCAATGAAACCGGGTCACACCCTTCGACTGTAGGAATGGATTGGGCATTACATAAAAGAGGCGTGGCATCGTCCATAGAGTGTAGTGTGAAAAAACTTGATTTATTGGGCCCATTGACTTCAAGCTTGCGTGCAAAGCCGCAGGGTCCTACTAGTGTCTTATAAGTTGTATAATATTTTGGACATAGCAGTGCAATGAGTAGCAAACATCCTTGAGACCACAAAAATCCTTGAGACCACACATTTTTTTTATTAAGAATGAATTTTGCGTTCTGAGTTGTTGAAATAAAACACAGAATTGTAAATTTATCTTCAAAGTAACTAGAAAGAAAAGAATTGTAAATTTATCTTCAAAGAAACTAGAAAGTTTGAGGGGAATTGAAGACCTCTACAAACCCTTTTCGCGATTCTCTTCTCCTATCCATTTCCTCTCTATTACCTTTCTCTTTGGACACAATACAATGGTCCGAATGGGCTGAGTTGTTATAGACTTGTTGTCTTTCACACCACATCACATCACATCAAATAACATCATATCACATCACATCACATAACATCACATCACATCACATCACATCACATCACATCACATAACATCACATCACATCACATCACATCTCATCACATCACATCAGATCAGATCAGATCAGATCAGATCAGATCAGATCAGATCAGATCAGATCAGATCAAATCAGATCAGATCAGAACAGATCAGATCAGGTCAGAACAGAACAGATCAGGTCACATCACAACCCTGAAAATATTGTGGGTCACATGCTAGCGTCAGAGGACAACTGGGGGGCGGTAAGCAGTATGGCCGCGAGCATAATGGCGGAGCAGCGGCGTCGCCAATGGATTAGGGACAGCTAGGTCTTTTCTCCCCCCAAGAAGTAATACTTCATCGTGGTTCCGTGGGGTCCCGGGGATAGTGTACAGGTGGTTTTTAGCGGGTGAAAGTCTCGCACTCCGGCTTTCAATGCTTTTCCACCTACTGCAAAAAAAAATCACATCATATAAAATTACATCACATCACATCACATCACATCACATCACAACACATCACAACACATCACATCACATCACGTCACATCACATCACCTCGCATCACATCAGATCACATTAAATCACATAACATAACATCACATCACATCACACCACATCACATCAAATCACATCACACCACATAAAATTACATCACATCACATCACATTGCATCACAACACATCACATCACCTCGTATCACATTACATCACATCACTTTACATCACATCACATCACATCACATCACATCACATCACATCACATCACATCACATCACATCACATCACATAGCATCATACAACATAACATTACATCACGGAGCATAACGTCATATCACATCACATCACATAGCATCACACAACATAAATCACATCACATCACGTCACATCACATCACATCACATCACATCACATCACATCAACTTTATCTTCCTGGTTTCATCCTGAACCATGCTACTTTTTTACTTTTTTTGAAGCCAATATAAATTTTCCCTTTCCAACTTCAGTGAATCAAAATATTAGTAAAGTTCATGCAGTTTCTCTGGCGCTTTTAAATTATTTAAATCTTTCGCTACAGGGTTTTATAGGGAAAATACAAATATTTAAATCTATCGATTTAGTCTTCCATGTGATTTTATCAAAAAGTCCCGTTATATTTTTTTTCATTTTTATTATCGGACCCTGTTTTTTTAGAGTGTTGTCATATGACAGCAACCATATCATTATGGCCGTAATAATAACTTAAACACAAAATTGTTTATGCATATTTAAACATTTAATATTTCTTTATTTACTTGAATTGATGTAGAAACTAAAATTTAAAACGTCTCTCATTTTTTCAAGGAAGATGTTAAACGTTTTCTTCAAATTTTAGTATTCAATGTATTAATTTTGTATTATTCCCAAAGCTTCAAACTATTCTAAGGACTAACAAACAATTTATTTTGTTCACCATAGAGGCATCAGACGTCTTCAAAGCAGCATGTTGCCATATGGCAACAAGATAGCGAATAGATTAATACAACAACAAAAATACCAGTTTAGTTAACAAAATTTTAGGATATTTTATTTCATTACAACAAAGTGCATCTTCTGCATACCTTTTGGCAGACCGCCACAAAGAGAATCCAAAACAATTAAATTGATCAAGTTTACTGTAATGAAATTATGATATTCTCATCTCATAGGTAGGTAGGTAGATGTGGCGGCCCTTACGAGAGCGCCAAAATAGGCCAAAATAGGCCCATTGTGATGCCACTGGATCGTTATCTCCTTCATCTTAGTAGGTCTCAAACCAACCTGAACAGTTAATGAAGCGTATTAGGCCTTTGGGGTCGACATTTGATATATCGGCTAGGTTGGCGGTGTAGTAAAAACCTAAGTGTTTTTTGCGAGTCCTGCAACTATCCTCATCTCATAAACTACCTAAAAAGTTCACTTAAATGGTCAAACTTGTTAATAATACACTTTGTTTCAAAGCTATAAAGACATTAATTTTTTTCGTTATATGGGAAAATTAAAATATATTAAATATAAATAATAATGCAGTTTTTTTCCTACATGGTCAACATAAAAAATAGCAACAATTCATTGCTGTAAATTGCTATAAAGACACTCACTCTACTGTTGATAAATAAAACAACAATCACTTTTTCGGTGCAGTTAGTAATTTATTACTCTACCATTATTTGCAATGAAATCATAAATTCTATTTGGCATAGAATTTGTGTAGTTGTTTAGCATTTCTGGGGTCAGTTGTTCCCATGCAGCAAAAATGGCCGCTTTCAACTGCTCCACTGTGTCAAATTGTCGAAAATTTGCATACACCTTCTGGACTAGCCAACCCCAGATGTTCTCAATGGAATTGAGATCCGGAGAACAAGCGGGCCAATCCATTGTCTCAATATTTTGACATCTAAGCCACGTTTTGGTTGATCTGCTCGTGTGGATTCTGGCATTATCCTGTTGGAATATGAATGCTTGCTCCTGGTGGTTGCCAATATAAGGAAGCAAACTATGCTCCAACACTTCCTGATATTCCGAGCTATTCATTCTGCAAGTTGGGAACGCCAACGGGACTGTGCCTGAGCTTGAGAAGCCATCCCAAACCATTTGCGATTGGCCACCAAAATTTCTCTTAGAGAAATACCGTGGTTCCATTCGCAAATCTCTCCAATATCCTAAAAACCCATCAGGACTGATGAAAAAAAATTCAACCTTGATGGTCCTGATGGGTTTTTAGGATATTGGAGAGATTTGCGAATGGAACCACGGTATTTCTCTAAGAGAAATTTTGGTGGCCAATCGCAAATGGTTTGAGATGGCTTCTCAAGCTCAGGCACAGTCCCGTTGGCGTTCCCAACTTGCAGAATGAATAGCTCGGAATATCAGGAAGTGTTGGAGCATAGTTTGCTTCCTTATATTGGCAACCACCAGGAGCAAGCATTCATATTCCAACAGGATAATGCCAGAATCCACACGAGCAGATCAACCAAAACGTGGCTTAGATGTCAAAATATTGAGACAATGGATTGGCCCGCTTGTTCTCCGGATCTCAATTCCATTGAGAACATCTGGGGTTGGCTAGTCCAGAAGGTGTATGCAAATTTTCGACAATTTGACACAGTGGAGCAGTTGAAAGCGGCCATTTTAGCTGCATGGGAACAACTGACCCCAGAAATGCTAAACAACTACACAAATTCTATGCCAAATAGAATTTATGATTTCATTGCAAATAATGGTAGAGTAATAAATTACTAACTGCACCGAAAAAGTGATTGTTGTTTTATTTATCAACAGTGGAGTGAGTGTCTTTATAGCAATGAAACACCGTTTCTATGGAATTTTTTACATTTCTCTTTTTCTCTCAATATTTACCGTTAGCACAAAAATGTTATTGTTGCTATTTTTTATGTTGACCATGTAGGAAAAAAACTGCATTATTATTTTTATTTAATATATTTTAATTTTCCCATATAACGAAAAAAATTAATGTCTTTATAGCTTTGAAACAAAGTGTATATTAAAAATTTTTATTGTTTTAAAAATAATCAAATTATTTTATTGTATGCTGCACATTGTATGTATTGTATATTGTATGCTGCGCATTGTACATACTCGTTACTTGCTTAGTTGGAGTTTTAATGAGTTCAATGAGATACCCTGCACTGTGTTGCTAGGACTATGGCGCATTGGTAGCGAATTTACTACGTACAGATATAGTCGTCATCCGCATAGAAACATTGAAACAATCTTCATTAGAAATAATCGAAGAATCGTTTGAGTCAATATTCATTTATTCGATTCATTAGTTTAAGAAAATATTTTCCTCCTGGATGATTGAAACTGAGAACTGACAGAATGAAGTGATTATGTTGGATTACTATAAACTTTGGTTACTTTAAACTTCTTTAACTTCCTTAAACTTCTATCCCGAATGTTGAACTATGGAATTTTTTTTGAAAGTATTTACAACACAAATGTATTTACACAACAAAAGTATCCTTCAACAAAAATGTAAGCGAACTAAATGGGCCTATGCCTAGGATGTAGGGTACAAATAAGTGGTTGCATAACAACAACTAAAAATACCACACTCATCTATATTTGTGATGGCAATCAAATTAAAAACAAAATTGATTTGTGAATGACTACTCGAATTTTAATTTACCGACTGCGAGCATAAAATTGTCAAATACAAATCACGTTAAGCATTACAAAATTAATAATAATTCAATCTCATTGCAAGAATATCAAATTTTCAAAATTACTGAGAATGAAATGAATGAATGAGAAATAGGTAAGTATACAAAATAAATAAAGAGTAAATTTCTGTAAAAAATTTGTGTTGTTTTCAGTTTATTAAAGAATGAAAAAACCTAATAAATACAATCAAAGTTCTGCACAAAAACGGCGCAGAACAGTTTGAGAGTCTGAACGTTTTGTTAAGTTTTTAAAAGGGAATTGTTTTGAAGTAGTAATAGAGAGTTTTTATAGAAGATTTCTTGACTTTTTCTCATTATTAACTATCTAAACTTGGTAATCTAGCTTTAAAATTTAAACAAATGTTTCACTTTACTTAAATTCTCAACAACAAAATAGTGAAATATTAAACAAATACACTCCAATCGGTCTCACAATCTTTTCTCTTTATTCAACTAATAATGTGATTTCAACACTTGACAAAGTGTTGAAAAATCTGCACAAACAATGAACTGGAAAAAAATGAACTCGAAATTGAATGATACACAAAAATGTGCTGCAAGCAACGTAAATTGCAATCATTTTAAAGGAGCACATACTCCACTTAACCCATTTGTGCATGCTGAATAGTAAAAGCAAAAAAACACATCCCCACACATAGGCGCACACAAATACTTACTTACACTTGCAATTCGAGTGCACTGAGCGCCGCCAGCAAAGCTCGAACCTTCACCTAGACCTCAAAGCATCGCACCTCGCAATTCGAGTGCCAGCAAACGAAAAGTAATAATAGCAACAAAAACAACAACAACAATAGTTAACCTATTTACTATCGACAACAACAGTGGAGCAGCCAGCAGCGTCAGCTGCAAAATACTCGCCGCATTCCGCATTCAAATGAAAAGCCAAAGCGAAAGCAAATCTTGATGTCGGGCACCATTGGTTGTTGTTTTTGCTTTAGCTTTATTGCTGCCTTGTTGTTGCTTTATTGTTGGCTTACTGCTACTTTGTTGTTGTTGTTGTAGGCCTGCAGCAGGAATCACTTGAAATGCTGCAAACGTTTTGCGGCAACGGAAACGCCAGCAATAATGAATATTCTGCTGCTTCTGGACTGGGCCAGCGGGCTGGCTGAATGCGGCACGTACAATGGCCAGTGCGACAGCCGGAAGTTGCATTAAGGTGAAAGGAAACGCCGAGTAAGGAGCATAAAAGAAAGCACCAGCCACATTACTGTGCGCTCTCGGGCCATGAAAACGAATTCAAAAGTAAGTTGATTTTATAGTCCCAGGGTACACATGCACACAAACACACAGACATACGCACATTGCTGCTACGGGCTGTGGCCCGCACACTTGATGCACTTTGCCAATGCTGTTGACACAGTTTGTTGTTGTACATTTCTTTTTTTCAGTTGCTGCGTTTGAAATGTTGTGCACATTTTAACTTTGATTTGTTGCCAACAACACAACAACACGTAAGATAGACAAAACTTGATTTGCTTTAATATGGAAAGTGAGAAAACATTTCACATCGATTGAGGTTAGGTTGTTGGCTTTGCAAATGGCATTAATTTTAATTACTTCTACATGGCAAATGATTTAAAGAAGCAAAAAGTTTTAACAACGTGTGGCAGATATATGTATTTTGTAATCGTTATGGCATTCAATGCCTTCGCCTGAAAAGTCTGGCAAATTTAGAAAAGATTAACCCATTCGAGCCCGAATTTTACCGTGTCTCAATATTACTTTTTGGTATTTAAATCCTGAAACACTCGCCTAAGAAATCTGCACACGCCAGGCCTCTTTGTTAGAGTTCTGTAGTTAGTTTACTTTTGAACAATTTTAGCTTAAAACGGGTTAAATAAATGTTTTATCAATATTTTTTAGTTACAGAAAATTATTTCATGGAAAAATACAAAATTATCATGATTTGATTTTTTTAACCATTGTTAAAGAAACAGGGTTTTGATCAAACGCGCCCAATTCGTAGACTTCAATTAGAACACGAACTTTCCCTGAAGTCGCTCTCAGGCAACTTTGGGGTCGAAAGGGTTTAACTGATAATTGCAACACTATCATGTAAGCTACGGTAAGTTTGAGGTATCAATGGGAATTAGTAACGCCAGCGTATAAAATATATTGTATGAACATTGATTGTGGAAAAGCTACGTTTGCATAATTTAACAATCGCTTCGTTTATATTAAGGAAAGAAGTTTCTCAAAAAAGTCTATTGCAGAGCTTCAGAAAAGATTAACCCTTCGCTGCATGGCATTGCATATATGCAATGTTAACTTTTCATAGATTTGGAAACTGTTCTATTCACCATTTTACAGTCGTTCATTCTTCAGTTGTATCTTTTATGTTAAAACATTTGATTACCAACGGAATTTTGCGAATAACATTAAAAGTTTGTGCAAAAGAATCGAAAAAACAACAAGTGTTTCGATTTGGTGAAATAATTTTGGTTATAGATGGCGTTGGTGAAATGGCGGTTGTCGTCGCTCAGCTGTTTAGTGCGTTGAATTACGAGTATACAGTGACGCCTGACCTCTGTTTGACTCCCCGTAATAGCCAACACTATAAAATAGATAAAACCGACTTTCATTTCATTTCAGAGATGAAGAGTAGAAGATTGAATTAACCCTAATTCCCAGAAGTGACCCTCACAGTCTCACTTAAGATTTCAAATGGTGATAAATCCTATACCAAAAGATTTTTGATTCCCAATTTTTTATGTAATCCTCTAATGGAATGTTAGAATTATATTTCATTTATAAATTTAATTTTTTAGACAGTTTTTCAATTTTTTTTAAACAATTTTTTTAAAATGTAACGTAAACCCAGAAGTGAGCCTCAGAAGCTCATTTGAACAAAAACTCAAATTTACTCAAAATTCCTTGAGTTTTTGTCCACCATATGGAAGAATATTTTTATTTTTCATGTTTAGGTGCATTTTTATCGTATGAAGCTCATAGTTTTTGAGCGTAGGACTCATCCAGTCGGCATGGGATGAAGTCTAGTAAAATTGTTGAAAATACTGCAATCTACGACATATTATGAAGAATTTATGCCTTGCCGAGGTTGATGCTAGTTGATAAAGTTTATGTCTTCCAATCCCGATAAATATGTAATCAGAATATGGAAGTGCGACGGTGCTAATATTTCCAGAAATGTCATACACATGCAGAGACGGTAATCGAGGAGCTGTGAATCTTGCAAAAAGGGTGCTGAAAAACTGGGTGAACCTCACAAACACAAATGTAATAATGACCAACTAGTTCACCAGTAAGGTATTAGCCAATAGTTTATTGGATGCGAGGATCGTACATTCGGAATAAACAAAATTTGTATGATGCGTATATAAAAAAACCCAAACCTAATGCATGGCCTCTAGTGCTGCAGTAGCAATTGTTTTTTTGTGGATCCTGTATTTACAAGTTCTTTACTTCAAATAAAAAAACTTAAATAAAAACGTCTTTAAGTAGTAACTAGATTTGAAAAAATAAAATAAATTGAGTTTTTCAGTAGTTTAGCTCATATGAGCCTGACAGTCTCACTTCTAGGTTTACGTTACTTTTAAAATTCTGGGAAGCACAAGCAAAAGGAAACGACCAAATAAACTGCTTTCAGGCGAAGCATTTTAAATGAATTTTTCCAAGAAACTGACCTATGCACTAATTATTTCATTCAAATCAAATTAACAAGAACTAGCAGATTCCTAGAAAAATTTCTCAATAAATTAATCATTTAATTGAAATCAAACTAACAAGAAATAACTAACTGATTCTGATTCTAGTATTTCTTACAGAAAATTTTGTCATTAAGCTAACAATTTCATTGAAATCAAATTAATTTATTCTGATTCCAAAAATTTGCAACAAAAATTTTCAATACATTTTTTTTTTTATTAAAATCAAATTTCCTGATTCTGATCTTTTTAGAAAAATATTTCAATAGGCTTATAATTTAATTAAAATCAAACAAACAAGAATTCATTAGCTGTGTGCAATTTTATTCACATTTTGTTTAAAATTTTGTCATACGAAACAAACGAGTTTCATGATCATAAAAATTTAAAATAAAAATAGGACAGTCAGCAAGAATAGAAATACTAACAGTTATTGTAGCTTACATCAGTTTTTAAGGTAAATTTTCAGAATTTATTTAATTATTATCATAAAATGAAGCCAATTAGAATATTGTTTATTTCATTTGCGCATTTTAATCCACCACTACTTTTTGTCATGACATTAAAATTGCCATAAAATCTGTTCACATGAATTTGGAAATTGCAATTTACGAGTATGTTGGAATTTAAATAATGCACTAAGCGTAATAATTAGTGGCAATTTGCCTAATTATTCTTCTACCATGGTAGAGTTTATTAGATTATTAGATTTACATACATTTTAAGTGAAAGTGTAAGCAATACAAACTCACATATTTATTGGATATGCAAATATGATTTCAATGTGCTCTTAGTATGCAGAATAACAGTTAAGAAAAAACTATGCAGTGCAACCTTCGAAATGAATGAGAAACCATTCACGTCAAAAACAGTCGCAAAAGTGACAAATATCAACACAGAAAGTGTGACCCCCCATTGCTGGCCATCGTCATAATCAACACAATATGGCCACATCGAAAGCAGACATGTTGCATGTAGGCTAAGCAAATTGTTACTGAATACATATAGTAAGACAGTAAGAGTGAAAGTGAGAGGAGGACAAGTGTGAGTGGGCGCATGAGTGTTGAGCATACAAAAGTATGCATTTAGCGCTTTACACCGAATCCACATCCACACATGGACACACCCACGCACATGCAAGTATTCACAAACGTCAGACAAACACTGTCACGGCTGCAAACAGAAAAGCGCAACTGCAAAAGTGTCAGCGTATGTGTGTTTGTATATGTGTGTGGAAAGGATAGCATAAATGGTAAACATTTCCAGCAAGCAATGCCAACATTTTGTCAACATGAAAACGAAAGACTAAACATGGCAAAAGCAGCAACGGCAACAACAGCAAAAGCTGTTGCCATTTTATATTTGCTAAAATAGGAGTATGTACATTAAATGTGTGGGCAACGTCTAAGATAGGATGAGCAAAACTATTTATGGCATCATGGCCAGTAACTGTCGATGTGGCCCAATTCAAATTATCTGTTAGGATTAATGCTGCTGCGAACTGTGCACTTTTAGTTGGGTTCAGTTTTGGATGTTTAAAGCCTTTAAGCAGCATTCGGGCGATCGTTTGACATCATTTCAGAAAACTTAATTTACACAAAACGCTCTCCAGAAATAGCAGCATTCACAAATTTCTTTAATCTATGGAATCTAACTAAAATGACATGGAATGACAATTCCAGAGGGTTTCGTGCGTGAGGTGATATAAAAACGCATACTTGATTGTATCATAATGGTTCTCAACAGAGTTTCAGATCCGTCTCCCATGATGAAGCTTCAGCGCAAAAGGTGTTCAACACAGTAGTTGGTGATCGACGGCAAAAAGATAGACAGGGACTCCAATGGAAGGATAATGGGTTGTCTAGGCTGCAGATCCTTCCAGTAGAAACCAGCCCAGTTCAACAGTTCTCGATTTTTGAGCAGTCGTGAGTGTAGATAGCCAAAGCAAGTACTCTCTTTTGTCAGACCCATTTCCTGAGTGGGTATTTTGACACATAAGTCAAAACAGTTTCATAATTGAGTTACCAGGTTGCAAAAATTACATGTGGGCAACGATGCTGCCGGAAGGGGCGTGAAACTCATCAGAGACTATAACGACGCCTTGTGACATAGAAAACAAGTTTTGCTCCAAAATGCTTACATACATAAGGATTACCTATACCGGCTGAATAAAAAAATCACATTTTCTCACAAAAATCTAATAATTTCTTCCTAACACGAAGGCAATTATAACATATTCAAAGTAGGAAAATTAGTGGGGTTTCGGCAATACATTTTGATTTTTGTTTGGAGAAACCAAAAAGTTGACAACGTTACAAATCCGATCGTATAGGAGACGCCCTCTGGTGGTAAATTTCGGAACCTTAATTAATTTTGTATTTTTTGTACTCAAGAATGTTGGTGATCGCTATATAAATCATTGCAAACGGTTCAGTAGTTTCCGAGATATGAGATATGTTTTCTCGCTTACTTAACTACTACATTTGCAAGTGGGGAGCCAATTGCATAGAAAATGGCCAGTTTTGTATAGCAGCCCCCTTAAGACTTGGAGTTAGCGGGTAGGTATGTTTGGAAGAAACATTCGGAAGAGAAAACAAATGGGTGTGGGTCATACATTTGATACATCTGGGGGCAACCTGGGAGCAATGGGAGCCCATTTTATAAAAGCGACCATTTTGTATGGGAGCCCCATTAAGTGTTGGAGATAAGAGGTGAGTGTGTTTGAAAGAAATGTTCAGTAAAGAAAACTAGAGGGGTCGGTCATAGATTTTAACCCTCTAAGAGCAACTTCTGACCAGCTGTGGAGCAATTTGTCGAATTTCGCAGCTTTTTTGTGAACTTTGACTTCGATGCGACGCCATTTAGCCCCACCCTAGCCCCAACATTTTTTGGCTCATGCACTTTTTCACCAAACCGCATAAAGTGAGAGATTGCGGAGCATCAGAACCCATTATTAAGAATCTCCATACAACACTAATTCCACTCTAATGTACAATAAAAGGATATTTCCATAAAATTAAAAATGTATTTTAAAGCATTTTAAAATATAAAAAAATTTAATTTTTAAATTTGACAGTGCAAATATTTTAAAATTTAATCAATCTTAATTTTTAAATTTGTATTGTGGAAGAAATTTAAAAACTTTCGCCTAACACTGCCTCAATATTTATGTTTACCGGTATGATTGGTCTTCATGCGTTCCTTCCGATAATATATTTGAGTGCCTAAAAAGAATATTTGAATAACATATTTTGATATTTTTGTATCGTCGAACGATACAAAAAAAAAGGTATATTAAAAAAGTACAAAACTGAATGAGCATCTAATTGAATTATGTTGTTCAAAATTGAAAATAAACTGAGTACCAGTAATTATGTGGTTACATGTTTCAGAGAAGCACAAACAAAACAAAATTACAACATCAGCAGCAATTGGAATCGTGTTTACAATGTCAGCTTAGGCTCACTCAAGTTGATAGTCCAAGGAGATTTAAAAATGCCCAAATTGCTGCCTAGTGAATTAGCAACGCATAACGAGTTTGTGCAAATAAAACCCCCTTTTATCTATAAATAAATGCGAGCAACAGCAGTATTTTAATGCTTATTTAATAGACCTTTTTTTGTTTGTCCGCTACCAACGATGGCCTTCTGAAAATGTTTTCCTGTAAAGCATTTTTCTGCCTAAAACAACACTGAAGCATGTTAAGGTTTTAGTCGGTTTTGATTGACTTATTCTTGCCCTACACCTTGAAAAACGAAAAGTGAGTGAGTGGAACTTTTTTGGTATTGTAAAGAGCTTATTTATATTCGTTGCTGCTCAACGAAAAAATATGCATAAAGGAATTGATATAAATTAAATACAATGAGTTAAAATGGCTCAAAATGGACCTATCTCCAGCCGAACATATGCGTCAATTAAAAAATAAATATAGTTACTTACTTACTTACTTACTTACTTACTTACTTAAATATAGTTGCTGCCTCAAATTACACCCGTTTGAAATATATACATATGTATATTAGACTGGATTTAGTGCACTATTTTTCGGAAACTATTCGGAACCGATTCAAATGATTTATTCAGGGTACTCACAATAGGCAATGATGCCTCAGAATAAAATTATGGGTTTTCCATACACGCTCTCTGAACCTAATCAAACCTAACACTAATCTAAAGTTACAATTATATTCAAAATGGTGAGGTTAATGGGGTTTCGACAATACATTTTGATTTTTGCTTTGTAGAAACCCAAAAGTTTACAACCACACTACTCCGATCGTATGGGGGACACCCGCTGGTGGCGAATTTCGGAACCTTAACTAATTTTGTATTTTTTGTACTCAAAAATTTTGGCAATTACTGAATAAATTATTGGAATCCGTTCAGTAGTTTCCGAGATACGATGTTTTCTCGCTTACTCAACTACTACATTTGCAAGTGGGCAGCCAATGACATAGAAAATGGCCAGTTTTGTATGGCAGCCCCCTTAAGACTTGGAGTTAGCGGGTAGGTATATTTGGAAGAAACATTCGGAAGAGAATATAAATGGGTGTCGGTCATAGATTTGATACATCTGGGGGCCACCTCGGAACAATGGGACCCTACTTAATAAAAACAAAATTTTGTATGGGAGCCCCATTAAGGGTTGGAGATAGGGGTGAGTATGTTTGAAAGAAATGTTCAGAAAAAAAACCAGAGGGGTCAGTCATAGATTTTAACCCTCTGAGAGCAACTTCTGACCAGCTGTGGAGCAATTAGGCGAATTTCCCAGCTTTTTTGGAAACTTTGACCTCGATGAGACGCCATTTAACCCTAGCCCCAAAATTGTTTGGCTCATGCACTTTTTCACCAAACCACATACAATGAGAGGTTGTGGAGCATCGAGAACCCATTATTAAGAACCTCCATACAACACTAAATCCACTCTAACGTATATGCAACACTGTGTTTTCAACATGGATTGCAAAACACCATTCAAATGGATGGTGAAAAGCGATGAAGGAATAGCGATAGAAATAGACGATTGTTTTATCAGCTCAAACTAGGAATCGAACCTAGGGCCTCTGGCAAAGTAAGTCAGTGCGCTACCCGCTGGAGGACGGCTTGGTAAATATACAATTTTTGTTTTTCTTTCCACTCTTATACTGCGACTCTGAGTAGACGTGCCATTTTTAAAGAGTTTTCATTTCTGAAAAAACAGCTGACTGACTCTCCTTTTGTCAAAGGCACAGACATTGCCTAATCGATTATCTTTTTGATACTAATGAAATATGTGTTTGTATACTTTTCTCCACCGGCCACAACTTCTTGTGGGTGTTGTAAATTTTTGAGCAAGATGCATCAACCCAACCATCTCAGAGCAGCGCACAAAAAAAGAACACTCGCTGCTGCTTTGCCTTCGCCTGAAAAGGTGAGAAGAGGAGTGGTTGAGTGGAGTTGAGTGGTGAGTTGCTGCTCATCTGCCGCATTAATTGACATGTTTATCAGGGTTCAGTTTGGTTAGGATCACAGATGCCACTTGGCCAGAATTTGGTTAACCAGAATTGTTATTAAAAAAATACCTAAATGTAACAAAGTTCAAAAACAATATAAAACAAAAGACTTACTTTCATCTTTCAACTTTCATTCTTGCTTTGTGCAACAACCCAAGAAGGAATCAAAAGAATAAAAACAAACCATATGCAATACAACCCACACACCTGTGATTGACAGTGCAAGAAAAAAAAAATGGCTTCCTTGAACATTTTTTCCTACAAATTTTACATGTTCTCCACATTAAATTTCCCTTGCAAAAAGTTATCATGCAACAACAAAAATATTGTAACCAAGTAACCAAACGAGAAAAAAATTAACCTATTTTGTGAAAGTAACCAACTGTGGCAACCGCGCGCTTCTTTCTATGTATTTATATTTTTATATATACTATATTTTTCCTTCTTGGAAAGGATTCTGTGCATTTTCGGCTTAAGGGTCTAGTAAATTGTTTTCTTTAGGACACACAATATGCACGTAATTGATAAGGTTTTGTGGCTTTTGGGTTGTTTGCTGTTTTTGCACAATTTCATACAATTAGCAGAAAGCGATCAATTTTCATAAATCAGTCGGTTAAACGTCAACAACAATTTGAGAGTGCACCATTTAAGGGGTAAACACAAGCCTAACCTTGTTGCTATTAATCTTAATCTGCAGTTATGGCAACTAAGTTAATTGTTTAATAATGGAAAATATAAACAAAAATGAAAAACAAAAATGCAATTTTGTAGAAGATAAATCAGTATTCAGTATTCGAATGAAAATGTTTTATTTTAATGCATAGAAATACATAAATTACTTATAAATAAATATAAACCCATGATGCCTTCTGATAACGTCAACCAACACCACCAACAACGCGTGCCGCATATCAATTGACGCTGACGGTTCTTCAGGCAAACGGACACTTACACATTTCATCAATCAACAAGACCGGACATTGTTGGCACATGTGGCCCAACTAAAGCCATCAGCTCAATAACTATTTAGATGAACATTTCAAGCAAAAGTGCCACTTTTTCTTTGGCTAATAAAAACACAAACTATCCATTATGACTAAAATAAAGTTACAAAAACTTTTTAAATTCCATTATTGCTCTTAAAAGTAAAATTATAAACGGTATGCGTGTGTGTGTGTGTGCTTGGTCGCACCCAGGGCCAAACTTTGTCGAGCGTTAAAAGCGCAACCGGCACCCAGTAAATTATTGGCGCATGTGTATGCAGCGCACATAGCAACGAATTTTCGCTCATCTACGTTACTCCACAATTTGTTGCCATTCATTCAACCGTTGAGTTTTCACTAATAAATCCAATAATACTTTGCAACGACGAAAACTTGTGCAATCAATTTTTGAAAATTTTATAAACAGTTCCTCAACTTTTTATGTTTTACATTGCAACATTGCAAAGGTTTATTGTTTCGTTTTTGGCGGCATTTGTTGCCATTGAATTGGGTTCCTCGGCACTTACGGCCATTCGTTTTGGTCAATTGAATTTGGCGCACTTCCGATTGGCGGATATGGAACGGTTTACGCATGAGTTGCCAATTGCAAATGTCGTTATTCGTTTTTTCCCCACGTAAGTTTTGCACTAAAAGTTGGCCAATTCGTATATTTCAAAGTGCGAGCTGTGACTTTTGGGCACAACATGCTTACATATTCATATGGAAATAACTTTGAAAGCAGACTAGACGAAAACTGACCCAACCCGACTCGGTTCAGATGTTTGAGATTTCATTCACGTAACTTTAAAAGCAAACTCGCCATTGAATACAAATTAGAAGTGTTAAAGCAATTATTTTTAGTCTTGTCAGAACTGAGTTAAACAAGGTTTTGAACTAAATTTGAACTGTACGACTATTTGTGATGAATTCAATATTCGAACTGAGCTAAACAAGTTCTTGGACTAAAATTGAATTGTACAAGTATTTCTGATGAATTCAATATTCCATATTGGTTCTTAAGCACACAACCGGCTTCTATTATAAGGTTCCTCTACCTCTACATTTTTATGAAGCACTCTTCAGCTACTTGCAGCTAATTGAACGTTTTGACGGCACACCTGCCAGCAACTTGATCAGACCTTTGCACTGCCCTGAGCACTTTTTTTACTTGTGCACCTTTAACGTTTATGTTTTTCATTTCACATCTCCATATTTCTCTCCTCTCTTATGTTTTTCTTAAGCCACTTATGAACGATGTGAACGTGTGTATTTTATGTACTTAATTCCTTTTGCTTCTTCATCATCGTGAATGCGGATGATTGCGTAAAATATTAATTTATATAATCATCCTTGAGATTTGCTTATTGGTGCTGCCCATGAAACGCAAGTAAATTTAGCTGAAAATTGATTCACGTAAGCAGCCATAATGTCCAGCTGCCGAAAAATTAGCTTAATCTGGCATTAGCAGAATCTTGGAACTTTAGTAAATAACTTAATTAATGCTGCGCCTACGCATTATTACTGCGAGTAGTAATTTCTGCATTAATAATGAGTTCAATATGTCTGCACAGCGCCAGAAGTTGCTCCTGAATATAAGCAATTGAAACCGCGCCTGATAGTATGCCATGAAAAACAGCTGTAAGCCAGTAAAAACGCAAAAACGTAATTTGTTCTTCGTTACCTAAACGACTTGAATTTTCTTTCCTTTTTATTTTTTGCTCATCATAATTTGCTTTAAGTTTAATCAAATTGATTTTTGATGTGGGCAACACTTGTGTTGCTTATCACCTGTTATGTTCTGTTCAGACAGCCGAAAAAATTTAGGCAATTTAGTTCTTTATTGAGTTAATCGCTTTTTGCTGTTCACACAACTCAATTTAGCTTACACCACAATTTAGCTTACACCCCAATTTAGCTCTTATCGATAATGTTATCAAAAATGTTTTTGTTTTGACAGAAAAAAAGTTTGTTTTCCTTAAAAACATTTATTGAGCATTTGATAATATTTATTCAACATCCCTACTGATGCAAACAATTTTTAAAGGAAACAAGTGTCTTTCGCTGCTTTAATTCTCTCAATTTCGTTTTGGTTTCGGTCCATTGTGAATGAGTTTGTTTATTGATTAGAGCACAGCACAGGGTTGCATGCAAAATCGAACTCAATTTATGGTGAATTTTGCGCAAGTTGCAATTCACTAAATTGAGATGTTTGTGTGACAAATTGAGTTCAATTTAGACCTAAATTGAGGATAAATTGAGAAAATGTCTAAATAGCATGGCTGGCTGTCTGAATAAAGCATTACTTAACTGTACATTCGGTCAAATAAGTTTGAGCATCTTTTGGCAAAAGAAGGACAATCAGGACATGAATCAATAAGCAAACTTTCTTTGGTTATTAAAAATATACAAATCTTTGGAAGCCTGATCTTCAACCTTACAAATCCTCGCAGATCCATACGGCAGCGTCAGAAAAATAAATAAAAATAAACTAAAAATCAAAAAATATATTAAAATAAATAAAAAATACAAAATTAAAATAAAAATAAATAAAAAATAAATAAATAAATAAATAATTTTTCTAAAACAACAGATCCATACGGCAGTGTCAGAAAATAAAAGAAAAATAATGTAAAAATAAAAAATTAATTAATTAATTAATTAAAATAAAAATAAATACAAAATTGATAAATAAAGAAATACATTTTTTAAAACAAAAAACAAATTTGTATTTAAGATTCTGAAATAACAGAACGTGCTTAGTTCAATTACAACAATCTGACACTTATACTTATCGACAAACGAAAATTTGGGACAAAACATGTAATACCACTCCGAAACTGTCAAAATTGTCCCAATGTCACAGACCATCGCCAAAAATTTCTGCACCATTTAGAAGCAACGAAAATACTTGAGCCGCACGGAGTCACTTTCAACGAAATGTTGCAATATTTTCCAGTACTTTGTCGCAATTAAACAAGTGATGAATGAAAATTAACAGTCACGCGAATCAGTTGAAAAGTAAAAGGGGAGATTGCACCCCAAGCAATTTGCATATTGGTTGCCTCGTGCATAACATAGCTTTACGTTCTTTTTTAATTTTTCTGATACACTGTGACATTGTATCTGTTATATTTGTTGTTGTGTTGGGCAGCCAAAAGTAATGCAGGCGAAAGTGGAAAATTGCTTCCAAGTTGCAGCACAGATTAAAAAGACGCCAAGTCAGCAGTGCCGGCACGCCCCTGCTCCCGCTACCACTTCCGCCCCCGTCACTCTTCTTCTTCCTCTCGCTGCCCCTCAGCCAAAACGCAGAAACTTTTGCACTTCTCGCGCAGTTTATTTTGCATATTCCGACTGCCGGCAACATTGTTGTACTGTGCAATGCTGTTCTTACTCTTGTTCCCACTATTGTTTATTGTTGTTATTTCTTTTGCAGTCTTGTTTATATTGTTTACGGTCACTTTTTGCTCCGTTTGCTAGTTTTCAATTTCAAGTAAATATTTTTATTGCCAGCGTGAAATGGAAATAAATACCACAAGTGGCTTCCATTTCGGTCATTTGTGTTGTGCGGCATTTTCGAAAGCTGTCGTTATGGTTTTTACTTGTTGCTGTTGTTTTGTGTCAGTGCAGAGCAGCAACTTCTGTGTTGCAGTAAAGTGAATTAAATGTTCAAATATTTTTTCACACTATGATTGCTGTATCTTTTGTTGTTTTATTTATATAGCAACGTTTGTAGCAACATTCGTTTGGATACTCAATAAAATAATAATAATCCGTGATATTGTTAAAATTGTTTGAAATAATTAAATTGTTTTTATTTCCACCAATCGTTGGGTTGGTTGTGCCACTTGGGACGAAGCGCTTTTTTGTTGAATAAAATTGGGTTTTTCTTCATGAAAAACAAATTTATGCCGAAGTTAATATTTGTTTTAAAGATGTCGGTTTAACAAATGTTCTACCAATATGACAAATAGGCACATAACAACAAAAACAACAACAACAACAACAACTTATTGTTATGAAATGCAGTTCATTTGCAGTTTTGCTCTTCTACTTAAAACCTCTGAGAAAATTTTGAGTGTACTCTAACCCTTTCGCCCAAAGTTGCCTAGGAGCAATTTCACCAATTTGTCATCTTATAGCAAAAGCTACGATTGATTTTTTACTTTAGTTTAAGAAGGCACCAACAAATTAATATTTTTAGAAAAATTTTAAATTTTTTGAAATTTTATCAGGGAAAGTTTGTGTTCTAATTGAAGTCTACGAGTTGTGCGCGTTTGATCAAAACCCTGTTTCTTTAATGGTGAAATAAATCAAAACATGATAATTTCGTATTTTTCCATAAATATTAGACAATTTTTCTGTAATTACAAAATATTGATACAAAATTTATTGAACACGTTTTAAGCTAACATTGTTCAAAAGTAAACAGGGTCTAAAACTCTAACTAAGAGCTGTGGCGACTTCAAATGTCGTGTGCACACTTCTTAGACAAGTGTTACATGATTAAAATACCAAAAAGTAAAATCGAAACATAGCATAAATTTTGGGTCGAAAGGGTTAACCCTAAATTGAAAATGAATCTCTGATATGCTCTGAAAATAAGCATATTACGTACTAGTAGGGCCTTGCGGCTTTGCACGCAAGTTTGAAGTCAATGGGCCCAATAAATCAAGTTTCTTCATACTACACTCTTTGGGCGGTGCCACGCCCCTTTTATGTTATGCCCAATCCATTCCTCCAGTCGAATGGTGTGACCCGGTTTCATTGATATGCGACTTTCATTTCCAATGTTACAGTCGCAAAAAATTTAGTCGCAAAAAATATACCGCCAGTAGAATGACACGTCTATGAGGCGATGGTATACAAAACTTCAAAGCTTTCCAACTTATTGTTCCGAAGATATTCCACATTAAAAATTTGGGTTGTATGGACGGTGACATGCCCCTCTTCCAATACCCACCCTACTCTCCCTGTCGAAGGGCACATCTATATCGCAAGTTTGTGTCAATTCTCTTAACTGTGTGATTTGTAGTTCCAAAGCTATTCAAAACATTTGAGTTGCTTAAAAAGTGTCACGCCCCTTGTCCAACGTTCACAAAGTTTTACTAGTAAAACGGCACATCAAAAGGTGGCCCCGCACCAAATTTTAATGCTGCCCAATTTCTCATTCCGAAGATATTCCATATTGAAAATTTAAGTTGTGTGGGCGGTGCTACGCCCCCTTATCAAAAACCCACCTCATTCCCCCTATCGAATCGCTAAATCGTTTGACACCCATATTGCTGTGTCATATACTGATATCATGGCTGATTTGTTATTATAGTGGGCGTTGCGAAAAGGCATATCAGGTGGGCGTGGCCAATCTTATATATCCTATCTTAACATCAACGAAACACGGAATCATTTGAAACTAATACTGATTTACAGACATGTACCGTAGCTTCGTTTCGTTAGTTTAGTGGGCACGGAAAGTGGGCGTGGCCGATTATATTATAGCCTACGTTTGCCGCAATGTAACGCTGAATCGTCTTATACCCATATTGCCTTACAAAAGCATACTATAGATGATTTTTGTTACCATAGTGGGCGTAATAAGGGGGCGTGGCCAATCTTATATAGCCTATGTACCATTCCCACAGATTAAAAAATGTTTGGTGCTTATTTCATATCGGTTCAGTGGTTTTTGCCTGATTGTGGCTAAAAAACGTCACACTTGTTTTTATATACCAGGTATGCGCCTATGAAACCGGTAATTATTTTTGAAAAAACACGTTTATTGTGAGGAAATGACTACAATTTTATTCTTCAAAGTAATGGCCATCGCTAGCTACACATTTTTCCCATCTCTCAGGCAATTTATGGATGCCTCGCCAAAAAAATGTTTCGTCTTTTGCCTGAAACCAATCATCGATCCATTTTTTGGCTTCTGCGTGAGAATTGAAGCGCTGTTCCGTTAATGCGTGGCCCATCGATGCGAACATGTGATAATCCGAAGGCGCCAAGTCTGGTGAGTAAGCCGCATGAGCCAGAGCTTCCAAGTTGTACGATGCAACCAATTCTTTGGTGGCTCTAGTGCGGTGTGGTGGTGCGTTGTCATCGAGGAAAATCACTTTGTGTTGCCTGGCTTGATATTCTGGGCGTTTTTGGCGTATAGCACGGTTCAAATCGGCCAATTGTTGTTGGAAACGTTCACCGTTAACCGTTTCACCAGGTTTTAGAAGGTTTTTTTATTCAAATGGTAACACAAAATTAACTGTGTCCGCAAATCGTAATTTGTAGGCACGTAATCCGACATTTTCCGGAGCGTCAAACAATGCGTTGTTGGATGAAACTTGACAAATTGTGAACTGAATATTGTTGACATATGACAGAAGAAGTAAGCATGACATTTGGTACGGTTCCGAAGTTTATAAATATTGAGCTATTTACCGCTAGATGTCGTTACCGTTTCATAGGCGCATACCTGGTAATAGTATAAGATAGATGTACTTAGTTCAAACATCATTGAAACGGTTTCCTAGCATCTGAACTTTCTCGCTTCTATACTGTTCTTTTTTATTGCAATTGTTCCATATCGTAAATTCCACCATTGTATTTTTAATATCAAAAAGCCGTGTTGTTGTTCAGAAGCTGCCCACCAAACAGCAGCGCACGTCTAGACACATCATTACTAATCAACGAAAGGTCAAATTTGACACACTTTTTTGCTTCGTGTCTGCTCTTGGCATCATTTTCCAAAGGTCATTATAGCTTTTCTACATGAAAGCCCACAGCACACCCACAACGGTATGGCATATGAAAAAGTTATTTTGAAAAAATATAATTTGATTATGCGCGACATTCAGTTCGCTGTTCAGTGGCTGTTTGGATTTATTCAAGTTCAAGGTTGCACCTTTAAACTCAATGCAGCGTTATATCAGTTTAACAGAGAAGACATGCAAATACAAATTGTTGCATTGTACGAGGGCGGGTCAATAAGTCCGTGACTTTTTGAATTACCCGCCTCTTAATTGAAATGGAAACACTGCTCCCGTCAACAGTCATCTGTCAGTTGACTCTTGTCAAAAATTGAACAAGCTGCGACATTTAGTTTGTTTTTGACAGCCGTTAATATCAGACTACCGCGTTCACTGAGAAGAAAATGGAAAAAAGTGAATTTCGTGTGCACGGGTGCACACATGTGCAGTTTCCATGGCAAAAATCCATGAATTGGGCTACGAATTGCTCCCTCATCCCGCCTATTCACCCGATCTAGCCCCAAGTGACTATTTCTTGTTCCCAAACTTGAAGAAATGGCTCGGCGGAAAGAGATTTGCCTCCAATGACGAAGTCATCTCACAAACAAATGCCTATTTTGAAGACCTCGACAAATCATATTTTTCGGAAGGGATAAAAAAACTGGAGAAACGTTGGGCTAAGTGTATAGATCTCAAAGGAAAAATAAAATAACTTTTTATCTAAAAACCTGTGTTTCATTCAAAAAGTCACGGACTTATTGACCCGCCCTCGTACAAACAACAATAGATACAAAATGATTGATTCACATCGCCACTGTCTGCACGCTTGTCATAATCCCTGAAGGAAATCGGACTGGTTCAAAAGTAATTTTTCAACTGGTTGCTTGTCAGTCATAACTGACCTCAGAACCGACTCGTTTTCTTGGAGAAAACTCACGTTTTTAACATGGTGGTGTCCTAGGCGACGGTCAATTGTCCCCGTCTGCATCCATTTGCAACTAGTTCAAGGTTAGTCCGCAGTAAACCAGTTTTCAAACCAGTTGCGAAGCAACTGGATTAGTTTTCTAGCCACTCGATTTTTATGGGGAAGATAAAACAATGCATTTTTAAAATAATTATTTTATTTTAAAAATATTTAAAAATAAAAACAAAAAATCATAGCGAATAAAAAAAAATTGTTGATGCATTTAACCCTTCGTATGTCAAATTCACCGATTATATTGTGGTTTTTTGATTTAGGTAGAAAATTAAAAAAAAAAATATACGTGTTTTCGGTTTTTTCAAATTTTTTACTTTTTTAATATTATTAACAAAAAAACGCTGTGATGCAGATATGCATCAAAACAGTTGACGGAATGAAAAAAAAATTTGTTTTCAGTTCAAATGAAAATTTTTGAAACAATTATTTCTTTTGTTGAACCACAATGCGACTCTGCATTTTTGGCACTCGGTTTGTGAAAACTAGTGCAATTGGGGGATTTGCACTGCAATCTTCTTTCCAACCACACAGGCCAATGCCAAATTTGATCTTGTCGGACCATTTGGTTTGGCACATGTTGCGTTGGTCCCTTTCTAATCTTCGCATTGAGTTCGATCTGAAGTGCAGAGCACCGTTTTCCTGCCTTTACAGCAGTATCCATTTTAGTCAAAACTTCTGCATAGCTCGAAGCTAAGGACACCATTTTATTGTCGAGCCACGCAGTTACCGCTATGTCAACACTATCATAGTTTGTGACATATTCTATTGAAGTACCTCTAGTACTTTTCTTGAATACATTAGGTTCTGGTAATTTGCAGTGAGAATTGCATTTTCTTCATCTGGATTAGTTCCATCCTCATCTGGAAAGTACTCACTTGCTTCATCTGCTGAGAAATCTAATTCATCTTCGCTCTCTAAGCTGTTAATTATTTCAGCAATTCAGCAATCAGCAGACGATAAGCGTTTACCAGACATTGGATCTAAATAAAGCGAATATCAAGTAGACACCTTTTCTAACTTATAAAAATTGGGTATATAGCCCGAAACAAATACTACGAACATGTATATAACACGTATTTACTCATCGCCATAATAATATACCACAAAGGTTTGTTACTTACGAAAATTTAAAAAATCGTTTCGATTTACATTTGGCTAATTTGTTTCACTATGAAGTATTTTGATGCATATCTGCAACAAAGCTAAATGCGCAATTTGCTGTTAGTAAAGTACAACATTAATAATTTCTCGATACTACAGTCGTTGGAAACATATTCACCTTCAAAATGGTCGAATAAAATATATATTTGCACTTTATTTATTAAAAATATTCAAAACAAAACTCTTGCAATTTAAACGAAACGGAAAAACTGTAAAATTGGCGGAGAAAAGTGAACATATGATCAAAACGTCAGCTTTTTGTAGTGTTGCAAGACAAAAACATATGAAATAAATGATACAGAAGGGCAACAAAAACTTGTTGGCCCAATGCTGCACCCACATCGCGGAATAATTGGGTTTAAACAGTATGATGCAGATCTGCATCATGGCCATACGATGAACCAAGATGAACTTCGACTTGTTGATACACTTCTGCCGGAACTGTGTGGGGGACTTCGCCTGCAATTAATAAATAAATAAACGACTTAAAGAATAATTTCATAAACAAATAAAAAAAATTTATTAATACATACCTTTAAGCTGCTGCTGCAATTCGTTGCATTTCTACGTTGTTGTTGCAACAAAAGTATGGAAAGATCAGCCTTAACAGTATTTTTTGCTTATTTCACTTCTGTTTCGTGTTTCTCTTTTTATGTGCTCTTCTCGCATATGAACGCGCACACAGAACGTGAACGGTTAGACGCGAACTGACTGACTGACTTCTGCATCCGCTGACAGCTACTTTGACAACTAGTTGTCCAATTGACTTACAGAAAAACTAAGTGAAAATCCAATTTTGCGAAGCAGTTGTCTAAGGTCCGACAGGGATTTAATGATCAATTTCAATATACAAACATACACACATACTTCAAGATATTATTTCATTCAGGTAAAGCTCAATGTTATTGCAATTAAAATGTCCAAACTGCCAAATAATCATTTTTAACATAAATCTGTTTTTTGTTGCTCTCAGTCAAAACCTCTTCAACTTTGCTTTTTACTGGGATTTAAAATGCTATATCTTCCAATTATAATTGTCATAAGCTTTAATTAAACATTCATAAATTAAGGTCCACTATACAGAATGTCTGTCTTAGCTCAATTCAAATTTTTGATAGCTGGTAGTTTAAATGGAAATTTCGTTCTGGGAGTACAAGTCTCTAGCTTTCCAAAAATGGGCTGATTCGGTCGCCGTTCTACTGAAATGCTGAGAAAATCGATATTTAATGGAAACTTTGAAAAACTGACTGCAGCTTCTTTTGTTTATGGTCTTCAGTGTCCTCTAATATACTTAAAGTTTGAAAAAATTAAGAAAACAAAAAATAATAAAAATAATAAAAATACAAAAGTCACTGATTTAACATTTTCTCCTCATTGTTATTAAAGTTTCATGAATTGGAATAAAGTGCGATTATTACCGGAAGCAGAATTGTAGTAAATTGAAATAAAATTAACAAAAATGGCAGCAATTTGGAACCTGATATTCGACTTTTCATATTTTCTGTTCATTTTCACCATCGGAAAATTAAAAATTTTTGTTCAAATATCCAGTAAATGGGTTAAGCTGATTTTGAGATAATCCATTTTGTTTTTTTATTTAAGTCGAATCAACGTCATTGAACTAATTATGAAAATTCGTTCAATCGCAAAAAGACGCAATCCAAATTATTGATTTAAATCGATGCGTTGGCAAACGATGAATTTAAATACACATTTACAATTGTGCAATGCAATTGCGGCAATTTCGAATGCCAATTGAGCGAAACAGCCAATAGCAGTAATTGGCTTAAATGCAGTGGGTTCTGTTTCGTTGAAATTTGAATTTTTGAAATTTGCGTTATGGAATTGGAAATTTGCGCAAAAACTGTGCAGTCAAAGGCAAAATTTTAATGCAAAATAATGTCATGTGAAAACACGTTGCGTTGGCATTCATATTTATCTGCAGATATTTGTGCTTTGAGCGTAGCCGAAATGACAATAAAACGTTTATCGAAACAAACCGAACATTTGCACAAATGCGCAATAGTCATTTTTGAGCACTTAACGCGTGGACTTGACGCACTAATCAGGCATTCAGAGCACGCGGCCCGCATTGCCCACAATTGGATTCGTCGATTATGTTCTCTGCACGGTCGGCAGTGCCGCGGCGTGAAGTGTGCAAAAGCGAAAATTCGTGCATATAAAATTACCGCAGCTTCGTTGGCATTTGGCGCATAAACACAAAATTGGAAAATGAAAAAAAAAAAAACCGAAATATGCTATGAATTTTTTAGAACATCTGCATGTTCAGCTTAGCCAATGTTTTTCGTTGTTGCTTAACCCATCGTTTGCCGAAACACAAATGCTGTAGAGCGTTTAAAAAAATTCACACAAAAGAGCCAACAAAGCTTTGCTACAACCAAAGGTTGTTCTGTACTTGGAAAAGCTATAATACAACGGAAATTGAATACACTTGGTGAAGTGGAAACGAATGCAGCACTTTCGGTTAATAGTAGCCGAGTCTGTCAAAGAAGAAACCCTGGTTCGGTTGGCGCTCTGAATGAAAATGTAGCTTATAAGGTCGTCATCATCAGGTACTCTGCAATTGGGTTCATGCTATCCGAGTGGCGGTTTACTTGCCATTGCTGTGTGTTCAGAAGTACTTACATACTTAACTGGCCATAACAACCCGTTATCGGGTTACGGCCTGCCGTAAAATTTCTCTCCAGGCGCCTCTGCTTCGCGCGCGCCTTCTCCAGTTGGTCACACCAAGAGATACCAGGGCCTCTTCCACTTGGTCCATCCACCGGAGACACGGCCTCTCTCTTCGCCGTCGACCTCCAACCATCGCATCGAACACCTTTTTCGCCGGAACTTCTTCGTCTATGCGGCAGACATGACCGAGACAGCGTAGCCGCTGGATATTAATTCGCTACGCTACGTCCATGTCCTTATACAGCTCATACAGATCGTTATTGGTTCGTATGCGATAGTCGTCACCAACACGAACAGGGCCGAAGATTTTGCGAAGTACCTTCCTCTCGAACACTCCAAGGGCCGCTATGTCGTTTCGTGTCATTGTCCATGCTTCAGCGCCATAGAGGAGCACGGGCATGATAAGCGTCCTATAGAGTCCAAGTTTTGTAGGTCGAGAGAGGTTTCTACTTCTCAATTGCCTACCGAGACCGTAGTAGCACCTGTTGGCAAGAGTAATCCTTCGCTTTATCTCCAGACTGTGTGTTCAGAAGTGGTAGCTTCAAATTCTGAGATCAATGTTCCTCATGACCCTTCTTAACTAATGCAGCAGAAGTTGAAACTTTGGATCTACTTTGCTTCATCAAGCGACTGAACTGATTTGCTGCGGAAATACTTTAATAAGTTTCCTCCGAATGATCATCAAAGTTTCCTAATCAGACGCATTGGCCTTTTTGGGCTCCGACTGAAGACGTATTGTTGTTATTTAGCCTTTGACTAAAAGTGCAACCTGCACTGTAGACATCCTTGGTACGCATAGTTCTTTATGTAACCACTATTGACTTTTGTCAGCTATTTTAAAAACCGTTGACTTCTAATGCATTTTAACGCTTCGTTGCATGATTTAATTTCCGTGAAGGAAAAACATTTTTGTCATATAATTCTTGTTGCTTGTGATGTTCTAATGGTAAAAAAGAAGTTTCATCTATGCCTTTATCTAAGAATGCCTTTATCCATGAAAGAAGTTTTGCGAACATTTTCCGAATCCCGGTGAGAACGCTACCGCCAAAATGAAAGGCGGTTTTATCTATATTTTAGTGCTGGTTACTACGGGGAGTCGAACAGAGGTCAGGCGTCACTGTATACTCGAAATTCAACGCACTAAACAGCTGAGAGACGGCCACCGCCATATCACCATCCGCATCAATAACCAAAATTCTTTAACCAATTCAAAACACTTATTGTTTTTTTATTCTTTTGAACATACTTTCAATATTATTCGCAAAATTCCGTTAGTTATCAAATGTTTTAACATAAAAGACACAACTGAAGAATGAATGACTGTAAAATAGTGAACAGAATGGTTTCCAAATTTATGAAAAGTTAAGATTGCATATACGTGGGTGGTCCGATAAGTACTTAGCCTACGAGAGAAAAACGAAAATTTTGGAAAAGTGGCAATTTATGATATTTCTCAACGTAGTCTTCTTTCAACTCGATACACTTGACGCAGTGATGCTCCAACTTCTTTAACCCGTCTGAAAAATACGTTTTCTGGTGGCCTCCGTGGCGGCGATAACCTCCTCATTCGACTCTGCCCGGCGAGTGACTTTTTCAAGTTTGGAAACAAAAAGAAGTCACACGGGGCCAAATCTGGAGAATACGGTGGATGGGACAGCTGTTCGTAGCCTAATGCGACCAATTTGGCGAATCACCGCCCGATATTGCTTTTTTTCCATTTTTCTAAAATCCGCGGACACGTTCGTTTTCACACGCAGTCAAAACACAACTACAAATCCAATATGGCTGAAATTTTGACAGTATCCGTCTACGAGGATGTACTACACGATAGTAAATTTCTCTTACGATTCTCTTACACTTCACAAAAGCGTAAATTTGTCTGCCTATTTCACAATTATTGAAACGGTCATATTCAAAAATACAAACAAATTGGAAAGTTAAAAAAAAATTTGTTATGGATCCCTTTTGTTTCTGTTTTTTTTTACAAAAGCGTTTTGCAAAAGAGATCAAATTTTATGATTCATAATTTCTATGCCTGCTTAACACATTTTGTAATCAGTATTGGCCATTTACTTTCCACAAAAATCATTTCATGTTACAAAAATGTTCCATAGTAAGAACAATGTCCTTCCCCTAAAAAAATTGCTCCTTTTCAGTCCACGCTTACAACACTTAAGCCCTGAATATAAAATCTGTCTAAATCTAATTCAAAATCCACAATTGCCATTTAAAAATTAAATGCCTAAAAATGAAATATTTGTTTATCAGCAACGATGGTGAAAAAAATGGGTTAAGCATAAATTTTGCATAATCAAATCTACGAAACATGATTGCAAATTGCTTGCGTTGTATATTTTGCTTCATGAAAATTGCAAATTTTTTATAAACAAAATCATTTTTACCCGAGCATAAATTTAAAATATTTGGTTTTCAACATTTTCACTTGGTTTTTTGAATAAGTTGTTTGCTTTGTTGAATGTAAATTTCACAAATTCCTTTGACGCTCTAAAATTTCAAACCAAAAACTGAAGCATTGTTAATGTAATTAACTTGCAGTCGCACAGCTTTGTGCTGTGCTTCGACTAAACAACAACAACAAATCGCACAATTTATGCGTATGTATGTATGTATGTATCACGCTCGAAAATTGTTTGAAGCGCAAAAGTTTGGCCCACTTCTGCTTAGTTGGATCCATTACGAAAAAGCGGCCTCTCGGCCAAGAGCACACTTCAGGCTCTTCAGTTGGCCACTGTGATCGTTGTTGGAGGCGAGAGAGAGATGGCAAGCATGGTGCAGCTGCTGTTGTTTTTGTTGTTGTTGTTACACTCCTGGGTGCAGCTGTGTGGTTTTGCAAATCAAACAAAACCGAAAATCGTTTGCATCGCTTGCAAGAGCCGTCGAAAACGAACGCAGGTGAAAAACGCTTCCTTGCCGCCTTTGAGTACAAATTTTGAAGTGCATTCAAGTGCACGTGCACTTGGAAAGTTTTGAATGATAAACGCCATGTCTGTACATGTAGAAGCTGTCAGTTTGAAAAAGAGTTTTACAGATTTTTATTTATACATGAAACAAAAAAAAAACATGAAATAAATATTGAAATACCACTAAATCTGGTTTTAAGGGTATTGCAGGATGTTCGAACTGCATTGCAACAACTTTGAGAGTTTTACATAAAACGTTTCACTGGAAACGGACGTCAAGCTTCTTCAGAGGAAGAAGCTAGCAAGAGTATATTCAAGATTTGAACTCTCTAAAAATAAGTTCCGAGTAGTTGAAGAACAATTATTCAATTTCCTTATTGTTTGGTTAACTTTAAACTCGCTGCAACTGCGACGATATAACTTCACTTCATGGCTCATGCATTTTTAAATAAATCTTACAATATGAGAAATTTTGTCGCGTTGAAATCAAAATCGTTTTTCATGTCAAAGGACTGTAGCAGCAACCACACTTTCAAGAGAAATGCCCGTTTAGGCATGAAAATAAGGTTGACAATTTCAAATGCCAAGAATAAGGTGTGGCCTTGTATTGAATAAGAACTTTATTTTATTTGTTAGCAGCACACTCGTCATTACAGCACAAATTGATAGCGAGTAAGCAACAAGATAACTGCCGCAGCAACGCCCAACAACACGTACAGATATAGCTAATACAATAGCACAACGCGTTACTCATACGCTCCGTATGCCACGGCCCACAAACACCTGTTTGCAAAGCTTATTTTTTTAACTTATGTACGAGTATGTCTGAGAGGCATGTATGTGTGGGTAGAACAACATGAAAAAGGAAGAAAACATTTTGGACTTGTTTACATTTCATTTGAAATTCAAACCAATCTTTTTAACGAGCCGAAACAAAAACAGCACCGAACAAGAGAGAAACAAAGAAATTGTAAATTACACCTACACGACGCAGGCGTTTTTTAGAAACATTTTTTTTATTTAATGATGATTTTATTATGATTTAAAAACTCGTTTAAAATTGATGCTAGATTTTACTTTGAAGTGTAGTAGTTTTGTTAAACCTTAGTGGTTTTGGTAATTTCTTGGAATTGCACGTTAAACAGCTCATTATTTATTATACATAATGTAAGTGTTTTATGTTACAGTATTTGCACTTGGGGAAACTTTTGTTGTATGAAAATTAATATAAATATTACAAAGAAATGCAGAATTTGATAATCTGATTTCGGCAGAGCAACAAACACAAAGCAAACATGATGGGAAACCTTAAAAATTTTAGGATATAAATAATTATGGATCTTTGGTACTGTTGTGTATGAACGGTACTGATATGTGCGATTTCGTTTAAGTAATATTTATGTGTCAGATAAATGTGGTATATGTTTTCTTACTAGTTTTTGACAAAAAGCACGACAGCTTGTTACTCAGTCAGAATGGCATCAATCAATATGGTGCTGTGTACTTGGTGGGATTGAAAAGTCCTATGTACTATTAGCTGAGAAAAGAAAAGATTTCAAGCTTTACTGTATGTTTTTTCTTCAGCGTAGTGTGTGGAAATATTCGAAAGACAGCCAGCCACCAATATGCCGGATTCTTATCGACTAAAACCACCCCCTGTTAACCCTTCATTCTTCTGCAAAATTATCGCATAGAGGGGTTAAGCTTCCCCCAAGCCAATCTGCTGGTCTCAGTTAGTTTTTATTGATGTTATACCTCCTCCGTATTGTCTCTCAGACTTCAACAATATTTTGTGAGTTCAGACTTATTCTTTAATCTGGATTGTACGGCTCACATAAGGTGTGATCTGAGTCTTCTGCCTTGTCATATGATGGGCATTTGGCATTCTCAACGTGGCCAAAGCTATGTAGTTAGCTGCTGCAGCCACTGTGGCCTTTAAGAAACAGCGTTAGGTGAAAGTTCTCCTTACCACGCCTTCTGTTTGCTTTTTCTCGGCTGCTGATTAGTACCGCTTCAGTTGTTGTTCAGCTAACGACACAGCCACACAAATTTACGATGGCATTGGCTTGTAGTCAGTCATATTTTTTGTGAACGTTTATGAAGCATTTATCTATACACATGTTATTGTTCTACAATCAATTTAGAACAACTGACACGGAGTAATAATTTTTGGAACTAAACAAGTTGAACTTAACTACTTAATTACTTATAATTGTGCATCTGAAATGTTAGTTGCTTTAATTACAATTCCTCGCAAAATTACACCAACCCGCAGCGAGTTTTAAAATCACAAAAAATATACGCAAAAAAAATATTCAGAACTAACACAACCCACACAATTAATGTTAGACAACAAAGGGCACCAAAATGTCAGACCGGAAATATTCAAATTAAAATTCGTGCCAAGGAATTAGCGCTTTTTCAACGCCCACAACCACAGATTAAATTTTATTTTCGAACTGTAACTTTGTTTACGCCAGCAGTATCCACAACAACGACAACATTAACAACAACAAAATGGCAACACATATGGCACGAACACAATCAAGACGGCAGCGACACGGCTACACAACTTTAACTTCAGTCGTTGCCGTGCTTCCGCACTTCCTTTACTAAGCATTCGTCTATATCCCTTTTACCGTTGTACAATAAATTTAAAACAAATGGCAATGTGAAATGATTTCTAGAAATACCGCAAAATCATTGCATAACCGTAAATATTTAAAAAATTGTTGATATACTTATGGCCTTGAAATTAAAAGTACTTTTAAAAAGATTTCGTCACCATGAATGATCTCTAGTTTCACGCCTATGTATATCAACATTGGAATGGGTCTCGACTAGGGATCGCAATTTTTTGCCATTTTGCGATCCCGGGATTTTCGGGATTGAAAAGTCAAATCCCGGGATCCCGGGATTTAATCCCGGGATTCATATAAAAAATTGTTTAATAAAACAATTTTCCCGAATTGCATAAATACTTGTTTATAATATATTTATCATAAAAATGGACACATTTTAATCACATCTGGGTAGTTTCAAGATTTTTTATCTTGAATTTAATCACATTTTGTTTAACCCTTCAATTCCCATGTCCAAAATAGTGAAAAAGAAAATTTTCTTTTTAAATAAAAGAGCTTAGATACGTTTGGATAAGACAAAAAAATACATAAAAAATGTTTAAACTACCCTCATTTTTATATTGAAAGAAACCACACAAACTCGCACTGCTTTAATTACGCGTGAAACAAATGAATAAATTTTACATATGACGTATCGCTAGTGTTGGTAGGAAAATTAAATAAACAAGTACTACTAATTGACTTTGCTATACAAGTGTTAGAATTTTAAAATAAAAACCTATGTGGTAGGAAAACAAATATTAAGCATCTGTCACCTACAGGTGACACTGGGAATTGAAGAGTTAACTTAAAAGTTTTTCATTTGACATTTAACTTCAGTTTCATAGCATTTTGTTTTATCCAAAAATGACACTTAAACATAACTTATTACTTTGCAACCGATGTATCATAAAGTGCATATATATGCATATTTGATAAAAAAAATAAAATAGTTAATTTGTTTGTGCTTTTAGTTTTACTTCGATTATTTCGATAAAAAAGTTAAGCGTTTTGATTAACTAAAAACTGAGATCTTAAAAATACAAAGGCATTAAGTGTTTTGTTCTCTTATCTAGAGCGAAATTTATTTCAAATGAACCCTGCTGAAGAGAAACATCCTTCAGATTCAACACTTGTTGGTTGAATGCTTAGTAAATAATCATAAGCCTTTTGCAAAAGACGCACTCTATCCCCTCCCTTCTCCCTCAAATAAGGAATTGGGTTTTTGTGCCTTAAAATTTATTTCATTTGAACTTTGAAGCATATTTTGCAATCCCGAAAATCCCGGGATAAAAGAATTTGAATCCCGGGATTTTCGGGACTGGAAAAAGTCCGGGATCCCGGGATCCCGGGATCCCGGGATCCCGGGATTGCGATGCCTAGTCTCGACAAAGACTTAACAGCCTCGGCCGGCCTCGACAGCTCAGCGGGTAGCGCGCTGACTTCTCATACCGAGAGCCCCGGGTTCGATTCCTGGCTCGGGCTGGTGAACAACTCGTCTACTTCTATCGCTATCCACATGAAGGGAATGAGAATTACAAGAATCGCACAAGTGCGCTCTTGGTAGGCAATGGCAAAACCTCCAAGTGTGAACGAAAAATTGCCAATCGCCGTTCGGATTCGGCGTTAAACTGTAGGTCCCCTCCCCCCTTTCCCCATCCGCTTGAAATGTGTGCTGTAACAAATGTTGGCAAAACAGTGTTGCATACACAGTTTAAAAACGGGTGAAATATGTGGTATCGCAATGGGCCTTTCAGGCCTCCGAGTGTGTCTCTTATAGAGACAGCCACCGCAACCTAACCTAACCTAAGACTTAACATTTAAACAAATAATATATCAGGTGTACAACTTTGCTTCCGCCGTTTTTTTTCCAAAATTAAAAGCTTTATTGCGAAAAAGTGCTTACAGATGTATTATTCAAAGTATTGTCCGTCGCTAGCGACAACTTTCTCCCATCTTTCCGGCAATTTTCGGATCCCGGCTCGAAAAAAGGAGTCCTCTTTTGACGCTATCCATGAAGCAATCCATTTTTCCAATTCTTCGAAGGATTGAAAATGTTGATCTGCCAGGCCGTGTGCCATCGAACGGAATAGGTGGAAGTCAGAAGGGGCGACATCTGGGGAATACGGCGGGTGGGGCAAGACTTCCCATTTCAGCGTTTCCAGGTACTTTTTGACCACTTTTGCGACGTGAGGCCGAGCATTGTCGTGTTGGAGGATGACTTTGTCATGTCGAAATCACCATTTTTAAAACGTTGAAACCACTCCCGACACGTTCTTTCACTCAGAGCAGCATCACCGTAAGTTTCTGAGAGCATTCGATGCGCTTCAGCTGCATTTTTTTTTCGAATTGTAACAGAAAAGTAAAACTTCCCGCAAATGGCGAGAATTGGGCACATAAACGGACATTTTCGGGCGTGAATAATACGAAAACAAGAACAACTGTCACTGAAACGGCGATGACAATTCGTTAGGCACTGTCCACACTCACTTTAAAGGCATTACCATCTATGTATTTCAACCAGCCTCAGCCAGTACAGCCACCTATCGGAAAACGGCGGAAGCAAAGTTGTACACCTGATATCTTTCAACTCAGATTTTAAAACCAGGAAATATATTTTATTTTTCTATGAAAGAATCATTCAAAAATTTCTAGTTCTAAAAAATGGTCGAGATATTAACTGTTTTTAATTTCACCGTCGGTAACTTACCCGAATCTCATCTGATTTGCACAATCTATATATCGCTGGAAAGACCAAGGTATTATCTTCTGACCGACGGATCGTCCTGTGATTGCCCTTCCATCTGTTATTCCGCGTGCAAGTTTTGTTGGAGATTTTAGTTTCAATTTTGAATAAGTACGAAATGAACATTTAAACACATTCTCAGTTTTGGCTTAATTCTGGAATTCAAGTTAATTTCTGAGCTTTGATGTATTTAGAGACCAAAAGTAGAATTTTATGGCGAATATTTTCGTATTATATTTTGTCCTTAAAAAGTCCTGTTTTATAGGACATTTTTGGCATTTTAGAAAAAAAGGGTCAAACTGACACATGCAAAAAGGAGCTACAGGGTTAAAATGCTCCACAAAAATGTTCTTCGTAGTATTTTACATCAAATTGCTGAACACATTATATACCTAAAATGTGAGGTTACATGGTTTTCGTATGCCAATTCACCCAATCTTAATAGGAAACCTAATATTTTCGTTATTCTGCAATTTATTGAAATAATTTAACAAAAAGTTGTACAACTCCATTGACATAAAAACTTTTATTGTAAATAAAATTTATAAAATGTCATAATTTATCTGAAATTGATGAACAGAAATCTAAAGCACTTTTTTAACAATTAGTTTCAACGGCAGCGATACACTGTCGCTGCCTAATTCATGCACATGAAACTAGCACCAAAGATAATAAACATTGAAAACAGTATTTGACCGTTGTGATCTCACCGCGCGTTTCGGCCCCAAATGCCCGTTTCCAGGTGCGAGCATCTTTTCGCGCACTCCACGCACTCGCTTCCGGTGAGGTGTATTTATTTATGTGCTTGCAATAAATTCACACCGCTGACAGCTGTGCAGCTGCGGACTGACGATAGCTGTTGCGTCGGACATTTTAGTTACCTGCATCATGACACGCGTCCAGCAAACGCTGCTCGAATCAAATGCGCATGCAACGCTGCTCGCGTAAAGCATCGCCAAAATTCGGATTTATGATGCTTTATAAATGTATGCCAGAAAAACAAAAACAAAAATATGCCAAGCAAAGCATTTCGGCGCGGTGCATTTGTGCCATCGATAATCCTTTTTTTATTTGAAATGGCAAATGAAACTTTTGGTGTGTTGTCGTAAAGTTGCTCAGAACTGGCATTGTCCGCAGCATTGGCGCCTCTCATATTTTGTTCTACGCCATTCACGTTCTACCTTTTGCCGTTGCAGCTATTATTATTTTTCCGCAGTTTTGAGCCGCTGCCAAATGGGTCAGGCGAAATTGTACGCGCGCGCTCAAAGCCTCCAAAAAAAAAAAAAACATGCACCCAAGCGAAAATATGAAAGAGCGCAAAGCAATTTTTGACATTCACTTTTTGTGGCTGCATTTTTCCGTTTCGAAATTTTTGTTCGTTTTGCACGCCGATCAAATGGCAACACTGCAAAAACGGCTTAGCTGCAATTGCCAGTTGGTGTCCGAATGAAATCGGCTGACGCTGGTCCGTTGTGTCTGCGCGCGATAGACGTTTTCCAGCGTGCGTTGCCTAAGTGCGCGACGCATTGTGGCACAGTTTTGAAATGAATTTTTTTGCATACTCGTAGTATCACAAAGTTTAGTGGCTCCTCTCGATAGCGTCAGTAAATTTTTTTTCGTTTGAAGCAGAATATATTTTTTTAATCTTTCACGTTTTTGCATTAAAATTAATTCAGTGGCCATTGTGGTTTAACAACAAATAATAAAATCAGTTAAATGGATATATGCAGATATTGTTTTTATGAGCAAAAAGCATTGCAAGTGCAATAAAATAGCAGTTGTAAGCTTGACAGTGCTTTGAATATGAAACTAAGCTGAGTTGAGTCGATTTTATTTTTACTCTACTCAGATTTGAGTTGACTAAGGTTTTAACATACACAAACGTATACAAATATATTTAGGACTGTGAGAAAAAATTAAATAAGGTTTGGATACCTAAAGGAATTGATTACGATATTAGTTTGTGCAAAGTTTTCGTAGGACGGAAACCTAACCTAATATAAAATATATATTATATATATCTTTCAATGATATCATATCGAAAATTTCTGTTGCGATGTCGAATGAATGCTGAAATCCGCTGAAATAGAATTGTTTCGCCTTTTCATGACTTTATGAAAGTTTTTACCTACAAATTATGATACTGAATCATGCTCAGTCAACGCACAGTCTGTTCTCCAGTCAGTCTCCAATAGCAGAGAAAATATATAGTCCAAGAATGTTTCACGAGTGTTATAACCGATTCAAGTACGACTCAGGTTTCACAGCGGCCTTTTGAATCGGTGCAGGCAGCTGACAAGTAAAAACCTTGGGCCTCTCTTACCGACTTTTCTTTAGTTCACGAGGAGGAGGATTTGTTATCCTCAGGCAACAAAAATTAATGTTTTAGTGTTTATTTTCTAGTTTTGCTTTGTTTTTATCGAAGATTTTACAGATTTCTCGCAATTTCACCAGATATGTTGAACTATCAGACTAAATAATGTTTAATACTACCGTGATCGTAAAAAAAATCTACTTAACCATATGTTTCAATAGTTGCATGACTCAATTTCATTCATTTATGATTACTCAATTTATGATATTTTTACTTACTTACATATTTGTGTTACTGAATTAGAAATTATTCGAACTAACAATTAATAACACTTCGTTCAATAATGTGTGTGACTAACTAATAAAAACACATTTTTTTTGCCAAAATTCGTTTTTATTCATCAACATAGTCCCCTTTTAGGGAGATACAATCATTCCAACGCTTTTCCAATCTTTCGATACCGCCTTTGTAGAACGATTTTTCTTTGCCTTCAAAATAGGCGTTAGTTTCGGCGATTACTTCATCATTTGAGCCAAATCTCTTACCACGGAGCATCTTTTTGAGGTCTGCGAAGAGCCAGTAGTCGCTGGGGGCCAGATCTGGAGAATACGGGGGATGAGGAAGCAATTCGAAGCCCAATTCATGCATTTTTGCCATCGTTTTCATCGACTTGTGACACGGTGCATTGTCTTGGTGAAACAACACTTTTTTCTTCTTCATATGGGGCCGCTTAATCGCGATTTCTTCTTTCAAACGTTCCAACAACGCTATATAATAGTCGCTATTGATTGTTTTCCCTTTCCCAAGATAGTCGATGAGTCCGTGCACATCCCAAAATACTGACGCCATAACCTTGCCAGCCGATGTTTGTGCCTTTGGACGCTTTGGGCGGCTTTCACCGGTTGCATGCCACTCAGCAGACTGCCGATTTGACTCTGGAGTGAAATGGTGGATCCATGTTTAATCCATTGTGATGTACCGACGCAAAAACTCCGACTTGTTGCGCGTAAACATGTCCAACCAGCTCTTTGAATCATCGATTCATTGTTGTTTTTGCTCCGGTGTGAGCAAACGCGGCACCCATTTCGAAAACACCTTTTTCATAACCAAATGTTCGTGTATTATGGTGTGTACACTGCCTGCTGATATCTTGAGAATGTCAGCAATCTCCCCCACTTTCACTTTACGGTCGGACATAATGATTTTCAGTGTTTTTTCAACGTTTTCCGGAATAACAGGACCACGGACCACGTTTGAATTCGGCATACCAATAACAAATGGTTCTTTTTGATGGAGCAGAGTCCGAGCACTGTAGCTTGTAAACTAATGGTCGGATTGACATATAATTTTGACAGTAAGCCTAAAAAGGTTCACAATTTCGAAAAAAAATATTGATTTAGTATTAGTGCCGCCATCTATGTGTCAGTCACACACATTATTGAACGAAGTGTTACATCTGTAAGGAAAGGTCCTGTATTTGGTCCTATATATGATCTTCCAACGAGAGACAAAGTTGTTGGTTACTGAATGATCAAGAGATAAGTTGTTGGTTACTTGTTGGTTGGCAACACTGACAACCTGTAGTTTTTTGTTTTGTTTTTTTTTGACTCGAACAAACGCGCAGGGGATGATCACTGGGACAGTGATTATGTAGGATGATCGAGTTGTTAAAGGAAAAGATACTGTAGGATACAAAACTTGTAAAATTATATTCGTGAGCAATCCATGGAAAAATCCCGTCTCATGGCATACCTTATATATACGGGGATATATATGGGGACCAAATATACAAGACTGATATGCTATATATAAGACTGCTAAAGGTTTAGAAATTTCAAGGCCACTACTAAACAAAATTTTAAACTGTTTGTAATGTAGAGTATCAACATGGATATCAAATGAATGAGAAAATTCCCTAGAGTAAAAAAAATTAATATTTTTTTGCTGGCCAAGGACGAATATACACTGCGGGACACTATGATGATGAATAAAACGAATTTTGGCAAAAAAATGTGTTTTAATTAGTTAGTCACACACATTATTGAACGAAGTGTTATATGGAAAATATCCTTTAAAGACATTATTTTGTTTAAGATATCTTAAGGACTAAAATGTAAACTACTTTATTCTCGAATTTTGTCTTTCTAACTTCTTTATTTTAGAATACAAAAATATACATACTTCTCTCTACAAAAGAAAAAATGGTTTGCACCATACGACACGCATAAAATATTTATTGTTTATTTAAATATAAAGCAAACAACCTATCATCCTACTTAGAAAGTAATAAAAAAATTTTCGAAAAATAAAAACAATGCTGGCTTAAAATCGCAAAAATTATTCCACTGAAAAGAACTTCTTCGTAAATTAATCAAATGAATTTGAATTTGTTTCATTTTTCATGCGCAATAATATTATTTCATAAAAATATTCAGCAAAAAGAATTTTAAAGAAATTCCTGTATCAGTATTGCAGCAAAGCATAATTTAGTAGAATTCCATTATCTGGCATTGAGTTCAGAATGAAGTTACGTATACGCCCCGTGTAGCTAACCACAAATATGCAAACTGCCTGCAAATAACAGCAAAATTCCTCGCTCGTATTCATACACACACACACACACACATTCATTTATTCACTCATACATACATATGTTCATAATGTTCATAGCAATAGCAACAACTTTGGCAGCTGCAAAATTAAATTCAGCAACTTTTTCTGTCAATTGAGTGTGCACTGTGGCTGAAACTAATGCCGCTTAAGCTAAAAGGTCAATTTACCTCAAATTATTAGCACCGCACCACATGTGACTTGCAACACATTGCCACACGTGCGCAACGCGTCGCAACACCCACACGACGAAATGTGCATGCAGACAGTTTTCGCCAAAAGCGATTTCAAGACAAGACGCAGTCTTCTCCGTCGCACAAGTCTGTAGTATGTGTGTATGTAGTATAGTAGCGTGACATACGGTGATAGACGTCGTCATGTCTCAAGCCGTATTACGACTGATGTCTGAGCGCTGCATGTGGTGTGTCTCGCCTGTTTCTGCTAGAACGAAAGTAAACACCAACTTTTCGTAGCAGATATACATATGTCACTAAGTACGTGCGTACGAATGCTTGTCTTTCTGTATGGCAGCCGCCTTGTATAACTAATTATTTCTGCACTTGCGGCCAGTCTACCGGAATTGACTGTCGCTGCAGGCTGCCGCTGTACCGAAAATAACTTCTAATTAGCCGCCCAGTGCTGCTCGGCCGGTAATCATTACGTGCACATTACAGACAGCACCCACACCCACATCCCCACCGGCTGTCCACTGATAACAAGGTTATAATACAAAACGATTTAGCAGCCAGTGGCTGGCTGCATTTGTGATAGTATAATTGACGATAATGTTGTTGGAATGTGGGCCGTCGAATAGAGCGAAATTGATTGTGGTCACATGAGCAATATCAACAAAATGTGCCAACAAAATGTGCTATTCAGGGCAACTTAACTAATCCGGTTGAATTATCGCACTGGGCGTCAAAACGACACGTTGGTGCTAATTGAATGTGTTTTGCGCATTTACGGTGGCAGCAACAATCGCAGTGGGTATCATGGAACACAAGACAAATTGTTAAGATTTACAGATGCCTTGCATACCTGGAAAGGATTCACAAGCCATGAAGAGTTTTTTTTTACAACTGGTTTCATTCTATTCATAATCCAATGAGCTTCTCTACAGTATTCTTTCTAAGAAACTGAAACTGTATGAGTTGTTGAAGATTTAAGTAAGCAACGAACTATTAGGTGCGCAGTGATAATACGAAAGTCCTTGTGATACCAAAAATTCCCGAGGCTGACTTCTTGAAGAATACTGAGACAATTTTGGACTTGAAATTAGTTAGAAGGCGTTTAAAAAGGATGTGCACTGAAATTTCCATTATGTGTTCTGTGACCACAGTAGAAAGAAACGTTACGTTAAAAGTGAAAGGTAACTAAACTTAAATTTTATTAACCCATTAATGCCCACAGTTACATATACGTAACGGCAGCAACGATATTTTAAAATGTTATTTACAGGTTGCATGTACATGCCTATTCATGTTTATACCCCATATGACATTGAAAATAGTTTCGCGTATGCTGAAAAATTCAAATTAAGTCAGAAACTCTTTTGATTTCTTTGTGAGCACAAGTTTTGTAATGAGGTAAATTTGAAATTAGTAAAAATAGCGATATGGCGACACGCAAACGGTAAAAAAGATTTATAAGAATTTAGTAAAAGTATTTTGTGAAAAACTTTTTATGAAAAGTGATTCTTAAATATCTACAGTTTTATCAAAAAATGTTAAAATAAACGTTTAGGGCCCGTGGGCTTTTCTGAGCAGCTTGCAATTGCACTGTTACGTATATGTAACTGTGGGCCATTCTCAGTACTTTTGTGCCTCTTGTCTAAGTTACACATACGTAACAGTGGGCTATTCTCAGTACTTTTTTAACGTAAGTACAAATGTAAATGTAAGATTTTCGAATGCTTAGATACAGATATTTGACACTGGATGAGGCCACTATATATTTGCAAGAGCTTGAAAGTGATGAGAAAGCAGATAATACAGTGGAAAAGTTGACAATTGAGCCGCCTAGTGCCCATATTTTGGAATCTTAAGTGGATTCTGAGGAAGAAGATGGCGGTGGAGTGCCAAACAATTTGAGAGAGAACACGATTAATGCAACCATGTGAGGTTATTGTGCGGCAATTGACAACAAATGAGGTTGAAACAGCAAGCTCTTCAAGAAGTGATAAATAATTCCTTCGCAAACTTACATACAGATCTTATACAGTCATCAAGTACTACACAGTGAACGTCTTTCGGGTCGCCCTCTTGTGGACGAGCCATTTCACTGTCTATGTTTCAGAAGAAGAGCCATTGGAGCCTAGCGACGAACTTTTTTCGGCTACAACAGCAATATGTACATCAACTGTCAACATTCTTATTAAAAAAAACATCGTTAAAGGCTGCTCAACGTACAAAAACTATTCATGCTCAACATGCTACAACTTCTATTGCTTGTATCACATTTGATCACCAAAATTCTGGATCAAGTACGTCCACAGTAGAAAAACCATTGGCAAAATGTATGAATGGAAAGTGTATCAAAGTAAAACGTACCTACAAACCTTGTAAACCTGTTATTTAGTGGTTGGAAGATGATGACATTAGGTGTACGGAAATTTTTCCGGAGCCGAACTATTCTGATTGTAGTAATTTACATCCTCATCAGCTGTTGAGAAATTTCATTTCATTTCATTTCATATTTCATTTATTCATCAATTAGTTTTTACACAAGTAGATTACTAGAACAAAATAAGTAATTATAAGTAATTATAAGCAAAAATGACTATGCAGCAGTGCAATTAATTTAGCCTTAAAACTATCCCTGCTTTCTGAGAATAGGTCCAACTGACGACCGAACTCATTTACGTGCCTTAAACAGCGGTTGAGCGGTTCATTCAAGAAGTAGTTAGTTCTGCAAAGGGGAATACGAAATGTATCCCATGATCTTAAGTCCCGCGAGGGGCAGTTGAAAATTATTAATTTTAGCAAAAAATGACAATTAATGTGGTACGTCACCACGTCTCTAATAAACATTATAGCATAAAATTCTTCGACGACGAACTGATCCAGTTGTTGTGCGATGAAAGTAATAGCTATGCTGTGTGTTGAGGTCAAACAAACCCAAACATAACTGTTGAAGAGATGCGAGTTTTTATTGGCGCTCGTGGAAAGAAGTAGTGGTTTTGCATTTTTTCATGGCTCATCGCGTGTTGATGCAAAATTCGTGGATCTTACATCGTAAAGGAGGAAGTAGTATGACGCAACTTGATTTCCGTAGAGCCATTGCCGGACGCTATTGCACAACTCTTGGCACAATAAGACCACTCCAGAGCTTTTGTCGAACAACTGCGGCTGAGCCCGACTTCTCAAGCCGCTATGACTGCATTGGGCATTTTATTGTAGAACCAATAGATAAAAAGAGGTGCCGCTGCGCTGGAATGAACTGAAAATCGCATCCCACTTCTTTGTGCAAATAGTGTAATGTTGGTTTGTGCATCAAATGCTCCGAAAAGTACCATTATGCTACAAATCCATAATTTATTGTATCAACCGCATATGTATTTCATTCACCTTTACCTTCACAGTTCAATTTATACAAAGTTTTCATGTATTTTTAAGTACTAAGCTGTAAAATTGTCATTCAAACTAAAAAAATTTGTTCCACAAAAAAGTACTGGAAATAGCCCACTGTTACATATATGTAACGGCTTCCAGAGCCCAATCCATACAAGGTACCAAAAATTTTTTTTCCTATTTACGTTCCTGTGCATCATAAAGCATACGTCTCTAAATTTCAGGCCCCTAGCACTGCTAGATCGCTGTGGGCATTAATGGGTTAAAGTTGTTGTCTCCTTATACATTACCCATGCTGACAGCGGCTAATTCGAATAGAAAAGTTGAAGTTTTGTTTGCCCGCGACCTTTGCTCCCTCGGGTGTTGTAGTTAAATTCCATTATCGTGATGCGGAATGATGGTTTCCTTAGTGTGTGACCTGACCACCTTCAGTTATCAGCTTCAACTTTAATCAAATTTTAACATTCAAATTCTTATACGACGATGCGCTTGAGATATTGTGAAAGTCTTTTTTTTTTGTTTGATACATCCATCATCTGCCAACTGTCGAGAGCTTGTGGGAGTGTGATCACTGTGTTAACAAGGCAGTGTTTGTTGTATTCTGCAAATTTCACTAAGTTTGTATTAAGACACCATGGTACCTTCGCTTTAATGATAGGTGGACATTTTTCGTATTGACAGAATGGCTAAGTTTGATTTGTTGGTTGATTATACTTTAAATTTCTTGAAAGTATGTTATGAACTTTGACATTATGAAATTTAAGTCTTTCAATTCGAGTTGATTACTTAAAAAGCAGCACCAAACGTTGAAAAGTCAGAAGTGGGTTCGAAATTTATTTTTAAATTAAGCATTTGAGTCTTGCAAGTAGGTGGGATTCGAAGACTAAACCAAATGTTTCACAACATCAAAACTGGTATCGATGTAAAGATTATCCATACTGTTTGTGATATTATTTAAAAAAAGGAAGCGTAAGCATGGATTTTCAGGTAACAAGACGCAGGCAATAATATAAAAACAACGAGTGATAACTAACAGCATAGAGTCGAAAAAGATATCGTCTCCTTTCTAATGACCCAAAGACAATTTAAAAAGCTCGTTCACTCGACCTTTACTACTAAAGTAAAGAGTACTGATTGGATATAACTAGGTATTTTCCAGCTGTCTCTTACCATTTCACTATAAGCAATTTTTTAGTTTAATAAAGTCTTATAAATCCAAACATATCTGCTCTGTTTATACTTAATTTAGCTACTTTGCCATGTTAATTCAAATGAATTGTTCACATGAATGTTCTCATTTTAATTCCAAGTATAACATTTTTTAAATAAATAAAAATTAAATAAATAAAACTATATAAAAAAAAGTAAATCTTTCTTATAAAACGGATTCCACTCACATGAACTGAAGTGGCATTGATTTTGGCTGATTTTACTATTAAATTATAGTAGAATTGCACTACATCCGGTCCTTCACACATACTTCACTTTTATTGCTCCTACACGCAGTTGTCGGCTGCGAGGCACACAGCTACCACAGCCATATTCAGCCCTCTGCCACTTCGATCGGCAGTTTGAAGTGGTCCACGGCCGACCTTGAAATGGCTGCCGCTGCCAATGCCAATTGCAGTGAAATGCTACGTTGCTGCCGCACGTTATGCAAATGGCGCTACGCGTGTGTAAATGTTTTCACTGATGGCGATATGTAAATGCGGTCAAAATACACAAGTTGGACTTTTGCTTATTTGACGAGTTGGTTCCCATGCTGCTGGTTTGTTTGTAATTGTGCGCATGAATATGGCCATGCAAGCGCGCACACACACATATACACACACACACAAAACCCGCATACGTTCACAGGTGCATAAGACTGCTGGCGTTGGGCGCGGCAAAATGCGTATTGATTTAATTTGCCATATATCTGGGTCGCTTAAAGAAGGTGTGGCGGCCATGCACAATTGAGCGTTAATTTTGTGCCGCTTTCTGCTGCAGTCGCGTTTAAGTTTATTTGTGTGCAAGTTTGCCTTGAAATGTAGAGTAAAGCTTTGCATTTTTATAGTGTGTTACTCTTAAGCTTTCTTTTGCATTCAGTGCATGCAATAAATTGCAGCGTCGCATTTGCCATTTAAATCTGCAAATGACATTATTTGCATAAATTATGGCGCGCCTGAAAAGTGCAATTAAGTCGTTAAATAATTAATTTCAAATATTAACTTTATGATTCAATTAGCATATTTGCGCGCGGTTTGTGCAGCATTGGTGTAAAAGCGAATAGGGGGAGGCAGCAGAATGCATGCAGATGTGTGTTGTGTAAATAATTGTTGCTTTAATTTTATTGTTTATGCATTATCATATATAGCAATCCCAATTTATGCGACCATAATTCTTGTAGCTAATGGCATTTTTCATTTAACTAAAAGTTTCAGCTGCAACAGCAAATTATATATGGATCTATGTAAATAAAAGAGCACAAGCAATGCAAAATGCTTTTACCTAGCGACAAATACGATTATGATCAATTCAATACAATTTGAACCCAATTGAGACACCAGGGCGTATGAGTAACATGTAGAAAATGCCATTTGAGCGAAAATCTTTGACTATAATTCTCTACAACTTTTCTAATTGATCAGCTTGTGTGCAGTTTGAACGTATGGCGCACTCAGTTCTTTCTTAGGCGGTATATTCTAAAAGGTGGATAACTGAGCGTATGAGTAACTCATATGCTCAAACATGATTTGTGCAGCAATTTTGAATCAATATAGAACTTGTTTACTAAAATTTGTATAATTGTAATTGATAAGCAGTTTTCAACTAAAATTTGTTGAACTGATTAATTTTTGCAAAGCTATAGCGCTATCAAGCACTCAGTTCTCTCGTAGACGGTGTATTCTGAAAGGTAGATTTGGGAACAGTTGAATATTTTAGCAATTCTAAAACATAAATCTTTATAATTTCTCAAATTGATGTTTTCTGCACAATGAATTCTAATATGTAGATAACTGGGCGTATAAGTAACATACATATGTTTCAAAATATCATTTCAGCAGTTACCTTGGAACAAAGCAGACATTTTGGACTAAAATTTGTATAATTCTTATTGATCTGCAATTTTACACTATAATTTGTATTACTATCAATTTTTGTAAACTTACAACACTATGAAGCAGTCAGTTCTTTCGCAGACGGTGTTTGTTGCAAAGTAGACACCGTTGCGTATGAGTAACATATATTTCGGATTATCATTTGAGCAGCAATTGTTTGTTTAGAAATAACATTGGGGCAGTTTTGAATAGATGTTTACCCAAATGAAATATCTTAGTGCAATTTGAACTCCATGGCTGACGTAATTCTTTCATTAATGGAGAAGGATAAATTGTAAACAACGGCGCCTATGAGTAACTTATATTACGAAATACCATTTGAACAGCAGTTTTGAAGAAATTTAGAGCATTTCTGCAATTAATAAACTAAAATTTTATAAACTTTTATCTAAAATATAAAAATCTATATAACGTTTTCAATTCTTTCCTTTTGCATCTAAATTTATTTAGAGCATTAAAAGTCACTGTACTTTTCGTTACTTTTTGTTCGGTGGAATGCAAAAATTTGAATTCGTCAATTTGATCTACAACAAATTACAATGTTCTTTATATACATAGTAGTTGTTTTAACATTAAGATATATTATTATTTAAGATATTTCTGCAATGATTTCCACTCATGCTAATACAAGTTCTTTTTACCTTTCTTGTATATCTTTATCATTTTTCACTTTCAACTAAATAGTCTCGACTTTCGTTGTCTTAGAGGAGATATCATCTCTAACGCCTTCTTTTTAGTCTATTATGATCTTTTTATTTTTTATTGAAAATATTTTTAGATTTGGTTGGCTACCTGCAAAGTTAGTCGCAACGCTTTTCAATTGATTTCTTTCTTTCTTTTCTACTTCTCTTGTTCATTTTTATCTATTTACTAAAATTTTTTTAAATAGTTACTTTTTCATTGAATTTTTTAATTCCCACTTCCTCTCTTATGTTCACATACGAGTATTAAAGAGCTACAAGTATGATTGTGGTTTCAGCACAATTAAACGCAGTCAAATGCTTTTCAGCTCTTCGCAGTCTCCTATCTATCGGTCCATCATACTCACAGTGGGCGTAGCAACTTTGTGCAAATTACGCATTTCCGTGACAACACTTTAATTTTCACTTAACACACAACCAGCGAATACGCCCCAAATTAAATTACCCTTTAATTAGGATTCACATGCGCTCATGACATGACAGATATCTGGTCGCTGATGGAATACACAATTCCATTCACAATTTGATTAAAACGCGCATTTGCGTATTATTTACACTGATGCCGCATTAATCTCACAGTGAACTTGAATACAGTTAAACAATCGTTTGGCCTCATTAAACACACACACACACACAAACTCATACGCACAGCCACCTGTATGATAAGGCCACGTCAATAATCGCTAACACACGTACACACGCACATGAATATATGAATGCATTTGTATTCATGTATTTGTGTGCGTATTTATTAGGCTTAGTATTCAAATTAGGCATTCATTCAAAAATTAATTATGTCACAATGGCTTTGCATGTTGTACGCGCATCTCGAACATGTCACTGTGTGAATGAATTAGAATTTTGTGCTTACAGTTCATTTAAATTATCAGCGCATTGATATCGGTGGCAAATTGATGGGTAAACGTTTTTTTCTTTTTTTTTCTAAACAGCCTAGCAAGATGTGTGTACGTACTAATAATTTGACATTTTGAAATGCCGCAATTCTGTGGTCACGTCTTCTTTTCCATAAATAATATTTTTACAATTCGCAGAAGCCATGATTTTTTTTTAATTTGTAGGCAATTTTTTTTTCATTTTTATATGTACTTTTCATTGCCATATATATATGTATACATATATATTTAGCTTTTCTGACCACAAGGCTACTACTACTCAATGATGTTCATTGAGGCGCCTAGGCCCAACAGGATGCGCTACCTATTGGGTTTAGAAAAGAGTGATTCAGGAACTATCATAAGGCCCATCATAGGATTTCTCCTTATCAATTACCTCACCACGAATGGGGTAAAGGCTCGACTCGATGTGAAAGCCCAGTTTACGGACAACACAGACACATGTACTTCGGTAGTTTGATACTTCGCGAGGGTGAGCTCCTGGATCTCAATTCATCGGACGTGCTAAGCTTTGCTCTGCTGGCAACGCTCTAGCTAACTAAGATCCAGAACCTATGGGAACCTTTTTAAGGCAATTGCAAACCCAACAGCAACAGGTCACTGTAGACTGGGCCTGACTTGGGACCTGCAAGATGAAGAGGCGCAGTTGTGTGTGTAGGAACGGCTTTCTTCTAGCTGAACAATGTTACTTGCTAGCGGAAGAAGGCCCATTAGGAGGAAGGCTCAAGCCATGGCTTAAAGGACAAACTTTTGCCTATGTGCCTGCGTTTATGAACGCTCTCTGCACTTTAATAATAATAACAAATAATAATGTATTTTTAATTTAATTTTAGTATTTGTAAAATCAGACGTAACAAGCGAGATGTCACCGCTGCCTTTGTGGCTATCGACAGAGAATTTGCCAAAATGGGTCTGGTGGTAAATGAGGGTAAGACGAAGTATATGCTGTCTACACGCAGGGACTCGCAGCGGCTGGGGTCTCACGTCGAGGCCGACAGGTATACCTTTACAGTTGTCAAGGAATTCGTCTACCTTGGCACCGCCATCAACAATGCGGCAATGATGTCAGCCTGGAGATAAAGCGAAGGATTACTCTTACCAACAGGTGCTACTACGGTCTCGGTAGGCAATTGAGAAGTAGAGAGCTCTCTCGACCGACAAAACTTACACTCTATACGATGCTTATCTTGCCCGTGCTCCTCTATGGTGCTGAAGCATGGACAATGACACGAAATGACATAGCGGCCCTTGGAGTGTTCGAGAGGAAGGTACTCCGCAAAATCTTCGGCCCTGTACGTGTTGGTGACGACTATCGTATACGAACCAATAACAAGCTGTATGAGTTGTATAAGCACATGGACGTGGCGCAGCGAATTAACATCCAGCGGCTACGCTGGCTCGGTCATATCTGCCGTATGAACGACGAAGCTCCGGCGAAAAAGGTGTTCGATGCGATGGTTGTAGGTCGACGGCGAAGAGGGAGGCCGTGTCTCCGGTGGAAGGACCAAGTTGAAAAGGCCCTGGTATCTCTTGGTGTGACCAACTGGAGAAGGCGCGCGCAAAGCAGAGAGAGAAGTTTTGCGCCTGGAGAGAAGTTTTGCGGCATGCCGTAACCCGATAACGGGTTGTTATGACCAGTTAAGTAAGTAAGTAAGTATTGTCTTATTAATACTGTCGTATATAATTTGTTTTTGAAACTAAATTGTTTTATTTTTTTTTTAATTTTTAGTACACGCTTCTTTCTTTTATTATTTAATTTTTAAATTTTTTAATTTCCCATAAAAAATTACTATGCATTTCCGTAAATTTCTAACTTTCAACCTAACCCTTTTAACCTGTAATGCTAACATATGACACTGTTTCATTAAAAGAGTATATATGTGTGTGTGTTCATTACGTTGCCAAAGCGAAAGTTAAAATGGCAAGAAAACAATATCTGAAAATATTATGTTATTAAAAGTTGTAATATATGCGGACATTTATTTACGTTTTTCTTATATGTTGCGCTGGTTTTTACGTTAACCATTTAAATTTGCTGAAAATTTATAAAAAATGTTCTATACTTAAAGCTGTTCTGCATTAAATTCTACTCTGAGTAGAATAAAAACCCAGCATGCCTTTTCGTGTTCCTTCGCCTTCTGCGAATTGCTTTAGCAACTCTCTTACCGCATTTACGCGTTTGGTGTTTCACGCCCACGTTGAATCGCGGCTGCTGGGCTGGCAGCACGTTCACACTGTCCGCACAGCACGCACACCAATTGTTCTAGTCATGAGTCACGACACGTTCGCTGGCAAACCAGGCGAACGCGTAGTGCCCAGCTGTCAGTGCTACGCTGCACTGCAATGCGTTGTGCCTTTTTGGTTTTTTCATTTTTTATTTTCATTCTTGTAATTCAAACGTTGTTTTACTGAAGTTTAAGTCAGCTTAATCTAATTTTTGTTGATGTACAAGTACAGTACAGTATAAGCTTTTTTTTTTGTTGGGTGAAATTTTTGTTTTGAACTATTTCTTTTATTTTTACTTCTTTAGTTCCAAATCCACAATTGTACACAATAGTTTGTCGCAAGTCATTCGTTGGTTTCGTTTAGCATGCGTTGCTGCCAGGACTAGAGTACATATTACAAATACACTAAAACACATAAAACACAGTAAATTACAGAAGACGCTCATAAATTCTAATTCCAGTTTGTGCAAGGGGCAGTTCGAATTTCCGAAATGTTCGAATTCGCTTGGACTTTTTAATTCATCTAAAAAATCCAACAAATATTGAAATGACATCTAATAACTTGAATGTGATTTTTGTCATTTTTTTCTTCTGTACTGTAAAAAACTGTATTTGTATATGTATAAATCTATTTTATTAGTTGCTTAAAGTTTGCATATAATCCATAAATCCACAGCTAAGCGATTCACCTAAACAACTTCATAAAATTTGTTTAAGATTTTAATATTAAAATTAAAAAATAAAAATAAATAAATAAAATTTAAACTTTTTTCTCGTTTATTCGAAATTGAGCCAAATGTTTACATACGTAATAATCATTCACGAGACTGCGGCCAATTTGGTAATTCTCCTTTTTCATTGAATATGTATAAGCAAAATAAACACCAAAGCAAGGCGGAAGAAGAAGAAGAAATATAAGGTTCGGATTTCTACAAGATTCAAATTTGTGAGAGTACGAACTTGTAAGCGTTTACTGTATAAAGTTTTTTGCACGTAATGTTGGTTTACTTGAAGTTGGTTTAAATTTGTGCTTCACACATAGACACGCACCCACACAGGCAGACGACGTCTTTTTGATTTTTTTTTCTTTTTTCTATACGCGATAAGCACTGATGCTGCTAAAACAGCTGAAAGGGGAAAACTATCGCAGAGTGACAACGCAGGTGGAACCATTCCACGATGGACCAATCGCCTCATTAGTGACATTGGCGAGTGGGTGAACAGAACACACAGAGAGCTGTACTACTATAGCACACAGGTATTTAGTGGGCACAGGTGCTTTAAACAGTACCTCCTCATATACAAACACAAAGAGGCTCCGTTCTGTACACTCTGCCCGGACTTCCACGAGACTGCGGAACACGTGACCTCTGAACGGTAACAAATACGGCACCATGACGACAAGGCCAGACAAGTCAGATCACTCAACCACAATGCTCACGACGGCCTCCTGACGAAATACCTCGCGGTGATCCCAAGAGGGAAAACTATCCGGACGAGAATAGGTTTAAAGCCCTGTACTGACCTTAGGCTTTCGATGCTTCTTCTCTCCTCGTTAAAAACTAAAAAAAACACTGGCAGACATTACATGTTACCACTAACTACACAAATGCGCTATTATAATTAAAAGCCAACGTCAACGCCAACGCAAACGTCGTCAGATTAATGAGCTGTCGCACACGCATTGCGCATTTGCACTGCTCAAGAACGAGTCAAAAACATAAAAAGCAGTTGCAGCAGCAACAACAATAAGACCGAAAGTCAAATTCAAAAGAAAATAAAAATGAAAATGAACATGAACATGAACATGAAAATAATCACAGCTGCCACATGCGGCAAGAAAATGACAAAAACACTTAAGCGGTGCTCAACTTCATGTGCAGCACGGCTGCCGCTGCTGTTGGCGTTGCTGTCATTACTGTCACTGCGCTTAGCTGCGGCTTGTAATTCTGTCTTTGCACATTACTCTGCCACAATTTCACACAGTTATAAACATAAACAATGCACACGAAATATGTTGACAAATGTGTGTGTGTTGGGGCATCAAGTGAGTCGCATTTGTTGCTGCGCTCCGACGGCGACTGAGTTGCGTTGTTATGCGGCTGAAGTGTTCTGATGTGCGGCGCACTAATTTGATGTGCTCCTAATTGCATTTTCAGCTGCGTACAATGACAACGATTTTCAGTTTTCGCTACTGTCAGCATGTTAAATAAACAAATTCTTAACACAAAACTTGAGTCGTTTTATAGCGAAACAGAATATTTACTTGAAATTATAAATTTTACTAAATAAGTATAAAAGAAAACAGTACGCTTTTTGTGCCAACTATTTGCAGTGCAAACATTACTCGCAGCGGCCAACGGGGCGTATGAGTGCGAGTTATTTTCACTTAGCCGGCGCGCTTCAACTGCGCTACAGCTGCCCCAGCAATTTGGTGTAAGTGTGGCAAAACCTGTTACACAACCCTCCCCCCCCCCACACACAAACAAAAACGCATCCATGTATTCCTATCTATGTGTGTCTGTGTGTACAGACAACCACATAAATGGCACATTTATCAGCAATAACATTTATTACGTGCATCATAATGTGTTTACAGTCTCACAGTCTTCTGTTTTGTACTCCATTTCCCCTTCGTACACTACTCTGCTGTTCGTTGCACGAAGTACCCCGCTCCCTTTTTACGCATGACTGCGACTCGGTTCTGATGTTTTGCCTTGTGGCGTATGGACTTAAATCCCGCTTGGCAAATTATGCCAATTTATTTGCGTGTCCTTACTGTGCATTGTTGTTGTGTGGATATTACGTATTTGTTGATAATGTTGTTATTATTATGATGCTGAGAAAAACGTGTGGAAATACGCCATTATGACTTGAGCTGAATTCGGTTTAAAATTGGCTTTTGCAAGTACTTCCCTCTTTGTATCGCAATGGCTGCACTATTCAGCAGACAATATTTTTTTTCCGTTTCTATATAACTTTTGTGTTAACTGCAACATATTTCAAGTTTATGTTGTTGCTGCGTTCTCATAAATTTTCCTCCACTGCGCCAGAATCACTCAGACAATGCACAGTGGGGTATGGGGCGTATGAGTGATGCGCAATTTACGACTACATTGGATGTTGGCCTTCAAGAGTCGTTTATGAGAGTTTTACATTGTTTTCTAAATGACATATGTATAGTATACATATATACGCAATCATAAGTATGTATAAGCAAGAAAAAAATATTTTTTATTTCTTCGAAAACATTTTTCTATTTTCTTTCACATATCTTTTATTACTTTTATTACTGTGTTAGCAGAGCCCGGCGGCTCTGCACGCAGTTCAGAAGTCATTGAACTCAATAAATCATGACTCTCTTAACCTTTTGTTGACCTTGTCCGATTGTAATGAAAAAATAACTCGTCAAATTATTTGCCATTTAAAGTGCTGTCATGTTTCATGTTTCCCACACACAAACTTATAACAAAATTAAAAGCAAGTACCCAATCCAATTTTTGACCTTAGATTTTGTTGAAAAAAATAAATAATAAATAAAATACAAATAAATTTTTAAATAACAAGGTTCTGACAACGAATTCTGGTAGAAGGGGCCAAAAAAGAATGTACGTGTTTTGGCGTTTTAAAAGTTTACGTCTGAATCTTTTTTTAGGGGTGGTCAAAGTTTCCCCCTTATTGGACATTCTTATGGTTAATCGGCATACAAAAACCATGTAACCTCACATTCTAGGTATATAATGTGTTTAGCAATTTGATGTAAAACACTACGAGGAACATTTTTGTGGAGCATTTTAACCCTGCAGTTCCTATTTGTATGGGTCAGTTTGACCCTTTTTTCTAAATTGCCAAAATAGTCCTGTAAAACAGGACTTTTTAAGGACAAAATGTACCACGAAAATATTCACCATAAAATTCTACTATAGGTCTCTGAATACATCAAAGCTCAGAAATTAACTTGAATGCAAGAATTAAGCCAATACCGAAAATGTGTTTAAGTGTTTATTTTGTATTTATTCAAAATTTTTACTAAAATGTCTTACAAAACTTGATTTTTGACGTTTTCATAGTCTTGAAAATCTTTGAAACATTCGCTTTTTTTTAGGATATCAAAACCTCTGCAACTTGAGTTTGTTCTACACCAAATTCATTGACAGTTAGGCAGCAATAAAGGCTCTAGAATCTACCACGGTCCAGTCAAGGCTGGTCGAGGAGTGTAAGATGGCGCTGAGCGCGCTAAGTCGTTGTGTTGATATCACCCTTATCTGGGTTCCTGGCCATAGGAACATTGAAGGGAATAAGAGGGCGGACGAATTGGCGTGCTCAGGTGCTTCGCTTGACGCATCGCTGGGTGTCCCGGTTCCGACGTCTTTGGAAGTTGTCAAGAGGTGATACGGAGATCCCGCGAGCATATACACAAATCTCACACGGACGTCGCTAGGCTTACGGCGGTCATCACAGGCCACTCGACCATAGGTCCACATCCCCTTCAATACCCACTGTAGGAGCTGTGGGAATTTAGATGAGAAAGAAACACCTAATCACTTCCTCTGTCACTGCCCAGCTTTGGCAAGGGCAACACTTCCTTACTTGTTTGACCGATTGCTCGACAGTAAGTCTGTGGAACCTTCTTGGATACCTAAATTCCACCAGGTGGATTTAGTCATACGACTAACCAGGCTTAGTTTCGGTGAGCATGTAGTATCAAAACGGCGTCTATGCCCTAATTGTGATTTGCAGGGGGGACAACTGTGAGTCAGCCACTTCAACCAACCAACCAACCAAACTCACTACCGGCCAAGTTGTTTTTCTATGTATTTTATATGTGACTTCCGGTGCTTTGACAACCATTTCCCTTTAGCTAACCCCTGAAAAGGTCATTGTTAGATATCTCGATTTTTTACGAGAAAAATTTTTGAGCGCCTAAAGTTATGGTCTACAATTTTAATTTAAATTTTTCATTTTTCACCCATTTATGAACCCAGCCGCATGATGCTTAACTCCATGGCTCTTAATGCTTATCCACTTTTAAATTCTTTCTGCACGCGCTGCCTATGTAAATCAAAGCATTTCGAGTGGCTTGAGTTAGAATTCCATTATTTTTTTTCGCTTCACAGCCTAAATGCACGCAACATTTATTGGCCTACATCCACAACATCGCGCTCACAGCCACAATTTTCGTTCTTTTATTTTCCTGACACAGCTGCGCTCTGCTTTCTTTGCAGCCAGCGTGAAATTGCTGCCGTGATTTTACTGACCTTGAGTTGGCACGCGCACCAACACTTCCACGCTTTAATGACCAACCGAACGGCGCTCATAAAACGCCTATCAGATTTTCGTTTATGTCGGCCTGTCAGCAACATTTAGCTTTAACTTTGATCTCCAATGCCAATGTTGTCTACACTATTTGCAATTAATTTTCATTGATTTCCCTCAGCGCTGATTAGCCACGTCTGCGGCAGAGTGCTAATTGCTCAGCGTTTTCCTAACTTGCAATTAATTTAAAGTTGACAACACTTGAAGAAACCGACAGCTGTTCAGTGGCTGTTAGTGGTTTTTTTTCATATTTCTGCCATAACCGAAGGCATATTGTGCTGCAATTATGAGCCCACACATTTACATAAACCGACACTTTCGATGTGGTGATTGGATCCATTTGGCATTATAATGTGTTTTGCTGCTATTAAATTCTACCCTAACCAGAAGAGGACAAAATTCTAGCAATTTGACCGCAAACTATATACAGTCAAAATATGGAAATTACTTTTCATGGTTGGACATTACAAAATGCGGTAAGCATAGCAAGGAATCGATAAAAATCAACTTGCCAGCTACTACGAGCTCAAAATTACAAAAAGTAAACATATTTGCATGTATACCCACATAAATAGCTACATTAAATAAACTGCTGGCCTCGATATGTGGATGGAAGGAGGCTGATGAGTTTTAGAAATAACATTTAGCCTTTTCAATGGTTTTAAGATCAGATTTCTTCGGAAGATTTCACTTTAGTAGAACTTAGGTGGTTACATGGCACAAGAACCAGGTAATAGCATCCCCCCAACACCAAAAACCACATGTATTTTGTTGGTAGGATTGTTTATCGCCACTGTCAAATTCAGCTGATATTTCCCGACGAAAGAGGGCGAAACTGAAAACAGACAAAAGTGATTGTTGCCAGACGGTGCTGTATTTGAGTGAAAAAACGGGAAAAGTGCTCAGATCAGTTGTTTTCAGACAGGTATTTTCATTTCAACTGATGCGGCAACACCGCACCACTGCTGACACCGACGATTTTGACAAAAGCGATAAACGATCAGCCGGTGGCTTGCTACAACCTTGTAGTTCAGCCATGGGTGGTTACTTTGTTATGTTGCCCTATTTTGACAGAGAGAGAGTAATATTTATAAAAATAAGGAAAAATTATGTATATTTTGAAACTAATATACCCCAAGCATTCACACCTCACACTGAGATCGGTGACAGTGAGCAATTAATCAAACAGTGATTAAGCTATGTTAGCTACATACTTTCCATATCGAACTGTTGATTTTAGAGTACAAATGGCAACATCTAAATACGATGTCAGAAAACCAATTTAGAGCACAACCGAAAAACTCGCTCTCAAAACCCTCTGAAAACTGCAGTCAGAAACGGCGAGAAGTTGTATGTCTTTGTCGAATAATTGGGAGAAAGCTTGGCAACAACATATTCTTTGCCATTGTTGCTTCCCAAGAACGACGACTCACGGCCGATGGTCATAGTATCTGTCTAAAACAACTAAAATTGAGCTCTATTGAGTCTACATCACCGCAGCTCACTAAATTTATTTGATAATTCTCTCCAAAAAGAAACTATGTTCGGTTTCTTCATCTTCATAGTCAAGATTTACCAAATAACTTTTAGACATCCAAGTCAAAGTGCATCCAAACTACTGAAATAGGTTTCTTTTTTAAGAAAATAAATGTCAATTACTAAGCAAAAACCTTTCGAAAAATTATACAAATTTTTTAAATTCACTCTGTGTTGACTTGGAATGGAATGGGTATGAGATAGATATGAGGTTCTAATTTCAATTTCTCAGTCCATTTCATAGCCCATTGTGCTTACGCCTCGAGAGAAAAAGAAGTAATAGAGGAGAGTGATCTCAAGAGATCCCGCAGGGTTAGAGAATAGACCTCATCCGTCCTCATGGCATCAGGAACACAAATAGATCAAATTCTATGTGCTGTCTACCTCCTCCAGACAAGATGCACAAGTCAGATCCTCGATAATGCCCCTTGTGGCCATGTGTCGTCTTCATGGATTGTGTCCGAAGTGATTAGTCCGACGATCCGGGGAACGTCTTCCCTCCTTAAGGGGGTCGTCTACGTAGCGGCCTGATTTTCGAGCCTGTTTTTCAAAATTTATTACGAAGAAACGAAAAAAAGATATTCACTCACTTGTTTTTGTTTTTTGTTTATTTAATCGTAATCTTTCAAGAGTCAAGGTCATATAAATTATATTTCTACATATTCGAATGTAGGATGACCTTGAACGTGCCCTCAATAGAATTTTGATATAAATTTTCCTGCAAGATTTTGGGCCAACCACGTAACCTACAACAAAAAATTAAACTAATCTATAATTGATATTACATCAGCTATGTTTAGACACGAGCTTTTTGTAATATTCAAAAAGCTCTCGAAATGGTGTAAATTTTTGAAAGAAAAGTTATTTTTCCCTGGTCTTTCAAATGTTTATTGCCCGTTATAATAAAAAAAACAACATTTTGTCAAAAGCTCGTGTCTAATCATAGTGACATGTTTTCTGAGCAAGTAAAAAAAGAAATCGAATCGATGCGTGTAAAACTGTTCTTAAAATCGTGCAAGTAAGTTAGAAAAATACGACTTTCGGGTAAACGCGTTTAAAGTTCACAGGGAGCGTGCGGAAACATCGTGAGCGAGCGTGCTCAATGCTCTAAAACTCAATAACCGTGAAGATTTTACCCAAATCCTTTGGAAATAACATTCCTCACGTCTTCCAAATGAAAATTATGTAGGTAAAACAAAAAAAAAACATTTTGTAAAACTTTGTACGTAAAGAACCCCTTAAATACAGAAGGAGTAACCCTGCTTTCCTGACACAAAATACTTGGTAGCCTCACAGCTTCCCAAACTAGACCAACGCTCCCTATGTAAGTAGTTTACATAAAATTTGATCCAATCGAGGGTGCCTGCTAGACTTATCCCTCTTATTGATTTTGGTTCCAAGGGCGGGACCCCCTAAACCACAGTTAGCCACTTTATCGGCAGTTTCGTACCTTGAACACCACAGTATCCAGGAACCCAGGTAAGTTGTAGCTTACCGACCTAAGTTTCATCTTACATTCTTGGACAACCTTCGGAGTCAAATCGCGCATTCTCCAGGGCCTTAAGTGCAGCCTGACTGACTGACACTACTGTCCCACTCCTACGTTGCATTAATGAATATTATATTTGACATTGTTCTATCCACTAATTAATCCCATCAAATGTGTTTTGCTTTTACTGCAAGAAAAGAAATATGAAATTAAATATGAAATGTGTTTTGATCAAATTAAAAACACTTTTTTGTGCACATTGTATGCGACCGTTTACGCACCCTTTCCTACATTCACTCCGCACTTTTTAAGCGCACTTAAAAAAAAATCCCTTGAACCGCACTCATCATACAATCAACGCTTTCGTCTTTGGCCCTTTGGAAGCTCACAGTTAACACCACATTTCTTTGATACGTTGAAAGCGTTCAAAGCTCAAAAAGCATTTTAACCATCACTTTTTCGTTGCTTTGATTGGTACAAGCTGCCCAAAAAAGAAATAATTTTTTTATTTATGTTTTCACAAAAGGCCCACCACGCCCCACACACCGCTGGCCGTATTGAGCGCTTTAGTGTTTAGTATTTTCCTCCGCTACACTTCTATTCCTTTCGTGTCCCTTTGATTTTGTGTGCCTTCATTATTTTCCTTGTATTGCACTATGAACGTTAAACACTTTGCTGCCTTCGTTTACCTTAAAGTTCAACATGTGATTCCAATGTTGAGGCACAAATGCCACCATAAGCGCCCCCTGAAAATACAAGTTAATGACTTGGAATAAACAGTCGCTGAGCACGTTCAGCGGAAAATTGCTGCTTTTTGCTCGCTTATTCATTTGTGTTCCTTTCGCTTACGCTTTTTCGCGCCTCTCGTTCAACACTTTAACGAACGCGCGGCAAACTGCTGCCACTTGCACCATTTGCAACTTCACGCTTTCAATTTAGTGATTTTTCGCCTTCTCCTATTTTGCTTTGCTTCTTGCGCTGCGCTTTTTCTAATAGCGTTCCTTGCGCATGGCACACTGACCGGAAAGCGGTGATGCACTTGCGGAAAATTGCTGCCGCCATCGTCTGAGCCACTGTGTGCGTGTCGTGGTGCACACAATTGAACGCTTCAAGTGCGAAAAGAAGTGCAAAGTGCTAAAGAAAGCACGCGCAGCGCAGAAAAGCTGCAAATACTAACTGTTGGTTAATTGCAAAAATCGTTGGCGTATGAATTGAGTGAAACTGGTTGGATGAGTAGGGAGAAAGAACTTAAAAGTGGAAGTAGATTAAATTAATATTTTATAATGTAATCGATTCAATAGCTACAGATTTTTGCAATAATTTATTAAGCTTAGAAGCAGTAATGAATTATTAAAAATAATCACTTTTTCTAGAATATTTCGTGAAAATTTAGATAAAGTTATACTGACTGGTCCAGAGGTCATGAAGGGGTCTTTAAAGATTCTGGCAAAAAAAGATAAATTTGATATGAATTAAATATGAATTCATACATGGGTGTTTTGCACTAAATTTACAGTGCACTATGCTTTTCATTACCACTAAATAAATTAGTAATTAGAGGAAAAAGGTTCATGTATCACCACATTTTTAGTGGTACAGTGCATTATAAAATTTAGTGCAAAATTTCTCTGTCTGGACTAAAGTGCTGTAAATTTTGTAATTAGTGGAATTTTCAGCCATCAACAACTTTATTTAGTGGTAGTGAAAAAGTTCCAGCACACTCCGAAGACCTATGATCTCTAGTTTCAGGTTTGTATAATCTGGTGGATGGGTGTGGTTTTTTGAGCTGCAGTGTTATTAATAGTAGTACTTGTTATTATTGTTTTTCGATTAACTTAACTAAAGAAATATTTGACCAGTATTTGACGAATATATCAACCACTCTACTTACCTGGTATAGTCCTGCTTGAGTTTTTCATATTGCCAATGCTTTTATCCCATATCAAGGGGAAATTTTTTATCCTATTTTTTTTTATTTCATTTTATTTTATTTTATTTTATTTTATTTTATTTTATTTTATTTTATTTTATTTTATTTTATTTTATTTTATTTTATTTTATTTTATTTTATTTTATTTTATTTTATTTTATTTTATTCCAATTTATTTTATTTTATTTTATTTTATTTTATTTTATTTTATTTTATTTTATTTTATTTTTTGTCATTTTTTATTTCACAATTTCAAATCATATTTGTGGGCTTCAATTTTTGTAAGAAACAAATCAAATGGGGATTTGAAGCCCCAAACCCCTTTGTGTGCGCCATTAGTAAAGCCATTAGTAAAATTTTTTTTGTCTTAAAAATGCTCGTTCTTAAAATCACAAATAAAACAATCACTTTTGTAAGAAATTTTGATGAAAGTTAAATTTTGTTTAACACATTTGCGGTCGAGTCATTCAAAGCTCTTTAAAGTTTTTTAATTTTGAATTTCCCTTGAGCAAATGTTTTTAGAAACAAATGTTGAGCTAAGGATATTTAAGTGCATTTACCTGTCAACTTCTTAAGTTCTGAAAATTCTCTCATACAAATTTGTCTTTAAATATTAAGCACTTTTGCACGTGCATTGCAAAAAAATTGACTCACATTTCTACGTCCACACCTATTACAAGCAAACACACAATGTTGTGTATTTACAAATACAATTTTTTCTTTTAATTTCTTAAATTCCATACCCAGCGGCAACTTTAATACTACCTCATCGGTTTCATGCTGATTTATTAATGCCAATATTTGCAGAACATTTTCCGCCTTTCCGTCTGCCCGCTCTCACTCCGAAATGATCGCTGAAACATTGAAAACATTTATTGACTACGTTTATTGAACGTTGATAAATTTTCGTAAAATCAATTTTCAAATTTATTTCTCAAAAGCGACAATAAAGCGAATATGAGTGCCAGATATTTGCGTCAACAAAATTCAATGCTGTCAACTTGAGTACTTGAGTGGCAATAAGTATGGATTCAGCGCGAATGGACAAAAGCGAGTCACAGCATGCGAAAACGAAATAATGCCATAAAAACTGAATCATCTTGGCCAGCTGTCCGTCGAATCCAATTTTCGTAGGACTTTTTTTACTGCAATTTTCGCTATATTGGTTTTGGTTTGTTGTTGCTTGTGAGCAATACAAATGGCACATGTCGCACTTGGCCATCATAAATAATCATTACAGGAAGTCGAAATTGCCAGGAAATTCAATTATGCGCTGCAAAGTGGCAGCGACAAGAGCTGTCTTTGACATATTATGAATTCCTGTGCTTTTTATTTTTACTTGTAGCACTTAATTGGTACTATGGAATTTTTTTAAGAGAAAACGCGTGCAGGAAGTAATAATAACTACCTGATTGGAAAAGGAGAGCGAATTAAGGACATAATGCTCAAATGTGCAATTAAAATGGAATTTATGCCACTTTCTTAATTGATACTAACGACATTCGATTGGCCTTTAGCCGATAATAAACAATGATATGGATTTTTTCACTTCTTCTCATACATCTTTCATACTAAATAGTATTTTTACATACTTGATACTTCTATTGGTGACATAGCCTTCTTTGCCTGTGTCCAGTACCTTTTTTTCTCTTTTGGACTCATATATTTTGGCGTAATTAGTCATTTTTGTAAGCACCCATTCACTTTACATTCACAGTAAGTAGCATTTTCGCTTGGTCCATGCTTACGTTGCTAGAAACATATTTTGTCGCAACGATGTCGTCGTCTACACATTGGTTTATCAGGAACATAGTCTTTTTTCCAACCCACCTGTGTAGTTTTGTTCATTAATTTAATTATTTCTGTGAGCATATGGAAGTCCACACAAGCGAGAATTGATTAATTTCATTGAGAGTTTTATAGGAATTGAGAGTTTCAAGTTAAATGAATGAATGAAATAAATGTTAAATGATTTGTTTTTATTACAAAAATAGTTTAAGCCTTTTGCAACAACAATGCTTTGGTCAGAACATTTTATATGCACATAGTTTTCAAACTTCAATCTTCAACATAAGCTACGCATCCATATGACCACAGATTTTATTGGAGACAAAGTATCCTTTTCGTAGTCGTTAACAAAGTTTCTCAAACTTTTTGTCAGACTTTTCTCTAACTTGATCCGTCTGTCGAATATATGAGCTCCTTCTCAGTGTCATCCTTTGATTTTTACACTCAACACTCTTCTCTTTCTTTGCCAACATGCAAACAGTGCCGAAGATTTCGCTGAAAGTGGTTCTCAGGAAAACCCACTTATCCACAACTTTGCATGACATTTAAAGTCTGAAAAATTCGGCCAATCAAAGCTTGTTTCAGGAAGCCAAGCAATCCCTGCTGACCAACTCTTTCCTAAAAATCCAAGCTAATTTCTTAATTATTGATTTTAGCATTGCCAAGGCTTATAGGTTCCATAAAAGCTCTCAGTATGGGATTTCGACAATATATTTTAATTTTTGCTTTGTAGAAATCCAAAAGTTGACAACCACACAACTCCGATCGTATGGGCGACGCCCTCTGGTGGTGAATTTCGGAACCTTAATTAGTTTTGTATTTTTTGTACTCAAAAATGTTGGCGATCGCTGAATAAATCATTGAAATCGGTTCAGTAGTTTCCGAGATACGATGTTTTCTCGCTTACTCAACTACTACATTTGCAAGTGGGAGCCAATGGCATAGAAAATGGCCAGTTTTGTATGGCAGCCCCTTTAAGACTTGGAGTTAGCGGGTAGGTATGTTTGGAAGAAACATTTGGAAGAGAAAATAAACGGGTGTCGGTCCTACATTTGCTTCATCTGGGGGCAACCTGGGAGCAATGGGAGCCCATTTTATAAAAACGACCATTTTGTATGGGAACCCCCTCAAGGGTTGAAGATAGGGTAAAAATATGTTCGAAAGAAATGTTCAGTAAGGAAAACTAGAGGGGATCGTCATAGATTTGAACCCTCTAAGAGCAACTTCTGACCAGCTGTGGAGCAATTTGTTGAATTTTCCAGCTTTTTTGTGAACTTTGACCTCGATGCGACCCCATTTTGCCCCACCCTAGGCCCAACATTATTTGGCTCATGCACTTTTTCACCAAACCGCATAAAATAAGAGGTTGCGAAGCATCGAGAACCCATTAGTAAGAATCTCCATAGAACACTAAATCCAGTCTAATGTACATACCTATCTATATTCGTCTTACCCAAAACTGTGAGTGCTCTCCACAACGTTCTCAAAAAAAAACTTCAGCTATTCTTATCTCATTAAAATCTGTTTACGTTACATTTCACACCACTTTTCCCCTAAGGCCTTTCGGTTGCCTCATGAAATAAAGTTCTTGCATTAAAAAATTTCTCAGCAAGTGGAAAAAATACGAAAAGCCCGCCAGCTGACGAGCTAATTACAGCGACCGCCACAAAGAAAGTGTTAAGGTGTCATTCATAAAATTGTTTATGGGCCATGGTTAAAAAACCATCCAAGCGAAAAATTACAGCCTCACAACGGCGGTAGGCACCGTCAAGCCGCCAAACCGAGCGAACCAAATCAGAAAAGAATTCACGAAAGGCAAAACAACTGTCGGCGAACGCCCGAGGAGCGTGTAATCATAACGTAAATATTTTTTAAGTGTCACCCTTGACACTTGTGTGGTTTTCATTAAAAAAACAAGCGGCTCGCATGCCAAGAAAACAACCACAACAAATGCCAATGTCAGATGGCAGCGACGGACGGAAGCGAGGCGTGCTGAATGCGATAATAAAGATGACAAGTGGAAAAGCAAAAACAAAAATGTACAAAATGTACAAAACGTCTAAAGTAAAATGTAATATCTGTGCAAAACAAACGAACGCGAAAAAAATTAAAATATATGAAATAAAAATATATGTAAAAACCAAAAGCAGCAACAATAATAACAGCAACAGCAAAAGCAAAAGCGGAATTGTCGTGCGCTGTAAAGACGGTGGAAGAATCCGCTTCATCACACTTTATGCTAAATAGGCGTAAAATGGAGCTAGGAAATAATTTTGCAGCGAACAAATACAAAAACACACCCACACAGCCGCACCCGCACTCACACACTCACACACACACACACACATAAGCACCACGGCTGCCAAGCAAAAGCGCGTTCGCGATTGCGGCAACCAGTGCGGCACAAAGCCGGATGCTGGCATGTCGGCTGAATCTGCGTGTGTGTGTGTGTGTGTTTGTGTGGTTGGCTGGCAGTATTGCGGTTGTAAAAGTCAAACAGAAACTTTTCTGCCCTGTCATCTCCGGCGACAGCGGGTCACAAAACGCAACAAAGCCTAATGTGTTTTCGCTGGCACTCTACGCAATGTCCGCGTTTACTTAAGAGTGATTCTAAAAATCGATGAAATGGTTGTTTGTGTTTAAAGCTATTTTGTGCGTTTGTTAAGTGTAATATATGTTTTAAAACTTGTTGGACACAAATATATATATTTCAATTAAAAAGCCATTACATATCTCAATAGAAGAGGAAATTTTTAAGTAATAGTAAGCAATTATAAGCAAGAAATTATAAAGCAAAAAGCAACATTACAACTTTTGTCACCAGTTGCATTATGATTTATCTAATTTATTGTGAAAATTATTAAATAAATTAACATTCAGCCTCAAATATGTACACAAAGACAGCAATTTGAACTACTAGATGAGCTCAGTATTGAAACATTGCTGTGTTCTTAACGCTTCTATTGACAAAACCGAAACAAAACCAAACAACCAAACCAAACGACAAAACCTTTGACTAAACCAAAAATGCTTCTTCCGTTGCTCACAATAAAAGATGATAGGACGTCCTCAACTTGGTGCTTCTATCGGAGACACGGTCTCACTCTTCGCCGTTGAACTCCAAATACTTCGTCGAACAAGTGATTGACTGATTCAACAATGTGGAAAGACGGAACTTTCAATGTTGTGATGAAGTTATGAATGAACTAATTAATATGTTTGCAATTCTTGAATGTGTTTTTAAGGCACACCAATACAGCTATCGCATACAAAGTCCTAACGTACTAAGTCAGTGCTCGGTTCCATAGAATACCCTATAGATGCGACGCTGGACCTCACCTATAGCCACGTCAATGTTAGAGATGACCTCTATGGGCCATTCGAAACAATTCGCGCTTACACATAAGGTGATCCTTTCTGGTGTGAGATCTTCAACTTTAACATGGTTTGCACAAGGTCCGAGTGGTGCAATCGTCACCAAAGCGGCTTCCTTCGAACGCAATCGATATAAACATTGTTGCACGCAACTAGCGAAATGTCGCTGCTGTGATTGATGTTTTTGAAAGTAAATTTTACCCTCATTTACCACCAGAGCCACTTATTATTTATTTATTATTTAAGTGGGTCATAACTTTGTACTAATATTAACTGAGCGTAAAAATGTCTTTCAGTAAACGGGAAGGTGGTGGTGGCGCTTGGGTCTCAAGTTAAACCCGACACTTACTTATGCTTTTGATGTCATCCAGAAGTTCGAGTTCCCTGGCGTAAATATTGAAAGAGACGACCGTAGTAATGAATTAATGGAAAAACTGCTACCTGGCTCTTGGTAGACAATTGAGTAGCAGTAAGGTGTGTGTCAAAAAAGTGTAGGACTGTGTGGACTCCGAACACTGACAAGAACGTCCAAATTTTGTGTATCAATTGATAATAAAAAAATCACGCAGTCAGATATACAATTTGTCTGTTTTTGTAGACTGATCTGGCATTTACAATTGTGCAAAATTAGCTTGAAAAATATTACTAGAAATCATAGTTTAGTCTTTGAACCATCTTTGGGTCCTTTCGAAAATTTCACAGACCAATAAAATTTTAATTAATTCATTTTAATTATTATCTACAAACAGTAACTTTATTTACAAAATATTTATTCAAAAAGTAGCTGTTTCTCTGACTAGAAACAAAAGCCTTAACTGTAAAAGTGATTTACATTAAATTTATAAGCAAAATAGATGTTTGAAGCCAGAAGTCACTTATATAAATTTAACTCTCACGATTTCCAGGATATTCAAGGATACAAATTTAGTTGATCCTTCATATCCTTTTTGATAAAATTTAAAAAAAAAAGTATATTGTTTCTTTGAGTTCATATAGTTAGCTTTCATTTGACGCACAATTATTCCTTTTCTTTTTCAAAAAAGGATATTGTTTCTTCGACTTCATATCATTACCTTTCATTTGACGTACAAATTATTCCTTTCTGACATTTGAGTCAAGAGATATGATGTTTTAAACTGCATTTAAAAAAAAAAAAACTGTAACATCCCGGAAAAATCCCTTGGTACTTTTTTATCTACTTAGGTTCTCTATCGAATGAGACAGTGTTGCACTGTGTAATAGCTAAGCCAGTACTCAAACCTCTAGTACTGTGGCCACAACCTTATTGCACTTATTCTGTAAGAACTTTTTATTTAAGGACTCAATTTTAAGAAATAAGTAAATAAATAAATAAATAAAATAAGTAAATGAATAAATGAATAAAAATATAAAATAATGCACCAAGTGCCACTATGGCTTTTCATAAAACTACAAAAATCTAATTTTCAAAAAAATTTCATGTTTACTAAAATCACTCCAAACAACATTAAATTACCTAGAAACCGAATTTTGTTTAATAAAATCAAATTTTTTTTCACAACACACACAAGTCCACTCTATCAGTGCCGGTTGTAGCGCTCTCACAGCTGACTACTGCAGCTGCATTCAAGTAATTTCACACCAAGTAACATGCCGACGATCGCTTTGTCTCCACGACCAACATTGGGCAGACTGCCGGCGGCATTTACGGTAATTTTGTGGCAATTTTTAATGTGCGCACATTTTCGTGACTTTCCGGCCTTTGTTAGATTGCTTGTATTATATGCCTTTTTTGCCATGTTTCCGGCTCTCTTCCTGTCGTCCCGGCACCCGGCAGCACTGTTGCCATTCCGCATTGTGTGCTTTGCTTGTTCGCTCGTTTGTTCGCTGGCTTGGCCGACTCGAGCCTGGGGTGCGATGCCGTGAGTCGTCATTTTCAAATTCCACTGTTTTGATTGTAAAATATGTCAGAGCCACTTTTGCCGTTTTCGCTGTTGCTGCGACGCGTGCCGCCACCGCTGTTCACACAAATTAAAAAACGCACGCAGCAAGTCTGGTATGTAGGCAAAGACGGCAAAAGTATGTAGCACTCAACGTGTCACAGTGGAATGCAACCAGTTGAGAGTGAGGTAAAAACGAGCTTTATGAGGAGATTTTTCTTTTATAAATTGAAATATGAAAATACACTACTGGCAGCTGATGAAAGGCAAAAGATGAAAGAAGCGTAGATTGAATGAAAATTACATCAAAAGGAATAAATATTAAAAAAAATATTTAAAATAGAAAATCAATAATTTAAATGTTTCTTAAATGATTCTACAAAAACTTTGTTATTTCCATTAAATTTTGTTGTGGTTTTTATTTAGTGATTTTTGGCTACAAAATGGCTTTCGTCAAACATTGAAAATGCTTTAACAAGAAACTAAACAAAATTTTACTCTCACTTTGACGTAACAAGACCATCACATTTTTGCTTTCCGCCAGACAAACACAACCGCAATAATGATTAAAAAAAATCTAGAAGTAAAATGCGCATTTCGTCACATTGCGCCATTATCACTGCCTTGTATGAGTTTTATAATTAGTCCTGCATTGTAGCACTTTCGCTCCAAGTCGCATTTTTGTGTACCAGTGAAAGCGTTTTGTAATTTCTAAAGTCATACAAATGTTTACACAAGTTTTCGAGCTTAAAAATGCTCACTTTGCCGTGCCATGAGAGGTGGTGACTGGAAGAACCACACAGACAGTGACAGCGGCAACAATGTACGGACACGTAGGGTGAGTTGTCAGCTGATAGCAAAAAGAAGACGCACTGGTTAAGGATTTGAGATGTGCGAGACGAGTAAGTGTGTACGTTTGTTTGTTCATGCACATTCTGAATAAGTGGTATAACAAAACAAACGAAATTTTCAACAAATTATTTAACAGTATGAATATTTTAAGTTTTCAGCACATTACAAAATTGATCAAAGATCAAAATTCACATAACGTTGGTTGGCATTTTATTGCTAAAATATCATGAAAATAAATTTTTATTGAAGTTTATATTTTATAATTTTTTCAACTTTGAAACTAAACAGAGACAAAAATCCAAACTACGTGCGATTTATTTTTTTTCCAAATTTTCCCAAACTTCCGTATCTACCAACATCGCCCACGCCGGAAGATAATTTCAAAAAAAATTTAAATTTCACTATTTTCTCAACTTCTCAAGTGAACAAACTATCTAAACCAAATTGGTCCCATTTACTGTTCAATTTTATCAAGTCTCCAAAACTCTTCCGAACCATAAGTGTGTTTTTTCCACGCTCCTTTAGGTTAGGTAGAAAAGGATGTGTGCGACACGGACCGCACCTCCATTTGGACACTAAAATGGTCCATTGTGAATCCCTTCGTAAATCATTTTGGAGCTAACTAATCAATCTCAATCAGGTGGGAAAAAATTCTACCTCTTAATAAAGGAGACCTCTAAATAAGGCAGCTTTTGTAGCCTAAGTCTGGTCCGCTGGACTCTTGACCCCAAAGTACGGAGTCGCAGTTCCTGCAGAGCAGGTCAGTGGCACAGGAAGTGTTGAATAATTTATACTTATTCTTCAACTCTGCAGCTTCTATTTGATTAGCATAGATCCCATGACGCAGTGTCCAGTGCTGAGTCCAACTTAGTGAAAGTATAAATCGCGTTTTCCTTAAGGAAAGGGAACCATATTCCCACAGCAGCAGCCCGGGAGCTGCTGCAATCAGCTCAGCTATGCCATGAGGACTCAATGTCATTTTTCTCAACCTGTCAATATTCATATACATAGCATATATCGGAGGAAGCACAGAGTTATCTACTTCGGTTGTAGGCAAGGCGACCCCCTTTCTTCCCCTTTCGTACAATGCTTCGCTGAAGTGCAAAAAAACTTTCACAATTAGTTGAAAACAATAAAAAAAAACAAAATTTACAACTAACAAGTAACTTTAAATAACCCATAAAAGTTGTCCATTCACCGAGATTGAAACCACGTTGACAACATTTATTATTAACTTTTCTTAAATTTTTCTACAGCTAAAGCTAAACTTTCTCAAAGCTAAACTTTTTCAAGTTTACGGTAATGTGCCGAGCATATCCCAAATCTAACGAAATGTTGGGAAAAAGTTCAAAAAACCGAAAAGTTTACATTGTTTTCAATTTCCCAAAACTTCAGAAAAGTGATCGAAGACCAATTTTTAAACCACAATGATTCTATTTAATAATAAATTATGAGTATTAAAGAGATATAGAATAAAATGTTTTATTAGTTGAGTAACACGCTTTACTTTAATTTTATCGTGGATTCAAAAGAAAAAACTCACAAATGTAAAAATGTACACATTTGTCAACTTTTCAATCACAACACTAAATTAACTAATTAATAAAAGTGACTACACAAATATATAAGTAGACAAAAATCCAAACCACCTTGGCCTCACCTACTGACATACCATATTTTCTAAAGTTCTCAAAATTGTTAAGTAGACCAAAATCCAAACTAAATGAGACTCGTTGGTTTTGTTTTTGTAGTGACTGCCTCTGTATAAGACACACTCAGGCCTATACGGGCCCGTTATGATACCACAAATCCCATCCATTTGAAATGTGTATGCAACACTGTTTGTTCTAACATGTGATACAACACACATTTCAAACGGATAGGGGAAAGAGAGGTAGAGAATGAGACTCACTTACTGACATTTTTTCTTAAGTTTTCAAATTTTTTGGAAAATTTCGAAAATGATCCAAGTCTCTGCAATTTATTGTTGCAACGCGTCATTATTTTTAAAGTAGTAATTGTAAATGTAAAAAAATGTTTCATTATAACACCGAACACACAACTTAGTAACCGTGAGGCACATCTGCGCGTCGTTCGAGCTTTCAGAAATGTCAATACCATTAAAAGTACCATCAAGCTTGTGTTTGCTTAAAGAATGTGCAACATTATGCTTCACATTAAGTTTAGATCCGAGCGTTTGACATACACACGAGATGCTTTCGCAAGTACTTTAAATTGAAATATTTTATGTGTGCCAAAAATTTTGGCGATATGAATTTACTGACTAATTTAACGGGTACGCGTTGACAAATGCGACCGACAGGGAATGAGTTGTGCGCGTTGTAAAAACAAACACACGCGCACATAAAATGGGTTGCCAAGCAGATGAAGGAAAGAGAAGAAGCGACTGCGATGCGCAATCCTTTTTCTTGGATTGTTAACATTTACGAGCGCATGTCGCTCGATGTGTGCGTGGGTGTGTGTGTGTGTGCACTTAAGCGCTTGCCAGAATGCGAAAATATGGTTATCCGCGCGCCAATGCGAATGCGAGTGCAAGTGTGTGTGTGTATGTGTGAGTGTGAGTGGTGTCGTAAGTGTGTGCGTTGCTGTTCACGCTTGTTTGCGTATTCGCGTTTATAGGCTATTAAATGTATTACAATATAAACATAAAACACACGCCCACACACAAGCAAATATTTGCCAGCAAGTGTGTGTGTGTGTGTGTATGTGCGAGCCCGACAAGTATATGGCGCGCGAGTACAGATTGCGAAAACAAATGAATGTTATTTAATGCTGATTTTGATGGAAAGTATGCGCGAATATTGCGCGCTGGCTTGAAAAGTTAAACTTTACGCCGAATTATCCCATTCGAATGATGTTGGTTTATTGGCGGCATACAGCGCATAAATTAGCTGCAGCATTAAAAATATCGCCTGCCGAGACAATAAAGCGACAGTTCAATTTAGGTTCAACATGGCAAACATTCTACAAACCTATAGACACTTTGATCCAAACGCGAAAGTGATATACGCGCAAAACAAAATTTATGTTGACTGCGATTCTTTCGAAAATGTTCTGTAAAGAACATATAAAAAATATAATTTGTTACATGTTAACCTTGAATGAGGATGAAATGAATCAAACGCGAAATTACGATGATTATATAAAATGTATCTGCCTTGTTTGCGAGGACATTGGAACGAACACAATAACCAACAATCTGGCTGCCAGACACATGGATGGAAAAGGAGCTAAAATGACAACAAAATGGGTCATTTAGCCTTCAAGTATCCTGTAATGCCGTAATTACAATAATAATAGCAAAAATCTAACGCTACAATTTCAGGGGCGGATTCAGAAAAATATTTCGGGAGGGTTTCAAAAAGTAATTCTGGAATATTTATACAATGCCAAAAATGCCTTTTAATTTGTTTGTAGTTTTAAACTCGATCCTAATATTTCAATATTTCAATATTTCAAGGCCCCCTGAATCCGCTACTGTGCAATTTTATTCTAAAATATTTCATTACTCTAAAAGGTGTAATACACACAAAAATTTAACCCTTCTGTGAATATGAAAAATATCCACCTATCATCAACACGAAGGTACCCGGGTACCTTCATACAATTTGTATGGGAAAAGTGAAAATAATAGCGCACAAGTTTAAAAAATCGTTTTTGTTTTTCTTTTATAACGAAGCGTTAGTTATTTATTATTCAAGTTAAAAATATTGAACACATATTAATAGTGCAATAAATTAAGCATTTTCTTGTTTTACGTTGTTACTTATGTTAATCGGAACAGATATAGCACGACTCATGGGCTATTGACCGGTGGTCCGAGTCTCGTTTTGTTCCTGCTGAGGCTTGCAGAAACGAAACTTAAGTGTTGCTGTGCTCCGCAAACTGCTTCAAAACTGTTTTTAGTATAAAAATTGTGACAACAAGGGCATTGTTTTGTCTATTCTGAATTTTCGGCATCAGCGGCGCACACATGATTTCATTTTAGAAAGCTTTCGGCATACAACTTTTGACCCCAATACCATTTAAAATCAATGCATCACCATGATTTGTGTAGCTTGAAAATATTTGGGGAGTTTGAACCACCAATATCCCTCACGTTGTCTCCTGCCATTGCTTTGCCGTGGTGAATAGTTGAAAGAACCACCCTTTGGAAGATAAATAAAACCACTCAAAAGTTTTGGCGCTGTAAAGCCGAATATCGATAATTAGGGGTCGAGTATTAATTTTTAACGCCAAAGTGAAATTTTTTCCAAAGAGGTATTCCGCCAGTGTCTCAGAAGTAAAAAGGTTATCCGCTCCAGCATTGCGTACGTGGGGTTTAAAGCTTTGAATACAAATTTGTAAACTTTTTCCACCTACTTGGGTCTTACGTACTTTGACAATTGCCCAGTTTTCCAGAGTTTTCTCCTTTCAAAGAGTAAAACATCTTGGAGTAACACGCATGTGAAACCGATGACTTCAATCGGATATCTTGAATTTAACTTATTTTTGGATACAACTTTGATTTCAAATTTGAAATTGGGTCCACTCAAATATGAACGAGTAATTTCACGTTGAAACTGTATTGTTTTACTATATTTTGTATGAAGGTACCCGGGTACATTCGTATAGAACAAAGGGGTAATGTTCAAAACTTGGTTATAAAAGTTATACAGAAAAAGTTTTCTTTCAATATAAGTTATCTTATAGGTAATAAATTGATTTTTAAGAAGATACTAAAAATATCAGCGTAGGAATGCTTGGCCGAAAGTAGGCTATTTTTACTTTAAAAATGCAAAAGGAAGGTTAATGACTAGAAAAAAAGTATTTTAAAAAAACTGTGTCATTGCTTTCAAATCGAAGCTTCAGCTCAATTTTTGTAAAGTTTGCACCTCATATACCAATCAAATAACACATTTTTCGTAATGCCAACATTCATAAGCATGTGAATTATAACAACAGCATTTTTGCCTCAAAATTTGGGTTTTTAAACTTTAAATGCTTTAACTTTTAACTTTAAACTTTGCAATGCATACAATTTCAATGTAAATACATATGTACATACATTCATACATGGCTACAAATCTATATTGTAAATGTTTCCTCATTGCTAAACCGAATTTTCACACCAACTTGCCAACAAGTGTTCAACTAGCTTTCCTTCCCTTCGTTCAGAAAAGACCACCAACAGCAGCAAGTACGAACTGCATTCATATTTACAATTGGCTTGAAATTTGTATTTGTATTTACAATACAAAATTTAACACCAGCCATTTCAATGCTTCTGTGAAACTATACAAAACTTTAGTGCAGCGACAGTGCAACTTTGAACTGAACGGGGTAGAACGGGCGCCGCCATTGACTTTACCGGGCGTTTACTTCAAAGTGTCTCTGTGGCACAGTTGCCACAGTTGGGCAACACACAACTTTAATTGTATGCTCACACAAGGGACCATTGAATGTGGTGTCAGTGGGCGCAGTTGACTTTACGTATTTCGAATGTGGCTAAAGTTGAGTCCAACATTCATGCAGCACAGCACAACGGGTCGTATGAGTGATAATGAATGAAACTGACTGGCTTCGCTTAGCTCACGCAGGCATTTGAGTTGCCAAACCCACAATGTGGTGAGTTATTTTGATTAGTTGTGGCTGACTTTGGAATATGTATTATTGCTTTAATATATCAAAATGCTAAACTTGGGAAATATGTATTAAATTGCACAAATTTAATAGTATCTATCAAACGATGATAACAGTGTTGTAATTATTGCACTGAAGTGCCATAATATGACGACATAGAACGCAATATGCCATGAATATAGCTTGAAACTTAGACCAGAATCAATTTGGTATCGCACACAGTTGCTAATTTATTTAAATTTCTTATCTTAAAATTCTTATCGTGTTTCCTATAATCTGTGATTATTTACAGTTTTTGTGCAAATAATGCATTAAAATTCTTCAAGAACATTATAAAATACATTACTGATATGTTTTTGAAAATACAAAAAAAAAATTATTCAAAAGGCGCCAATTTTTTTCTCTTATTTGATGCCCATATCATCCATCACTAATATTCAAATAACTTTCCTTGTTTCAAATAACTTTCCTGTTGACTTGAATCAGATAAAAATTATTGAACTAATCCCTATTAGCAGCCTTTTTGCTTTGTTCTGGTGTTTCTGCTGGCTTATTGTTTGCCACAATGGCGATTACTGCATTATACAAATTTAATATTTAACTGCCCATAGAATTCATGCAAGTCAAGGACATATTTTATTTTAGTTATTTCAAGAGATAAATTCTATCATAATAGTGAATTTGTTTGAGGAAAGTTTTCGTATAAAAGAGAAAACTAGTTAAGCGTTAATTTTGCTGATTAGCTCAAAGGACAAAGCATGAAATTAGTTGTGCTGCGAGTGGGAAGTCTGCAAGGAGTGAGCGAATGCTTAGCAACCATTCATCGAACATGTATCAATTTAAGCATAAATTAATAGTACATCAAAGCAATTTTATTGTATTCTAAAAAAAATATAAAATTTTTTATTTAAAAATTATTTTATTGCTATTGATTGCATTTATCACCTTTACCCATGTGCGACTTTCGTTATGTGCCTACAAAAGCCTCACTCACGCACCAATTTTTCGATAAGTTTCAACACAATTCATATACATAAATTTGTCTACATTATTTTTACTACCCAATAAAATAGTCGAAGGTGTTGTTAATGTGCCAAGATTGGCAACATTGTTAATGTGCCAACATTATTATGGCTAATAATAAACTAGACTACACATACATACATACGTAATATACCTTCGTATGCACGTTTGTGCTCCATTAATTTGCTGCCCAGCATTGAAGTTGTAAACAACTGCCATGAATTTGTTTCATTCATATTTTTTTCTATTTTATGTCCACCGATTTTTTATTTGTTTTTTTGTAAGCAAACTTCTAATATTAAAACCGAAATTACGCAAGTTGAAAGGCAAAACCACGCACAATGGGGGCCAACACTCACGTGATTTATTTCAAATTAGCAGCTTTTTCCATCTACAAAGCACTGCTGCTGTTCGTCGACATCAACCGCAGCCATGCCTCGTCTCCTCTCAACCGCTCTCGTATATTCTCCGAAAAAGGCATAAAAGAAATAAACTTTTCTCATTTCGCGGTGTGGTATAACTTTTTTGCTTGGGCTGTTGTGAATTAAGCTGACCTACGTGTGCTATATTTCATGCTGCTTCTGTTGTTGTTGTTGTAGCTGTCGTTGCTATTGTTGTAACACGTGCAAATCAGCTGGCAGGCACAACACTTCAGTAGAGACGTGCGAGTTTGAGAACAATGGGCTGTGGTTACCAAAAAGAGGAAAGTTGGCAGGCATTTAAAATATTGTGAAGACGTGTGAACAATTACAGGGAGAAGCGAAAAAGTAAATAAAAGAAAATATCTGAAATATATGCTACCAATAAGAAATCAATAAGTAATCATAAGCAGAATTTATTCTGTAATTAGGTTGACGCAGGGCTTTTCAAGTTAAGGCAACTTTGGTCTAATGAAGAGTGCTCAGAACTAGACATGGTGGATCATGGTTTGAAGTCTGAAAGTCCAATTATTTTACCTTACAATAAAAAAAAGAAACATACCGTAGGCAGCAACAAACATTTTATTCTTAAGTACTTTTAAACTTACGGCCATTTGAAACAGCTTTTCGTTTCATTCATGCATTAATAACAAAGTCGCACACGCCAGAAGTTCAGCTTTTGGTCCTCTGGGGCACATAACGTATGTTAGGTAAATTTAGCTTGTTGAAGGTGAAAAGTTGAGCAAAAGACATTTTCTTGGAATTTTTAAATTTGTTATAAAAAATAAAATTTTTTTAAATTTTTTTTTTATCCTTGTTCACTCCTCTCTGAAGCATAGAACCTCCCACAAGACATTGCCTTGTGTTGGTTACGTTAATCGGTTGTGTTGATCTGCCAGGGTAGGTGATTGGCATGCCGCAGGCAGTAGGACTGTCTGGGACTGTGATGGGGCTGCCATCTAACGCTGCTTAGGATCGTTGCCTCCGTTATTATACCTTTATACCGTTAAAAAGCAGCAGTGTGCAGCGCAGAGGGTCGAATCTTAATTTAATAATCAAAGTAGTAACAAGTGTAGATACAAGCAAAGTGTAAATCTGTAAATAAAGAGATTGTTGGTTTTTGACTGAATTGAAGTGGTTTTATTTTTCAAGCACAATCCAGATTCGAACTTAGAGAAGTCATTTTCGTAACAATATGTATCAAAAAGATCACCCGCGTGCGTATAAGTAAGGCGAAGGTTTATAATGCTTTGGTTCATATTCTGTTCTGAAATATCACTGACAGTTTTTTAGATATTCTTCCTTTCCTATATTAATAACAGTTCTTTTCCTTTCCGGTTCAGTGTAACAAAAAACACAAAAGTAGTTCTACAACTTTCCAGATTTAATCATCACTTACTTCAGAAATGAAAAAAATTAAATGAAATTTTTGTTGGTTATATAGAAATTATTTCAATCTGCCCCGGTCGAACTAATTGGCCCCGTAAAACTAATCTCGATGTTAAGCCCAAATGTCAATTGGTGATCCGTCAATCTTCGCTGAATCCCATTGTACCCCAATAAGGATTTATTTTTGTTCAAATGTTTGGCTCTTTCACTTTTTATTTGACTCAACTTATTATTTTAACTGCATACATGAAACTATAAGAAGCAGTTTTTAATTTAATTTTATTCAAACAAATAGTTCAAACCCCTAAAAAAATTAAATTTTAATTTTAGTTTTGAATTAAATTTTAATTAAAATAAAAAAAAAATTATTTTTAATTTTTTTTTAATTTATCATTTTTTGAGCGCTGCTATTTGCTTTTCGTGATATTTACGCATCCAACTACACGAAAAATAATCACTTCGGGTAACTGAAATGACTACAAAATTTACATTTGTTATAGAGTTTTTCATTCGATTCATTCACACATTCCATTTCAAGTTATCGAATGCAAAATTTCGAATTTCGTTGCACATACATAAAACTTTATTAATATTCCATGCATTAGTCGAAGTGTGCACTGCTGCCAGCAGTGAACATTTTCCATGGCAATAAGTCCTTTTACTTCGTGACGCACTCAATTTTTCTCGCACGTTGCTCGACGCAATAGCGGCTAAACAATTGCTCATTCAATATTTCAAACATATACGTAAACGCATCCGGAAACTTTGCAGCAACATGACCGCCGAGGCAACCTCGCCCAACGTCGCAGCGCGCACGCAGCGACAAATTTATGCGCAAGTACACATTCGGGGCCCAGCAACTGCTGCACAGTCAGCGACTGGCATTTTGATGTGTGCGTGTACCCGACAAAAGTGGGCAGCAGCCAGAAGCGAGCGCTGCGTGTCATCCATTTTGCAGCGTCAGCAACTTTCATGGCCGTTTTGTTCGCTTCGGCTTCTGTCGCGCTGCGTTCAAATTAAAATACTCCATGCACACTTGTGCGTCGACGCTTGGTTGCTGCTATTGGCGCTGCTGCGGCCTCTGGCGGAGTGTGCATCATTGTTATTCAATATGAATTTATGATATTATGGCACAAATATCTCACGTGCTCGGGATTATGCGTGATAAGCTTTTCAATAGTTGCCGCTGCGACTAGTTTGGCCTGCGCCATTCGATGCGTGTGCGACAAATATGCCTGTCCGGCTATGTGTGTGTGTGTGTGTAAGCGCGCGTGTGTTGGCATTTTGTATTTGGCTGATTGGAGAGTTTCACTTAATAATCAATAACCCAACCAACATAATTAGCAACAATAATTCTTATGCCTCCTAATCCCGGCAAAGGACACTTGTACTTTATGCTCTTTCTCTCTCAATAGAAAAGTGTTTTTTTCTTATTTTTCTAATTCTGAATGGAAAATTCACATCTGCTTGGCCTTAAATAATTTTCAAAAAGTGCTCTTTCGTTAGTATTATTTTTTTCTTTATTTATTTACAATACAATACAGAAGCACAAGATGCCACGTTTCCTAGTTTTCTGTGAACAATGTTATTCAAATTTTATTTGAACTCTCTCTCTCTAAAAGTTTTAAGTGGATTATGTGAAGCACTACTCAACTATTGCAAATTTCATGCGGCAGCCCTTCAACTTGTTTAAAGTTTACTTGATGAATAAATATAATTTTGTGTGTTGACTTTGTCATTCATTGTCTGAAGCGTTTGAAAAGCTTTAAATAAATATTTCTTGTGCATATGAGCAGATGAATAATTTTGCGGCCAAGCATACTTCATACTTGGATCACTGTTAAAAAATTTATTTTAATATTTATAAGTAAAAGAAAACCTTCGAGCTTCTCTGGTCTGTTGGGTTCTTGTTGCCATACCCCAAGAGCTTCAAAGAATATTAGTGAAATGTCGGTGTATGCCAAATTAGCACACTGACTTGCAGTGAGTTTTCCGTTTGGCCCAACAGGAGATTCTATGAAAAGGAAAATTGTAGAAGTTAGCTAATGAACAAGAGCAATAGGTCATCTGATCATCAGGGTCAGGTCATAAAAAGTTGTGGCATTTTCAGATCAAAGTTTAAATCTATTTAAAGTTGTCCTAATCTACACATGTCTTAAAAAGTAAACAATATTTTGAATATTTTGAAAACAAGTTTTGCCTCTAAATATTTTTTTTTATTTTTTGCTTATTTTTCGAAAATGAAGTAATTTTTTCTAATTGATGAGTAGTTTAGCTTCCCCGTCTCTAGGCGGGCCTGCCGTCTTAAGAGTGAAAAAAATACAATATCGTTTATTTGAATTTGGTACATTATGAGACAACGAATTAAAAAGTGTAAAGAGAAAAGTCAGCAGCTCAAATGTTACAACGATGTAATTGGTCTTGTTGATGCCAACATTAAAGAGCTCAGACCGCCGAAGAGATCTGGCTGGAGTATTAAAATGAATTTTTTTCAAGAAGAGACGAGCAGCCAATAAGTCCATTCACGATGTTATATACAAATTTCAATGGGAGAAAAGATCTTCTACTAAGTAGAGATTTCAAGTTCGAGTTCAATTTAATATATATTATCATTTTTGGTTTCATTGTGTACTGTGGAAACTACGGAAACAGTTTCGTGTTGGCGGAAAGCATAAGTTTAGTTTACATTTCGTGCAAATTACTTGGGTTTGCACCGATTTGAACCCAGGGTTTTTGCACATTCGTTTATCCTTACGATCCAAAAAATCGGCTAAATAGTTATATCCCTCAAAGCGTACATCCGAAGACGGTATGAAAGTCCTCTTTGGTGGCGGTAACCGGTCGTTTAAAATATTTCTGGACGGCCTACCTGATTTACGTTGTCTCTGCAGTTTATGACAAAGGACAAACGCTACTTCTCTGCAAAATTTAGGAAGTTCGAACATAGTCACCCCATGACTACGTCGATGCAGTAGATACGCATTCACCAAAGCCATATCAATAAACTTTGGGCTTTGGATCAATTTCACCTATATTTCCAAGAAAACCATCATCATGAGATTCAAAAAGTGGGCCTTGTTTTTGCAATAGCAATGGCGATCGAGACCGTTTTGATGGTTTAGTTATCAAGTATCGAATTTTTACTGGCTGATGAATGACTGATGGTGAAGTAGCTACTGAAGATATTTTGCTGAGGTTAGTGATATTCAAACCTTTGTCTACTACATCACAGAGCAAATCAACAGATGGAATGCTGTCCACCACACTACACTGATCAATTTCATATTCAAAATTCGGGGCCAAAAATGGGGAAGTTAATGGGGTTTCGACAGTACATTTTGATTGTTGCTTTGTAGAAACCCAAAAGTTGACTACGTCAAAAATCCAATCGTATGGGAGACGCCCTCTGGTGGTGAATTTCTGAACCTCATTCAATTTTGTATTTTTTATACTGAAGAATGTTGGGGATCGCGGAATAAATCATTTAAATCAGTTCAGTAGTTTCCGAGATACAATGTTTTCTCGCTTACTGAACTACTACATTTGCAAGTGTGGAGCCAATGGCATAGAAAATGACCAGTTTTGTATGGCAGCCCCCTTAAGACTTGAAGTAAGAGGGTAGATTTGTTTAGAAGAAACATTCGGCAAAGAAAATAAAATGGTGTCGGTCATACATTTGATACATCTGGAGGCAACCTGGGAGCAATGGGAGCCCATTTTATAAAAACTATCATTTTGTATGGGAGCCCCATTAAAGGTTGGAGATAGGGGGTGAGTATGTTTGAAAGAAATGTTCAGTAAGAAAAACTAGAGGGGTCGGTCATAGATTTTAACCCTCTTAGAGCAACTTCTGACCAGCTGTGGAGCAATTTGTCGAATTTCCCAGCTTTTTTGTGAATTTTGACCTCGATGAGACGCCATTTAGCCCCAGCCTAGCTCCAAAATTGTTTGGCTCATGCACTTTTTCACCAAACCGCATAAAATGAGAGGTTGCGGAGCATCGAAATCGAAAAATTGTGCACTAAATCCCGTCTACTGTGGATGCATTGAAAAGTTTCTCAAAGCCTACTTGACGATTTTAAACAAAAATGGGGTTGTTTGGAATTTTAAAGCCAAAATACTACACCCCGCCTACAGGCGGTCGAGCCTGCTAGAGGTTTAAAGTTGGAAAGACCTCATAGTGATTGAAAATGCTGATTAATGACCCCTTCCCCTTATGCTACGCTCCTGTCATGTACCCCAATAAGTGCTAAGACACCAATGAACAGAGGAAGGAATTAATTTTCTCTGTACCCCATTGTTCTTCTCTACTTTGCGTTGGCCAGCCTTCAGCTATAAATTTTATATTTTTATTTATTGTCACTCATACCACATGTTGGCCCACAACCTGCAAAGGTGCTATTCGTTCATGCGACTCGGTAGCGCTGTCATTACTTGACACCGTCAACACTTACCAGAAAAAATATGCTCACATTTAATGCTGGTGACGCTGACACGCTCATAAATGTCAAATGTTTGTGTGGATGACTGCCGCCAAGCTAAAACAGTAAGGAGCAATAAATTGAAAATGGCGCAAAGATTAAAACGGCCCAAAAGCAATAACAACGTTTGGCTGCTTTGATAAGCGTTACGTGTGACAAAAAGTTGTTCTTCAGCTTCTTGCAGACATGTCGCTAATCGCAAATAATAAAAACAAAAGCGTCACAATAAGGTGGAAATATTGTATGTTCTATTGTAGGCAGAGTGACATTTTTCAAGGCGTTGGCCATTTGTCATTTTTAAGGCAGGCACTTTACGTCTGCGTTTTTACACGCACATAAAGACACGCATTGTTGCAAGAAGCGCCGAAAAAATGTCAAGTGAACCCACACACACACAAACATACAGCCATGGCGCCAATAAAACGTCAACATTATTCAGCAGCCTCATCTGACTTTTGATACTTGAATATAAACCCAGCTCAACGATGGTGCAGTATAAACGGGTCTGTAATGGCCGCCGCTGCTTGTGCAGGTAAGCCGTCAACGTAAACGTCAGTTGACAGGTTGGCAGCGCTGATGCCTATTTTAGACAACGGTAATTTTGAGATTTTTATTGCTAATGGAAACTAGCGCATAAAAAGTCAAATTTAAATTTGCATAATGAAGCAGCCAAATGAGCGTACACTCAGTCTGCGACAACAACAAGCAAGTATTTGCACTTTTATGATTTGAAATGTTGTGTTGATAAGCTATGCTGAGCTGAGTGCGTAATCAAGTGTAGTTTCAAAATGCCCAACTTTAATGAACTACAGCGAAAATCACATTCAAAGAATGAAAAAATTCAAATTCAGAAAATATAAAAAAAAATACTGTTTCGTATATTAAATTAGAATTAGGAACAGTTCTAAAAAACGTATTTTTTAAAGTGTTAGACTACAAGGTAGAAGGTCGTTCCTTAAGCCTTCGACCACCAACCGCATCCTACCTACATATCGCACACGCACAACAAAAGTGACACAACTCAAAATTTTTGATTTTTCAGGAAACGCAAGAAACTGTTTTTGAGCTAAATAAACATTTTTTTTTAATAACGAATAGACCGTTAAGTAGAAAATCCTTACAGATTATGCTTTATGATAAGTTGCAAGAATTTTTTTTATTTTGCACTAAAAAATCCAAAATTTTGAGTTGTGACTGTTTTGATGATATTTTAATTCAATAATTACGGAACTATTTCAAGTTATGCCACTTTTTCTGAATTTAATAATTATAATTAATGACAGTTAAAAAGTTGAAAGAAAAATTTTGAAAATTCATAATTAGTTTTAATAATTAAAAATATATACAAAAATTGTCAGAATTTTGCTTAAAAATAACTTTAACAAAAATGTATTTCGTCAAAAGTGACACAATTTGAGTTAGGATTCTTTTGCATTGAGCTGCAGCGATCAAATAGCATCGAACTTCTGACATGAAGAGAGGCCTTACTGTATTTTTGCAACAGTTAAACACAACAAAATATACTGAGCTTTTGCTGATTGGTAGATTTATGCATTGTGCACAGTATTAACACATAAACCCGAAAATGAAAAATTTTGAGTTGTGTCACTTTTGTAGTGCGTGTGCGATATGTATCCTTGGTTGGTGTTGTGCCACGATAATTATAACACAATACCGAATACCACAAAAGCCTCAACAAAAACCCCCTTCAATGTCGTGTTATTTGTTGCTAAGCGTCCTTCTCACCGACACACAAAACAGTGAGTGAATGGCATCGCATTGCATCGCATTGCGGCTCGCCATTTGTCGCTCGAGTGGTAATTAAGATACTTATCGACGCTTTGGCAATGCATCTTTTCATGGGTTTCACATTGAATTGTTTCATTCTGATTTGTATTTTTCATATACCGCGCCCACTTCTGCTGCCGCAAGCGAAACGGAAACCCGGCCAAAATTGCAAAGAACGAAAAACGAAAACATTCTCGCTGGCGCAACAATAAATCCCCAGCTTGGCAATTAGCAGCGATTCTTGTTTGCTTTGTTGTTTTGCATTATTGTTTGTATTATTGTTTCTTTCGTTGTCGTTGTTTTTGTTGTTGTTGTAGTTATTGTTGCTTACGTATAATACCCAGTGGCATTGGCAAGTGAATTATAGTCACGAATTGTTTCACTTCTCTGCGCATTGAATGAGTTCATTTCCACCCCCAACGTCAGAATCTGCTCGTTTCGTTCAATATGTAAAAATTTGTGTTTATATGTATGCAGGAAATTTTTGGGCCAGCCAGCAAGTGAATTACTCGGCACATAATTTGCTTGCATTTTGGTGCTCTTTATTTTCATTTCGATGCATTAACCCAGTTTTAGGCGAAACCAATAAATAAATGCAATGCTGAACTTTTTGGAATATTTCTTTGAGCATACGAATTCATATTTTATGTAGTTTGAATAAATTGATTATTACTACAACAAACTTTATGCGTAATTTAGTTCGGAAAATAGGAGTTTTGAATAAAAATTAAAAAATTATTTGACACCGCTGTTGTAAGTTGTGCATGATTAAAGCATGTAAACACTAGTCAACTGAAATTATTTTATGTTTACATTTGAACTTTTGAAAGCGACCTTATTAAGTCGAATTGGGCCTGTAAGCTTACTCTATAACTCAACAGTATAAATATTGCCCCATGACCTCTCGATTTATTAGCAAACTTTGCTTCTACACTCAACGGAAATCCCAAAAATAATTGCAACATTTGTCCATACTTTTACATATCCGCATAATGTGCAACTAATGTTCACACTGCTGGCGGCCACACTAGAAGTAAGGGTCAGTGAGTGCCCCTTATTATGATTAAGGTGACCATTAGACTGAGTTTAGTGTTGCGTGGAGATTCCTAATAATGGGTTTTTGATCCTCTCATTTTATGCGGTTTGGTGAAAAAGTGCATGAGCCAAAAAATTGTGTTGCCAGGGTGGGGCTGAATGGGGTCGCACCGAGATCAAAGTTCACAAAAAAGCTGGGAAATTCGACAAATTGCTCCACAGCTGGTCAGAAGTTGCTCTTAGAGGGTTAAAACATATAAATGACCCCCACTAGTTTTCTCAACTGAACATTTCTTTCAAACATACTCACCCCCTATCTCCAACCCTTAATGAAGCTCCCATACAAAATGGTCGTTTTTATAAAATGGGCTTCCATTGCTCCCAGATGTATCAAATGTATGACCCACACCCATTTATTTTCCCTTCCAAATGTTTCTTCCAAACATGCCTACCCGTTAACTCCAAGTCTTAAGGGGGCTGTCATACAAGACTTGCTATTTTCTATGCCATTGGCTCCCCACTTGCAAATGGAGTAGTTAAGTAAGCGAGAAAACATCATATCTCGGAAACTACTGAACCGATTGCAATGATTTATTCAGCGATCGCCAACTTTCTGGAGTACAAAAAATACATAAAACTAATTAAGGTTCAGAAATTCACCACCAGAGGGCGTCTCCCATACGATCGAATTTGTTACGTTGTCAACTTTTGGGTTTCTACAAAGCAAAAATCAAAATGTATTGTCGAAACCCCAGTAACCTCCCATTTTGAATATAATTGTAACTTTAGATTAGTGTTAGGTTTAATTAGGCTCAGATGACGTGTATGGAAAACCCGTAATTTTATTCTGAAGCATCATCATTCTGTAACTGCCAGGAGAAGGCACATCGCTCTAAGTCAAGAGGCTGTCTTTGTTAAACCATCTACTTTCTCAGATCAAATTGAAAGGTCCCATAATTTTACTATAGTTATCTCTGTAAGGCCTTTGAGGAAGTCGAAAATTCGTGCACTAAATCCAGTCTAGTGACCATATTGTTGCAATTACACACTCCACCATAGCATTTTTAGGAGAACGAATTCAAAGTGTCTGATTGTGTTCAACTCGGCGAACCTCAGAATGATCTTTGTCCCTGTCCAATCCAAGTTGACACACAGGAGGATCACTAGAAGGATCCTCCTGGATACCGCTTTGGCACCAGCTATGATTCAATGTGTGCAGTGTATTAAATTCTGAGAACATTTTTGACATGTGCACAGGTTTGTCAATGAAAGCTCAAAATTTCTCAAAGGTAATGTTAGTGTCTTCTTAATTTTTAAGTCCTTTGAATATCTGATTTGAGTTCGGAAAATAACACAGAAATAGGAAACCCTCATATTAAATTTCAAAAATTTTGTATTTTAGGTTTCTAAGAAAAAATTTCAAACAATAACGATCACTTCGCAGTACAATGCATATACAAATTTTTTAAACAATTTGCATTTAATGTTTTATAAGCCATAAAAATGTTGAATCTCGTAAAACAATATTTCTAAAATAATGACTATATCTCACTACGTTCTTGTACTACATTTCTAAATACAAAATGAATGGTTACCCTAATCATGATGCCAACCATTTCACACTGTTTCCTCCTATTATGCAACGTTGTTTCCCACTGCTCGCCAAAAACCTGCTTAGCGCAATGCGTGATTAAGTGCTCGTGTGTGTGTTTGTGTGCCTGTTTAACGCTGTGTAAATGTGGAGGAAACAACTTGCGCTTTCGCCCCGCGTGATTGCGCCAAACCTTTACATCGGTCTCGCTAAATTAATGTTTTCATTGTTGTCCTTGTTATGCGTTTGGCGCACTGCCACTATTTTAGTTATTATTGCTCGGTCGCATTTAACATTTGCCAACTGCGACTAATGCGCACCGAAACTAATTTCATAAATTCATAAGCTTGTGAGCATGTCAGCGCCGCAGTTCAAAATTCCAGCAGCGCGCGAACTGTGATTGCACATCGTTGTAGACTCACAATGACCCACAATGCCAGTTATGCACTCAATTTTCTAGTTCATGTGTACTATTTATATGCTGCATAAGTACGAAATCATACAAGTATGTATGTAACATATGTATGTATGTCATTTAGACTGGACTCGTTGTTTGGCTTATTGGCACAAGAGATGGTTGAATAGAAAGCTTTGAGCTGTGTTTGTACATTGGTGAGAATTTTTTGAACACTTCTTCTTTTAAACACATAAAAGGTGCGGCCAACGAATTTGATTTGATTATCTGTTTTGACTCTTTCCGACATGAAAATAAACCCGTTCTGTATGAATTGTATGGGCTGTAGTCCAATACATTGGACATTGTGACTGAAAGGGTTAACTCGGAAATGAGTTCTCATTGTAGCAGTTGAGTGAATTAATTAATTTATTAGTATTTTCTTTTTATTTATTTTTTTCATTTTATTTGCTTTTATTTTATTTTATTTCATTTTATTTTATTTTATTTTATTTTATTTTATTTTATTTTATTTTATTTTATTTTATTTTTTACTTTTTACTTTTTTTATTTTTTATTACAAATTGCCTAGAATTAGGTAACAATTGATACTGACTAACAAACAGTAGAATAGTGTGAAATTAATATACTTATATTAAAAGCCTTTTAAGCATATTCTTAAAAATAATGAAAAATCTAAAAAATTTGAGTATAAGCCTCAGTCAAAGCTCGCAAAATTGGGCGTTACCAGTATAGTTTGTTTTACAACGCGGAATGAAAAGAGATCTGATCAATTATGCAGAAAGATACACTGAACACTTTAAAGCACATTCCTACAAATCTTTAAGTACAAATGTTCCTTCAAACAATTTTGAAAACTGTAGTTAAAGACCGCATATATGGATGCTTTAACGCTATTGATTTAATATTAACGGCTTCACTGCTCTCGTGCAAATATTTCCAATAAAACATTTATCACTTCAATGATTTGTCTTTCATCGAATTTGAATGCGTAGATGTCATCCGTGTATGTCTTTGCTCTCCGCACGCTTCATTTTCACATATTTGCTTTGTTAGACTTCACAAGTGTCTGCTCGCGCACAAGTGAACAACAACATGAACTCCTCGTCAATCGCACTTATGGTAGAAATGTTCAAAATTTAAAAAATGACGTCAGCCTTGCCCGCGATGCGCCCGCGGCAGACAGCACAAACAGATGAGACCCGCAAATGTGCTCATTACTTCAACTTTCTTTATGTGCCCGAGTTAAGAGAAGTAGAAAGAGACATGAAGAAGCTCGTTGAATTTACGGCTTCCAATTGGAGCAATTTTCCTTTTAGACGCTGGAAGCGCCTCGAAGTCGTCGTTGCCGTCGTCTAGACGCACACGCAGCACTTCTGTCGGCGCATACATATCGACGCAGCCGTCGCCGCCGCCTGTTCACCTGTTGAAGCAGCCTGCAGAGCTCCCGCACTTTAGTTACGTAAAAACTTTTTCATTTTCAAAAAGTACTTTGGATGCGCTAATAAATTTTATGAGCTCGCTGCGCGATGCACGGCTGCGCAGGTAATGAGGTCAGTGGTAGAAAGAGAAGGGCGGAGACGGCAACAGCGCAAGGGAGAAGGGTGTAAGCAGTGCAGTAATAGGGCCACTGAAGTTATGTCGTGGTGCGTGCGACAGGCTAAAGGCGGTCACGTTCAAGGCGTCACCTTGCAAGTCTTTGCAGTTAATTGCAAAAATTTACGACTGCATACAGCCGCGCAGTCGAACTGGTGCCGAGTTTTGAAACTATTCCGGTATTCGTGGCGCAGCAACATGCGCGCTGTGGTTCTAAATTATTTGTATTTGCCGCAAACCGCAACGAAATAATTCAGCAAACATTGCGAAATACCTGCGCGAGCATCAAACGGCTCGCAGCCAATACGCCCGCCAGCAGTCGTTATAACGCGCAAAGGCCACAAAGTAACAGCAACAACACAATGGAAGCAACAAAAAACATTTCAAGAATTTTATTGCGGGCCGTTGAGGGCGCGCATAAAAATTTGAAATTTGCAACTAGCGTTAAAATCGAAAAGCGCCACTTATGAAAGCTAAACGCGCCAACCGGTAGCCAGAAAGAATTCCACTGCCGCTGCCGTTATGGCAAAAAGCGAGGGAATAAAGTGGGCGAAACACTGAAACTAATCTCATTTTGTTGGCGGGAAATTACGGCACTGCGCTGCTGATACACTTCGCTTGCGTTGCCGCATCGTTGTAATTGTTGTTGTTGATGCGGTTAATACTGCCAATTTTTGGCACATCACATACTGGCAACGGCTCCCTTATTCCTTCATCGATTCCCCTAATTCGCTTGGCACACGTTGGTGGCCATTATGCCACGTCGCAACTCATGCTTAACCCCTCGGCATTAGTATTCCAATAAAGTTCAATTTTTTTAAAAGCATTCAAAGAGGCAATTAGAGGCGGCAAACGTGTGCAAACTGCTCTTGAGGGAAACTTCGTGCATTTTGAAGCGCAACACTTCGCTGTCGCGGTGCATTTGCTGTGTGAGTGTAGGAAATCATAATTTGTGAAAATCGTTGTAAGTGCCAAGAACAAATTTTAAGTCATGTGCGAGCTTGTGTCTTTGTTGGTCGAAACATGGTCGATATGTCTACCATGTTTGTGTAATTTAATTATTTATTGTCACTTTTGTTTATATTTGACTGTCCATCTGCATTCCTCTGCAAATATTGACCGCTGTTGCGAATTGTAAAATTCGATTCTTGTGACACACAATTTTTTTTTCTTTAAAACTACTTTGACTTCCAATAAATATTAATATACATATATAATACAACAACATATACAATATACATGATTAGGTCTTACTTCCAATAAATATAAAAATTATTCATGTGCATTAATTGTAATATTAATATAAATAAATGGCACTCATACGCCACGTTGCGCTGCGCCAAAAAATGCACATATCGCAATTACACAGTTTGAATGTCTTTTTTTTTATTGGTATCTTAAGCAAATTTGTTGGTCGTTAAAATATCTACAAACTTGCCGAAGACTGTAAGGCGAAATTCGGAAGGATTTAGGACCTATTAGCATTTAAACGTTCGAAGACTTAAGCGACAAACTCGACTAAAATGAGCAAGCTTCAAAGTCGGATTTCTCTTAAACTAGAGCCAATCCAGCCAAACGGCTGGTGGATCTCAACTCAGTATACCTATAAAAGTCACTCAGTAGGTCCCCCCATGTCTAAATTTTTAAGGGCAAATTTCACGCACATTGTTATTAAATATTTTAGCGCAACCCTCAAGCCCAACGTTTAGTCTGCACATTGCTAATTTTAAGTTCTAAAATTAGTTTTACTGAAAAAAAAAAAACCCACTTAAAACCAAATTTATTTCCCCTATTCGGCCATTTCAAGTTAGACTAAATTTTGCTACAAAATTGCCAACATTTTTTCACTCATTTCCTGCTTCATTGACGCACACAGGCAAAGGCTGCCTGTCACTTCTCCAGTGTGTGTATTTACTTGTGTGTATGAAAAATGCAAATTTTGAAAATGAAATTCTTATTCTCTAAACGACCATAAAACAATAACAACAACAACAACGGCGACAAAAGCATACAAGTTGAACAATGCAACGCAGAGGCGGAAAATTGCACCGACAACTACTTGTTCACACACAGCCATACATACTTGCACATGGGTATATACACCGCATGGACCACTGACCTTTGACCATTTGACTACTGTGCGGCGTGTTGCCAGAGGCCGTTGCTTTGCTTACTCTGGCTGCATTCATGCAGCAAATAGCCAGCAAACAAAAACTTACTCGTTCGATCGTGGAAATTGCTTAGCATTTAAAAAAGAAGAAGAAGTTGCAAGGGCATCAAAGACACAAAAGTGGACAGTAAAAAAAAGAAAATGCAAAACGATTTTGAACTTTTGCCATTGCAATGTGCGAATTTGCGTCACTTTTGTCCATTACCGAAGAACACCGAAGCCAAAATGCAATTACGCACACAGACACAGGCGCCGAGGCTTTCCATTTTCGACGCATTGTGCAAATTTTAACTGAAGGCTCCGCCCATTTTTTTGGCAAACTTATGTAGGATTGCTGCGGATGTAGGATGGCGGTGGTCATAGTGGCGCCTGAACTGAACTGAACTGGCCGCAGCTTCTTTGTTGCACTGCTACTACTCGCATAACTGTTCATGGTAATTGCTTAATCTCGTTTGTGTTTGTTTTAAATTAAATTTGAAGATTTGGCCAATGCAATGTGCAGCACCTATTGACCACATAGTTTGACAACATTTTATGAAAAGGATGATTTCTCAATAAAAGCATCACATTTTCACCTATGAGAATGCGATGCGAAAAACATCATAAAAAATAAAATAAAAAAAATAAAATAAAATAAAATAAAATAAAATAAAATAAAATGAAATAAAATAAAATAAAATGAAATAAAATAAAATAAAATAAAATAAAATAAAATAAAATAAAATAAAATAAAATGTTCTAAACATTAATAAGAAATAATCTAAAACTATATAAATATCTGCATGAATATAGTCAAATTCTGCCAACTATGCCACGAAAAATCTAAAGGCAGCACGCCATCGGCCACATTGCCCACACATACAACAGCAATACTGACTAAAAGTGCGATGTCGCTGCAAGACCAATACAAATGCGACTCACTTGAAAAAGGCGCAGCTCCGCATTTTAAAAACACAGTGCGACAACAAAAACGTAAAAGGCGGAGAAGCAGCGAACGCGACGCGATGAGACAACTGAGTTGTAGGCGGAAAAAGGATGCGTTGATATGAGCAACGAACGCGTGCTGCGACGCATTGTCTGAGTACAAACACACACAAACACATACACACACATGAGTGTGTGTTAACGTGTATCAAAGCTAAAAGTAGGGCTTAACCCGATGCCTACGAAAGTTGCTGGTAAGTGCAGCATAAACTATACGCCGACACTGCGCAACACCCAAACAGTGTTCACAGGTTAGCACTCATACGCTCCGTAGTCTGGCAAGGCAGCGCACAGACAGCGGAAATACATGCAAAAATATTTTCAACAGATGCACAGCCGCCGGTGTGTGACAGTATATGTGGGTGTATGTGTATGTGTATATGTTGGTGTGAATGCGCAACTGGATGGCAGTGGATGTGTTTGGTTGTGTGCGCGCTACCAGGAAACTTCATGAAAGAATGATTGCTTCGAGTTGTTTTACCACTTTACGTGCATTTTGTGGAATTATAAAGTGACATTAATTGCATGAAACTGTCGACAATTTTACTCTGCTGCGGCGCATTTTAAGTGGAAGAAAGCAAAATCTTGTTAATTAACTGGAAGTGGTGCATTTATTTATACACTTGAGCTAAATGTGTATATGAAAAGGTTGGTGTTGTAAATTCTACAAAAGAAATATTAAATATTTAGATGAAATTTTTGTCTAAAAATGAATGCAAGCGAAATGTCGGCAGGACATTTCAAGCCATTCAGCAAGCAAATGCTTAAAATTCACTCATGCTCACTGTACCTGGTTTCCTCTTTCACGTGATATGACAGCAGAGCTTGTATCAGCACACATTTTTTTGACGCCTCTTCATTTTGTTTCCGCTGCCGCGTTGCAAGTGCTTCCTCGTTCGCTTTAGGCAGCTGCCCAGTTCCGTCTTAAAATAGCACACGTCGTTTTCCCCTAGTCATGTTGCCCGTTTCCGCTGCATCAACGGAAATTTCATTTCTGTATGTTGACTGTGTGTGTGTGTGGACAACATTAAAAACGGTAATAGCGGCCTCCGTGTTGTCTGAGAATCTTTATGGTTGCCATCATGTCTTGTCGATTCGATTTGGAAACTCGAATAAAGTCTTCCGGCAGTGCTAGTTGCATTTCTTGATAAAATCTCCGGCATCGGCGCTTTATACTCCGAAGCGAACTATTGAGTACACTTGCTTTGATTTTAAGTTTGTAAAGTTCAAAATAATACCTGGTTGGCCTCATTCAACTGAGTCTATGTTTTTGTTTGTATGCCTCATAAAGATTCTTCTTCTTCAGGAAAAAATATATATTTGTAATTCATCAAGAGAAAATATTGGAAAATATGTATTTTATTTATTTATTTATTTACAAAGTCTTTGTACAATTCTTACAGACAATTAACAAAATGGAACTTAAGCTTAAACTTAAAAGGAAAGTGAGAATAAACAAAGGAAATGAACAATGGCTTAGGTACAGATAAATCAAACATTGAAGAGGTCGACAGCGCATTTATCTCTGCTAAGGCTCGTGGAATAGGAGCATTACTACCATAACGCGTCCTAACTAGATAACTCAACAGAAAAGGTGGAAATATGTCTGAGGGAGCGACAAGGCACATTGAAAGCTATTTTAGGCATTCAATATTTCCATTGACCATATCAAAAATGAAAGCCATGGAAATGACAGACCTCATGGTTTTAAGAGATTTTTTTTTAGACCTGTAAGGAGGTTGGGTCTCAGAAAAACGAAAAGAGCGAAGGGCAAACTTTAGGAATCTTCGTTGGATACGCTCTAAGCAATTAGAATGCGACGCATAATAAGGTCTCCAGATGAAAGCAGCATATTCCAGTCTGGACCTAACAAAAGTAGTATACAAGAGCTTGAGCGTATAGGGATTGGAAAAGGAAGAAGAATTGCTGCGAACAAACCCTAACATAGAGTAGACACGCGAGACAATGCGATTAACATGGGAAGTTAAGCTAAACTTTGAATCGAAGACAACACCCAGCTCCTTGATCTCAGCCACCTTTTCTAACACTGTGCCATCAATTTCAAATGAAGTTTTGACTGTATTAGTAGATGTCGAAAAAGTTGAGTGAAAGCATTTGCTGACATTTAAGCATAAACGATTTTTACTGCACTACGCGAGGACATTTTTGAGATCGGACTGGATGTTTAAAGAATCAGGCGAAGTACGGACAACAGAGAAAATCTTCAAGTCATCGGCGTAGAGCAAGAAGTTGGAGAAGAAAAAGCAAGCACTGATGTCGTTTATGAAGAGAACAAAGCACAAAGGGCCTAAAATACTTCCGTGTGGCATGATCAACAACGACAATGCACTGTCGTTTGCTTAAATAGGATCTGATCCAATCCAGGGAAACTGAATGAAACCCCAAAATCGAAAGTTTAGACAGGAGTATGTCATGTGAAACCTTGTCGTATTTGCTTGTCTTCATATCTATCTGTCTTAAAGTAGGTCTCGTCCAACAGTTCCTACGTGGACCGGTTTTTCCATCTATCCAACTGTTTGTCCTTTGATTTTTTAAGTGACTGATACCTTTCAATGATGTTGAAATATTCAACTTTCCCATCAAAGCCAAAGTTTCAATAACCAAAGCAAAAAATCTAAAAATGGTCAATCGATGGTCGACTTTCTCACAAATATATAAATTTTATCGGCAGTATTCGATTCTCCAAACAAATATGACCACTTGTATTTATTACATTTGCTTTTTTCCCACTGTGAATCATATTTTTCCTATTATTGGAAAAATTCAAATAAAAAATCAATTCAACGCAATTAAAATATCGCAATAAAAAAATCGAATGTCAAAATCGAAAACGTCTTAAATTTATATGAATTATATTTAAATTGAACGTTGATTTACTGACCAAATTTTAGGGGAATACCTGCGTAGCTCACATACAATATAAGTTAAGTTTTTGTAGTTCAATTATATAAAAAATAAATAAATAAAAATAAAATTAAAAACCCAGTTCTTAATATTTTCTAATGAACATTGATGCATTGTTTTATTTTTAATCACAATTCAGTTGACATTAATCCAAGAAATTATAAAATTGCTGAGAGGAAAATGTGTATGAATCAATCTGTAAAGCACTCTTACTTGTTTTTAATCAAAACATCTTTTATTTATATCAAATACATTTTTATTTAATTGTATACCAAATTGTCTTCAGTTAGTTCTCCCAACTATCAACACAAGCTTTCTGCCTAAGCTAGTGAAATTTATTTCAATTGAAAATTTCGGTTAATTTCTCTGCATTTTGCAACATGAAGCCAAAGCAACAAGTCGACAGCTGTGCATATCGAATACTGTGAAAATATTTTTTCACACTTCATAACATAATCTACATTTATGCTCGAGAAGTGAACGAACGTGAATGCTCGTTTTATTAATTTAAGACGCGTAACCGCTGGCAGTCTTTTCACACCCACACTCACACACACATACACACGCACTCTGCCAGACGCTACCAACTCCTCCTCGCTGTAAAAAAAATCTCTGTGGAATTTATGAGAGCCGCATTTTGCTTGCAGCCATTGTGTCTGTGTGTGTGTGTGTGCGAATGTGTCGCTTCGACTTTGATGAAGCAAAAATACGCAAGATTCACCTGCGGTCCAATACGTTGTCAATTTGCTAAATGGCACTCGTGCGCTCGACGCGGCTGTGTCCCTGCAGCCGGCTGCCACATATCGCGCTTTACCGACAAATCAGCGGCGCACCGTCGACAGGCTGAAGTGCCGATAACAGCAATGGCAGCAATATTGGAACACGCACTAATATATAATTTCTTTTCCCCCAGTGACAAATTTCAAATTTTGTCGGTTGTCGTTACGAGTCGTTGCGTAGTGAATTTGCCTGCTTCTGTTCTTCAATTTCTCAAGTCGCTCTTTTTGCATGGGCAGAGCAGCAATCGAATTTGTGTGCTGCCGACACGAAAAAACACCGAAAAATAAGCACAACGAAAATGGGCAGACAAGTGCAAAGAAGCGTCGAGTGTAATAGAAGAAGCCATTAAAGCCAACAAACACCGAATGAACAAATTTAGGAAATAGCGCAAACTGCAGTGGGGCGCAGAGTTTGCGCCGAAAAGTTGTTGCCTGTCGGCTTTTCGGTTGCCTGTTTATCCTGCTGCCATAGATATTCTGCCAGCTGCTATCTCCAGCTTCAGCAACAGCATTTTCGGCAGCTGATTTTTTGCTCTTGCTGCTTGCTTTTATTTTGCATTCACTCATTGTTGGATTTTGTCGTCAGCGCTGGTTCTCGCCGCTGACGTCGAATCATTTTCTACTTTGGCTTGAGCGTTGCTTCCGTCAGTTGCCGTCTTAAGTAGAATAATTTCCTGCAAATTGTCTGATAAAATTGCTGCTAGGGGATAGAGGCGTTGAAAGGAGCGCATTTCTGTATGCTTTGCCAATTTAGCTGCAAATTTGAATTGCGCTCCAGTGCAGCCTCAAAGTGCATAAAGATCCGTTCAGTTGGCGGTGTGCTTATCAATTTGGGTCAACTCAGACTGGGGCGGCATGGTTTGCCGAAAGCAATGCGAATAGCAATGTCAAATACTATAAACTAATATTTGTAAATAGATAAGAAGATACGGTGGAATATGTTCGGTCTTTCTGTGCGAACGCCCAAACGACTCAACGGAAATGGTGTCTTTTGTTATTACTTGTTGATAGAAGGAATAATATAATCGCACCATAGAACAGCAATCACGTTGACTGCGAGAATTTGTTTTAAATATTTGTTTTGTGAACTAGTACATTCAAAAATAAATACTTATGTGAAGATGTTTGTCCTACAGACATCATTCCGAAGACACGAAAAGTGTTAGGTATACATAACGACCATGACCTTTTCACATGTCATTCGTGGTGGCTCATAATTCTTCCTTAGGTTATTGTTAAGAGGATGCTCGATTTACTTTGTTCCATCACTAAATTTACAGAGATCCATTTATTTATTTAAAATCCAAACAAACTGCCGCATAAAACAGTGCATTTCAATATTGAGCTAAGAATACAAAGATCAAGTCGCATAAAATCTGAATATTACTTAAAATTTGACCACGAAATTTGATCCTATCAACGCATACAGATTGCCAAATTAAGGTACAAGGACATATTTAATGTACGATTAAACTTTGTAATTAGAAATGCGAACTCTTCAAAAATTCAATAAACTGTGGTAAGAAGTGAAATTTATATCAGTGGCTTTTGGCTTTTAACTTTTTTATTTGAAACTTTCAGACAAAAGACAGAAAGCTCTCAACTCACCGCCCATTCAACATACAGTGTGTTCAACAATAAACGTTATTCGCTTATTCGGTTAAGTTTTAAGTAAACATTTACCGGTTCTGTTTTTACATAAGTGCACATTGTTGCGGTTGTTGACGCATAAATTTTAATCAATTCTCTTTGTACTTTCCGCTGCAACACGTGTAACCAAAGTGATTGTGCTATTTAAGAAATGTTTCGAAGCGAGCTTTTTGACGAAGTTCCTAAGGGGCCTAAATTGTCAGTTAAAAAATCTGCAAAATATCTTAAAACCACTTCCACGTTTGTTAAGAGGTGGTCTGAACGTTATGCAGAAATAGGAAACGTTGACGACGAACCAGGAAGAAGCCGAAAACCCACCACTTCCAAGCGGCAGGATAAAGTCATTTTTGGGCTTTTTGAAAGAAACCCAACGGTCAGTCTGAGAAAAGAAAACAAAATATTATCGGAGAAGGGCTTGGGTATATTCTTAAATACGATTCGCGACAGGCTTCAACAATCAGGCATAAAACGTAGCGGTACTTTGTCGAAACGGTTGCTTTCAAAAAAGCATATTGAAAAGCGTCTTCAGTGGGCTTACACAAATATCGGCAATTAGACTTGTTTGATTGAAAAAAGGGGAAAAAATTATTCAACGAAGTGAAAAGCATCCCCAGATGGTTCATGTATATGGATGCTTCTACAGTGTTTCACCGGAAATTTAAATGCAGTTAGAATGCTGAAATCGTACAAGGATTGTTTATTGAAGTCTGGTAAAAAATTATATCGGAAAAATTACACCGATTGCATACTACAAGAAGATAACGACCCGAAACACAAAAGTATACTATGCACTAAGTGGAAAGAGGATCACGATATTGCAACTTTGGATTGGCCCTCACAGTCACCAGATGCAAATCCCATAGAGAATGTTTAGGCTATAATGAAAGCTAAGATATCAAAAAAGAATATAAAATCATCAAAACATTTTATTCGATTTCTCAAAAGAACGTAGAGGGCTCTTTCCGTGGAATATGCTGAAATTTTGGCTGCCAATTGTCGCCAAAGATATCACGCTATTATAAACTATGCAGGAGATTGGATCCCATATTAAGCATTCTGTCGAAACCTATAATAATATATATTTCTCAAAAATAAGACATTTTTTTAAATAAATGTACACTTGTGAGAGAACAACGTTTTTTGTTGAAGACACTGTAAAACAATCGGACCCTAAGATTACATTAGATTGAGGAAAAATACCATTAAGCACAACCAAAGTTGTCTGAGAGCAACTTCACCTATTTGTGATTTTATAACAAAAGCTACGATTAATTTATGGGTTTTACTTAAGTAGGCACCAACAAATTAATATTTGTATAAGTGAATTCAAAGAAAATTGCAGAAATTTTACTGTTATACCCAAAATAATTTCCAATAATTTTCAACGATATCAGGGAAAGTTTGTGTTCTAATTGAAGTCTACGAATTGGGCGCGTTTGATCAAAACCCTGTTTTTTAATAATAGTTAAATAAAATAAAAAAGAGATAATTTTGTATTTTACCATAAATATTAAATAATTTTTCTGTAATTAAAAAATATTGACACAAAATTATTTTAGCCCGTTTTAAGCTTAAATTGTTCAAAAGTTAGTTCTAGAACTCTAACAAAAGGCGTGGCGACTTCACATGTCGTGTGCACACTTCTTAGGGGAGTGTTGCATGATTATAATACCAAAAAGTAATATCGGGACACAGGGTAAATTTCGGGGTTGAAAAGGTAAAGGCGCTAGGAACCTTGAGGATTTCAATATTAAGCTTTCCATCTCCCAAAAATCAATATTTAATAACTCGAGCCTCCTCGACAATGGAGGCTCCATTCGTTTGCAAATTTGTATCATGGTAGCAATGAGTCATTACTTAGTCTTGTATTTGAACTATCATGCAGTTATAGGTTCTGTCCATTGAAATATGTTTGTACTAATGATGAGTACTTAAAAAAATTGTTGGTTTATTAGTTATGTTAACAATGAAATTTCATATTGATGCACCAAGATTAATTTCATACCATTTCCAAATTTTGAGGTCCACCCAGCTATGAGATCATGGGATTATTCAATCCGCTTTGTACTAATTTCGTTTGTTCAAAATATCCTGGATCACCTTCCAGAACTCCAGTAATGGTTAAAAAATTGTCTCCTTTTCTTCGCTCGTTGGTGCCTCCTACTAATTTGTTGAGCATAGTTATAAAATTTTGGGCTTCTTAAACGGAAACTAAAGCTATTTAGTTTTCCTTAAAACAATCTCCCTGATGATTTCACTATTTCGGAGATCCTTATTTCACAAAGCTCACTTTAATATTTCAGAAAAAGTTATTCGTCTTCCTACAAACATTTCACTTTCCCAGCTATCATCCAGCGTAAAAAATGGTTTCCTTTTTCCCATTCATACTTGCAACTACTACGGCAACTACATAGAACGTACACACCAACTGCCAAAATTAAGGACAAACAGTTACTTGGTATAGACATAACCTAAATTTCTCAGCATACATTTTGTATTAACATTAAATTCGGGTCAATAGTAGTGATTTATATTCAAGGCCCAAGTTCAGCAAACACATTCTAATTGTGCTTTCCCAGCACGGTCGACAATTTCGCGGCCACAAACAAAAAATTGAATCAATTTGGACTATTTGAAAAATATTGTAGAATACAAAAGCGTCTCTGTACGAGTGTGTGCGTGCAATGTTTACAGACAATTTGACTAGGCAAATGCCAAGGCGCATGAAAGCAAATTGGCGAATGAACGACTTTTCACAATGGGTCAATATTTGCAATTCCCTGCGCGGCGACTAGTGCGGCAAGCGTCAAGTGCGCCGGCTGCCGAGGCACGCCGCAAAAATTAACAAATTTCGGCACAAAATGTCGAATGAACGAAATACAAAAATAAATATTGCCAAGTGGCCAGCATTTACCGACGCATAGCTAATTTATATGTTTAGCTATGAAAAGGCCACGATTCGAGCCGCACAGGCAGCGCCTGATTTGCATTTCAATTAGCGCCAACCACGGCCCATCTGTGTTCGTTGTGTGCGCTGTGCTGCGCATAAAATTGGACTTTCAATTTCCTTACAGCTGCAAGAAGGAGCTGTGACTTTTCACTTTCATTCCAATGCCGCCTGCGTTCTAACTAGAACGTCTGCTGAATTGGCACACTTCTCATATGTTGCATGATATTCGTTTAATTCGCGGCCCAAGGCGCACATGTGCAGGTATCCTTGAACCGTTCTTACAAGTGAAATGGCAATTTGCTGCCCCGACAGCGACGCGTTGACTTGGAATTGAGTGGCTGGTTTGGCTGTGCTGCTGGCCATTGTACACACTTTTCGAATCGCTGAACTAATTTCGTTGTCCGCTGTATCTCGCCCCCTCGCTGACTGCTGTCTAACTGCGCGGAAAGCGCACAATTAGTGGACACGCAGCCACGTGGCAGAATCCAATTTTTATAAAAACCAAAAAACAAACAACATTGAGCAGTTTGGCGCCAAAAGAATACAGTTAACAAATTTGCGGAATTCACTATATGATTTAAAATTGGTCCCAACAATGTTGAGGAATTTGTATGCTGAACGTTGTGGAAAAATCAGCTGATTTCTGTTTGCATTTGACATGCAAACGATTGCATACGTATCTGAACATATATATGACTACATAAACATCATGCCAAAAAAACCAAAAATCGGTTGTTTGTACTTCAAAAAGGGCCTTCTTTCTTAAACGTAAAATATACTAAAGGGTTCAAGATAAGCAAGAAAGCAGAATGTGGTAAATCCTTAGAGTGTTTTATTTGTATTTATGAATAATTCATAGATTGACAGTATTGTTGCCACAGATCGTGAATAACACCATTGTTTCGCCCTACATTTATACCCTACACTCAGTAGCCAGCATATATTTTTTTGTTTTATCAAAGAGTTTACAAAATGAGATATAGAAGTAAACAAAATCAAGAGCTGAATTAATTTATTCAAATCCTTTCAATTAATCGTTTGTCCGTTTGTTTGGATATACAGTGCCTCACAAAAGTATTCGGAATGTAATATTTCCATTTCCGTCATACTTTATTTCCACAATCAAGTCAGAAAATGTTAAATTTGGTTTCATCGCTAAATATTACTTTGGATCAAAACTCAATTACATGGTTTTTTTGCTTCTCCGCGACCTCTAAACGCTTCTTCCGGTTCTTCGCACTGATAAGGGGTTTGACACCAAATTCGATTGAAATTTTGTGCAACAGTGAAAGGTAATAAGCCAATCAGAAGATATGAATACTTTTTATACATAATAATTTAGATTAAAAATATACATTTTAATTATCTTTCAGAAAAATTGAAATTCCGAATACTTTTGTGAGGCACTGTAGTTGGATTATTGAAATACATTTCAATGGAGCCAATGGGTGAATTTTAATAGAACAAATACCAAGGACTACTGTAAAAGTAGATAGATATAATACTAAGCAGGATTGCCATACTTCGGTATTTTTCAGCCCACTTTCGTACATTCAAACTCAACTTTTCTTCAGTGAAAAGTCTCATTAAAATGTGTCTTACCAATTATTGCATTACAAATAAAAAATTATTAAAATAAAGTCACAATACATAGCGCACAAATGAGTCTCCTAAGACCGATCATGATTGTTACGCTCTCAGTGACCATAATTTCATTTTTTTATTTTTTGTTAAATTACGAGAAAATGCTGCCAGCCATAATTTTCACTCCACATCGCAACAAAACGAAAAGCAAAATTCCGTTCAGTGAATGCTGCCGTTTGGAACTCTGACAATGTTCGACTGCGTTCAGTGCTGTCGCAGTCCTTCGTCGCTTTCATTATTGCTTCTTCCTTTTCATCAGTAATGAGTTTGCGTTGCGCCGTTTAGTCGGACACTTCACGGCCTGTCGCCTACAGTTTCTAGAAAATTCAACGCTCGTTGTACGGTTTAATTGAGGCGAATAATTTAATAAGTGCATCTTCATAGTCATCAGCATAATTATAATCATAAATTTAATGGCAACAAACACGCATAGCATAGCAAGTGGCAAAGTGACTGACCGATGCTGTTGCATGTTTTGCTTTCATAAATCAGTCGCATCGCTTAGAAACGTATGGCTATGTGGGAATGGTCAGCATGTGAAGTAAGCTAAAAACATGTTTGTCATAGGAAATCTTTGTTTCTAGAATTTCATTCGAGGGTAGGGGAATATTTGTGCAACCTACACCTACATATTTGCAAACCACAAAAATATTTGTATTAAACAGCTGGGGTTTTGTAGCCCCCGTAATGCCTCATGGTTGCGGCACTGCATTGCAACATTGAGTGCACTGTTCAATACATTTCTACTTTATACTAAACTAGCTGGCCCGGCGAACTTTGTGTCGCACGATATTTGTTGTTTTTTTTTATAATGAAATACGCGAAGAAAACCAACTAAAGGAAAAGGGGGAGCTACTGTTTAACGCAATGGAGGCCCACAAATAAGCAATGTTGCTGCTAAGTTTCAGTAAAGAAATGAACTGCGTTTGAACCAGATTTAAATTATATGAGTGGTGCCACGCCCCCCCTTATTCAATACCCGCACAACGCCCTCTGTCTGAAAGATATGAAAAAATGGTGGGTTCGTACTAAGTTTCATTGCTGAGCGACTTATACTTCAGCGGAAAATTTGGATCACAAAAATGTGCCACACCCCTTGTCCAACATATCTTAGCAGTAGAATGACTCATTTATGGGATGACGGGGTACTAAATTTCAGTGTTGTATAACTTACAGTTTCGAAAATATTCTTTATTAAGATTTGGATTGTATGGGCGATGCCACGCCCCTTTGTTCAATAGCCTCACCATTCCCTCTATCGAAAGATATGAATACATGGTAGGTTCGTACTTAATTTTATTGCTGTGCGACTTATACTTCAGCGGAAAATTTGGGTCACAAAAAAATGTGCCGCGCCCCTTTTCCAACGCATGTAATATCTTACTAATAGAATGACTCATCTATCGGGCGACGGGGTACGAAATTAAGGTGTTGTATAACTTACAATTTCGAAGATATTCCATTACTATGATTTGGCTTGTATGGGTGGTGCCACGCCCCTTGTCCAATTACTCGCCGCATTCGCTCTGCCGAAGGACATGACAAAATAGTAAGTTCGTAGTGAATTTAATTAATGTCTGACTCGTGGTTCCAAAGTTATCGTCTGAAAATGTTCAGAATTCATTGTCAAATATGGCAGGAATTTTCCTACTTTTCCAGTAGATTTTCCCCAATTTTCTTTTCACACGATCCTGAACTGACTCGATACGAATCCAACAAAAAAACTCTATGAAAATCGGCCAGTTCGTTTGAGCGTGATTCGCTTACACACATACATCCACTTTCTTTTATAGAAGAAGAAGAAAAGATGACGAGCTTCTAACTGCTTTCGTTACATATTTAACAAAATATGAAATGAAAAAAATATTTTACAATAAAAAAAACTTTTTTCTGGGCACGAGAATTTGCCGAAAGACAAAATTATACCCTATTCAGACAGTCAGCTAAATTGTGCAATTAAGACATCTTCTCAATTCATCCTCAATTAGCTCTAAATTGAATTCAATTTGTCTTCCACACATCTCAATTTAGCTAATTGCAATTAACTTTCTTCCATCAAGACAGAAACATGTTCGATAACATTTTCAATAGCGGCTAAATTAAGGTTAAAGCTAAATTGAGGTGTTTGAACAGCAAAAGCGATAAACTCGATTAAAAACTAAACTAGCTCAATTTATTTGGGTGTCTGAACAGGACATTAGGCCACAAAGACCGATATTTTTAAGAATTTGAGGAAAATGCAGCGATTCAGTTTTATGGTTTTTTAGCTGAGGGAATCATAGCAGCAAAAATCAAAAACCGAAGAGCAAAGCAAATAAAAACATTCTAAATCCTTCGTTCGTTGAAATCTCTTACTACCAAAGGCATAAAGAGAACTTCAAATGAAGTTAGCATATTCAAGCAAGTCTAGAGCGAAAAAACAAGAATATTCTCCCAGTAATTTTTCTATGTAAATCGAATTAACTCAATCATTTGGCTGTGATAACAATGCTAATTTGCTTATTTGGGGTTGAAATCAGCCTCCGATACACTTCTTCGAGTCCTGCACAAATTTGTACTTCAACAAATCTGAACTAATCACGTCTCTACACATTATTGATGACTTAATGCTTACAGGCAGATAGCTTAAGTGTACATAAGGCAATCTTATCAACACAAAAATAAACAACTAAAAACACTAAAACATAAACTCTCAAATCGCCTAGTCGAATATAAATCGCCTGCTTTGCTGCCTTCCCACGATATTTCGTAAAATTTATCACCTTTACATATAAAAACGTACTTGATGTGTTTGTGTTTTGTGTTTCATGCGCGAAAATTCATCAGTCTCCTTTTAAGCCGTTGCTTCAACTTTTTTGCCTTCGGTTTCGTTACTTTATTACGCTCGCATATCCATCAGCGTAAGCTTCGGTGGGCGTGGGCGTGGGCACCATGCCGCAATCAATGGCAACGACTAATGGTGCGGGCCGAATATTTCGAGTATGCTGGCAAGTGAGTTTCGGCAGTGCAGGGCCGGGCAGCACATGGCACAATGTCCCATAATAAATGACAATTTTAGGCTAAATAAATTGTTGCCATCGTATCGTCGTTGTGCATCGCATCCTTATTGTGTAATCTTGTGCGTGTTTTGCTTGCACTTTTATTGTTGTCACTTCGGTTGGTTGGCTGGTGCTGGTTCGGCTGAGGGGCGGACGCGCCGGCAAATTTAGCCGTTTGCAATGTTTGAATAATGTTGAGTGTGTTTACATATTATCGGTGACATTTTTCCGAGTTTCGAATTTATTCGAGCATGAAATGAAACTGTCAGCGACGGCATTAGCAACAACTGAATGCTGACTGCACTGCACTCCGGTTGCTGGCAGATGCACCGAAGCCAGGACAGTGCATACTCGTACAGCAAATACGTATTCGTTCAATCGGTAAGTGAAGTCGAGTCGAGTCGAGTTGAGTTGAGTTTTGGAGTGTGAAAATTATGAATGACAAATGTGACAAAATTTTGCTAAAATGTATACAACAGGTATGTAATTCTAAGTAATTTGAGATGGGTTGCAATTGCAATGAGAGTTGAAAGTTTGTGTACATGTGAAACGTTCTTTTATGTATAAATCCTCAACACTATTAATTGTCATGGAAACATTTGTTGAGAGTGAAATGATGATAAACAAATGACTCAGCTATTTAGTTGTGTTGTCAGATAATCCATTCAGAACAATTTTCGATATGATTTCTTACACTAACCACCACAGCCAGAAATTTATGGAAATTTGTAAATTTTCTCATACCGACCTTTGCAAAGATTTTCCACTGTAAAAAATCAACCTTCTGGATTTCTAAGACATTTTTATATGTTTTTAAGTTTAGAGTTGACTGGGTGACTTTATTATACCAGGTTCGGACTGAGTTTTCAGAGGCTAAGGAAATATACTTAGATTCCTCTTGGATACTGGGCTTACCGACGAACTGTGAGATCCAAGAAGGGGGCACAATAGATATCTTAGGTCACAGTGCACTTTCCCCGCCAATAATAATAAATAATAATAAAGTTGAAAGTTGAACGATTCATAAATTTTACTAATTCTAAAAAATTCTTTACGATTTCATTACAGAATTTCCTTAAAAATTTCCTATTGAAAAAATTCTATTTTGCATTGTTTTAAATTTTAAAAATATATTTTAAAAAATCAGACAGTTTTACGTTACAAAATATTTTGGCTGCATTTTGATATTAAATTTTGTACCTAACATTCTTGAAAAGAAGTTCAGGCGCCAGTCAATTAGTAACAGAATTTCCAACAATCCAACTTTCCAAAAATTTAAAAACAAAAACAAAAAATTCAATAATATTTGTAATGTTTTTATTTTATTTAGCTCTAAAAAATACTTCAAGTCACAGAAAATTGTCTTTCAGAAAGCCATACAAAAAATAATAATTAAAAAACAAAATTCACAAATTTTGACTAACTTGGGCACTTTAGTGTTAATCCTTGCGCTACAGGTTTTTACTGGAGAAAGTTGAAATTTTAAATTTTACGTCTAGCAACCACATCGTTTTGGCTGTAATAATTACGTAGACATAAAACTTTTTACGCATAACGAAAATTTGAATATTTCTTCATTTAATTCAGCCAGAATTAAACAAAGAAAATTATCTAAATTGAAACAAAACGTCAAATTAAAAAGTTATCTAAAGTTTTCTGCTTCTTCTTCCTTTACTATGTCAAGATATATCATTCCAACCAAACCAAACGTGAATACTTCTCTTCTTTAACCCTTTCCGACATGAAAATAACAGCTCGCTTTATGAATTGTATGGGCTGCAATCCAATATATTGGACATTGTGACTGAAAGGGTTAAACTTAAATATTTAGTTTATTCATTTCGTATTTTTCCTAAAACTTCAAACTATTCTAAAGAGCAACAACAAAATCGTCCACAAAGTAGCATGTTGCCATATGGCAACAAAATAGCGAAAGGGTTAATGACCTCAATGGGACAAAATAAACTACAATGGTTAGCCACCGCGCTTAAAGTTTTGCCCCCAACTTTCAATATGGAATATTGTGAATAGTGAAGTGTGAAAATCAAAACAAAAAGCTCAATGTATGATTTCAATATTTTTGTGTTTGAATAACACAGAGCAACAAAATCGACATTATTTTTTTTTTCTGAAATCAAACCATACTTTTCTAAAGGATTTTTGGACGCTGATCTCAACTGCGTACTTAGTTTTTTGATTGTTTGAGCGGCTTAGGAAATATTGATGGTTTTCCTCGGAGGGCGTTTTCCATGTTTTTTGACCATTATACGCATGCAGCTCCTACAAACCTGAAATCTAAAATGCCATTTTTTTAACATAGATTAACAATACTCTAACTATGTATTTAAAATTTAAAACATTAAAATCGGTTCAAATTTGCAAGAGTTATTCATTTGCAAAGTCAAATTTTCAGTTGCTTTGCAAGATTGCGAATACACAAAACAATTTTTCTTACAAAAAATATATATTGTCATATAATGAAAGAAGAATGTTGGGGCTTTCAATTAAAAAAGAAATTTTTGAAATACGATGTTTGTAATAGAGTATGTATACAAATATGTAAGTTCTCCATTGATAAATTCAGCAACAAAAGCAAGGATTTACTTTTGAGCTATAATATCGGAGCACACTTTTAGGCAGCAGTATGAAAATGCGCACATTTATCAAATGCCCTTGATTCATAAAATTTTCAGCTTTGATTTTGATTTTGTTTGCGCCCTAAAAATATGTCGCAGTGAAATATGGAAAAACAGCAAGTAGTTTGCTAAGTGTGTGTGTCTGAGATTTTTACTTGTGTGATGCAACTCTTTTTAGAATAGCTTCTACAGTAATGAACCAATTCAAATTTTGTTAATGCCCTTGAAAAGACAAATATTGACGCTTGCGAAAATACTTTAGCTACTTTCATCAATGACGCGAAAAGCATTAGGAAATTTCAATACAAACACGTGTTCAGAAGATGAAGTCGCATTTACACTCTAATGAGCATAGGCCGGGAATGACACATACAATAAAAAAATCTGTTCTATAAGTTTAAGTTACAACATTACACTATACATTGCACACTAACTCCTAGTTGAAAATTGCAACACCGATTTTAAATGAATTTTTATGAAAAATTCGCGAAAATTGAACTTTGAAGGGCCATAGCCATGTTAACCCTTGACCAATCGAAATCGACTATGGTCAGAATTATAGCTTGAGGATTCGTTATTGTGTCATACAAAAATTATCGTGTTTTTCAACATATTACAAATGCAATAAAAATTCAAAGATGAAAAAACGTGGAAAACACCTCCTAGCAAAAACCACCAATAACTTACAAACCGCTCAAACAATCAAAAAACTAAGTACGCAGTTGTGATCAGCGTCCAAAAATCCTTTAGAAAAGGTTTACTAGAACTCGGAAAAATTTTGGCTGTTGCTCAGTGTAATTAAATGGAAAACCAAGCACGCACCCTTTAAATTTTCAAAAATGTCGCAAAGTTTCTAATGGAAAGTAAAATCGAAATAATTGAGCATAATTTTATGTTTACAGACGCGCCAACAAAAAGTCTGGCGTTGTTTACAGCTAGCACGAAAAACAGCAACAACACCGAAAACGAAACAACTTGAATATTTTCACTTATGCCAACGCATAAGTGGAAGCGCGCATTTTTGCCTCTCTGCATTTGCGAAATAATTAAAATACAATTTAATTTATATGCAGAACAAAAGTAACCACCAGGCGGCAACCAGCCGAAGCTGAAGTCAACACCACACAAGGTTTTTCGCACATGTGTGGTTGAGTTTTGGGATACACATATGTATGTGTGTATGTATTGGTGTACACTCGTTCGTTGAGTAAAATAATTGCGAAAACAAGTCATATGCGTCTTCGTACATTTGCACTTAACATAATTTAAAGCGGCAACAAAGTAGTGAAATATGCAGATGAGCAACTTTCAAGGGAGTTCAGTGGGCGGTAGGCAGACAGCAAGCAAGACGAGCTTTTTATCCGTAACGTTATTCTCACAATCAGAATTCACCCCACAGCGTTTTCCATTTGCAACTTATTTTGCAATTTTGTGGAATTTTAAGAGTCGCAAAACACTAAGGAAAGTTGTTTTCTCAGTATCTTGAGTTTACCAATTTATAGTTTCGGAGGACATTCTGAGAAACAACAATGTTTCCATGTGAGCAAAGATGATGAGTTTCATATTTCAATGAAAAGCTGTATGGAATTAATAAGTTGTGTTGTCTAAGTTAAAACTGACTAATTAAAATAGAGCTTAGCTAACACCTACAACTCCTGAGTTCATTAAGCTCCAACCACTGAATGTACGACTGACCTTTAATTCCTTTTGAGTGGCGAACACAGGATTTTTCGGAGGGGACTTCCGTGCATAACTTTTGAGCCCAATTGACCATTTAAAGTCATATTTGCGACTCATAATTAAAGTAAAAAACAGCTAATGAGTTTTAACGCCCCAGAGGTTAGAATATTCGGCATATTTCCATTTATGTATTTTCCACAATATTTGTTCCTAACATACTGAAGAGTTATCTCCAACAAGAAGGCATTCGCTATGAGACTTTTTTTGTGCTCTGAATGAAAGTGCATCTCATACCTCTCCCAACCTATATTCAACCTTTAAGGGGCTCTTGATCTCCTTTAGCCGATTCGTTGCTTTTATAAGGCGAAACATGTGCGACAGCTCGAGTTCTAGTAGGTCAATCTCATTCTACATTCTACTAACTAAAGTAAAGAACGGGAAATCGAAAATTTTAAGTTTTTTCGGCAACTTGTTCTTCTATTTTAGAATCACCGGCATGCTGGCCTCCTCACGTTGAGGCCGACAGCTACAAATTTAAAGTACGTCAGCAGTAAACAGTAATGATGTCAGCCTGGAGATAAAGGCGAAGGATTACTCCTGTCAAAAGGTGCTACTACCGTCTCGGACTCTCTCTCTCTTGACAGATAAAAGTTGCACTCTATAAGACAATTCTTCTGGGAGTCTCGGTAGGAAATGCACTTCTCAAAATCTTCGCCCTTTTTGTATTGGCAACGACTATCGAATACGAACTAAAGAGCTGCATAAAAGGTTCTATTAGGCACACTTCACTACTGTACAGTACTGTCAAGTACTGTACTTCAGTGTCGCGTTGACAGCGAACTCAAATGCTCAATAGTTATATTCTGCAACAAAGCAAGCACTACATCATTCGAAAACCTTTTCGCTACAGCAGCGACAGTGCTTTTGTTCTGTTGGGAAGCAAAACATCAAAACAGAAAGCTAGAATGATGTTAAGTAACGGTAAATCACAGCAAGCACACCGAGTGAAGTAGAACTTCTACTTCACACGGAGTGAAACAGAACTTCTACTTCACACCAAATGAAACAGACTTAAATAAATATCGAAAAAAAACATGTTTTAAACCTGCGTTTTTTTTACATTTATGTTGTTGTAATGCTTGAAATGCAGCCCAGATTTCATACAAAATACCAAAAACAAACATCAGCTACTCCGATCGTGCCAAACAAAACACCGTATGCTTGAAAATGTTTTACTTCAGTGCTTCACTTCAGTGTTTTTCTACTTCAGTATTGTTCTACTTCCGTGTTGTTCCACTGCAGTATTGTTCTACTTCAGTGTTGTTCTACTTCCGTGTTGTTCCACTGCAGTATTGTTCTACTTCAGTGTTGTTCTATACTTCAAGGTGCTTGAAGTTCTATTGTCGTTTCGTGCAGTATTCGTATGAATATCAAAAGCTTTCTTCACTGCAGTGCTTGTTTTGTAGTGAAAGTGAAGAAGAGCGACAGTATCTGAGAGCAGAGCGATGGCTTGCAAGTCATTTTTATAGTGCTTTCGCCGCTCTTTAATACGAACCAACAACGAGCTCTATAAGCTTTTTAAAGGCAAAGGCACGATCGAGAATCAACACTCTGGCTTGGCCATGTCTCCCGTATGAACAATGAAACACCGTCGAAAAAGTTGTTCGACGCCACAGTTCATGGTCAAGTAAACCGGTAACGGGTTGTTATGGCCATTTAAGTAATTGAATCATTAAAATGTTTTCTTATTTGCAACATTTATGCATTAAACTTCAATTAAGTTCATTACAACTTATTTACAAAAATTTGCCATTTGTTATTTGTATAAAATTTGGAATTATTTGGTTTTCATTTAATTTGTGTTTGTTATTTTTATTTGACTGAATGTATGAATTTACTATTGATTTAAAATTAATTGTATTTATAGTTCATTGCATTTATTTATTGTATAACATTTGATTTAATTATGTTTTTAATATTCAAATTAAAATTCGTGCAAATTCCTGCAGTATTTAATCAAACATTATGCAAAGCCATGTTTTTCCTTTATTTGTAGATTATTTAATTAAAAAACCAAATATAATTAAATTTGTTTTGAATACTAATGCAATGAGATAAATACAAATTCAGCAAAATTTCATTAAATCAATTAATTTTAATAGGACATCAACAAACAAAAACCAACAGAACAACGTTATGTCAACAGAGTTTTTATTGTTATGCATTGACATATACACGAGTATGTACTTAGTGCATAAAATTTAAGCAACTTTTCGTGCAGATGACATGCCGCATGAAAAGCAAGTTTCAATTCAATTTTTCAATTTTTTTTCAATTAAATTTTTAATGCTTTGAAGTGACATTGTTTGGCTGAAGCGAGTCCATTTCGTCCATAAGTGAACACAAATTATTTCATCAATCACAGCAAACTCCGAGCCATTATTGTTATATATTTCAAATCAATCAATCGTTCGCCACTTTCAAAGAATTTAGTCATTCAAATTTTGTGTCACCGAAAACGATTTCAATTCGTTAATTTGCGCTGTTTTCGGAAATATGAAACACTTGCTGCATATAATGAAAAATAATTTTACCAAAATATTGTCGGCACTTTGTGGTGAATTTTACCGAAAATTTGCATTTTGAGTTTGACCTGCAAACGGTTGCCGGCAAATAGCTTTAATTAAAATATTGCATGTGTGCTGGCCAAAACACAGTAACAGCAAACAACATAACACAACAATTTGCATTTTATTAAGTCAATTTGCATGGAAATCTTTTGAAATGAGAATTTACATGTGGCGCGGCCCGGTGTGCACAATCGATTTATGCGCAAATGTGCACAGAGTAATGCATGTGTAATACGACTATGTGTGCGTGTAATGGCATACAAACATATGTGGCAACAGCAGTGAGAGCAGAAAACGACCGCAAACGCAACAGCAGATATAAATAAAGTAAAATCCATCCAACAGTGCGCAGAATATTTTAAATTTCCATGCGCAAGCCGGGCTTTCTGCGTTGCGCTGTTGCAGCATTGAATCAAACATGAGGCAGCAACAGATTTTACACACAATTGGTTTCATTCTTACAGGTTCAGTCGCCCTCAATACATAGTACAGCGGGTGCGCGCTAGCTTCTCAAGCCACAGGCCCTGTGTTCGATTCCTGGCTAGAGCTGGTGAAACAGTCGTCTACTCGTCTCTGACGTCAGGAATTTTTTTTTAAAAGCACTTTGAAATATCAAGGCACTCAATTGAAATTTCAAGTCAATGAAATTTTCCATATCCTCTAGAGGGAAGTATTAAATTTTGTATATGTTAAACTAATAAAGTTAGAAGGACGAAATACAAGGTTGTGGTAGTGTACATATTAGTCCTTACGATATAAATTAAAAAAAAAAAACTATTGGAAATTTCCAAGGATATTTAAGGATCAAATTTTGAAATTATATTTTCAAAACCTGTTCGTCCTTTTTCACCAAAACATTAAATTTTCTAGGATTCTAAGGATTTTCTCTTTCATCTAATACCCATATTATTATTCTACAATGCACTCAATTTTTTAAATAATTTTTTGAAATAAACATGTCCTTGAATTTTCAAAGTCCTTTAAAAAAATCCTGACGTCAGAGAGAAAAACTAAAAACGCACTTTACTACATTTGGTCCCTAGTTTCGCGAGTATATCGATTTTTTGTGTGTTTTGAAATTTTTTATTTTTGTCGCACTGTGCTATAAGATGAAGTTATTCATAAGCATCTCCACGCCAGCATCCATTTTATAAAATTTATTTCTTTATTTTATTTACTAATACAGCGCATACATTCTTTTTCATTATGTACTTTTCTCGCTTAGCTCGTTTCGGTTGCTGGAAACATGTTCTTGAAAACATTTTGACAAAATCTACAACTTGCTTCTCAGCCATTTCAGCGGCTCTCGACTCCGCTTCTTGGCGATCGCGGTGCCTTTCGTCTTTGCGTCGCCGCCAAAACTTGCATCATCCACCGACCACATATTGAGTGTGGCCGGCCGGTGTGCATTGATGAAGGGATTCAGCACCGCCGCCACGTCCTGGGGATTATTCAAGTGCACATGATGCGTGCCCTCGATGGTGTGCATCTCGAAGTGTGCATTGTTCTCGCGCAGCACCCCAATCACCTCAATCATATCCGGCAACTCCTCATTTATGAACTGAGATCTTGAACCTTTCACCACTAAATACGGCACATTACGTATGCGCCGAGCCAATTCCACTGTCAGCGGCCACGAGCCATCGAACTCTATGTTGAATTTCACTTTGCCATCGCGCGAGAAATAATACTTATCCGGATACTTCTGTGACTTGATTATGTTGCGATCGAGTAGGTACTTGCAGTTCTCTATATCCACCGACCTATATGAGCCTTCGTAGAGAACGCGTTCCAATTCGGCGTACGTGTACGACGGTGGCTCGTGCAGCGCCAGCTTATCCAGTCGATCATCTTCGACCAGCGTCTTGTTGATTTTTGAAGCCAGCTGTTCCATCTTGACACTGCGATTCGATGGACAGATGATGTCGATTTGTATCAGCAGATCTACAGTGCGCGGATACATGGAGGCGTACAGAAAGCTGACATTGGCGCCCATGGAGTGGCCGAGCAGCGACACCTTCTGCCACTTGTACTCTTTCATCACGCGCTGAATTATGTGCAGATGGTCGCGTACATGGTAGACCATGCCTTTCGGATACTTCGAGGAGCGTCCGTGTCCGGGAAAATCGATACACAGTACGCCGATATGTGTGGGCAACAGTGGAATGAGTGTGTCCCAGGTGCCGAGATTGTCCAGCCAGCCATGCAAAGCCAATATGGGACGGACATCGCGGTTGCCATACCAACGTCCTTCGATATAGCCCCAGGGCACTGAGATGCGTATGTCCTGCACCTAAATGAGATGAAAAAGTGTCAAAATGAAAGTCACATTTTAATGGTACTGACAGATTTTAATTAAATTATCCAATTAACCCTCTAACCAACCAAGAGTTATTTAACTTAAAACCGCATAATATTTGTTTAAGATCATTTCTACACCAAATTGTTGTAAATTTGAAAAAAAAAAAAGGAAAACAAATCTATTTTAACCTTCACACTGTCACCAATTTTTATATACGGAAACCGTCACTATTAACATATGTTAATATTTTTCTTCTCATCCGTTTTATAAAGACAACTTTCATTTTTTGAGCTAAGTTGGTAAGCAAAAACATAAAATGGACTGTGCTAAAGAGATTTTAGGTTCACGTGTGGAAGGGGGAAAAGGGATGAATGGGGTTTCAGCCCCTACAATGTGGGCGAATTTGTTGCTTTTTTTTAAGAAATGCCATAAAAAATGCATTTTCAAATATATTTCAACAAATTTCGTATTTAAGACTTTTAGGTAATACTACATCACATATCCAAATTTGAACGAGATCGGTCAACTATATCATATAGCTGCCATAGAAACGATCGCTCAAAAATGCGATTGGTACAAAAGGGCTAAATTGGTAACAATTGGTGCATTTTCAAAAATATTTTCATCAAATTTCGTATTTAAGACTTGTAGGTAATACTACATCACATATCCAAATTTGAACGAGATCGGCCAACTATCAGTTTACAAATGCACCAATTGTTACCAATTTAGCACGTTTGTACAAATCGCAATGCAACACATTTTCGAGCGATCGTTTCTATGGCAGCTATATGATATAGTTGGCCGATCTCGTTCAAATTTGGATATGTGATGTAGTATTACCTAAAAGTCTTAAATACGAAATTTGATGAAAATATTTTTGAAAATGCACCAATTGTTACCAATTTAGCCCTTTTGTACCAATCGCATTTTTGAGCGATCGTTTCTATGGCAGCTATATGATATAGTTGACCGATCTCGTTCAAATTTGGATATGTGATGTAGTATTACCTAAAAGTCTTAAATACGAAATTTGATGAAAATATATTTGAAAATGCACTTTTTATGGCATTTCTTAAAAAAAAGCAACAAATTCGCCCACATTGTAGGGGCTGAAACCCCATTCATCCCTTTTCCCCCTTCCACACGTGAACCTAAAATCTCTTTAGAACAGTCCATTTTATGTTTCTGCTTACCAACTTAGCTCAAAAAATGAAAGTTGTCTTTATAAAACGGATGAGAAGAAAAATATTAACATATGTTAATATGTAACCAAAATAGGGGTAAAAATTTTCATTTGTAAAAAAAAGATGGAAAAAATTAAATTTTTAGTTTTCTGATTACATATATAGAAAGAGGTTGACAAATTGGCCACTGAGCCGAAGCCGCATGAAAATCGGACTTAAACCCAAAAAGTTATAGCAAAATCAAAATTGAAATATTAACATATGTTAATAGTGACAGTGTGAAGGTTAAACGGAATTTTCAATTCAGGTGTAAGTTCCCTAAGACACTCTTACCAGTTAAGAATGAAGCTTTAAACACGATCACGGGTTATCGATCAGTCAGCAAGTTAATTGAATAAAAACAACTTCGTGTTTTACTGCTTGAAAGGTTGAGAAGCTCTTCTCTGTGGTTGTATTAGCAACATTCCATAACAAATTTATTAATTTTTATACTCGGACGCTGTATTTTAGTGTTTCTCTATGAGAGGACATAGAAACTTTTTACGCATAACGAAATTTTGAATATTTCTTCATTTACTTCAGCCAAAATTAAATAAAAAAAGTATCTACATTGAAAGAAAACGTCAAATTAAAAAGTTCTATAATTTTGTCTGCGTCTTCTTCCTTTACTATGTCAAGATATACCATTAAATAAACGTATATACTTCTCTTCTTTAAACTTAAATATTCAGTTTATTAATTTTATATTTTTTCTAAAACTTCAAACTATTCTAATGACCAAAAAAAATGTATTCTTGCAATCATAGAGGATGCAGACGTCTACAAAGTAGCATGTTGCCATATGGCAACAAAATAGCGAAAGGGTTAAACAAATCTGTTAAGTTCATAAGTTCAGAAGTTTTCAGGCTCAAAACCTCGAAACCAATCAAAAACTTGTAGCGTTTGCTTTAAAGTTCAGGACACTCGCTAAATGGTTTTGAACAATTGCAAAGACAAAAAAATATTCTCGTTTTGGATTTTGTGGTACCCACCAAATTCTTGCAGATAATGCAATAAATAATAAATATTTTTTCAATTTTTTTTTAATTACAAAAAAATTAAATAATATTTACGGAAAAATACAAAATTATCACTCATTAAAAAGAAAGGGTTTTGATCACACGCACCCAATTCGTAGACTTCAATTAGAACACAAACTTTCCCTGATATCACTGCAAATTATTGGAAATTATTTTGGGGACTCACTTATACAAATTTTAACTTCTAAAATCATAAATAAACCGTAGCTTTTACTTAAGATGATAAATAGGTGAAGTTGCTCTCAGTCAACTTGCGGGTCGAAAGGGTTAATGGTATATCGAACCTTAAAAATGCACTTTTAACGGTATAAGTTTCCGTTACGGTTTAAAAAAATTTCACTCAATTTAAAACCCTTGAAAGTTTACAGTTTTCTGACTGACTAATTAGAATATTGACCTTAAATTCGATTTTACTCAAATTAGAATACAGTTTCTATCTAAAAATATTTTATAAAGATACAAAAATAATTGAAACCCTAAATGACACACATTTTTAATATATTTTTTGCATTTTTAATATAATTATTTTTCATGTTTTTGCATTTTTTTATATTTTTGTTTCATTTTAGTTTTTTATATATTTATTAATTATAATTTATTTTACCAAATATTTCCAAACATTTTATCTTAATTTCATTCGGCATCTTCGTTTACATGTAAGCTAACTAACCTTCCTACATAGACCATCCTTCTATGTCCAACAACTGCATTGCAATATTTTTTGAAACTTGTACACTTTAGGCAGTGAAATTCACCAATTGAATTTCTTTTCACTTTAACATTGTTTTCAATATCACTCAACAAAGAAATGTTCTCTCAGAAGCCATTTGATGTCCGCAAGTACAGCGCTGTCAACTTATCATTCGTCTTAAGCCATTCAAAACCCAACTCGGTACATATGCAACGAACTAATGAGACCTTTAAAACCGCAGCCAGACGTTCGACAATAGTTCATTTATACTTTCGTTGCACTTTGCCCCCGTTCCCGACTATCTTATCGAGCAGCTACACACAGTTTTGGTATCTTTGCGTCAAGTCAGCTGTGGTCGCCCAAACGCTCAGCTGTTGCCTCTCTCTTGTGCCCATTTCTACTCACACGTACTGACAGCTCAGCGCGCACAGAACAGAAAACGAGAGCGTCCGTGTGCGTTTTTACACTTTGCGCCGTTCGGTCGCCAGTACTCACCTCCCTTAGCGTAGATTTTGGCATTGTACGCTGGCTGTGGAATTGATTTTTAACTGTTTTTAGGAATGTAAATGCAGAAATGTTTGCCAAAATTTATAGTTTTGGCTGAAGCACATCAAGTCACCACTCTGCCACCAGCCTCAGAGTTAGTAGAACATTTTCAACAAACCACTCAACGCTGATCTATGAAAGCGGCAGTGAAATAACACAACACAACGACACCAAATCAAGACAACAACTGAGGTGAATTTTTGCTTTGCCGACTGTTAATGCCGAGTGCAGAGCATTCGGTGAGAATTTTATGTTCATAAGTTGATAAATTTTGTGCGACTGCTGTTTGCGCTCTTCAATGAGTTGTGTGAAAGAGATTTGATTTTTTGTTTTGCAACTTGTTTATTTATGATTAGAACTTTTCAAGTGGATAACTTTAAATCAAAGTTTTCAACATATGTATTTAATGAGATGTGGCCGATGTGCATTTGTGGGACTGTAACACTTCGTTCAATAATGTGTGTGACTAACTAATTAAAACACATTTTTTTACCAAAATTCGTTTTTATTCATCAACATAGTCCCCTTTTAGGGAGATACAATCATTCCAACGCTTTTCCAATCTTTCGATACCGCCTTTGTAGAACGATTTTTCTTTGCCTTCAAAATAGGCGTTAGTTTCGGCGATTACTTCATCATTTGAGCCAAATCTCTTACCACGGAGCATCTTTTTGAGGTCTGCGAAGAGCCAGTAGTCGCTGGGGGCCACAACTGGAGAATACGGGGGATGAGGAAGCAATTCGAAGCCCAATTCATGCATTTTTGCCATCGTTTTCATCGACTTGTGACACGGTGCATTGTCTTGGTAAAACAACACTTTTTTCTTCTTCATATGGGGCCGCTTAATCGCGATTTCTTCTTTCAAATGTTCCAACAACGCTATATAATAGTCGCTATTGATTTTTTTTCCTTTCTCAAGATAGTCGATGAATATTATTCCGTGCACATCCCAAAATACTGACGCCATAACCTTGCCAGCCGATGTTTCTGCCTTTGGACGCTTTGGGCGGCTTTCACCGGTTGCATGCCACTCAGCAGACTGCCGATTTGACTCTGGAGTGAAATGGTGGATCCATGTTTAATCCATTGTGATGTACCGACGCAAAAACTCCGACTTGTTGCGCGTAAACATGTCCAACCAGCTCTTTGAATCATCGATTCGTTGTTGTTTTTGCTCCGGTGTGAGCAAACGCGGCACCCATTTCGAAAACACCTTTTTCATAACCAAATGTTCGTGTATTATGGTGTGTACACTGCCTGCTGATATCTTGAGAATGTCAGCAATCTCCCCCACTTTCACTTTACGGTCGGACATAATGATTTTCAGTGTTTTTTCAACGTTTTCCGGAATAACAGCGTCATTTGGCCGTTCAGTAGATGGAATGTCATCGGTGTCTGTAAGACCACGTTTGAATTCGGCATACCAATAACAAATGGTTCTTTTTGATGGAGCAGAGTCCGAATAATGTTTTTCAAGCCATTCCTGGCATTGAACAGTATTTTTTTTCATTAAAAAACAATGATAAATCAGCACACGGAATTGCTTTGAATTCATTTTTTTTGAAAACTCAAAAGTAGTGTCACTTAAAGCACTGTAACTTGTAAACTAATGGTCGGATTGACATATAATTTTGACAGTAAGCCTAAAAAGGTTCACAATTTCGAAAAAAATATTGATTTAGTATTAGTACCGCCATCTATGTGTCAGTCACACACATTATTGAATGAAGTGTTAAATTAACATTATTTCGGTCACTGTCAGTTAACATAATTTCGTAATCAAATCGATCAAGTACTCAATATTTAATAAACATTTCACTAAGAACGCTTTTCTTAACATTAACATTACATTTCATAAACTATGAGCCTCAACCAGCTTCTGGTGGCAAATTCCCAAAAGTCAAATTAACATTATTTTGTTCAATTTAAATTTTAAATGGAATTTATGAATTAATTTAAAAAAAATAAACAGCAAACAAAAACTTCCATAAACCCCAAACAAGATCAAATCTTTTGACGAAAGCAAAACCTGAGTGAAATTCCAAAAATTTCGAAGCAAACCTTAGACCCCCAAGTGCCAACATATACAACAGACACTGTCAGATGACACATACACACATTCACATACATAAACACTTATGAGCGGGTGTCGAATGAAATTTTAAACATTTCCAACACGCCTTCGGCTTCGACGTGCCACAAAGAAAGTTGATGCAAGAGAAAATCCGCCAGCGCGAAGACAAAAGCCAAACAAACAAAGAAAAACCGAGTTAGACAAGTCAAAGTGGGTTAATTTAGGCGACGGTGCTGCGTTCGAGTGCGTGCACTGCGCAAATTGGCCTAATGACTGTCGATCCAATTTGGCAGGTGGCTGCGTGTCTGTGCACTTCCGCCACGCCCCACAAAGACCAGCCGGGCGTTGAGTAGTTGACATGCATTGCAAGCGTCTCGCACTCATCGCTGCTCCTATTCAGCGCCCGCCCCGGTCCCCCCGTCCACGTGACGACGGTCATTTGTTCTCTGTTGTTTTCCTTTCGTTCTATTCCTTTTTCAATTTTTATGCTTGTGCGCTTGTTTGGCTTTTTAGTAACGCTGTGTTATTTTTATTGGGCATGGCAACACATGTCGGCTTGTGTAGCTTTTCATGGTTTATCCCATTTTCCTCGGTTGTACGTGTGTGAAATTGCTTCAGATTTCCCTAAGGCCAGTTGACTCAAGTTGTGTCGCCTTTTTGCATTTTTTGTCTTTCTTTTCGTTTTTTCTGCATCATTGCCACTGAGCATGCTAGTTTGTTGTTGTTATTGTTGCTTTCGTTTTTGTTATTGTGAAAAAAAACATATTCCTATGCATTTACGTATTCATGTCGGTGCCTTGTTCCCACTTCAAATGTAAAAAATGAAAGCAACGAAATTCTCCTGAGCCAGGAATTGAATTTTGAGAAATTGTTTTTGTTCTTTAAAACCAAAGCATTCAAACGCTTTGTAAAAAATTGTAAAAAACTGAAAAATTCTTATTTATTATTATGTTTTTTGAGAAATTATTTTTTGAAAGAAAAGTATAAAAATGCACTCAAAATTTGTACTTGTGTCCATGTTTTTTAATGAATTGAACATGTAAATTAATAAAAAATTTTAACATTCGTTTTGTTGTAAGTGCAGATTTTTTATATACGTAAACCGTTTATTTTAATAAATATTATATATTATATGTAATAAAACTTTCAGCAGGAATATATGTGTGAATTTAATTCACTATAGTTTCCAATTGTATTTTGGAAAGGTACAAATTTCAACAACGCCTTCAAATATTTCAATTTTTTTATAAATTACGTGAACTTTCCTAACTATCGACCATCGTAAAGCTTAACGGTCTTATCAACATACAAAATTGTATGTTCAGGATTTAGACATCTCCAACAACAGGTACTGAAAACACCATTGCGTTCAAAAAAATACTATTTGCTCTATTTGGTATCATTAATCGAAATTACTGTGCAAGCAAGTTACGTTGCCGGTTTAAGCTTTTAAACAATCTAAAAATATATTAACAAACATTTTTTTGGCAAAACCGATTTGTTTTAATCAAAACAGTTGCCTTCAGACTGAATATGTCCATGTCTAATGAGTTTTTTAGTTCGTCGGCCAAGATATCCTTTAGAATATTGATACAAGCCTTTTAAATGGCTTCTACCTTCTCAAAACGCTTTCGTTTCATTGCCAAATGCATATTTCCGAAGAAGTGAAAATCGTACAGTACCAAATCAGGTGAATACAAAGAGTGGTTGATGGTTGATGATAAAGGTTTTTTTAAAAAAATCAGTGATAAGTGCAAATCGATGAAATGGTGTCAGTCAACTTGTACGAAACAAGCTATGCACAAACTTTACGTTTGCCAAATATTCAGTTAAAATGCGATAATTATGGAGATGCTTAAATCCAATTTTAAGAATATTAATGAAGATGTTTGATCCTTGATGAATTTGGTGCAGAGTTTTAATAGAATCTGCGATGATTGCAGATTTCTATTGGCTAATCATTTATGTTCTCACGACCTTTTTTAAATCTCGTATACCGCTCATGACCATCATCACCATAAATTCATTGATTGAAATGTTTCTATTAAAGTTTTAGAAAGTTTACAAAAAACTTAAATTTTAACTTGTTCGATGACACAAACATACTTTCACATACTTTCATAGCAATAACTCCGCTGGCAGTGAACCGAATATCATGAAATTGTTACTGTAAATAGGAAAAGTATGTACACTTGCAACACGCTAAGTCACACTTAGATGGCTCTATCAGAAAATGTCCTGTTTACATTAGAACGCACCCCAACGTAGCCAAGTTCTGGCTACACTCCTGGTATCATATATATGTTATATCATCAATACCTTCTTTCAAAATCACAATGGAGCTAACGTCACAGTCAATGGACCATATTGTCGCGCCATGATCAAAGAGTGTTTTTTTCACAACATGAGAAACACCAATCAAAACAAAATCTTTCCTAAGCAAAATGGCGTGAATCAATCGATTTATTCGAAGGTTAGTTCACTGATTTCATGATTTGCACTTAACTTATCTTAACAATAGTGTGAGTTACACCGTTAAAAACGCTTCTTCCGAATTATCTAATAATTGTAAAATCATTATAATCCCAAAAATGTTGCTTTGAAATGAAACTACTAGACTGGACTGAACTACTAGACTGGACTGAACTACTAGACCGGATTTAGTGTTGTATGGAGATTCTTAATAATGGGTTCTCGATGCTCCACAACCTCTCATTTTATGCGGTTTGGTGAAAAAGTGCATGAGCCAAAAAATGTTAGGGCTAGGGTGGAGCTAAATGGCGTCACATTGAGGTTAAAGTTCACAAAAAAGCTGGGAAATTTGACAAATTGCTCCACAGCTGGTCAGAAGTGGCTCTTAGAGGGTTCAATTTACGACCGACCCCTCTAGTTTTCCTTACTGAACATTTCTTTCAAACATACTCACCACCTATCTCCAACACTTAGTAAAGCTCCCATACAAAATGATCGTTTTTATAAAATAGGCTCCCAATGCTCCCGGGTTGCCCCCAGATGTATCAAATGTATGACCGACACCCATTTATTTTCTCTTCCAAATATTTCTTTCAAACATACCTACCCGCTAACTCCAAGTCTTAAGGGGGCTGCCATACAAAACTGGCCATTTTCTATGCCATTGGCTCCCCACTTGCAAATGTAGTAAAGTAAGCGAGAAATATTGTATCTCGGAAACTACTGAACCGATTTCAATGATTTATTCAGCGATTGCCAACATTCTTGAGTACAAAAAACACAAAATTAATTAAGGAAGAAGGGTGAAGAAATTCACCACCAGAGGTCGTCCCCCATACGATCGGAGTTGTGTGGTTGTCAACTTTTGGGTTTTGTGAGAAAATGCGCATGAGCATCGAAATCGAAAAATCGTGCACTAAATCCAGTCTATTATATATTTGTATATAAAATTGTTTAACTCCTAATTTTTATTTCTATTTCTCTTTAAAATTTCTTCTACGCAGACACCGCCACTTTTGTCGCCTCAACCACTGCCGCTGTCCGCGGCCAAGCATTAACAACGACCGGAAGCATGAAACTGAACTTTGCACCACCTACTTTGAGTAGCGGTTGTGAATCAATTTAAATTGTTCTCCCATTTCGTACGCGATAATGACGACACTTGGCGCGGAAGGAATTTTAAAATCGCGACCGCCAATCTTCTAAGACTCAGTGCTGGTGAAGGATACGGAATGACATTGACTTGCCCTCAAAGCAGTTTTTTCCCAATGCTTTAACAGTTTGAATTGAGACTTTATAAAGACTTGTAAAGACTGAATAGGTAAAGCGAGTTTTGTAAGTATGCGAGTTGTAAAATATGTAGAGTAGAGATGGCGTAATCAATTGACAACTCTGCCTAATATTGATTAATGAATTTTGAACATCAATTAAACATTTCTTTTTTATTTCGAATAATCTATGAAGTCACATACATTCCTATTGATAAGATTCAAGATCAAACCCCAAAAAAAGATTTGGATATGAAAACTTAAACTTTGACATAAAAATCGTTCTGCTAATGTGCATCGATCGATTTCTTTGACTTTCGTTACGCAAATGATTATAATTAAATAATTAATTATATAGTTAGAGCTGCGCACACGCTTAACGCGAGACCGCAACACACTTTCGTCGCAGCCACGTCGAAGCACAAAAAGCCGCAGCTAAGTGGATGCCGCTGCAAGTTGCGGCAGTTTGCGAGAAGTTTCGGCTAAGCGTAATTGCGACCAATTCAATTAATGGCCAACACAGCAGGCAGCACACGGCTGCAGTGGCTTCAATTAAGCAAAAAAAAACTTGCAAACAATCCAAAAGAAATAAAACAAAATTAACGCAAATGATTAAGTCAACAAATGGTTTGAACGAATACCAACACAACGAAACAAGAACAAGCGTACAGCCAGCCGCAGAGAATACAAAATAAAGCCACACACATTGTTGTTGGTGTTTTCTTCTTTTGAAAAGTCAACTGAATGGCAAAATCAGTCAAAGCAAAAAATTTAAAGTTTTCGTAAAACTTTACAAATGACGTAGCATCGACATGGACTCGTGTACAGTGGAACATATGCATAAAAGCAGCGAACAAAAATTGTAGGGTTGCAAAATAACAAGTTTATAATTTATTTAGATGTATTTTATGTCAATGTTGTTCTTAGCTATATAGGGAACAAATTTCTTCTACCGTATAAAAAAACGGGTATTAGAAACATTTAACCCTTTCGAGCCTAAATTGTATCCTGTATTTTGATATTTCTTTTTTGTATTTTAATCATGAAATATTTGTCTAAAAAGTGTGCACACAACATTTGAAGTCGCCACGCCTCTTTGATATAGTTTTGGAGCTAGTTTACTTTTGAACAATTTTAGCTTAAAACGGTTTAAATACATTTTGTATTAATATTTTTTAGTTACAGAAAAATTATTTTATATTTATCAAAAAATACAAAATTATCCATTTATTAAGAAACAGACTTTTGATCAAACGCGCCCAATTCGTAGACTTCAACTGGAACACAAACTTTTCCTGATATCGCTGCAAATTATTGGAAATTATTTTGGGGTTAACAGTAAAATTTTTGTAATTTGCTTTGAATTCACTTCTAAAAATATTAATTTGTTGTTGCCTACTTAAATTAAACCCATAAATCAATCGTAGCTTTTGCTATAAGATGACAAATAGATTAAGTTGCTCTCAGGGTACTTTGAGGTCGAAAGGGTTGAGTGCAGTGGCCACATTTGGCAATAAAATAACTTCCGCTAACATTTGAGTAGAAGTTTGTATATTCAAAAACTTAAAAAAACATAACACCACCGATTTTCATCTTCCTACATCTTCCTGTTCAAAATACTAAAACTACCAGTTGAATGATACTTTTTAGTTTAGTTTTAGTCGATTTGTCAAGCTGAGCTACTGAAATTCAAGAAAAAATGTTGAAAAATTGTACTTGAGTTCTTCTAAATAAATGCTAATAAATTGTGTTTTTTTTACAAAAATCCCGACCCTTTTTAGTGGCATAAATAATTCCGAATGAGACACATTCTAGTGAGATAACAACTCTCATTTCTTCAATTTATGACCAACAGTGAATCACTGTGCAGAGTCGCACCATGAATATGTTTGCGCGTACTTTGGCATTTGCGATTTTTACTGTCTGCCATATTTCGTAGAGTTTTGAAAATAGAAGCCGCAAAGCATTAACGACTGAAAAGTGCAAACAAAGTAAAACTTTACTAACGATGCTCAGCGCTGGATTCGGTTGGCTGGTTGTTTGATTCGTTTGTTCGATTGTTTGTTTGTGCCATTGATTGCAGTGGCGAGGAAAATTGCACAATGGCCAATGCGTAGCGCACGCAGACGCCGCACGCCTCACACCGCACCACCCGCTCAGCCGACTGCCATCTGGCTGGCAGGACAAAAGGATTTAAATTTGAGAGCGAAATCTAAAAGTGTGATATTTAATTCAATTTCCATTGGCTCCGTCATGCTCCGCACGTATGTACGCTCGGATAACCGAAACCTGAACGGTCGAGGGCATTGCGAGTATTTGCAACAATAAGCTGATATGCGAAATGGAAAAAATTGTTCACACTTTGGTAAGTTTACACACACTCGACGTCGTTCATTTTTTCGTTTGTGATTTTTCCGTTTGTGGGATCATTTTTGCACAGGATTCAACCAACAACACTGCCGAATGGAATTTCCGTAGATCAAGCAGCAAAAACAAATATTTCAACAGCAACAACAGGAGCCGATGGTATTAAAAATAAACAAGCAGCTGACAAAAATTGCTGCCACAAAAGAAAATAAATTGTCAAACCCCAATGGCGAATGTAAACAACAACAACAGCAACAACAGGGGAAACGAAAAAAATAACAACTACAAAGTAAATGTATGTGTGCAAAAAATGGCGAAATAAAGCAACAACAAAAAGTAAAAAATGTTATTGAGAATTTGCAGCTCGTATCGTATTTCAGCATTAAATAAGATCAACAAACAACACTACCGCAGCCGCAACACGACGGACAATGGCGGCGCGGCAACGCCCCACACAGCGACGAGGACGTGGACGAGAACAGCGCGACTACTTGAGCATTCTGGGTTTCAATTTCGACTTCAACTTGAACGCACGCGGAAACAAAAACCCATACACAACAACAATAACCATACACACAATTTACAGGTGGTCATGATCGACATTGTTGCACGCTGCGTTGTGACATATCGGCTGTAGCCAAGATTGCCACTTGGCCAAAATGTTGCTAACCAGATTTGTTTGGCAAAATCACCTAAATGTAGCCAAGTTTAAAAACAAGAACAAAACCAACCAACTACAAAAGAAAGTCTTTTCTACGTGATTATGATGTAAAACAAAAACATTTACATATGCAAATACAAAAAACCCATAAACCATAACCCACCTGTATATGTGTGGTTGACGGTGCGAGTAAAAAAATGTCTTTCTTGAATGTTTTCCGTAAAAATTTAACATGTATTCTACATTAATTTTGAAAAAATAACGCGAAAATAAAGTAACCAAGTAACCAAATGAGAAAAAATTTACCTATTTTGATTAAAAGTAACCAACTTTGGATACCGTTGCCTGATTTTATTGAAACTAATTCAGTTAAAAATATCTGTTTGATGTAATTCGAAAACTTCCAGCAACGTATACAATACATGGATCTGTACAATCGAATTTTTTCTGGAAATCAACACTACATATCACACACCCACTACATATCACACACCCAAAGTGACACAACTCAAAATTTTTAGTTTTCAAGTTTATGTGTTAATACTGTGCACAATGCATCTATCTACCAATAAGCAAAAGCTCAGTATATTTTGTTGTTGTTAACAGTTGCCAAAATACAGTTAGGTCTCTCTTCATGTCCGGAAGTTTGATGCTATTTGTATTTGCTATTCAAATTGTAACACTTTTGACGAAATAAATTCTTGTTGAACATAATTTTAAGTAAAGTTCTGACAATTTTAGTGTATATTTTCAAATAAAAAAAATTAATTTCGAATTTTCAAAATTTTTCTTTTAACATTTTAATTGTCATTTATAATTATTAAATTCAGCAAAAGTGACATAACTTAAAATAATTCGGTAATTATTGAATTAAAATATCATCAAGTCACAACTTAAAATTTTGAAAATTTAGACATTTTTTGTAAAATAAAAAAAATCGTAGTAACTTATCCTAAACCATAATTTGTAGGGATTTTTAAATAAACGGTCTATAGGTTTTTTTTTTAATTTTTGTTCAGCTCAAAAACAGTTTTTTGCGTTTCCTGAAAAATTAAAAATGTTGAGTTGTGTCACTTTTGTAATGGGTGTGCGATATATGTATAACATGTATAACATAATATATAGTTAACATAATACGTAGTTACTAAACACCTTTAGCGTTAAGAGTAGAGAGAGTCTATATCTTGTAAGTCTTTCCCCTACATGCTGCAGTGCTCAACTCAAAGTGAATATAACCGGTCAACTCAGTGTAGCACATATGGGCAAAAAAATGTACAGCGAAAAATTCTCCAAAAATTGTTTAAATTGCGCTGTAAGAGGAACAACACCACGAATTAAAATGTTCATATTGTATGTTGCGCAATGTTCAATAAAAATTGTATCGAAACACACAAAAATAGCGCATCTTTAATATTGGCCGCTTTAGCTACACTGCCGCGAAAGATGTAACTCAAAAACTCAAAAGTTTAAAAACCAAAAAAATATTAAAAATATTTGCGAAAGTGAGCCTTTTAAAAGAGCGCAAAGCAATCACAACTAACACAACTCGCACAGTTTTGTTTGCCCACAAAGGGCACCAAAATGCCACACCCTGCTGGCCACTAAGCCAAAAATATTCAAATTGAAATTCGCTTTAAGTACTTGACGCTTTTTCAACGCCACAACAACACATTACAATTTATTTTTGAGTTGTAACTTTGCTTACGCAAGCAACATTCATAACAAGGACACCATTAATAATAACTAGAAGCAGCAACAACATGGCAACACATTTGGCACAAACACATTCAAAACGGCAGCGACACGGCTACACAACTTTAAGATGGCGTTGACTTCAAGTCAACCGTGCCGTATAGTCAACTACGAGTATGTGAATACGATGAAAGCGGCAGCAACATCATCACAATCATATTTTGGAGCTTCTAAATACAACTTTTAGAAAGGCTTCTTAATTCCTTTATTCATCATTCGCCTAAATTCGATTTACCGGATTGTACAATACATACAATCAATTTAAAACAAATGACAATGTGTTATAATTTTTGGAACTACTTTAGTATTAAATTTTAATTGAAATACTAACAAATTTGTTATTCTTGTTGAAAACACACCGAAAGAGTAAGAAAAATTCCATAAAAAAATATCTGTTTTGCAGCAGTTATGTCAGTTGCTATGTTTGACAACAGAAACAACTGTGTTCGATGTTCGTCTCTATTGAAACATTCTGATTTTATACTTTGACAGATGTGGTCGTGTTGCTGTCGTCGTCTATGTGTTCAAGGCAATACTCCCTAATATCAGATAAGCACACTTCAACGCACTGTCGCACACACGTTCACACGCATTACAGGCGTTGCCAGGATTCGGCAAAGCCAACACTGCGCAACAAAAAACCGGAAGTTACTGCTGATGAACATCTAGCAGTGCTTCCAAAAAAAAACCGACAAATTCAAAGTACAATAAAAAAATATAAAGTGCAAAACACGATATTTCGATTCGTATATTGTGATATCGGAATTCTGCGACAAGTCGTTGTAGGCGCACATCCGCCTGGCAGCGCACAGCAGCAGCCATATCGCTGCCAAGTGGCAGCACACTCGCTCGCAAAGTATCTGCAAGAGTTGCGCACAGATAGCGCGGCAAGCTTTGCTCGTTGGCTGTGCAACCATATCGCTGCTCGATTTATTTACAGATGCGGAAGTTTACTGAAACCTACGCGGATGTGCTGCTCAATGCTTCGTCGAAGACAGCCACGCAATCCTCTTACTACTTTTACGCCCTTCATGCTATGCTGGCAACAACACACGACAACACTTTTCGCTTCGCTCGGAACACCAGCGCCAGTTGTAGTTCTTTGGTATTGCTTTCTTATTTTCATTCTGGTGTCAACACAATTAGGTGCTCTTCCGATTTGTGCTGCCTGCGAGCAATTGAGCCGTAGGAAAGTGTGTGCTGAAGAGGTTGGACAATATTGTAAACGGATAGTTCTGTGCTGTGGTTATAGTTTCACCTTCCATTAGAAAACATCTATAACATTCTACTTAGTGTTTCGAGAGTTGTTATGATAGAAGGAAGGAATCAATTTAATAGGCGTGAATTTTCAAAATAACTACAATGGGTACTGAGTACTTGCAAGGGAGCAATAAATAATTTAATGCACAAACCACTCATTCAAATAGGAACTCAATACAAGGCAAACTAAGAAGGAGATCATTTGGCGTAGTTTATTAATTCAAAAGAAACCGCCAATACCTATGGATATTCCATTTCATCAGCAAGTCTAGTTGATCCTAAACAAATAAAGTAACTTATGTCTCAATATAAACAATGTTTTTTTTTCTGAACTGAAAAAATCAATACTTGTGACTCTTATTTTATATATACAGGGGGGCTGGTATGAACTGAAACAACTTAAAGATGCTCTTGAAGTTGTATTTTCGAAGGCTTTTCTTTCGTATAAAAGCAAAAAGATTCCTTATATCTTTTATTATTATTTTACATTATAACATTTTAATATATCCGCCTTTCGCTGCGATAATTTTGTCCAATCGGTGAAAAAATGACTCGCACGCTGCCCGTACCTGCTTTTGTGGGATTCGGTTCCATTCCCGGACAAGTGTGTATCTGAGCGCGTTCAAACTTAGGTGGTTTTTAGTGCAAACCTTAGTCTCCAAAATACTCCAGATTGAGAAGTCCATTGGATTCGCATCTGGTGAATTTGACATCCAATGTTGTGCAGAAATGAAGCGAGAAACGTTGTTTTTTAACCAATCTTGGTTAACACGCGCTTTGTGAGCTGGTGCCGAGTCCTGCTGGAACGTCCAAGGTTTGCAGCCGAAATGTTTCGTTGCCCAAGGCTTCAGAGCAGCTTCCAGAATTTTTTCGCGATAAGTTTGCCCATTAATTTTAACACCAGGCTCCACAAAGACGAGTGGTGATCGACTATCGGTTGTTATGGCGGCCCAAACCATAACCTGAGCAGGCGAATGATGTCTGGTTGCCAGACGAGTGTTTAAATTGTCTTGTGACCTCTCACGTAACCATACATGGTCGTTTTGTTTGTTTATGGTTTGCTCAAAGGTGAAAATCTTCTCGTCGGAAAACACGATATTCGGAATATCACCATTTACGGCCAGGCGCTTCAATTCCTTCGCTCTTTCCAGCCGTAACTTCATTTGTTTCGCGTTGAGACCATGCACTATTTGTATCTTGTAGGGCTTTAGTTTAAGCCTATTTTTCAATATTTGTTGCATGCTCCAACGCGATACTTTGAAATCACTTGCTAGTTTGTTTGCACTTCGTTGTGGATTTCGCTCAATTCTCTTCTTCACTTTGCGAACCATTGCTTCATTGGTAGCTGTTTTTTTCGAACCGCCGTCAAAACGTTTTTTAGAGCTGCCGGTCTCATTGTAACGTTTTATAGTCTGCCACACGAAAACTCTATTTGCATTCAAATGCCGAAGCCTTTTAACGATTTCGGAATTTGAGATTCCAGTTAAATATAACGATATCACATTCTCCCGTTTGAAATCAATGACCACAGAATTTTTTTAAGAAACACTAAATGAAAACGCTATTAAACACATGTCAACAATTAAATCAACTGTCACTGAGTCAAATTTGAACGCGCTAAAATTAACAGTATTATAACTACGGCAGTTCAAAGTTGGTTTCAGTTCATACCAGCTACCCTGTATACAACCAAAGAGAAGCATCTATGATGCAATCTCAATTCTAATTTTTCATATAACACTTGTAGAGCCCCGCTGCTTTGAAGTCAATGGGCTCAAGAAATCCAGATTATCTTAACCCTTTGTTGATTCCGTTAAATTTATATGAAAAATACTTGTCTAATTATATCACATTTAGTGTGTTTTCACAAATGTTCTATTAAATAAAGTTTTCCATACAAACCCTTAACCCGTCGTTGACCCTGTCAGATTTTGATTTTCAAAAAAAATTCAAAACACGTATCACATTATTTCAAATTTTAAGTGTTTTCTTTTCATTTTCGAAGAAATGAAAAACACGCATCGAATTATTTCTTGCTAAGAATACTTTCACCAAGTTTAAAGTCAATAGGCCCGTTATTTCATTTTCATAACCTGTCGTTGACCCTGTCAGAGTTTGATTTTCGAAAAAATAAATAAACACGTATCGCATTATTTCAAATGTTAAGTGTTTTCGCCAATTTTGAAGTAAAAAAGCCCATAAAGACCCATCTTAATTTTCAATACAAACTTTTAACCCATTGTTGACCCCGTTAAATTTTAATTTCCGAAGAAATGAAAAACACGCGTCGAATTATTTCTCGCTAAGAATACTTTCACCAAGTTGGAAGACAATAGGTCCATTATTTCATATTTTTCACAGTTTCTCTTCTCTATACAAACTTTTAACCCATTGTGGACCTATCAAAATTTGATTTTTGAAAAATTAAAAAAACCACGTAGCGAATTATTTCACACTTGAAGTACTCTCACCAAGTTTGAAGTCAAAAAACGAAAAATGTTTTATTTTTTTTTCATACGAACCCTTGGATCACCCCTTCAACTTTTTGAAGAACACAACCGTCCAGACTGCTCAATTAAGTTTAATTTGGCAGCTGTTTGTTTACAAAAAACAAATAAATATTTTTGTAAACTTATGTGCTGGGAGCATGATTCGAGCGAAATATTGGCGCATATTTCACAATCCACGGCAACATACTCAACTTCATCCAAATATTAGAAACCTTGTAGTCAGCTGCCATAAAAAGGCGATGAACAGAATGAAAGCAGTGCGAGCAAAACGATTATTTTCATTCATTTTAAAATTTCCAATTTTTTAATGTTTATTTGGTTTTGTTGTGATTGTTGACAGCTGAATTTTAAGGGATGTGTTTCAAACATCAATAGCTCCGTTTCGTTGGTAAAAAAGCTTTTTCATAGAAAGCTTTCGGATACAACCCTGCGTTAAACTGATTTCAAAACATGTTAACCTATTTTTTACCGCCGTGTCTTTAAAGACAACTTTGAAAAATTCTGAAAATAACAGTTTTCAACGCATATTAAATATTTGTACACTATCAGAAAGCTACATTCATTGGCATTCAAACTGCGAACAGCTATTTCCGGGTTTCACTCAGTGTAAAACTGGTATAAACAGGACCACCTTTTTTAAAGGTTTTACAATTTTTTTTAAATTGAAATATTTTGGTGTGTCCTTAAAAACACGGGAATCACATTATATTCAACTTTCTCCTTGGTTGCAACTACTTTCGATGCGTAGTTAAAAAGAAACAGTAACTTAAACTTGAAAAATGTGTAATTTTCCGAATTTGGCTTACGTATTTTGCCAGCGTGTCTTAAAAGTCACATCTGCTCCAGCCCAAAAAGAAAATTTTTTTGATTTTTTTGAAAGCAGAAATGGCATACGGAGGCTGTGTTATGACAATTTTTAAAATCAGTCCACGGGATCTAGGGGCGGTAAAAAATGGGTTAAATGGTTTAACACGTTTATTTTCCAACAACAATTGCATGTGAATAAACAGGTTTCGAACTGGTTTTGTTCATTTAACTTGTTAAAGCACATTTAACACGTTTAAGTCGTCAGTTTGAACGCCATATTAGATTTCAATTTTCAAAAAAATCAAAACACGTGTGAAATTCTTTTTTAATTCAATTGTTTTCACCAACCTTGAATTCCATAGGTCCACCGGCCTATTTATTCGCTTATTTGTAATCTTCCCGAGAACGCACCTTAACCCATTGTTGAACGCGTTAAATTTTAATTTTCGAAAAAAAAAATACATACGTGTCAAATAATTTTTGATTTGGACTGTTTTCACCAAGTTGGTAATTAATAGCCCCATTAAATCACGTTTCTTCATACAAGACCCTAACCCATATTTTGCCATTTTAGACCCCGAATTTCAAAAAATCTCATCTTATACTACGTTTACACAGCGAGATTAACTCATCGAGATTAAGATAATCTAGTTGCCCGTTTACATAGAGATTAACTTGAATACGAAATTAATTTTGACGTCTCACATTTTCTCTTTGTTATTGTTTTGCAAACGAGACTGTTTCGTAAAATTTGAACAAAAATGAGTGAAATTTTTAATAAAAATGTAGAAACGGATATCGAAGAAGATTTTCTAAATGTTTTAAAGCTTTTCACTTCTTCTACGAATGCAAGAAAGTCTAAACTACATCGTTTTACATCCAAATTATGTTAGACAAACCTTTTCGCGCTACAATTCATTTTTTTGTATATTTTTGCATGACATTCGCTTAGTGATGATACAAAAATAATCGCGTTCAGCTAAATTTGCAGAGTTGCTTTGGGGAAATACGAGATTACTTTGTGAGATTAAATTTTAATCGCGCTTTTTGCGAGGTTAACTTTGTATGGGTAATCGCGCATTTTGATACGAGGTTAACGACTTAATCGCGCAAATCGGGATAATCTCGTCTGTGTAAACGTAGTATTAGAGGAAGTGTATTTTTCAAGATGCACCTAAAGTTTAAAACTCATGTTTTGTAACTTCTGCGGCTTGGGCTGGGCTATAATGAATCAATCAATCAGTCAGGACAAACATTTATATGTACATAGATAACAGTATAGAATGATGCAAGTCAAGCGAGAAAATTTTTTTTTAAATTGATCAACGGAATGAGTATAATTTCTTTAATTTACATACATTTTCTGTTATTTATCAGAACAAAACAATGCCAGTAATGTTCCAAAATTGTATTCTTTATACCCTTTTAATAAATTTTCTTCAAAATTTCTAGTACACTTTAAAAGAAAATATCTTAAAGACTTCAACGGTAACCATCACATACTTAAATTGAATTCAGCAAGCCGCATTAGATTACATAACCCGACAACATAATAGCCCGGCAGACCTTAAAGTGTCCCTTTGTGCCTTCTTGCAAATGCCAACGCCTTTTGCATTTTCTTTCAACCGACAAGGCTCACTCATATTTCAAATCATAAATCTAATCTCAATTGTATTATGATACAACAAGAATAATTTGATTCATCTGCATGAAAATTGCTTTTGCAACCAAGTCAACTATTGTGCTTTTCATTTTTGAATACAATTCCAGTCGCACCCATTTGAAATTTGCACCCATTTGCTAAAAATCACGCAACTCCATTCAATGTTGAATTCGCCTCCAGCTCGAAATTCCGCTAAATCATCATCTATCCCAAATACGTCGTGCGCTTTGTTGCTTCATCACAGCCCACAAGCAACAAATGTCGGTTCATTTATTACACCAAATCAGCCCAAGAAATGAGGGCATATTTCACACAGGCTGCCCCTCGCAGCCGCAACAAGCAACATTTCAGTGTTTAGCCGCTTATGAGGTGAATGTGTGCAAATGTGTTGGCTACGTCGACAATCGCCGGCGCCGTCGCCGTCACTGTCGTTGTCGTTGTATAAATAACCCAAAAGCATCGCATTAGTTGTGGTTTTGCTAGTGGCTGGCAAATGCCGCGAGTAAAATTGGCCTTTTTACAACGCAATGTAGTTTACCCCAATTCACTGCGTGCCTTTTTCTGTCTCACATGCTGCCTTTTTTTGGCTACTGTTGTGCCCTCAAAAGAATCTTCAACATAGTCGCAAAGTGCCCAAAGCAGACCACGCAGACAGATGCACGCTGGCCAAGCATCCGACCCCAACAAGCAACTGTGGAACATTGCAAAAAATGGCGCGCATTATAAATGCACAGACAAGATTGAGTATTAAGAAACACACGCAACAACAACAACAACAACAACAAAATTACAATATGTTTGCATCGTTACCTGCGTTGTGGCCTTTCAACTTTGTTATTTACATGCTGGATCTGTGGTCACATACATTGTGGCAATCTCAATGATTATGTGGTCGATTTCGATTTCACCGCCAAGACAGCAACAGCATCAGCAACAATAACAACAACTGCACATATGTACATTTAGTGTGCTAATAAAATTTAATGTCAAATAAAAGCAAAGTGGGGCACTGTGCGCAGCGTGCAGGCCGCCCAGCGAGTTCGACCCTCAGATCTGCCGCTACGCTTCGATTTCAGGCACCGCTGCACTTCGTTCGACGCCGCGGGTGGGCGGGTGCAATCTGCTGCGTTAGGTGCGCCACACATACATGCAAAGTACTTACACTGGTTTGCTGTTAGGATATTCACGACTTCATGGCAATATGTATGTGTGTGTGTGTGCCATCGGAGATGCTCAGCGGGCACATATTGTGGCAAACATAAAATGCGAAAATTCGAAACATTCACTGCTCGCACCACATGCAGTGTGTGTGTGATTGATTTTCTTCACTAGTTGCCCCTGTGCGCCCACCAAAACTCATCCCTTCCAGCGGCAGCTGCGTTTCGTCCTTGCTGTGCGGCATTCGGAGCATTCGAGACGTAAAGCTGCTTTGCGCGGATTTATGATGCTTATTCAGTGGATTTTGCGTAATTCTGCGTGATTTAAATAGATTTGCCTGTTTCGCTCCTCGTGTGTGCGGTTTTTATGCGCTTTTATAGGTTGACACTGTGCGGTGTGTCTTAACCCGGCAGTGAAATAGTGCCAGTTGCTTGTATGCCACTATTCCCTCTCTCTTCCCGCTCTCATTGTCTGTATTTGGTTTTGTGTGTTTGGATATTTATGCACTGCAATCCTTCTAGGATCAGCTGAGACCGCTGACACTGCGCAGCTTTATGAATGCATTTAGTGTTTCCTTTGTTATGACCGAATTATTGTGCAAGTCATTTTAGTGTTGAGCCTAATTTATTGCAGATATGTTTTGTTTCAACAATTGCATGATTAAACCAAGGAAATAATATTCACATCATTCGACTACCTTCAATTACCATAAATTTTAGAAAACTTGATAAAGCCGTATAAAGGAATACTTCATTTCACAGCAATCTTATAGAATACACAGAACCTAATTTCGAATTTGTGTCAGCGGTTTCTTATCTCTTAATACTGCTCTTAGATGAATGGATGGATATGAGATGAGCCGAGAACATGAACCTTAGAAAGTCCAATTTCTCAAGAATTCAAGCTAAGCTCATTCTACTTAACCCATTAAGCCCTGAGCGTTGCGTTTGCGCAACGTTTGGGAATTTCGCTACATTAGGTAATTCATAAAGATATAAGACTTGAAAATGGGTAGAATTGGATTCGAATTGATCGTTTTAGATTCTGCCATACTGAAATTTCAAAATTTTTTAAATATTCATATCTTTTTTTCGATCCAAAGTCAAAGGTTTTTTTTGGGGAATTTTTGAAATTCAATTAAAAATACTTATTCTTCAAACCTATCAAAATCCCTTTGTGGGCTGCATTTTGTAATGCTAAACTATTCAAAAATAAGTTTTAAAAAAATTTTTTTTTTTTTAATTTACCCTCCTGGTTCAGGGGGTGGGGGTATGAATTATTTTCTTGATTTTTTTTCTTGATTAGGTCAATTACTAAGATTGTGCAAAATTTTATGGAAATCGCACAAGCCCTTCTGGGGTCAGGTTTTAATGGGTTAAGGGTCAAGAAGAAAAGAGTGATGGAGTTTCCTCCAAGGGGATTATAATAGAGAAAGAAAGAAAGGGGTAGGGAAGAGATGGGGAAGCTCTCAAAAGTTGTTTGCCTCCTTTCCACAAACCACAATCAACCCTGGCAAATTTACTACACCAATTACGGAATCACTTACAACATTAATTCCATAGCAATAACAATTTGGCGCTGCCAGAAGTTGTCAACGATTTAAACCAAAAACCAAGTCAACCAAATCGTTGCCGCAAGCACACAATTTAATCGCTTTTAATCTGCACCGCATCATATTTCTTATTACATATTTTGCAAACAACAATAATTTTGCACCTTTAATTAGGAAGTAAAATTCAATTAGAGCAAAAACAAAATTAATGACAAACATTACACAAAGTCGTCGGCCATTTTACACACACAATTAAGAATAATTTTGGCCACCGCCACCAGCGGAGCGACCTGCTGACAGTCATCAGCGTGGGCAGCAAGTGACGTTGTGAACGTCGCGCCTGAGTGGAGCTGACAGTGCGACATGCGACCGGTTGGCAATTAAAGCTGCCATGGTCGCTGCGCCATTGTTGACACTTGTCGCACGAAACGGCGAAGCTAACTTTCTATTCAGCCACTTTCGCTGCCCGCACCACCGTTTTCTATGCGCCACAAAGTTGTTGTTGTTGGCCGTTGCTAATCTGATGCGGCGCTAACTGTCGGCAACTTTACGCTTTTGTTGTGGCTAAACTGCCCATTTTCAAGTTTGTATTGCTGCTGTTGACATCGTTGTTGTTGTTGTGGTTGTTGTTGTTGGTTGGTCGTCTTCTGCTTGTTGGGGAATTTGAAAGTCCAAAAAGTTTTGTTCGTTAACATTGTCAAGGCGTATTAATCTAGGGCCGTGTAGTGCGGCAACCACAGCGCCACCTCTCCTGGCCCCCTTCTCTATCTACATATTTTCTCTGACTGCAACACTCTCGCACACTCACACACACGCACGAGAGACGAATCATAAAAAGTTGAAAAGTTCTGCGAACATCTTTGCGCCGCACGCAACTCACAGACAGCAAAACGATAACGCCACGCTCGACCCCACATTGAAGCAACCAGCACATCACATACTTTCTGCCACACATGCATCAGTTCGTGTGGCCGCAAAATTGCCGCAATATAGAAAGCATGTGTCGACGATAAGTCCACCAAGCACCACCCTTGTGTCGACGCCACCTCGCCGCTGCTGCCCGTCTCCGTGATGCTGAATTTGTTCATTCGATTTTTGGCTTTCATGGCCGACATGGCCGGGAGCGTCGCCGCATCCTAATTTGTTGAAATCAACCCACTCTCCGCCGGGCCGAATGCCCACTTCTACCACTTCACACGCCCAGCTAAACCATCAACATCTCTCGCCCTCCTACCGACCGTTTGCGTATGAGCCAACTGTAATTTATCATCGCCTGACAGCGAAATCTTGTCTGATTATTTGTATCTGTGTGTTTGCGGCGAGCTCGCGTTAGCACGCATACACGTAGAGTTAGGCCCATTAGCATGTACGTGTGTATGTGTATGGGTGTGTGTGTGTCTGTGCGCGCAGAAATCATGAATATTTCATGCAACTATAAAAGGGTATTTGAGCGGCGTGAAATTGCTTGAATTTATTTTCGTTCTTTTTTACAGGGCGAACGGAATTAGGTGTTTAAGGCGTTTCTTCTCCTTTCAGACAGCTCGTAAGTAAAAAGTTTCGTATACTTATTTACGACACAATGATTTAATCATTAACGTTTGTGGGTCGTAAACAGGTTGTACACACTGTTTTTTTTTCAGTTTAAGTTTATTGAATGTGGTTGAAATTTATTTTCGACATGGTTCAGCAGATAAATCCTATTTCTAAAATTTCGCCCTCCCGTATTTTATGACTCAACTATTTTATTTTTTTATTTTATTTTTTTATTTTATTTTATTTTAGTTTATTTTATTTTATTTTATTTCATTTTATTTTATTTTATTTTATTTTATTTTATTTTATTTTATTTTATTTTATCTTATTTTATTTTATTTTATTTTATTTTATTTTATTTTATTTTATTGTATTTTGTTTTATTTTATTTATTTAATTTATTTTATTTATTTTATTTATTTTATTTATTTTATTTATTTTATTTATTTTATTTATTTTATGTATTTTATTTATTTTATTTATTTTATTTTGTTTTATTTTATTTTAGTTTTTTTATTTTACTTTATTTTATTTTATTTTGTTTTTAATTTATTTTATTTTATTTAATTATTTTATTTTATTTTATTTTATTTTATTTTATTTTATTTTATTTTATTTTATTTTATTTTATTTTATTTATTTTGTTTTATTTTTTGGTAACATTAGCAAATTAAATACTAACAAGGTTTTTTTATAGAAAATCTAGTTTTAAGTATAAATCATCAGCATTTTTTTACTTTAACTTGGTTCACCGCGAATGCGTGAGCCATCTACTCTAGGACCCCCTCCTATGTTATTAAGGGCCTGAAATTATTAGTGTTTACCAATTATGAATCAGAATTTTTCCACGTCGAATTGTTGAGTTCCAGACCTTCTTTTACAACTGGTGTCAACTGAGTTGACAACCAATCATCAAAAGAGTGTATAGCGAAATCGAAAAAGCATAATGATTAGGTTTGCAAGTTTAATATACATATAATAAAAATATAATAATTTATTTAAATCATTTTCATTTTATATCAAATGTTCTCATGTATTTCTGCGTCTCTTTTCACATGATCTTCTTAACCATAAATCTTATAGTTCAATTGTCTCCTTATGAACCGAAGCTTCTCAAGAACAACATTTAGAAAAAGTCCAATAAAAATTGCGCATGAAGCAAATTGTCAAGAAACCACTTCAAATGAAAAGAAGCTCAAAACTTTTCCAATCTTAATCCCACACTTTTGCAAATTTGCTGATACTTTGCTGCAGATACAAAAGCACTGCACATCGAATTGCAGACTGCAGACTGCAGCGTCTGAACATGTAAAAGTTCCCATATTTGCGCTAAGCGGCTCAACGCGAAACTTTTTTGCTCTGCGCCAGCATTTTTTCTGATTCGATATCACCGATAGCGGCCATAACGCTTGCCGGCAACGTATGAGCGCGCACCATTGACTGGGTGTGTGTGTGTGTGTATGTGACTGTGGTGGCCAGGCTGACTGCGTCCGCAGCCGAAATCGTTTGCCCCAGAAAAACCGCCAAGTGGCAAGTTGCAATTGCCACAAGAACGCCGCAGCTTATTTCAATCTTGTTGCCGGTTGCTGTTTGCCTCAAGGCCAACAGCAGTTTTATGACAAAACTTTCAATTTTTTATGTTCGAGCAAGGCGCACGCCAACGCGTTGGCTGCCATTATTTTTTTCACATTCCTTTTGCTTGTTCGCTGGTTATTTATACACGGCACGTGACAATTGCACTGTTGCTATCTATGACTATGTCAGATAATTATTTAAAACGCAACAGAACTTCCCGACACGATACAAAATGCTCTGCCACTGCACTTTCACCTATCAGTGCACTGTGAGAGAAAAACATTGCATGGATAAAAAGGAGTTGAAAGATATTTTAATACAATTTAATTTAAAAGAGTGCACAACTGCAGTGATTAGTACGTCACAGCGAATTCGGTTCCAGGCTTAACAAAACAAGAAATAAAAATATATTTTTGGCTGACAACAGAAAATCGCTGAGAATGAAAGTGTGAAATATGTAGGGGAATTCTTTGTAAGGTGCCACCCCATAGCTTTTTTGCGCATAACTCCTTAGAACATTAACGTATCGCCAATGTTAATATACCGTTGGAAAGAGGGTCAAAAGAGCTATGATCCGAAGTAACACTTCATTTGAATTTTTCGTAAATACGAATTTTACAGCCAATTTACCAAAGTGTTCAAAATCGACACCCTAAAATTTTTTAATGTAAAGTGCCACCCCCTAAAAACCCCGCTAAAAACGTAAAAGTCCCAAGTAAAAATGCATGATTTAGAAAATGTATGTAAGATTATTGAATTTAATTTTAATTAAATAGAAAATGACCGAAAGCAAAATGCAATTTGAATGGTAACGAATAAAACGAATAATTATATGGAAATTAATAAACAAAACTGAACTAATTCATTCCTCATGATAGGATTAGAGCAAAATTGGCTAAGAACACTTAAAATTCCTTTTAATGATGATTTCGAGCAACAAAAAGGCATTTTACCGATATAGAACCACAAAACAATGAAAAAAGGGGGGTGGCACCTTACAAAGAAAAAAAGGTGGCACTTTACATTTTTATGCCATTTTGGAAATCATTGTATACATTTTTTCCTTTTACGATATGCTCGGATATCATTTCGGATTATGAAAAACCAATAAAAATTAAGTCCAACACTGATTTTAACCTTAGTTTTTTGCGCGTATTTGGTTTATTTTTCAAAGCAAGAAAAACCTTCAGTTTTAATTTTTATGTTTTTTCTTAACCAAATTTGACATTTATATTTACCCAGACCGTGTTATTGCGTCTTTTCCCTCAAAAACCACATTAAAATTGTTGTTGACATATATACCTTAAATGACAATAGGAATTTTTTTGCTTGGATTGCTGGAACGTCGAAATCGAGCAGGGGTGGCACCTTACAAAGAGTGGCACCTTACAAAGAATTCCCCTACTTGTTCAAAATTTAATGAGCTATAAATTTTTTACATTCCAACAAAAAACAGTAAGAGGGTTAAATGAACCTGATTTGGTCTATTAGTTAAATGTGTCAGATACTAGCAGCGCCACGCGGCTTTGCACGCAAATTTAAAGTCAATGAGCCCAATCTATCAAGTTTCTTCATACAACACTGTATAGAGGGTGTCACGCCCCTTTTCTGCAATACCCAACCCATTCGTCCAGTCGAAGGATGCGTTTCATTGTTACGCGAAAAACTTGAGTCACAAAAAATTTGCTACGCCTCTTGTCTAACGCTTATCAAATTCTACCAGTAGAATGACACATCTACACAGTGTGACAATTATGTATTAAGGCTGCCTCTAGAAAACACAATTAAAACACTTGTTATATCGATTTAATAGTGATTCGAACGCGTGTTCCAACTCATTTTTTGAATTTCCTCCAGTACCCTTCGTCGAAGCCCGTTGTATGGTCTGAATGTCATCAAAAAAGCATCCTTTCAACTTCAATTTCAGTTTCGGGAACAAAGCGAAGTCGCACGATGCCAAATCAGGTGAATATGGCGGCTCATTCAACACACAGACCTGATTCCAAGCCAAAAATTGACGAACAATGAGTGCTGTGTGAGTCGGTGCATTATCGTGCAACAGTGAGCAACTTTTTGGATCGCGGTATTCTGGTCGAATACGATGAATTCTGGCCATCAAAAGCTTCAAAACTTCGAGGTAATATGCGGCAGTCACTGTTTGACCAGTTGGAACATATTCTTTGTGGATAATTTCTTTGCTATCGAAGAATGTGATGAGCATTGTTTGCTTTTTCATGGAACTTTTCGTGTTTTTTTGGCTTGTGGTGAGTTTTTTGATTTCCATTCCGCACTTTGACGCTTGGTTTCTGGATCGTATTGGAACAATTGTTTTCAGGAAGTTTGGATCATTTTCTGCGGCTGCAACAATGTCTCTAGAATGACTGACTCTCTTTAATTGTTGCTCCTCGTTCAATGTGTGTGGAACAAATTTTGCGCAGACCTTTGTTTTGCACAAATCCTCGTGAAGAATGAGTCGGATAGTTTCTCTGTTGATGTTTAAGACCTCTTCCATCATTTTCAGTGAAGCACTGCGGTCTTCTGACATAAAATCACGAACTTTCTGAATCACTTCCGACGTCCGAACTGAAATTGGCCTTCCTTCTTTTATTTCATCTTCCAGCGACTCTCTGCCATCCACAAAACGTTTATGCCATAAAAAAACAGTTGATCTTGATAAACAAGCATCGCCATACGCTTGCTGCATCATTCGGAATGTTTCTGATGCACTTTTACCAATTTTTGCGTTTAATAAAATGACCGCTCTTTGCTCCATGTTAAAATTTCAACATCAAACGAAAATGTGTTTTGCAAAATGAATTTTAATAACCAAATGTCATGAAATTTTGACAGTTAGTAGAGGAAAGTTGAAGCTTCAAAACGCGTGTGCTCGCACATAGATGGCGCGCTTGGTTGCTGAGATATGGTTCGAATCTTAATACATAATTGTCGCACTGTGTATGAGATGACGGTGTATAAAATTTCAATGCCATCCGACTTATAATTCCGAAGTTATTCCACCTAAAAAAATGCCACGCCTCTTGTCAAACGCTCATGAAATGTTACCAGTGAAACGACTCAACGGTGGCCTTGTACCAAATTTGTATACTGTCCGACTTATAATTTCGAAGATATTCCATATTAAATATTTAGTTTGTATGAGTGATGCCACGCCCATCTGTCGGGTCGTATTCGCACTATGAATTTTACCGAGATTAGTCAAGAATATCATGAATCACGAACATCCGCTGTAAGATTGAAATTAATCGGTCGTCTAGTTTTTGAATTTTATTGTCGTATGACCAACAAACAAACAAATAAACAAACAGACATACATTCATTTTTATACATACATTTATTTAATATGTACATATACCTACATCTTTGTTTCATTAGGATTTTAATGACGAGCTTCTGACGCATTTTGAATCCCGCCTCATTCAACTTCTTCCACCCCTCTAAACAAAACATTTGTCCTGAGTATTTTTTTTTTCAAGACGCATTTGACTTAAATGCCACACTCCTAATCCATATAATCCCTTTAAGCACATTCTCAAAAGTGCGCTCATTAAATTATGAGCTGCCCATATTTCTCGGTTTTTATCTTTTTATTTCTTTGCCCACAATAAATTTAAGAATTTCACTCACACTTGCACTCGCTCGCCCGTCCGCTTAATACACCGCCAACTCAATGGAAGTTACTTTGTTCATTTATTTATTTTGAATCTTTTATGTTCGGTCAAAATGTTAAAAATTACAACAGTAAAAACAACAAGAAACGATAAAAAAACAAAAACAAAAAAAATCAAGAAAATTAAAGGAGCCACAACAGCAAAGTAAACACACCACCAGCACACACACACACACGCATGCACGCAACGACACCACATCGCGACACACGCTCGCACTGACCTACGGCACCCGCACTGCCTCGAGTGGGCACTTTAATGGCGAACGCCACTTTAATGGCGCAGCTTCCGCTTAAATAAATCATAATAAATTATTGTTGCCTGAGCGCTCAGAGTTATGCGCCAACCGGCCGCAGCAGCTCCAATGATGAAGTTAACGCAACGAAATGGCAGCGGAAAAGAATAACAACGCAGAAAAATAGCAACGCCGCATCAGAAGCGGCAGCTGCGAGCGAGTAAAGTGAACGAAGAACGCGACGCATAAACGCATTGCGAAATCCATTAAAAATTCATCTTTTCAACCGTCGGCAGCGTTTAATTTATGTTGGAAATTATGAGCGGCAAAATAAAGTTGCGCACTGCACAGCACACACACACATACACTCACTCACTCACTCACCCGCAAAGTGCGGCGACTGCAGCCAGCCAAGCGCCGAAAGGATAACAAAGTTGCAGAAGAGACAGGAAAATGTGAACGCACGTCGAGCTTTGGATTTGAAATATGCAAAGTGCTGTCGAGAAAAAGAGTGCAAGAAAAAATCTTTGATAACTTTTCTTGGCTGTTATTGCGCGATAATAGGCGATTTTAATGCGCCTCAGTCATGGTGTAATTGTTTGCCGGCAGCGCGAAAACGTCTAAGCCTTTTAAGCACTTGCTGCCATTAGCGGCACTCGAAGAGCATTGCTATTTGCTGGTGTTAAAATAATTACACAATTGCAAGTGGATAACGAGAGAGAGTCGGGAAATGCATTTGTAAATGCTTAAATATTTTAAGACAATTGTAATGTAATGCAGATGGGACAGCCACGTTCTTGAGCAATATTTGCATATTTGTGAGTATAATTAGAAAAATCACTTCAATCTAAAAGCATATTAAGATATGAAATTAGAACCAAATAGAACAACATTTTCTTGAAAATGCAGTTAAGATTGAAATGTGTTGCTTTCGCAACTTTAACTTTTAACTTTATTGGTCCGAAAGTTATTTAAAAAAAGGCGGAAGCTGCAATTCTAATAAAGTAAAAAAATTATAATTTATTTATTTACGCAATTTTTACCCATTTTAGTCAATATGAAATCAATATAGCAAGCGTAATGAAATTTTGACACGTGATCAAGGAGATTTTGGGTTTTAACATACTTACTTTTCAAGAAAATCCTGAAAAAAATTTCAAGGATATAAAAGATTAAAATTTGCAGAGGACCTTTTTCATATCCTTTTTCTACAAATAGATAAAATATCAATTTTATATAAATTTTTTAGCCTTTCCTCTTTCATTTGATATACATATCGCCAAATTCTAACGAGGCTAAGTATTTTTTATATTTTTTTTTATTTTTTACCCTCTCCAAAATTTTGAAGTCCTTTAAAAGGACAAAGAACGTAGAAATGAAAAACTGAGTACACAGTATTATTATATTTGGTCTCTAGTTTCACGCCCATATGCATTTTTTTCCGGTGAGAAAAATATTTTTTAATTTTTGTCACACGGTTTCAAGGATCTTTCATAATTTTACAAAAATTATGCTTAACCGGTGCAGCATTTTCGTCCACACACACTTTGCGAATTCTTTTGTGGATGTGATGTTATGATTCTTTGGCCCATAAACAAATGTTTAAATTTACGTATCAGTAGTTATGCGCCAAGAGTTTACAATGAACCAAAGACACTCACTACAAAGCTGCTAATTACACAAATTTTTCCGGGGACTTATTAAGTCTGTAGCCAACTTCTCGTAATAAGGCTGTAAAAAGGCTGAATTCTTCACTCTAAAGAAAACCATAAGGCATTTTCTCTCTTAAGAAGGTAAGGCAGGAAGTGGTGGCAGGAGGAGGTAAGGCAAGGTTTGAGGCAGGAACCTCACAAAGTGACACCAAAACTAATTGGACGAATATAGAGATTCACAGTAGTGGCTAATTTTTAATATTGCCATGAAATCTTTCTTTAAAGAACAACACAAAAATTTTTCTTTCTTATTCATAACACTGAATTCTAGGTGCATTCCACAAAAAATAATCTCCAAAAAGTAAATGACAACAGTTTTTTTCCCAATCAGTGCTATTTGCACTCCAACAACATTTTTAATAGCTCTGGTATCTACTACTAATCAATTCATTGTATAATTAAATCTAAAACATTAACCTTTTCGACCCCAAAGTTGCCTGAGAGCAACTTCACCTATTTGTCATCTTATGGCAAAAATAATTTAAGTAGACACCACCAAATTAATATTTTCAGAACTGAATTCAAAACAAATTACAAAAATATTACTGTTATCCCACAAGTAATTTCCAAAAGTTTGCAGCGATATCAGCGCAAGTTTGTGTTCTAATTGAAGTCTACGAATTGGGCGCGTTTGATCAAAGCCCTGTTACTTTAATAATGGTTAAATAGAATCAAAAAGTGATAATTTTGTATTTTACCATAAGTATTAAATAATTTTTTTGTAATTAGAAAATATTGATACAAACTTTATTTAACCCGTTTTGAGCTTTAAGTCAAAAGTAAACTAGCTCTAGAACAAAGAGACGTGGCAACTTCAAATGATTCATGATTTAAATACCAAAAAGTAATATCGAGACACAGGGTAAAATTCGGGGTCGAAAGGGTTAAAAAATAATAATATAGTTTTATAATCTGAAATGGTTGTATGAAACTAGAAACCGTTTGCCCCGGCCTCAGTTTTTTTGTAAGGTATAGTTATTCAAATTGAACAACAACAAAAACACTTGGGCAACATTTGATTTGAAAGAAATGCTAATTGTGCAAGATGAAGGGTTTACAACAAAAACATTAAGTAACCAATACATTGCGCTCAATACATTTCTGGCTGACAAGAGAACTAATTCAAACTTCATAAAGCAATGCAGGTACATACGAAAAATCTATGTATTTACATCAATGTGAAGTCCAAGTCAAACACTACTTTAAGTGTATTTAAGTGCCCATCTATGTGAAGTGGTTTAAATCACATTCACTTTTCAACCGCAGAAGAAACACTGGGCGTATGAGTAACATTGAATTCATGCAATTTTTCAATTAATTGCTCAAAGCATACAATTTAAAATACGACTGTGGCCAAATACAAATTACACTAAATGCAAGCATTGAAAACGCCTTCGCTCAAAATATTCATTGAAATGTGTTTTCAGATGCCCCGCATGCGCATTCGCAAACCTTTACTTTTCATTTTAAATAAGATAAATGGCAAACGACTAACGGGCAGCACAGCACGACGCCAGTGCAATCAATGCCAGTGGCGCTGCTCACTGTGCTGACCATTCAATATGCGAAACAAAAGAAAAATTACACTCCACATTTTTAGTTGTTATTGCGAATTGCAACAACAACAACAACCAAAACAATTTACCAACAAAAGACAAACAAAACTTTTTAAATAAAAACTATGCAAGTCACTGCTGCCGCATGCGTTCAAAAGCAATTTCGAACGTTTGAAAACGTTCGTAGCAATTGCCAAACTGCAACGCGCCATTCATTCGTGCCACACCACTCTAACAAAAAAAATGTGCAGCAGCTGTGTGCTGCCCACTTACCCCATAACCGAAACAAATTAGCAGCGGCAGTGCAATGTATGTAAATACGACGGTCGTACATGAGCACTTTCTGGCGCCGAAAAAGGTTGCGTGAATTGCAAAGGATCGTTGGCCAGTGTGAGTGTGCAGGTCTTCTAGTGCCATTTAACAGCGAATCATACTAATTCAATTGTGGACGTGAGTGCGCATATTTTACTTGTGATCTGCGTATGCGAGTTCATATGTCCGCAAACGTGGCGTCATAAGTTGTCTGACATATGCAAAGCTTTTATGCAAAAATTTATAAGCCGCTGCTTTGTAATGAAAACAAGTGACGTGTGCAAAGCCATGAAAGCACTTTATTCATTGCTATCCACTTCATTCATGTGCACAATTTGTATATGAAGCATGTTTTTAAATTTTCTGCGCTGCAAATAAATCTACCTCGTTTATTATGTACAAAAAATTGGTGTTAAAATTTCTCAAATAACTGCCCACTCAGCAGCAAATGATAAACTTCTCAAAATGAAATAAAATTCTATGAAAAAGTGTTTCCCGCCATTCAATGTCCTCTTTAAAAATTCCTCCGCAGAAGTACCTTCACTTTGTTTTTCAAATTCCTGAAAAAGTGCTGCTTTCACAACTCACTCATACTGTGTAACCAAGGCCAGTATGATTTATGTTTTTGAACGGAATAATACAAAACAACCTACTTAACAAATGTGTTGAATCTGTTCCATGAAAAAGTGCGTTTGCTGTCAAACAAAAATTCTTAGGAAAAATTTTACAATATAAATTACAAATTTCCGGAAAGCACTGACAAAAGCCACAGTATACAGTAGAACAGATTTTTACACGGCTTCATATCTTTTCATAAATAGAAAAAATCATGACAATTATTTTGCCATAGAATTTTCTGTTACATTAACCCAATGCCACTCAAAACTTTGTCTGATTCATTGAAGTGCAGATCACACTCCCGATTACTTTTTTCGATTAGTTACTACGCTGGACACCACAAAAATTGTCATGTTAGATGTGCTGCTGCCAATACAGCAACGGTTTCCTAGAATCCTTTTAATGTTTTTAACCCTTTCGCTATTTTGTTGCCATATGGCACATGCTTCTTTTGTGGACGTCTGCATCCTCTATGGCTGGTTTGGTTGGTTTTTTTTGTTGGTCCTTAGAATAGTTTGAAGTTTTAGGAAAAATACGAAATTGATAAACTGAATATTTAAGTTTAAAGAAGAGAAGTATACACGTTTTTTTAATGGTAACATATATCTTGACATAGCAAAGGAAGAAGAAGCAGAAAACTTTAGATAGTTTTTTAATTTGACGTTTTCTTTCAATTTAGTTACTTCTTTACTTCTTATTTTGGCTAAAGTAAATGAAGAAATATTAAAATTTTCGTTATGCGTAAAAATTTGTACGTTTAAGTAATTATTACAGCCACAACGATGTGGTTTCTCACATAGAAAAACACTCTAAAATACAGGGTCCGAGTATAAAAATAAATGTTGAGCATTTATTGAATACTGAACTGCAATACAACGGAAGTGCAAGAAGGGAGCGAATATGCAAAACGAAGTATAAAGTACAAATATGTAGTGTTTCCAGATTGAAGTTATTAACTACGTTATTCCAACAATAAAAAAATAAATTAAAAATTTAAATAATTTTTAAATAAGCCTAAGACGTAAAATTTAAAATTTTAACTTCCTCCAGTAAAAACCTGTAACGAAAGGGTTAAATTTGGTATGAAATCCAAATTTGAAACTGTGTGTGTATTATTTAGGGTCTTTTTTTTAGCTTTATAACATAAACCACAAATCATTTTTCCAATTTTGCACACAAAAAAGAAGCTGTCATTCTACCTGGTTCGCTTGAATAATTTCACTATGGCCCCGACGAACCATACCGCACTGACATAAATGTCAATTGGTTATGTGCATAACTAGACAACTGTCATGCGATACTAATCTATTTCCTCATCTAACGGTAGACTGCATAACGCAACTGATGCCAGGTGAGCCACTCTTTTAATTGCATTGCGCTGGGCATGGCCCCAGACAACACGGCAGCGCCATGGACATCACTAAATACATTGACGCGCACACACTCACACCCACATGAGTATGTGTGCGTTCATGTAACATGTGTACATATGTACGTTTGTGCTTTCTCAATTCTGACGCCTGCTGAATCCTTCCAATTCGCAATGAAATTTTGTCGATTTCTCGCTTCAACCATTCAGTCAGCACGCACGCAACAACAATGAAAACAACACGCTTTGTTCACCTCACAATAAGTTGCCAAGGCGCGCTTTATTTGTCTGCATTGCTGCTGCTGCTTGCGCCTTGTACGTTGTGTGTGGTCGCGCAATTGTGGCAATCGACAATGTTGTATGTGCTGCACCGTCTGAACCTAACATAGTGAATCATTCACCGCGCGCGGCACACGAGGAGAAGCAGGAGCAAGGCTATTGCTTTCATTGTGGCTTTCGCCCTGCGAGCACCATTTCTAGCACTGATATTTGTAGTGCCTCGCCTTCCATGTGGCCAATGGCCACACTGGCGATCTATTTTCACAGCGCTGAAGTAGCTCTCACTAAGAGCTCATTTTGAATTATTTTTTCAGGAAGCTCTTACTGCAAATCAACGCATTTAACGTCTTTATTATCCTCCGGCGCCGCACTAAAACTACTTAACATTTATTTTACAACTTCCTTTGTTCGGCACATTGAAATACAAACCGTTTGTAGTGGGCAGAAGAAAAATATTCTCCAAAGTCTACTGTTTTCGCAGCTGCATGCGAGTGTCTGCGTGTGCTTAGCTGCCACTCAGCTCGTTGCAGCTCATCCATGACTTGTTTCAGCGAAAGGAATTCAACCCAGAAACCAATTTCTGAAACGATTGCGCTTCACTTTCATGCGGATTGTTTTTTTTTTGTTCTACACGAAAACCATATATTTTGATTTACCAAACGGCAGCGGGGGCGAACGTAGATACGGCAACGAGTTATGGTTGCTTTGAAGCATGTGGATCAAGGTCAGTTGAACAGTCCAAAGAGAATGTAATACTTGTGTATAAAAAGAGTATGAATCGATAAGAAAAATGGAAACCGATTTGCTTTCTCATGGAAATTCTTTTTCATTTGTAGAGTTAATGCCAATTGAATGTCTACAGTGGGTGAAGTATGTGAAATTTGTCAACAAATTTGTAATTTGAAGGCCAATAAAAGCTTAAATTTAGTAATTGATTTTTGTGTTGAAGTTAAGTTATTAATTTTTTCATTTTTAATAAGTTTTAATTTATTAATTTTCGCTCATAAAGTGCAGTGAGGAGAGGACTTGCTAAAATGTTTATATAGTTATAAATTTAAATTTAACATATTGGGACCGGAAGTGAACTTTCGGTGTGGCCGGCGCCGATCCCTGAGGACCGGCATTAGAATTTTCGTTTGGCTGGCGTCAGTCCATGGGACTGACACTATTAAAGTTAAAAAATAAATATAGTGTCAATGAAATGTGATCAAATGTAGTTATAACGAAATTTATTGAAACATTCTAAACAAGAAGAAGAATTCCTTATCTTTTGGCGATACCCTACAACATTGTATCGTTCGCCGGCTGCCGGATGAACGGAAAGGACAGCAAATTCGGCGCCGGGCTCAACGTGTTAATAATATTTAAACGGGTTAAAAGTTAAATGATTACATTTGGTTGTAAATAAAGTTTTAGGTGAAACTAAAAAGACATTATTCAAAATAACAGACATAATTTTAATCTAAGACATCTTCTAATAACACAATTTGAAATCTAAATTGGCATGATGAATGATTAGTATTCGAAAAATATATAAAAATAATCGCAATGAGACAAATATGTAGACGCACCCAATTATTTAGTCAACGTTTTTTAATTCAAAAATTTTAATAATTTCTATTATTTTTTTTCAGTAATTTTTGGGGGGTTTCAGTCAGTCAGAACCTGGTTTTTAAGTAGCTAAACAATTTACACCGGTTATCTTCTGGTACACATTGCCCTTCTCATACAGACGAAGACCTTTTCTTCCTATCCATCCAAGCCTTATCCCATGTTTGGTCACAAATCTAGTAGACACATTTTAAGTAAATTTCATTTGTTAACAAACTTACTCAATCATTTACACAGATATCTTTACGAGCTCCTTGTCCTTCCACTTTAGATGAGGATATTTTTGTTCAATCTGTATTCGAGTGGGTGACCTGAGTTTTCCTTATCCTTCACATTGCAAATAATAGCCTTTTTGTTCGTTTTACTTTTCTTTATTGGGGTCCAACATTAAACAGATTACAATTCCATCGAATGTCCTCATCGGTGACTAAAAGAAAGTCACAAAACTTCTGAATAATTACACTGTGCAAGTCGAAAAATCCAACATGGGGGGGCCTACTGAGCAACTTTTCTATAGGTATACTGAGTTGAGATCCACCAGCCGTTTGGCTGGATTGGCTCAAGTTTAAGAGAAATCCGACTTTGAATTTTGCTCATTTCAGTCGAGTTCGTCGCTTAAGTCTTCGAACGTTTAAATGCTAATTGGTCCTAAATCGTTCTGAATATTGCTTTACTGTCTTCGGCAAGTTTTTAGATATTTTAACGACCAACAAATTTGCTTAAGGCACCAATCCAAAAAAAAATACATTCAAACTGTGTTTTCGACAAAAATGTCCCAAAACCCCACTTTCGTCGAGGCATAAAAACAGTATAGCGAACTCTCGTGAAAAAATTAAATGAGTATGCTTTTATATAGAGGGTTGGCTCCTGCATCTAACAAACTAAAAATTGTGCATGGAAAACGCCCATAAAAGGCGTAGCTCGGGGTCAAAGTTCAAAGTTTTTATCAAAAAAACTCAATTAATCTCCAACTGATTTACATAATATGAGTATCAAACGAAAGGTATTTTTCATACATTTCTTTGCATGTGCAACATTAGATACGTAAGATGTACTAAACAAAGTTTTAAGCGAAAAAACATTTTTTGTATAAAATTTTTTTTTACGGATTTTGTTCCCGAAAAAAACCATTACTAAGGTACAATAAGTTTGGTACCATATTGTAGCTTGTGAAATTATAGTTGATTATCCAAATAATATTTTTATGTAGTCATCGCTAATAAAATCGACTCTTTACGTTTCGAACTTTAAATTAACAGCAACAATTAATGAAATAAGAAAACAAAGTTCCAAAGCATTTCCACCACAAATCCTTTATTGCGCTGATAAATTCGAAAAAAAATTCAAAAAATTCAAATAAAACAGCCCCACCATTGCCAACGAAGATTTTATAACAATCAATATTTTATACAAACCCCTGCGGCATCGCGCACATTAATCACATTTTTGTTATTGATTTCTTTTCATTACTCAGCTGCAGCCTTTTGTGTGCCTGCCTCCGTGCATCCCCCCCCCCCCTCGTGGCAATGCATTGCTCAATGGGTCAATGTGTGGGTCTTTTCGGCTTATAAATTTCGCATACTCGACTCACATGTGAAAGGCGCAAGAGTCTTCCCACTCGGACTGCGTTCTTTTTACATTCATTTGTTTGCGCTGCTCTTCCTTTGTAAACAAACGTGCATCGGTATGTGTGTGTGCGTATTTGCCCTGTCGTTGACCTTTTTTGCTGCCAAACTGGCAAACATTAAAAAAAACCGCAAAAAGTAAAATGTGCTCCTCGCGCTTCCGTCCGCAAATTCAATTCCAAACTGCTTTCATTTCATACCATTTTATTACATTCCATTTCCTCTGCGCTGCGTGGTGGTTTTTATTTATTGTATTTGAAAAGGATATGCGCGTTTTGCATACACACTCGTATTGTACCTCGCAGTGCTTCCGTACGGTTGCCCGGCTGTTCTCGCTAGTTGCATGCTGCTGCTTTTTTGAATTAATCCTTTCGATCGTTGTTTTTTATGCGCAACTATTTTGCTATCAATTTGCAAATTTTTATTTATTGCTCCATTGTTCAACACAAAAGCACTATCGAGCGCAAATCTTTCAAATAATTGGCTGCACAGTTGTTGATATGGAGATGAGGAAATTTTCAACTTCAAGTAAAATCCTTTTTCAATGTAGCGAAATTCTTCAATTAAAGCCAACTTTGCGTTGAAAGCACTGTTTTAAGCTTTTCTGAAGTAACATTTGCAGAGTTTCGAGAAGCGAGATTGCCACCAGCAAAACAGTGTGAAATTAAATGGATGAACGACAAATGATAAAAACCATAAAGCAAAAAATGTGAATGCTCAACAAAATCATCAACGTGAGGAGATGCTGCATGCGCTACTAATTTTAGATATATGCAGTTCAGTGGCGCACGCAAGGGGGGTTGATGGCTCGGTTACAAAAATTGTGGATGGCAAATAAGATTTCAAATGGTATTGGGCTCAAAAGTTGTTTATTTGAAAATGAAATCCTGTGTACGCCACTGGTTTAACTCTTATATAGTTCATCAGTGACGCAGTCAAGATTTGCGGGGGAGGGGTGAATTCGCGTACATCTTTTGAGTCCAATTCCATTCGAAATTATATTTTGCACATGCAAATTGCTGGGGAGTTTGAGTCATACAATTTTAGGAAGATTTGGTATAGCGAGATAGAAAATATATCGCACACGCACTACAAAAGTGACATAACTCAAAATTTTTCATTTTCGGTTTTATGTGTTAATACTGTGCACAATGCATAAATCTACCAATCAGCAAAAGCTCAGTATATTTTTTTGTTGTTGTTAACTGTTGCAAAAATACAGTTAGGTCTCTTTTCATGTCAGACGTTTGATGCTATTTGATTGCTGCAGCTCAATGCAAGAGAGTCCTAACTCAAATTGTGTCACTTTTGACGAAATAAATTTTTTTTTAAAGTTAATTTTAAGCAAAATTCTGACAATTTCTGTATATATTTTTAATTATTAAAATTAATTATTTTAAAAATGTTTCTTTCAACTTTTTAACTGTCATTTATAATTATTTAATTCAGGAAAAGTGGCATAACTTGAAATAATTCGGTAATTATTAAATTAAAATACACCCATACCTCACTTTGCGTCGTGGTTATGTTCCAAAAAAACACAACGCAAATTGAAACGACGCAAAGTGAATTATGATTTCCTATAGCAAACCATGTAAAGATCGAAGATAGGTTCCAGGGTTACGAAAATACTACTTTTTAAAAAGAAAATTGAACAAAGTAAACACTTAAAAAACAAAAATTACATAAAATTTTATTACATACATACAAAAAAAAAATTCAATTAAAACAAAATAAAATATTCAATTAATTAATAAAAATAAAATAAAAATTAATCACTGTCTGATGAGTCCTTAGTGGCTGTTGTCGTAAGTCGGCTTTCTTTCACAAAAGTTAGAAAGGAAATCCCCGAGTTTTGATGGCATGGCGTAATTAGAAACAAAAGACGTGCTATCTTTTAGAAAAAAAAATATAATTAAAACAAAATGAAAGACTCGAACCCAAAACAACGCAACTTCGAAAATCTAACGACGCACAGTGAAAATTAGTACTAATTCAGCAGCGACGCAACTTCGAAACAACGCAAACCGAAACGACGCAATGCGAGGTATTGGTGTATCATCAAAACAGTCACAACTAAAAATTTTGGATTTTCTAGTTTAAAATTAAAAAAATTCTTGCAACTTATCATAAAGCATAATCTGTAAGGATTTTCTACTGAACGGTCTAAACGTTATTAAAAAAAATTTTTATTAAGCTCAAAAACAGTTTTTTGCGTTCAAAAATCAAAAATTTTGAAATGTGTTACTTTTGTTGTGCGTGTGCGATATATAAATTTTTCTGTACTTGATGTTTGTTACATTTGGCTGAGCAAACACCAAACAAAAGATGCCTTAGATCGTCTATGAATTAAGTGATTAAACCTCGAGTCGAGAAGACTCACATTTGATATGCATTGAGACAGTTGAACCTGTGTTGTGCAGTGCTCTCGAACTGGAACTTTACCTCTTTAAGATTTCGTTTGGGTGCACACAGGTGAACGTTGTGCATAATGACAGTGACACATGATGACCACCACCATCAACGCCAGCAGCCAACAAAGATATCAAACAACACAATCAGCCGCAGCAGCAGTGCACAACACTACCGACGACGTGAGGCCAACAGCAAACGGCAACGCGCCCAAGCGACGTTTTGTGTGTTTTGAATGGCGACAACCGCACACAAACACCGCTCGCCAAGGTCTTGTGACAGACGTTCATTTTAATCTTGTGTCCTTGCTGCGAGCAGCTGACGTTCCACCTAAAGCCACTCCGGCGTAGAGCGAGTCAGCGTCACGTCTGGCTTCGTGCATTGATAAAGTGATTAATGATAAGTTTGCTACATAAATTCATATTAGACCAAAAGCCAGCAGACTGTTTGGCTAATACAAACATTGGCCTTGGCTAATATGCGTCAACGTGTGTGCGAATATATATGTATGAATGAAAAAGGGTGACGTGAACTTGCGCTGCGCCAATTCAATGTGTAAATGAATGTAGTAAAAACGTTGCACGAAGCTATAAACACGGCAACTATGTATACTAGACGCAGATAAATCAAAGCAAATGCGGCATGTTTACACCCAACAGCAACAACACACTCACACACGCACACACATTCCGACTAAATGTCTGTCTAAATGTCAGTAGTAGCGGGGGCGATGTGAACCGGACATACGCACACACACAGACTTGGATGGCTCACTTTGAAAATTCACGACTTTTCATTTGTATTCATATGACAGACACTGTTGGTCTGTGCCGCACAGCATCACAACATTTCACGCCGCCACGGTCACCCTGTCTCCCTCGTGCCAGTCTGTCAGCCAGCCATCGAGTCCGCCATACATCCATTTCAGCTTTACGCTAGCAAACGAGCATATTCCACTCATTCATTAGACAGCGCTTCGCATTTCTCACACACCCACAGCATTTGTCTGCCACCACGCCAGCTCGTAGTGCCGAGTCGTGGCCTTTCTTTCCTGCTTTCGCTTTGCCCCCACAGTTCTGTTGTCGTTGTTGTCAGTGCATTTTGTGTTTGAACTTTTTTGGAGCATGTCGTCGCTGATTATGGTTTACTTGTGTTGGCTTCGCCTTTTTCGTTGCTACACTGCTGCTTGTTTAGCTTAAGTTTTGCCTGTTTTTCCTATACTTATTTGTATTTTTATTTTTGAACTTGCTTTTTGTTTTTCTCTTCGATGAGGCTCTCTGGCATTTCCAGCTATCTGTCTGCCGACTAAGCTAGTTAATTATTGGCTCCAAGTTATTTGTTCTTTACTTTGTTTTGCGACTACAAGTTCTCAACACGTGTTTATTAGCATTCAACGTGGCGAGCACAAAAAACTTGGACTTTTTTCCAGTTCCGCAAAGAATTTCAATGCATTTAATTTGTTAGCTTTTTTTTGGTTTTGAATTTGAATAAAATCGTACTTTGCCATAGCCTATCGGATCAAACTTGAACAGAAACTTTAAGTCTGCCTAAGCAGATAACACAGTTTTCTCTGTTAATCCAATGTCCTTGAAAGTAATCCCTCAGAATCATCAGAGTAGAATAAATAATGTCGATAAGTTAAAGCTGGTATATATTTGTTGTTACACTGTTTCATGAGGTCAATGGAGGAAAAGCGGAAGGCAATCGGTCCCATAATTGAGCATTAAAGGACTCTATTACATAAGAGTGGAATACATATTGCGTCATTAAAGCAAAAGAAAATAATGTGGATTTTTTTAAGGCTTAGAGCACTTTGATCGAATTAGATGGTAATGCTTTCCGAAACGCTGTTAAAATATGATTACTGTGCAAACAAAAATCTTTAGAAAATATTCAACACTTTTTAGGAGATTAGGAATGTTATTTTGGTAACATGTATTAGAAGAAATAGAAATGATGGAATTATGGAATTGTAACATGGATTTAAGAAAATTTGTAAATTATTAAAGAATTACAATCAAACATAGGAAGCTTCTTTTTTCGAAAGTTAATTATAATCAAAATGTATGATAATAAAGAAGATTATCACAGTGCCGACTGGCGGTAAATGACGTATTCCAATCTTTTGAATAATATTGTTTAGTTATGTCAGAATTTTTAGCACGTAGAGGTTTTTCTCTTCACCATTTTTCTCTTTTTCAAGTTTTGCAGAAATAACGAGCTTTACAAAAAAGTTTTTAGCCAAATTAATTAACCCTTCTGTCAATACGAATGTACCTGGATTTGCATTTTTGAAGTAAAAATATCCTACTTTCAGCCAATGAAAGCTATGCTGATATTTTAAGTATCTTCCTAAAAATTAATTTAGTATCCATTAGAGATCTTATATAGAAAGAAATATTTTTTTAAGATAACTTTTAGAACCAATTTTTGAACACTACCCTTTTGTTCTATACGAAGGTACCCGGGTGCCTTCATACAAAAGTTTCTTCAAACAAGTAGTGGACCAAATTTGAAATTTAACACTGAATGTACTTCAAGATAAGTTAAATTCATTACATCCGATCGAAGTCATCGACTTTGCATGCGTGTTACTCCAAGATTTTTTCATTAAAAGGAGAGGCTTAATCTGGAAGACAAGCCAATTGTCAACGTAAGACAATAGTAGAAAAAGCACAAATTTTGATTCAAAGCTTTAAAGTTTAAACCCTGTGACCGCAAAGCTGTAGCCTTTTTGCAGCCAACTTTTTACTTCTAAGGTACTTGCGGAATATCTATTCGCAAAAAATCTCACTTAGGTGTTAAAAATTAATCCTCGACCCCTAAAGTCAACGATATTCGGTTTCATAGCGACACAATCTTTGGAGTTCTACTTTCCAAAGAGCCATGAATCTGGGTGGTTCATCCAACTATACTCCACGGCAAAGCATTTATTTAAAAGTCAGACGTTGTGGAGAATATTTTGAGAAGGTAACGTGAGGGGGTGATTAAAACTCTTCAAATATCTGCTAGCTACAACAATTATGGGTGACGTAGTGATTTCAAATGGTGGTGGGGTTAAAAGTTGTATGCAGAACGCCTCTTAAAATGTCCTATGTTCGCCGCTAATGCCGAAATTTCAGAAAAGGCAAAATAACGCCCTTGTTATCAACATTTTCACATTTAAAACAGTTTTGAAGCAGTTTTCGGAGCACTTATGTTCGTTTCTGCAAACGTCAGTAGGAACAAAACGAGAGCGGAGCGGAGATCTATTCCGATCATTGTAATCAAAAAACGTAAAACAAGAAAATGCTGAAAATATTGCACTATAATTAAGTGTTTAATGTTTTGAACTTGAATTAGCAATAAATAATGCTTTGTTTTAAAAGCTAACATCGATTTTTAAAATTTGTGCGCTATTATTTTCACTTTTTCCATACAAATTGCATGAAGTTACCCGGGTACCTTCATATTGGTGATAAAGATGGAAATTTTTCGTACTGACAGAAGGGTTAAAGGCCCAAAAATGGTCAGAAAAATTTGTATCATTGGGGATATACCTACCCCAAATAAAAATAAAATCATACACATAATTCTAAGATCCTGAGTACAAACTTAAGTACAGTCAAAACGGTTTCAGTGGAAGTGGCTTAACTGAAATATCCGCTTTGCTGAAATAAAAGAGCAGATCTCATTTTAATTTTAATTTATGATTTTTCTGAAAATTAGTTCAACTAAAAATTTCCATAACTGAAACATTCGATTAAATTAAAGAATATTTTGAAATGCTGCCCTGCTATGATTTGGCCTTATTATTACATTTCTGATAAGTAAATCAGTTGATTAGATAAAAACGGTTGTCTTTTGATAATAAGAATAAGAATTTCTTTTCATTCATTCGAAGTACGTTTAATTGAAAGGAATTTCACTTAACCCTTTCGCTATTTTGTTGCCATATGGCAATATGCTACTTTGTGGACGTCTGCATCCTCTATGGTTGCAAGAATAGATTTTTTTGTTGGTCTTTAGAATAGCTTGAAGTTTTAGGAAAAATACGAAATTAATAAATTGAGTACTAAAGTTTAAAGAAGAAACGTATACACTTTTTTTTTAAGTATATCTTGACATAGTAGAGGAAGAAGAAGCAGAAAACATTAGAGAACATTTTTGATTTGACGTTTTCTTTCAATTTAGATACATTTATTTTTTAATTTTGGCTGAAGTAAATGAAAAACTATTCAAATTTTCGTTATGCGTACAAAATTTAATGTTTTCGTAATTATTACAGCCACAACGATGTGGTTGCTCTTATAGCCTATTTCCACTGAGCCTTAACTGCAGTTTACGCTTAACTGCAGTTTGGCATGGCATTTAAATGCTCAAATTCCCATACAATTGTTTTTGTATCAAAGTGCGTGAACTCACTTTCAAAACTGAGTTAACTCAGTTTTGCCATTTACAGACGTCTAAAAGAAAATTTTTTGTTAAAAGCGGGAGCAATATTCACAAATGTACAAATTTTTATAGCATGCTTTCAGGGGCTGCAAAAGCCGTACGAAGACAAACGAGAGAAGGGATTTGAATTGCGTTCGGTGTGGTTAATTTTTTCCTAAAAGAACTACTTTTACCGGCATTTTCAGCATAAATACAAATCGTCTGTCATAAACGAAGTGAATACTTCTTTTATTTGTAAATAATAAATGCTGAAATAGCAAATAAAAAAAGTAAATTTTCCATGAACCCTCTTGACATTAAAAATTCAGACAGCTCTGATATCAAACAGCCGACAACTTTCACAAATGAAATAGACATTGACAAATGATAAATAAATTGATAAAAAAATAAATAAATTGATAAATTTTCACAAATATGAAAACGCAGACATTCCTAGACTGTTGAGAAGGAAAGCGGAGTGGTTTTCATGTAGTAGAGAGGCTACAAGAAATCACACATACGTATACAAGGAGATGGCGGCGATGGGTATAGCTGGGGCTGCCCAGAAATAAATGCAGAATTTGATTTTTCCAAATGAAAATGTCAACAAAAACAAGCTTTTGGAGATAACTCAGTTTCGGTGGAAACGCTTGACAGTTGTCAAACTTAACAGAGCCCTTAAATGCATTTAAGCGCTCAGTGGAAATAGGCTATTATAGAAAAATTCTCTAAAATACAGGGTCCGAGTATAAAAATTAAAAATTGTTGTATGGAATGTTGCTGATATAACCACATAGAAGCCTAAGACGTAAAGTTTAAAATTTTAACTTTCCCCAGTAAAAACCTGTAACGAAAGGGTTAACCGGAGTTCACTGAACTGAAAGCATCGGTTAATTGAAAATCAAAAATTCTACTTACAGTTAGGCAGACACGGCTATAGCGTCTTTGAACCAATTACTGTTTATTAACCCTAGTGTGTGTGCTTAAAAAAACACCCTTACCGGTGTGATGAGATGCCCGGAAAACCAGTACAAATTGTATGAAAAATTCTAACTGTTTGTTCGCAATGTACGAACTTCTGCCGTTTCTGCTTAGTTTTAAAGCTCTCAGTAATATAAAAGTCATAACATATGATTCGATAAAAAAGTGATTTTGAACGCATAGTTTTGTTTTACGATAATATCGAATTCACATTGGAAATAGTAATATAAGAAAACGGTTTAGAGAAAATACCGGAAAATCTATTCAGTTTCGACATTATTCCATTGCACAAGAACATTCGCTGGACATTACTTGCGAAGCGGTTAATTCCAAATGACCTCACGAAAAGAGGCAAATAAAATGGCTGACATTAATTGCACACAACTTGCTGCATCCGTTTCAAGGTTAATTCTCGGCCATTGCAGCAGATATCCACTTCAGCCAGTATGCAGCAACTCGGTGGGATTTTAATTGCCGTTGCCAATGTTGCTGCGGCTGTTTTACATTGTCTGCCATTTAGGCAAAAGCTGCCACTTCAAAGCGCACAAAGCAATGTTTATTTTTGCATTTATTTATGCTTATTTGTGCCATTTAGCTGCACATTTGAATGAAGGCGCCATGACTGCCGTTGCTGTTGATGTCGATGTTGCTGTTACTGCCACCGCTGCTTAATGGTGCAGTTAATTAAAATTATTTAGCAGCACTACAAAACGTTTACAAATGCGCCGAAAGAAAAACGCTGTGTGGGAGCAACTCGGCGTGAAGCCGGCAATGCCTTATGTGGGAATTTGAATGCTGCCATTCATGCAGCCGCTTTTCATGCATCCGCTTTGGCACGATTGATGTGGCGCCTTCAAAGCTCAACTCTCCTTTTTAACTAGCAAAGAAAATATTCGCTTAATAACGTCGAACTGAAGGAAAATTTAATTACGCAGCACACATGTGGCATGTACGGGCTGAGTTGTGAATAAATAAATGGCAGCCAACGTTCTCGGAAAGGAGTTTGCAGCATGCAATTAGCGCTTTATTCTGGGGGCGGCCTTACTGAAAGCACTCAAAGGTGGAGAGATTTAAACAAAAAAAATATGAATAAACCAATAAAAATTAAAAAAAAAGTAATAATAAATAAAAAGCATCGCTATAAAACATTTAGATTTTCGATGGATGGATGGATGAATGGTATACAAAATTAACCCTAACCCTACAACTAAACACATATATCATTTTTCTCGACCTAAAATTTATTTAATTTTGATTTTTGCATCATATATTGGTTTTTCTTTTATTGTGCTTGTTTACTTGTTAAAACAATACCAAACACAATTGAGTGACAATTTCATAGACCTACAAATTCAAACTACGTACAACACCACCACGACCACAATTTCAAATTCATTGCACATAATTTCAAGCAAGCTGACAATGCAGCAGATGTTTGACACACACAAATACACACCAACACACACTTAATCGAATCACTTTGCCACTTCCAGTCAGCGGCAAGCACAATCGAATATCACACTCGAAGAGTTATTGGCATTTCCCAGCGGCAACTGTCAAAGGAAGTTTTTGTGCACATTTGTTGCTGTCGCACGTGTAAACATCTGTTCACATGCTTGCGCGTGTTTTCCAAGTGACAGCAAGTAGCGGAAATTACAAACGCGAACACATTAACATAAGTAATCGGCTCTGAACATGAAATCACTACCCACAACTTTCGTTTGAGTGGAAGAGTGAATGAAGCCAACTCGAAACCCTCGGCCCACACGTTGTCGAACACCTGTCACTGCACACACTCAGCCGAAGCGACCGCACTGCCGCCCGTTTCAGCCGCCACAAATCTTGTTATCCAACGCTACTCATGACTGAAACTTTGAAAAATTCAGCAAAAGCGTCACCTGAATCCATTCATGTCTCTACAGACACCTAACTGCCACACCTGTCTCCCTCTTTCCAACCACTTCATCCACACTTGAAGAAAAAGTTCAAGTTCCAGCAGCCGTTTTGCTTACGCGCAATTTTTTACATCTCACATACACACATGCAAACATACGTAGAACACATTTGTGTGTGTGTGAACAAGCCACAATATTTGTCACATTGCCATGACATGGCATCATTTGACATGCTTGTAAAACCCTTTAGGCGTACTTGTGCAAAGAGAAACAACATAAAAAATCAATAAAATAACAAAAATATGAAATCTTTATTTTGCTCTTTTTACACACGTGCACCCACTTGCACAACCATTCCATTCGCACACATTGACAATTGCCAAATTTACGAGCCACATCTTGTAAGCGCGTTGCGCTAATTCGCTGCTTGATGTGTGTGTGTATGTGTGCGCGCACTCTGAAGTCATGGGAATTTTTTAAAAATCATGTTCGCTTCACTTCCGTCTCATGAATGCTCTGAGTTATGCACAAATGTCGCACACTCGACAGAAGGACAGGGTTATGTTTTTATTTTTTGTTGCCACCAAACAAAGAAAAACACATAAATTTTGTATTTGTATTTGATAAAAGTTAGGAAAATACATAAAGTAAGCACAACATGAAAACAAACTTCCCAATTTTCCGGTACACAGCCGCGTTAATACAAAAGTAGTATAATTTGTGTGATAATATTTATGTAGGTGCTGGCGATGTCTCAAGAGGACGAATGGATGGTAAGATGAAATCTTTATAGTAACAACGGCAAAGTTTATTAGCCGCTGCAGCAATTTGAATATACAATTTGAAATTTTATTAGCGCGTTTGCTTGTGTTTCAAAGACGTTGAAATATGAGCAATGAAATATATTTTCCGAGAAACCTGGTCGAAATCTTGCAAAAAGATATTAACCCTAATTTCCAGAAGTGAGCCTCACAGTCTCACTAAAGATTTCAAATGGTGATAAATCCAAAAGATTTTCGATTCCATTATTTTATGTAATCCTCTAATGGAATGTTAGAATTATATTGAATTTATAAATTTAACATTTTAGACAGTTTAACAGACAGTTTAAACAAATGTTTTCAGTAATTTAGCTCATTTAGCCTAACAGTCGCATTTCTGGGTTTACGTTACTTTTAAAATTCTGAGAATCAGGGTTAAGCTGTAAATGTGATGTGCAGAACTATTTTTTATTCTCTAATCTTTAATCTCTACAAAGCTTTAATAAAGTATTTTTGTTTTATGGTTGTGAAGTATCATATTTTTGTATAAATATGGATGGAACAATGGATTTTTGCTTTCCATCAATTATAGGAGAAACTACGTTACGTTGACTTTAATGCAACATATTCTAAGAATCTCTTAAAGAAAAATCATTTAATAATTTCATAACTTTCTAAGAAATACAAACAAACAACATCCACTTGAAACATTATTGCAGTCAGCCAAACATTGCAACAATACGTTGTCATTTTAAACCCCTTTATCGCTGACAGCATTTGAAACAGTGTTACCAAAACCTAAAATTACTTTCTCCTAAATTACAAAAATAAATTTCCTCTCAAAAATTTTAGAAATCCCCTAAAAATTTGTTTCTATAATTCTTGACTTTATAAACTAAGAAATAATGAAATGAAATGAAATTAAATTAAATTAAATTAAATGAAATTAAATGAAATGAAATAAAATGAAACAAAATGAAATAAAATGAAATGGAATGAAATAAAATAAAATAAAATAAAATAAAATAAAATAAAATAAAATAAAATAAAATAAAATAAAATAAAATAAAATAAAATAAAATAAAATAAAATAAAATAAAATAAAATAAAATAAAATAAAATAAAATAAAATAAAATAAAATAAAATAAAATAAAATTAAATTAAATTAAATGAAAGGAAATGAATTAAATTAAATTTCCCTAAAACTAAAAATATGTTTAGTTTTTCTTATTACAGCCTTTTTTCATTCAGTTTCAGCTTAACAACAACTCACCACAAAGAAAGCATATAAAAAAATGAGATCGTAAATTTGTAAATTTCCTTCATTTCTAAAATTATCACTTTATGCTTAATTAAACTAAAAAAGTCACTTCAGATTTCAATATTCAAGGTTTCAGTGCCACTAATAATGTCAAATATTTCACCTTTAAAATTCCCTAAACTTTCTGCTAAACAATTATTTTCCCAAAGATTCTCCTTCAGGCCAAGAATCCCCTAAATCTAGAAGAAAATCCCCTGATCTGGCGACAAAAAAATCACTTAAATTTTCTCCTAAACAATTATTTTCCCAAAAATTCTTCTTCAGGCCAAGAACTTCCTAAATCTAGAATAAAATCTTCTGATCTGGCAACAAAAAAAATCTCTTAAACTTTCTCCTTAACAATTATATTCCCAAAAATTCTCCTTCAGGCCAAGAATTCCCTAAATCTAGAAGGAAATCCCCTGATCTGGCAACAAAAAAATCACTTAAATTTTCTGCTAAACAATTATTTTCCTAAAAATTCTCCTTCAGGCCAAGAATTCCCTAAATCTAGAAGAAAATCTTCTGATCTGGCAACAAAAAAATCTTCCAAACTTTCTCCTAAACAAATATTCTCCTAAAAATTCTCCTTTAAAGCCAAGAATTTCCTAAATCTAGAAGAAAATCTCCTTATCTGGCAACACTGTTTCGAAATCTGATCTTTCACTACAGCAAAAAATAAAATGCAACAACAACAGCCGCTGCAGCGCAAAATGTCAAGTATCGGCACAACTCGTTGCCGGCATAATTTATGAGAAGCGTTTTAATATTTTCCAATAAATAATAAGAAAACCTTGTTGTTTAAAGCATTTCGCCAGCACACAATAATAAAACTGAAGACATTTTTATTTCTTTCTTAATTCACATTTAATGAGAGCAAGGCGCAAGCAGCAATTCGCCCACTTCAATGTCGTACTTGACATTTTAATGTCGACGCGCGCTGGTGCGCATAAAAAAATTAACGGTCACGGCCACTTTACGAGCGCAGTGCTTAAATCTGTCAGAGACAGTTGCCAGTTGCCGGCGAGCGCAGGTGCTGCAACTCTAAATGGGCACTTTTACGGAACGTGCTCAGTACCCGCGAACGTCTACCAGCAGTTGCGGGTTAAGGATTGCGAACGTTGAGCTCTAAAGGCAGAAATCATTTAACATGAAAGTTGCAATCATTTACGACACATATTCGCTGCCAGCTGAGCAGAAATTGCCAACCGGAAATGAAGACATTGCAAGGCGGAAGCGTTTCAAGTCACGCATACGCCCCGGTGGTCGGCCAATTAATAAAACCAATAAGGAAACCGCTGAGTGCCGCTTGAGGAAATTTGCATTTGCTAACAAAATGTTTTGAAACAATTTTTCATTGTGTCAAAAGCCAACAAATAACGCGTTCGCTTGTTACTTTGTTATATTTTGGTATGATTGGATACAACAATGTGATAGCATGCAAGGCGTTCATAAATCATTTTGATTTATTTACTTTGTGCATTTTTAATGACATTTATAATCAGGATTAGCGTGATGCGTTGCACAATAATATTTGACATTTATTACTATTTCAATTTTAGCATATTTGGCCCCCCCGCTCCCGCTTGCACCATCAATCTGTGGCCTTTTCGCTGTCACAAGAATCGCAAATAGCAAATGGCAAAAAGGCAGCAAACAATTGAATCCGACTGACGACTGGGCGATGGGCGCACGCCGGCCGGCGACGGGGCGGCTGGGATATTTATTACATTAATGAGCAGAAACTTCAACATGGCAATTTATTTTGATAAATGTTGGCCGTGTTGACGTCGCCAGCGCCGTCAGTGCGGATGCTGCCAACACAACCGCAACTGGGACAGCGTCATTGCCGGCTGCCATTCGGACAGACAGGACAGCATAATACACCGGAGCGCACATGACCCACGCTCCGTTCCGAAGCAACGCTGGGCCTTTTTGCGCCAGTTTTTCCACTATGGTTGCCTTGGTTTTTGTGCACTGTTCTTATTGTTGTTTTTGTAGTATTTTGTGCTATTTGCTTCTAATAAACAATGCGGTAATTAAAGTGGCGCGCGGCAAGGGCACAAGGTGCCGCTGCCACGGCGGCAAAGTGGACACGCTATTGTTTGCTATTTTGTTATTGTTGTTGTTGTTGTATTCGAGCTTTTGTTATTACTTAGTCTTATTGCTGTCGTTGTTCGAGTTAATTTGCTGTCAAAAGTTGCAACCTTCGAGACAAAATGAATGAATTCAGTTCAGCAACGGAACATGAAAGCGTTGCAGCGTCTTCGCAGCCCCTCTCACACACTGCCTTGTCCAGCCAACAACTGGCCATGTCAGACAAACATGTTTTTGGCCGCACTAAGCTGGCATGCGATAATCAATCTAAGCCGTTTGTCATCAGCGCGACAAGTTGAGTTAATTAAATGTAGCGCAATCAGAACTATCGGTTTGGCGCAGAATGGCGCTGCGGATGTACGAGTTAACACAATGGCGGCATTAACATGTATTCGTGAATGACAGTGGCGTCCCAACAGTAGTTAATACACAACACCTGAAATGATGAGGTCAATCTGGACGTAATTGATTTCATTATTTGAGACTCACAAGCTGTGCATGGACCATGAGCAGCTTAAGGCATTTAACGCAAATTGTACTGGCAAAGCATTGTTATAGCAAAACAATATGAATTAATTTGGCAAAATTGTTGTTGTGTTAATGGTGTGCACTTCGAAAAAGAATAACAGTTCGCAAGACAAAAATGCACTTTATTGGACTTTGAAAAAATATAATAATAAATAAATATAAATAAATAATAATAAAAAAACAATAAATAAATTTCAACAGATTTTCAGGTTTTTGGTTCAAGTTGTAGGTATAGGTTTTGGATTTAATTTCATGGGTTTTCATTTTTACCCAAATGTAATTAAACACAAATTTGTCAAAATAAAATTCATGTGACAAATTTAAATGTAAGATGTCTTTGAATGTTATTCCTTTGCGAAAAGATACAAACCAGGTTTTCTAATTTTTGTGGAGACCAGATAACGTGTGAAAGAGTACACTACTCTACCACAAAAAATGGGTTCATCGCATGCTCCTAAAAACAAAAGTATTTTTTAAACTAATCTTTGGCTGCTGAACACGAAACTGAAAATCCAAAAATTTTCTTAAGAAGCGTTTTCGAAAAATCTTCGAAAAACACGTTTTTCCCCTCTTATTTCAGTTATGAGCACATATCTCGTAAACCAACCATCCGACTAACACATGTGGCCGTCGTTCAAAAAGTAGTAATTAACCTTTCCAACAATATATAGATTGTTCAAATTAGAAAAGTTCAAAATAGAAAATACCTGTTTTTCGAAGATTTTTCGAAAACGCTTTTTAAAAAAATTTTTTGATTTTCAGTTTCGTTTTCAGCAGCCGAAAATTAGTCTAAAATTCCTTTTATTTTTAGGAGCATTTTTCGCCTCGAGTAGTGGTATCAGCGATGGGTTAATAATTCTCTTACGCGAAACCAAAATTGAATTACATTCAAAGTAAATTGTATGCCTTGCTGATTTTTCAAGTCCTTTGGTTCAAATTTTTTCTATTTTCTTTTCTTTTCTTGCTTCTTGCTTCTTGTTCACGCCACGTGAACCACGCCACTGCTGTCGTAGCTGCTACACACCGCTCTTTGCACACCAAAGCACTTAACTGACAGTCAGCTGATGGTTACCTGAATACAATCAACATGAGGTCCATTAGTTGACAGCTGCTTGACGCACTTAATTAAAATTTCGGCAATTGCGAAAAAACACAGAATATAAGAGAAAAATCACTGAATGGCACAGCCAAACAACCAATGAACTTGATGAAAATTAACGAAAATGACAAACAAAACCAGTGTTTTTTGTTTTTGTTATGAAGCCACAAAACTAAACACAGAACACTGTCAGTGAAAAAAATAAAATAAATGACTGATGTGAATACACACTCGACTGTGACATAGAGTTTCACTAATTTTGTCAAATGTTTGCGCTGACCGTGGAAAACACGTCAATAACAACAACAACAAAAATTTCAATCAACCTAACCTAACTAAATGTACCACACACAATGTAGACGACCTTTCACTACAAACTGAAAACATGTTTAAAAAAATATATTTTAAAGTTTCAAAAGCTTGTGCTTGTTTTTAAATTAACAATAACAAAAACAACTCCATGGCCTACACGGTCAATGCGTTCGAAACGAAAATGCCATTTTTTTTGTTGCTGCACAATACAACAACAAAGCTACCACTGATGCAGACCACCAATGCAAATGTTGCAGAGTGCAACAACAACAAAACTAGCCACCAACCATCAATGAAGCACAGCTACTTGCCACACACGCATCAACAAGCCGCACACACACGGCCACATCATCAGCATCGGCAACACCAGCGCTGCCGCAAGCCGCACCACCGCGCACCACTGCCGCCACCAGTAGTGCAGTGCAGTGCAACAGCTACAACAACACCAACTGCGCACTGCGTTGACATTATTAATTTGCCGCCAACACCACGGTGCACTTTTAGTGATTACGCCGCAGTGAGCTGTGGCCCGCCGTGCCCGGACTGTTACGCGCTGTCACCAATGTCATTCATCAAAAAATTCGCGACGTTTCATGCCTCACGATTTTATAATGCACGAGTGCCTGCGAATGTGTGCACACACGGCACCATGGACGGCGGTTGCCCATTTGCGTTAAGTAGCCAACCAATTGCTGTGTTAATTGAGAGCTCCCGGCACCGGCCGGACTCCTTCACACGTTTCGCTGGCCACACGGCACTGACCACTGGCCGAACTTGTCGATCTTTGTTTCGCAGTACGCACGTACTGACTTTGCAATTTGCCAAGTAGGACCGTAAAATATTTCAATTAATTTCAGCGAAATGTTAAAGATAACATTTAGCTGCTTAGTAACGGTTTTATTGCCCTTTTGCGGTACGCGTGTTTAACCCTTTCGACCCCAAAGTTGCCTGAGAGCAACTTGACCTATTTGTCATCTTATAGCAAAAGCTACTATTGATTTATAGGTTTAATTTAAGTAGGCACCAACAAATTGATATTTTTAGAAGTGAATTCAAAGCGATTTCCAGAAATTTTACTGTTATCCCCAAAATAATTTCCAATCATTTGCAGCGATATCAGGGACAGTTTGTGTTCTAATTGAAGTCTACGAATTGGGCGCGTTTGATCAAACCCCTGTTTCTTAAATAATGGTAAAAAAAAAATCAAAAAGTGATAATTTTGTATTTTTGCATAAATATTAAACAATGTTTTTCAGTTAAAAAATATTGATACAAAATTTATTTAACCCATTTTAAAATTGTTCAAAAGTAAACCAGCTATAACGAAGCGGCCTGGCGACTTCAAATGTCGTGTGCACACTTCTTAGGCGTTTCATGATTTAAATACTAAGAAGTAATATCGAGACAAAGGGTAAAATTCGGGGTCAAAAGGGTTAAGTGCGCTAACGCTCGCAACTCTCACGCATTTAACCGTTTCGCTATTTTGTATCTGTGGTATCAAGAATACATTTTTTGTTGGTCTTTAGAATAGTTTGAAGTTTTACGAAATTAATTAACTGAATGTTTTAGTTTAAAAAAGATAAGTATATACGTTTTTTAACGGTATATCTTGGCATAGTAAAGGAAGAAGAATCAGAAAAATTATATAACTTTTAGCTCGACGTTTTCTTTTAATTTAGATACTTTTTTTCATTTTGGCTGAAATAAATGAAATATTCAAATTTTTGTTAAGCGTGAAAAGATTTATGTTTAAGTAATTACACTGCATAACAAAATCAAATTTTTTTTAAATAACAAGGTTCTGACAACGGATTCTGGTAGAGAGGACCAAAAAAAATATACATGTATCGGCGTTTTGAAAGTTTACGTCTGAATTTTTTTTAGGAAGAGTCAAAGTTTTCTCCTTTTCGCGTATTCTTATGGTGAATCGGTATACGAAAACCATGTAACATCACAATTTAGGTATATGATGTGTTCAGCAATTTGGTGTAAAATACTACGAGGAACATTTTTGTGAAGCATTTTAACGCTGTACCTCCTATTTGTATGGGTCAATTTGACCCTTTTTTCCTAAAATGCCAAAGATGTCCTGTAAAACAGGACTTTTTGAGGACAAAATGTTCCACAAAAATGTTCGCCATCAAATACTACTATAGGTCTCTGAATACATCAAAGCTCAGAAATTAACTTAACTCAAGCTAAAACTGAAAATGTGTTTAAATGTTTATTTTGTACTTCATCAAAATTCCAAAATTCCACAATTTCCATGTTTAGGTACATAACCTTTTCACACAGCTTTTCACACAGCTTCATCGAAGAGACCTCGAAATTCTACAAACGAACACCGACGTTTATTAATTAAAACTGTACGCCAATTAAATTATTTTAATTTACAGATTTAAGGTTACTTATCTGTAATTTCTGAAAATCGTCTAATTGTGGTTACTCGTTGCAGTTGCATTTATTTTTAATTGCCGGCGGAAACATTTCTGCAGTCGTTTCCGGCGTACAAACGACAACGCGTCGGCGATTGCAAAGCCAAAAAAATCAGCCAGCAATGCGCGTTCAACGTAATTGAAAATGGCTTACAAATGGAAAATGGGAAGCGGACGGACAGCATATAATTCTTATTGCTTGTCCGTTTCAGTTTTTTATGTGTTGTAAAAATTACTGAAGCAAATATAACAAAAATGGTCACCAAAATATGGCAACTGATGTATGAAGAGCAAAAAATTTAAGTGCTCAGCGACGCACGAAGTGGCACGAGCAAACGGAAGGAAAAACTGTCGCAATATAAAAGGAAATCTGATTTTTCCTTAAACAACAAAAGCTTAAGCGCAGAAAGAAATAAACTGAAAATTCGCTCAAAACGCATAAAAGGCAAAAAACCAAAAAACAAAGCAAACAAGAATAAATGTTTAGAAGAACCCAGCATGAACATGAGCAGACAAAAACAAAACAGTGAACGCATTTAAGCTGAAGCTAATAAATTTTCTTTCACACACAGCACAAAAAGAAGTGACCGTTTGCACAAACACACACACACGCACACATTCGTGTCATGGCGTTCAACGCAGAGCGGAAGCTTAGCGAAGTAAGCGTGCATGCTTGAGCGTTTTGTTGGCGAGCATGTTGGCGACGGTTCACACGCTTGGAACCAGAAATAATGGCTGCCTACACTTTGACCGTAGAAATTGCCATTGCTAGCGTAACTATTATATTTCCCGTATAGCTGAGGAAGAGAGGAGCGGCAGCACTGGGAACACTGGGTCGCTATGAGCAGCGGCAATGGCCCTAACGAGCCCACAAACTTGGCTGGGAGCATTTAAAAATTGCCAAATTCGGGTCATATTTAGAAATGCGAGTGCCGACAGAAATCGGCCAGTACAACATATCCTGCCATAAAAATTTACACAGCACATACAGCAGAGTGACAGCACTTTTATGACTTCACTAGCCGAAAATGCCATCAAATGAAGTGCTGTTTCGCCGCTGCAGTTGGCCGTAAGCGCCACGGTCGCTTGTTATCGACAAAGCAACACTTGCCACTTGCACATTCCGTCATACTCGCTCGAGCAGCCGCGTCGCTCCGTGTTGTCGCATTGCCTGCAAAAACAAACGATCGCGCACACACACACACACACATAAACCGACCACCCGCTTCCCCATTAGCCGTTCCCACGGTCCACAGCTTCCATTAGTGCCCCCATAAGTGGCTGCGCGCCGCACACACACACACACACTCGTATCAACGCACTGGCCGTATTGCGGCCAGTTATTTATGCCAATGTCAGTGTTAGTGCCCGGTTCCGGTTCCGGTTGCGCCTTTGCCAGCCTACCATAAAGTCGTTAAATGACTTCTTCGCCGGCCGTACTATGCACCGAATGGACGCATTTACTGGCCGCTTTCCCCGTTTGCCTCTTGCTGCGCTATCTCAGCTACACCAAAGTGAGTTTGTGTCTGCTGAACGAAGCTTTTGCCTCTGTCTGCCATAAAATATTAATGCAAATTTATTTGCTTTGTTTAAATTTGCTTAAAAAAAAAAACAGGAAAACACGCAATGTTGCGATGAGCAACAGCAACAAAATTTTTATTATATATTTTGCTGCTGTCATGTTTTCTTTTATAACGGCACTCGACCCAGCGCTGTCGTTGGCCAAATTCCTTAGGCAAGTGTATGCGAGTCGGCCGATTCGCATTTGCTCATTGAAGCGGCAATTTGTGGAAGGCGTCAATGCTGCTTGGTTGCAATGCCCAAAACACTTGAATTACGTCGCGTGCCTTCAAATGGCATTGAGGCAGAAGAACTCTGTCGGCAATGACAAGTCTCAACGAGCAAAGTGACAACATTTCAAAAAGTGTCTGGCAATATATATGTTGTGCATGAATGTTACTTTAAATGCATAAATTTTATGAAAATGCATTTTTAAGTAGGTAATTTATCCATTTAAATAATTTCAAACATCACTGGAAGCATCCTTTGAAAAATAAGTCATCCTAAGAAAATAAGTCAAAAGGGCTTTACTTTTTTTAGGAGTTTGCAATTTTTGGTAAACAAATTTAACTTAGTGCCCCCAAATTCAAAGTATTTTTTTTATAATCACTGTGCTCAATGAAACAAACACACATTAAGGTATCATGGCACGTTAAAAAGGGGAATTTTTAATGATTTACAAAATTATTTATTTTTCAGCTCCTTTATTATCAATCTTTTTACAATATATTGAAGGTTCAAGGAACCTTTTTTTTTGTATTAGCATATTGTGTCTTATATAGGTGGAGCTGAAGTCGTGTAGAAAAAAAATCACAGCCTCCATTGCGGACACTTAATAAGAGACAATATAATATAATAATATTTTTTTGTGTTCCTTCGAACCTTCAATATATTGTAAAAACAGCCCATTCTAACAGCCCATGATACCTTAAGGCAAACAGTTCAGTTAACCCTTCATACTTGTAACAAATTGCTTTCATATTAGAGAAAACTCATTTCAATTTAACATCCATATTACAGGACGCAGCGAATTACAATGAATTTCACTTTTCACATTTTCACTTTCAATTTTACTCCTTCATTCAAACTCCTTTTGAAAGTGAAATCAATACTGCAATGTCCTTGAAATATTATTTGCCAACTTTGTCTTCATCAAGCAAGAATAATGAAAAGGAAATGCCATAAAATTGTCATTCGTGGCACTGTCATAGTTGTGACAATAGCGACTAGCAGACAAGCTAGAAATATGAAGGAGGAAAACGGAACTTGACATGGAGACCGGAAATGGAGACAACTACAGTTAATGCGATTTGAATTTATGAATGCAGTATAAACAAAACAATGCACGCCAGTATTGTCTTTGTTGTTTCAACACAAATATTTGCAAAAATACAGTGCAGTGCAGCCGTTGTAGCTCAGCTGACTAGTGCGTTAGGCCACGAGTCAAATGCGACGGTCGAACCCAGCTTCAAGACTCCGTTGCTGTTAACACCGAACAAAAAACAAAAACAAAAATTTTTCTTTCGACGGCTGTCCTTTTAGCAGGAAATGGCAAACCTCTGAGAGTAAAATTGCCTATGAAAAAGCTCCCAACTCGCCGTTCGGAATCGGCATAAAACTGTAGGTCCCTTCCAATCTTGTAAAAACCTTCGCACGCACAACACGGTTGGTTGCGGGTAGCTAGGCCTTAGTCTCGGGCTGTCGAGCTGTTATTATTACAGTGCAGTGCAGTGGCGCACACAGGATTCAATTTTGGAGGGTTTTGCGTACAACTTTTGAGCTGAATTCCATTGGAAACCGTACATTGCACCGGGTTTTTTTGTTTGTTATTTGGAAGGTTGAGCCCCCAAAACTCCCTGTGTGCGGCACTGGTACAGTCTTACCGAATTATGAACACCGAACGTTGACTTTGTGTTTTCTCAACTAGGTCTCTATACATTTAATTGTTTGTCCTGACTGACTGACTGAACTCAAACTTGAAATTTAAATTTTAGGCACATCTTAAGACGGCAGTTCTTGAAACTCAGGGTCTAAAACGGCAAAACATATAGGGTGTTTTTTTTAGAGGTATAGAACTTCGAATTGAAATAAAACACAAGAAAATCGTTTTAATATCCATCAATTTGGCTTTATTGGAAGGATATTGTAATTTTATGCCATTAATGTTTAAATATGATTTCAGGCATGTGGCCGCCCCGGCTGGCTCGAATAAAGCCAATTCTACAGGTCCAATTTTCAACCATCTTGACAAAGCTCCAATTGCTGTGCACGGTGGCGAATCGATTCATTCGGGTCCTCGTCAACATTTTGCTCTACAGCGGCAATTGTTTCTTCGGTGCGCACTGTTCGACGTCTCTGCGGATGCGTATTATCACATAGAGTAAACGTAGTGCGAAAACGACCCATGGTTAACCGAATTAATTGCTCTGATGGACGATTATGTCGACCAAATGGACGGAGCTTGCGGTAAACTTCGCGAACTGAACCATTATTTTCGAAATAAATTTGCACGATTTGCAAGCGTTGTTCTTTTGTCAACCTGTTCGTGATGAAATGGCAAACCAAACTGAACATAAATGACATTAGAGTTGCCAGATTTGACCACAAAATGCCAGTTTTATCTCTATTCGAAAAACAAACCTCTAAAAAAAACACCCTAGTAGTAGTAAGTATGATGAAACAGGATTTAATGAAACACTTCAAATGAAAAATAATTCGACTCTTTTTTTTTTTATTTATAAAGACAAAATTTAATAGGGTCAACAATGAATTAAGATGTGTACATGGGAAGATTACGAAAAAAACATGAGTCGATGGGCCTATTGACCTCAAGGCTGGTGAAAACATTTGACATCAAAAATAATTTGACACGTGCTTTTTATTTTTTTTTTAATTCAAAACTTAAAGGAGAAAAAATAATTCGACTCATATTTTTTTCGAAAATCAAAATTACGAAAATAAGATTACGAAAAAAAAACCATGAACCGATAGACCTATTGACCTCAAAGTTGATGAAAACACTTGACATCAAAAATAATTTGACATGTGTTTCTAATTTTTTTGAAAATCAAAACTTAAAGAGCCAAGAGTTAAAAGTTTCTATAAAGAAACATGATTTTTTATGCCTTTTTACTTCAAACTTGGTGAAAGTACTTCAAATGTGAAATAATTCCATACTTGTTTTTTTATTTTTTCGAAAAGCAAAATCTGACGGGATCAACGACGGGTTAAAATTTATATGGAGAAACTGTGAAAAAAGTCAACGAGATCAACAATGGGTTAAGAGTTTGAATGGGGAAACATGATTTCACTGCCCAATTGACCTCAAATATGATGAAAGCACTCTTGGAGAAATAATTTGATGTGTTTTTATTTTTCGAAAATGAAATTTTGACATTCATTGACCCGAAGGGTTAAGAGTTCGTATTTAGGAAAAATGGTTTTATGCGTCAATTGTCTTCAAATATGGTGAAAGCACTTCAAATGGGAAATAATTAGACAAGTAGTTTTTCATAAAAATGCTTGTTGTAAGTTTATTTCAAAGGGAAATTGTTCACTGGGAGATTATTCATAAATAAATAAATAACTGACTAGTTTCCAAAACGTGAGCTAAGACAACTCTTTAATTGTATCGGTAGCGCAGATCACTGAAGTGTAGGAAAATGTTTTCGGTGTATATTTTATATCATATTTTATTAATATTTTAGTTGTATATTTTATGTCAATTTCAAGTTTACAAAGCTGTAACTTTTATTATTTCCCAGTTGTGGCATTTATTACAAGTTTTGTAATATACAAATATTTTAGATATCAAAAAACACTAATATAGATATCACTGGAAGACCAAAGTGCAGTGTCAAATGAAAGCACAGCTCTTTCAGTCTCATATTCATTAATTTTCTTCTCAAACAAAAGTTCTTTATATATTTCTCTTTTGGATGCTATCAGAATATTTGTTCTTTGTTCTATTTCTGTGTAAATCAGTTCCCAGGCACATACCTGTTAGAGGACAAGACAAGACAAGTTATTATTTTATTCACTCACATCATCGACTGGCAGCTCTTTCATATTTCATATGAATGTCTGCTGAATTATTCAACGTGAAATTCATCAACAAATGTCCTCAAGCTCATATGCCACAAAAAAAGGTTTAAAAAAAAAATCGGTTGCCAATGATAGCACATTCCGCTAAGAAAAATTCTATGCACGACAGCCCGAACAAAATTTTTACAAAATATATTTTACGCACATAATGCAACAACAATATGGAAATTTCTCAAAAATAGAGCACGAGACAACAACAACAAAACCAACACAGCAACCCAAAAAGGAACCGAATATTCAATGAAAAGCAGCAAATAGCCTGCAGCCAAAGAACGGCGCGGCGTCCAGTTCAACGGAAATTCTCGCCTGAATTCAAATTCTTGAATTTAAGTGCTTCCGTCCCACACACATAGACTCGGTGCGGTTTCTTTCTGTTCATTTATGTGTATTTGAATTTAAATAAAAATTCCCATTGAAATGTGACAACAATAACAATGCACTCATAACAACAATTGCGAAATAATCACCTTGGAGAGTTTGAGGCATTAAAAATAAATTGCGAGCAAACAGGAAATGGACCAGTCGACTGCGTTGTTGTTGTTGTTGTTGCAATTGCTGTCGTTTGTGTTATTGCTGGTGCTGGTGGCACATCCTTTTGCTATCTGACCGAGCGGCCGAATGACACGGCGCGACGTCGCGCCACGCCACACTGGGCCGTTTCGTCGTCGCGCTGCGCCATCTCCGACCACGCCAGGCGGTCTGGCGTGATGCGGCAATGTAAATGGGGCACGCGGCCGAACGAAGCCAAACCGGAAAACGGAGAGAAATTATGACATCAAAATAGCAACAAAATAACCATAAATGCAAACGCACACACACAGTCGAAGGAGCACGCCGACAGCTGGACAAATAGTTCATTTATATAAATTCCCAATTAGGGAATTGCTTAAATGTATTAAAACAAAAAGAAACAGCAGCAAACACAAACAAGCACAGCCGAAAACCGTAACACAGGAGCCGCAAAAAAATGATGGCCACAGTAGAAGTGGCGAGAATGTGCGGTAAGTGCACTTTTTCATTCGCAAATGAAGTGTAAAAGAGAGCACCGAAGACAAGTGAGGCTTCCAACTGGATGAACAACAGTTTTCGTTTGCTTTTCCGCATTTCTTTCTTTTGCCAGGTCAGGTGCAAAATTGCAAACGCAAATGTTGCTTGAGAACTTTTAAAGAGATGTACTACGCACATAAAGTACGGAAATGGACATGAAAACAAATCTGCATTAATGAAAGTAGTTTTGATAGAATAATGGAAATTCAGTTGGGGATTCAAAGTTAGGTCCAAATGTGTTTAAGTTCGAGCTTTAAAGTTGCATTGTGCAGCTTACAAGGCAAATATTCAAATTCAATGCAACCAATGCGAATTCGGTGAACCAGTAAACGAACCAGTGACTCAATTTAACTTCGACATTAAACAGCAAAATGTAATTCTGTAAGTAAGCAATTTTGCTCAGTAAAATTCTGTACTATTGACATAACGGTTTATAAAACAGCTTTTCTAATCAACTTTTAATCAATATGAATAGCCTAGAATAATCTTTTACACCTTAAATAGGAATGAAATCAAGTTGCTTTCAACATTTATACAACTAACACTTTACTACTTAGTTCTTCAAAAGTGTAGCAAGTAAATTAATTCAGCCAACATTTTTCAACATCGTCGAAAAAATCATAATTTGTGAATATTTCCAAATTTCTTGACATTTTTTTTTCAAAGTTGTAAGTTGAGCTCAATTGGAAGACGTGGCTCAGTGGTTAGTGCCTTGCACCAAGTGAATCAGACAATTTTGGATTCGTTGTCTCAGCAGGATACGGTAGACCTCTGCGAGTAAAGAATTACGTATGCAAAAACTTTCTAGGATCCTCACATTTATGTGCAACTTTTTATCCACCGAAGTAAGAGGTGCACATCGCCTTTGTCGCACAGTTGACGTTAGGCGAAAACGGTTGTCATCGAATCTCTCTGAGCTGATAAAAACGTTGGTCAAGCCAGTATTGACGGTCAGAAAGGTTTTTCTGTGTGTTTAGTCGGATTGGCAGGGAATCATGTACTATGAGCTGCTTCAATACGGCCATAAACTTAATCAATCTGAATCAGTTTGGAGAAATCAATTACCCAGGAACAGGCCCCTTCGACCAATAGGAGAGGAATTGTTCTCCAGTAGAAGAACGCTAGACTACACACATCGATAGGGACTTATCAGAAGTTCCGGGAGTTTAGTTGGGAGGTTCTTATTTATCTATCTTATGGTCCCGACCTGCCTGCTGCTGTCTTTAGTTAAATATTTGCCACAAAACAAATCTTGAAAATCTACTGTCCCAGTTTTTTGCCAATAGGGGCAACAGTTTTTAAGAAAAAGGCATAATGAAATGACGTCCAAAATCGGAACAAATTAGCCAAGAAAACTTTGCACTCGACTTAAATCGAATCATTTTTGCTATGGTGAATGAAGCTTTAAACCTTCACTGCCTTTCTTCTGCACACATTTATATATACTTGTAGTCATATTTAAGGATATATGATTACCAGTGGCGCCAGGATTTCATTTTGGGGGCAGGGGGGCTGCCTACAACTTCTGAGCCCAATTCCATTCAAAATCATATATTTTTTATTTGCACCAGCAATTTTAGTATCAGGTGTACAACTTTGCTTCCGCCGTTTTCCGATAGGTGGCTGTACCGGCTGAGGCTGGTTGAAATACATAGATGGTAATGCCTTTAAAGTGAGTGTGGACAGTGCCTAACGAATTGTCATCGCCGTTTCAGTGACAGTTGTTCTTGTTTTCGTATTATTCACGCTCGAAAATGTCCGTTTATGTGCCCAATTCTCGCCATTTGCGGGAAGTTTTACTTTCCTGTTACAATTCGAAAAAAAAAATGCAGCTGAAGCGCATCGAATGCTCTCAGAAACTTACGGTGATGCTGCTCTGAGTGAAAGAACGTGTCGGGAGTGGTTTCAACGTTTTAAAAATGGCCACAATATCAAGAGCGACATGACAAAGTCATCCTCCAACACGACAATGCTCGGCCTCACGTCGCAAAAGTGGTCAAAAAGTACCTGGAAACGCTGAAATGGGAAGTCTGGCCCCACCCGCCGTATTCCCCAGATGTCGCCCCTTCTGACTTCCACCTATTCCGTTCGATGGCACACGGCCTGGCAGATCAACATTTTCAATCCTTCGAAGAATTGGAAAACTGGATTGCTTCATGGATAGCGTCAAAAGAGGACTCCTTTTTTCGAGCCGGGATCCGGAAATTGCCGGAAAGATGGGAGAAAGTTGTCGCTAGCGACGGACAATACTTTGAATAATACATCTGTAAGCACTTTTTCGCAATAAAGCTTTTAATTTTGGAAAAAACGGCGGAAGCAAAGTTGTACACCGATATTTGGGAGGATTTCAACCCCCAAAACTACCTCAATGGGCGCCACTGACGATTTTATAAAAATATACAAATACAGTCGTGTCTGGGTATAGTGAACACCTCGATATAGTGAACATCCAAATTTTGATATGGAGCCTCTAAATATTGAAAAAAATTGTAATCAAAAACTAAAAAGTGTTCTTTGAGCAAATAAAACGAGTTTTTGAACAAAAATGTTAACCTTCGTATAGTGAACAACCTCGATACTGTGAACAGGCCTTGCAATAATTAGTTCACTATATCCAGACACGACTGTATGCACACATTACTTGTTTACTCTAAAAATTATTTGCAGTATTAGATTTGTAGTTCTTTGCCTTTTGTATTTATTTTGATTGCCTTCATTCAAATTAATTACTTACTTTGTTTTTATCTTGTTTCATTTCTGTATTTTTTTATTTTTTATTTCTCTCATATTGTTTTGTGACATCTGTTTTAATTTATTTTTTTTTAGTTTCTGGTTTTATTTCTATTTTTTCTATTTAGTTTTTATTTTCGTTTATTTTCCTTTTTTTCCCTTTCTTCTTTTCCTTTGTTTAATTTTTTATTTTCATTCTTTTTCATACTTTAATTTTTTTAATTTTCATTCATTCATTTTTAATTATCATTTTTAATTTTAATTTTTTTCCATTTCTTTTCCTTTCAATTAATTTGTTCCTTTAATTTTTTTTTCACACGGAAGAATGGCGGTCAAGGTTTCCTCAAGAAAGCGTAATATTTTCCTTTAATTTCATTTAATTCTATTAGCGAGTTTAACATGAGTTTCTAACTCAATAGAAAGAGCCAAAGATCCTCGTTCACATGCCCAGTTTCATGTAACATTACGAAGTTAGGAAGTAACATAAAAATATCATATTTTACGAAAGCGACCAAATCAAATTTAACAATAAACCCGGCAACCGGATAAGGAAATCGAAAAGAAAAACAGCAAAATCCGCTATTCCAACATGAGTGCAAATGCTCACAAGCCGGACGCATTTCCGGCAATGCCAAAAAAGCGCCAACAAAATAAATCGCTAGAGACTCTCTAAAGACCCCACAAGGAGCTATATAAGCGCGACGACGACAACAACTACAAACGGCCAAGAAGACAATGCACAATGTACAAGTATGTCGAACAATGGTCGCGACCATTAATAATTGATACAACTTACAACGGACATTTTTTGTCTGCTTGCATCGCAAAGGGTCATTCGCAGGTCTTATCGTAAACACAGCGCAGGAATAAGCCAACGGCAGCCAGTCAGTCGGCCAACGAGTGGACGCACAGCAGCCAATGGGCGAACGTGCGCGCAAACGGCTGATGAAATAACGGCTGCAATAACAAAAACATATTCAGAGGTTGCGAACGTCAACGCCTGTAATGACGACGACGGCGGCCGCAGCAGCAGCAACGACATCAGCTCATTAAATGTCAAGGACGAAAGTCATGTTACACGCTTCATGTTATTTCATGTTGTACACAAAAGTACCAGCAACGTCAACAACATCGAGTGTAACAAAATTTCGCACAAGTAAAATAAAACCCACAAAAATTGGAGCAAAAACAAAATAAAAAAGCATCAGTGCAACACTGTCGACTTTGTCTTTAACAGTGACATAACGCAACATTAACTAAATGGGCGCCTATTGAAAAGGTTTCCCTTCAATAACTTTTTCTCGCCACGCACTTCCGCTCGCTCACACACACACACACACAACCACGCACACGCACTGCGTTCAAACTATTCAAGTTTTGCGCTGACAACAACTAATAGATCGCGCAATCAACTTGGTTACGCACAATATAACTACAACAACAAAAACAACAACATAAAAGGCAACATGAAGCATAACTTCGACCTACAGCAACGAGAAAAGTAGAAAATTTGCCGCTGGAATCACGGCCCATTTGCGGCATTTGCGGATTTGCGGCACGTTGCCCACAATGCAACGAGCAATTTGCAACTGACAGGGCGGATGCTCGCCGCACAGCCGATTGCTGTGCCGTGCAGATTTAGTTCGGCAATGGCAAACTTTTCTGCAGCACAGCGAAAGAGTGGCACGTAGCGAGCGTGAGAAGAGATGCGGTGAACAGTTGAAAGTGGGGAAAAGTTGAACTGTTGGGAGGGGAAACTAACTGCCCCTTTTACAGTTTTTCGGAGATTTGGCGCGTTTGTGAGGGGATGCTGACGGTCCGTTAAAATTGCTAATAATCGACGTATTTAGAAACATTTTTTATGTTGAAAAAGTAATCATAATTATAGATGAACATTTTAAATATTGCTCCATTTTTAAATTGTCCATACATAAATTTCATTGTGATGTCATTTGACAAGTAAGAACTAAGAGTTATTAGATCGATCAATGCACATGCGCCCAATACATTAAAGTAGTGAAAATACTTTTTAAAAATGTTGAAAATATCGCAAAGACGATGTTTCAAAACTTTTATCACGGTTGCCGCCTAACTGAAAATTGATGTTTCAACATTTTTTTCAAGAAGACCAAAAATCGTAAAGAAGGAACCATATTTTGTTTTCAAAAAGTGGTTATTTAACACAAAAACAAAACATTACTTTTATATCTCGAAATTATTTTCGAATTCTTCCGATCATCAGTTTGACAACTTGTAAGAAGTTGGCTTTTTTTAAAGTTTTTACATACTTTTTGCAAGTTAAAAAAGTCCAAAATGTAACAAAAACAGCCAAAGCCCAAATGAAACAGAAAACTAACTTTGGTCTAAATTTATGATACCAAAAGTAGCATCTGTCCGCAGCAAAACTGTCACATCTGAGACTCCGAAAACTCCTGAGAAATTCGGAAACAACCTCTCCAACCACAACAAATGACAGTTTGGTGTAGTTAACCATATCATTTAGCAATATTGGAGCTATTATTGGCCAAATCGACATGAAATTCTGCATAGATGTCAACAACTGTGCAACGAACCAACGAACAAGAAAATAATTTCAAATAACCGGCAACCTTGAAGTGGGAAAAACTCATATTAACTCAAAACTGTGTTGAAACATTTCAGCAAAACAATGACCAACAGGTGACTGTAGGAAAAACCTATGCGGACATTTGGCAAATATATTTTATTCAATTACTCGACAAAAAATGGGTTCATCGCGTGCTCCTAAAAACAAAAGTATTTTTTCGACTAATCTTCGGCTGCTGAACACGAACAATTTTCTGAAGAAGCGTTTTCGAAAAATCTTTGAAAACACTTTTTCCCTTCTTATTTCACTTACTTTCACTTATGAACATATCTCGTAAACCAACCATCCGACTAATACAAGTGGCCCGTCTATCAGAAGGTAATTAACTAACCTTCCTAACGAAAACTTTCCATCTGAAAGTTCAAAATAAAAAATTTTGTAAAAAGGAGACAATTTTTCTCTGTCATGTGGTACCCATATCTTCATCATTGCACAACCGCAAATATTTGAAAAAAATATTTAAATGTGTGGGTCCTTACAATTTTAACGTCCTTTAACAAGGACATTAAGTCAGAAAATGAAAAACTGACTATGCCAGGATACTATAAATGACCTCTAGTTTCACGTCTATATCAACATTTGGATAAGTCTTGAAAAAATAAAAAAAAATTTTCGCACGGTGTAATAAATGAAAAGTTGGTGTTTTCACTCCGTGCATTATAACTTTGTCATTTTTCATTCAATTCTATTGATGTTAAGCTTAATATTTGCTCAAATAATATATCTTTCATCTTAGATTTTAAAACCATAAAAAGTATTCCAAAATTTATGATTTTTGAAATTGGTCGAAAAATTCACTTTTTTACAACTTTCATCGTCACTAACTTCCCCAAATCTCATCTGATTTGGACAATGTATATGTCGTTGGAAAGGCTAGTTAATTACCTTCTGAACGACCGGACATTAGTGTTAGTCGGATGGTATCTTTATTATTATCTTTAGTTCATAAAAATTATTCTACAGTAACAAAACCTTACAGACTAAGCTGACAATTATTGGGAAATGCTTAGAAATATATAAGAAACCAAAGAAAAAAATATATAAGATTAATAAATCTTTTCGTTTCTTAGTTCATGTTTGAAAACTAAGAAATTAAGCCCAAAAAAACTGGGATTTTATTGAATTCAGATATCGCTCTCACCATAGGAACAGTCAAAGCTTAGCTGAATCTATAGAAAAAATCGTAATGATGAAGTACCAGAGACGCCCAATTAACAAACCCACTAATATCTTCATGGTCAAACAACAGTTGATTATCTATAGTTGTTCTCCTTTCAAGTGACTTGAAGCTTATAAGAGAAAAGTGTAAGATTTAAGGAGGAATGAGATCAGAAATTTTTAGAGAACGAAGACCCAAAACACAAAAAGTGTTGTTGGATCCTCTCAAGGCCTTTAAAAAGAAAAAATACAAAATAAATTCCATAGAAAGAACGCATATTCAAACCGTGATTTTACAAAAACATCAGAGAAAAAAAACTCTGGGGACTCCAGAAGTGGCAGTTAAAAATTCTGAGTGAAAACTATCAACAAAAACTACACAATGCCTATTAATGAAATTAGATTGATCCATTCCAGAATATACAAAAACTTTTGGACGCAAAGAAAATGCAAAATCCACTAGATCATTTTTATTTTTAGAAAATGGAAAATTAACATCGACCTAATAAGAAAGTGTGCACTGCTTCAATATGTATGCAATTAGTTAATTAATTTGCCATGCTCAGAATGATTACATATTAAAATGTATTATAATTTCATTTAAGACGCTGGTAATTCAAATAACTTTTATCAAGAATCCTAAAATTCATTTCGGTTTTTACATGCAGTAAATTATGTTGAGTATTTACTATTGCTGTGAGATGTGTGGTGAACATTTTCCTTATTAGGAAAAATTTGTTGAAATCCATACAATTCGGAATATAGAAATGTGGAGACTTGAAACATGTTTTCCTTGAAGGTGAATTGACATTTCGAAATGTGGGCAACTAACCAAACGGTATTTTGGGTTTTAAAAATGTTGTCAGCTCTATTTTGTATCCATAAGAAGGTACAATAAACACTATAAGTAGTGCAGTCGCTCAATTTGTTATGGGCCAACAGTCAGAGCTATAAACAGCTAACACGGCACAGTAAAACCAAACAAACTTTTAGTGTTTAAGATAACAAAACTTAGCAAAAAAACATTCACCAATTATTATTATTTGTCGCTGCTGATTTGTCTATCCTTTTACCACAGTACTTATTTGGCCAGTGGGTTGTTAAAGCGGGTTGTCGCTGCTGATTTGTCTATCCTTTTACCACAGTACTTATTTGGCCAGTGGGTTGTTAAAGCGGCATCTATTGAGCATTTCCTTCTAATTGAAATTTGCACAGTTCCATCTATTGAGAGTAGAAATTGGCAGATAAATAAAATTTAGCAAATACACACAAGAATTTCTGAATGGCGCAATAAAACTGCCAACTATAATTTAATTAATAATAGCAAACATATAATTTGAACAAACATCTATCTGTATAAAACATTTGGTAACTATTATAACGAGTTGCTATAACTACTATACTAACTGATATCTAAGCCTCACGAAAGAGATTATTCGGTGGTTGGATTATCTTTGTTTGCTATACATTTTAACTAAGTAGTTGCTTCATACAAGATGGTGCAGTCTAAAATACTAATTCTTAACTGTCCATAGAGGGCGCGACCAATACTAACGGTTTAAACGAAGAAGGTTAGTGTCTAAAATAAAATATGGGGTGAAAAGTAATTGTATAACAAAGTGCGTACGGATAACAGCAGATGATTGCGAGGAACATTTATTTACATGCCAAGGACTTTTTATACTAATCACAAACTGTTATAAAGTCCCAAAGTTATTATCCTAGACATGTATTGCAAATATTTACAGCGCCACATAGCGGCAATTTCGAGTTAAAACAAACGTATTTCCTTTTACAGAAATTCCTAACAGAAGAGTGTTGCGAAAGTATTTGTGCAAACAACACTAAACGAACATCTCATAGTAATTTAAAATATGTTCTAACATGTGTACATTTTATTAGCCACATCAAGTTCAGGCAACGACGTTCTTTTGCTGAGAAAAATGTGTAATTCGTACCGCATCAAACAGCATCGCACTTTAGCCTTCAAGAAGACATAATAGCAAATGAAAGAATTCCGCCTACGTATGTAGGTATGCGCTGTATGTCAAAGAGTTAATCATGCCCTGCTAAATGTCACTTAAACTTTATATTAAAAAGTTAGTAACCAATAAGGAAGAGCATTAAATGAATCATTAATAAATTTTCAACAACAACAACAACTAAACATTTATTTAGTAAATTAATTTAGTCATCAACGATGTAAATATTTAATTGATTGTAACATGCATATGTTTACATATGTTAATATAACAATTGAAATGGGTCTAAACGAGATATCACAAATCCTAAATTTTCCAAACCGTTTCGCAGTATTCAAATTTAAACAATGCGTTAAAGGTTGCCCCTTTCTTCTTCTGAGCTAACAACATTTACACATATGTACATACACACATGCACACACTTATTCATGTCCTTGTTGTTGACAAATTGTATGTGTGTACCTAATTTCACTCGCTTTTTTTACTATCGCAATAAAAGTATTTCGCATAAGTAGCCGCACAACGGCGAAACGGAGAGCATGAGTACAAAGCTTGGATTATGCGTAGTTGGCCGATTTCGTGGGACTACCACAAGCAGCCTTTGCAACGCTAACAGCTTTGTACACAAAAGAGACGCGCCAACATTGCGAGAGCGCCAAAGCACACCCACCTGTAATCAGAGTCTGCGACGCCCTCCGAACCCACTCCTGCTACCACAACGACAACGCCAATTCTAAACATAACAAAAACAAACAGCAACTGTTACTCGTGTTGGCGGGCTTTCGGCATGCATGCATATGTGCGTACATATGTATGTAGAGTACAACCACTAAGGCTCAAATGTACGGCGAGACGCCATGGCAACGATGGGCCACGCAGTTGACACAACAGACAATTTCAAGAACTAACAACGCAAATCGTTTTTTCACTTTACGAAAAGTTTAATTAATACAAAATCTTTACTTATTAATTTCTATAGTTCTTTAGTTCTCTATAGTAAATATTTTCTTCTGGCAGCATGCAACTAAAATATCTAAAAACCGTCATAGATGGACAGGTAGGTGTTCAACGCTTAATTGCTGAAATTTCGTTTCCGCTAATGTCACATTTTGCTGCAGGAGCAACTGAATCGCATTGCCGGCTTGGCCTGGTCGCCGAATCATCAGAAATTGGCTGTGGCCACCGCCGATCGACACATTCTGCTTTTCGATGATGCCGGCGAACGGCGCGACAAATTCTCAACAAAGCCCTCAAATCCGGCAAACGGCAAAGGTTCCTATGTCATACGCGGCCTGGCCTTCAGTCCGGATTCCACCAAACTGGCAGTGGGCCAGAGCGATAACATTGTCTACGTGTACAAGCTGGGCGAGTCGTGGAACGATAAGAAAGTCATTTGCAATAAATTCCCCCAAGCGAATGCGGTGACAGCTTTAATTTGGCTATCGACAGGTGCCATTATTGCAGGTGAAAAACAAAAGATGCATTTGCACAAACTCATCATAGAGGATTATTAGGGCTTTGTGTGTGTGCTTGAGTGAGTGTGTGTGAGTGTGGGTGTGTGTTGGGGCTCATTGTTAGCAGATGTTATGTTTGCACATGCATTCATATCTCTTGCACGACCTATTGACACTGGGGGCACTAAGCGGCGTTTGGCAATTACTGACTTTAGCACACAACATTTTTCTCCTTTGTGGCTCGTGATGAAATTGTGGAACTTGTAATCATGTGTTACCACTCGCAGTGCCATACAGTCGTGTGCCTATATAGTGAACACCTCGATATAGTGAACACCCAAATTTTTAAATGGAGCCTCTAAAAATTGAACAAAATTTTGAAAGCAATTTCAAGCAAAAAACAAAAAGCGTATTTTGAGCAAATAAAACGAGTTTTTGAACAAAAATGTTAACCTCCAGACACGACTGTAATTGGAATACTCAATTAAGCGCAACTTAAACCTAAGTATTTCTTGTGACGCAAGAAGCATTGGTCGCACATCAGACTTCAAGACCTCAAACCTAATTCGATCGAAAGCGAACAGTGACCCGCTGACTTATTATCCCCGCATACTCTGGACACGGTTTATCGTTTGATGGAAACAACGCATCACATATTCAGTTCCTTCTAAAAAATGTTGATCTTGACTTAGAACCCAAAGAAAAGCATAGAAATGATACAAAGTGTATGAAATCAACTAATCTTTAGAAATATTTTTCAAAATCGTCTATACTTTCTTTAATCAATGGATCAGAGTACGTTTAGACTAAAAATGCAACAATTAATTAGAATTAAGAAGAATGGTAATTAACTGCTGTAATATAATAAATTCATACATTCATTTTTTAGCTCCAATTTGAAACTTTAAAAATCAAAGAAAAATCAATAGAACCAGAGATCTTGTAAAAATTAGATTAGAAGCATATCTCGATTAAAGTTGAAAAACCTCCCACAGTAATATAACTATATACTGCCTATATGTTTGTTTGGACGTCTATTCGTCTGTCATCTGACCCATGACTTGTATTCTTAAACTATTCCACCCATACACCTCGGTCTATATTATTCGTTAAGTGATTTCTTACTCGTCTCTGAAGGCCTACAAAATTGTTAATACAGTCGAACTTCCCTATAGTGAACTTCTATATAATGAAGTTCTCCATATAATGAATAAATTTCAAAGACACAGCTTTATCATTCTATTCTAAGCGCATTTTGATCTCCTTACAATGAATTTCCATATAGTGAATATTTCTCTACAATGAAATAGTTGAGAACTTTACTTTCATTCGTTTTTTGTCTCCATATAGTGAATTTTTCTATATTATTTTCTGTCACGCATATTATGATAACATACCGAAACAAAGTAAAACATATTTGAACCCCAGAAGTTAAAAATAACAACAGCATAAGAAAAAGAAAACCACATCACTAACAATTTTGACAACAATTGCTTGTTTTGAGTGAATAAAGTGAAAATGTCGCAGCGAAGTAGCATTTCTCTCGAAAAAAAGTTTTTGATAATTAATAAAGTTGAAAAGGGAGTAACAAAAAAAAGAGATATTGCCAAGCAGTTTGGAATTCTTCCCAGTTCTTTATCAAATATTAAAAAACAAAAACAAGTCAGCGATTTACAAAAAATGCAGAAGACGGGCAATTGGTGGATGCGTTCACCATGTACTTCGAACCTTTGGTGGAGATGAAGAGCAACGTACCGAATAATGTTTTTAAGTCTCTAAATGTATTAGAAGGCTTGAAATTTGTGACGAATTGTCATCAGTTTAGTGAAAGCTTTGGTATTTCAATGGGCCTACTTGGTCGAAGCCATCTTTAACCCTTTCGCTATTTTGTTGCCATATGGCACATTGCTACTTTGTGGACGTCTGAACCCGCTGTGGTTTCAAGAATAAATTTTTTGTTGGTCCTTAGAATAGTTTGAAGTTTTAGGAAAAATACGAAATTAAAAAACTGAATATTAGTTTCAAGAAGAGAAGTATACACGTTTTTTTAATTGTATATTTTGACATAGTAAAGGAAGAAGAAGCAGAAAACTTAAGATAACTTTTTAATTTAACGTTTTCTTTCAATTTAGATCCTTTTTTTTATTTTGGCTGAAGTAAATGAAGAAATATTCAAATTTGCTTTATGCGTAAAAAGTTTTATGTTTAAGTTATTATTACAGCCAAAACGATGTGGTTGCTCTCATAGAAAAGCACTCTAAATACAGGGTCCGAGATTAAAAATTCAAACATTTCTTAGAGAATGTTGCTAATACAACCACATAGAAGCCTTAAACGTAAAATTTAAAATTTTAACTTTCCCTAGTAAATACCTGTAGCGAAAGGGTTAACCTAACCAAGTTTACTAAAAATATTCTCTCTTACAATCCACTGCCTTTCATTGGCATTTTAAGTCGATTTCACATTATTTAGACATATTTTTTATATTTGTGAGGTACTGATAATATCCGATATTTCCCGCAAGCAGGACTTGACGATGGCAAAGTGCGCGCATTGCACTGTAAAAGCAACAAATCGCAAAGCCTCTACGGTGCCGATAGTATTTGTATTTCACTAGCGTCCAACACGAAGGGCACTGGATTCCTGTCAGGTCACAACGATGGCACCATTATTCGATATTTCATTAGCGAAGACAACAATGAAACTTCCGGTCGCCTAGTGCAGCATCCAGTGCCGCCATTTGCTCTGGCCTGGCCTCAGGGCGGCTTCTGTGCGGGTGGCTGCGATCAGCGTATTGTCTTCTACGATGCTGTGGTGAGTCTCAGTTTCAGGCAAGAAATATTAATTTTAACTAATTTTTTTGCAATTTCAGGGACGACCAGCCCGGACCTTTGATTACACGCGCAATGATCGTGAATTCACAGTGGCCGCCGCCAGTCCCAATGGGCAGGCAGTGGCTTTTGGCAGCTTTGACAAAGTGCGTATTTTCACTTGGAGCCCACGACTGGCCGATTGGAATGAGACCGCCACCAAAGAGATAAACTACTTCTATACGGTCACATCAGTACTCTGGCGACGTGATGGAGCGCGGTTAGTGTTATAAACATTTTTTATATGGATTTTTTATGCTAATTATTTTCACTCATACAGTCTTGTAATTGCGTCCGTGACGGGTGCAGTAATAATGTTCGAATCGGTGCTGAAACGCACCATTTGGCAGGACAAGTTCGAGTTGATATTCGTGGCACCCAGCCAAGTGTTGGTGAAGTCATTGCAGGAGCCGGGCGAGCAGATGACCATCGAATCGCAATTAGGACTGGAGATCGACGACGTGCGCATCATGGGCAAAGACAACTATTTGGTGGCACGCACTGAGGACTCGCTGATACTGTGCGATCTCACGCGAAATATGGTGAGCGAGGTGCCCTGGACCACGTCTGGCAGACACGAGCGTTTCTACTTTGAAAATCCCACTTGCTGCTTGATCTTTAATGTGGGCGAACTGAGTTTGGTTGAATATGGCGAGAATCAGATATTGGGTTCAGTTCGCACGGAGTTTGTGAATCCGCACGTGATATCGGTGCGTCTGAATGAAAGAGGCAATACAAAGTGAGTGAGAACACAATGTCGACTATGTAGATGAACCGGACAGATGTACATTTTCAACCTTTTATTTTCGATATTCTATACCATTCTTCTTAGTTAAAAGTTAAAAAAAACTTATTGAGAACCTTTATATCCACTTGTTTTGTACCACAGGGACAACAAGAAACTAGCTTTTCTCTTAGACGCCAAAACGATTTGCGTAGTGGATCTCATCAGTCAGATGGTAATTGGTCAGGTCAACCATGAGGCTAAGATTGATTGGATCGAGCTAAGTGAAACGGCTCACAAGCTATTATTTCGAGACAAGAAACTACGGTAAGTAATAAACCCATGTTTTTAAAATCACTTCTAAGTAATCAGGGGCGGATTCAGAAAAATATTTGGGGGGGTTTCAAAAAGTAATTCTTAAACAGTAATTTTTAAAATGCCTTGTAATTTTACGTAGTTTTAAAGTCGATTCTAATATTTCGGGGGGCGGTTTCAACCCCCCAAAACCCCCGGACTCCGCCACTGTAAGTAATAATTACATTTACATTATAATTTATTGTTTTTGTAGTTTGGTGCTGATCGACATCTACTCCGGCAAGAAACAGACACTTCTCTCCAACATCTCCTTCGTACAGTGGGTGCCACAGAGTGATGTGGTAGTGGCGCAAAACAACAACAATCTGGCCATATGGTACAACATTGACCTGCCCGAACATGTAACGCTGATGGCCATAAGGGGCGAGGCAACTGAAGTGCTACGTGAGGCGGTCAGTATCCAATGTCAATGCAACAAAACTATTCGAAAACCATTGCGATTACCTCTCGCTTCAGGGTCGCACTGTGGTGCACTCACAAGAGGGACCCTCCGAGCACACTTACCAGCTGGACGAGGGTCTGGTGGAATTTGGTACCGCCGTGAATGACAGTGACTTTGGGCGTGCTATACACTTTTTGGAAACCTTGGGCGACAAACCGGCAGCCAAGGCTATGTGGCACAATTTGGCTGTTATTGCCATCGAGGATGCCAATCTACGCGTGGCACAGCGCTGCTATGCGGCCCTGAGTAATGTCTCAAAGGCATACTACCTGAATGAAATGATTCAGCAAGCGGACAAGTTCGAGGAGACAACCGGCTCGCCGGGTATTCTATGCCCCGAAGTGCGCGCCAAGTTGGCGTTGCTCAGCTCCGACTTGCGCGCCGCTGAACGCATCTATTTGGAACAGGGCGACATAGAAGCTGCATTGCAGATGTACAAGAAGTTGCGCATGTGGGATGAGGCAGTGAATTTGGCCGAGCGTCGTGGTTATGGGGGCTTACAGCAACTGCGCGAGGATCAAATGGAATTTCTACTGACCACAGGGCAAGAGGAGAAAGCCGGACAAGTGCTCGAGGAACAAGGTGAGGTAGAAAATGCATTGAATTTGTTTTTGAAAGCCAATAAACCCGCGAGAGCTGCCCGTTTGGCCATGAAGACACCGCATCTAATGGACGATCAGCAGCTAATGATGAAAATCACCGAAGGTCTCGTTAACTGTGGTGAGTGCACGAGTCAAATTTATATTATAAGACAAGTGAAAATTCGATATTTTAATTTCACAGAGCTTTATGAAATGGCGGGTGACATTGCTTACCGTCTATCACGTCCCGAGGCAGCGTTGGCTCTCTATCGCAAAGGTGGCGCCTATGCCAGAGCTCTGGATCTGGCGCGTCAAGTCGAGCCCGACGAGGTCACAAGTTTAGAAGAAGAATGGGGCGATTGGTTGGTGGCTCGCAAGCAGCTAGACGCCTCCATCAATCATTATATTGAGGCTGGTGCCACTCAAAAAGCATTAGAGGCGGCCGTAGGCGCAAAGCAATGGCGCAAGGCGGTGCAAATTGCTAAGGTACTTGATGAACCGGCCGAGATTCAGCGTTACGCATTGGATTTATCGAAGCATTTGGCTTTCGCCGGAGATCTGGACGGTGCGGAGGATTTATTGGTGCGCGCAAATCTTTTCAAGGAAGCCATAGAGCTGCTGAATCGCCATGGCAAATGGGAGCGCGCCTACTCGATTGGCGAAAAATATTTACAGACGGAAGAGATGCGTGATCTGTTCGTTAACTTGGCAGCGGGTTTAGAAGAACAAGGTAAGCGTGGTTTGAACTTTACTGTGACGTACTTACGTATATTTATTTTATTTTTTCTTCTTCTTTTTTGTAGGGAAATACCGCGATGCCGAGAAAGTGTTGCTAGCAGTGAACGAACCTGATCTTGCCATAGCAATGTACAAACGCCGCGAACTATACGACTCCATGATACGCCTAGTCGAGCGCTATCACAAGGATTTGCTCGAAACCACGCACCTGCACCTGGCACGCCAGCTCGAGGCAAAGGGCAAATTCAAAATCGCCGAAGTGCATTTCATTGCTTCGGGAGACTGGAAGTCGGCGGTGCATATGTATTGCTCATCGAATCGCTGGGAGGACGGCTATCGTGTGGCAAAACAGAAGGGCACCGATGGCGCCAGCAATCAGGTGGCCTACATGTGGGCTAAATCGATGCCGGTCGAGAGCGCTGTGCGTCTTCTGACCAAGCTGGGTCTGCTAGACACCGCCGTGGGCTTTGCCTGTGATTCGGGACAGTTTGACTTTGCTATGGATTTGTGCCGCTTTGCAGGCAAATCCACCGACGAGGTGCATTTGAAAATTGCAATGTCCTTGGAAGATGAGGGCAAATTTGAAGAGGCCGAGGCGGAGTTTATCAAGGCCAATAAGCCCAAGGAGGCCATACTGATGTACACGCATGCAGGCGATTGGAAAGCAGCACTGAATGTTGCCGAAACCTATCTGCCAGAAGCTGCAAACGAAGTGCTTATCGGGCAGGCCAACTCGGCAATGGAGACACGCAACTATTTGGAGTACGAGGCGCTATTGTTACGTGCTCAACGCCCCGACCTCATTATCGAGCACTATAAGAACGAGTCCATGTTCGATGAAGCAATACGCATTGCCGAGGAGCATTATCCTTCGGCAATGAATGATCTGCGCCGATTGCAGGCACAAGAGCAGCACCACAACACGCCCGCTGACGACTCTCGCGCTTATCTGCAGAAAGCCGCTGAATTTGCAAAGCGTGAAGATTTCCGCAAAGCGGCCGAGTGCCTCATGCAGATCGACAACACAAATGCAGAAGATTCAGCTACGGTGGATCGAGCGCTGCTGCGTGCCGCCGAGATATGCAACCAGTTCCTGGAGGGTAGAGATGCTACGGAAGTGGCCACGCAGCTGGGACCGCGTCTGCTGCAAATAAAACAAATTGGCCCCGCGGCACAACTATATTTGGCTGCAGATATGCCCAAGGAGGCAGTGGACGTGTTCATACGCGCCGAGCAGTGGTCAAAAGCCCGACGACTGGCCAAAGAAATCGACGCAGAGCTTATGACTTACGTGGAACAGCAGCAAAAATCACGCTTAAAAACCGAGGGCAATGTGGAACAGTTGGCCGACATTGGTATGTGTGAAATATTTACCACTGAACGATTTGCATATTTGATTGTGTCCTTAACTCGCAGATATTATTAGCGCTCTGGACATGTTAGCTGAGCAAGGCCAGTGGCAGCGTTGTTTGGACAAGGCCAAGCAGATCAGCTCAATGGTGCTGCAAAAGTATATGGCACTCTATGCTGCGCAGCTAATACGCGACGGGGATTGTTTGTCAGCACTGGGACTTTATCTCAATTACGGGGCTCCACCTATTGAGGCTAACTTCAATATTTACACCAGAATCGCCTTGGATTGCTTTGCTCTACGCGAGGAACAGGCCATGGAGGAGCAATGGAAAAATTTGCGAGACTTTCTCTACAAATTATTGCAGGTAATTAAGCAACGTAATTGTGTTTGCTGACAGTAAAAACTAGTGTCCGACAATATTCGGTTTCGGCCTAAATAAGTGGTTTCGGTTTCAGTTTCGGACAAAAAATGGCCGAACGGCCGAACCGAAACTTTCTAATATATTTTTTACATTTTATAGTGTAGCAGATACATAATGAAAGGGGGAGTAACTTAGATGCCACCAATGTAAATAAACTTTTTTTTTTATTTTGAATTTTTATTTTTTATTTTATTTTGAATATAAGCGAGTAAGGTACGAAACGGTTATTTCTTCATTTTTATATTAAAAAAAATGAATAACTTGTTTTTATTAATAAGTAAGTACTAGGCATCGCAATCCCGGGATCCCGGACTTTTTCCAGTCCCGAAAATCCCGGGATTCAAATCTTTCAATCCCGGGATTTTCGGGATTGCAAAAGATGCTTCAAAGTTCAAATGAAATAAATTTAAAAGCACAAAAACCCAATTCCTTATCTGACGGAGGAGGGAGGGGATAGAGGGCGTCTTTTGCAAAAGGCTTATAATTATTTACTAAGCATTCAACCAACAAGTATTGAATCTGAAGAATGTTTCTCTTCAGCACGGTTTATTTGCAATAAATTTCGCTCTAGATTAGAGGGCAAAACATTTAATGCCTTAGTATTTTTAAGATCTCAGTTTTTAGTTAATCACAACGCTTAACTTTTTTATCGAAATAATCGAAGTACAACTAAAAGTATCAGGTGTACAAGTAGAAAACCGCCGTTTTCCACTGGGTGGTGCCACCTTTGGAAATCGGTGAGAGAATTCCGATCAGAAACATCACATGGCAAGCTAAGATATCGGTTAACAACTCCACATCATCTCGCTTGTTTATTCTTATTGTCCATTTTTTGTTGGTGCGTGAAGATGTCGAAATTTGAACCGAATAAGCGTCATTTGCGGGAGATTTTGCTTTTCGCGTTTCATTCGAAAAAATCTGCAGCTGAAGAGCGTCGAATGATTGTAGCAACTTATAGTGAGTCGTGTATCAGTGAAATAACGTGTCGAGAATGGTTCGTGAAATTCAAAAATGGTGATTACGACGTGAAAGACAAGGATCGGCCGGGTCCCGTGAAAAAGTTTGAAGATGCAGCTTTGGAGACTCTGTTGGATGAAGATTCTTGTCAGACGCAACAAGAACTCGCGGATTCTTTGGGTGTGACTCAGCAATCCATTTCCCTTGCTATACGCAATAAAGCCTCAAATTATGAAAAAAAAAACGGCGGTTTTCTACTTGTACACCCAATACTAACAAATTAACTATTTTATTTTTTTTATCAAATATGCGTATATATGTACTTTATGATACATTTGATGCAAAGCAATAAGTTATGTTTAAGTGTCATTTTTGGATAAAACAAAATGTTATCAAACTGAAGTTAAATGTCAAATGAAAAACTTGTAAGTTAAACAAAATGTTGTCAAGGATGACTATGTTTATTTATTTGATTTAAATTTAAACTGACAATTTTGAATGTAATTGACAACTGATTGTAAATGACAACTGGATTTTGGTGATGTGCCGCGCACAACCAACCACTTCGACGACTCAACACCGACTGCCTCCCTTTCCGCCTTACAATGTGATTAAATTCAAGATAAAAAATCTTAAAACTACCCCAAATGTGATTAAACTGTGTCCATTTTTATGGTAAATATATCTGTGGTCAAAAGCAATAACCGCCTAAGTCGTAAATTGCTGTTCCGAGTAATCTCGCTTTAAAGTTTTAGCGCGTAGTATGTTCGCTATGGGAATGCGAATAGGTTTTTATTAATAACTTTTTTTATTTTAAAGTTAGAAGCTCCCCGATTTTACACAAACGTAGAGCACAGTCAAGGGAACGTGGTGGCATCCATAACTCAATTTCTTCTTAAGTCGACTTAAGCGGTTAGTGCTTTTGACCACAGATATTATAAACAAGTATTTATGCAATTTGGTAAAATTGTTTTATTTAAAAAATTTGTTATTTGAATCCCGGGATTAAATCCCGGGATCCCGGGATTTGACTTTTCAATCCCGAAAATCCCGGGATCGCAAAATGGCAAAAAATTGCGATCCCTAGTAAGTACTTATTTATTTATGTTACGTTTGTTTGTTCTTTATTTACTTAATGTAAAATTCGTTTGTTGAAAAAAATGCTTGATATGGTGATTTTTATTTCAACTAGAATGTTTCAGTTTCGGCCGAATATTAAAAAAAAACCCAAATTCGGTTTCGGCTCAAAAAACATGTTTCGGTCGGACACTAGTAACACAGCACAGTTTCATGTGATTTGCATTGATTGTTCTTCAGCTTGAAGTCAATTTCAAAAACATACATACATATATACATATTTAGTTTTTATACTAAAATCACATGATTCAATTACAATTATCGTTGCGTCATGCTGAAAACATGCGCTGTCGGTCCTTTTCAACTCTTTTCTTTTGACACTTTGACAGTCGCTGAAATCATCCGACTTTTCACATTCCCAAATTGCCGATAACGTGGAGAAATTCTTGCTGATAGCGCACTACTATGCCACCAGAGCCGCTTGCCGTCAGGTACAATCCCTACAACCGATAGCTGTGCGCATTTCTATAGCTCTGCTGCGCTACACGGATATTCTGCCAGTGGACAAAGGCTTTTACGAAGCGGGCATTGATCTGCGTAATGCCGGTCGCGAGGCTGAGGCTTTTGTCATTCTGAATCACTATCTGGATGTGTGCGAGGCCATTGAAGAGGGTTCGGGACACTTGGTTGACCATTCTGATTTGGCTACCACCGATTTTCCCAGTTCAGTGCCACTGCCAGAGGATATACATCTTAAAAATGATCCGGGTCTGCACGAGGAAGTGCGCGAATGGGTGTTGGCGGTCAGTATGGATCAGCAGGTCGATCAGGTGAATACTTTTGATGCAAGTATGCTTACTGATAAATTTACAGTCATATTTGATTTGATTTCAGGTACTGCCTACCGATGATCGTGGACTGTATGAGTCGAGTTTGGGAGTAAATGAACAGGCATGTGTATTGAGCGCTTATCCAGTGCGCGGGCGCCAGCCAGTGACCTTTCAGTCGTCAATCAGACAAGCAAATCGCGATGTGTGGAGTAAATTTTCGGTGGCCGTAAAGATGTCGCCAGCCAGTGGGGTGGCTGATGTAATAAACTTTACAGAAAAGTGGAATGGATCAGCAAATTATACAATGCACTAAAGTCATGAACTTCAGACACAAGTACTAAAGTACTAAAAAAGCTCTACTAAAGCGATTATTATTATATTTTTATATTTATTATTATATTATATTTATTTGGCATAAATATGTTTAAATAGTAAATTGTTTTTGTTCTCACCGACAGGTGTAGGTTAGTTTGAAATGAATGCCTCCTATTGAAAATCTAATTTAAGCAGAAAAGGACATCTTGTGGGGATACAACGTTGGAATGGTTCGACTCTCTCTTAACGATGCTGGCAATCACGACAATCTTAATATGAACTCGCTTAGGCTGGTTAAAAGAAGGGGCCTAGAATTTTAGTTTATCAGACATTAGCAATTAAAGTGCTGGACCGTGTCTTTTTCTTCTTCGGAGAGACCGTGCGGCAACTGTCTTTCGGCATTTCTTCCCATTTGGCCGTGAGCACTACAATCATTGAGCTGAAGCAGTTTTATCCCAGGTTGAGTAGCTATCTAAATCGCCCCTTGTTGACCAATTGGAGAAGGCGCTAACAAAGCAAAAGCGCCTAGATAGAACTTTTGTGCCAAGCCGTAACCCGCTATCGGGTTGTTATGACAAATTAAGGAAGTAAAAGACAAACAATTCCATCTAACTCATTGGAAGTAAATCTTACTCCAATTAATCCATCAAAATCATAAATGCTTGAATATGTCTCCTTGTTAATTAAACGTATTTCAGTTTTTATTAACAATAACTTGGAAAGAAATGTGATCGCACAAAATACATGTGCAGTAGTGTATTATAAAGTACAATCATTTGCGCAATAACATCAAATTAAATAAATTTACAAATTAATTTTTGCCAGGAATAGAACACAACCAAAAAATTTCCGTAATCAAATGCGAGCGCTGATTGACAAATTCACATGCTTGATTTTAAATAATTTTCCTTTCAAATAATTTCCCTCTCATTTAATGCGCACTATAACTTTGTGTTCCAATTGTAATTTGTAAGTTTCCTGCTAAACCTTTTCAATTTAACAAATTTTTGGAAAATTTGTATTCTTAATACAATTTACATGTTAATAAGTGCTAGAATGTTAAATGATTAACTTTAAATCAATTGTGTGATTCCCAATAGTATTTTTCATTTTCATACTCGTAACATTCAAATTAATTGAAAAGTCCTTTTAAATCATATTTATTGTATGTATATTAGTGTATATTAAATAAATCCCCAGCCGATGGTAATGGCGCAAGTCCACCAGTTACATCGGGAAGTTGTGTCAAGTCTGGTAAATTTGACAGATGGTCGCGTATTTCCTTCTGAACTGCCTGCATTTTGCTCAGCTTCTTTTTGTATTCCTGCAATGAACCAAAACACACCTTTAAGTTTGTGGAACAAAGTGTTTGAATTGAAAATATGATTAAAAACCAGCTTTTGCCGAATAAGCAGTTTTTGTTGCAGTACTGAAAAACTATGTAACTAAGCTTCGTCTTAACTAATCTCCAACAATTTATTTAACATATCATCTACGTATATGTAGAATATCGAGCAATTTCACCCATAAACTTGTGTACAATAACAATTGCTAATAACTGCCTTCAACGAGATTACTTGCAAAACGAGAATTTGGAAATTTACTTCTAATCTTTTCTCCGCCTGCGCCAGCAACTCCTTTTGCTCTGCTTGAAAATCACGCAGCATTACCGCCAGCTTGGTGCGTTCCTCCATTTCGGCCGCAAGTCGTGCATTGTATTCATTGAGCAGCTGCACCGCCTCATTAACCTGCAAAATAATGTAAGATTTCTCAAAACATTTGCCATATTTTCTAATCCATTGACGTTTACCTGTTTGGCTAACGTCTCAGCTGCATCCTTGTCCTCTAGTTTGCTTAAACAGCCGATTTCCGATATCTCTGGCGGCAAATTGGCAATGCGTTCGCGCACCACTGCATCACTTGAGGCCGAGTTCTCAATGCTTGTCAGTGCCTTTATTAGCTCTTCGGGCTCTGGCGGCTCGCCAAGCGGAAGGTATGGGCTCAGATGCTTTGTCTCGCCATTCTGCTCAGTGATGCTCACGTCCTCACTAATGGGCGTCGGCCGCGAACGCTTCACTTTCGATTTGCCCTCGTCGTGTTTACGCTTTTCGCGTTTATCAGCCTTTTCTTTATGCACATTACCATTTGCACCGGCTCCACCTCCATCCGGGCGAGCACTGACGGCGGCACTGGTTCCAGCACTTGCGCTGCCAGTGCCACTACCACCGCCACTACTGCCAGCACTTTGATCCTTGTGCTCCTTATTCAAACGCGCCCGATATTCGACTATAGTTTTAGAATCGTACACGCCGCGCTCATCCCAAATGTTCAGTATGCGCCCAAGACTCCCAAACAGCTTGTCCGAGGTGCATGTCTCGCCAATGTGCGTAAAAACTTTAGGCAGCACCAGCGCGAACTCCTTGCCATACTCAGGTCCCTTCTTCTTGCTGTTCTGTATTACATCGTTGGCCAAGTACATGAAGGTTAGCTTCTTGCCCTCCGGCACTGAAATTATCGAATTAGAAATATATTGCAATTGATTTGTCGCCGCAACATTGCCACCGGCCAGCGGCCACCGAACGCTTTACCGTTTTGCAGCTCACGCAGCCAGGTCTTCACAATGGCCGCATGATGTTTGCGGTGATGGATTAGCCAGAGCGACAACGTCTGTATGCTTTGCTGGCTGGAATTCAGTTCAGCCAGCTTCTTCAACAGTGCTGAGTCCGTAAAGGCTGACATGCCGCCCGACAGGACAAATATCACTTCTGCTCTAACAGCTGTAACTTATTATTATTATTTTGCAAAAAATCGTTAGTATTCCGAGCCTGCTATAAAACACACAAATGCCGTCTTGGATTGCTGGAACAAAAAATGCTGTCAAATAGCCAATTGAAAACAGCTGCTTGATATATTGCACAGTTTTATTGTACACAACAGGGGTGTATTGGAACGAAATTAGTATGGGCACGTGGCCAATTTTAGTACAAATAATATATGCGTATCAAATAATTAAAACATGCCATGAAGTATTTTACTAAGACATGTTTTAAATTGCTTGCGGAAAATTTTAATTTTAGATCGTTTGATATGTTTTCCAAATGCTTTTATGATATTAGGTCTGTTTGGGAACGAATAATTTGTACGAATTTATACAAATTTTTACTGGATCCTGTTTATAGGTCTGTTTGGCAGAGAATAATTTGTACGAATTTGTACAAATTTGTACAAATTTTTACTGGATCCTGTTTGTTGACGCCAAATCTCCAGTAACGACAGAGAAACTGAGAGCGTAAAATGACAGTTCATTTCGTGAGAACTTCCAAGTTTTTACTGGAGAAATTTTGTCCAGTATCTTTTAGCCAGTAAGAAGAAGAACAAGAAAAACATATGACTGGCTGCAGTTGCGGATTCAGGGGGTGTTTTGGGGGTTGAAAGCCCCCCCGAAATATTTGGATCGCCTATAAAACTACATACAAATTAAAAGGAATTTTACAAATATTAAAGAATTACTTTTTGAAACCCCCCAGAAATATTTTTCTGAATCCGCACCTTACTGGCTGCCATATGATCGACTGCAAAGAAAAATAAATTTTGTGAACATTGGGAGGAAAATGCAACCGGTAAAGAAATTGTGCGTTCGCAAGTCTGCTGACCCACAACCGCCTTGCTCAGCTTTACTTGCTTGAGCCCAACGAACCATTTGCCTTTTGCATTAAATTTCTATTTGAACTGAATTTTCCCCACCGCTTCAAACCTCAAATGAAACTTTTAGATCAGCTGTTTCGTTCTTTAACCCTCCTGTTTACACGCTTTTTACTGTGTATTGTGAGTGGGCCAAGTCCCAGTGGTGTTTCCAAGAGTTAAAACTTTCAAATTCTTACAAATTGCTGTTTGTTTACTTTTTTGGATAGTTTGATTTTAGAGAGCGTAAGCTGGCTTACTCTCCTGATATTTTTTATTGGATAATTTTTACTGGAAATCTTCCCAAACAGACCTATTCCCAGATACATTTTTGATTACGTTTTGGTTGTTTTCAGAACTCTTTTATCTAATCTTTATATTTTCGAATACCATTTTAACAGGCATGAACTTATACAAAAAATTAAATAGTATTTTTAATTGCAATGTTTTTTTTACAGTCAATACAATTTTACTGGTCTACTACTCAAAGAAAAAGTACATACAGTCGTGTCTGGATAAAGTGAACTAATTATTGCAAAGCCTGTTCAAAGTATTGAAGTTGTTCACTATATCAAGGTTAACATATTTGTTCAAAAACTCGTTTAATTTGTTCAAAATACACTTGTTTTGCTTGAAATTGCTTTCAAAATTTTGTTCAATATTTAGAGGCTCCATGTCAAAATTTGGGTGCTCACTATATAGGGTGTTCACTTTACCCAGACATGACTGTATAATTTTTGTATTTAGTTTAATTCATTGGAAAGTTTTTATTTGAAAAACATTTTTATGTGCAAACGGTTTACCACAAGAATTATATTGTGGAACAAAATTACCATCAGAAACAGAATTTATGTGGTCTTCGTTATTTTATTGAATAATTAACTACTAAAAGCAGGACCAATATACAATCAATTTACAAACCTGACTAAACCTTTTTGTTTTCAAAGAATGAACATAGAAAGATACACAAACCGGGCGAGACACCCTTATTTAAAAACGCTTCAACGCTTTCGCAAATACATATTGAATTTTATTAATGCAAACGGATGTAAATATAAGAATTTGTTTCCTTAAGACTAAATCTGCCGACACATAGATATCACTCAGAAATGGAATTGAAACGACACAACTTGTGTTGAACTGATATTCTCCATGCGTCTCTAGTACCTCTTGGTTCTAATCAAATCAATTGAATTTCTCACTGGCGAAATGATAACGGTGGCTATCACATCCAATCCAATCAAGAGGCATGCGGTATTGACAGGTTACAGCGAAAGTGTACTCCAGTGCTTCGCAACACTTCGCCGATCGCGGTTACTCCAACACCGCTGTGCACCAACGGCAAGCAACAGCAAAGATATTCTCGCCAGGTACCCGATGGGATCTTCGAGCGGTACTCTTGCGTTGTTCTCGCGGATAAAAAGTAAAACGTATCAGAGCGTAGAAGCGCCTTATCAATGACGGCAATGAGTAATTTGTGGTACAATTTAGTGAATGACTGATGAATACTTGCGTGCATGTGTCTCTTGCGCTTTAAACATGTTCAATGGATTGCAAGTTAGAATTAATTGTGGCACTCTAAACGTTAACAATTTCAATATTTATTTAGCACAAAACAAATATAGGCAAGTCAATTATTTAACATAACATCAATCAAATGGTTTTGCGATTCCAACACATACAAATACACATATAAAGTGCTTCGTAGTGCAAAGAATTATTTTAAAAGTGTTGTTTTTATGTGACGAAGTAGTCGCACGAAATCAAATTTCTCGATTATTACTCATTTGCAGTTGTTTATGTACCTGTTAAAAGTGTAAAATTTCAGTTAGAGCAATACAAACACTACTTGGCTAAAGAGTACAACTGGTAAAGAAGATCTTTTACTATAGTTCCTTAATACGTAAGTGGTGTAGTGCCTTTGCATTCACTGTCGTATTAAATTCCCATTTGATGTACATATCTGCCTATACGTAGCTTCAACCTTTCCTTCTGTCTAATCTTATTGCCTCTTTAGATTCTCTCATTTTATATTAATACAGCAATATGGTATTTGTTTTACATTTAAAACGTTGGTAATGATAACAATAACAAAATAATTTTCGTACTTATTTAACGATAACTTCTCTGCCGCGACTTTTTTTTCATACGTTTGTTGATAAGGCCGACTTTTTTTACAATTTGACTGCAATGATAAACACTTATGTGTAATAAAAAGATAATAAATAATTTCAAAAGTACATAAATTGTCAATTGTGATATGCGATAAAAAAAAGAAACTGCAAATGGATTTTGATTTATTTTTATGGAAAGCATGCAGTCGACAAAATTTGGCATTAGCAAAATATCATCAACTGATCTGCCTTTTCAGTGAATTTTATGGCCAAACTCCATAAAGCGCGTTTCAGGCGTTCGGGGTTTGTCGTGTTATGGCGTTTCTCGCGTTATTCGCGTTGCAAATGGTCAAACTCCATAAAGCGCGTTTCACGCGTCAGCTTGTTCTTCTTACGTCAGCTGATGCTAATTTTTAATTGGCAAACTGCTGATTGATTTCGTTGTGAATTGTGAAAAACAACGAAACGAAATTGCTATACGACGTTAAAGACTATAGAATTTACTGATTTAATTTTAAACACAATAAATGCATATCGAACATTGCAAAAAATAAAAAAAAAGATTCAGTTGAATTCAATTTGTAGCAATTTATTTCACAGGGATGAGCAAAATTCGATCGACAACGAATAAGCTATCGAATTTCCAATACAGCGAAGACTAAGTTTCGTCTGTCAAAGAATTATGATAATTTTTAAGGATTTCTTCACCTTTTATGTTAAAATGAAGGATTTGAAAGGTTTCTGAAATGCATTTAATAGCTTTCGTGTAAAATAAATGCATTCGACTTTTGCGTTAACACAAGTTTGTTATCGGCATTACCATTTAACCACATAATGTATGACATCTTTAGGAGCTCTGTCAGCTGTTTGACGTCGTTAAGCGAGAAACGCGAGAGAAAGTTGAAAATAGTTCAACTTTTGAGGCGTTTCGGGCGTATCGACGTCAAGTCATGGAGTTTGCTTCATACAAATATGTACACTGATTCAACTTTTTCTCGAAACACGAGAAACGCGAAAAACCATGATACGCTTGAAACGCGCTTTATGGAGTTTGACCATTACACAGTTCAGAGGTGTACTTCCGTTACAATGGGCAGCAAGAAATATCGATTGCGAGAGTCAAGGTGTATTAATAAGGTGATGGCACTACGATTCCCATGTATTTTGTTAGTGCTTTTGGGCATCCTGCTTGTCAAAATCAAATCAAAAGACAAGCGACACAAAAACAATTTTACCAATTTTTGACAATGAGGATGCCCATTCGCGAAAAGCCAAAAGAAAATCAGAAGAAATCAAAAGAAAATAAGAAGAAAAAAGTTTAAGCAGCTGTGTTGCCACCACTACCTTATTAAATGTGCCTTGGCGAGAGTCGTTCTATCTGTAACAACGATACTGTGAACATCGAATATCGACTGATTTAGAGAGGCGCTTCTTTACCTCGATATCGCTACTAGAAACGACAATTTTAAGTGTTTTTTTGTATAACAAGTTTTTTTTTTTTTTTTAACGAGCCAACGCGCAGGGGATGACCCCTATAAATGCGAGGCATTGCGCTGGTTCAGGAAGGATATATAGGTTGGGAGAGAGGAAGTTGGGTGAAGAATTTATGGACTCTTGCCTTGAATAAAAAGTGGTTTCGTTTTAAAGATCGTTCCGGCATAAGAAATTATATATTAAAAATATGTGCACCTTTAAATAGAGGAATCTGCTGTAATTTGTTTTGGTAATTAATAAAAAATAACAAAGACAAAGTCGAAAAAAGTCCACCGTGTGTTAAGTGCTATTGCTTAAATTAATCTGAGTTCTTAGAAATTATCAATCATAAACCGATAACCGATTACAAAATTATAAAAAACACTCATGAAATATAATTTTGTTTTAAAATTTCTTTAATATGTACATTTCTGCAGAGTCTTTTAAACAAGATAACATTATAAAACTAAATAAAAACCTTACTATTCAAATAACTACATAATTGCTTAAGAGTTTGCCTCTAAATCTTCAAACAATTTTACCAATTAAAAAATTTTGTAGAAAGCCACAAACTCTCAATTTTCCAAGATTTTCCGGATAAGTGAAAAACCATCTCATTACAATTTTTTTTCCAAATTTCAACTATTAAAATTTACTCCCAAACTTTTGCAGCTCAATATGAAATTTTATTTCCAAATCAGGTTGAATGATATTGTCCAAAAAATCAGAATCATAAAATACATACATCGAATAATATGACCGAAAGAAATTATGAGTGAAAACATAGTGAGTGACAGTACCTTTTTTTGTGTTTATCGTGTGTAATTCGAAAACTCCAAAAAGAGATCAATCAAAACAAATAGAAAAATCAAATAAGCCTGATTCCTCTTTTATTGCAACTTCTAACAAAAAAATGTCAATCTCATCAGAAATTCTCAAAATTTCAAACCAACGTTGAAGCCTAAAAAAATTGTCAGTTTTGAAAGGATCATGTAAAATAAATACATTAAAAACGAACAGAAATTTCAACCAAACTTACATACGCTAAAATCGTGTATTCAACTATTTTGTGACCGCAAATCTCACATCGCCTGTAATATTTTTGGAAAAAATTACCAAAATAAACATTCTTAACAGGAAAGGACTTCATTGAAAAACGTCAAAAATGTTGACAAAGTGACATTTGAACTGTTCGAGAGGAAAGTAATCAAATAAATAAGAAACATGGCCCAATTCCTAGAGTCATCAACGGAATTCACCACAAGTTCCGAAGGTGATCACCATCAAAAATTGGTTAATGCGAAACAATGGGAATTGGAATTCCTAAAGGTAAATATAGTTCTAAATGTGTTTGGTATAACTCGTTGGTCATTTTACTGTCCCAAAAAAAATAAAACTTCACTTTTTAGAACTTCTTCTTTTCCCTACCCATTTTTATCTTTGGTTCATTAATTATATTATTTGTTTTAAGAAAAAATGCCGCAATTTAGAACTGGAACAATTCTACCAATCGTATATGCGTCGTCTGCGCATAAGCCACCTCAGCCTATTCATCTTCATTATGGTGCTTGTAATTATTGTTCACTGTCTCCTGCTACTAACTATAGGCACTCAGCTGGTATGTATCTGATGCTTAGAGTTATCAGTATCAAGTGGTGATAATATTTGTATTGTATGCATCCACATGTGGCAGGATCGAAGCTCTATTTACATCGATGTGGTTGCTTACATAATTACGGCGATACTGGTCTGGATCATACTTTCCTTTAACTTTCGCACAAATCTCAGGAATAATCACAGCTGGTTAAGTTACGTAACGTCTTGGCTCGCGATGGCAGTTATGGTCATGTGTGGTAAGTTCCGCCCAAGTGGGAAATTTGCACAGTATTCCATCCCATCCTTCTCACTAATACTTTCTCCTCTTTCTTCATCGGCTCAGATATCGGGCTGCCGGTTTACCATGCTATGGACAACCACGACATTATGGTGCCCACCTACTACAGCTTCATTCTATACTCGATATACATATTCATGCCATTGGCCGAGACCGTGCAAGCCGTAATACTGGGCGCAGCAGTATCGGCCTGCTATATAGTTGCCTTCTCATTTGTTACCTATCGACATCAGGCCGATGGCACACAGAATCTGAACGTGAATAAGGTGATATCGGAGGTGATATTCTTTGCTTGCGTCAACATTCTGGGAGTTTTCTTTCGCATAACTCGCGTAGTAGCCGTACGCACCACGTTCCTGGACAAACGACAGTGCGTCGAGGAAAACTTATTGCTGCGCTATGCGCGAGATCAAGAGGTAAACTCGTGCGGCATGTAATTGCAACAATTGTAATGTTCAAGTTGTGTACTTTAGAAAAGTCTATTGCTGAGCATTATACCGGCGCAAATTGCTAATAAAATCGAGCAAGATGTAAAGTCCCGCATCGAGCATTTAAAACGGAGGAACGCACGTCGAAAGTCAACATTTGGAGAGGCCAGGTGTGAACCATTGAAACTGCTTTCAGTTTCATTACATTACAGTAACAAATGTTACAAACACAAATTAAATAAAGACTGTTGTACTTCGCTGTGCTGAAAATTTGATACTAAATTGTCTATCTCAACAGAAAGCTCTTCATCGAGCCACACAGCGATGTCACTATTCTCTATGCCGATGTCGTCAACTATACATATCTGACCACCACGCTGGACGTAAAAACCCTTGTGGAAACACTGCACGATCTCTTTGTAAGATTTGACACTGCCTCAGATGTTCGTATCGCTTTGATCGCTCAACCACGATCGCCCATATCAATAATTGCTACTCTCCATCGCAGGAATACAATGTGCTGCGAATTAAGTTCTTGGGTGATTGCTACTACTGCGTGGCCGGTGTGCCCATACCCAATGAGTATCACGCCAGATGCTGCGTATTGCTCGGCTTGCGTATGATTCGCGAAATCGGCGACATAAGGTCGGTGCGAGACTAGTGTTCTCAATCATTTATTGTAATTTTGTATTCTCGCGCAGAAACAAGCGCAAGCTCAACATTGACATGCGTATTGGTGTGCATTCCGGGAACATACTGTCCGGTGTGATTGGTGCCTGCAAATGGCAATTCGATATTTGGTCCAAGGATGTCGACATTGCCAATTGCCTGGAGGCAACAGGCGTTGCCGGTCGCGTTCATGTCAGCGAACAAACACTAAAACTGCTCGATGGCGAATTTATGTACGAGGAGGGTACGCCGAAAGCGCGCGACCACGTTGTGCTGAAAAAGTATCACATACACACGTTTCTGATAAAAGAGCCCTCGAGCAAAGTAAGTCAATGCGTTGAAGACCACCCACCCATGTATGGTTATCATTTCCATTCTCTTACGCAGGCATCGTTCTATGAACATCTCACGCCAAAACATCCGGAGTTGGCAAAACCTTCGGATTCGGTAAGGTTTTACTTATTCTTTTGGTGCATCACATTTAAAATACTTTAATTTTGAATATCGATAGGCAAGAAGGCCTTCCAACTTTATGCAAACCACTATCTTTCAATACAACCAAATAAGGAACCAAGCCACGTTGGAAATGGGTCGAGAACTGGATAAGATGCCCATCGGCCGAGTACAGTAGGTTTCACATTTATTCAATGAATATTGTGTAAAGATCAAAATTGCAAAGCATCGAAATACACCTTTCTACCAATTTCGTTTAGAGTCGGCAAATTCTTTTTCGGCCAGTCGAAACGCCTCACACAGGACGAGATGGAGGAGCAAAGTTTTCGCAGCAACATTTCCTCCATGTTCTTGTTCTTCAAAGACTGGCGCTGGGAATGGATGTTTATGCACGAGCCCGATGTGATGTTAAAGTACAGCATATTCTTCTCATACATGATTCTTCTGGGAGTGGTGGCCATACAGCCAATTAATTCATCGTGAGTCACAACTAAGCATAACTAATGGCTTTCGACAACACTAATGTTCAACTAACGGCAATGACAGGCAATCGGCGTCGTTTTGGCAGCTGGTAGTGGTCGCTAACATACTGATGCTGGTATTTCTCGTTTTGGCCTGGTACAAGAAAATGTGGATAATGTTCATCAGCAAGACGGAAATGTCCAAACCCAAAACTGAAAGCAGCCGATTCCTGTACAGACTGTCGGAACGCCTGCAGAGCAGCATCGTGCCCCGCGCCACTATTTATGCGCTGATATTGGTTCTGCTGTGCACCTGTGCACTGTTGCAATTGGTATGGTTTTGGGCAAATACGTGTGCCAGACGTTGAGTTTAATGAGCGCGTCCTTTCAGCTAGACTGCGATCGGTTTCAAATCGAAAACGAAGAAATCGAAATACTACTATTCCAGGATGGCGCAACCGGTGATCTGTGTTTCAATACTTGGGTATGTTGTGCAAAATGCACGCTTTCTTACATTCCCATGAATTTCTAATCACATTGTGCTATCCTTCAGGCTATGACAGAGTGTTTCATGCTGATCCTTTGTGTAACATTTCTCTTTACGCGCATTCCATTCGTGCTGAAATTGTCTGCGGGCCTCATCATTCTTGTACTGTACTGCATAGTCGTATTGCTGGAGTATGACTTTATCTATGAGAAGAGCTTTTCCACCAACAACCAACTCTATCCAGAGTATGCACATTTGTTCGTGATCTTGATAACACTTGGCATTTTCCATTTTATGGATCGACAGACCGAATTCATTACTAAAGTGGATTACAAGTGCGTTTGAGCAAATTATTCCGAAAATCGCAGTCTACATAACTTTTGACTTGTCGTTACAGCTGGAAACGGCAACTGCACAAGAAGCAGGATGATGCCAAATTCACAAATGAAACGATCACAATTTTAATAAACAACATTTTACCATCACATGTTGGTGAGTGCAGACATTTTTTAGTTCAGCACTAAACATGAGACAAAAAGATACCACTGTGGTCTTGATGTGAAATTTTACAAAACGTGAATAGTTGATGCAATGGCACTGGGTCCTGGCGCTAATTTAGAAAATATCATATTGCACCGTGCGACAAAAAATTTTACACTCGAAAAAATCTTTATACTCGCGAAACTAGGGCCAAATGTAGTAAAACTGCGCTTTTAATTTTTCTCTCTGACGTCAGGATTTTTTTTAAAGGACTTTAAAATTTCAAGGACATGTTTATTTCAAGGAATTATTTAAAAAACTGAGCGCATTGTGGAATAACAATATGGCTATCAAATGAAAGAGAAAAATCCTTATAATCTTAGAAAATTTAATGGTTTGGTGCAAAAGGACGGGGATCACATCCTAAAGGCTTGATTACACGTAACGAGTCGAGTGACGAGACATCAAAATGGTACTAGGCCGAAAGAATTGGGATAGCGAGCAAAAGCGATGAGTTGTTCAAACGTATTTTGACACGTGGCGAGTCAGTTCGGTTTTACAATGCATAAAATGAACTAAGCAACTCGCGCAATTAAACTCAACCGAGCGAAAAGTGGTGTGTGACGCATTCCGCATGTTACGAGCGATTCGGCATGTGATGAGCGATTCCGCGAATCGCTGCGAAAAAGAGAAAAATATAACGGTAAAGTAGTGGTCGCTCGGCCTAGCAAACAAAATGTGATTCTAGTGACTCTCTCGCCACTTTCATCGGTCACTGACTCAATCAAGAACTCGCCTTACCGTTTAGACGAAACGAGTACTCGTTAGAGTTGATGTCTCGTCGCTCTACTCGTTACGTGTAATCAAGCCTTTAGATGTGCTATCCACTAGTAACCCCCATGTTCTGTATCCGATGGATACAATAACAAGAACATACAACTACGAAAAACACTTCGGAGTTTATATGAGCAATAAAGCAGACTGGACCTGGGAAGACCACTAGATCCATCTCAGACCACACACAATTACGTGGTTTACAGACGGCTCGAAAACGCACGAGGGAACCGGGGCAGGGGTGTTTGGACCTCGCCTCAAGCACTACGAGCCCATGGGAAAAACACCTAGCATATTCCAGGCGGAACTGTATGCTATCAGTCTCTGTGTGCAATTCAATCTCGAACATGTGTACAGGGGGCAGGACATCGTCATCTGCTCCGACAGCCAAGCAGCCATCAAAGCACTAATCTCATATGAGATAACCTCAGGGTTAGTGCTGGAATGCATTGAAGCATGGAATGCACTGGGCAGATGTAACCAGGTGAAGATCCTCTGGGTTCCAGGACACAGAGGTATCGAAAAAAACGACGAAGCGGACAGCCTCGCTAGAACCGCGGCAGCCACGCCCCCCCCTGGGTCCTGAACCCTTCATTGGGCTGGGCAAAAGCGCCATAACGGAGTCACTGAGACTTGAGGAAAGGACCAGGAAAACAGAACACTGGGCTAGCGCCTCCGGTCTCAGGCAATCGAAAATCTTCATCAAAGATTATAACCCCAAATGGAGTGAAGAATGCCTCAAACTAAGAAGTAACCAGCTTAGACAGGTCACAGGTCTTCTTACTGGGCACTGCAGATTGAGGAAACACATTCATACAATCGGGATAGAACAGGTAAGCGTCTGTAGACTCTGCGAAACAGCAGAGGAGACTCCCGAACACATCATATTGCACTGTAATGCGGCTTGCCGCAGCAGGTTACGTTACCTGGGCCAGTTTTGGCTTGCAGAAGAGGACATCAAGCCTCGCGAGTTACTAAGTTTCATTAGGGCGGTAGGTTTAGGGGATGTACTCTAACAATTGTAGGGGGCACAATAGATCAATCCTGGTCTCAGTGCATTATACCCCTTATCAATTCGATTCTATTCTAAAAGAACAAAGAGGTGTTGAAAATGTTCTTTTAAAACTTTTTTGATGAAAGTAAAACTGATCAAAAAACACCCCAGTTAAATACCAACCTAGTACTATTCACATTCCATTCCTTCAAGTATACTAGTTCTGGAATATACATTTACTAATATACATATACCATGTATTTTCCACAGCTGACATCTATATGACGAAGCGTATGACCAACGAATTGTATTATGAGGAATATGAAAACGTTGCAGTTATGTTCGCCACCATACGCAACTACGATACCGAACAAATGATTTCTTTGCGAGTCCTTAACGAAATTATTTGTGATTTTGATGAAGTGGTAAGTACTGTCGATTTTCTTATCAATCAAATCATTTCATACGTTATAACCGCACCAATTCGGCACACACAGTTGACCTCATACAGGGGCCCAATGAAAATCGAAAAGATTAAAGTGGCAGGTTGGACGTACATGGCCGCCTGCGGCTTAGATCCCGCGCGTTCGGAGCACATGAATGCGCAAGCAACGTTTCGTAACTCGTCGCTAATGCCCAATGGTCGACGCAGCAACTACAGTGAGTGTACACACCAAAAACCATAAATTCACATGTCACTTACCCAATGTTCTTTCTTTCAAAACTCAAAAGTAAGCAGAGGCGCAGAGCCTCGTCAAAACGAGGTGCATTCGAGCATAGTCAGTAGTACCTCAGTGATGACCCTTGCCGACTACGACGGTCATACTTTCGAGATGAGCAGGGATTCCGGCGAAGAGTACAACGACGTTGTGTACGTGATGGTTCATTTCGCCCTAGAACTGATGCGAACCATGCACTCTTTCAACTTGGAGAACTTGCAGTGCGAAGACGACGAGAAAGATCGGAGCATGTTGCGCATTGGTATGTCTACATTTTGGTCTGGTACTGTAAAAATATGATTGTAATGCTCTTTCGTCTGCTTAGGCATTTCGAATGGGCCGGTCATGGCGGGTGTGGTTGGCTCGTACAAGCCGCATTATGACATTTGGGGCAATGCCGTCAATATGGCATCTCGAATGGATTCCACTGGCTCACCGGGCAGCATTCAAGTTACTGAAGACACGGCAAATATCCTAAAAGCGTACAATATTAAATGTACATTTCGCGGTCAGACGTATGTAAAGGGGCGTGGCCAAATACCCACATATTTTGTAGATATTGATGAGAGTTTAAGTTTTGTAGAAATGGAACACAGGTGAAAATTAATGCAAAACAAAAATGGAAAATAAGCTTCGATCTTAAAAGGAAAATCAAAGCGAAATACATTTAATATATTGTTGACTTTGTGTGCTAGTATCAAATTATGAGTACATAATTTTTAAGAGATTACTCCCTAAGCTTAAATACATAAATAGCAATTAAATTAAATATAAAAAACTAAATTGTTGATTGGAAAAGAACGAAGAATAAACATATAATAAGAAAAGTGAACCGATTTCGGCTTGAAACAAAATTCAGAATAGTGCGTCGATTTTAGAAAGAAAAATAAAAAATGGTAACATCTTACTATAGTATAGCTAACTTGAAAGCAGCTGTGTGTCACTAAAGAGCATCTACCTATGTATCCGGAGCAGCGGATTAGGATCTTGTCAAGGAATTTTTCTACCTGCAGTAAACAGCTACCTTGCAGTAAACAGTAGTAGTGATATCGGTCTAGAAATAAGGTGAAGGATTACCCTTGCTACTAATACGGCAGAGACCTCTCTCGACCGACCAAACTTGCATTCTACAGGATGCTTATTCTGACCATACTCCTTTATGGCGCCGAACTGTCGCATAACAACATAGCGGCCCTTGGGGTTTGAGAAGACGGCACTTTGCAAAATCTTCGACCCTTCGAATACGAACCAACAACGAGCTGCATGAGTCAGCGGCTACACTAGCTGGGCCAGGCCAATGAGGCACTCCCCAAAAAAGTTATTTGACGCGGTGTTTATGTAGATGTCGAGGGTGAAGAAGAAAACCGGGTGGAAAACCCAACTTGGGAGCGGCCTTTTATCTCTTGGTGAAGGTGCACACAACGCAGAGGCGCCTGGAGAGAACTTTTGCGGTAAGTTGTATCCCGGCAACGGGTTGTTATGGTCAGTTAAGGCAGGTTTCTACCTTGTGCGGCCGAGAAAACATGTTTTTTTGAAAAATTTTTGATGGGAAGGTTTTTAAGATAAACACTTTTAAGATATACTTACTTTTTTCAGATGTAGGTATTTATTTATTGTACAAGTAAAAAAAGTTTCATGATAAAATATGCAAAGGGGGGGAGGGGGCCATCGAGCAATAGCGGCAGGACTTCCTTACTCGCGGAGTCCTGCCGCTGTTTGAGATGACTTGAAACACAAAAGTGTAATTTTTTCTTATTCTGTATCCTTTTGTCTATGGCTGGAACTAGGATTTAAAAAAAAAATGAAAAATGAAGGATATATGCGATTTTGACTAAAAAACTCAATTTTTACCTACTTTTTCCAATACAAATTTCTATTTTTAATGAAAAAAAAATTATTATTTCTTGAAGATCCTAGTTCGGGCCATAGCTAAGACCTTGATAAATGACTGTTTAAAATTTCGTAGCTATTGCTCAACTCGTGTGGCCTAAATCACTTCCGCAAGGTCAAAAAATGTAGTTTTGAGAAAAACGCGTTCAAAGTTTTGCTTCAGTACTCGGCGCGCTCGTCACCGCTACCTGTTTCGATAAATTGCTTCCGTAATTCGAAAGATTTCAACTTTAAATTTTGGGAGCGTATTCTACAATCATGTGTTAATCCAAACATGCATGAAAAAAAAAATCGATTTTTTTGACCGCACAAGGTAGAAACCCCCCTTAAGTAACTAAGTAAGTATATATTCGGACTATACCAGTTTCGAAGTGAGCCACATCCAACTGCTCCGAGAGTTTAGGCCATCTGAAAACCCGAAAGTTAGTTGACTGTGCATATCGCACACGCACTACAAAAGTGACACAACTCAAAATTTTTCCTTTTCGGGTTTATGTGTTAATACTGTTCACAATGCATCAATCTACCAATCAGCAAAAGCTCAGTATATTTTGTTGTTGCTACCTGTTGCAAAAATACAGTTAGGTCTCTCTTCATGTCAGAAGTTTGATGCTATTTGATCGCTGCAGCGCAATGCAAAAGAGTCCTAACTCAAATTCTGTTAAAGTTAATTTTAAGCAAAATTCTGACAATTTTTGTATATGTTTTTAATTATTCAAATTAATTATGAATTTTCAAAATTTTTCTTTCGACTTTTTAACTGTCACTTATAAAACTTAGAAAAAGTGAAATAACTTAAAATAATTCCGTAATTATTGAATTAAAATATCATCAAAACAGTCACAATTCAAAATTTTGGATTTTCTAGTGTAAAATAAAAAAAAAATTCTTGTAACTTATCCTAAAGCATAATCTGTAAGGATTTTCTACTGAACGGTCTATACGTTATTTAAAAAAAAATGTTTATTTAGCTCAAAACAGTTTTTGTTGCGTTTCCTGAAAAATCACAAATTTTGAGTTGTGTCACTTTTGTTGTGCGTGTGCGATATGACAAAATTAAATGTTTGTTTTAGTTTTTACTAATTCTTTTCATTTAATTTTCACTAATTAATCAATGTTATATAATTAAATATAACGTTGGGTAAAAAAATTTACATTTTTTAAAACTGCAATAATTTTTTTTTATAAATTAAAAAAAGACATTTATTTCCTTTCTAACACTGCTTGACAAAAATTATCTATAAGTATGAAAGAAATATGATCTGAGCTCAGGAAATCACCCGAATCGTTTGTTTGTTGTTTATGTATATAATTGTTTGTTATTTATTTAACTAACATACATAGAGAAAAGTATAGTAGTGGAGTTCACCCTTCATAGTTTTAGGTGTAAAGTTGCTATCGTGTCTATATGAATGAAATGTGATCTGAGATAGGAAATCACCCGAATCGTTTGTTTGTTAGTTGTTTATTTATATGATTGTCTGTTGGTTGTTTAGCTACATAGATAAAAGTATAGCAGTGGAGTTCACACTTCATAGAATTTTAGGTGTAAAGTTGCTATCGTAGCAATTTTTGAGTTTTTGGCAATTTTTCGAAAGCAATTGTAACGACAGATTGCAACTTTAAACCTAAAATGCTATGAAGAGTGAACTTCACTATTGTATCAGATACTTACCGTAATCGATATGCATATATAAAGCCAAAGCCTATTTAAATTTCATGTATTTATATTTCCAGGTAAGCATAAGTTCACGTATACATATGGTAACACTGATAACTATCAATATATAATCATTTATTTGTATAAGTATTTATGTACGTATCGTATATATATATGTATATGTATATGTATAAGTGTGAAATTTCTCTCTCTATGGAAAACAATATGCAAACATATGTTATTATTTCAATTCGAAACATTCAATTTCAATTTCGAAACAGGATATCCCTTCCTTACGTATAATACGGATTTCTACGCATAAGAACGTCTTTTGCATTAATAAAAAGTAGTAAGTAAATTTGTGACAAGCGTTTTGAATATTTATTTGTATAAATAAAAATATATACGTGATTGAGTTGAAACGTCAGAGGTTTTGTGCCAGCAAACATTGCATCAAAATATTAACTAAAAAGTTAAGTGTGATTCAGAAACACAATACTAAAATTCAGCACCAAAAAGTCAGCGTGAGATTTGAGCACTTCAGTTGCATACTTTACACAGAACTAGGTATTGTACATTCGTAAAAACATAGGCAAAGATTAACAATAAAGCACAAAAGAAACTAGCTTATAAAATCGCAGTTGTGCTGCAACTTCACATTGCAAAGGAAAAACGCATCGTTGTTGTCGGAGGCGAAACTCTGTTTTACTTTATTCATTGGCGCCGGTCAGTAGCACTGCATCTTCAGGTATGGGCTTTCGCTTGTAGGAGCCTTCTGTTGTCAGATAAACCACCAGACCGCCAAAGATTACGAACATAACGCCGCACATATTCGCAATGACGCCGGAACTCGGGAGCGCCGAATAGTTGGCTCTGTAAATTTTGAACAAAAATTAATAAAGCACATTCTATCTGCCTATACGACTTGTTGAATACCCCATAGAAAACATGGCCTTCTCGGTGATGCCCATCAGTGCGCTAGCAATGGCCAACACGAACCCAAACAGCCCAAAGTAGATATGCAGCGGCATGTAGGCAACCTTGTAGGCCTCCTTCAGGCCCGGCACCAAGTACGCCATAAAGCCGGCCACGTACTGCATGCAGAAGATCAACACGGCGGACAGCCCCAGCCACGAGTGCAGCGAATACATGTTCGGTATGGGCGGTGTGGGCAAATTGTGCGAATCGAAGACAGTCTTCAATGCAATGACGGTCAATATGAAGGCGCCCATGTGCACGCTGGCATGTGCCAGCTTCAGTGTCTTCTTACTGGTGTTACGAAAGCCGCGATAGACGAGAATGGCTGCAAATGAAGACAAAAGCAGTAATGTTAATGTCAATTAAGGTGTATTCACACGCGTGAATTGGGTCAACGCGCACACGCCACTGCAGGCACGAACTCTAACAGCGTCTTCAACAGAGCAGCATTCATTACCGACACCAACAACAACACCCAAGCAACTACAACACATCACACCTTATCTTCAAATGAATCAAAAATGCACACCCGCATCAAACCATACATTTCCCAGACATCGATTCGATGCATTCGATGCGTGGGGCTGCGTTTGTCGTTGCTCGTCTATCGTCTGCGTATATGTATGTGTGTATTTGTGTGCATACGATGGCGATACTCACAATTGCCGTACAGAAACACTAAACCGATCGTCATTAGTAACGGATGCCAGTTAAATTCGAGGTTGGGATTGGCGGCGCCACCTAAGCCGCCCAAGTGCACACCGATCCAACTGCCCACCAACACGATCAGCGTCAGACCGCACAGTTGCGTCACTACGTAGAGCACCTTAAAGTTGGTGAGTGAGGCGTCCGCGTCCATTTTGCCTGTAATATAAAAAACACAATACATAAGTTTGCATATGTGGTATGTTGAGGAATTTTTTAAGTAGGAAAGAGAGTGGACGTTCAGGAAAAAATCAATAGATGTTTATGTCAAAGAAGGTAAATAAATTAAATAAAAATAATAGCACAACTTATAAATAAAATGAAATGATTTATATAAAACAAATCAACACTTATTCAAAAAAAGAACTGTTAAAAAAGTAAATTGTTTACAATTCACTAAAATACAACAAAGAAGGTGGTATATCAGAACTAATACATACTTTTGACCACTACAAATTTTTAAACTTGCCCTTATTTTCCTTATATTTAGAACTATAAACTTTTTTTAGATTGGCATGAATTGGAACTAATCTGATACCTTCGGTTACAACATTTGGTACTAACTTTCGGCATACTATATATAGAATCTTGTTTCATACTGCACGTATGGTTTCTTTTACTCTAAAACAGATGTTTTGTATCACCAGTTAAGCAAGATTCGCCATGGAAAGGCCAAACATTTTGAAAATATTCACAGACATAAATAGAAAGTATTTAATTTTTATCGGATATTCATTAGCGGTGACTTATTTGCATATAATACTTTTAAATGAAAAATATTCCTAGTATTTAAAAATAATAAAAGTAAATGTTTATATTTTAGATATCTTTTGAATTCCACGATTTAGTTAACTGACCTTAAGACAAAAAATGCATTTTTAAGAAAGTTTCTTTAAATTTGTTGTCTCCAAATTTTGTATTTCTTACTTACTTGCTTACTTAAGTGGCCATAACAACCCGTTACTGGGTCTCGGCCTGCCGCAAAAGCTTTCTTCAGTCTTAGTTTCTGTATTAATAACACTGCACAACACAAAAAAAATAACAAGGTTCTGACAACGGATTATAGTAGAGAGGACAAAAAAAATATACGTGCATCGACGTTTTGAAAGTTTACGTCTGAATGTTTTTTTAGGGGGGTCAAAGATTTCCCCTTTTCGCGCATATCATCACATTGCAAGTATATGATGTGTGCAGCAATTAGGTGTAAAACACTACGAGGAACAAGTTTGTGGAGCATTTTAACACTGTAGCTCCTATTTTTATGGGTCAATTTGACCCTTTTTTCTAAAATGCCAAAAATGTCCTGTAAAATAGGACTTTTTAAGGACAAAATGTACCGCAAAAATATTTGCCATTAAATTCTACTATAGGTCTCTGAATACATCAAAGCTCAGAAATAAACTTGAATGCCAGAATTAAGCCAAAACTGAAAATGTGTTTAAGTGTTTATTTCGTACTTAATCTAAAATGTCCTACAGCCGCCGTAGCTCAGCTGGCTAGTGCGTTGGGCCGCGAGTCAAGACTCCGTGAGTTCAATACTCTGTTGCGTTAACACCGAAAAAAAAATAAAACAGCAATTTTTCTTTCGGCGGCTGTCCTCTCAGCAGGAAATGGCAAACCGCTGAGAGTAAAATTCCTTATGAAAAAGCCCCCAACTCGCCGTTCGGAATCGGCATAAAACTGTAGGTCCCTTCCAACCTTAAAAACATTCGCACGCACAACACGGTTGGTTGCGGGTAGCTAGGCCTTAGTCTCGTAATCGGTCTGTCGTGCCAGTCAAGAAGAAGAACGAAGAAGAAGATTCACCATAAGAATGTGCGAAAAGGGGAAAACTTTGACCCCCCTAAAAAAAAATTCAGACGTAAACTTTCAAAACGCCGATACACGTATTTTTTTGTTTTTGTCCTCTCAACCAGAACCCGTTGTCAGAACCTTATTATTAAAAAAAAAATGTGCTTTTGTTGTGCAGTGTAATTTTAAATTACGAATATATAAATTTTATTTACACCCTTGTGACACTCGTACAATAGAAAATCAATAGAAAATGTATTAAGCTAATATTAATCCCTCTCTACCCTCTGATCAGTGGCAGATTCAGGGGGGAGGATTCGGTCGACGCACCCTCTCCGAAATATTAATCGTTTTTAGAACTACATACAAATTAAAAGGCATTTTTTGGCATTTTATGAATATTTAAGAATTACTTCTTGAAGCCCCCCAAAATTTTTTTTAATTCGCCCCTGCCTCTGATCATATTATACTCCATTTCAAGGGTCATTTTACATGTTTTTTAGTACAAGACAAATATTAACTACTATATTTAAAAGAATAATAACGCGCTAAATCTATAAAAATGTCGGGAAATAATTTTCTATTTTATAGGTTATTTGCAAATTTAATTAATTTAATTAAACAGAAATTTTTCAAATTATTTATTCATACAAATTAATACTGATTGACATTTTTTTATTTGCTTAAGTTCTCAATTGAATTCTAATTAAATCAAATCATTTAAACGATTAAGAACACAAAACAAACACAAATTTAAACATTTGAGTATTTGAATACTTCAATTTGTACATCAATAATTTCAACTGATTTGTGATTCAACTGATTATTAATTTACTCAACACAGATTCAGCCGCAGCTGTCCCATTGATACTATCTACAAATGGTTATTGGTAAATGATTGTCGCATCGTATTTATCGGCTAAGAGATATAGTTTAATCTGAGAAAAAACAAGTGAAATGTGTACGGCATATGTTGTATGTAAAAACATTCAACCACTTGTAAGCCAAGCAACTCATTATTGAATGAATGAGCTGCTTTCAGTTCAGCATAATCACAAACATTTTGCGTGCTGCCCTCGCAAATTGATACTTGAGATGTTGTTTTTGCTTATTCTAAATTAATTTAGCCACTTAACATTCCTTTCGAAAGTGCGTCTTCAAGTTTTATTTTCAATTTCAGATATGCTTAGCTATCATGACAGGTCTTTAATGAAATGCGTCAAAGGCTTAACTGGGCCCTTTAATACCGCGCCCCTTCCTATCATATAACACCCAACAAATAATATTTTTATAAACGATGACTTCCTATGCTTATAAATTTAATGCAAAAATTTGTATTCGTTAATTACCAAATACATACTTCTACGTTAATAAATTGAAAATAAATAATTTATAATTAATGAGTTTGATTTTTAGAAAAATAAGAACAAGTTATATACAAAAATGTTTCCCTTTATTGGCTTAAACTAAAACCTATTACACTACTCGACAAAAAAAGGGTTCATCGCGTGCTCCTAAAAACAAAAGTATTTTTTAGACTAATCTTCAGCTGCTGAACACGAAACTGACAATCAACAAATTGTCTTAAGAAGCGTTTTCGAAAAATCGTGTTCAGCAGCCGAAGATTAGTCTAAAAAATACTTTTATTTTTAGGAGCATTTTTCGTGTCGAGTAGTGTTATTCACAATTAATATAGAAGATGTTTTCAATAATTTTTTCAAATTCAAAAACTCTTTTAATGAAAACTGCGAAACACCTTAATCAACAATAAATGAACAAAAGTTTTTCTATAATTTGTCCTTAACCAGCCTTTCCTTTCCTTTGTTAGTTCTACTTATGAATATTTGTGTGTTGAGGAATGAAATAAGCTTACGATATTTTTGTTTTTATATGTTTATATGTACATATATAACTAGTTTTTTAATTCCATAAAACGGAAATGGCGTAGAACGCATTCCTAAACTGTTCACATTACAAAAGACAACAACAAAAATCAAACAAATTATTAAAATGCCAGACAACGCATTCGATAAATATTTAATTTGTATTTACGCCCCACTACTTCTGACAGTCTGTAAACAATACGTATGCAAAGAGGAATGTCATAGAGAATGATAAAATATGCAAAGGTAAGTAAACAGTCGTATTGACATTATTAAGATGTGAAGTGACTACGAGATCTAATATACATCCTGCTAGTTGTGCCAAGCCTCTGGTGATTCTAGCCTAATGGATAAGTATTGTGCACAATCACGTTTCTAAATTGTTCAACTACAAAAACTGTTGCGCAACATGCGAACAATTATTTCACATATATCACTGTACCTACTTATGTTTCGTAAACAAAAACCCAATTATATTCCATTGAAACCCAACATATTTGATTATGTTAAGTAAGTGTTATGTTAAGTTAGTTAAGTTATGTTAAGTGTTATTGTCGCTTTACAAATCAACAAAGAACCCATCAAACATTTATCACAAGTACCTATGTATAAGGTTGAAATTAAGTTAGAAACAATAAAGGGGAAAATATAATTTTTTTTAGCCAAATGTGATCCATAAAACTTCAACGTATCAGAAAATGCAATGTTCGTATGCATTTTTACTAACGTTTTTTGTTTTGTAAGGTTTCTTTTAAACCTCTAATAACATTAACAAACTAAGCACAATAAATTACTTTAACTCATATCTTTAATTCAATGAAAAAACTATTAAAACAGATATTAAAACCCGTCTACATGATCTGGTTTGTATTTGACATATTTGTATTAAACATTTATATAGCACACGCGCAACAAAAGTGACACAACTCAAAATTTTTGATTTTTCAGGAAACACAAAAAACTGTTTTTGAGCTAAATAAACATTTTTTTAAATAACCTATAGACCGTTCAGTAGAAAATCCTTACAGATTATGCTTTATGATAAGTTGCAAGAACTTTTTTTTTATTCTACACTAGAAAATCCAAAATTTTTAGTTGTGACTGTCATTCAAGATATTTTAATTCAATAATTACCGAATTATTTCAAGTTATGCCACTTTTTCTGAATTTAATAATTATAAATGGCAATTAAAAAGTTGAAAGAAAAATTTTGAAAATTCATAATTAATTTGAATAATTAAAAATATATACAAAAATTGTCAGAATTTTGCTTAAAATTAACTTTAACAAAAATGTATTTCGTCAAAAGTGACACAATTTGAGTTAGGACTCTTTTGCATTGCGCTACAGCGATCAAATAGCATCAAACTTCTGACATGGAGAGAGACCTAACTGTATTTTTGCAACAACAACAAAATATACTTAGCTTTTGCTGATTGGTAGATTTATGCATTGTGCATAGTATTAACACATAAACCCGAAAATGAAAAATTTTGAGTTGTGTCACTTCTGTAGTGCCTGTGCGATATGGTCTCTGAATATGTATGTTCACTTTTTTTTGTATGTATGTTCACTAAATTGGCATAATTAATTAAACGCAAAGCCGTTGTAATCTCTAAGTCTTAGATTCAGTTATAGTTTGGTGATAATAACTTTTTAATTGATAACGTAATTACACTGGGAAATGATTTTAAACTGACTAAATCAAATTATGATAAATTGTACAATCGACTTTAATTCGTTAAATTTAAGAAAAGATAAAACTTACTACCTGATAACGATATTTAAGTCAACAACGAATTGGAAGCATTTTCATTGGTATTTTTACTTTCAGAATTAAATAGTAGGCTTACGATTCAAGTAATTCTCGATGGTCAAATTAGTAGTTAGAACTAAGTACATTACGATAAATTGAAAAAAGTTCAATAAAATAAGTTTAAATATATTTTTGTAAAATATATTACAATAAGTTGCATTTTGTAAGGTAAACTAAATTTGATCAATAAATCGTTCGATACATTAATATATAATATATTATTTAAATTAAACATCAGTTAGAATTTTTCTGTAAATAAGTTATTTCATTTTCCTAATTTGGTTTTTCCTAAATGTAAGAAATTTGCACAGCATAACTTCCTAACAATATCTTCCCACATCTTATCTACTATTTCCAATTACTTTATTACTATCTTCCCAGAACGTAGGCCTCGACTACTTGGACTGACTGCGGCGGAAACTAATGTATGGTTTTTTCAAGCGTCCCCCTTTAATTTTTCTATAATGCTTAACCTATTAAAAACATCATATTTTACTAAGATTTTCCTTTTCAGAGTTATTTTCCATTAGTCTTCTGACACTTCGTTCCAAGTTTCTGGCTATATTTCTGTATGTACGTATACTGAAATCAATTTTACTAGCAATTGTATACCTAATCCCTACCACCAGTAGACTAGTAATTGCCACCAATACTTTTCGAACAATGAATAATAAATACTTCGGAAATGACCTTCTGTCCAAACTAACTGCTACTAAAATGTTGCCATTGAAACAATAAGATTAGATTAAGCATTCAGCTCATTCAAAACTTTTCATATTGTGATGTCGTATATAAATAGGTATGTACATAAGTATGTAGTTGGAAATAGAATTGTCACACGATCTGTATCTGCGCCTTTTCGTTTCTATTGCCGCACATCGCCAACATCTATTCAGCTAATTTTTACACTCAAAGTGACTTTTGCAGTTTCAATATTAATAAGCAAAGTGCTTAAGTGCTTTTTGCAATTGTCTCTAATTAAAAGTATTTTTTCTGTTAAAGATCTAAGTATATATAAAAGTCGAAAATGTATACGCACATATGACGCATCACACCCGAATTTATCGCCATATTTCTTAAAGAGACGCTGGTATAATGACTGATAAGAGGAAATATGCGAAAATTCACAGCAGACAGGCATTGTTGAAGTTTTCAATGACAACAACGTTTTCAATGACAATGTAAGCAATTCAAGTGATTCTCTTTTGAATCATTTCTGTTTCTGTATCGATATTACCACAAAATAAAATAAAATCATCATTTAAGATTTTCTTTGGTATTACGAATAGTGCATAGTGGCATTTGCATATTAGTCAAAATTAATAAACTGTGCAGCGTTTATAGTAAGTAGGCGCGCGCACACTGCACCGGATGATACGTCAATAAGACAAGCATCGAATTTATATGTAATCGGCCCGTATTAGTTCACAAAATATGCCTACGCATAGCAAAAATATTATGCCTTACCATTTTTGGCATCTGTTAGCCCCATTACCTAAAAATACATATTCTGTCTATTCTAGTCGACAGGTCCCATTAAGGGGTTGTATACCTTTTTGTGGCTCAAAAATCGAAAAAAATTTTTATGACTTATTTTTGAAGTACATACTTTTAACAATTTTTCTGCAAAATTTCATCGAGATCGGGGCACTAGAACCTAAGATACGGCCGTTCATAGCGCGCAGTTTCCGGAACTCAAGTATTCAACTCAAACTTTAAACATGATTTTCTCCAAATGATGTTTTTTGAAAAATGCCATCGCGGTGAGCACGATATCCCGCTAACCACTGCATCGATCAATTTGAAATTTTGAGGGGTTGTTTGTACAAACAATAGCTAATTCGTGAACGAAGGAATTTTTTTTTCGACAAATTCTTCTATTTTTTTTGGCAAAAAACTCAATTTTTCGACCTTAAAAAATCGACATTTTTGGAAAAAATAGCACTGTAACTGTAAAAATTTTTTTTTTGTAAAATCCTTCGTTCACGAACAAGACAACACTGTGTACTATTTGTGGTTTTTTTTTTTTTTCGCTGAGCCGTTACCTCGATTTCATGCTCACCGTCAACCACTGCTAACAAAAGGACTTCTGCGGCAAGGACTGTAACTTCCCCAATTTTTCGAATTTTCGCTTGAAATTTTATACAAATTCACATAAGGACATGTACTTTTATAAACTTTGTATTGCATTTGAATAAAGCTATGGTAACATGCTTTAAAAAAAAAAATTAAAACACTGTATTTCCCTACAGAAAAAGGTATATAACCCCTTAACGGAAAACCAGCGATTCATATTTGACATTAGTTAGGGATTTGCGCGCTTGAGCAGTTCAACATTCCTCATCCCTGAAAGGATTAATTTTCGTTTCAAAACAAAGCTCTCGATTACTCTAATTATGCTCTTGAAAATAGTAAAAGAACAATCATTTGTAGTGTGCATTTACATAATTTATTTGGAACACTTCCATAACACCGACGACTTGAATCGTAATTGAATCATTCTTAATGATCAAGTTGAAACTATTTAAAAACAAACTGTGATAACAAAACTGGGTAGAATTTCTTAATTATTGTAATACAACGATTATACTTTTTGTGAGCTTATTTGTTAACTTAGTTGTTTACTTGTTGTTAACTTGGTTAAATTCTTAATTATGACCTCTGCCTATGTGTCTGTAGTGAGCTTATTTTCTTAACTTCATTCCAGATTCTAGCCATACAAATATAAATGCAGTCATAAATAGCTGTGTAAACGCAATTTTGACTTTGATTTGCGCATATACTGATTGTTCGGTGCTTAACTTTAACAGCGCTTCAGATAAGCATACATTCGGTTTCGATTTGTTTCTTGAATGAAATTTTGTTATCTTCACCAGAAGGTGATGAGGCAATGCATGGATATAATTGTTTATGTACCCTACAACTGGTTAGTGTTGAATATTTAATGGGAATAATATATCAAAATGAATCTAAATTTGGGTCCATTGTTCTTACAGAAGTGTCCTTTTCATTTGGGTTGAAAAAGATAGAAGCTACGAAAGATTTCTTTATTTGGTGAGCTACTAGCGACCTGTAAACTAATACTGAATTTGTTCAAGTTATTTGTTTTGTGAGGAAGTTTCTTACTCCATTTTTTTAATTTTTTAATTACATTTATTTTAATTTAATTTTTTTGTGTATAAATTCGTGCACTTGTTTATGTATTATTATTTAATTTATGGTAAATTGATTGCACGTCACAACTATTGGCACCGCTAGAGACTTGTCGAAATAATTACTCGAAAAATTCACCTCAAAACCCTCACTTCAAAAACCTATGTTCGTAGACAAATAACTAAATAAATCAAACATACTTTTTTAAATCAGTTCTCAAATCAGTTTTCTTCTCCTTTTTTTGTAAGAAACCCGAATTAACCCATGTAAGCCCAGTGATTTTTTTTTTCAATATTCGAATAAAACATTTTTTTTAAGGTGAAATGAGGTCGGACAATTCAAATTTGGGGTCAAAAATTGTTTCGATTTTTTGTTTCCGAGATATTTGGTGTTTAATTAATCGAACATCTAACTATAAATATTTATTGTGGCTATAATATTGGTTTTATGGCAAAAGTGTAAATATATTTTCGAGAGTTTGATCAATTTTTAACAAGACTGCATAGTTACTTTTTTAAATACTATTGTGTTTTAATGTTTTTCGGTGCTTTTGAAATTATGTCAAAAATTACCTTTTGTTTGGGGGTAAGGGGGAGGTGCGAGAAATGAATATATTTATCCCATATTATACAAAATATCCCATGTTAACTTTTGTTATTCCTTATTACAAATCAGACCATCATATTATGCAAAACTTTCGCGTTTTAAGTTTAAAAAAGAGCCCAAATAAATTTATGGAAAATGCTAAAATTTACTGTTCGATTAATCGAACATTGGGCCGATATGGGTTACGATACGATTCTTACATATCGCACACGCACTACTAAAGTGACACAACTCAAAATTTTTGGTTTTTCATGAAACACAAAGAACTGTTTTTGAGCTAAATAAACATTTTTTTTTAAATAACCTTTAGACCGTTCAGTAGAAAATCCTAAAGTTAGAATTTTTTAGGAGTTATAAGTTACAAGATTTTTTTTTTATTTCACACTAAAAAATCCAAACTTTTGAGTTGTGACTGTTTTGATGATATTTTAATTCGATAATTACGGAATTATTTTAAGTTATGACACTTTTGCTGAGTTTTATAATTATAAATGACAGTTAAAAAGTCGAAAGAAACATTTGAAAACTCGAAATTAATTTTTTTATTTGAAAATATGTACTAAAATTGTCAGAACTTTGCTTAAAATTAACTTCTACAAAAATTTATTTCGTCAAAAGTGACACAATTTGAGTTAGGACTCTTTGAGCTGCAGCAATCAAATAGCATCAAACTTCTGACATGAAAAGAGACCTAACTGTATTTTGGCAACAGTAAACAACAACAAAATATACTGAGCTTTTGCTGATTGGTAGATTGATTGATCACAGTATTAACACATAAACCCGAAAATAAAAATGTTGAGTTGTGTCACTTTTGTAGTGCGTGTGCGATATGTATTTAGTGTTTCATGAAATCAAAGTCGTTCATGCCCAAAGACCAACAAGCAACACTTGCTCTGTCTACGTTGCACTGTTGAAATTATGTTCGAATCCGCATTAGTAGCAAAGAAAATTGCTTGGCGTTGATTAATGGGTTAATTTGCAACAATTGCCTCGAATTTATTCAATCAATTTTGATTAGCAAAGCTGTTGTTAGTGCGCTTTCGGCACCATTGCCTGCATATTTGCATTTAATTAAAGTGATTCATTAAGAGGTTTGCCAAGGCATTGCATGTGCTTCATGTATCAGATACGATAACAACAACAGCATCGGCTATCAGCCATACATCACCCGCGAGTGCACGCACACATTGGCAGACAAAAAGTGGCGAAACACGAACAAATAAACAAACAAACAAATCAAGAAAAATAGAAAACACTCGCATTTGTTCACTTCGACAACGTTGAAGCGTGTTGAACCAAAAGTGAAATGAAGTGAAATTGAGCGCAAATGCAACAAATGCAGGCAGCTGGCGTGCCTAGTCAGACTGTGTGCCTGGCGCTGACGAAACCACTTTTACACTTTTACTGTTGCTGGCTGCTGCAGCGGCTAATGCACGCACACATGCACACGCACAAACACACAAAAGCTCATAATTCTGTGATGCATGTGAGCACGCGTGTTGTGCAGCCACCTGCCCCTGACCCTTCCCCTTGCCATTGCAGCTTCCCACTGCCTCCTGGCTGCGGTCTACCACCTGAAGCCAGTTAGATTTACCTTCGTTAGCTGCGGCTTGTAGCTGCTTTGGTGGCTGCTGCAGCTGCAACTCTGGCTGAATGGGTTGCATGGCTTGTTCTTGCATTGACTGTGGTTGTGTTTGCGGCTGCTCGGCGGACTGTTGCTGCAGCGGCTGCACTTGCACTTGAGCCGGTGCATTGCCATTATTTTCACCGTTGGCCATTTGTTTGCTGGTATTCGTTGCGCTGTCCGTTTTATCCATTTTGTCTATTGCCATGTCGGCGACTGTAGCTGCGGCAGCGGTGGCAATGGCAGTGGCACTGTCGGCAGCCGAGCCAGCCACGCTCGGGCTCAGCTTGTTGCTAATGTTTTCCACTCTGGTACTGATTTCGATATCGCTTTCTGCAGACATGATTTCGAATGTTTATTATCCACCTTCACTCGGCAATTATTTATTGATGTATTTGGCGCTTTTGTTGTTTTTACGATTTTATTTATTGGAGACCATGTAGCTGCTTTCGAATGCAGCACGCAATTACAAATCCAGCACACCACAACACTTCAAAACACTCCACACAAAGCTGCACTTGTTTCTACGTTTCTGTTGCGGTACGTGTACGTGTGTATGTGTGCCTTTGCAACAAATGACAAAATTAACAAATTTCCAGCACACCAACAATTAAATCGATCGATTAAAAAAATGTTTAGCCAACACCGTTCAAAACATCTGCACTCGCGAGTATCTAAACGCTTCTGACAGCCATTGGGGCACCGGGCACACTGGCAGCACAACACGTCGTTTTAGCGGTTTACACGCGACTGAATTGAACGTTTTGCACCGTCCGTGCACAATGCCATCAATTGCGCATTGCGCGCTGCACGAAGCTCACACGCACCGGCGAAATCGCATGCGATAAAAACGACAAAGCGCCTTTCTCGCATGCGATGCACTCGAGTGTGTGTTTTGGTTTGTCAATAAATAAACAGAAAAATTCAACGTACTGGCTATTCGTACATCGCTTGCATACATCTATGTTTGTGTGTGTGTGTGTATGGGTATGGGTATGTAAAAATACACATGCACAAGCGGGCGCACGCCTAGATACAAGTTGGTACTTTAAAAATCAGCTCCAGTCGAGTTTATTGCCATCGTCTACGGATTGGTTTAGTTCGCTTCAGTTTAAGTTACTTGGGCTTTGCCTCGCTTTTGGCCACGCCGGCCCAGACAATCGTACCAAACGTACGTTTGTTGGAAAACCATAATCGTTAATACCGCAACAAGACACAGCACCTATCTAGCAACAGTATTGTGAATGGGTCTCACTTTTCGCCCAAATATGTTCGAGTGTCTATTCAAACCCAAAGAAACACAACGCAAACCAACTAAATACAACGTAAGTGACATACATAGGTGTGTACAATGTGAACAGTGCACAAATAATGGATAGTATGTACATCCATATTTATCAAAAGCGTAAACAGTTATAGTCGTCGTAAGCGGTAGTAATTCGTTTTATTGGAATAATAAATGTTCCCTCAAATATTCTCTCTTTGTACACCCAAGAAATTGAAGTTAATTAAACCAATTAAATGTTTGACACATAGATCTAGAACGGATTTAAAAGATCTAGAACAGATTAGGTTAAGTTCATTGCTTTGTTAATCATTTCGACCATAGCGTCGAGTTGTTCCAACTTTCCAAATTTGTAAAACACAATTGTATTGAAAAATCTTAAACAAAATGCTTAACAGATTTTTTACAAATCCAGGTATCAATCAATCAATCAAAAATATTGTGTATTCTACGATATATGTTTGTATTGGCTGCAACGAAAATGTCAGCTTGGGGTCCAACGATCTGACCTGCTAAGCAATTGAGGCGCCTCATTTATAGTCAGTTTTTTTTTAAGGCCTTTAGGCTGTCATGCCAGTTACATGCGTATGGCCTCCGTACATGTCACTCTATATTTTAACGAAAATTTTTTGGAAGCACATTTGAGATGGAAAGTCCATCACCTACAGTTGATTGCTATATTACTAAGAACATATGATTATAATAGCATCAAATAATATTATTCATAAAATTGAAAATTGAGCAAGTGTAAATAACCATGGAGTAATTGAAACAACGCACGATTACTGATGTTTAAAAGCAACTCTCTCTCTCTCTGTATTCTGCATTCTAACCGAGTTCAAAAGGGGGAGATGCAACCAAATAATATTCAAAACTTTGTTGAACATGGTACAACATGGTATATGTTGAAACAAATCAACATGCAAATTTCTTCATTAAAAACATAATGAAATTTATGATCACAAGGTTAAAAAATTTAAACACAATCAACAGAAATTTAGATAAAGTTACACTGTTATTGATTGAAATTGATAAGAACAATCAAAAAGTAACAAAAAATTATTATATACAGTCATTCACAATATATAGTAGTACCAGTGGCGCACACAGGGTGGGTTTTTGGGGTTTACAAAAAATTCGCCAAAAATGTACGTGTTTTCTAGACTAACGTTGGGCCGCTGAACACGAAACTTAAGATCAAAAACTTTTTGTAAGAAGCGTTTTCGAAAAATCGTGTGTCCCTGTTGTTTCAGTTATGAGCAAATATCTCGTAAACGAATCATCCGACTAACACAAGCTGTCCGTCGGTCAAAAGATAATGCCTGAGCTTTCCCAGAGATATACAGATTGTCCAAATCAGATGAGATTTGGAGAAATTACTGACAGTGAAAATTGTAAAACATATCTCATAAACGAATCATCCGACTAACACAAGCTGTCCGTCGGTCAGAAAATAATACTTTAGCCTTTCCAGAGATATATAAATTGTCCAAATCAGATGAGATTTGGAGAAATTACTGACAGTGAAATTTGTAAAAAAAAAGTGAATTTTTCGACCATTTTCAAAAATCATACATCGAATGATTGTTTTATAGATAAAATAAACTATCTCCTTTGGTTTTAAAATCGAAGATGAAAGATATTAATATTATTTGTGCAAATATTAATCCTAACATCAAAGAAAAATGACAAAGTTATGATGCACTGAGTGAAAACACCAACTTTACATTTATTACACCGTGCGAAAAAAACAAATTTTTTTTTGCCGAGACCCAATGTTGCTATAGGCCTGAAACTAGAGGTCGTTTATAGTAACTTGGCATAATAATTTTCTGACCCAAAGTCCGTTTCAAAGGACCATAGTCCTTTTTAATGGACATACACCTTTCAAATATTTTTTTTTAAATTTGCAATGATGAAGATATGGGTATCAAATGAAAGAGAAAAATTTTCTTCTTTTGACTAAATTTTCTCTTTTGAACTTTCAGTACCAAAATCTGTAAAGGGGGGGAAAAACATAGGTACATGTTTTGGATCTCAGTCTGTAGATTCACATCTAAACATCTAAATTAATCATCATATCTAAATTTTATTCTGTTTCAAAGTTCTCAAAAAAATTACACAAAACCTCCCCCACGAAACAAAATCCTGCGTGCGCCACTGTACATACTACAATACTACATACTGTACAAACATAGTACATACTACAATAAAAATTAATTTATTAGTTTAGTATATGTAAATACAATCATAAAGGTTTTTCTTAAGAAGTTTTAAATAGCTTTCAGATTTTAACTCAAGTTTTTGGGTACTAGGCGCCTTGATCTTTTATTGTTAGATATAGTTATAGTATAGGTATAGTAAATACTATTTACTGAATAGTATAATACAGGTAGTTAAGCCAGCTCGAAGGGCCATGAATAAATTGGGGTTATCGTCGCGGAGCGGATAAATGAAACACGGATGGGTTTCGGTGGTATGTCGTTTATTCTCGGAAGTGAACGAATAACATAAACGTACAAAAAGTAAACATTTGACGAAGCGAACTGTCGAGGCGGGAGAAATAGCTGGAACATGAGTTCAAAAGAAAAAGCAAACTTTGAAATTAGCGATGGGATCGACAGACCACTCAGCACAGCAATAATTTGAACAAACACCAAACTTTTATTCGGCACCTTTGTAATTGCCATGAAATACAATAATAGATATATAGAAACAAATAAGTCAGTCACGATTTAAAATACTCCAATCGATAGTAAGGTATACGGTGCTGCTTCATTTCACATGCTGCCAGTTTCATTTTCGTAATAATAATTACCGCCCTTCTCACACAATTTTCCACAAACTGCCCAGAACACTTGTTTGTGTCTCGCACTGACTACCCCGGACATTCAGTAGCGTTGGGTCGCAGACTATGCAATGATTTTTATGCAATTTGTTGCATTAGCTAATAACTACCGCGCCGACCATACACACCTGTGGATATTTATATATGTGCACCAGTTGCATTTGCATAGCAGACACACGTGTATAGATTTGTGCTCGTATGTGTATTTGTCGGCGCACTCCCACAATTTGCAGCCGAAGCGAGGTGCGGCAAGTGCCGCCGATAATTGCGCTTCGGACATTCGTGTTGTTACATTCGTGGCCGCAAATGCACCTGAGCCGCATTTCAATAAATCAGCGCCTGTATGAGGTCTGAAATAGCACAGTCTATTTGCAATTTGCGTAAATATTTACTATTTTCATTGTAAGTTGAGTGAACCGCATCAAATTCAAAGCGACTGCTAAGGCGGCAGCAACTATATGCAACCAGCTACGAAACGTGGACAGATACACTTTGAATGGGAAAGTTTACACAAGTCTGCAGTCGACGACAGTTTTGCGTAAAGATTTTCAGTTTATTGCAACGCTAAACCAGAAAACAGCCCGGATTGAGCAGATTTCTGTTTCATAATGTTCTCGAATGTCGGCTCATTGTGACGCCCCCCATACGCTTTGCCCCACACCCATAATCGCTGCGCACATAGTTTATACATGTTGTGTTTATTTATTTTACCATTCCACGCACGTTCGTTCTTTCAATAAAAATGCCTAGCTTGCGTTTTAACAAGCGCAGCCACAAGAAATTGCACAAGCTTTGGGTGCACTTAGTACCTACTAACGTTGAGTATAAACATGCAAATGCGAATTACAACTATTGAATTATTAAATTCAATACTTGGTCTATAAAGTGCAAGCTTTATGAAAAGCTTTGTGCTTATTGCAGCTCAATATATTCTAAATTATACATTTAAAGACTTGGTTTAGTTTATTTATACATATAATTGAGTTTCAATCAATTCTCATTTTACGAAGTTAAATTCGTTAAGAAACACTTTAAGCTTCTATCATATCATACAGCATATTAAATTGGTGAGTAATCAAGAAGCATTTGCTAGACCTAATAGAATTTGCACATCAATTAATTAATAATTTCATTGCCAACCAGGGCATTGCAAATAATCAAAGCAGCAAAATACGCCAAAGAAGGACACCTAAAATAACTTTGTTTAACTAAACAGGTCTGACTTCAAGAGGCTTCTAGAAAATGTGTATGGAAACCTAGTACACATGCAGTTCAATGACCGAAGAAAGTCCTGCAGTGAGTGCATATGGACCGAGAGTAAAATTGCCTACGTGAAACACAGTACTTCTAGCGAAACCGGAAACTTGCTATTCTATTTGACAACCAAACGACCATAAGACAGTTTGAAACTGGTGATAGAATTCAATTTCCAGCGCACTTAAGATCGCATTACAGCCATTTATCGGTTTTAATTACCGTTAAACAGCTGGTGCCTGGTGCATACGAGATTATTCCATAGATCGTTTCTTTACGTTTATTACACAGTACAACAGTAAAAAAAACCCGCGGAGTTTCTCATCTGTTCCTTATATTTTCGGAGTCGCTGATCACGACATATGTTCCACAATCATATCGGGGTTTTCCCTTCAAATATGGGAGAATTATCAGATCAAAATGGCGAGAAATTCCATCAGGAAATGCTTCAAATGGAAACTAGATATAAGGAAAAGAGGTCACATGCCATGGTTGCAGAATACTGCTGGAGTGTGAAGCAAGAGGACTTGAAAGATGAATACAGCCGTTGCGTCAAAAGGACGAAATAATTCAACTACTTTTTTGCTTTTCACACAACGGTCCTATCCTTTCTTTCAAACTCCAGAACTTTTCCCTTATATCTTGTTTCCATTTGGAGCATTTTCTGGTGGAATTGTGCTAGGTTGATCAGATAATCCCTCATATTTAAAGGGAAAACCCAGCTAAAATAAAAATATAACGTAAAATTGACATTGACATGGCTTTGGGCAAAAAAATTGATTCTCTTTAATTTGATACTAATATTGTTGGACTAAGATGAGTTCAACAATTTAAATTCTTTTCAAGATGGGTGTTGTTGGCAACTTCAAGGCCTTGTAGAAACCAAACTAGAGGTGACCCAACAAAAAAAATTACATATTCGTGATCAGTGCGTCCGGAATTATAAGGAACAGTTCAGAAACTGGGCGGGTTTTGTGAAGAGCTGAAATTGTTTGCACTGTGAAAAATTTTGGAATAATTTAAGTTTTTGAGTTGAAATAAACTTCAACAATTTTTTTCAGGCGAACCAATAGACTGATCAACATAAAATTTCACAATGTGTTGGTGCATGGTAAGGGTTTTATAATTTATTTTTTTCAAATTTTTGGCAGAAAAACTTCCAGTACAATTAAGGATACATTCTTAAAAGGACATTTTTATATCCTTTCGCCAGGATAATTACAAAACAAAATATTTGATTTGAGTTGGAGACATAATTCTCTTTCTTTTGATACTAATATTGTTAGACTAGGAAAAATTCAACCATTTAAATGCATTTTTTAATTGGGGTGTAGCTTGTAACTTCAAAACCCTGTAAAACTAGACGTGACCCGAAAAAAATATTTACATATTCGTGATCAGCGACTCCGAAAATATAAGGAACAGTTGAGAAACTCCGCGGGTTATTTGAAAATCGCAAAATTGTTGTACTGTGTTATTAAAGCTTTTATACTAAAGCTTTAATAACAAATCGTATGATAACATCAAATAAGTGTCCAACTGTCCTGAAAACTTCTTACTGCATTTCCAAAATCCCCTTTGAAGTTAGTTTCGGAAACCAAAGACTTCGGTTGACTTGAATTTTTGATCGAAACTTCTCGTTCTCCAGCCACATTAATTCCACTATTTCTAAGGCATATGCTATGTTAGCGTTTTTAAGGCGCAATAGCTCCGAATTTTGTAACCCATACACGCACAAATTGCGGACAAAAGAGGTGGTCCGCTCAAAGCTCGAATACGCTCATATTATTTACACGTGTGTCACATTAATCGTATCGAGCGCATTCAGAAAGTTTTTCTTTGCTTCGCCCTGCGCTCTTTTCGTTTCGTGGATCCCTTTCCTTCCAATATAGCGCGGCTTAAGCTCATCAACTTAAAGTAAAGAGAGGTATTATATTACTTTCTTTCGTGTACGATATAATTAATGGTACTGTTAATTGTCCTGCTCTATTAGGCAGGATATCCTTTAAATCACCGCTTGGATTCCTTCGCAGCCCTGTGCCGTTTTATGTTAGCTTTGTGAGGACGACATACGCGCAGAATGCTCCTCTTTCCAGAGCTTTGTTCGAGCTGAATGGACTGTCTGTGTCCTTGGACTTCGATTTTGCGCTTCCCAAATCAAAATTTTTATTGTGTCTTAACATTGCCATTAACTATTTTTTTTTAGAAATTGTTATAGTTGTTATTCATTGACTGAATTTAATAAAAATAAAATAGAAATAAAATATAATAAATCTACGTTTTAAACTTTTCTCTCTGACGTCAGAATTTGTTTAGGCTTTTTGACAAAATTTTTAAACTTTACGGCGATCATGTAAATCTTAGAGCTACAATATTTAAAATTTGGTTAATAATAAATCATGATGCATATAAATTTCTGAGTTGAACTTTATACATAAAGTACAAGAATTGTATATTTATTATACGAATGCATATGCCAGTGTGAATATACAGATTGAGCAGCTTCAAGCCCAATGACGAACATTTTTTCTGTAATTATTTCAAGATAAAACATTAACAAAAACAATGCGTCATTCTTGTTATGACTACCCATACCCATGAATATTTATATATTTTTTTTAAATCATTCTTTACTTTAAATTCAATGTGTTACCCAAAGTTAGGAAAATATGTTATGTTATTTACAGAATAAGCATTTTTGAAACTTTTTCTTGAAAGCAGACAAAACATTTTAATTCAGTTTTCAATTTTTTTTGCTTTTGTGTTAGTGCAATTTATTTCCTATTCTTTATAATGCAATTATCAAGCTTGCATCTCATTACAATCGTGGAAAAATGCAAATCTTGTACACTCATAAAACGATTGCAGGCGACACTGTAATAGAGTCTGACCGAATAATCTGCATCGGCTGATATCAGCCAAAAGAATCGGCGTCGACATTTGACTTTTTTATTTTTTTATGCTGAATCGCACCTATCGTTATCGCAAAGCTTCACGCAAGAGTGGAGAGATACTTATTACCTTTTTTAAGAGAAAGCAGGAATTCTGTTGCAACTATTCGAAAATTTTACAATATCGATATTCGGCAAGTTATGAATCAAACTGTTCTTTAAAAGGGGAATTGCATTCTTTTAGTGTCCGACTGAATATTAAGTTTTGGTTTCGGTTTCGGCCCAAATAAGTGTTTCCGTTTTGGTTTTAGTTTCGACCAAAAAATGCCCGAAAGGCCGAAACCGAAGTTTTGTAGAATATTTTTTACATTTTATTGTGTAGCGAGTGAACAGTGCGAGTTAGTGCAGCCGAGCAGATATATAGTGAAAAGAGGAGTCATTGAAATGCTTATTTAGCATATATAATTAAGGAAGGTACGAAAGGGTAATTTTTTTGGTTTATGTTTTTAAAAAATAAATTAATTGTTTTTGTTAATAAGCATTAAGTAAGTAAGTTTTTACTTATGTTAGGTTTGTTTGCTTGTTGAAAAATTCGTTTGTTAAAAAAAAAATACTTGATATGGTGATTTTTATTTCAACTAGAAAGGTTCGGTTTCGGCCCAACAAAGTTGTTTCGGTCGGACACTGTGAATTTGGTTAAGGGTCCTTGTGGCAAAAGTTTCTTAATTTTTTCCAATATTTAATGTTTATAATATAAACATTGTTTTTTAATGAATCCATTTGTATGTAATCGGCATCGGTATCGGCCGATTCTCACCCTACTGACCGATTAATCGGCATCGGCCCAAAATTGGAAATCGGTCGGATTCTACACTGCAACGAGGGTTAAGGCAAGTTATCATCTTGTGATATGACTTAATAGAGTGAAACGAAATTATAGATAACAAAATATGATCAACCCTTCACACTTCTTTTATATTGTTTCAAATTGAAAAAAAAATACAAATGTGTACTAAAAATTTCCTGTATCCATATTAACGATATGAGAAAGTTAAAATTATCTGTAACTTGCCTATAACGAAAATTGGAATTTTCATGGCGCTGCCGAATTAATTTGCTTCACTGTCCTTGTTTGTACGTCTCACCGCAAGCTTTTCGCTTTTGTTTAGTTGGTGACAAATTAAAATACTACACACAGAGAAATGTGAAATGTGCAATTTTATTTGCTGCTGTTTTATGAACTCGTTTTTAATCTTTTCCGCACGATAATTATTAAAACACTTCAAAATCTGTTGTTTGCAGTGCAGCAATAAGCACCGAAATGTGGTGAAACTAAAACCGCAACTAGACTGCAACTGGTGACGCAAAAGATGAATGGCCAACTAAAGGATGCGGAAGCGACGCATACGCACACGGCAGGACAAGCGAATGCTGAGAAAAATTGAGTCGCAAACATAATAGAAAATCACAATGGGCCGAGTTTCCATATGTTTTATAAATTATGTGACTACACATCGGATGAGGGAGAAAGAGAGAGAAATCAAGAGATAAAAACATCTATGCGCCAAATAAGAGTGGCGGCAAGTGTTAGCAACAAATTTTACCAGATACTCGTAAACGCTCGGCTGCTCTTTTTTTGCCACAGCACTAAAGCACATACCGTGGCCCAGACAGTCAGTGACGTCGACCAGCGCGAGTATCTAAATTGGCCGAGTATCTGCACAGCGTGCCGTTCTCCGACCGCACACTGTTGCTGCTCTTCGGCTGGCAGCCACAGGTTGACTTGGTCGGCGCAATTGGTGAATACATTCACCGCTGCAGCTTCAATCGTTTTACGTGGCTTAGAGGAGAATGTGCCCGTTTTCTATTCTGTTCTGTTTTTTTTTTCGTTTAATTCATGCAATCATTGCTTACCGTGTACGATTGTTGTAGTTGATATTTGTAGTGGTTGTAGCGGTTGTTGTTGTTGTTGTTTTTACACTAAATGCACCGCATGGGCACGAGCACTGGATTTGGCTTGTAGTCGTGGCTGTGTGCGCTGGTTGGCTGTCTATTGCCGAAATTATACTTGTAAATACTCCACAAATTTTGCAAAAAACCAACTATGACGACGACGATGACTGCAAACAAAAACACCGAACGTTACTGTTGCTGTCTGTCGAAAACAGCAAATACTCACTCTGTTCCAAGCGAAAACAACGCCAAATTATAATATCTGACCGCGCAACAACAACAAGCGAAGAAACGAATTCACAAGTGAGCACAACAAACCGATTTCGACGAATGCCAGCGACTGTGCCAGCGCTATAAGTAAAGGCCAATGGAGGCAGTGGCGGTGACGGTGACTGCGACAGCGACGCTAACGCTGACGTCCGCGGCGGAACGTTGGCTCTTGCTCTTGATTTTTGATATTGGCTGCTGGCGTTGCTTCTGCTGTTGCTGTTCTTTGGCAATCGCGGCTACCGCTGACACAGCCAAAAAATTAGGTTTCAACTCCCTGCAAGTCCCTCGCGCAATCATCACCTATACAGGCAAAAGTCCGCTATGTGGCTCCGTATACCAGCTGTCCGCTTATCATTTCCTAATATTCCATCACATCTGTTCATTGCTATATACAACAGAAACAAGTACCGATATGCAGATGCACGGTTGAGGAATCACCCACAGTGTACCAGTACATTCTAAAACGTTTACTTCAGATTAAAACGCATTTACCTACTCTGGTAAAATCCCCAATGATTCTTTTATTTTGCGGTTTTTAATATCATCGTTGTTGTTGGTCTTGCTTTTCTTATTTCTTATTTCTTTTTATTTAATTTTTTTTTTTACTTAATTGCGCGTTGTTGAGGTTTATCTCCTGGTCGAAGGGTCTATTGTCTTGGTTGTAAACAAATGTACATACATACATACATATGTATCACGAGGCATAATGAGATAAGGCTTTAATGCATTTGGGTCAAGTCCAGAAATCCAGCAAATTGAAAATATTGGCATGATTAAAGAAAACATATTCAGCATAAGTAATATATAAATATGTATCTAGGTATGTATGGGTATGTATAGAAATTTGAAAAAATCAAACGCTGCAAAAGTCATCAAAAAGCTGAAAGGAGTATGTTTTAAAATTTATAATTAATTTATAGGTATTATAATCTTTAATAAAAATAATAATAATAATAATATTTTGTATTATACAATTTTTGATTATAATTTATAAATTATAAAATTTATTGTTTTAATTTTTATACAATTTTACACACATTACATTTTTAATAATTTATTAAATTACACTTTTCAGTGTTTAAATTTTATTTTTAACATTCCCAAAAATGTAAATAAAGAATTTTGGTTAGGCTCGTCCTTTTTCATCATCAGAAACCAAAAGAGTACTTGCAGAAACTGCGTTTAACACTAGAAAGACAATTGCCCTAATTTTGACAGTTTTTCATTTTTAAATATCTGTATTTTCTTTTGTATTTCAATCAAATTTTGCTTTAACCCTTTCGCTATTTTGTTGCCATATGGCACATGCTACTTTGTGGACGTCTGCATCCTCTATGGTTGCAAGAATACATTATTTTGTTGGTCTTTGGAATAGTTTGATGTTTTAGGGAAAATACGAAATTGATAAACTGAATATTTAAGTTTAAAGAAGAGAAGTACGCACGTTTTTTAATGGTATATCTGGACATGGACATAGCAAAGGAAGAAGAAGCAGAAAACTTTAGATAATTTTTTAATTTGACGTTTTTCTTCAATTTAGCTACTTCTTTACTTCTTATTTTGGCTAAAGTAAATGAAGAAATATTCAAATTTTCGTTATGCGTAAGCATTTTTATGTTTAAGTAATTATTTCAGCCACAACGATGTGGTTTCTCTCATAGGAAAACACTCGAAAATACAGGGTCTGAGCATAAAAGTAAAAAAAAATTTTATGGAATGTTGTAGCGAAAGGGTTAACGACTTTTATTTTTTATCAGATTCTACAACTAGTTCTACAATTAAAATTCTGCAATTACAATTAACCAAATCCGATGTGTACTTTTCGAAATATCAGCGAATAGTAAGGTAGGTAAGGATAACTTGCGTTCGTTCTAGTGTTAAATAAAGTTAAATTTATAAAATTCATTACTCATAACATTCCACATAAAAATTCATCCATACGTAGATATAAAAAAAACTGATTATTCAGTGAATAGTTTTCATAAAACTGAAGAATGGTAGCAAAAATCGAACACCTGAAAAAAATTATTGCAAGTTTGATATTTTTAGAGAAATATTGGTTATGTATTGAGCTCATACTATCAGTGGAAAAACGTTCCTTGCCTCACAGTTCAAGAGTTCTCGGAGTTTTGACTTTGTTTAAGGTGTGAAAGTAAGTATTCAGTAAGAATGGAAGAGGTGAAAAAGTTAATTTTTTGGCTTTAGTTATTCCCTTACAGCACGTTTTAAATGCTGCGCAACAATAATTCTTTTTTTTCAATTATTTAAACCGAAAACATTTTGTTTATTTTTATCTCGCCACAAATGACTTACTTTCGCACGAAATTTCAGCTTAAAGTTAACGATTACTGTCATTGTACGTGACACGGCCTAATAAGATACATTTATTTAGAAAAAAAATGTAAATTTCATTAACTACAAAACGTAAAACAATATATTGAAAAGTCGTAAGGTTCGATTTATGGGATTTGATAAGGTTAGAGTGTTTGGGGGTCAGGGGTTTTTATTAGGGGTTTTGCACTGGAAGTTTCCTTTAAATATTAATAAGTAATATTGTTAACACTTTTGAGAGTGAAGAAACATGTTCTTTATTCAATGTTTGTGAAATGTATTAATTCTTCATGGTCAGGCGCTGAGACACGACGGCTAAAATGCAATAGCATTCAGATTTATATCAACTTTGAATTGTATTATTTGTATTTACCCTGATTACTTTATTAAGTTGTATTAAAATATTTATAAACTGAATACATACAACCATCCTTATACATATATACATTGTGTACTATGCAAAATTATAATAAGAGAACAATTTGTTTCGCAAAATTTTGTTGTAGCTCCTTGTTGCATACGCCGTGTTTTACGCTCTGCAGGAAAGCAACAAGTTCCATGACGTATATCTTCTTTTTTGTATGCATAAAACGTTCTCTTAAGATGTAGCTCTCTGTGTTTGATATATGATACATGTAAGAATGTATGTATAAACAGCAACACGAGTGTCTCACGAACAACTGGAGAGACGTCGATTCGAACGGCGCATATCAGATATCTGTTGCACCTTACAGCCACCGCCCCTGTGGCGGTTTTTGCATTTAATGATGCTTGGGCTGCCTATTCATCTGGAAAATTAGGTGCAAAGATATAAATATCGTTCATTCATACCTACGCGTGGCAGTGAACATGGACTGTATATTTCTATGTGTGCATGTTCAGTTTCATTCCCATTTGTTTTCAGGAACACCTGATAACGGACGCGATAAGAAAGTTAAACAATTTATTTAGTCTTAAATTGCTTTAAAGTTAGTTAGTTCCCGCTGTTAGCAAATTTTAAATGGTACACTAAGATATCGACTTTTATGTAAAAATGTGGGACTATTTCGATCCCACTATGGCCATTGTCAACATGTTAAAATCGACATAAAAAATGTATCAAAAATGATACATTTGGTTTTTTGTTTTATTATAACTTTTTTCAGGATATAATTAATTTAACCGTTCTTTGTGACTTTGTTGTGTTGGGATTATGCTTGTTTAAAACCATCTTTCACACTTTCTTAAGAAAGAGGTCTTGAGAAAATTGAAAAGTTTATAATTCTCTCCTTTGTATACATAGGATAGGATTCTTTAATTTTTTTGAAGCTCGATCTACGGTTAAGGGGTTTACACTTTCGAAAAATCTAATTATTATTTTTTATCTCATCTTATTGTTAAACATTTCAAGAATATATTCTCAAAATTTTAAGTCGATCGGAGCATAACTCTTGAAGTTATGGTCTATAGTTAGTCCCCTGTCCTTTAGTGCAGGTATACAGCTTATTCTCTTCTATCGCGTTTTTCTCAAAACTACTTTTTCAAAGTCCGTGATCACTGTCATTTAAAAACTACTAAACCGATTCATTTGAAACTATTTTTTTTTTACATTAAGGGGGTTTCCCACCCACAAAATGGCGGAATTTTTCGTGGAAAATAGCCGTTTACACTTTAGATGGCCACCAAAAATTTTTTAATAAAAAAAAATAATAATCGGCGAACGTTGGGGGAAGGATTTGATAATACTTTGACTAAATTTTAATGGTTTTTTTGATTTCAGATAATTGCCGACCGAGATACAGTGAACACCGCAAATTGAATTTTTCAAAGACGTTCTGGGGCAAGCTCTGTCACCGGCTTGTTTTGTAATATTTCTGCATGAAAAAATTACAGAATATTGTTAAAAGTATGCTTAATAATGTACAAAAGGTTTAAATAAATTTGATCAATCCATACTTATAAAAAAAATTCATAAAAAAAAGTGTTTTTTTTACGCTGAAACATGCCAATACAATTTTCAAGTATAACACAGTTGAACAGTGTTTCAAGAGTTGTCTCACTAATACTACGTTTACATTGTGCAAAAATGCATGATTTGGGCAAAAATTCTCAAATGCGAAGCCAAATCACGGATTTCCCCATAAAAATGCAAACCAACGAAATAATTAATTTCAACAAAACGACGAAGCAAATGCGATAAAACATGACCAATTTTAATGACGCATCACAAGATGAAAGCGCTTTCAAAGCGTTTGGCAGTTCAAAATCAAAACAAACGAAATTTATCAAAATGGACATCTTGAATTGAAATTTTCATCTAAGGTATGAAATAAACATGTATTCAAATATTGCAGTGTGTAGAACATATAGGCAGCAAAAAAGAAATAAATGATTTAGTCAGAAGCCGGAAAAGAGCTGATCTAGGAGCTGCGGCTAGAGGACATGAGCATTGAGCATTTTACATTAGTTGCCAAACAAAATGCAAATGAGGCAATGTAAACATTTCGAAATAAATCATTTGAAATTACGCATTTGGGCTCAATGTAAACGTAGTATAACCCAGCCCTGCCTTTTACTGAGCGGGTTAACAACAACTTGTTTCTTTGCGTTATCGTCACTGAGACGACTCTCCAACGTTTATTAAAATATTCAAGTTTTTATGTCTGTCAGTTCAAAGATAAAATCTAAAAATATATCTATCTCTCAAAAATGGCGCTCCGCAGCCTTCTCATGATATATGTACAAAGAGAGCCTCCAAATCTTTACTGGTTACCATATCAGCTTCTGGGAACTTAAATTGCTCACAACGAACTGAGAATTGTCTCTACTACTGGGTGCGGGACTAACAGTCAAGGCCAATAAATTTCAATTTACTAGTAAGGTTCTTGTGAACTTTTCACCAGAATAGGATTCTGCGTATTCTCTAATTAAGGTATTGCATAGTTGCCAAAATTATAGTAAAGTATGGGCATGAAAAAACTGCTCGCACGAAAATGCACCTATCGCAAACAATTATAACGGTAAATTCGAAATTTAAAAACATACGACAACCTTACTTTGTGTCAAAGTTAATACCAAATCCTTTTTGCTCCAAATTAACTAGTGTAAATTTAGCTAGCACTGAAGGAGCAATCATTTTCGATGTCTTTAAAGAAATTGCATTCTATATAAGTACTATAAAAGTAGTCCAAATTTAGTCCAAATTTAAGCGAATATATGAGCACAGTTGCAGGATTTTCACAACGACTATGTATTCATAAATGTCCAATAATTTCCAGTTCATAACAAAAATTTGTTAACAAATTTAATTTGTTATCGATTAGAAAATAGTTTTATATCGACTCTACACCGCATTGTTATTGTGAACTAATCGAATTAACAGCACGTGCGGCTCCTCTATTGTAATCAGCAAATTGCAAAGAAGCAGCGTTGGCAAACTTTGTAACGGCGATGACAACAAACATTGAAATAGAACTGTTCGCATGTAATTCTACTAGTTTTTTTACACACCTTTGCCAAAAATGCTTTCTAACTTGGTTATTACCACCCAGCCTTTCGTACTCATAATTGGTTAGTATGATTATATTTAATTATGGTGTGATTTTACTTGTTTTGCTTTTGTAACCGCAGATGAACTCGCCCAAGAGAAAGTCGCAGACAAGTTTATCAGCCAACTCTTACGCGAGCAGGGTCAACTAACCATCAAAAAGTTGCCCCTGAACTGTGCGCTAAAGCAGAAGAACACCCTGCGCAATTTTGTCAGTGAGTGCGCGAGGAAAAGCGATGGGAAGTGGAATGTGCTATTGCCGCCGCTGTCGGATCTGCTTGTGTTTGTGCGCGTTGCCGAAGTTTTCCAACTGGTCGACAAACTGCGTAATTGCAAATCGGTTGAGCGTGTATTCCTTTGGCTATCCGCGGCGAATCTGTTACATGCACGTACCGATTACTTGACGGCGGCTTTTCGACACATGGCCGACGTGGTGCTACACCTGCAGACCGACAGAGAGTTGTCGATTACCACACGCAAAGTTGGTGGTGGTGTCACAGAAAAGCATTACACATATACGAGATCGAAGCATGAATTCCTGGTGCAATCGACGACGAAAAGTGCCAAAAAATTGCCAGAACAGGCATCTTCCCCGAAAACTGAACCCGCAAGCAAAACCTTCAAAATTGAGCTGGAAGAGGATGAGTTAACTGCGCGCAATGCGCTCAAGCTACCTTATGAAAAGTACGGAATTGTTGTTTTAAGGTATTAGCCACATATGCAGTTTCTGCTTTACTTATTTCAGGACGTCAGATATGGCCAAAGATACAGCAAATGATGCTTGTGATGATGATGATGATGATGATGACCTCGATGACGATCTCTGCGTGTAGTATAAGTGCACTAAATAAACTTAATTTATATGTAATAAAACTGAGATATATCACGCCCTATAAGCCAAATTCTTGCTAGTTCTTGCTGTAAGCTAAGACCAAAATTATCGGACCAATCAATTTGCACATTGAATTCTATGACAAATATCAGTGATAATGCTGAACAATGATTCAGTGAAATGGTTTTTATGGCTACGTAATGACTGAATATCCCTCAGTTGTCATCGAGAATCAAATTATGATATGCTGCTTTAAAACTGAATGAGAGCTAAATATGAATGAATTATGTTCTATACAACTTGCTTCAATGAAAATATATGCATAGTTATTATATGAAGAGGAAAATTACGAAATTAAATATTTTCTTTATGTTTACGATACTCGAAAGCGATAACAGTTCCCCGATTAACATATCCACCATTTATGTATCCAAAATTATTCAGTGAAATTATTAGGTTGCAAATTTTAACCGTTTTGCTCATAAGCACTCAGGCAATTCAGGTTTCAACAAATTCATATTCAAAATGGAAATCCTATTTCAAATTGTATTCAAATTCAACGCAAATTTTCAACAAGAGATTTTTATTAGTAGACGAATAAGTATTTGAAATAAAAACTAGTCAGACAGTAAATTTATTTTAGAATTATGTACGGTATAACTACGTATGTATAAAAGCAAATTCTCAATTGGTGAAGATTCTTACATATGGACTATCATTTGACATACAGAAAAAGGAAATGACTCCGATTACAGCTGCACAATTCCATCTGTATTGACATTTGGCTGAATCTCATAATTGTAAGCTCGGCTCAAACTGTCATATTCAAAAACAGCAGCATGGTGCTTGTTTCAAGAATGGATGGAGTGTGAAAATTGTACATTTAAAATCCATTTAAGTTTATATCACAATCTATAAATGTCGTAACATGTTTACTGCTGTAATTTCGCGTGTGTATTACTTATAAACATTTGTTGCGCACAAATTTCTTTACAACAATGCGCTTTGAGCTTAACTATCACTTTATGCCTAAGAGTGTGCTATAAATATTGCGCATTACAGTTTCAGATTTAATATAATACAATCGCGTGTACAGAATTGGAAATATTTATCATAAGAAAACTTGTTAGCTAAATGTATGAAATTGTTCGTACAGTTATATACATTCACGTTAAATAAAAATTGTTCGAAAACAAATTATCATACTTTAGGAGTGTAACTTCATGTTTGGCGTAATTTACAAAATAACAAAATGCTTACTTTGTCGCTTAGGCTCTAGCCTTTCATTTAGTTTTTGGCATAAATTTAACTATCCGGTTGATAATACTTGCACAAATGAACATCATGCACGCGTAATAAAACTATACAAATACAAATAAGAAATTGGAAATACCAATTCTCTCACGAGCACAAACACCTAAGCTCATCTGCGCTTGAGCAAATCGCCAATATCGCTCTTGGGATCAGCTGCAAGCGAACTCCACATCGTGTCGTGACACAAAGGCAGCTGCTGCATTGTAGCGGTCGAGAGTTGCATCGCCGCTTCACTGACCGCGCAAGTCTCGCGTATGTGGAAGAATTTCCCCACCAGATCGTCCACCCAGCTTAGTAGACTGTCGCCTGAGCGCTGCGCCTGCGCCTGCTCCTCGCTTGCGGGCAAATGTTGACGCCACTCTGCTGGCAACTCGAAGTCTGCCGGTAGCGACATTCCAGCGCCACCGTTCACAATTTTCGCGCGCTCCGGTCGTATGGGTTCGCCGCCTGACAGTGCCAGCGGTGTCACCAAGAACTTTGTTTGTGCATAGATTGCCGTGCGTCCGATCAGCTTCACTGTCCAGATTCCGGGTGTAAGTGGCTGCTTCAGTAATGCTTTGGAGAAATTTATGGCATCGGCCTGCGTATCCTCAATGTGTAATTCGTTGAAGTCTTGCAGTCGTCCCATGGGGTCGATCCACAGCAATGTCAAATTGTACGAATGCGCTGCATCGTGTTGTGCTGCCGCGGCAGCGCCCACGAACGTAAAGCTCAACACCAGCTCCGTATATGGACCTAGAAATTTCGCCAAGTTGCGTGACACCTGCTCCTTGGGATCGAAGTCCGATGAGACTTCGAAATCACGCAGACGCTTGGCTAATTTCGAGTTTTTCGCGAATTTGCCGTACTGCACTGGTCGCACGCGGGTCTCCAGCTCCAAGCTGCGATTATGCGCTACATCCAGCACCTGGTAGCGCAACAGAAAACCTTTGTACACATCCTGGTACAGGTAATGCGTGAGCTCCAGTAAGCGCTGGGGACGCGTCTGCAATTGACGCGTCATTATGCGCACCAGACTCTCGCCTATCGTGCGAGACAGATCGTCGGCGCTGGTGGGTGGATCGACAACATCGTACAACGACTGCCAGTAACCGTGCAAATTCACGAACTCACTGTCATAGGCACCGAACAGCCATTCTTCCAGCTGAAGCACAATAGCCTGATTTATGATCGGCTCGAACTTGCGGGCAAAGAAGAGCATTTTGTGTTCGGTACCCTGCAGACGACTCCAGTCCTCTGGCTTGAAGTCGTTAGGGCTGCAACCGCACCAGTCTACCACGTGCTTGTACTGGCATTTACAGCCCAGCTTTCGCTTCCAGTTGGTCACGTGCAGATTGTTGTCCACATAAGTATTGCAAAAGCGCGAATTCCGCAGCACAGTATGAAAGAAGGACTCAGCCGGCAGCAACGTATGCCTGAACACTGTCAACAAGCCACGCAGTAGCTCATTGGATTGGGACTGCGTGGTCACGTATTCTACAAAAGGACGCGAGAGGGCCACCCAATCGCTGCCGCCATCTACCTGAATTCCAGCGGGTAGCTGGCGATCGCCGATACGCCACATATGCGTGTCACACTCAACGAACGTCTTGTCTAAGCCCTGTTTCTGTATGAAACGCTGCGTCTCACGTCCATGACTCTTTACAAAGTTGCGTCCCTTGTTTGCCGTCATAAATTCAACCAATTTATCAATGGGCTTGACGGGAAAGTCACTCTCGCTCAGATTGATGACAAAGTCCCACTCAAATGTGGAGGCCAGCAGGTCTTCCATGCATTGCAGCAACATTGTTAGCAGCGATGCACCACCCCAAATAGTAGAAAAGCGTTTGCGAGCCAGACGAATATTGGGGAATTTCGACTCTAGTTCGAGCAACTTGCGATATAAGTAGGATTGGCGCTGGAAACGAGGAAAGCAGAGTTAAATTCATTAACTATTAAGTGAGTTATAAAACTAAATCTTAACTTAAAATACTACACACTACTTTTTATTATTTTATTTTTCTAACGCTTTTTGAGAAGAGAAATTAGCTGTAATTGACAGCAGACTTTTTTCAATTAGTCAAATATTTAGTTCTAGCAGTTATTTTTAGTGCACAGTACGTCGCATTTCGAGTCCAAACTAAACGAACGTATGAGCAAATGATGCTAAACTTCTAAAAAATAGTAAATTGCCCGCCTACAATAATATTCCAATACTTAATTTTTAATTCCCTTAATTTTCCAAACACACAGATGCACATGAAAAGGGCCAAAATAATAATCGTTGGTGCAGCGCATAACTGTGAATGCATGTTGTGTACGTGTCAGTTGTTCTAAATGAAAGCAATCAGTCACCCACCCATTTGGTGGACACCCAGCCGCGAGCGTGTGCCAGCAATTTGAAGGCAGCCGCTTAAATAAAATTGCATTACGGACATTGAAAGGTAAGTGAGACTTGTCAAGTGGAATTAATTCGAATGCCGGGGGACGGCTGAAAATATTTAAGTACAACTGAATAGTGGAAGTCGACTTGCGTGCACTCTATTTGAAAGGAGAATGATTTATAATGAATTATTTTATAATTCATTTCAGATGGGATATATCAAGCATGTGAACATTTAGTAATATTTGTTTCAACCGTTTATTTTAAATAATACATAAAACGAAACTAAACCAACACTTAACAATCCTTCACTTACCGCATCTACGTGAATGTAGAAGACGTGTCGCGGCGAGTAGAGCGCTCTGATGAGTCGATGCACTTGGCGCAAAGCACGGCCATTCAACGTCAGTAGAAAAGCAATCCGCACTCGTTCTGCATCGGGCCGCACAGCAGCGGTTTCAGCAATTTGCGCTTTGAATTCTGGCAGGAAAACATTAACAAACACAACAATTTTTAATTAAGCTCAAAATTTAAAGTAAGTGCAATAAGCGGGTTAACAAGCAATGAGCGAACAGACTTGTTGGTATGATTTTAGTTTCAAGTAAAAAACCATTACAAGGCAGCGCTAAAAGTTTGGTTGAGGTTGCACGGCATCGACCACACTAAACTCGCTACATGCTACTGTGGGCGTAATGGTTGTCTGGCCGAAGAGCCAACACGCATGCATACTTTGAATATTAATATGCTGTTACAATTTAATAGATGGGTTAGCATTAACAATGTAGGACAACGATCTCATGGTCATGGTCAACTTAATGCATATCAAGAAATAAAAAAAAATTTTAAAAGAAAATATTCATGACTCGACTTGCATATGTAGCAATTAGCATATAATAAGCAGCAATAACTTTTAAAAGCGGTGCACTAACTTTTATGTTAGTGCTTTTGTTTCAAGTTTGAATGTAACTCAACGTATTGAACTCACTAGCAATCCCCGTCTCGTAGATGTTCATGCTAAAGTAGCCGCCGCATATCTCCTTTACATCGCCTGAACACTTCATATTGCAGCTGGAGTCAGCTAGCTTTGCTGCCGACGGTGGCGCCTCCGCACCGCAGAAGCATTCGGTGCCATACTGCACCCCCGCGTACGGATAACCCGACTGCAGACACAACTGTGCACAGCGCAGCGGTGAATTGGACGTCTTGAAATTGGTAAAGTATCCAGAAAGTAGACGGAATTCCTTTTCGTCGTGGTAGCAGCCAAGCGGAGCGTTCGCCGTATGATTGCCGGGCGGACAATGGCTGGGCAGTTGCCGGGCGTAGAAATTACCCGCCTGGATGGCGCACGCAATATGCGCGATATGTTTGCGGCAGTCTTTGGTTTTGGCACGTTGCAGTGCCGATATAGCTTCCTTGGCAGCGATGTCGCAGTCAGGCTGGAAGCCCAATTGCTCCGGCGTTAGACGATGCTCTGTAGCACGCACTGCCGACGCCACAGAACGCTTCCGCTGCAACGCAGCCTGTGTATCTTCGTCGTCGCTAACCGAGTTCGGATTAACGCCACTCCGTTGCAGCTTACTTTGACGCGCTCCGACTGTGGGAGCCGCAGTTTCGGTGTCCGCGAAGAGATTACTGCCGCTGCTGCCGATCGCACTAGAGTTGCTAATGTGCAGTGATTTATATGCGAGGAACACCTGCACGCCCAATATAATCAAACCAACTATAAAGAAAAGTTTGTAGCGCAGCAGCCAACGTACGGCAATGTTCTCCGACATTGTGTTGGTCACAGTGATCGCCAGGCGCCCTGATACAAACGGTACCGCTGTACGTGTGGCCTAGGTTGCGGTTGCTGCTTGTCTGGGATGGGGTGGCGGTACTGGGCGGGTTCTGGCAATGCACTAGGCATGACAGTGGCGTTGACGGCAGATTCTCAAGTGGCTGTAGGCTTCAATCTACTATCGTGAGGCTTGATTAAGGAAAATACTAGTGGGAGACATGCATTCTTTCTGCAATTTCAACTTCTAACTACTTTGCCAAAACACTTTACACAGTGAATAGTAATGTCGTTATTATGGCACATTTTCAGCATGAAATTTCACAGAAATTACGAATAAAAACTATCACGACGAGCTCACGTTCTTTGACTGAAAAACTCACTGCAACCTCTTTTGACATTTTGTAACCACATAAGTCAGAGTTGCCAAGTTGCAGAGTTAAAATATGAAAACATTCGCCAAAGTACAGGATTTACTTTGCATTCGCAATGGAATATAACTTCCACACAGACTTTGCTTATTAAAATTTCTTGCAAAAAATTCTGACAGAGAGAAATCTGTCGGAAATTTCCACATTTTATGTTAATTATCTTGTTGAGGATCTAATATTGCACATGGTTTAAGGAATGATGAATAACATCCCAACAAAATAACTATTGCTTCGTAACAACTATTGTGAGTGTTGCCGAACAGCTGTTTTTGACAATGTTTCCCAGTTCGTTGACGCGGTTATCTTCGTTTCTCAGTTTCGCAAACTTTGCAAACATCACATTTTGACTTTTTATAGTTCACTTACTGGCATTTACCAGTAAAGTAGAATCCTTGGTAGAAACAAAGACAACAAAAAAACAATGGTCGACCCGAATCGCAAAATTAATCGGCTCACAGACAAGGACATTGAATTCCTGGACGAGTGCGAGGAGGAGTTTGCGGACCGCTTCACAGAGGACGACACAGACTTCATGGAGCACTGCGCAAAGCCACTGGCTGAGCCGCCCATCGTAGAAAACTGGGGTTTTGGCGGTACGGGCCACAACAACCGTGGTGGAGGAGGTGGTCCTCAAAACCACCACCACCACCATGGTGGCGGCGGCTGGAATCGCCGTGGTCGCGGTACCAACGACAGAGGACACCGCGGTGGCGGTTACAGAAATCACAACAGACGATTCGAGTACCGGCCGTATGAAACGAGTAGAAGTGGGGGTAACGATGGCGATGGTGGCAGCAGGCGCCCGGACAACAGGCGCACGGAGAGCAGTAGACAGCCGCCAATGAATATACGCCGAGATTATGGAAATTTCGTGCCGGCGTCGAAAGACTGATGAACTGTGCAACGTGGAGTAAGCGTGAACAATTATGAAATTGCCTATTTCATTAGAACGAAAGTATTTTTAAGAAATCATTCAAATTGAGTTCGTAAGCATGGTCTATGTTTTACAAATTATGTGTAAATAAATAAAATACTGAATATTGGTGCAAGACTTGTTGGTTATTAGTTTCAGGGAAATCCAAAAAAGTCAACGTCATATTCCGATTCATGTTCCATATTAGTGAAAAATTTAGCATATTTCAGATTTTATAAAACCACAACCTCGAATTAAACAAAAACCAAGCAAAATCTGAAATGAATACCAAATTAGCATTTAGAATTCTTTCACCATATTTGGAGTTTTGTCTTGTTTTTAAAGTTCAAAACCAGTCGTTTCAGTTTCTGTATATTTTATATAACTTCGCTTCGTACTCAAGAAAATACAATACTTTGCAGCAAACTTGACAAACTTATTGCTAAGGCTTTCTTTAGAGCTAATGATGATGTAAATTGCAATTGAATCGTGCGCTTTTTATATAATAATGTGTGTGCTCGCTATAGGCGGCTCGGTACTCCATACCCCATTCTCCGCGCTAATCATTACCTTAGTTACATGAAAAAAGCTATAAGTACAAGCATTGGACCTGCCGCGCTAACTGCTTGACTGCAGACACTAATATTCCTTCGACCATCACTACTCTTTTAATTGAGCGCCTAACTTTAATTTGTCAATCTTCTTCATTAACTTTAAACGGTCGACTCTTTCATATCATCCTTCGACTGAGCATCGTGCGTCTCGCTGACAGCCGCCCCAGCCGACATGCCCACGCCCATTGCGCTCAGTAAATTCGACACTGGCCCAGCACTGCCAATCTGCAACTTGTAGCTGTCCATCAAATTCTTCAATGTGTTAACATTGATGTTAATCGGCTCGAACGTCTCAATGTCATCAAAGTCATCATCGGTCGCTTTGGACGTGGACGCACGCCCAGCCGTGCCGCCGCCTGCCTTACTTTCGAACGATTGTCCGATTGTTGTTTTCGCCAACTCTTTGTCCATCTGTGCCATGTACGTCCTAATGTCCATGTCGATATTCATCTCCGAGTTGGCCATAGCCTCGAAATTGCGCCCCAGGTCGTCATCGTCCTCGTAGTCGCTCATGTCCGAATTCGAATCCCAGTTATCTTCAGGTATCACAAAGTCCAGAAAGTTACGCACTTGTGTGCTGTAGCTGTTGTCATCCTTTGCTTTACCAGTCTGCTGACTCTCACCGATGATAGAATTCTGTTGGCAAGCTCTCCGCATCGAATTGTTCTTCTTGACTTTCGCTTTAAAATCTGCCTTGCGTTTGCTGGCACCGCCAGTAGCCTGACCATCGTTCTCAGCACCGCCGTCGTCATCCTCGGTATTGTCATCAGAATCAACGTTATCAACACCATCAAACTCTGATTGTTTTTCGAGAAATTCTGCGATATTTTTGGTAAACTCTTCAGCGTTAATATCACCATTCGATTTGTAGAGTTTCTTAGGTCCGTAACGTTCCAGCAACAAAGCATCCAATTGATCGGCGCTTATGTTCAGCCAATCATCCGAATCGCTGGGCTGTAAAATGAATTAAATTTTATATTTAATTCATCATTGAAGCCTCTAAAAAAATACCTGTAAATTATTTTCCTCGTCGCACAGCTGCTCCGCATTGACTTCTATACTCTGCAGCAGATCTAATATTTCTTTACCCACTATTGGAGCCGTGCGAAAACGCTCATTATTCCGCCGGTAGTACGTTTTGGCCTCGTCCAACAGCCGCTTGTACTCCACGGAGCCCTCCAGATTGCCACGAAAGTAACCCTTTTCACTCAAACTGCGCAAATATGCTCGCCAGGCCGGTTCTTTCTCCTCACTGTTACTAATTTTCGCTTGCGACGCCAAAATCTCAAAACCACTTGCTATCTTCACTCCCAATAATTCCTCCTTGTGCTGCTCAGTGTTGGGAGCGCCACTTAGATTCCAACCGATTTTTCTATCCGGCTTATAGTTACTGTGCATCAGCATGGCGTACAAACAGCGTGTGAAGCGGACATTAGTACGCACACACTGCTCCGGTGGGAAAAAACGCATGGTGCGGCATGCTTTCAGATCAATAGGATCACGCTCACAAAAAGCGCGCACAGCCGCAGAAATCAGGGCTGGGCGCTCCTTTAGCAAAGCGGCCACACCCAATGGCAAACGCACAATTTGATGGTGCAAGGCGGCATTTATGGGCGCCTTAAACTCCTTTAGCCGCTCCTCAATGCAGCTCTGTATCTCCTTCGAAACACGGTAAAGAGTGGGATTTAAGCGTATCTTAGCCACGGCCGTGGACACCGACACTGGCTTGGCCGTATTAGAGGGTGAATTCTGCACCAACTGTAGATGACCATCGGCAATGTAGACCTAATGACAAAACAAAATAATATAACGTCTACACAGCAACAAAAATAGTGGCACTTACACGCTGTTCGCAAGTTTCGGGATTTGCCCATTTGGGCAGCATATCGGCCGCTTCGATTAAGAGGAATTCCCCATCCGAGTCGACGACGCGTACTATGCAGTCGGCTATCTGCCGTGTCAGCTCATACAGCAGGTGCACGATGAACCACTCATCGGCGATGTTGTCACCGAAATGTGTAACGCCGTGCAGATGTGGCGGCAGCGGAAGAACTATAATTAAATGCGCAGATAAAAATAGTCCCAAGGGGGAAATCCACTCTATCACTTACCCGCGCTAGCCGCGGCGCTTGCACCTGCCACCTTGGATGTATCCCTGGACTCGTCATTCAACAACCGTTCCTGCGCACACTCTGTACGCACCTGCAACTGGAACTCGTCCTTGTGCCAAATATAGCTAAACCTCTGCACATAGTCAGCGACAATCTCCTCGCATTGCACCTTCACAGCTTGTAAATGGCTCCGCAGCTGCTCCAACTCAGCGCATCCCTCAGTTGCATTCACTACGTTATCCGGCAGTTGCGGGAAAACATAGTACTCTACGTAGTCGTCCTCCCGCACGAACTCCAAATTGCAGCCGGCCACTTTATCCATTTTTTATATTGTGTGAACTGTTGCGTGTTTTGCTTTGTTTTGCCCTCTCCTCGAAGTGTTTCCGCTCACAGCGACAAGTTCCTTTGTTCCTTGATTGTGGACTGTCCGACAACTGGGCGTTGAACACTTCCACTGGGTAAACGCTTAGTTGGCGTCAATGAAATTCACTCGCTACCGCTTCTTCAATTCGAATTGTGTGCACTTTTAATTCGATAGTTGCACACTGTTATTTCAATTTGACTAAAAATGTGTTTTGTCTATGCTCACAAATCTGCACGTCCATGCTCAAGAACTCTATCCAATGGATTGTATCCAAATGTTTGGCATCACAACAGCGTTGCCGGATGTCAACTAACATGTGTGCAGCTTTCCAACACTGAACATTCGATTCTAATACGAATTCAGGAGATCCGCACCAAGCCGACATAATTTTCGATATATGTAGTTGTGTGTCATGATAAGTTCTAAAGGTATTGTTTTTCCAAAACAGTAAAGGAACGTAACGCAAGACGTGTCATCAGAATTATTTAAAGCAATATTTCGGTGGACACAACTCCAAATTTTTAATTTTCGAGTTTATGTGTTGATACTGTGCACAATGCATCTATCCATCAATAAGCAAAAGCTCAGTATATTTTATTGTTGTTAACTGTGCCAAAAAATTGTAAGCTCTCTCTTCATGTCAAGAAATTTGATTCTATTTGATCGCTGCAGCTCAATGCAAAAGAGTCCTAATTCAAATTGTGACACTTTTAACGAAATACATTTTTGTTGAAGTTAATTTTAAGTAAAGTTGTGACAATTTTAGTATTCCTTTTTAAATAAAAAAATTAATTTAGAATTTTCAATATTTTTCTTTCAACTTTTAAACTGTCATTTATAATTTTTAAATTTAGTAAAAGTGGCAAAATAATTCGGTAATTAATAAATAATAATTGATTGGCACGACAGCCCGCTTACGCGAGACTAAGGCCTAGCTTCCCGCAACCACCCGTGTTGTGCGTGTGAATTTTGTACGCGGGTGGAAGGGACCTACAGTTTTATGCCGGTTCCGAACGGCAGATTGGGAGCTTTTTCATAGGCAATTTTTACTCTCAGAGGTTTGCCATTTCCAGCTGAGAGGACAGCCACCGAAAGAGAAAACGAGTTTCCCGTTATTTTTTTTAGGTGTTACTACATGCAGTATTCGATCTTGCGTCGCTCTGCATGCGACTCGTTGGACCGCGCACTAACCAACTGAGCCACGGCGGCTGCCGTGGTAATTATTAAATTAAAATATCATCAAAAAAAATCACAACTCAAAATTTTTGATTTTCTAGTGTAAAATTTTAAAAAATCTTTGTAACTAATCTTAAAGCCTAATCTGTAAGGATTTTCTACTAAATGGTCTAGGCGTTATTTAAAAAAAAATGTTTATTCAGCTCAAACAGTTTTTTGCGTTTTCTGAAAAAGTACAAATTTTGAGTTGTGTCACTTTTGAAGTATTGTGATGTTTTACATCAGGAGGTTTTCTGCATTCAGAAAATAGGTATTTGTTAGCACTTTACGCTATCTCGAATTGAAAATTCGTGCCTGCAACTGTTGTTTTATGTTAAATTATGAACCTTGAGCACAGATAATGGGTCATTGTGACACCACAATCGGTAGGTACGACTGCCAATAGCAATTACCGTGCAGAAATTCAACCCGACTCCGAAATGAATCTATCCTTGACACTCAAAAATGACAGCTTAGTCAGATTCATATATGTAGTACTTCTATATTCGCACTAAGCTCAAGGTACATTCGCCAACATCACAGTACAACAATAGTGAAATATGAGCGAGAAAGCGTATAAACGAATGTATCTTGACATATTTCAAAAGTGGCAAGAAGTCAGGTGCGTTCAGACGGGAAAAAAATTGACTGGAAAAAAATATAAATTTGTCGAAATTGACAGTTGTTCATGTGTAGAAGTGCACATGTATACACGCATAGCAATATATTCACAAAATTTCGTATTTTCTTTCTCATCGCTTGTCTCCCTTTGATTTCCGAATGAAAACACATTGTGAAGATACGTTAGTGCCAATATAGAAGTATTACATATATGGTCAGATTAGATTAAAACAGTTGCATGACAAGCAAGGAAGCAAACAGAGAAGTGTAGTCAGGTGTATAAAAGCCATTAACCGTAGGACAACATAATGAAATGTCTGTCTACGCTAACAAACTTTTAAACCTCACTAAATTCCATTTTGTGTACACTTTTGTTGTATTGAAACCCGGTTTTCAAATACAGTAATGTTGCCACAACGATTCAGTTATTTCGTCTAAGTCCTTGCGAATTTACGTCAAAAAATTCATTCCGAAAAATTCAAAGTAATGAAAAACATTACTGCGTTCGCAATCAGACAACATTTTAATTTAGCCAACATTCGCAACTTTGTCCCCGCCAACATCGGATTCTTCGCACTGAGCTGTCAATTGCAGTGAAGTGCCAGCAAATCACCTAATACACAACAGTGCTGTCGTCGTCTAACGGCGCCTGGCCAATCACATTAATTTCTAAATTCAAAGTGACAACACTGAACCGAAGCACAACCACAGCAGCAGAAGGCCAGAATCGCAATTGGATTTTGATCGGTGTGCAGTAAATGGTGAAGTGGGCCCGAATCGCAACATTTCAGCCAGATTATCGATTTTCGCAGGGAAGCCAGCAATCACAACAACTAGTTTTCCATTTTAGTGAATCGTTTGTGTGGCGAATTGCACTTACGGCGAGCAGTGATTGCGAAGTTGAGCGGCATTTGCCAGGCAGGCACAGCGGCACGAACGAGCTAACAGCAAAGAACCGAGCAGTGAATGTAGAGACGTCACCAGCGGTGACTAGGGCAAACAGCGTTTTGGAAGAATGTCGTCGCGGGTGCTGAAGAAGTTGCAAGGTGGCATCGAGAAGGATCTGCTGCCGGACGACGTACAGAACGATGACGACCAACTCAGCGAGGACGATCAGGATGTGGCTCGCGACAAGGGAAAACATCTAAATCCATTCGATTTGGTGAGTGCGACAAGAAAATAAACATTGGGGTATGTGGCACAGAAAAGTATAAACAACAACAACAGCAACAGCGTTCACATGCAAGCAATGATGTCCGTTCGAGGAGGTGATGCGGTGGGTGGATGGCCCCTAGCGGGCGTTTGTGCTGGTGGGACTGTTGCGAAAAGCACTTATCAACAATGTGTACACACGAGTGACACGAATTCGCAACAGCGCGGTCGCTACTGGGCACAGCAGTAACAAATTGGGGCAGCGGGCAAGCAAACTTCTGTTCGCGGCGCTGATACATTTGCCGGATGGCTATAATAATGAATGAAAATTGTGTACTTGCATTTGCCAACTGTTTTCTTTCGGTCTTGTCTTTCTACCTCACCCTACGCACCAGTTGAATCAGCAAAGTTTCTCCGAGAGCGAAGTGAAAGAGGACGACAACGAGACAGAACATGCCTCCACAGCAGCCAATCTACCCGCTGGCGCCGTGGCTTCAAAGCAAAAGAAGAAGAAAAAGCGTAAGAAGAAGACCAGATACACCGGCAACCACATCAGCAGCGAGGACAATGAGGTGAGTGTTGTGGCATCAGCGGCAGAACAGTATTGCGGAATGCTTTTCAAGTGCCGTTGGCCGATATGAAAACGGGAGTTTTAATTTTGAACGAATTTTAGCTAACGGACAAGTACCTCAGCGACATCGACTCGCTGATCGGCAAAGTATGCGATGCCACCCATCAAAATCAGAAGCTTCAGCCGCCACGTATCGAAATCGATAAATCGCTGCTGGCTGTGGAGTTGAAGCATTTGAACCCACAGAATGAGATGCGGCGCACTTTCGGCAAACGTGTAGTCAAAATTGAGTGAGTAGATAAGATGGCAATAAAATATTCTCATTTAAATTAATTCGTCTTTAACAAGACATTTAAATTCGTGTTAATTATTGTCTTAAATATCTTACTAAATTCAATTGAAGCAGTCAAGATTTTACTCAACTAAGCAATAATCACATTAATCAATTGAATTAACTAAATCGCGCAGGAACAAACGTGGCCGTCAGAAGTTGACACTCAAGTCCACGTACATGGTCACTGCCAAAGAGTCATGGCCGCCGGTCACGAAGAACATCATAACGATGAAGCCGATAGCGCCACCAGACCAACTACCTACCAGCAGCAGCAGCAATGCTGCATTAACTTCGCTGACAGACAAAACCCAGTGGTTCACCTTTGAGCACAGTCAATACTATCAGAGCGTGCAAAATCTTTTTCTGCAGGCTGTGGAGCGCACTGACTCGGATTTCTTGATTAGTCTGATAAGACGTTGCCCCTATCATGTAGACTCGCTAATACAGCTGAGCGAATTGTGTACGTTTGATGCAAGCAGCATAATTTATTTTGTGGTTTGTCTTATAATAACGAAATGAATTTGAAATTTAGGCAAAATGACCGAGGATTTCAGCTTGGCCGCTGAGCTCATTGAGCGTGCTGTGCTCGTACTCGAGTCGTCACTGCACCCAAGCTTCAGCCTTACATCAGGCAATTGCCGTTTGGACTATCGGCGTCAGGAGAATCGCTCGTTCTTTATTGTGCTCTTCAAACACGCTCAGTACTTGGAGGCGCGCGCATGCTGCCGCACCGCATTTGAGTTATCCAAGCTCATACTGAGCCTCAACCCAGAGGTTGATCCGCTGGCCATGGTGCTGATCATCGACTACTACGCCTTGCGCAGCAAGCAGTACTCGTGGCTGGTGAGGTTCTACGAAGAATACGATGCGGTGCGCAACTTATCACAGCTGCCAAATATGGCTTATTCGTATGCGTTGGCGCTATTTTGTCTGCTGGGCGGTAAGCGCTGCGTCTTTATCTTTCACCTCACTTTACTAGAATTCTTAAAATTTGGTCCGTTGTTTTTTTACAGAATGCGAAAAAGCCGACAAAGCACTGCAGTATGCGCTTCTGATGTTTCCAGGCATTTTGCGTCCACTGTTGGAAGAATTGTCAGTACAAACCGACAAACGAGTTATTGCGGCCTCCTATTTCAATTCTGAGGTTTCCAGCAGGTACCAAAACAATTAAAACTTCGCGGACATCATGGAACTAAACCCATGCTTCATTTTACTTTCAGTCAATCACCTGCACTGCATCAACTCGTTTGCCTGTACATATGCCGCGCCAAAGTTGTTTGGCGGCAAAATAATGTGCTGCACTTTCTAGAGCGCAATGTCAATTCCGTACTAGATCGCATCGACGAGAAGGATGAGAGCATCAAAGATTATAATGTAAAGCGAGCTGCGCGATATGCGACACCGCCACGTCCCATCCTCAGGCACGTAATACTTTCTGATTACAAGGAGAAAGTTTCGCTGGCGCCGTTCCTCAGCAAGGAGAAAGATCCCATTATGATGTATGATCCGTTGCCGCCACTGGACTCGGTCAATTGCTATGAACGGTACTTATAGCATATTTTACGATTTTTTGCTTTCGATTCACTCATATTGGCTTTGTTCATTTTGCAGAAAATCGTCTTCGAGCAGTCCAACCACAGGCACAAATCGCTCCGTTTTCTTGTTCTTTGAGTCGCTAATGCCATCGTTCAACGTGAACAATGCCGGTGAGCAGCGTCAACAGTTGGCGGCTGCGAATGTGCCCGCCGTCGAAGCGCCAGCAGGACGTCCAAACGCTGCAGTAGCGGCACCAGGCAATGACGACGACGAGGTGGCTCAGGTGGACCGCCACTTACAGGCATTAAATATGAATTTGGAAAACGCTGCCGCTGAAGGTAAACGAATTTGTTTAGATTTCATAAACAAACAAGAAACAAATTTGGCTTTGTTTCAGGCGCAGCTGCTGGTACTGAGGCCGGCGCTTCATATCGCGAGCTAACACAGTCCTTAACTAATATTGTTGATGCCATGCGTGACTTTTTGCAAAATTTTCGCATTGCCGAGCCAATGCAGGGCGGCGATGGTGAGGCGAACGGCAGTACCGAGGAGGACACTAGTGATTATTACGATTAAGTTAAAGCAATAACCACTACCTGCACAGCGTGCGCTGCAATTTGTTTTTGCTAAGCCATCCGATCGCTAATCAATGCTTAGAAGTGATTTGCGTGCATGGCACGAAAGCTGCTGTCCTACAATGTAAAAGTAACAATTTTGCTGTAATACACAACGCGATAATCATACCCTCCCACCATCCCTCGTTTAAAAAATAACTTCTTCGGACTATAACTTCGCACCCATCGGGACGCCGTGATAGAGGAACAAACAACTATTTAAAAAGAAATACCACAGATCAAAACACGTCGAAATGAAGCCTTCTGAAACATGTTTCGCCCACGCGAAGCTACAATTATATGACAGTTTCTTTTTATACACAAATGCACATTTTCTGTACAATCGGTGGGATATGAAATAACGAAACTTAAGAGTGTTATACCCAAATACATAAGCACGTACAGATGTAAATGAATGTCTATTTAAAGAAAATATATCAAGAAATACACTACAAACATATAAATACTATCATATTTAAGGATCTTAGTCTTTTTGTCTATGCAAGCACCTACTCACGAGTATTTATGTCATCGTCAGAGCCGACTTTCAAAAACACATATACAATACATCAGCGCACATGTGCTACATGCATATATGTATGTACGCAAGTAAGCCTAAATGTTTAGAGTGGTGTGTATATTTGACATTTTAAATGAAACAAATGTTATGCTAGCAAAATTTAATTGACTGTCGTATCACTTTATGTGACAGTAGTACTTTCGATATTTACATACAGACAAGTATAAATACGTTGAAAATCACAATTCAGATGCAAATTTATTAACAGAAAATTGGAAAAACAAAATGAGTGCACTTAAAAGAACAAAACAAAGAAAACACCAGAACAAACAACTTCTTTGAAACGCTCAAACACAAAAAAAGAAAAAAAACAACAAAAATTGAAATTTGTTTTATTTTGAAGAACAGAGTGAGATTGAGTGTGTTGACGAAATAAGGAAGATAAAATAAGGGATAACCTGCACGGGAACTCCACGAAGGACAAAGCCGAGCTTCTCGTAGTCGCCCATTTCATGCGTAAGATTTTATATATGAAGAGAGGAAACTTGCAGTTTGAATAAGTTTGCTAGCAAGTGTGGCAATAAACATAAATAACTTGGTTCCAAACTCAGCATAAGTGTGAGTCGCTCCTTGCTTCAAGTGAGGCACGCGTTCATACTTGCTCGCGCTATTACTAAAAGAAATCCAAGAATTTCATCCTCGTTTTAGTGTCATCTTTTTGGCATTTAAAGTGAACTCCATTGTTTGGCATTTGTGTTCAGATTTGCAGGCGAAAGAGGACAATTCCACCTTCGCGAAGTTATTGCAATTGAAAATAGAATCACTTCGCATAACTTTTATTGTTTCCATCAGATCATTTTTGGTTGACTCAAACCATGATGCGTTAGAATATAAAAAAATATTTTATCTAAACATAATTACCTCAGCGTCCCCAATTACACACCGATGCTTCAAATATTATACCTTCAACAATGAAACGTTTCATTCGCTCAGAAATCAATACTTATTCGATAGATAAAAATATACTTTTTACTTACCACTGCAGTCGGCAGTCGATCACAACTCAAAAACATTCGCAAGCTTTTCTGTCTTTTGTTCATTGAGCTCAGAGTTTATTATGCGGTTTTGCTTTACGTTCACTTCATACCATTTTATATTATTAATTTTTATTTATCAATATAACAAACAGATTTTAAATTCTTGCAAAATGTTCCTATGTCATTCAAATAGGTGTTGTGTGTCGTGGTTGTGTTGCTCTAGATGCGTTTAGAGCGCAAAGTAGTTTGCCTCTTGCGTTTTAGTCAATTTATGTGTGTTTTTTTTTTCTTAGCAGTTTTGTGGCTCATTCCAATGCATCTTGTGAACTGCCAACTGTGGGAGACTACAGGAGAAATAGTTTTCTGGTTTATTCTTTAATTTTTTTGCAAGTTATGTATTTGTTTTAATGATTCACTGCTTGCACCTGATTCCATACAATTTATAATGTTGCATTGTGAATTGTCTCTGAATTTAGCACTTTGGATAGAAATGTTTTTCAGTTTTTAATTATGATTTCGATTGAATCCTACTGCAATTTGGTTGGCGTAAATTCTAAATTGCCAGTGCCGCCGAGTAATCTCCTCATAATTCGACAATGTTTCAGCCATGCAAATGTAAATGTCATATTTAAGGTCATGCACTGCACTTCCACAAACGAATCACATACAATCATCTCTGCTTTGCTTTACACGTACTACAAATATTCAAATTGTTTCAGTTTAAGTTTAATTTAATTGTAATTGGCCAAATGTGGTTTTCACTTTAATACCGAAACATAAGAAATACACATTGCATGGAGCACATACCATGACGGTACATATACAAATGTATCAACTTAGCAAATGCAGCACTAACAGTTAAAAGAAACAATATTTTAATAATAGTAATACATATTAATAATAATCAGAATAATTGTTAGAAATGCATCATCATAAGTGGTGGACTGTAAATGTTACATAAGACAGGACATTATTACTTAGCCGCATTATAAGGATAAAGCAAGTTTTACAATACAGTAAAAGTAGAATAAGGGAAAGGAAAATTGCGCATTTTCTCCTTGGACATCAAATCAATACTTTAACAGAAACTTGCAGTGGCGGTCGGCAAACCACCCAACATAAGAAGGTTTTCGTGTTTTTATACTTGTTGCGCTATAGTTGAGTCACGCTGCCGCCAATTACAAATTACATAAGGCAAAAACTAAAATATAGCGGAAAAACATTTGTGAAAGTACAATAGGAGCAAACAATTGCACAAGCACAGTCTAATGTCCGATTATGTCATTGTGCCAAAGACGGGATTGTGACGACAAATGCCTGGGCCGTATTCCTCGTAGGCCGCCTTTGTGTGACACACCTGATAGAACTCGGGCTGTAAATAGTAACCAGAGCAACACGTTATTCATGGTATTCAGCTGAAAATGTTCAGCTGTATTAACACACCGTTGAAGCCAACATGCTGCCGCCGAACCAAACCGCGTATCGTTGCATATGATGTGTAATGACTTGAACATCGATTGGTTTTGGCTAAGAATATGATAGAGGGATTATATTTAAATGCAATTCATTTATTTATTCATATTGAATGCCTACAATTACCTTTATACGTCCCTCCGATAAATTCTCGCTGATTCGCAGACGCGTGTCAACCGACCGCTTAATGTCGCGTTGCAAGCGACGCCCAAAGTCTTTAAACATGGTCGACCCACCACTCAGCACAATATTGTTGTACAGTGGTCGTCGTACGTCGATAGGACAATTCTGTATGACATTGTCCACTATTTCCGACAGTGGAATGGTAAAATCGGGATTTGAGAATTCGGGATGGAAGAAAATCTCAGGTCCTGCAGAAATGTATCAAAGGAAATGTTAATTTAACAATTTTCAACTGGATTCAGGTGGAATGTGGAATGTGGTGGATACACACCCAGGAAACGCTCATAGCCAACATCCACGCTAAACGGCTGTTTAGTTACTGCGTTAGTGCCCGTGTAGTTGCGTATCCATTTGCCCGGCTCCGTATCGTATTTGGAAAATTCTTTGGCGATGTCTGGACAAATGTAGCAGTGCTTCTCTTTAATTGCTTTGGCAGTTTCTAGACTTTGCTCCGGCGGAATGCCAACTTCGCGTTCACGCAGCAAACTCTGAATAAACGAGGTTATATTCCGGCCAGCGATTGGAATATGTTTGATGCACGAACCGATAACGTAGCCCTCGGCCTAGAAGTCAGAACAAAGTAGCATCGAGTAAGCGAACACATAGTTTGATTTGGAGTGGGTTGCGGTTGGAATACATGTCCGCATAAGCAGACATAAAGCTCAGAATTCAGATATCTAACAATAGTTGGATTGAGCGCTATTACATAGAAACACCACAACTCATCCACTTTCGTATAAAACTTCGTATGGTATGTAAGTTAATACTGCTCTCTGCAATTATTTGTTATATCTAACACTTGAGTAGCCAGATAAGATAAACGCCTTTCCACATAGTGTTGCCTTGGCTTACTAAGCTATGTGCGTGCTAGTTCTTTTCTTCTTTTTCGTGTTTTGAACGTACCACTGGAATAACGTGAGTTACACCATCACCGCTGTCCACAACAATGCCAGTCAACGTGCGTTCTTCTACTGGTCTAGAAGCCCAACTGGCGGCCAACGCCAACACAGCCTGCAAATGTACAAAAACACATTTTTCTCATATTCATTTCACATTCTGCGAAACTCAATGCTATCTGACGCACCTGCACCGCAATGTAAAGACCAGGAACATTGAAAGTCTCAAACATAATTTCCGCAGTGTACTCTCGGTTCTCCGGCGTGTTCAGCGGTGGCTCGGTGAGCAGAAAGTGATGATCCTCTGGCTCGGCGCGCAGATATTTAAAAATGCACTGCTCCAAAAAGCGCTCCATTAAATCCCAGTCTTCCACAAGGCCATGACGGACAGGGTACTGCAGTAAGCAAAAACACAGACGGGTATTAACTCAGCACAACTGTGCCTGCTGCTGGCAGTTCAATATTGTTATCTTGAATTGTGATTAGTCATCACTAATTCTGCGACCAGTTATTCACTTTTACATTGGTTGTTTTTTGTTGCAACTCACCTTGACTGAGTAGCCCGTGGCGTCGAAGGCCTCGTCGCCAATGTAAAAATCCAAATCTTCCACACCTTTTGTGATGCGCCGTGTGTTGGTGTCGCCCACCCTCGCCGTCTCCTTGATAGCAATAGCCGAAGGTATTATGAACTGCGGCTCCTTATTGCCAGCAAAGCCCAGCTTCGTGTAGCTGTGTACGTGTGCACAAAAAGTTAGAATGGCACATTTTCAGTTATACGAAAAGAAAAAAGTCGCATTCTATTCTCAACGGAACAGCGTGCGGAGCCCCCAGTGGGGCGCTGCGTCTAAGCAATACAGGCGAACGTACGAACACACAAGCGACCTCCTTTTCGCACACTCGTTCACTCACCCGGTGCCCACATCGATCACACATGCCGGTAGTCGTCCTGCCATACTGCTGCTCGATTGTTTATCTTTCTTTACACCTTTCTGCAAGTTTTTACTCTGAATTTTCTTAATTATCTCATTAATTTAACAGTAAAAATGCCCTTTTTTAACCACACCTCGATGAATTGGATGTGTCACTTCTTCCTTCTTTTATCGAGAATAAAAACTTGACACTTTCAACGCTGCCACACTTTTTCGTTTCAGCGTTGCCGTATGCGCTTACCATACTGACAATAGCTCGGATGAGGATGTGAAGGAATTTTTTGGAGTATGTAATTTCAAATAAGTTTTCATAAACCACTATCTGCTTATAGAACTTTTTATTATAAAAAAAAATGAGATTTTAATACAGTTTGTAATTATTATATAACTACCAAAAAGTAATAAGTAACCAAATGTAACTATAGTTTCTAACGACTTCTTCACATTCCGTTTGAAAATGCAGTTCCAATCAGTTTTGAAGAACAAAATAGAAGAGCCGAAAAATAATTATTTAACTGTAATTCGATATTGATGAACATGTTATGCCCAAAAAACAATAATTTGTGCAATACATTTTGCATTGTTTTATGTCCCATTTATATTGTTACGAAATTCCACAGTTCGTTATCGACGGTTCGTTTTTGATTGTATTTGAAAATAAAACAACTTCAGTTATCCGGTGCAACGTAGTCAAAACTAACAATCGCTTTATTTACAAATTTGCACTTGTTCTACTTTACACTACTACTATTGCATGTTTCCCCATTGCTTGCTCAACCCCGACTCGACCCCTTGCGCTGCCACTGCTGCTTTTATACCAGCTTTCTTATCGCGCCGAAGTTTCTTGCACTTCTAATTGGAAAACGCTCGACTATTCTCGCACAGCCCATTTCGAGAACCATCCTTGCCATATCGGACTATACCAAGCGAATTTATAACAGTTTTGCTGTACTTCACAGTGCATGCCTAAAAGTATGCTTGGAAAACATTCCCGTACAGGGCGGCACAGAATTTCTCATCGTATCACTGCCCATCACTTAGACTTGTTCGTCCCGAACAAGTACCGAGGCTCCGCCGGAGTAAGACGCCAGGCGCTCCAAATGGACTACTTTCAGCCTGGCGTTTCCGTTGCCGCAGCGTTGCACCCTGTACACCACGTCATTAATCCTGGTCACGACCTTGTACGGTCCTTCCCATGACGTTTGAAGCTGTGGAGACAAACCTTTCCTCCGCTGCGGGTTGTAAAGCATTACCAAATTGCCTTCTTGGAACCCCTCTGGGTTAGCCCGTAGACCATAGCTCGCTGTCAACCTGCTTTCAACTGGTTGAGTGCGGCTCCGCGATCTTCTCCTCGGCCCTTTCGCAGCCGAACACCGATTACAGCCTCTGATCCACTCAGCGACAGACTCCTGGCATCCTACCCAATAGAACCGCCTTCTTATCTCGGCGACAGTTTTTGCGATGCCTAGGTGCCCTCCACTGGAGTCGTTATGGTTTTCCTCGATGACATCGTCGATCCGGCCTCTCGGGACCACTATTAGGGATTTTCTGGTCCTGCCATCCCTGCTCTCCCACTCGCGGTATAGGCAGCCATCCTGCAGACGTAGACTTTGCCACTGTGCCCAGTAAGCCTTCGTGGTCGGGCTCTCATCAGCCATCTCCTGCCAGGCCGGCCGTAATCTCTGCGCTTTGCCTTCGATGATCTTCGCGAGATCGGTATCCTTGCGCTGGTCCTTCAGTAGCCTTTCCGCAAGCCAATCTTTCTCTTGCAGAACTCTTACCGACCGAACATCCACAATCTGTCCCTCGTTTTCGGCCTGCGAATTATGCCTGCGTTCGGTCTCGCACGAATGATGTGGCAGAGCGTCATCCCTTTTTGGCGACGTCTTTTGTCCGGAACGCTTTTCCCGCAGATGGCAGTCTCGTGATATGTGGCCTTGCTTGCCACATCGCCAGCAACTGACTCGAGATGATACTGCCCGCAGCCCCGCTGGTGCATCCGAGCTCACTGTCTGGCTTTGCGTGACACGTCCAGATTGGACTCCATGCATTTCCGCAGATGAATGTCGAAAACTTCCCCTCCAGGCCGCCTCATACGTCAATGCGCTTGTCACCGTCTCACGGAATGTCGGCTTGCCCATCATCAATGCACTGCGTCGTGTCTCCGGGTCATGAAGACCTTCAATAAACGCCTCAATCTTCATCCTCTCGAGATAATCAGCGCCGAATTTTGGGTAGCACAACTGTACGAGCCGCTCAATGTCTGCTGCATACGTCTGCAGCGCCTCGTCTGCTCTTTGCCAGCGGTTCTTCAGCTCGCAATAATACAGCATTTTGTTGTGCTCGTCACTGTATCTGGCTGCCAGCGCCCTTATGACGGTTTCGTAATCACCTCTCAAACCTTCCGGAACAGTTTTTATTACCTCAGCCGCCGGACCTCTTAGAGCCAGTATCAGTCTCCGACCTTTCCTAACATCGGTCCACTGACTCTCCAAAGCAGCCATATCGAATTGTAGTTTGAATGTGTCGAACGACGTAGTACCATCATAAGTAGGCACTGCTATGGCAAAACTTTCCTCAACCGACTGCACTCTTGCTCGCAGCTGTACCTCTCTAAGCCGCTCCTCGATTTTCCTGTTTACCGAATCCTCCAGACTGTCAACTCGTTTGTCTAAATGTTCTACTCGCGTCTCCAGGTGCTCAACTTTCACATTAATCCTGTCTGAAATCTCTTCCACTTTCTGCTCCAAGCGCTCAGAATTTTCCTGAAGCTTGCTGGACAACTCCCGATTCGCATTTTCAAATTTTTCCGCATTTTCCTGGAGTTTTGTTTCCATTCGCTCTGCTATTTGCGCTGAAAGTTCCTGATTCGTGGTTTCCAGTTTCGCTGCCATTTGCGCCGAAAGTTCCTGATTCGCGGTTTCCAGTTTCGTTGCCATCTGCGCCGACATTTCACGATTTTCACGATTGGAAGTCTCGAACATGCCTTTTATTGCACTCATTAGCTGGCTCATGTCTAATGCTTGTAGTGGTCCAGCCGGTGCAGCCGTACTTTGCATCGACGCAGCACCAGCAGGCGATTCCTCCACCTTGGCCGACGCCTCTTGTTCCTGCGTTCCGAACTCGTGTGCAGCCCAATCAATGCCTCTTGATTCACACGCCTCTCGCAAACGCAGCTGCAACTCCACCTTACCGCCAGCAGTCGGCAAATTCCAGGCAGCCAGCTCCTTCTTCAGCTGGTCAACCTTCAGCAGCTCCAGTTTAACCATGTTTCCGTTTTTATAATTTTATTTTACTTTCAGTAATACAATCCCCAATTTCTGACACCAAATGTTACGAAATTCCACAGTTCGTTATCGACGGTTCGTTTTTGATTGTATTTGAAAATAAAACAACTTCAGTTATCCGGTGCAACGTAGTCAAAACTAACAATCGCTTTATTTACAAATTTGCACTTGTTCTACTTTACACTACTACTATTGCATGTTTCCCCATTGCTTGCTCAACCCCGACTCGACCCCTTGCGATGATATTTAACGATGATATTTATTGCCCATTATTTCATTGGTACATAAGTAAGACTAAATCTAGTTAACATTAAGTACATTAATGATTTCCTAGCACATAAAATATTTATCTAGGAGTGTTTACATTCAAGTAGTGAAATATCACATTATGTTTGTTTATTTGAGATCTGTTACATTGTAGTATTTCCCTAAAAAGGGCATGTAAAAAAGGGAATCACATTTTCATTTTGTTTATATTAGCTTATTCTAACTTAAACTAAGTAACACTATATACACTATACACTTTGTACACATGGAGGAGTACACATCAGAATTGATGAGTACAGTAAATTGGATCATTGATATTAAATGTGCGGAATCGCCTGTGGTAGAACAAAAGCTTTTCCTGTCGGAAGACCTGATTGTTTCTTAACAAAATTCGCAGATGGATAGGTGATAGGAATTTATCTTGAAATGGGAAAGGTATATTTGGTTCCTTTAGTAGGTATTTTTTGACTAGATTATTGTCCAGTCTTCCTAAATTATCTAGGAATCTTACCGCTGCCTTTATTAAGTGACAGTCGATTCTTTCCGTTTTGCATTTTTTATAAAGTCTGTAGTTTGATATGCATTTGTATGTGCCATTGACCCAAGTTGTTGTGGTGCCGGAGCAGATGCGTAAAATCTTTCGTTCAAACGTGCGTAACCTTTCCATTTGGTGCGAAGATATATCAAACCATATGGGGAAGGCATACGTAAGAATTGGCCTAATGAGTTGTTTGTAGCAATTTAGTTTAATGCTCATTTTCAGGCTCTTAGCTCTCCTCAGTATCCCATAATAAGCATGGAAACAATTTTTGGCTTTAGAGAGAATGTAGTCCATGTGCCGGTAGAACTTGAAAGATTTGTGCAAAACGACACCTAAGTATTTAATTTGTTCCTTGTTGGCTATTCTAGATTGGTTGAACATAATGTTCGGAGAGAATTTTCTGGCATTGGGGTATAGGTACTTTTTAACTCCTGTAAATAAGACGCATTCGCTTTTGGCAGTGTTCAGTTTTAGTTTCCACTTCTCAAAGTAAGGGGATAGCTCGGAGAGGTATTGATTAATCTCTTTGTTCATTATTGAAATTCTAGGTTTGGATCCAAGAATAAGAATGTCGTCAGCGTATATGATAATTTGTTTATTGGATTCGGGTTCTGGGTTCTGTATGTCAGCTAGGTAGATGTTATATAGGATAGGGCCAAGAATGGATCCTTGGGGGACACCTGCCGCAATTGGTTTTATTATGGAATTTTCGTCCTTGTGGGTTACATAGAATGAGCGATCTGTTAAGTAGTTTAGGAGAAATCTACAGATGTGCTTGTCAAACTGGAAAGTGTTGTACATTTTGTATATAATTCCTTCAATCCAAACTGTATCAAAAGCTTTTTCAAGATCTAATGCCACTGCAATGGTGGCTTGGCGTTTGTTTAAGTTAGTGGTAATGAAGTCAGAAAGCACGGTTAGGGCGTGGTTGGTAGAGTGAAGAGTTTTAAAACCAAATTGATTGTCTTTTAAGATCTTACTTTCCACGATATGCGTTTTAAGTTTTCCCAGAAGAATCCTCTCAAATAATTTACTAATATTAGATAACAGGGAAATTGGTCTGTAGTTATTGGCTAAATTCGGATCTGACTTTGGTTTTAAGACTGGGATAATTTTGGCACATTTCCATGATTCAGGAAAATAGCCAATGTTGTAGGACTGATTGAATAGAATTGCAAGGAAGTCGCAAAAGAAAGCAGAAGTTTTTCTTAGTAGAAAGTTCGGGATCCTATCGTCGCCATAACTTTTTTTATTGTTAGTGAAATAGATACCGAAGGCAATATCTTCTGACGTGGTGAGATGTGCGTAATTTTCTACGATGTCGGGAGCATGGTTTGTCAACTTATCAGATTCGCCGTCCGCAGTGATTTCATTATCAAAGGAAATGATTGGGACGTTGTTTCTTAAAACGGATATTGAGCTACGGACTAGATTATCATGAGGCTGGTTGGGCATATCTTGATCTCTTAAATGAACTTTCTCAAAACGATCAGCCAATACATTTATTTTGTGAAAATTTTCAGTGTGAGTGTTCCCATTGTCATCCACGATGGTGGGCAATTCGATTTTGCTGTTTGTTCCACTTAGGTTTTTGATTTTCCTATAGGTCTGATTATTCATTCTAATCTTTTTGAAGAAGTTGTCCCAGTATTTTTCTTCGTGTAGCTGAATTAGCTCCTGGACGATTTTTTCAATGTTGCGTATAATTGCTTTTAAGGTGTTTTTCCGGTCCGGATCAACGCATCTATATGCCGCTCTACGTAGCCTCTTTTTTTCCTGGATATAATGCAAGATATTTTGTGGGAGGTTAATTTGACCTTTTCTTTGAATTTTTACTTTGGGTACAGCAGCTTCGATAGCAGTTTGGAAAGATTGATTTATATAGGAAATACAGTTATCTATTTCAGTTATAGATGCTACTCTATTGTTGGGTAAGACATGGCTATTAAGGTTTTCATATAGTACGCTGTTGAACAACTTTATATTAATTTTATTCCAATCTAGAGTTGTTTCCGGTGACTTTCGTAGAAAATCACTGGTTACTATTAGAAGTTCAACTGCGTCATGATCGGAGTCAAAGTCAAAAGTTCTTAGGGTATTCAGGAAGTCTGTGTGGTAGTTAGTACAAATTGGTAAGGAGGTGATGAAAAGGTCTAAATATGAATTGTTCCTCGTTGGATTTTTAGTTGGATTGATTTGCATGGAGGGGGTTTTTAAAAGCCATTCAGATAAAATATTCCCATTTTTATTGCAGACCGTGTCTCCCCAATTGCGGTGTCTAGCGTTAAAATCTCCACCCAGGACTATTTGCTCTGTATTAGAGGAGCTGATTAAGGTGTTTAAATCAGATTCTGTAAGGGTGTTAGAAGGTTTGTTATAAGCTGAGATGAATGCTATTGTTGTGTTGTTGCTGAGATTAATTGTGATGGTGGTATTTTCAATTACACAAGTGTTGCATGTGACTTTCTGATAAACGAAGGAGTCTTTGATACAGATTGCTGTACCACCACCTCTGCCAGAGGTACGATCATCCCTTATGAGTTCATAATTAGTGAACGACAGCTTGTGTCTGTGATTCAATTTATGCTCTGCAATTAAAACAATGTCTGGCTTATGATGTTTCAAAAACAGGTTGAAGGAGTGTCTCTTTCTCTTACTAACCAGTGAACAAACATTTATGAAGAAACATTTTAAATTCTTAGGTGTCAATGCGAAGGTCTATGAAAAGTTTAAATAGTGCCTTGGATTTGTCTTCGTCGTTGACGAGAGCGTTATAGTATGTGGAGAATTCCTTTACTTTATTAAGGCAAGTAAAGAAATCTCGCCCTAGCAACCTCTCGCAATCATTGCTGATCATGTTGAATGTTGAGTCTGTGCTTTGGGTGGTTCTAGCTTTGGGATAGTTTGTAGTATTAGCTTGAGTATTTGCTTTCAAGGCCTCAGAATAAGACTTGTTTGTCCTGGTTGTAGGGATATAAGCCAAAGGCGGAGGGGGTGGAGGTAGTGATGGCTTTTTTTGTTGGTTAAACTTACTTATTAGCTCTAATCTCTTGGGGCATATTTTGGCATTAGCCGTATGACCCTCTAAGTTGCAGTTGACACATTTTACTGGGAGACCTAACCGCTTGTTTAATTTCCCAGTAAGAGGATCAACGACCGCAATTTCCTCAGTATTTAGCTCCTTTGGAGGCACTTTGCATTCTTTGGGACCGTGAGAGTCTAAACATTTCACGCATCTGTAAGGCATGTTGCAATTACTGGCAACGTGTCCAAACCTTTGGCAATTTTTGCACTGTATAGGGAAATTTGACTTATAATCCGCAAACTCAATTTTGCAATTGAGGATGTAATTTATTTTCCTAAATTCAGCAATATCCGACTCTTTGGATAGCTGTATGAGGAACTTATTACCGATTTTTTTAATTTTAAGTACATTTACATTTAGTTTTAAATCATTGATATAGTTAATAACTTCCTCTTCCTCATATGAGGATGGAAGTTTCTTGATGAGCAGAGTGTATGGCTTTTCCTCTTGGGGAGTGAAAGTGTAAAATTTAATAGAGTTGTTTATCAGAAAATTCTTAGTTTTAGTGTAGTCCTCCAAAGTGTAGGTGCTAATGTGAACTACATTTTTATTGATTTGCTTACCAGCAAAGTTTTTATGTTTTAAAAAGATACCTAACTTAAAGTTAAGCATTTTTTGGTCTACATTGTAGCATACTAAGATAGGTGGCGGCTTACTAGCTTCCTTCTTCGGGTTAGGGGTCTTCAATTTCGTTGCTGGCTTAACGGGCATTTTCGGTATTCGTCCTGCATCACTCGGTAGTGCCGGGAATTGGTCCATAGCAGCGTCGTTGTTAGTTAACATTTGGTTGTTGTTTTGCAAAATTTCTCGTTCTTGTTTGAGTAGTTTTATTTCCGCCTTCAGCGAGCTCATTTCCTTTGTGAGCTCTTTAATTTTGTCAATGAGTTTCGAGGTTTTGGTACTCGAACCATCGGAGGAGACGTCTTGTCTCTTACGTTTCTTTTTCACCTTTGCAGTGCCTTTGGTCTCGCAGTCACTTTCTAAGCTGAGGTCTTCATAGATGTTCATCGGATTGCTGTCATCCTTGAAACTCATTTTATTCTTTAGCCTTGAGCAGGCGCTTTGGTCCACAGACGGCAAAAGTTTGATGTTACTTATTTTTATTGTTTCTTTTTTTTCAAAATTGGTAGCACGATCTTACGCAATCGCGCACGACCGAGTTTAAATAGCGAAAAGTCTTTTCTCAATCAATGACACTTCAATCAAAAAACGAACCGTCTCAATCGCGAATCACTGAATCACTGTCTCGACCCCTTGCGCTGCCACTGCTGCTTTTATACCAGCTTTCTTATCGCGCCGAAGTTTCTTGCACTTCTAATTGGAAAACGCTCGACTATTCTCGCACAGCCCATTTCGAGAACCATCCTTGCCATATCGGACTATACCAAGCGAATTTATAACAGTTTTGCTGTACTTCACAGTGCATGCCTAAAAGTATGCTTGGAAAACATTCCCGTACAGGGCGGCACAGAATTTCTCATCGTATCAATATTTTCACGTAGCAAGTTTCAAGGAAAAAAGATGTCAAATCATTAGTGGTCTTTCAACATGAATTTATTAAAATCTGTGGCATTTTGACAAAACAACCTAAGTCTATATTTCCAAATTTTTCAGGAGAGGGAAAATCAGTATAAGGTGCATAGCAAATCTCATACGAAACTCGAGAAAACTTGAAATGACATACGTCGTACCTCTATAACTAAGTGTCATAGAAGCAAACCAATTATACCAAAAGAAACGTCTTGAGATTGAATCTTCATGATTGAACAAAGGAAATTTGCGCTATCTTGAAATAAGTTGTTCTGTAAAAATGCCACAGAAATATACTTTTAGTTTGAATAAAGTTTTTATATATTCCTCGTATGGCAGCACTCCTCTTTCAGACTATCAACATTAAATTTGTCCAGCAACATGTTGATAAGACCTCTTTGACAATTCATTTTGTTGCAGCTGATGACTCTTTCGTGGTTTCGTGACAGACGCAGTTTGAGAAAATTTACCAAGAAAGTGAAAAATACTAATAATTTCATACAAATTACGGTGCCTGCCGTTATAATAAACGCTACGAGGACGGTAGAAGATGCAGCACAGACCGATGTTTAATTAAATTTACGAAATTGGAAATCTAGACAGGCGCTGTAGCTGTCGACGTTGGTACGAAACGAACACCATTGTTGGAGAAGAGCGAAGGGTAGAAAGTGCAGTATAAAAGGAAAGAGGAAGTGGCTGACCATAACTAAATTTCAACAAAGAACAGTAAATAGTGCCACGAAAATAATTGCAAAAGATTTGATTTCAACAAAATCTTAAGCGTAGCAAACAACCTTCTGTGTTGGAGGCCAAGAAGTCCAACAGCGCCAGAAAGAACAAAATATATACAGCGGGTGAAGGGCTGCTTCGCTGCTCCGCCCCACTAAATATAGAAGTTTTCCATTTGACTAAAAAACTACGAACGCAATCACCGTGTCCGCCTACGAGAGCATGGATTTGCAGCATATGGAAAACGGCATTAACGGCAGCGGTGGCCACGGTGGTGGCGTCGCTGGCGGTGGTGGCGGCTTGAGTGAAATTGATTTTCAACGACTGGCGCAAACTATCGCGACAAGTATACAAAAAATTCTGCAAAATGGTGAGTAGGCTTAGCGGCAAAATTGTGGAGTTGATATTTATGTGCGTTCCTCATTTCAGTGTCCACTATGCAGCGTATGGTGAACCAATTCAACACGCCACAAGATTCACCCGATTTGAAAAAACAGCTGTAAGTGCTACTGCGACTTTGAGTTATGCGCCTCTTGACTCACTCTGTCTCTCTTCCGTTTGTATCTGTTTTGGGTGCATCGCGCAACAGACACCAGATTATGACTTATACACATCAGCTGGTTTCGGACACCAACAATCAGCTGAAGGAGGTGGACAAATGCAAGGAACGTCATTTGAAAATACAGCGCGATCGTCTGGTGGACGAGTTCACTTCTGCATTGACAGCGTTCCAGGTAACCCACATTGCCGCGCGTATCCCTAGTCTGGTCGTAATCAAACCAAATAAATGCGCAAAAGCAAACTGCTTATTGTGTATTTTGTTTAACTGTGTTTCTACCTACAAACCGCCCCCAGTGATTACTCATCATCATCATTTTGTGGCGAAAGTAATCCCTGTCAACCATATCACAGATTAGCAAACGCTTTGTTTTGTTATCGCACAAAAATCCAATTTTAATCATAGTAGCTGTAATAATTTTGCAGTACATAACATCATGTTCGGGCGTTTTAGAACGACACACGAAAAGTTAAAAAAGTAATGTGTAATGCCGATTCTATGTATTTGAATGGAATGAACAATTGCTCCTATTAATTGAGAAAATATTTATTCAACCCATACAAGTGTAGTGGTTGATTATCTGCATATAAGTTTGCATTTAATTACTGACCATGACACATTGTCGTCTCAGTATTTCAGTCAAGTTCTCATTGGCACTTAATATTTGTTAATAAATAATTCATTAAGTTATTAGTAATTAAATTCATGACAATTATAATGTTTAATATTTTAGGCTGTTCAGCGGAAAACCGTCGATATTGAAAAGAACGCGGTGCGGCAGGCGCGGGCCAACAGCTATAACATCAGCAAACCTCCCGGCAGTCAGAACAGCAACAGTGGCAACAATAGCAACAATGGCTCCTTCTTTGAGGACAATTTCTTCAATCGCAAATCGAATCAATCTCAACAACAGACGCAAGTGCAAGAGGAAATCGATCTGCAAGCATTGGAGGAGCAAGAACGTGCCATACGTGAGCTTGAGGTAAACAACCGTTATTATTTGAGTTGTTGATCAACAACAACAAAACCACTTACGTTCCAGTTATGAATTGAGTCTAATTTTTGTTGTTGTTTAAATCGTACTTGATTTATCAATGATACAGTTTATATTTATTATTGATATATTTTTTACTACTAAATTGTATTTAGTTATATTTAATTACATTTTTAATTAATTTCACTGATTTATTTAATTTTTCTTTTTGAATCGCTGACACTTTTCTATTTAATAATATTTGAATGAGATTATGTTTTGTTAAGATTTAATTTATTTGATGTGTCGAGAACTTAATTAAAATTTTCATTGTCATTAAAATTCAACACAAACATGTTTTTCTTATGTTTTAAATTTTTTCCGTATACTCTGTTCTATTAAGTATTATTTTCGTATTTTTTTTATAGGCCCCTTGACGCATTTAGTTTAATTAAATGAGTTATTTGATTATCTTAATTAATTATCTTAATTCCTTAATTTGTCTTTAATTGAGTTTCATTAAATCAATGTTTGTTTATTGAAATTTTTTTTAATTCTTAGGAAAACATTGTCGGCGTAAATGAAATATACAAAAAACTGGGTGCAATGGTCTACGAACAGGGTTTGACAGTTGACTCGATTGAATCTTCAGTAGAACAGACCAGCGTATTTGTGTCACAAGGTGCGGACAATCTGCGTAAAGCCAGCTCGTATAAGGTGCGTCATGATCTTTTCTCATTATAATTCCATCAATAATAATTTCATTTCAGAATAAAATTCGCAAGAAGAAACTGATATTAGCTGGTATTCTCGCTGTTGTGTTGTTCATTGTAGTTCTAATTCTCGTGATGCATTTCAAGAATTAATCGCATAAGTCACATGATGTTCTGCAATTCGAAAAAAGTTTCAAGAAATGAACACGAAAAGAAGCAACATGATGAAAATAAAATTCCATTTGTTCAGGTGATAATGCAAGTAAACACTTCTTAAGATCGAACCTACCATAAACCGCAAAATTATAAACGATAAACGTGAATGAAAAATATAAACTCAATTCAATAAAATCAATTGGAATGCGAAAACGTCCTACAACATGTGTACATTTTTCGGCATTACTCAGTGAGCAATGGAGGCCTACAAGTGGGCTTTAAAGTGAAACAAATTTAATGTAAACCAAATAGCAAAAGCAAATGCGATGAAATGAATTGAAAATGTCTCTGTATATTCTGCATTCATTTAAAAAGTACTAAATTATTATATTCTGTGGCGGTAGTTATTATATTTTTATGTATTACTTATCTTAATATATTTATACACCAATGCATATAGCCTTATGTAGCTGACACTTATTTCTATGTAATCAAAACGAACTTTAAAAGACCCAAAGCTGCATCGACGTGTGTGGCGAAAGATTTTGTTCATATTCCTCATAATTAAACTCATTGAATACAATTCCCAATGTATGCTTCTCATTATTCCTAATGTATATGATTGGCTAACGCTTTACACGTCTTGTTTGTGCTTTGGTTTTTTAGCTTGGCAAACTAACGAATCGATATTGTGTGAGCAGAAAACGTAGTACTACAATGTATACAAGCACGGAAAGCGCTGACGATCATGATGATTGTGAAACATTTTATCAGCACTAACTGCAAAATTAACACAAAATTCAACTGAATTAAAAATACAACTACGAAATAGTTGAAAATAAAAGATGTAACATTAAAACAACTGAATTTAAATTCAACAAGGCATTTTGTTATTTTGTTTAAAAAGGAAAAATCTTTGTGTTAAGGCATAAGATTGGCTAACATGATTATGGGCCAACGTTCAGCGATGGTTCCTAAATTATAACAAATTATATAAACTCGACTTTTCGAATTTTTTTCTGTCTGTTTCCTCTTTTTAAGTCTGATTGCATTGCTTACCACTTCCTAAAATGAGTCTGCAGCATCATTGTTAATTGCACGCCAACAGTAATTCATCAACAGTAATAACTCAACGAATTCATTTGGTTCAGCGTCTGCATCATTTCACTTGCGCTAATGCGCACTTCAGCTGCTTAACGTACAATCCTTTTCCACTTGAATCAATGAAAAATTTTTCAGTGAATAAAAAGAGCAAAATGTAAATACAAACTGAAAATTCCAGCGCGTGTGTGGTGCACACTGCCAGCACACATTGGGGAATGATCGAGCACTGATACGCGTGATCATCACCATTAATGCCACAAACTCACTTGACGCCCTTGCCGTTTTTTAAGCTGGTTCCTCGATTGGTTGGCTGACTGGTTGCTTGAGGTGTGTCAAGTGTTTGTTCCCTTTTTCCGTTCGGTACGACAGCAACGCCAACCACATCGAACAGTTTAGGATCACTTTAGCATCTTATTTAACTGGAATTTTAAGCAAAATCACGTTTCCTTCAGCATGCTCAGCCTCAACGCTGGGGTTCTCCCTAACAGTATGCAGACGTACGGTAACAGTTATGGTCACGGCTCCGGTCGCCGTTCGATAGCTGAAAATGCACACGTAATGATGGCATTGAATTACTTGGAAATTTGTGCCAATTCATGGACATTGATAGCATACGCAGCGATCAGCATCAGCCCCAAAAGCGTTGATTGTCATCGTGCCATCAACACAACCAACAGACAGCATCAGCCAGCTCGAACACTTTAATGCATTCTGTAGATCATTCAGTCGTTCGTTCATTCATTCACTCGTCTGCAGTCATTTGTGGACTTAAATGCACTTGTTGGCATCAAGTGGATTCTGAACATCAGCTCATTTCCTCTGGGGGCCACGTTCACATGACATGCAGTACGGTAAAAAACAAATAAAGTTGCCAACACAATAGTAAAAGCCATTGCAATATTATCGATTATAGTACACTTTTGATGTCGGTATTGGATATGAGTTTACTAAATTGAGTTGCAAGTCAGAGGCTCATAATTTCAAATCACAAATAAATCAACATCGGTTTTAAACAGATAATTAGGTAATGCAAAATTTAGACAGTGAAGTCAATGTTTATAAAAGCTCACAGCCCCATAGTAAATGAATTGATTGCGGGAAACTAGGCTTAGGTTCTTCGTAGGAGTCTAATAACGATTCTATTTACTATGTACATATATCTAAAAAACTTAGTCTTGAAAATTTTTATTTGATTTATTGTACAAATTCAATACATTTTTAGAAGATTTATGTAGACATTTTTTCACATTTACATATATAACTACGTAAGTGATCCAGAAACAAAAAAAAAACATAGCTGCTATGTAGTAAAAATATTAGCAAATTTTTCATGAGGTCGTAAATTTGAGTGAATTTATACGGGTTTCACTGTACTTGTTTCTCGAGGACATTTTCTGTTGAGTCATTTCTCGTTATTGTGCGTTTCGCTTGCGTTGCGCTACATTCAGTGCTGGTTATGACGTACGACGTTGGTGCTGATTTGGGAATGTGGTAGTTGGAGTTTTTGCTGCTGACGCTGAACCACTTTTATGCTAACAAATCTGTTAGATTGAAAATATTGAAGTGTTTATCTACTGATCGTATTTTGACACTCGCCTTTCTCCACGGACTGTTGCCTGAAACAACGATGCTAATTACTTTTGATTGTTTCGTGCGGTTGCGTTGATTATGCGGTGCATGGCCCACTGTCGTCATAGACAATTAGACGCCTGTCTGAATAAACGCGATGCAATTAATGAGTGAATTCATTGTAATTAGATTTGTTCAATGAATAGTTAGTAGATACCTACAGAAATTGATATTTATTTTGTTTTTAGTTTGTATTGTATTTATTTGTCTTGTAAAAATTTAAAAAATGTGGTTTTTAATGAGTAAAAACTACAAAATATTGAAAGGCACTCAATATAACTGATTTTGCATTAACTTAATTTATATATAAATTTTAAATATAGACTAAAATATGAAACGGACGAACTGTGAAGGCCATGAAGGGGGCACAATAGATCTTTTAGGTCGCGGTGCACATTCCCCGGCAATAATAATAATAATAAAATATGAAACATTATTTATTTATTTAGCTGGTCATAACAACCTGTCACTGCGTTTCGACCTGGTTCAATGCACCTTTTCTATTCGGCCCTAACGGCGTCGGCTACTTCTACTTGGTCCTTCCACGGAGACATAGTTTTCACCTCGCCGTCGTACACTGACTTCCACATAGAATACTTTTCCGTTTTTCTTATAAAAGACATGACCGAAGCAGCATAGCCGCTGGATGTTGATTCGATATCCTAGAAGTACATCCATGTCAATGAACAGCTCGTACAGCTCGTGGTGCAATTCCGTGGATACGAATTATGGAATTGAGATAAATTTCAAAGTCTTACTAAAGTTGCAAAAACTATGAAGTCAATGTGAAGTAACCAATATTTGAAACTACTACAGATTTTCTGATCTACATATGTTTTGTTAACCCTTTCGTTAGTTTTAGGGGTAGATTTAGAAAAATAATTTAAAAAAATTAATTCTTTAACCCGGTCCCGGTTCGCCCACGGTCCCCAAGAGCGACATTGTATTTTTCTTTGTATTGTACACAGTAAAACTATTGCCACATTTTTTTCATGTACTTTACAGATTTCATTAGTTCCAGAAAAATCTTATTTCGACGACTAGTTTACTCAGAATAACTGATAATTGCACATTACTGTCTTATAGCCTCGGAAATCCATTGCACACCGTGTGCAATCGGTCTCGAATGGGTTAATATCCATAAAATGCCTTTTAATTTGTATGTAGTTTTAAAGTCGATCCTAATATTTGGGGGGCGCGGTTTCAACCCCAAAACCCCCTCCTGAATCCGCCACTGGTTAGTTTGTTGCCATATGGCAACATGGTACTTTGTGGACGTCTAAACCCTCTATGGTTTCACGAACCCATTTTATATTTATGGTCCTTACGATAGTTTGAAACGTTAGGTATAATATCATACAAAAATAATAAACTGCATATTTAAGTTTGAAAAATATAAGTATACAAGTTTTTTTATTGTTATAGCTGTACATGGAAGAAGCAGAAAAAATAAGACTTTTTATTTAAACTCAGATACATTTTCTAATTATTTTGGCTGAAGTAAATGAAGTAAATGACTTCAATTTAATAATTTTTATGTTTAAGTAATTTTTACAGCCAGAACACTATGGTTGCTGTCATGTGGGAACACTCAAAAAAACAGGGCTGGGTAACAAAAATTAAAAAAATTATGCAATGTTTTTGTTGTAACCGCACAAAAGACTAAATCAATGAATTTCAAATGTTAACTTTTCCCAGTAAAAAACTGTAGCGAAAGGGTTAAAAGAACTTCTGTTAGGGTTATTTTAGTGCTGTTATATGTATTTCGTTACAAGGACATGCAGCCACACTTAGTGAAAACTTGTTAATAATTAAGTTCGTTGAAACTGTTTTCAAATACGATTCGCAAACCTTCTCAACATATGAATTTTAGGTTCGGGTATAGAAATCCGTCTGGCTTTAACTAATTTGAATTTAAAAGGTGCATTCGACAAGTATTGTATATAAAAACAATTTTACTACAACAACTACCGAATTGATAAGAATACCAAAATAAATTTTTGTATTTTCGAAAAAATTCAAACTTTAGAAAGCATTTGTTCACACCCTAAGATTCTAACAAAGAAAGGCAATTATCTTCTGAAATTGAAAGACTAAAATTGAAAAAATTAAATAAAGTTGGAAAGCTGAAAGTCAATCCAAGCTTAGCAAAGAAACTCAAAACATAGAGAATTTCACAAATGCGCAACGCTGCTTGGAAATGCCAAATGCAAAGTCTGGTAAAGTCAAAACATGCGTTTGGCATTTTTCAACACAGTCTTTCAGTCAATAAGATTTGCCTGCGCTAAATGACTTTACAAATAGGATTCGATTAGTCCTACAGGCGGCTGTCCCATCTCCTGCTTAGCCTATGCAAACAATGAGCATTGAGGAAGGAAGCAGTGTCTGCACACATTACGTTACGTTGTGTTGTGTTGGGCTGACATACATACACACAGCAGTGGCATGCAGAGAGCTACGTTAATTGCGTTGACCCTGTCAACACGCTCTTTCGAGGTGTGCATTCATATTTTAATTTCTACCACCTTTTCTCCCAACAAAGAGCCTTTTACTTGCTGTTGGTAAACATTCATTTTCCTCTAGTTGCGTGATAGCAACAACGTGACTTCGGCTACTGAAGGTGGCATTATGATCCTTTAATGTGCTGACAAAGTATCGTTCTGGTCATGCCCAAGAAGATTAAATAAACCAGCTAACGAATACAATAGGCGACGTGAGTTAATCATGATGACTTGCTTATCGATGTGGGTGTCGCAATGATCCCACTGTGTCACAACTGTATCCAGCTGTTGACGATTTGAGCTGCTTGTGCTGCAGTTTACTTTGACTGTGGCCGTTGAGTGACAACTAACGAAAATCGATGGATTCATGGCGTGTGGTTGTTGAATTCTTTGTGCTTAGCTTTCGAATGGAAATTGAAAACATTTTCGTAATTAGTTCTCTAAAATGCAACAAATTGGGCAAGAGCAGTGCAATGCACACTGCTTTCGGGCTTGATGGCCAAAACGAAGTGAGAATTTCAAGGATATACGAGTAGGCATGTGGTTTGATTCGAATTTCCGAAAATCTCACTTTGTCAAAGAGAACAAACTTTTGGTTATATTGGAATATTTAAAGCCGTATGCAATGATTGATTAAAGATTTTAAGTTTTAGAACATCTGCAAGAATTTATATGCATATGTCAAGGCACAATGGTGTGAATATAATAATAATATAATAGAAAATAATAACTTAGCCTTTCCAGAGATATACAGATTGTCCAAATCAGATGATGATTTTCGACCATTTTCAAAAATCCTACATTTTTGAATTTTTTTGTGGACAAAAATTAATTATGTCTTGTGGTTTAAAAATCTCAGATGAAAGATATATTATTTGTGCAGTTAAGCTTAACATCAATAGAATCAAAAGAAAAATGACAAAGTTATGATGTACTGAGTGAAAACAACAACTTTACATTTATTACACTGTGCGAAAAAAATTGTTTTCGCCATCTTATAGAAGTGAAACTAGAAGTCATATATAGTAACCTGGCATAGTCAGTTTTTCATTTTCTGACTCAAAGTCCGTTTTAAAGGATTTTAAAATGTTAAGGACATGCACATCTAAAATATTTTTTTTAATATTTGCGATTGTGCAATGATGAAGATATGGGTATCAAATGAAAGAAAAAAATCTTCTCCTTTTAAATAAATTTTCTATTTTGAACTTTCAGGACCAAAGGGGGGTGCAAACATAGGTACATGTTTTGGATCTTAGTCTGTAGATTCATATATCTAAATTTTGTTCTATTTCAAAGTTTTCAAAAAAGTTACACAAAACCCCCCGAAAAAAATCCTGCGTGCGCCACTGTGCGGAACGATGTTCCTCCATGACGATCGACAATCACCTAAGACTAGTGACAGACTAACTCAGGTCGCCCTAGGAGAACATTAATCATTTGATGTAACCAACATATGTCGCAGTATAGTTAAAAATAAAGCAAGATAAGGATCACTAAACGTGTCAATAAAAATTCGTCTGTTTTGTGTGCAGCATGTTTATTATTTAATTTGATTTTTAATCTCAACATTTACTGTCAACACGGTTTTTCCAAAATAATCCTTCATATGTTCTTTCAACCATGTCAATTCCTGTTAATCATTATTTTCTTAGCATTATCAGAAAATTTAATACACTTAAAATTCTTAGAGAAAATTTCACACAACTGCTACTGCACGAATTCAATAATTCCAATTCCACTGTGGGACGACTCGACACCAACACCTTCATAATTACCACTTACAGGGCAGCAATAACATCCGCTCGCATTTGGTTTTGCTCTATTTTCCTGCGTTGCTAAGCAAAATCACAATTAATCCATTCATTCATCAAAAGAAAGCCAGAAGGGAAAGGCAACATTTACGATGCCATGTGCAGGTGCATGTGTACGAGTACATATGGCTCTGTGTGCCCATGTGCTGCTGTTTTGCTTTATGTTTTGTGCCATGCCAGCAGCAGTGGCAACAATCTGCACAACACTTTCATGAATGAGTGGCTGAACTTCTAAGCGCTTTTGGCCAATACCAAATTTTTAGTGGAATTTTAATGTATCTTTTGAATTTTCCTTCAAAACAAAAGTGAATTTTTATTGATTTTCTGCCGTTTTGATTAATTTACATTTGCGGCGGCGCGGAGCGTTCGATACCTTTAAGGCGTTTCCAAGGTGAAAATCGTGTGGCACACTTTGCTCTCAAAACAGTATCGATGAATAAACAAAATATTCCTCAAATCAAAACAAAAAAGCAATGAATTAACCAAACGCAAAGAGAAGAGCGGAAGAGATGAAATGAACGAAAAAAAGTGGATTTCGCGGAATTTACAACTCGATGGATTCACGGTTTATGAACTGTACCAGGCGATCAGTGATCCACGAGCCACGAGCCACTTTGCCACTTGCCGTTCGCCGTGTGCCACTCTGCCTGCCACTTGGCATTTGCCACTCTGATGCTGGGCAATCAAAAATGCGTCTTCGCCAACCTATGAAGTTGCATTTTTTATGGACTTATTTATAAGTATTTCTGTGTCGGATATTGTACGCGCGTGGCGGCGCGCGAGTGCAGAGCAAATTGGGTGTCAAAAAGTGCGCATTTCACAAAGATGCCGATTGCGACGCTGAGCGCACTGCTGCTATCACGTAGCACGCTGCTAGCTAGAAGAAGGGGTGGCGAACACGGAGTGCCTCGTCTTTGATCTTTGGCGATTGCCGACGCCGCACAGTGCTTCGACTCCATACAAAATTGCGGCAAAAATAGAAGGAGTACGTTAAATTCGCTGAAAATTTGCAGTCTAAGTCATTTTGGGCTGCTGATTTCAAAATTTGTGTTTGTTTAAAAAAAAAATATATAGTTAAAAAAAAATCGAATATATATGGTTATATATTATCTTGTCATCACAGAGCCCAAACCGCTGGAGCTATTATGATGAAATTTGGTCAAAAGTTGTATTTTAGAAAGTCAACCCTTAAACAGAAGCGATTTCGGAAACGTCGACCTGGAAAGGGCGGAAAGGCGGTGGTGAAGCTTATATGGACAGACATTGTTTTTTGGTCGGATTGTTTAAAAATTATGTATATGTATACTAAAAAAGCAATAACAAAATACATATCTTAGCGTTTTTCTAAATTCGATATTTAAAGGGTAGAAAGAGGGCGGTAAAGTTGCTAAAGGCATATAGTTTTTGTTTATTTGATATTCGTAGAGCTTAACATGGAGATGAGGCAGGTGAATATGCAATGCAGCTCAACCTATAACGGCGAGACTATTCTTCAAGACTTATTCTTCAAAATTGGACCTTCTTCAAAGTTATACATTCCTCCTTTTTTTTAGAATATATTAGCGTTAAATCACATTTTAGCTAACAAATTTCATAATAATGAAAAAATTTGGATTGTATGGCTTATAATGGGTTAAATATGCGTACCAAACCTATTTTTTATAAAAAACATTCATAATTCGTTGCATTGCCTTAGTTAAACATTTTAATCGCAATTTTAACTCAAGCGATTTCTATACAAAAATCAACATTAGTAGTTTCGAAAAAATTGAATATTTTCCATAGGCGCAAAAAGACGCAAAATTTTTTTTACGGATTTAAGAGAAGAAAGTCAATCCAAAAAGGGCCATAAAAAGGATTTACGCCAGTTGACGCCATTCGATATTAATTGCCTTTCTAAATTTGGTTCTTTTTAATTTTCATGGGTTTGAAAAACATTCATTTTTGAAAATTCGTACAAAAAAAATTATATATGCTAAATAAAAAAAACTGATCAGTGGTCTTGCTCCTATCAATTAAGTTTTAATATTACAAGAAATTGGAAGCCTATCTACAACAACACATTTTCTACCATTTTTTTTATACAAGCACCTAAATTTCATTTTTCCCCTTCATACATTTTTGTAAAAATATATCCGACTTTGACAAGCTATATCTCCTAATCTCGACAATTTTTCGATAAAGTATTTCGGATCCAGCTTAATTAAACAATTACCTTTAACATGATACTACTTTTGTCAAAATCCGCGATAATTTTTTTTCTTATTTTTGTCCACTCTCGAAGCACTGTGCGCCGCCGCCAATAAATGCAGATCAGACAGCGGGCATCGCTCGGTGTTTGGATAAATGGCGCGATCGCGCGACTTGTATCATAATAAAAGCTCAATTGCTGAAGGTGTCAGCGCTAGGCGGGTGGGGCCGCAGTAAATAATTCATGGCTGAGATGGCGCGCATTCGCCTATGAATGTGTATCCGCGCGAATTTTGTTATTGTAAAATGTGCGAAAATTGAGGAGGGCAATCGCTCTGGTTGCCGCCACTTTGTAGTAGCGGAATTGGTGCGATCGTGATTGAGATATGGTGTTAACTGAGTCTGAGGGAAAGCAACACACCACGGAGATGTCGTGCACGGGCGGCGCTCATCTGCTTTGCATTTTTGTCACGCGTTTCACTGCTTTGTGGAAACACATTGAAGCAAAAAGATTTGGATACAAAAGAAAACTAGAAAAACTGCAAAAGAAATTCAGAAATCCTGTAGCCAAATTATGTTTTAATATTTAGAGTTTACGAAGACTTTTGAGCAGTGAGAAAGCATCGAAATGCCAATGCGAAACATATACATTTGCGAATTGTTTGGGATCCATCACTCAAACCCTACGACAAAAGCAATTCCATCATCGCTTGTCTGCTGCCTACCGATTTGCAACACACGATCCAAATGCAATCAAATGTAGTGGAAAATCGCTACAGCAATGCCAAACATTTTTTGCACAGCAAAAAAAAAAAAATTTATCTGCCAATAGGTGATAGTATTAGGATCATGTAGGACAATGGGAAATAAAGCCACAGGCGGGGATTAGCGTCAATATGCCAGTCGAGAACAATGTGCCACCAAAATAGCAGCGGCACAGAAATAGGTCGACGAAGGGAGCTGCGTTATTTTTTTAGGTGTCTAAAATTGTTTTGTATCTTTTTTAGGATTATGTTGCTCTGCTTTATCTTGGGGCATGAAATAATTTGCTTCTCCTTTTCTGAGACTGGCACAGTGTGTTTCATTGTATCGCGTGGGGGATTTGAAGTTTTATAAGCACACGTACCAAAATATATGGCATTTTTTATACGGACAGCTAAAATAACAACGATTGGCTACTATTCAAAAGGCTCACATACTAAAAAATAGTAACTGCATTTCATGAAACCGTATTCAAGTGTAATAAAACTGATAATTTTAGCTGCAATAACACTGCACAACAAAATCAAATTTTGTTTTAAATAACAAGGTTCTAACAACAGATTTTGGTAGAGGGGGCCAAAAAAAAATATACGTGTATCGGCGTTTTGAAAGTTTACGTCTGCAATTTTTTTTTGGGGGATCAAAGTTTTCCCATTTTGCACATTCTTATGATGAATTGGCATACGAAAACCATGAAATCTTACATTTTAGGTATTTGATGTGTTCAGCAATTTTATGTAAAATGCTACGAAGAGCACTTTTGTGAAGCATTTTAACCCTGTAGCTCCTATTTGTATGGGTCAATTTGACCCTTTTTTCCTAAAATGCCAAAAATGTCCTGTAAAACAGTACTTTTTAAGGACAAAATGGACTATGAAAATATTCGCCATAAAATTCTACTATAGGTCTCTGAATACATCAAAGCTCCGAAATTAACTTGAACGCCGGAATTAAGCCAAAACTGAAAATGCGTTTAAGTGTTTATTTTGTACTTATTTATTCAAAATTGGTACTAGAATCTCCTACAAAACTTGCTCGTGGAATAGCAGATGGAAGGGCAACCAATATTCCAGAAAATAATCAAGATTAATGATTAATATAATAAATATAAAAAAAATAATAATACAGGGTTTTTCATTTCGAACCGATAACTTCGGCAGCCCTGCGTTCGACAACCGCAGCTGTCATCTGTCGTTGCTTTGTATTAATATTGTAGTTTAGTGTTTGCCATTTATTACTATTATAACTGCTTCTGTACAAGATGTACAGAAGCCAATACGTAATCGCCCTGCTCGTTCGGCCGAAAATATTGTTGCTGTAGCTGCCAGTGTTGAAGATTACCCGCATTTATCGCTTCCCCGGCGTTCACAACAATTGGACATCTCCATCACCTCAATTTGGCGTATTTTGCATTTGGATTTGCATCTTAATTCATACAAAGTTCAGTTGGTGCAGAAATTGGAGCCGGGAGATCACAGAATGCGTCGTAACTACGCCGAATGGGTGCTTGAAAAACAGTCCGAAAATCCCAATTTTTCGAACAAATTTTTCTTCAGCGATGGAGCACATTTTCACCTCGGCGGTTCATTAATATTCAAAATTGTCGTGTGTGGGGCTCAGAAAATCCACACGTGGTTGTCGACCGCCCAATGCATCCCCCTAGAGTCACTGTTTGGTGTGCATTATGGTCCGGTGGTGTCATAAGGCCATATTTCTTCGAAAATGATGAAGGACAGACCGTTACCGTCAATTCTGAACGGTATGGCCGTATGATAACCAAGTATTTCTGGCCAGCGATCGAAGATATTGATGTGGAGGAGATGTGATTTCAACAGGACGGCGCTACATGCCACACAACACAACATTTCGCGTTTTGGTGATGCCAATTGGCCGTCAAGATCGTGCGATCTGAACCCTTTGGAATTTTTTCTTTGGGGCTACGCGAAAAACCAAGTCTATGCAGACAATCCGCAGCATCTAGAGCATTTGAGGGACAACATACGTGCAGTTCTTGGCACCTTACAGCCTGCTATATGTAAAAAAGTTATCGAAAATTACCTAAAAAGAATCGAGGTGGCCAGGCTGCTCATGGCGGTCATTTGAATGATTCCATTACTAATGGCACAAACCAAATATTATTTTGATAATAAAGTTTCATCAAAATTCAAATTTTAATAGATTTTTTTTCTTTATTTACTCTTTCGGCTTATGATAAAAACCCTGAACTTGTAGTTCATAATATGCGAAGAAAGTGGGCTACACCTATTTATGTATATTTGGTCAAATACTTATCAACAATTTCCCAAACGGAATGTTTGCGGAATGCACAAATTTTTTAATTAATTAATAAAAACAAATAAATAAAATAATAAATTATAAAATAATTAAAAATAAATAAAAAACTAAATTCCTAATTTTAGTTTCAATGCAATCAACATTTCGTGCCCATATTTACATACTTCCATAACTGCCCATAACAACCTGTCCACCCATTTACCTTAAAACAAAATGATTATTATGTGTTGATATCGTTTGCCAGCTTCCTTCAAATTGCAACAAATTACGAAAGATTGTTCAAGTAAGGCGCCCAACATTTGTCAAACCATTTTATGCTGCTTTACTAAGTCAACACTTTGCTTGAGACACGACGACTTGGGATCATTACTATTGCATTATTAGCTCATATTTTAAATTGCTAAACATTATGTTCGCTCGCCGCAATATAAATCACCGCAGCCATTCAGACTGACAGGCGTTGTCAAAGCGCATTACCGCTAAAGAGACGTTCTTCCATTTGCAGGCTCACCCAATGGCGCGCAGATGCAGGAGGCGCACGCATTTCCACTAGTGGAAGCCACTTATTAACTTAGACATGACAGGGCAAGACGTGTTGACAGCACGACATATAGACAGATAGGCAGACAGTTGGAAAGACATGCGAGCTTATATCTGCAGAGAGTAGAAACAGGGGAGACGAGTGCGACGAGTGCGTTTTATAATATCGCTGATGTGTTGGGCTCTAAATCTCCACAACTACAACTATGTATAACCATGTGGATGTGCATAAATGTTTAGGTTCAAGTATTCTATCTTGAAACTCTCTAATAACTAATGCGTTGCATTTTGTGGCTCGTGCTGTCCCAGTTATCCATTTAAGTTCTTGCTTCCCTCGTAGAATTACTACCCAGCCATGGGTATTCAACCTGATCCACATGTTGGAAAAGCAAATCAATTAAGCGTTACATCACAGCAATCTGCCTTTAGCCACAGTCGTGACAATAGAAACCTCACCCAATACGCTTGTGTCCTGCACCCAACAAGCACTTGTGAATCTGTTTGTACGTCCGTATGTTCGTTTATTGTATGATATTTCATATTTTTCGATAATATTTTGATTACTCATTTGTTTGATGGCGTGAACGCGACCACACGTCACCGTTTCGTCGCCGCGGGCTATGAGATTGCACCCACTGTCGGCAGACTCGTGTCGTTGTGTGTGTGTGTCCGTGTAAAGCGACAGTGCGCAAAATTGTTCAATCAATTGGAAAAGTGACGAAAACACTAACGGTTGCAGCAGGTTGACTGTGCGGCCAGCAAGGCTCAAGTGACGGCAATATTCGCTGGGGGGCTTAAATGGAAATTTAATTAAATGACCACCGAAAGGGGTGACGGACAGTCCTATCTGTTCAAAGGAAATGCTTGAAAATACGAAATTATGAGAGACCCATCAATGTGCGATTTTTGTAAGATTTTATTTTCACAACACACGGCAGTGATTTTCCTCATTTTTCTTTATGTTTGACTTTTTTCTATATGATAAGCTTTTCTACCCTGGGGCGAATTTTGCGATAAATTGCTACGCTTTAAATAACTTCCCCCCCACCGTCGCGTGGTAACAGGTGTGCGCTTTCCCATTGGGCAAGCATGATGTGGAGCGGAAATGGCATTTGATTGGGGATTGCTTTGGCGCTAGTCGTGTTGCCGCAAGCTGAATATTTTAAAGCAGCCAGCAACATGAACCTTGGCGGGTACTCACACACACGCCCAAAACACACTCACGCACTAACACATGCACTGGCGTGATTTTGCCCAATACATATATGTATGGCTGTGTAAAGTTTTTTATGTATGAGCACATGAAATTCTTTAAAAAAATATATATGTTGAATTCAATAGAAATTCGTTAGAAATGGGAATTCCTTCCTGTTGTTGACATTTGAAACCCGCGTGTCGCATAACAACTGCACCGAATTGGAGTCTTGAGTGCGCTCTAGTCTTGCATAAGTGCCGCCAGGCTATTTTTAGTGTGTGGGTGCAATAAAAAATGATCGAATTTTAAAGTGTGCTCTGGACACGCCAGACTGCTAGGCGACAATCCTAGGGGATCTGTCATTGTTGTTTTGTTGGCATTTTGCTGCGGCCACTCATATTTGATTTACGTGCTGGAGCATGTGTGCCATACCCATTTTCACATTTTCCCATTCTCCATTTCCATTCTTATCCGCATCATGCGTACGCACTATGCGGTGCACTTATTTGACTTTTACTAATGAGTGGCACGCCCGTTCGGCTTTAATGAGGCACTGATCAATGATATGCAGCATTGTTGCAGTGCACGCATGCGCAGCTATGAAAAGAAATTTCAAGTGCGTCTGGCGAAATTTTTGGTTTGCGCATAAAGTCAAGTGCGCATAAAAGTGTCACGAGAAACATTTCGTTGGCAGTGATCGTATGAAATTCGAACACGGCCTGCGTTGGTGTTGTTTTACAGTTCCTTCAGTCCGATTTTATGGTCAATTATGCAAGCGGAATATTTACGGTTTGTAATTTGACTTGGTTTTGCGGATATGGTTTTCAGGGCAATGGGCAAAGGTCTTCGTAATATGTTCAAAAGTACTTGAGAAGTTCAATGAAAAATATGTTAGTAAATATTATATATATTGTTGTATTGTATTCTACTTATTTTGTATTGGATTTTAACCTTTCGGTCTTCTTCTTTCTTTTTTGTTTTTAACTTTAAAAATCATTCTTTTCCATTTTATTACTGTTCAAGCCTACATAATGAATAATCAAAAATCATTTTTTTAAATATTGTTCGAAAAAGTGGTTTTTGGGCATCATGAAATATGACATAGTAAGAAATAAAAAATCGTACAGCCTTAGTGAACTATATTTGGGATCTAACTTTTTTTACATTTACTAAAGCAATAAATACCTACTAGATTTCTTACATAAACCTATAAAATAAATGTATTTTTGTAATAGAATAAATAAAAGTACAAAGTGACCTCTTTTTGTAAAATACGCAGTTCGATAGGACTGCGCACTTTCTGAACTCTTACAATTTACTTCGTACACTAATCAAAATATTTTTTTCATTATTTGGTATAAAAACCTTCAGAGAAAAATACAAAAATTTTCAAATATAGTATCCACAAGTTTTTGACCTAAAACAGGCACTGAAAAGAGGCTATGCCATATGGCATAGAATAACCGAAAGGGTTAATTTTGAGTCTTAGCATTTTTTTAAATCGTTGTTCATGGTTCCGCATAATGACCCACTAAGGGATCTGCAGGGAAGACATGATTTGGTATACAAGAAAAGGTTTCCTATAATGTTTAACTTGGCGAACACTAGAACTATAACTGCCTGAATTGAACTGGCACAGTAATTGAACTGGTCATGTAAGGCAAGATTCGAATTAGGTAGCAACAAGTTGAATCAAAGGAAAATAAACCGATGTAAGTGTGGTAGACAGTTGACCACCATCAAGGCGCTCAGTAAGCTCCAAAGACTGACATATGTATGCATAACAGGGGCTATGAGAACGTGTCCAACAGCATCCATGGAGGTTCTTCTTGAACTTACACCTCTTCACTTACATATACAAACCCAGGCGAAGAGGGCTATCCTACGGATGTCTGACGTAAATATCGGGGCCGAGAGCTTCCTGAGTCGTAAGAAGATTGATATTGTTGCGAACCAGTTTCTTTCTCTTCTGTTTCAACAAAAGATTTAAAACAGAGCTTAGTACTAAAACAAGCTAGGCAGGTATATCAGAGACATATCTGATAGATCAGTACATAATTTCTTGGTACACAGATGGCTCCCTAATGGAGGAAGGTACCGGAATCGGGATGTATGGACCGATAGCGCAATACCGAGAGACACAATTGCACCGAAGCTCTGTTTCCCCAAAAGATTTAAAACAGAGCTTAGTACTAAAACAAGCTGGGCAGGTATATAAGACACTTATCTGATAGATCAGTACATGATTTCCTGGCACACAGATGGCTCCCTAACAGAGGAACGTACCGAAATCGGGTTGTATGGACCGGGGATTAGATACTCGGAACCTACAGGAAAGCTGACCACCATTTTTCAGGCGGAAATAAACGCCATTGAAAGGTGCGCTCACTTCAATCTGGTGAGGAAATACCGGAACCGGAAGATTGCGATCCTGCCAGACAGCCAAGCAGCAATCAAGGCATTAAGATCTTACCAGGTATCCTCGCAACTTGTGTCGGAATGCCTTGAGAAGCTGAACGAACTTGGTCGTTACAATCAGGTATGGGTCCTCTGGGTTCCGGGTCATGCCGGTATTGATGGGAATGAGCACGCTGACAAACTTGCAAGAAGGGGGACATCTACCCCGCTCGTGGGCCCAGAACCTTTCTATGGTCTAGGCAAAGGAGCACTATCCATCCTTTCCCGGAAAGACGAGATTACCATCCGAACTCAATACTGGGAAAATCAACCAGGCCTTGAACATTCCAAAATGGTTATTGGATCTTACAACAAGAAAAGGTTCGAGGAATGTATGAGTGTCTCAAAGAATAATCTAAGGATTATTACAGGTAAGTATATTGACAGGGCATTGTAGATTGAACTATCATCTAACCAAACTAGGTATGAAGGTAAACGAACTCTGTAAGTTGTGTTTGCAGGACAATGAAACTGCAATACACATACTAGGCATATGTCCTGCACTAATGCACAAACGGAAGAAGCATCTGGGCGATTTTACTATACCAGGTTTGGACTGGGTTTCCAGAGGCGTAGGAAATATACTAAGATTCATCTTGGATACTGGACTCATGGACGAACTGTGAAGTCCAAGAAGGGGCACAATAGATCTTTTAGGTCGCAGTGTATATTCCCCGCCAGTAATAATAATAAGTGTGGTAGAGGTGATTCCACCCAATTTGGTCATTGTGACACTTGCAAATATTTAGATATACGTAGCTGTTATAGCAGTCGTGTTTTTCAGAAGGTTCTGCTGCACGCGTCTATTCAAAAAGTTAAACAACCAAAGGGCTTTTTTATTAGGTTTTTCCTATGCAGTCATCCACCGATTATCGCATTGAATAAACTTCTCATTGAAGCTTCATCATCCGTGCAAAGAGTATGATCGCGCTTAGTGCTTTACTACTGCAATGCGTTTTGCTTTTACTAAACAATTTCTTTGAAGGTAGTAAGTAATAAGACTGGTAAAATGCCAGTTCTAACCAACACCTTCCTGCTCTGCAACATCATTACATCAAAACTGCCATCCGTTGTGATTGACAGAAGACCATCTGCAAAAATTTAGAAGCGAAGGAAATTTTTGGCAGTTGCCATTTGTCCATAAATTTACAGGGTTCCCCACTAAACTGAATGACAGCACACATTTCAGACTACAATTGCGCACCAAAAATATTGGCAAAATATTTGCAAGGTGCGCAAGAGAAATTCGTTGAAGGCAATTCTCTGCTGCATCCGATTAAGTTATCAATCCCGATTCGAATGCGAATGTGCATGCGTGAAATCTGTTGAATTGTGTGCGAGTGTTTTTTAGCGATGAGGCATGCGAAAATTGCGCCCTTCTGTCTTTGTTATTTCGTCTGCACAATCCTGGCTGCAGATTCCACGTCGCTCAGGCTGCCGGCGCAATTGAAATCCCTGCCGCCGCTCAGCCAGCGCGCTGCCTCGAATGTTTCGTTGCTGCCTACATGCAATTTTTACAGTTTCAGATCAGCGGATTTCTCTTTTTCTGCCTTTCAATTTAAGTTGCTTACATGAGCTGTGCGGATAATTGCAAGCGGACCATAGGGGAGCGCACAAAGCAACGACGTAACTCCGACGAGGCGCAAAGGTAAGCGCTGCGGGATTCAACAAACGACGGCGAGCACTTCTTTCTGTTGGCCATTCTTGTAATTGTTTGTCAAAATCGGGATGTTCTTTTTTTGTCGATTATTGGGGGTTGCGCTTCTTGCCACAACAATGACTGTGTTGTGCGCGTATTAAATTTACGCTGCGAACTGTGTGAATTGCTTAATTGTCAGACAATTTGCGCTGGTGGTCGCTGGGTCGAAACCTCTCGGGGCCATTAGTTGGTGTGCGGGCAATTGATGTGCATTTGACTGAGCAAATTCCATGAGATAAAGAGCACATTGTGCAAAATTGTGCAATATTGCCCAAATTTATAGCGGATTGCTTTAATAGAGCCATGTGGGTGGGCAGCATTAACAATTGGCTGCTGGGTGGTCCAAGGTGTACAGCTCTGTCCATTGCTTTCACCACACAACCCAGTAGCGCCCACGCGACATTGCGACACTTGCTCTCTGTCTGTCTGTGCGAAATTCGTTTACCTTCTGTGTCAACAATTGGAAAGGATTTAAGCGCTCGCTCTCGCTCCTTTGAATGCCTGTTGGCCAACGCCTGGCCGTAATATTGGCTGTGGGCAACTTCAAAGCCGAATCCAATTTCGCATTAGCATAACAATTGTTAACAGCAAAAACCACAACACACAATTGCCGCATACAACACAAACACACACACACAAACACAAAAACAAACACTCCGACCCACACGCACTGCGCCACAATGGAGAAATAGACTTATGGTAATCAGTTTCAACCCCATTGCTTCCGTCTCTACTATGTGTAGACGTCCTAAAGCTGTTGTTGGCCTTGTTGTTGCCGCTGCTGCTGTTATTCGTACTGGCATTGTTGTTGTGGCTGTTGCTGCTATTGTTGAAATCCTGCCTGAGGCCTGCAATTCCGCCGATATGAAGCCGCAGTACAAAGTGACGTGGCGTGGCATTCGCCTGGCTTGTGAATGCCTGCACGAGGCCGTGTAAATTACTTCATTTATATGCGTAAAATTTTACTTGCAACATCTTACCTTACAACACAATAGCCACAATGTTATCATTCCAAAACAAACGCGGTCGGCAGTTTCATTTCCCCCCGAAGTCGTTTGTTGAAATGCCTTTTTAAATTCAATGCGATTAATTGGAATTTTTTAATTTCAAATGAAGGTAGTTGGAAATGTGTTTAAGCGTGTAAAATTGATCTTGACCAACGTATAATATTTATAGCCTGCACTGTATAAATATTTTATATATTTATTTCTTTAATTTATTTTATTTACTGAATAAATATTTTTATAAATAAATTTGAACCAATTAATTGGATAAAATTGTTTATATCATAAAACGTTTTAACTAATCATAAATAAATTTAACAAAGACAATTTTAATGTAAAATGGGTAAATAAGGCTCATAATGGATTAGACAGACAACATTTTTTGTAAGTATAAAACACATAAGTATTAAAACTTGCATAAGAACCTTCTTCAAGAACCTTCTTCATAAGAACCTTCTTCTAATCAGCACTTTGTTGGAGTTCCAGTACAATTTATAATAAACTAGCTGACCTGGTGAACTTTGTCTCGTATGACATTTGTTGTTGTTTTTATAACGAAATACGCGAGATGGCGAATCTATGGCGATGCAAATTGACGGAAAAAACCAACTAAAGAAAAAGGAGGAGCTACTGATTAACGCAATAGAGGCCCACAAATAAGCAATGTTACTGCTAAGTTTCAGTAAAGAAATGGATTGCGCTTATACCAGATTTAAATTATATGGGCGGTGCCACGCCCCCTTATTCAACACCTCCACACTGTTCTCTGTCAAAAAAAAAACAATGGTGGGTTCGTACTAAGTTTCATTGCTGAGCGACTTATAGTTCAGCGAAATTTTTGAGTCACAACAAATATGCCACGCCCCTTGTCTAACGCCCATAAATTCTTACCACATTCTTCAATGACACATCTATGGAACGACGTCATACTAAATTTCAGTGTTATAAAACTACCAATTTCAAAGATATTCTATATTAAGTTTTGGCTTGTATGAGCAGTGCCACGCCCCCCCCATTCCCTCTGTCCAAAGATATAAATAGGTTCGTACTGAGTTTTATTGCTGTGCGACTTATAGTTCAGCGGAATATTTGGGACACAAACGTGTGCCACGCCCCTTGTCATTTAATCTTATCAGTAAAATAACACATCTATGGGACGACGCCATACTAATTTCAATTTCAAGATATTCCATTATTTAGATTTGGCTTGTATGGGTGGTGTCTCACCCCCTCGACCAATACTCACCCCATTCCCTCTATCGAAGCACATGACTAAATAGTAAGTTCGTAATTTAATTGATGGGTGACTTATGGTTCCAAATGTTCAGAATTCACGGTCAAATATGGCAGTGATGTTCCGACTTATCCAATAGATTTTCCGGAATTTTCTTTTGGCACGAACCTGAACTGACTAAATACGAATCCAACAAAAAAAACTCTATGGAAATCTGCCGGTCCGTTTGAGCGTGATTCGCTTACACACATACATTCACTTTCTTTTAAATACAGTTCTGTCTGAATATAGTGAGTACCCGATATAGTGAACACCTCGATATAGTGAACACCCAAATGTTGATATGGAGCCTCTAAATATTGAAAAAAATTTTAATCAAAAAACAAAATTGTTTCTTGAGCAAATAAAACGAGTTTTTGAACAAAAATGTTAACCTTGATATAGTGAACAACCTCGATAATGTGAACAGTCCTTGCAATAATTAGTTCACTATATCCAGACACGACTGTATATAGAAGATGCCTTTCAATATCTCAAGACTAGCAAAGTTTAAGCCGATTCTTTAGAATAATTCTCAGTGGCGCACATATAGAGGGGGAATTGGGGGGTGCTGGTGTAAAATAAGATTTCAAATGGTATTGGGCTCAAAAGTTGTACTCAAAAACCTCCACACCAAAAGGAAGAAAGCCATTATACTTACATACTTATTATTTAAGCGTCTGTGACTAAATGACCCAATTGTTCAGCAATGTATGCCGTCTAAACTAATAGTAGTGAATATTGGAATCGAAGCTTATATCTGTGGCCGTAAGGAATAACAGCCAAAGTCGATTTTATGAAGTTTTCAGGAGAGCACTTTTAATTTTGAAATTTGCTTTAGATTACATTAGATAAATTTTAGACTTTTGGGCGTAAAACATTGATTTTATAAGCAAAATCCACATAATTTTTTGTAATAGTACATTTGAATACGACGAATGCAATGGTGGTAATAACTCAATTTTGTCCTAACTCGACTTTGGCTGTTATTCCTTACGGCCACAGATATATCGCCGAAATCATATTCCATTATTTGATATTGTTTAATTTTTACTTGTATTTCAAAGCACTAACAATGCATGAAATTTCCGGAGCAATTACTACAGAAACTTCCATCAAAGCTGAGAATATTCGGCTGTAGATTGCATAAATCTCAATGAATACGTAACACATTTTTTTCAAATTTACAAAAAACTTTCTTCATGCGGGACATTTCTGCCACAAATACCCATATGCGGTTCACACATTGCCAAACGACGCAAGTGTACGAAAAAATCGCAATCCAAAGAATTTAGGGGAGCTGCACAACAAAAGTGGCAATCACTGACAATTTACGAGATATACTCCCCATGGTGTGTTGATTTAACAGTTCAGCCGAATTGAAATAAAACACACGGTCGCCACCGCTGGCCGGAATGAGCAGCCGATGCGGTTGCACGTCGAGGGCGGCGAACGGTGCAAGTGTTGTCAGTAGGTTCTATTGCTGTTGCTGCCAAATAAGCATAAAATAATATACCACAGATGGACTGAGCAATTTTCCAGAGTGACAGCACACTGACGTGCAGTTTGGCTGGAAAATGATTTAAACGCGCACATTTGTCGGGCGATGTGTGGATGTGCGGCAACCAGCCATTTACTGCGCTGTGCCGACTGCGGGCATGACGAGAATTAGCGCGCTGACGATGATCCATTTCTCGCATTACGCGATGTCATATTGTTGTAACCCCGTGTGCATGTGTGCAGATCGATTACGGCTGCGGGCCAGAGTTGAGTGCACCGTGCACCAATCTCCGTCTGAAAGTTTTCCAACGATTTTGGGAAATTTCGTGTGTTTGAAAAATACTCGCGCACGCACTGTGCCGTTTGTGTGCACCAAGTGGATTTTGGAAAGGAATTTTATGTATTGTTGTTGTTGTGGCTGGTTGTTGATTGTTGGATGCGTGTAATTTGGTAAACTAATTGTTGCTGTTGTTTTGACAATACGGAATTTGTAGCATTTCATTCGATTTTTTGATTGATGGGCGCGCACACACTAATTGTGTGCGGCTGAAGAGTACGTGGAGGGTGGGGGGAGTCGCCAAAGCAGCCCGGAAGCAGTTCACTTCACTTCTTCAATCGACTGCCATTGATAGTAGCTTCTTGTTTTTGTTCTTTTTTGGGTTGCAGGGCGACAAGCAGTGAAATTGTTGGCTGCCACAATCACTGGCTGATTGGTGATATTGGTGTTGTTGGTATTACAGTTGGAGCAGTAACAGATGTTTTTGTTCTTTGTGTTTATTTATTTACTTGTTGGTATTGGGAAAGTTGTGCCACACCGATATTTTGGTAGTCAAATAATATTATTAACACGCTGTAGTAGACAATTATCGATTTCAATTCAGACGACCACGGAAATGTTGATGCCTCCATGCAGCCTGGAATATCCCATTGCGAGCGGAATTGTTTATCGTGTGCAGTTACAAACATGGCTGACTTTAATGAGAACTTATTAAAGCGTTTATTTATTTAGCATACATTTAATTGACATCTACTTAATTATAGTATTTTAATAGAACGTGAAATAATTTGATTTGAACAAATCGTGTGCTGAAACTAATTGAAAGAAAATATGTTAATTAGGAAGAGTTCAATTGTATGAAAACGTGCCACAGGTCTACGTAGATTTGCACAATTTCGTCTAAAATATGTATTATAATACAGGGTGGACCATTTAAGATTTGGAATTTGAATCGGTTATAAAAACTGAATATTTTTGAATGAATATTTTTTTTAAATTCCTGTTTTATTATAAAGCTTGGAATTTGTTATTTAAGAATAAAAAACGATATCGTTCATATGACTGCCACGACTGGCCTTACAGTACCCCATTCGGTCAACCCCATTTTCAAGTACTTTTTCTATTGTTCCGGGTAGATTTTCCTGAATGGCAATTTCGATTTAACCCTTTCCGATATGACATTCAACAGCCCGCTGTATGAATTGTGTGGGCTGTAGTCCAATATATTGGACATTCTGACTTAAAGGGTTAATGTTTCAAAGCTTCAATCGTCTCTGGATAGTGAGCGTAACACTTGTTCTTTACGGCTCCCCACAAAAAAAGTCCAAACGGGCTTAAATCGCAGCTCCGAAGCGGCCAATTGACTTCAGAATTTCAAAAGATTGATTATTACGTGCCGGATGGTCATGAGTCTTCAGTTCTTGGACCAATTGACTTCATACCGAGATCTTTATGCAAAAACCTCATCGAAGAAGTGCGGGAAATGTTCAATTCCTGAGAGCGATGGCGAGTTTACGTTGATGGATGTTCACGCACATTTTCGGTTACAAAAGCAATGTTTTCGGCTTTGCGCACTGTACGAAAACGGGTTGTTTGGTCCATTAACGATCCAGTTTCACGAGCTCACTTCACAAATTGATCCACAAACTGAGTTGAATCTTTCTGAGGCCAATATTAAAAAAAAATTTTTTTTTTTTTAATTTCTCACAGTTTGAGTTGAAGACTCTCCACTTTGGAAGTAAGTTCTCAATATTTCCCAATTGTAAATGTCAAACTTTTAACTAAATTACGAACACTCTCTCTCACACGAAATAAAGCGTAGTTCAAATTCCAAATCTTAAATGGTCCACCCTGTATAATATTAAATAATAATCTTATAACTTGAAAAAGGGAAAAAGGTTTATGTTATTGAAAAGTGAAGTGTATGCTTTCGCAATTGAAAATATGAATTCTCGCGATACCGAGATTAAGGGGTTCCTCTAGTTTTAAATTTTGAAAAAATCGATTTTATTTCATATTTTTATCGCATAAATTTCATAGAAAAAGTATACGAACGGATTTTGTCGAATTCGTAAACGTCTCTGAGATACAGAGCCTCAAATCCGTCTCGTTCACTACGCGGTAACACGGTTTTAAAACTTTAAACGCGTTTTTCTCGAAAACACATTTTTTGACCATTGCGCCATGATTCCGTCGAAACTAATTGACCGATTCACTTGATTTTTGTTTTGCTGTATTCAAAACATTTTGCTCCACAGGTTAACCTACGGGGATTGCGCTCCATTGACTAGCCGATTTTTGGGGGGAGTTTTTAGAGCAACAAAAAGGGCGAATTTCGAAAAAAAACATGTTAAACCGATGCCGCGGGTCCAATTTTGACCAGATCGGGTTCATTATAGGTCATACTTTAATTGGAGTAATGCTTTTTAACAGAAAATTGTTGGATTACATTTCAGACGAACAGGGACAAAGTTAGGATGGCGCAAACGCACCCTTAAAAAAAACATGGCCGGTACTCAACTGGCGGACCCCAACAGTGTTCGCGGTAGCACGTGGAAACATTTTTTTTTTATTATTCAATATGTAAAGAATAGATATACGAAGAATTATCTCATTATCATTTGCAGTTTCTGAAAAAAAATCCCAAAAAAAGCTTTAAAAAACACCGTTTGTTCTAGAGGACCCCCTTAATAATGCATAATCATTTTGTGGCTATCGACTCTGTTCTGTTCTGTAAATATTGTAAATGGGTTCCTGAACCCAGGTTTTGGCTTAAGAAATTTGAAATAAGACTTCATTTACTAATTGAAAAAGTTTACACACTCCTAAATCACAACTTTTCTCAATTTGCATCGGTTCACACATTTTTAACACCTATTTTGATGCCGGAAAGGGAAGTGGAAATGACCCATGAAGGGCGTGCGCCATTAAAATACCCTTTCCGTAAAAATGAATTGATTCTCTTCACATAGGAAATGCACAAATTCCTTGCCGTCTTTCTTGTTTTTCCATATTTGGTTGGTTTTTTTAGTAAAAAGCAAGAAATACAAACAGAAAATTTGTAAATTCAACAAATCAACTCCAATAAAATGCAATCTCTCAAAATTTCTTATGAAAATGCATAAAAGCCAAAATGGTTTGTGTACACAATTTTTGTGTAATTAAACAATTTGGGTGAATGCAATCATTAATTTTTACCAAATAAAAGTAGTTTCCATTTGCCAGCACACGAAATTCCAATTCAGGAACTCGGCATCAGCCAAGCGAAGGAAGTGAAACTCCAAAGCCATCCAGCCAGCCAGTCAGTTAGCTAGTCAGGCAGTCTTATGGCGCACCTAGCGTTTTAATAGTTCTCAGAAGAAATTGTCGACAGCACGTCTACGCGCATCGTAAGTAAAAATTCCCCGCCAGACATGGCTGCACCACGCGCCCAAGCCGAAGGAAAACGAGACGCAACAATAAAAATCATTCATGCAAATGCAAACGATCATCAAATGCACACTTTATGACCAAATATCAACCGTTGTATCATCGACGCACACACTCGCGTACACACAACCGCACAAGTTTGCATCATCATCGGGTAGCAGCAGCAGCCTCGATGAGGACGATCGACGCAATTACTATCAACAGTGCAGGCGAATTGCACCGGTTTCCCAGGAACAAATCGTCTGCTCGTGCGGCAGTGAAGTTGCCGGTGCTTCCTCGGCCGCTGCAGCGCAATTCTCAGCATCTTCATCACGTGAATTTCCTGTTTACTCGCTTGATTTATGAGTTATCAGCGCGTCGATCGTTTAGTGCTCCGTTTGCGCGTGACGTGCCGTAGCGCCGCAACTTCTGTCTGTCCGCCTTGCCGTTGTCGCTGTGTGTTGCAGCGGCAGTGGCAACGGCAACGGCAGCTCTCGTGTGTGAAGGCGCGCATTGCCACTTACTTTTCACACTCGCTGCACTCGCTGCGTAAACAAACAATTAATTAATTAATTGGAATATAGCTGGCGATGGGCGTATGGATTGAATGGTAATTGCCCTTATTAATTCTCGAAATGAAGTTAAGTGAAATATGTTTAAAACGTTCGTCATGTCTGCCACCCGGGTGTCTTTTGGTCTGTTTGGATAAATTCGAGCGGGAAATTTGGAGCAGTGCATAAATTTGTCAGAGGAAAAGAAGCTTTTATTTTGCAATTGTAAATAAAAGCAACGCACTCAGCGAACGTTGTGTAAATTAAAATAATTGATATTATTGCGGTGAGGGCCATTTGTTTATTTTGTTTCAATAAACTCGATGAATACATGTATGCGTACATTTTAAAAGATAAATTCGCTTTAAGCACAAGAATTGAATTACTTGCACTTGAATTATTTAAGTATTGTGACCTTTAGATGTAAACTCTCTATTGGCAATTCTTATCAATTTAGTTTATGTTGACAAACTCGTTAGCAATATGTCATCATCAATCTATAGCTGTGCTATTAATTTGTAACGAAAAACGTGCTACTATTTTTTTTTTTCATTTTCATTGTTTCTTTATTATGTTCTATGTGAGAATTTCTCTAACCTCATTTGCATTGAACAAACTATTTCACACAATGCACACTGATTCGTTCCAGGAACAAAATTAAAAAAATGTATAGTCTGAGAATTTAACGATTTTGGTGTCATTTTAAAGGCAAAACTCCAACTAAGAAAACTCCAAAAAAATCTGTGCCAAAAATTAATTAGTGTGTGTGCAAAAGCGGTTCAAAGTTTAAATTTTTTTCACAAAAAAATGTAAACACATATTTTCTGTTTTTAAGTCTATTGAGTAAAAAAAATTGTAAAAATACATGGTTACCAAGAAGTTGCTAAAACTTTCAATATAGATTAAGAAATGATGTGGTAATTTTCTCTTCTTTCTTCTTAATCTGTTCTGTTATTCTTAATTAAAAATCTGAAAATTGGCAAAACTCAGAGGAAAATATCTAAAAAGTATGTGAAAGTATGTATGTTCTTGGATTTTTTTTATTTTAAGAAGCATTCTTTCTTTGTCGGATAATGTAATTATATCCTCCGATATCTTCCGACCTTAGAAAAGAATTCAATTTGAAAAGTGTCGATTGAAACTTTGAATTTTATTGATTGCAGAAGCTTTCGGAAAACAGATCAAGAATTTTTAATTTTATTTTAAGTTAAACATTTAGAAAAAATCTATCGATATTAGAAATAGAGGAATCGTGCTAGAGCACCCGAGACTATTTGAAGCAGGAATTTAAAAAATGTGTAATTATGTATTATATATATTAGGGATTGCAATCCCGGACCAGTTTTACGATTCCGGGATTTTCGGGACTGAAAATCACAATCCCGGGATCCCGGGATTTTTTTTAGGGATTGAATATATTACTTTAAGGAACTAGTTCAGACTTTTTTTTCAATCAAATAAATTATATCTATGTATTAAATTCAAGTCTGTGTACTTAATTTAAAACTAAGAACAAAATATTTATGACAAATAACTTAAAAACGCATTTAATTGCCAAATCATCTGGCTAACCTGCTAAAAAAGGCATCTCTCTGGTTCAATACTAGTAGATTCAAATCTTCAAGTTTTGGCCATTCAAAATAAGTGAAATTCGGTGTGAGTAATAACTTTAAATAATTCAAGTTTCGCTATAGTTTTAATTCTTAAATGCTGATGGTTTTATATTAGCTGTTTCTTTCTTAATCCTCTTATTTACACCATTTTCCCTGTGCATTTGAATGTGACAAATTAAATTAGTGTAACGAAGAGTTAAACTTGCATGTTTTTAGCAAATTCTGGTTGTTTACTTTTTTGAATAGATTCGTTTTTGGGAGCGTAAGCTTGTTTGCACTTCTGATTTTGGTTACTGGCAAATTTTGTTATGGAAAAGTACCAAAACAGAGTTAGTTTGTACAAATTTGTAAAAAGTAGTTATACACAAACAGAGCTATTGTTGCATTAACACTTATTCAAACGTCACAGGCAATGGGCAACTTATTTTTTGTGTTAAATAAGAAGGGTTGCATTTTTCGAAATCAACGTGACAAAAGCAAAAAGCAACCTTTTTTTTGTTTCGATCCCGGGTTTGGATTTTGCCAATTCCGGGATTTTCCGGGACTGAAATTGTCCGGTATCCCGGGATTCCGGGATTCGCGATCCCGGGATTGCAATCCCTAATATATTGGTATGTACATAAGTTTGAGGGAAGATATGTAGAAAAAAAATTATCGACTTGCACATCTAATCCTTTGAATAATTATTACTTAGGCCTGAAATCCCAATAAATGATAATTTGACAAGCAACTTTAAAAGTACGCACAAACTGTGGAATATCAGAAACCTTGTTTTTTCCAAATAAAATGGCTGCCATGCGCTTCATAAGTAGACCCAGTACCATTACCATAAAAGCCACTCAACTACCACAGCAAATATTGAGGTTTCCAAGTGATGGCACAACCACCAACCCTCGCTGGCGAAGGTGAGCGGCTGCGGCGTGGCAAATTGATTTTCCGCCAGCGCACGCAGAGTGCGCTTGGGATGCGCGCCGCTCAATTTCCACCACTTTGCTTTCACTCTGACTGCAGCGGCTGCTCCAGCTCAAAGTGCTCGTAATTCATTTCGCTCAGCCAAGCAGCAAACAATTTTCCGTTTCGGTTTTTTTTCGTGGTTTGGCGTTTTTTGGTGAGTGGTTTGGCTGGCTGATTGGTTCGTTGGCTGACTGACATTGTTTGTGCAAAGGATCAGCGTTTGTTTGCGTACGCTTTTGTTAATTGCCCATAGTGGCGAACGTTTAAAGCCCCTTGTAAATCCCCACGTCAAGAGTGTGCGAACGCGTGCGTGTGCCGCCGCCTGCAGGGAAAGCGTGTGCGACGGCCCACTGCTCCCCCACATGGTATGGTATTTAACTTTTTTATATTTTAAATAAATTGTATCTTTCCGCTTGTTGTTGGGCTTTTTGCTCGGTGTTTTACGACGCGGTGACAGATTGTGGCGCAGGCCACATGTTTGCACGCTGTAAAAGTTAATTATAAATTAAATATTGATTTTGCGTCGTGTGGCAACTACCAGCACGGCAATGATGATGCTTGTTAAGAATGACAATCATGAACAATGTTGTTGGTGGGATGTTGCATGGCAGCAACAGTTGCTTGAGGTCGTCACATTCTTTCACATTACAAAAGAAAATTCAACTTTTTGAATTGATTATGTATGCACATTTTCAGAAAGTGGGCGTGTATGTCGCTCATTCGCCTCCTGAGCGTAGTAAACTGGGTAGACTGAAATAATGAAATTATGCATGTAACGTAGATATTTTTGAAGTGTTTGTTTAACGTTTTTGGAAAATAAATATATAAATAAAACATGCTTATAGACATACATATGTATTGTATAAGTTCCCTTCTTCCCTTCTCTCCTCCAATGGGCTAGAACACGGACCAAGTATCTTTCTTATCTGAGAATCGCCGCATAATTAGCTCCAAAGATAACCTTAAGGACCCGCGAGGTGAGACACATTCCTCATTGGACTCTAACTTTCTGTTCAAAGCCGACATTTCAATTACTATGTAAACTAATTGTCTACTCGTTCTGTATCTTTCTTGATGAAGTCTACGAACAAATAGGGAAATTAATTGAGGTACAACAAATTAGCAATGTAGTCTCACATTACTTTCAGAGTCGTTACGTCCAGAAAGTTAATTTTGGTTAATCGATCGATGCTGCTTCAATAAGGCTACTGCCACCTTAACTGATATTACTGCACAGCCCTTTCCAGACGCAGATGGAAAAATCAAATTAATTACAAGAGACATGGTTGGTACAAGTGGCGATGTTACATCCAACATGAACATCCAATTAGCGCGTTGGCGCCATTTTGTTACCACTATTCCCAGTAGGTACTTTGCGGTATACTGATGTTTGCCTTCCGGACCCTTTACGGTGTATATCCTATATCCAATCCGTGAGATTGATGAAAGAGAATAGCGAGTGTATGGTGCACTTCGCTATCTTTTCGAAATCCAGGAATGTTGGTTTTCCCATCATTTTCCATCTCCTTCTTGACAAGGCCGGACAGGCGCAGAGATAGTGATGGACCGTTTTTCTTCTCGTTAGGGTTTTCACAGCTGTGACAGCTGGTATTGAAGGGAATCCCCATTTTAGCCGCATGCTCTCCAATGGGACAGTGACCTGTGATGACTGCAGTTAGACTCGCCACGTCCCGGCGGCCCTTGTTTAAGAGCTCCGCGGTCCTGTTCTTATCATATGCTGGCCATAGTGATCTACTGATTTTACAGGATTCCTCCTCTGCCATCTAGTGTTAGCTCTGGCGAAGAAGTCCTTGGAAACCTCGTTCTTGATAGAGCCTAGTGGGGCGAGAACCGTCAGGGCCTCACTCTCATCAAGAGTTCGCTCGCTCGTTCCCGTCAATGTTATGGCACAGATATAGGTGCCGGGGCACAATAAATAAAAAAATCCTGTGAGGATTTTCCTGCATTCCCGCACAAGTTTTGATGATAAGATCGACGAAGCCAGTGCCTTTATCGTGGATAGGAAAGTATAGTGATGTGACTTTTGTAGGATGTATCAGCTAGTCCCGCAGCCGCCGTGGCTCAGTTGGTTAGTGCGCGGTCCAAGCGAGTCGAATGCAGAGCGACGCAAGTTCGAATTCTGCATGTAGTAACACCTAAAAAAAAATAACGGGAAACTCGTTTTCTCTTTCGGTGGCTGTCCTCTCAGCTGGAAATGGCAAACCTCTGAGAGTAAAAATTGCCTATGAAAAAGCTCCCAACCTGCCGTTCGGAACCGGTATAAAACTGTAGGTCCCTTCCACCCGCGTACAAATTCACACGCACAACACGGGTGGTTGCGGGAAGCTAGGCCTTAGTCTCGCGTAAGCGGGCTGTCGTGCCAGTCAATAATAATAATAATCAGCTAGTCCCATCCTGCATGCTTCCCTAATAGCAAGCACTTCCGCTTGGAAAACGCTTGCTGTGTTTGGGAGCCGGAAAGATACACTTAGCTTTAGATGTTCGGAGAAGACTCCTGCTCCTACTCCGCATTCCATCTTGGAGCCGTCAGTGTAGATTGTGGTGCCTAAGTTATTTAAGATGTTTCCCCTCTTCCATTCCAGACAGGAAGAGGTACGGATATAATAGTTTTCCCGAAGATAATGGTGGGAATTGTATAATCCGTAGTCGTGGTCAGGCACCTTTGCCCTTGTGATAATAGACTGCCGTGACCGTAAGGTCTGTCTTTCCAGCAAACTGTTTCTTTCAACTTAAGAGCTTCTTTCAACAAGAGACATACTGCTAAAACTTCCCACATATCCAGCAGGAAGTACTATTTTGCCATACTTCTTTGTGATATCACAACGGATCTTTTATAAAGGTCGATAAGTGTCTTTCGGAATTTTATGTTTTCTATATATATTCATAGGATGTTACGGTAGATAGTACATGTATAATATACTCAAATTGTTTTGGACTAATCATAAAGTATACGACTCTTTTCTTTTTAATGGTTTTTACTATTTTCCAAGTGCTGAATTTTCGATATTTATTTTTGCATCGGCAACACAGCACTATCTATTTTAAATTCGCCGTATCCGTCATATGAATTTCGTATTTTTTAACTTGAAAATTTATTTTTTAATGTTTTAGTTAGAAACAACACAAATCTACTATTTAAATTGTACTAAATACATTCAACAGCCACCTATACAAACATTTCACCGCAGACACTTTCAGAGCTACTACATAGTTATTCAATTTAATGCCTTTGAAGTGCGTCGTCTCCCTCAATAGTAATTCAATCCCTTTTCTACAGCCATCGTGCTGCGCTCCTCTTTCCCACATCTACAATGCGACTATTGTTGTCTCTTGCTGTGTCTGCATTTCATCTTGTAAACAAAATATTTATTTCTTTTCCCATCGCCCAATACCCTTTTTTTCTTATTTTACGTAGTTATTTTATTTTTGGCATAAATAAATCATCAACTTTTTCATGGAACTGTAATCCGATTCTGATAAGTATGAGTGGAGCTTGTAAAATCTGCATCGGATTTCGTTAGAAGTGCAAATGATTTAATGGCATGGAATTGTTTTACTTCAACTTGTAAATCATGCATGAGGCAAAATGAAAATTTGACACATTTATTCGTGGAAGCAATAAAGTGCCATAATGTCTGAAAATTTGATCATCAATAAATTTATATGAGCTGGTATTGCAGGGTTTAATGGGTTTATGTATGCATGTATTAATTGGAGTGAATTCGTAGTGGTTTGTAAATCAATTGTAAGCAATTTTTCAATTAGCAATGATTTTCAGAAATGTTATTATATTAAGTTAACAAAGTATGTATGAAAGAAATATATGCAAAGGAAAATGATTTTAACACTAGAAAGGCCGCAAGTTTTCCATACCTACAAAGACTACATATTACACCATGCGACAAAAATAAAAATAAAATATCACACCGGAAAAATCCATATGGGCGTGAAACTAGAGACCAAACATAGTAATACTGCGTACTCAGTTTTTCATTTCTACATACTTTGTCCTTTAAAAAGGTTTTCCAAAAAGGGGATAAAGATAAAGATAAAAGTACTTAATCTCGTTAGAATATGGCGATATGTATATCAAATGAAAGAAGAAAGGCTCAAGAATTTAAATAAATTTGATTTTTTATCCATTTCTAAAAAAAGGATATAAAAAAGGTCCTTTGAAAATGTTAATCCTTTATGTCTATAAAAATTTATAAATAATTTTCTTGAAAAGTAAGTTTATTAAAACCCAATAATAAGTAATCTCCTTGATCGCGTGTCAAAATGCCATTACTCTAACTTTACTGGTTCGAAAGTTATTAAAAAAAGGCGGAAGCTGTAATTCTAATGAAGTAAAAAACTTAGAATTTATTTGTGTACCAGTATTTTAAATAATAAAAAGATACCAATGCAATGAAGCGAGAATGTGTGTGAAGCACGTATGGATTTTTCCCGGTGTGAAAAATGCTGTCGCACGGTGTTATATTTACTGATATCACGAAAAGTACACGTCGGCTTTGGCTAATTGTAATTAAAGAACCCTAATTAAAAAACTAATTATAGAACCCGATAAAAAAATAAAAGTAATCAAAGAAAAAGTTGATAGAAATACTAAAGAAAATACAGATATTTAAAAATGAAAAGTCAAAATGACCGCAATGGCCCTTCTAGTGTTAACATAGTCCTTGATGTAGTTCAAGGAATTTCAATTGAATTAACATAGCTAAGCAAGGTTGCGCGTTATTAATTATTCAAATATATATAAATAAATAAATATTCAAATAAATAAATAAATAAATAAGCATACAAAACGTTCTAATATGAATTCTAGGTTTATAAGATTCTAGGATTCTTTCATTTGAGTATGAATCGTAACAAAATCTTTGCTGTCCTTTTCTTTCATTTTAAACCCAGCTTTATAAAGAAACAATTTTAAAATAATACATAATAATACAGTCGTGTCTGGGTATAGTGAACACCCTATGTAGTAAACACCTAAATATGGGAAACAATTTTCAAGCAAAAACTAAAAGTGTTTTTTGAGCAAATAAAACGAGTTTATGAACAAAAATGTTAACCTTGATATAGTTAACAACCTCAATATTGTGAAAGGCCTTGCAATAATTAGTTCACTATATCCAGACACCACTGTAATAAAGTTTTGCAATGCGTCCTTCTAGTCAGGTTTATACGGTTTTCAGACTTGTGGGTCGAGATGTTGAATTCGCAAAATAAGATACTCCATATGTATTAATTTAAAAATAATTTTATTAAAAACTGACGAAAAATAAAAAAAGTTACTTCATTATCAGAAAACGGAGTTGACAGAAGTTTTTGTCGAGCTGTAAGCCAGAAGCAATCAATTGAGATCGTTATGAAAATCTCAATTACTAAGAAATATAAGTACACATATACTTACCATACTCATATTAGTGCATACGTATGGTTTCTTAATACATAACTACACAGCGCAGCGACATAGCACAACAATCTGTTTTAAGTGGCTGACCATAGAATAATATCACAAATTAGGCGACGCCATCTATGTGCCATTAATTATATCAATTAATCAGTTAGGCAGTCAATCCAATTGAGTACAAATGACGAGCCAAAATGCGTAGCCAACACAATGTGCTGTCATTATAAATCAGTTGAAACTAATTACAATTGAAAAAACATTCAATATTCACCACACCGAAACTTTGAATAAAAGAAAATGCATAATGACGACGGCTTTTGTGACTCTGCCGATATCGACAAGTTTATGGCAAACAAATTGCTACCAAGGAGCCCAACTAAACGCAAGCGCCAAACACACACAGATATTCAATGGCCGGCACACACACACACCCACCCATCTCCACAAACCTCGAGGTTCGAGGTGGGATCCCACTCCCAACACTTGCACGCACACACAGGTGTATTAATTTATGAGCCAGCACAGAAGCAACAACAACAACGCTGCGCGCTGCCATATTCATATCAATTTGATACAACAACAATAGCAGCAGCAACAGCAGCCACAACAACAGTGTACGCTGACAGCGTGAGAGCGAATGCTGCTGCTGGTCGTGATGGTGGCAGCTGTCACCCATGCTCAGCAACATCATCGCCATAGCCATAGCCATCGCCATTGCCATTGCTGACAACATCAGCGCAGTGGTTAGCGCGCACGTCATTGCCACCGTTGCCACCCCACTGTCGCGACGGCAGTCGTTGCAAAACCAGTTTGACTACGGTGGTGACTTTGCGTTGCATTTGTGGGCTGTCTGGCGAGCGGATGCGTGTGTTGGTGAGCGTTCGCAACAGCGCTGCTGGTGTGCGTCTATTTGCGGTCGAATGTGTTTGTGTGCGCTATTGCTGATGTGTTACCACTGGTGATGATTATAATGACGCTGACGATGATGATGATATTGGCCCGAAGGCGGAGCCTATAATTTTCACTATGAAAACTCGACTGCGTTACGCTCATTTAGTGGCGTTGCCGGGTCGAGCCGAATCGACGGCATTGCCGTCGCTGCGATGGCAGTTGGCACGCCCCAGTTAGATACACAAATATTTAGATACCTACGCTGCAGCTAGTTGGGGAAATTGTTGTTGTTGCTGTTATTGTCGTTGCTGTTTTCTTTATGTATTTAATTTTTTTGGCCGCATCGCTAAAGGTGTGAAAATTATTTGACGTTTACTTTGAATGAGGGAAAATTGAGAAAAAAATTTGGAAAATTCTTTTGGTAGTCACTTTCCTCCGGCATATTTCGGCTGGTCCGTGGGAATGCTGACATTTATAAAATACGAACTGACAAAAAGTGTGGAATTTTGCAAAATGGCGCTTCGTCTAATTGCATATAGCGCGACAACTGCCTGCTCGCCACCCATTCTTGTGTCCGATGAACAAAGACTTCGTGATGGCATTTTGTTTATGATTTGTTTTGTTGTGTGAAGTTCGACTTCATTTCTAGTTCATCAAATGTTGCTGACATTTGTGCCACTTCATAATATTGGCGCCGATGGCACCGGAACGCTGCTGGTGTATTCGTGTCGTTTGCATAATTTCGCTAATTTCTGTTGATGTTTTCATTATTTTTCCCTATCAATAATGTTTGTGATTTGTATTTTTTCATTGACTTTGCCGCTCGTTGCCTTATTGTTGTTGTTCAAGCATTGAATTTGAATTTTTCAGTTTGCGCGCACTTGTTGTTCGTGTTATGAGCGCTTTTTTTATTTATTATTGTATTTTTCTAGCTAAATTTATTTGGAATTTTAATTGTACAAATATTATTTTAAAGATTATGTGATTTATTTAACGGCCGGAACAGAATCAAAAAAATGTATATACACACATACTTGCGAACACGTACACATACACATATGTACAAATGTGCGCACGTGCACATCCGGTGTTATAAATTGATTTCATTTTATTATGATTTGTTGAATATTTTGCTCCAACATCAATTTGACTTTTTGTGCAAATCTAGAACGAATTTTTTTATGTTATTTGCATGATTTGAACCACTTTTTTTAATAAATAGGTATATGATTTATTTTATAGCAATTATTTCACTCACTTGTTTACAGGATTTTTGACTAATTGATAGAGTATACTTGGCTGATGGCTCTGCTGTGATTAGATGAATTGTGTGATTCCATAATTATTTATTATTAACATCATAGGTCGCTCATCAGCATCGTTTGTTTCGGTCTCTGGAGTGCAACTTTAAATAACATGAAAATGCATAAATATTCTTTAAACATAGTGTTTTTGTTTTTAAAATAAGCCAGAAAGGAAAAATATTAGCTTAATATTGACAACATATAACTGACCAAATACAACCATTTTGGCGGTTGGGAAGAATATGTGTTAGATTCTCTCTGAATTAATACTCAAAATGGCGTTTTATCGAGCTAAAAGTTACAAATAAGAAGGCAAATCGGCAAATTACCTGAAAAATAAAGTAATTTGTCTTTGTAAATATTTTTTTTTTCAAACATAGATACTCACAACATGTCTCCAACATTCATCTTACTTATATAATCCACATCCAAAATTAAAAAAACTAATGGAAATCCGGTCCAAAATTTAATTCCTCTTCCATTTAATTGTTGTTATATTGATATTTCAATAGAAGAGTCAGTAATTTGTTAATTTTCCATAGTTTTTAGCATTTTTATATTTAAATTCAGTGTAACGATTCCAATTTTTTAAAACCCCAATTATTTGGCTCACGCATTTTCTAAATAAACCACACAAAATGAGTTCGGGATATGTCATTATTAAACATTTTCGAGTCTTATACACACATACTTGTACACCTATATGTAGACTCCTGACTCCATTCATTACCACATGGGAATTGCTTCCAACTATGTGGACCTCACACATTTCATTCACGCAGACTCAAAACCACTTTCATAAGTGATTTTTCTCTTCACGCAACGTATTGGGTTTCGTTCTGCAATCGTTTGCAAAAAAAACGCAAAATCATAACCCAGTATGTTCAATGAGTCAATGAGTGTAAAGCAGATTAAATATTTTCAACTGGCATTTCATGTAGGATGCGTTCAGTGACTGGCGTGTCTCAGGATAATGCAGTAAAGCCACATGTCAGAGGTACATATGTTTAAATCTCAGCGCAACTAACACCGACTAAAGAAATCATTTGTTTTTGCGGACGTCTTTTCAGTAGGCTTTGACAATCCTTTGAGAGTAAAATAATGCCCACTCCTCATTCGATCCATTCTATTCTAAACCGATTCTAAACTAATTTTCTCTCTTTAGTACAATTTTATTTTCCCTGAGTCAGTGCTGCAATGCTCTACTGCACTCTACGGCAGAGGTCATTAAGCCGGCCTATTACGCAGGGTTACGCTCAGCCAGAGTATAGGGACACCACCACTTGCTGCGGCAACATTATCCGCCGCTTGGCGCAGACATTGGGTCGCCACAGCTGGTGTGAGCTGGCGTAGCAAGTGACTTGTTCGTTGATATCGTATGTATTCAATTTTCTGCTATGCACTCCAACATGCAACGTCATCAGCAACATTCAACGATCCCCAACAATGCAACATTACTTAGGCCCGTAAACTGCTTGGCCTTCCATTAAATTTTGTTATTGCAATAATAAAAAATATCGTATTCAACCACTTGTGTGAGCTCAATGAACGGCTGTAGGTCCAATGCAATGAGAACATGAAAAACAGTGCACATATTTCCAATAAGAATCATTTGAATTGGAAATGTTCGATTAAGCGACGAACTGAAAAAAATTGCCAGAACCAACCAACTTGCAAAAGCGAAACTTTGCATTTGGGATTCGGGGCTTAACTATAGAACGGGTCTTCTTATAAAGTTGTATTCTTAACACGTTCGCGGACAGTCAATTATTGTGGAAACTAGAAGAACTATCTTAAATTTGATATATATATATATTGTTGCAGTTGTCAGATTTTCGTATTTTAGCCCTTATACACATTGAATGATATACCATATTATTTACAAAAATTTCAGTTTATTTAAAATGTAATTAAAAAAATTGGCTATACAATTTGAATGCTATAGCATTCACGTCCGCGAACGTGTTAACATGTATTCTTAACATGCATTTCAAATAATTTAAATACCATAATTTTTGAAATTACAAATTGTAAATTTTGAGGTGAGACTTCAAATTCAACAATTTGTTCGTTATTGTTTTAATTTGTTTACAATACGAGTACATTTCGGTCTACTTTTGGTTGAAAAACATTTTAGAACATTATAGGCACTTTACATTCTTTTTTCTGGATAGTGTTTGGTCAAAATTGGTTTAAAGTGCATAATATTAGCTATTATTAAACAATGGTGTGTATAACTAATAAAAACCGGATTTTTCACTAAAGTTTTAACTACTTATAGTAGTCCGATAAGATAGTCAATGTATTTTCAACTCTATTTAGGAAGCAAACCAGGTGTGATTCAGAAGGATTCAATTCTTATCATCGACCCCGAAATATGTGAAAACTAAAAAACACTTATTAAATTTTAAAAAAGTTTAAATGGCAACCTACAACAATTTCATTGCAAATAAAAAATAAAAAAGCATTGCATAAAATTGCAATTTGTTAGTAATTTGTTTAAATAAGATTTCATTCATATAACTTTGTAGAAAATCTCTTACATCGAATGTGTTGGCTCCGTATTGCACAACAATTTTCGTCATATCCTTTACTTGTAGTAAAGTAGAAATTTGACACAACAATGAAGCACCTAATTGACCCAGCAATGTTGGGCAGTCTAGTAGTTGTATATGATATACATTAGTGTCCGACAGAAACATCTTTTTTGGGCCGAAACCGATTTTCGGTTTTTCTTTTAATATTCGACCAAAACCGAAACTTTCTAGTTGAAATAAAATCAGCATATCAAGCATTTTACTCTAAAAACAGAAGTTTATTTACATTGGTGGCGTCTAAATTACTCCTCTTTTCACTATATGTCTGATGCACATTAAAATGTAAAAAATACTCTAGAATGTTTCGGTTTCGGCCGTTCGGCCATTTTTGGGCCGAAACTGAAACCTTTGAATATTGATTTAAACTTAAATAACTGCACAACATTGAAGTTCTTGAATATGTAATTTATTTTTTGTAAATACATATATACAAATACATCTTTCTGTTTTGTGCTGTCTACTCTTTCTGTAAGTCTCGAGTATTTTAAACAAGGACTAGAGATCCTGTGCTCAGATCTCGTTACTCAACCAAAATTTTGTTTACCAGATGTTTTTAGAAAAGTAACCAAGAGAAACAACAAAGTTTTTATCGTTCTCTCTTGTAACCGATCAAAACCGTGCAAGCAAAAAAAAACATGACGCAAAGAACGAGTTTCATATAAATTATTCTATGTATTATTACGTCGATATGCATTTCCTCCAGCGTATGAAACTGCGAGCAAAGAAAAAGGTTTTACATATCACCTCACCACAACATAATCCACCCACTTCTTTTGTTAAAGCCATCAAACACAAATAAAAGTAACCAAAATAAAAGTAACCAAGTAACCAACCCCAAAAAAATAACCACTTTCAGTTACAATTAACCAACTGTGGCGCCCATGCGTCTGAGTACTTTAGGTGCATCCTGTTCGAAGGTGGTTTCATGGTCTTTCGCAAATCTAAAAAATATAATATTAAATTTTTTATCTGACCAACATTGCTTATTATTCGATAAACAGAATTCGCTATTCTACGAATTTATTTAACACTCCAAATATGTTTGTAATGAAAATATAAAAATTCACTAAGACAAGAATTAAAATCGGAAAATTAAATTGACTCGGAATTGAAGTTAATGCCAAACCACAACACAACTCGTCATATCAAATAATGAATGCACACGGCGCTTGCCTGCCGCACCTACAGACGCGTAAATGTAGAGAAAAAATTGCCGCTTTCTTATTTCCACTTGGCAGCGTGTGCGATTCGTCGCCAAAAGCGAAACGAGGCAATTATGGCACGGCCACCACTTCAGCGCGTAAATTGGTGAGGCGGGCTGCGCTCTGACTGAATGGACGGATGGCTGGTTAGATGCTGGATGGATGGACGGCTGGCAGAACGCCATTGCAGCGATAAATACATTCGAATAAATGACAATTCAATAAGCCATGACAGCGTTTATTTATTTAGCACACACACATGTACACTCATACATATACATGTGCGCTCTTATCCAAATGTTGGGATATGAATGCATTTCGTTGCCGGCAAAAAAGGTAGCTTGCTTGCTTGCGTTCGTGAAGCACCGAAAGGAGAGGAAAAATGAAGCGAAAATGACTATTTGAAGCTGTGTGAGCAGTGTGAGGCGGCAAGTTGTCGCGGAAACGACGCTGTGGTTGTGGTTGTCATTGTGCGGCAACGTGGCTGCAGTCAGCCGGAGTTGTTGGCACTTTCGACCACTTCAGCACGGCAAATGGTGAATTGTTTATTTAGGATAAAATGCGCGCAGGAAATTGCTCATCGCTGTGATACGGCATTGGCAATGGTGATGGCGATGTTGTTGCCGGTGACAGCGCTGCCGCTCTGGCTGATGTGGTTAATAACGACGACGACGCTGACAATGACGGAGACGACGATGATGGCAATGATGGTGCTGGTAGTGAAGACGCGGTTCCCGGCTCCCGGCTGACGGTTAACGGCGATAGTGCATATGGCGTTGGTGGTATTGGCATTCGTGTTGGTGTTAATGTTGCGGCTACTGCAGTTGTTGTTGTGTCTGCTGCTGTCGGCAAATCGATTGTGTCTACATACATACTTATATACAGTAAGTGTGCATTCATTTCCAAGGCAATCATTTCATCTCGAAACGCAACAACAATAACAACGACCAATAGCAATTACTGAGCTGCAAAATTGTCACTGGCGACTGCAGGCACTTTTGTTGCATTAGCAAAAATTGTATTCCTTCCTCCAACACCAACAACAACAACCAGCAATTATAATTCTCCATGACAGCCGAACGCACATTTTCTATATTCATTGTTGCCGCCTCGAATGGCGTCTGTGGCTCTTTCGAGCAAAGATCTGGCAGTCCCAATGTCATTCCATACGTCCTCGAATCGGCGGCGACGGCTGACATGTGCCGCTGTTGCTGCCACTCGGCGGCAGTGCGTTCGGCACTCGGCGTTGTGATTGTCGTGGCACATTTTATGGCTGAATGTTTGCTTTGGGTGCACCACTGTCACAGCCCCGTTGCTGTGGCTTGTTGCGTTGTTATTTTTTGTTCCTGCAGCCTTGAATAAACAAAACTAATTTTCAAATTAAAGTTATCGCTGACGCGCTGCTAAATGTGGGAATCGAAATTGAACCGCAAGGTCTCTGGCCATTTGCCACTGCTGCTGCTGTTACTGTTGCTGCAAAATGTTGTATGTTGACAATTTGGCTGACGAGCGGCAGGCAGGCCGACAGTCAATTGGATAGACGTCCGACCAGGCAGTTGAAGGGAATAATGGCATTAAAGTATTTTCACTACTTATCAACATTTCGTATCTGGCGGGGCGTTCAGTTTGGGTTATTAACTTTTTCGGATTTATGAATCTTTCTTTAGCATCCGGTTCTTTGATTGTTTTGCCATAACTGAGACCTTATGGTGATTTATTAAATTTACAAAAAAATAAAAATTTTAATTTACATAAATTATTGAATTTTCAATAGTGTCAATAGTCAAATTATTGAATTTTCACTGTGAGTCAGTGTGATAAAGGAGACAACGCCGAAGAATTGAAATGACTAAAGAATTTTAACACTAGAAAGACAATTGTCGTCATTTTGACGGTTTTTCATTTTTAAATATATATATTTTCTTTTGTATTTCTATCAACTTTTGCTTTGATGACTTTTTTATTTTATTTTTTATCGGGTTCTGCAATTAGTTCTTTAATTAGGGTTCTACAGTTAGAATTAACCAAATCCGATGTGTACTTTTCGAGATATCAGCGTATATATGTTACCATATAGTCTGTGTAGGCAGGTATAACTTGCGGTCTTTCAGGAATGAAAATGAGAATCTGATAACCGGTGTACAAAATCTGTTAAGAGTGTTAAAACAAGAGTTTTAAAGGCATTCGAGAGATGACGACGACCACTAGAAAGAAATATCGCGACAACCCAGGATGCTCCAACCATACTATATGTATACACAGAAAATCTGTGTATCTTTAGAGTAAGTTTGAGCAACAATTACATGCAGTTCCGGGGAGGTATTAGGATGCCTCTTTGAATGACCTTTACCGCACAAGGCTATCAGTTATCATGCGATCTCTTCTATGATACTCTATGAAGTTTCAGACAAGTTGATAAACCAAAAAAACAATCATTTCACATGACGATTCCCAGACAAAGTGATCTTCAAGCAAAATAATATGTATAACAACCAGGCAATTTTCAGAAAAGCTGAAGATATCCAGAACTTTGTGATGATAGCAAAGCCACCATATGTCCAGATCCTTGTGAATTCTTATAATATTGTAACGATGAGGCACTCTGCATGAATGCTTTTACGGGCATACTTTTAGGCACGCACTTTAGAGTACGGCAAACTTGCTAAAATTCCGATATGGCAAGGATAGTTCGCGATGGTAATGGAATGTGCAAGAACAATCGGCGCTATAAGCAAACATGTATAAAAGGCAGCAGTGTGCAGCGCAGGGGAACGAGTCTGATTCGAGCAAGCAAAGGGAAAACATGAAATCGTAGTAGTGTAAAGACAAACCAGTGTAAATTTTTAAATAAAGTGATTTCTGGTATTGGAATGCGTTTTGCGCTGAATAATTGAAGTGGTTTTATTTTCAAGCACAATCCAGATACGAACGTAGGGAAGTCATTTTCGTAACAATATGAACGTCATCAATGACTTAGTAACCTAACGATATACTGCTGCGATCTTCACTCTAAAGAAAGGAAAAAGCTTTAATGGGTTTGGCAGTTAATAAGACTAACATGCAGCGTCTAAAGTTGCAGTTGAAGGCCGGTTAAAGCTATACTTTCAAGGTAGCCTAGTAGTCTATTTGTCTTGGCTTCCTCGCTACCATCGATAGTGATGTGGGCCAATAAGTAATGTGAAGCGTGACTCATTTGGAAAGTAAATATTAGCTTAGTTTGTTGAATGTTTTTGAACTGAAGTCGTATACTAAATATTTAATATTTAAGGTTATCGTCTAATACCTAATTGACCCATAGACTAACCCAGGCTTAGTCTTGAAATCCTTGCAGTGAAGTTTGGCATTTCCTTTACAGTAGTTTTTAAGCAAGATTTCTTAAATTAAGTTTAAATTTTAAAACTTTGCAAACTTCGGATTCAAAGTTCCATTTTCTTTTTGAAAACTGAACTAAAACCGACTGTAAAGAATAAACTCACATTAAGCTGGTTCTAAGTCGAAACGTATAATTTTTATGCTAGAAACAGTATGTGCACACGACTCCGTAATGGTGTAAGGAAGCCTTCTTAAGAACCTTTGCGACTTCCTGCATTAAAAAAATCCTGAAAATTTTCAAGCGACCATGACAACAAATAACGCGACCGCTACTCTTCGCTCGACCATGTCCTGAAGTGAGTGAGGACCGGCGTTTGCTTGTTTGCGTATGCAAACAAGCCAACCGCATAAAAAATTTCAGAATGAGGCGCAACGGCAGCTACTTACCGCGCAAATGAGGGCCGAGCCGCCGTACCACATTAAGGAAATTGCTGTCGTCGTGGCATCGCCCACAGTGCGCGGCAGGAAAATGCCTCCGGTTACGTGATGGCTGTCATGGTTTTGGTGTTTTTCGGTGCCAAGACGTCTACGCCAGCACGTGAAAGAAACAGGCAATAAGCAATATGATGAAAAGATATTCAAACAAAAATCACGACGCGCCGCACACACAACATTCAAATATGCATTCGCGGACTCGTTGTGTCGACCAATTTTACCCAAATATGCACAGACGTGTTGGCGTGACTGCCGGTGTGCAACACGTTTTCGTTACCAATTTACACTCGAAATAATGTGCGAGTATTTAATCAACATCATATTTTCAAAAATAACATGTCGATGTTTATCCAAAAAATATTTAAATATTTACATTATGGAAACAAGGCGCTTCGTCGGTTGAGATGCTGCCGTTGGTTGTTTCTGTTGTTGTTGTTGCTGTTGTTGTTGTTGCTGTTGTTGTTGTTGCTGTTGTTATTTGGTACGACTGTTGGTAAATGCTGCTCGGTTGGTTGTTGTGACTTGTGTTGTTGTTGTTTTTGTTGTTGTTGTTTTTATTGTTCTAGCATAAGTATTACCCATCAACAGCAGCACCAACAGCAATCATAACACCACCAACAACAACAACAAAACCCAACAACAACGGCCGCCATCAAGATCTAAATTGTTGGAAAATTTATGAAATGTTTCATATTTCTTTAAATGTTCATTCACATTTAAATAATTCAAATTTCCCACCTCATAACACGTAACTCACACCTTGCGGCATTCGTTGGAGCTGTTGATGAATGTGGAATATGTAGCAATATTTGTTGCTTTTGTTGCCATTTTTATTTAAGATATGAATTATAAGTATAATAAGTATAAGTATATTAGGTATCTAAGAGTTAGAGTCCTGCACGAGTATGCATTTTTGCTATTCCAAAACATTCAAATGCTTTTGAATAGAATACTTCACTTCATCTCTGCGGACCAGTCCTAATGAATACAAGTACAGCTCTCTTCGAGTACGAGTAAGCTCCGAACAAAAACGAGTAGACGTACACTATTTACTCATATTCGCTCGAAGCGGGAAAACGAGGACAAAAGCATTCGGATAATAGTACAAACTGCTTGAATATCCGAATATACCCGTTTTCTTATTCCTAAGAATATTTAAAAATATTTATGTTGTATATTAATATACACACCACAAGTATACACATGGAAACGTGACATACTGCGCATAAAAATATTCGATGAAACTGTTGATCTTCGAATACTTCGCAAAGTTCTCGATTACCGAATACGAGCACTGCAGTATTCGCTTCTCCCCGAAGCACTGTAGTGTTCGCGATTCACCGCGATTCATCGCGATTTTCGTTTCTATTCGTTTCGTTGTACACATTCTTCGAATACTAAGTACCCGTACAGTATGTACAGTAGTGTAGTCACCAAAATGAATATATTCATGCAGGACATTACTTCGAGTATAAGCAAAAATAAAAGTCACAGCAAAATATAATAAATTCGCCAATAGGCGAATAAAAAAATTCTAAAGATATAGAAAAGAGTTTTCTAAAGATATAGAAAAGAGTTAGGATATGTTAGTCTTGATGCGTGAATTTCTGATTACTGAGCCTTCAAATACATAAATATTAAACTGGAGATTTCGTTTTGTTTATATTATTGAATTTTTTTTAGTAAATTATGATTTTAATTATTTTATTACAGTGTTTATCCAACTACCCTGAATATATATAAATTTAGAGCTGCATCGTTACGTCATGATTTATATAGTAAAAAAAGAGTTAGATAAATCTTAAAGCATCCATATTTTCAAAACGTCAACTTCTGCAGTTCGACATTTCTCCAGTTGAGGTTAAAAATTGCCATTCAATTTACTAATTAAATACCCAAATTGCATCAGTTAGCTTAAATTATTGCTCTCCGCCTAATATCCAGAAATCGTACAAAATAAATGTTTAAAGAAACTTGGTTAACAAAACCATCACAACCTATCAAATCATCCATAATGCCACATTTCTGAATAATGGTAATAAATTTCGTGCGGAATGATTTGTAAAACAATCAACAACAATACGAAACATAAATGATTATTTCGTACAATAGCGCCGAATCGAACCGAACCGAACGGAATGGACGCGGGCGCAGACGGACGGGCGAGCACACCGTGTATCAGCCAACCAACTGGTTGGCATCGTTGCGTTGCAGGCGCCTTCCGCACCCCGCCATACACACATTAATTATTGCCCTATTACGGGTCGGCGGTGATGTATGGAGTGGTGAAGTGAGGTGCGGCGCGACGCGAAAAGTGAACGAGCGATTAGCAACGTTGTTAAGTTCACCAATAAATTGTTTTCCAAACACAACAAAAACGCAAAGCAGCGCTGACTGCTGATGCTGCGCGTACAGCTAGTGGCAGCAACTGTTGTTGTTGTTGTTCGTGGTGTTGATGTTGGTGCAATAATGACTGGAATCTGTGGAAAAGCACTGCCGTTGTTTCATATGACGTGTCTTCCACATACAAGTTGTTGCTGTTGCTGTCGGTGGTATTTTCATTCTCATTCTAAACAAATAAATTAGGTGATAAAAATTTCATTGTCGATGCTGCTTCCAATGGCGCTGCGGTCTGCGCTCATTTCCAGCGACCAGTTCTGCTTGACTTTTTGGGCCATTGCTTTCGTACTCCGGGACAAGAGCAACAAAGTTTTCAATTGAAAATAAAAAAATCGAAAATCGAAAACGGAAAATGTGGCTTCTTATTATCCACAAATTAAACTTTAAAATAAAAATAGTTCCACACATTTTTCCTCACACGAAGGAGCACGAATTACACGCTTGATTTATGCGGACGGAAATCGCAGACTTTCGGACGCAGCATGGGCGCACGAGCGCCTCTCGCTGCAGCCGGCGCAGCATCTGCTAAGGCAGACAGTCGGGTGGCCGTGCACTGGAAACATGTGTTTTCGCCTGCATTGCTTCCACGCACTGATGCTCGCTGTAACGGCATTGTGGGCGATTCGAGAGGACTGTGGAGGAGGGCGAGCGCATGTTGTTAGCAAGTGCCAGCAATGAATTTAATTTATGTGTATTTAAACTGAAAACAAATTAAAGAGCATCATTTCCAGCTCAATTTACACTTTCACTGCATTCGGCTTCAGCGCTGCCCCTGCCCCTTGCCTTCACTCGCTTTTTCTCTCATACGCACCCATTCAATTTCAATTCAATATTATTTGAATGTTCAATTTGTGACTTTTCAATTTTCGTGCAACACTTAACTCTCGCGCACGCCCCCTCCGCGCTGTCTACGTTCCCACTCGCGGCCAATTCAACCGCGTTCGATTCCTAGCGCAGCGCCGCTTTTACGATGCATTCGTGTCTGTTTTTTACAATTTGGGTTAAATAAACAAATAGTAACAGAATTGTGCAGATTAATGTGCGAATGGGGCGCAGATTTGTGGGGCTCGCAGACGCGCAGATTTGTGCAGAGCATTTGGACGCGGCATTTGTGTGCTCTGCTGCTGCTACTGCTGCTTTTTCCCGCTGCTTTGCTTCTTCTTGCACTTGCCGTGCGCCATCTCAGTGCTTGCAGTCGCCTCTGTTATTGTTATTGTTTTACTCGTTGCCGGCAAAATGCGGCACTGCATTGTACCAGTTTCCGTGTTTTGCCGCGCCGCCGCTTCCATGGTTGCTTCTCGGTGTGGAATTTGTCCATTTGTGTTTATCACTTGGCTGGAACTTTTGCTGCTGCGGTAGACTTTCTAACGCCACACCATATGGTGCATGTAATGTCGTTGCCAATTTTGAATATGCACCCCTCCCACTCCACCTCACCCCTCGCATTTCTGCACTTTGCGGTTGCGGCTGTAAATGTAATTGAACAAATTCATGAGTGTTTACAGTTATTGGCCGCCGCTGAAAGCGTCTATTTACAAGCATGGTTGCTCATTTTGAAATATTGCATTTGCACAAATATTATATTTTCAGTGAAAACAGTTTAGAAATGTTGCAAAAATAGCTATTAATTCATAGATTGGCATAATCATAAATTGGTGATTCAGGAGTCAGTGAGATTCTAAAAAAACTACCTACATGCTATAAATAAATAACCATAGAAGCTGTTAGGATCAAAATATTCTAGTCATGCTTTTGGGTTGTCCAAACATCTATAATTTGTAAAATGCTGCTCGTCGACAGCGTGTAAGAAAACCATATAGTTCGTCCCATCCAAATATAGTGAATAGTCTGAACTACGAAATCTGATACTCAACGTTCTATGAAAGTAGCTTTTGTCATTTGTGCATACGACATTATTATTATTATTATTATTGATGGGGATAATGCACTGCGACCTAGTATATGTATTGTGCCCCTTCTTGAACCTCAAAGACTACCAGTGAGTCCAGTATCCGAGAGGAATTTTAGTATGTTTCCTAAACCTCTGGATACCCAGTCTGCACTCAATATAAGATGGTCCCCCAGGTGCTTCTTTCTTTTATGCATGAGTACAGGGCATTTTCCTTGTATATGTATTGCAGTCTCGTTTTCCTGCAAGCAGAACCTGCAATACCCGTTTTCACGGATTGCTAGTTTGGTTAGATGATAATTCAATCTACAATGCCCTGTAAGCATTCCCGTGATAATCCTAAGATTATTTTTTAATAAAATCATACATTCCTCGAATCCAGGGTGCGGAGAACGATCAAAATACGATCTTTCTCACGAATAATCGCAACCAAAAACTGAGTGCTTCTAATTTCTCGCGAGCGATAAAGTTGCGCTGCGAGCAAAAGCATTTACGATCTCTCACGAGAAATATAAATGGTCGGAAAAATCGCGAATGAGAAAATGTCGCTGCAAGCGTCGTCAGTTCGATCTCTCGCGATCGTTCGTTTGTTGCGAGCGCTTGTTGTAAAACTCAATCAGTAACTCGTATTGTGAAGATTGAATCTTTGAACGATCGCGATCGTTCGTCTGGGCAATAAATTATGTATATAGGAGTTTGAGCAGTTTGCTATTATACTCGGCTGCTACTGACTGCAGTTTATTTCCTAAAGGAAACTTATGTATAGAAGTTTGTAGATTTTAAAGACCTTTTGTTAGGAAAATTATAACAAAAAAACAGAAAACTTTGTGTTATGTTTGTATATGGTCTCGTAATGCCTTTTAGTGTTTCCTTATATGTATCCTTTAAGTTGTTTTCCACACAAAATGCACTTTGAAAAATCTGTGTCTTTATTATATGTAACAAGTTTCGTCTTGTCAATATTTGACACTTTGCCCATATTGATATAAAAAAAGCAAACGCACAAGAAAATAATTTCACAAATCGTCCTTCGTCCGTATATATCGCAAAATAGACTAAATTCAATGATTGTTTGCAGCGACGCTCTACCAACGAACCTTACAAAAATTCGTTCGCGATCGATCACACATTCGCTCGCGAACGATCGATCAAACATTCGCTCGCGAACGATCGAAAATTCGATCTTCTCATATTAGCTCGTTTTGCGATTGTATTTTATCGCGAGAAATACTTGAGCAAACGAGCGGTTGCGAATGATTTTCTGCATCAGCGTTCTTCCCACGACCGATCGCTTTCGTACGCTCGTTCGTTTGAAATGTGTATACATAAACTCGCTGCATACGATCTCTCACGAACGAATACGTAGGCAATGCATTCGCAACCGCTCGTTTGCTCAAGTATTTCTCGCGATAAAATACAATCGCAAAACGAGCTAATATGAGAAGATCGAATTTTCGATCGTTCGCGAGCGAATTTTTCCGCACCCTGCTCGAATCGTTTTCTATTGTAGGACCCGATTACCAGCTTTGATTTACCCAGTATTGATTCCTTCTGGTTATCTCGTCCTTTCTCAATAGGATGAAAGAAACTCCTTTACCCAACCCACAAAAAGGTTCTGGGCCGACAAAGGGTGTGAAAGCTCCCCTTCTTGCCAGGTCGTCAGCCCGTTCGTTCCCTTCCATGCCGGTGCGGCCCGGAACCCAAGGTTCCCAGACCTTATTGTAACGGCCAAGTTCATTCAGCTGCTCAAGGTACTCCAAACCAGTTTCGAAGACACCTGTTAGGATCTTAGAGCCTTGATTGCTGCTTGGCTGTCAGAAAGAATGGCAATCATCTGATTCCGGTAATTCTTGGCATATATTTCCGCCTGAAAGATAGTGGTGTGCTTTCCCGCAGATTCCGAGTATCTTATCCTCGGCCCGTATACTCCTATCCCGGTTCCTTCCTCCGTTAAGGAGCCATCTGTGTAACAGGATATCATGTGTTGGTCTATCTGATATGTTTCCGACATACCTTCCCAGTTCCTTTTGTTACTAAGTTCAGTTTTGAATCGTTTGACAAAGCTGAACTTCGGTGAGATTGTGTCCCTCGGTATTGCTCGGGATGCATACTACATACATCTTATAGAAAGTAAGGTTAAATAAGGTTATTGAAGGGCTTGATTTATTAATTTTAATGCAAAATTATTTACCCACAGAATATAGTATTGTCGTAGTAATGGATACGAGGAATGACCATACAGATTCATTTAAATTGCAAATGCCAATTTACCAGTTCTTCGATAGATAAAATAAAAAACGTACTTTCGCAAAATGAATAATCTTGCACTCCAGTACTACAATAAAAGTGACGACTCAAAATTTTTGATTTTTCAGGAAACGCAAAAAACTGTTTTTGAGCTAAATTTTTTTTAAATAACGAATAGACCGTTCAGTAGAAAATCTTTACAGATTATGCTTTATGATAAGTTGCAAGAATTTTTTTTATTATACACTACACCTTTTCAAGTTCGATTTCAGAAAGCGTAAATTCAATTTCGGAAAACGTAAATTCAATTTCAGAAACATAAATTCAATTTCAGAAAGCGTAAATTCAATTTCAGAAAGCGTAAATTCAATTTCAGAAAGCGTAAATTCAATTTCAGAAAGCTTAAATTAAATTTCGGAAAGCGTAAATTCAATTTCAGAAACACAAATCCAATTTCAGAAAGCGTAAATTCAATTTCAGAAAGCGTAAATTCAATTTCAGAAAGCGTAAATTCAATTTCGGAAAACGTAAATTCAATTTCAGAAACTACCTTTAATGTATAAAAAATGTTTTTGGAAAAGTGCACTTTGCCAAATTTTGTATCTACGTACGGAACAAAGTGTGCCATTTCTACATATTTGTAATTGTAAAATAAAACAAAATAGTTCATTTCATTTCAACTGTACAACTGTTGTGTGCGTATAACTGAAATCCAATGGAGTACAAAGACAATTGTGCAATATGCCTCTTGGATATGCGAACGCGTCGTGTGTGCAAAATTCTAAATTGCGGGCACTTATTTCACATGGAGTGCATTGAGTCGCTGTTAGCAAATGCAAATCAAACTTGCCCAATTTGCCGTTGTGAAATTACTGGTAAGTATTCGTTTTTTGCTAAATATCCTGTAAGTATTCAAAATTTTTTTCTCTTTGCAGGCAATGAAGAATGCGTAAGAAAGCAGTACAAAGCGAATTCGGCCCAAGATAGGGACCGAGTCGTGTCGGTAGCAGCCCGGGGCGAAGATTGGGTAGCGATGGCGACTTCTCTGGGTATTTGCTACAAGACGGCACATAGCTGGGTCTGCGGACTGCGCAAGAGCAATCCAGCACAGTTCGACGTTTCATGGGGATGCTCTTGCGCAGAAGGACATGCTTGTGGGAACATAAACATTTATTTTTCTTGGCCAGCAGATATTTAGATATAGATAGATATAGATAGATATAGATATTTCTTTTATAACGTATTATAAAAAATTTTACTTTTTCAAATCTGTGTAAATGCAACCAAAATAAATTCAACATTTGCTCTGAAATTGAATTTACGTTTTCTGAAATTGAATTTACGCTTTCCGAAATTGAATTTACGCTTTCCGAAATTGAATTTACGCTTTCTGAAATTGAATTTACGCTTTCTGAAATTGAATTTACGCTTTCTGAAATTGAATTTACGCTTTCTGAAATTGAATTTATGTTTCTGAAATTGAATTTACGTTTTCCGAAATTGAATTTACGCTTTCTGAAATTGAATTTACGCTTTCTGAAATTGAATTTACGCTTTCTGAAATTGAATTTTTGTTTCTGAAATTGAATTTACGCTTTCTGAAATTTAATTTACGCTTTCTGAAATTGCTTTTACGCTTTCTGAAATCGAACTTGAAAAGGTGTAGAAAATCCAAAATTTTTAGTTGTGACTGTTTTGATGATATTTTAATTCAATAATTACGGAACTATTTCCAGTTATGCCGCTTTTTCTGAATTTAATAATTATAAATGACAGTTAAAAAGTTGAAAGAAAAATTTTGAAAATTCATAATTAATTTTAATAATTAAAACTATATACAAAAATTGTTAGAGTTTTGCTTAAAATTAACTTTAACAAAAATTTATTACGTCAAAAGTGATACACTTTGAGTTAGGACCCTTTTGCATTAAGCTGCAGCGATCAAATAGCATCAAACTTCTGACATGAAGAGAGACCTAACTGTATTTTTGCAACAGTTAACAACAACAAAATATACTGAGCTTTTGCTGATTGATAGATTTATGCATTGTGCACAGTATTAACACATACAGGCATGTTCTACAATTCGTTTTCGGACGAAAATGTGAACGAAAACGTAAAAGCATGTTCTGAATTTCGGTATAACGATTTCGATTTCGAAAATGAAATCGTCACGAATTAACGTGTTCTGTCAATCGAATTCGCTACTTTACTTCCATTTTGAATTCGTTGAGCAGAAATTGCGTGGTTTGAAAACGGGCGTAAAAAATGTAAGTATTTCATACCAAAATGCATGAAGTAAAATAATAAATTGTTTTCAGGGGTAAACACAAGAACCAATGCCAGGAGGAAGAATTTATTGCATTTATGGAGAGGCATCCTGGTCTGGCAAAAAATTTTGCCAAAGGCGATAGAGTGGCAATGGAAAGTTTGTGGGCAGAGTTGGCACAAAAGCTGAACTCACAAGGACCACCACAAAAGGATGTAAGCGGATGGAGAAAAGTGAGTAGCTACATCTGCAGTTTATTATAAATGTTATGTATTAACATATGCGCGTGTATTTTCGCGTTTTGCAGGTTTGGTCAGACTGGAAGGGCACCATCCGCAAGAAAATCGCGCATAACAAGGCAGAGACGAGAGCCACTGGAGGTGGCGAATACAATAAGTTTGTCCTCACAGCAACAGAGGAGCGGATAGCGCTGCTGTGTGGTCTGTATGTAGCTGTTGATGGCATCGCAGAAACAACTGCATACGGCACAGATGATGTCGTCATCCAAATTCTGGATGATTTGTCTGAGGATGCTCCCACATCACCGCGCAGTTGTTGTTTTGTGCAATATTACCAATACCACGAATAGCATTGATAGCATTCACGTACATATTGCGTGCGCGCCACTTGCTGCCACATTGACCACTCACCACTCCTCTTTTCGCTTTTTATTGCAGACATTTTTTGACGCACGCATTCGCATAAATTCGCACACTCGTTACGGTATATATAGCAAATTGCAAAGAGTAGTCTGAAGCGTTATGGGCTAGTTACTCATGACATAACTTAGTTTTAGCACGACCTGGCATACCCGAAAGCTGTACAACTGGTTACCCGAGACATAGAACATAAACTTAGAACTTAACCGTAAACTTAGAAATCTGTTTCGTTTTGGTTTCTAAGTTTATGTTTACGGAAAACGCAAAAACTGTTGCCACTCTCTTCGGAATGAATTGAAAAGTAAACAAATTAAAATAATTTGTAAAATATACAAAATGGATTGCAATTTCTATTAGTTTCGTAAATATATTAATAATTTTAGTCGTTGGATGCTCAAACATTTAATAATAGCAAGTAAAAAAATGTCGCGAAAAGTTTGAATTTGATTGTTCACGAGATGGAGAAATCGAAGTGGCAATATTGTCGCTCAGCAGATCAGCTGATTTCTAAGTTTATGTTTACGGAAATAAAGTTTTGAGTAATCGCTCAAATTTTCTAAGTTTATGTTTATGGTTAAGTTTATGTTCTGTGTCATGAGTAACTAGCCCATTAGAAATGCCTGCAAAGAGCGAAAACAAAAACGTCAGCAACAACAGCAGCAATGCTACTGAAAGCGAGACTAAACGCAAGCGTGGACGTCCGAAGGGCAACGGCGGCGCCAGCTGCAGCAGTGCCAGTGCAGCCAAAGCTGCCGCAATCAAAACGAAAATAATCAACGGCAAACTTATGAAGCGCGCCGTGGGCGTACCGAGGAAGGTGCTGACCGGCAAGCGTGGCCGACCACGTAAGAAATATGTTTGGCTGACGAACTGTAAATTTCTGCAGCAAGTTTCGAAAATTCAAAACATATTTCATAAAGCAGTATTTTGGATTTTGAATTCGTTGAGCAGAAATTGCGTGGTTTGAAAACGGGCGTAAAAAATGTAAGTATTTCATACCAAAATGCATGAAGTAAAATAATAAATTGTTTTCAGGGGTAAACACAAGAACCAATGCCAGGAGGAAGAATTTATTGCATTTATGGAGAGGCATCCTGGTCTGGCAAAAAATTTTGCCAAAGGCGATAGAGTGGCAATGGAAAGTTTGTGGGCAGAGTTGGCACAAAAGCTGAACTCACAAGGACCACCACAAAAGGATGTAAGCGGATGGAGAAAAGTGAGTAGCTACATCTGCAGTTTATTATAAATGTTATGTATTAACATATGCGCGTGTATTTTCGCGTTTTGCAGGTTTGGTCAGACTGGAAGGGCACCATCCGCAAGAAAATCGCGCATAACAAGGCAGAGACGAGAGCCACTGGAGGTGGCGAATACAATAAGTTTGTCCTCACAGCAACAGAGGAGCGGATAGCGCTGCTGTGTGGTCTGTATGTAGCTGTTGATGGCATCGCAGAAACAACTGCATACGGCACAGATGATGTCGTCATCCAAATTCTGGATGATTTGTCTGAGGATGCTCCCACATCACCGCGCAGTTGTTGTTTTGTGCAATATTACCAATACCACGAATAGCATTGATAGCATTCACGTACATATTGCGTGCGCGCCACTTGCTGCCACATTGACCACTCACCACTCCTCTTTTCGCTTTTTATTGCAGACATTTTTTGACGCACGCATTCGCATAAATTCGCACACTCGTTACGGTATATATAGCAAATTGCAAAGAGTAGTCTGAAGCGTTATGGGCTAGTTACTCATGACATAACTTAGTTTTAGCACGACCTGGCATACCCGAAAGCTGTACAACTGGTTACCCGAGACATAGAACATAAACTTAGAACTTAACCGTAAACTTAGAAATCTGTTTCGTTTTGGTTTCTAAGTTTATGTTTACGGAAAACGCAAAAACTGTTGCCACTCTCTTCGGAATGAATTGAAAAGTAAACAAATTAAAATAATTTGTAAAATATACAAAATGGATTGCAATTTCTATTAGTTTCGTAAATATATTAATAATTTTAGTCGTTGGATGCTCAAACATTTAATAATAGCAAGTAAAAAAATGTCGCGAAAAGTTTGAATTTGATTGTTCACGAGATGGAGAAATCGAAGTGGCAATATTGTCGCTCAGCAGATCAGCTGATTTCTAAGTTTATGTTTACGGAAATAAAGTTTTGAGTAATCGCTCAAATTTTCTAAGTTTATGTTTATGGTTAAGTTTATGTTCTGTGTCATGAGTAACTAGCCCATTAGAAATGCCTGCAAAGAGCGAAAACAAAAACGTCAGCAACAACAGCAGCAATGCTACTGAAAGCGAGACTAAACGCAAGCGTGGACGTCCGAAGGGCAACGGCGGCGCCAGCTGCAGCAGTGCCAGTGCAGCCAAAGCTGCCGCAATCAAAACGAAAATAATCAACGGCAAACTTATGAAGCGCGCCGTGGGCGTACCGAGGAAGGTGCTGACCGGCAAGCGTGGCCGACCACGTAAGAAATATGTTTGGCTGACGAACTGTAAATTTCTGCAGCAAGTTTCGAAAATTCAAAACATATTTCATAAAGCAGTATTTTGGATTTTGAATTCGTTGAGCAGAAATTGCGTGGTTTGAAAACGGGCGTAAAAAATGTAAGTATTTCATACCAAAATGCATGAAGTAAAATAATAAATTGTTTTCAGGGGTAAACACAAGAACCAATGCCAGGAGGAAGAATTTATTGCATTTATGGAGAGGCATCCTGGTCTGGCAAAAAATTTTGCCAAAGGCGATAGAGTGGCAATGGAAAGTTTGTGGGCAGAGTTGGCACAAAAGCGGAACTCACAAGGACCACCACAAAAGGATGTAAGCGGATGGAGAAAAGTGAGTAGCTACATCTGCAGTTTATTATAAATGTTATGTATTAACATATGCGCGTGTATTTTCGCGTTTTGCAGGTTTGGTCAGACTGGAAGGGCACCATCCGCAAGAAAATCGCGCATAACAAGGCAGAGACGAGAGCCACTGGAAGTGGCGAATACAATAAGTTTGTCCTCACAGCAACAGAGGAGCGGATAGCGCTGCTGTGTGGTCTGTATGTAGCTGTTGATGGCATCGCAGAAACAACTGCATACGGCACAGATGATGTCGTCATCCAAATTCTGGATGATTTGTCTGAGGATGCTCCCACATCACCGCGCAGCCCAAATACATCAACAGACAGACCACCAAAACGGACGACAACTTCTACCAACTGCGTCTCAACGCCAAAGCGTATCCGTGAGGACACATTACAAGATTGTTTGAAACGGCATATGCAATCCGAAGGTGGTGCCGTTGACAGTATTTCAAATACTTTAAAACAGGTGCTCAAAAATTCGGAAGCAAATTCAAAAGTTCTGGCAGAGGCAAGTAGTGGAATTAGGAGAACTTACAAGTCAATAGAAAAACTGACAGATGCAGTTGCGCAACAGAATGCGCTCATTGCTGAGCAAAACGAAGACCGTCGCAAATACTACTTGGCAATGGAGGAAAATGCATTGGAAAGGAACAGAATTAAAAAAGCCATTTTGGAAATTAAACGAAAGCAACTTGCATTGCAACAATGCAACAAAAATTGACTGAACATTGAAATTGACTGAAAATTGTTCTTATCTTTTTGTTATCTTATTACTTATATATGTTACTTTTTGCTTTGTTTCTGTTAACATAAAATGCGTTGAATATATCTTTTATTTGAATTTTTACATTGAAAGTCTTAGTATGTTATTTGCAATTTCATCTCGAATCATTTGAGCGGCATTAAAATTCCTGCTGTCTTCTTCATCGATTTCCAATCCGTCGTCTATAATTTCTAACGCAGTCTTCAGCAACATTATTAACATTGTGAAGGCGGCATATATTGTGAAGAGCGCTACACTCATTTATAATTCTTACAACCTTTTGCGGGGCATATGGCAAAGTGGATTGCAGACATTTGAAGCGACTTTTCAATACTCCAATTACTCGCTCAACGATATTACGAGCTTTTGAATGTTGTAAGTTAAATTTATGCTGCTTATTTCGGTCGCCATTATCGTATCTGTGTTGTAGATATTGCTTTACTTTGCTCAAATTGAAAATGAAAGCATCGTGGCTAGACCCTGGATGGGATGCATCAACAGCTCTTATGACCATACGGTAGTCACAAACCTGTAATTTAATTAGATAAATTATTATGGAAACATTAAATATGTAAACATACTATCATCGCATTAATACTGAAGCAACCTTTTCTATTGTAAAATAGATGGTCATTGCTGTTCGGCTTCAATAATTTAATGTGGGTGCCATCCACGCAGCCGGGAATGCTAAGGTTGTTGGAAAAATGTTCCTTTGACTGGCGCACTTCTTCCGGACTCATTTTTACACTAATCCATTTTGGACAAAGCACTTTTTCTAAGATGCGTAGCATCTCTGTTAATATTTTGGATGTGGTACTTCTACCAAGCGCTATGTCACTATCCTTTCCAATGGAACGTTGCAATCCTCCTTCAGCAAGAAACCTTAATGTAGCCGCTAGTTTTAGTTCAGCGGAAATTGAAGAATGTTTTAAAAAAGGTTTCACGTCGTTCAAAATGCTTTGGAAGGAGTTCTTGTCTACCCTGTAATACGCGATAAATCTGCAATGCAGGAAAAGGTCAGCTTGTGCCTGCAAAACAATAAAATTTATACTTACACGGCTTGCGGAAGATCTAGTGGATTAGAACGGTCCCTCAAAATTCGCCGACGTACTTTTTCGTTGCTGTACCATTCATTTTGGCATAAATAAAATGCACAAAGTGTGAAAGCGCTCATTTTCTTAAACTTTTGTGTATAAAATTTAAATTTTTGAATCAAATTCAAACGAAATATTTCTTGTTAAAATGAAAAACACGACCGGTTTCTATGGTGTTTCGTTGTGAACTCAAACACTGGAAATTTACACACTTTATTAGCAATGAAATGACAGATGAATCGTAGGTAAACAAATAATATAAATTAATTCTATGTAAAGTGCACGTTGCGCAAAGTGGCTACGCCAACACTCCTTCTCAACGTGTACGCTATTTACAAATTTACATAAGTTTCATTGAATTAACAAAATTATTATGTTTGTTCTTAGCTAAGTTTTTGGTTAACACATCAGCTATCATTTCGTTCGTAGGACAATACCTAAGCTCGACATGTTTTTTCTGCACAGCTTCTCGAATGTGATGGTACTTGATATCGATGTGCTTACTGCGTTTGTGGTACACAGGATTCTGTGCCAGCTGCATAGCACCCTGGTTATCGATGTATAGCTCCACGAACTTAATTTCGAATTATTCATAAATCGTGCGAATTTCAGAACAGGGTGTAACAATTCGTGCGATTTCAATTTTCGGTTTCGATTTGAAATCGCGTGAATGCTGGAACATGCCTGATAAACCCGAAAATTAAAAATTTTGAGTTGTGTCACTTTTTTTAGAGCGTGTGCGATATGTTCAATATCTCTTCTTACCGGCTGGTTCCTCCAAAAAACTTCAAGAAACTAAACACATTCACTTACAATGCCAACTATAAACTGCTCACACCTTTCTCTTTTTCTTCTGCTCATCCACATCCATTGTGTTGTGAAAATTTCCCATTAATTTATTTTATCTTTCCCCCCACTATTTACACTAATTAAATTTTCCATAAGGCGTATTATTGCAATTCAAAAATCTCACTTTTACACACACCTCCGCCGCGGTTAACGTGCAAAGATTTAGGAATTTATTCTTCCGCTTGCTGTGCCACACTTTTCATATGACCACCAACTGTGTTAAGCATCGGCTACTGAATATTTTTGGTAGTTAATTTAAATAAACTTCCTGCTCACTTTCGAGAAACACACCCATTGCCAGCGGGCAATGAACACAAACGAAACACAACAAAAGCAATAGCAGAGGAAAATAGCCGAGTGTTTTCACCGCTAGACGCACCTACCACCGGAATTTGTCATTGTCTCAGCGCGCGCCTGAAGTGGCGAGCGGTTTGTCAACAGCGCGTCCCTACCGGACAGCGCACCATATGCCGAGTATGTGGTTTGGCCTTTCCAGCAACGAGCCACGTCGCTGACCACTGCGCGTCCGAGAGGTGCATGCAGAATAATGAAAACTCAATCCAGGAAATCCAAAACATACAGAAGAGATTAATTTTGGCAGCGCAGCAGACTGCAGCCACCGATTCTGATCGCCACATGTGTGCGATCAGCGCGGATGTTGATCGATTCCTGTTGCGGCGAGAACAAGAATGAAAATCTGCAGAGGATTAGAAAAATTAGACAAATATTACACTGAAGTGAGATGCTTGTGAAGTGAGTTTAGGGAAGCTTCCTACTTGCCAGAGTGTCGCGCAAGCAGGCGATCTGGCATTGCACGCTCAGCCACACCACAGACACCTAACGCCAGCAACATGCAGTAGGACAGGCGCTCACCGTGTCTGGATCTGGCGCTCATCACGCAGCCAAACTGCCGGCTAAATGGTGAAGCACAATAAAGCGAAGCGAAGTGCAAGTGTGTTACCACCCTCTGGGACGATAAATCGGCTACTCCTCCTGGTGGGATACAAACGCCACAGAACACGGCTGCTGTTTATGAGTGTTGTTGTATTGCTTTGGCGCTATTTCATCAGCAGATGAATGAGCCCGGGCCGTGGAATGTTGCTGCTTTGTGCGGGTCGGTGGTTGGGCACAAGTGTAAACTTTAGTGGCGTGGCCATTCGAGTTTGTTTAAATTTCAATAAACTCCGCAGGAGATGTCTCAGGCAAAAGCGATTATTGGCGCCACTGTACAAAGTCATCCAGGCAACATTTTTCGAAAGCATTCGATTTATATAATAATGTGTAAATGTTATTTTAACTTGAAGTGTATAAAATATGTTTGGAAAAATTGCTAAAGTAAGATAGGTTTCGAAAACCCAACTATTTACAATCGATTTTAGTCAGTGGCGGATTCAAGGGTTTCAAGTTTCGATCCGATCGTATGGGGGACGCCCTCTGGTGGTGAATTTCTAAACCTTAATCAATTTTGTATTTTTGTACTCAAGAATGTTGGCGATCGCTGAATAAATCATTTAAATCGGTTCAGTAGTTTCCGAGATACGATGTTTCCTCGCTTACTTAACTACTATATTTACAAGGGGGCATGGCAATGGCATAGAAAATGGCCTATTTTGTATGGCAGCCCCCTTAAGACTTGGAGAAAGCGAAACATTTGGAAGGGAAAATAAATGGATATCGGTCATACATTTGACGTCTGGGGGTAACCTGGGAGCAGTGGGAGCCTATTTTATAAAAACGACCATTTTGTATGGGAGCCCCATCAAGGGTTGAAGATAGAGTATAAAGATGTTTGAAAGAAATGTTCAGTAGCGAGAACTAGTGGGGTCAGTAATAGATTTTAACCCTCTAAGAGCAACTTCTGACCAGCTGTGCAGCAATTTGCTGAATTTCCCAGCTTTTTTGTGAACTTCGACCTCGATGCGACGCCATTTAGCCCCACCCTAGCCCCAAAATTTTTTGGCTCACGCACTGTTTTACCAAACCGCATAAAATGAGAAGTTGCGGAGCATCGAGAACCCATTATTAAAAATCTCCATACAACATGAAATCATGTCTTTTGTACATACATACACAAACATTTATTTTCGAGATGAGCCATGACCGAGCAAATCGGTCACACACTGAAGCCTCTGCAGTCCATGTTCCTTCGGTGTACTATGTATTTCAGAAAACATTCGTCACAATTATGTGGCAACCTTTCCCCAGAACTCATGACCTTGATTGGTTCAAGCCAAGTACGCATAATTCCTTCCTTTAAACTAACCAGAACCAATGTAAAACTTTGCATGAAAAGAGTTATCAAAGACCAGTGATAGAAAATTTCAAGAATTGAAGGACGCTGCGCCTGAGTTTATGAGGGATAAAACGTCCAAAGGAGTCATATTACATAGTCGTATGGCGAAACTAAGGAAAGTCGCTCGTATTACAATGACATATCCTCAAATAACCATTGACTATCTTATTTTAATTGAATTCATGTATCCAATTAATTCAATTTTAAAATCTGCTCTTCCACACTGTGGGGTAGTTGCCTTGCAATTTTCTTCTCATATCACTGATTTCAATAATTCGTTGCTCGTTTCCTCACCGCTAGATGTGACGCTATCAGCATTGCAATCTGCCCTGTCGTTTTCATCTCTCGCCTGGCTCACATGCAACGGCTTCAATAACCGCGCTGCAATTTCATTCGTAAACAATGTGCTCATAACAACAACAACGCCAGCTGCACCGCACGCAATATTTGTGTGCACATACCATAAACCACAATAGTCTGTAGGAAAAAAGTGTTACTTTAAAATTGTACACCTGTTGACGGCGTTGCCACACGAGCAGCGAACGTGGAAGCGATCACATGCAGCGCCAACTTCCGACAAGCGGGAACGATCGCTGCACCGCATTGTATACGCAATGCATACATAACATATGTACATACATATGTATATATAAATAAGTACCTGCACCCACAGCCGCCACGCTTGCCGTTATATGTTCAACATCATCAACATACAAACACACACACACACACGTGCATATGCACATTTGAGATAAACAATGCAGCAGGCAGTGTGCATTGGTATTTGTTTCGAATAAATTTAATAACGCTTGCAATTAACAACTCAGAACCAACAAGTGATCGCGCGTACTTGAACACTTACACATTTACATACAAACGTACATTACGCACATATCTACGTGCCGGAAACACGTGACGTATTATAAAATAGAGTGGGTGGCCTGTTTCCACTTACGACTGCACCTCAGATAAACGCAAAGTTCAGCAATTCACTGTAATCGAATGGTTTCGGTGTGAATTCGAAGAAGTTTTGGTGCATAAATGATTGAATGCTTACTTTTTTCGTTTACCTATTCATCATTTTTATTGGAAGCTTCATTGAAGTATTCAGTCGAGTTCGGTTGTACACTCATTCATAAAAGTTTTCCAGATGGCAATTCTTCTGCGTATCGCCAGTTCCAATTACTCCCCAATTACACTATGCCAACATATATTACATCAACTTTGGCTTCGGTGAAAACCAGAAGAAGCAAGAACGAGTAAACGAGTTCAAATGTAAATAAAGTCAAATTAAAATTCTATAAACTCAACCAGCAGCAACCACCCGTAGCCACGATCACTAAAGATGCAATAACATTTGATTTATGGCAGTTCGTAGAAATTGTCGACATAATGTTTGGCGGCTACTTACACACAGCGCCCACCCCATTCTATGATTTGTAATTATTTAGATACGGATTATGAGTAAATGAAAGGCTGAAACAACAACAAAAACAATTCCAATTAGAAGAATGCTGAAGTGCTGTGTGAACCACGATAATCTTCAGGTCAATGAAATCGGATTGAATGGACTGAAGGGATTACCCAGAGTCTTTAGTGACAGTGGTGCACTGCGAATAATTGACATTTAAAAGGGTTAAGTTTAGTTGTGACACCAAATATAAACTGAAAGGACACAATTTAAATTTAAATACCGAAACAAAAATATAATAATTGAAAGAATTCAAAGAATGGCTCACGAAAAGCACCCAGTCGGAATTTTCGGTTGTTTCTTCCTATGTATTATATTACACTGCACAACACAAAAAAAATAACAAGGTTCTGAGAACCAATTTTGATTAAATACGAAATAAACACTTAAACGCAGTTCAGTTTTGGCTTAATTATGGCGTTCAGTTAATTTCTGAGCTTTGATGTATTCAGAGACCTATAGTAGAATTTTATGGCAAATATTTTTGTGGTACATTTTGTCCTGAAAAAGTCCTGTTTTACAGAACATTTTTGGCATTTTAGAAAAAAGGGTTAAACTGACCCATTTAGATAGGAGCTACAGGGTTGAATGCTCCAACAAAATTTTCTTCGCAGTATTTAACATCAAATTGCTGAACACATCAAATACCTAAAATGTGATGTTACATGGTTTTCGTATGCCGATTCACCATAAGAATGCGCGAAAAGGGGAAAACTTTGACCCTTCCTAAAAAAAATTCAGACGTAAACTTTCAAAACGCCGATACACGTATATTTTTTTTGGTTCCCTCTACCAGATTCGTTTTCAGAACCTTGTTATTTAAAAAAAAAATTTGATTTTGTTGTGCAGTGTTATTAATTATTATTATTATTATTATTTTATACATAAGACAGAAGGATGTCAGATGCTGCTTTGTCACATAGGTTAGGTTAGTTTAACCTTTTCAGTCACAATGTCTAATATATTGGACTACAGCCCATACAATTCATCAGGAACGGGTTTATTTTCATGACGGAAAGGGTTAAAGAAGCAGAGTGTGCGCCAAGCTCTTTCTCTCGGAGACCCCATTGGGTCCATTGCGAATCCCAACATTCGTGAATCCTTCTCTAACTGTTGGGTTCCCAGAAGAGGTCTTTTGGGAACCATTTGGTCTTGGCAAGAAAATTGTGTACATCAGTAATCTGTGCATCAGCTACTTCCGTAAGACCATCGAAGAACCTGGCCCCAAGGGTCTAGAGCCGTCGTTTCTGCAGAGATGCCAATGGCATAACAGGTTCCCGATTGATTCCACTGTATCCTCGTCTGTGTAGCTTCTGCATAAAGCTTCGGTCGCCAGTCGCCACTTGCAAAAAGTATTAAGCCAATGGCGCAGTGACCTCTGATTACCTCCATGAGGAGTGGAATGGTCATAGGTGGGTTTATCAGATAAAATGTTGCCTTGGTAAGGCAGCGGATGAAATGTGTATGATATTTGTTCAGTGGAAACTGAAAAAGCAACTTAAAATTAGTACTTACATAAAATTTAAGAGAATAGTGTTCTAAAGGATTCCAGCAGAAACTGTATCCTTATCTGGATATTTCTATATATGTATATGTATGTCTTGTCAGTAGAACAACATGAAATGTAATGCTGAAATGCATCATTTAAGTCGACCATTGTGGACAAAATCCGAAAGCTTTTACTCGAAAATTATTAATAAAATTAATACAGATTTTTTTTTTAAGATTATGAGTACTTAGCAATTGACTAAAAAGGAAGACATATGTACTCTCTAACTAATTTCATATTATTATGGCTGATATTTCGGTCAGAAGACATGTCATTATTTGACTGGTTGCAAAGAGCTAATTTTTTTCCAAAAAGAATCATCGAAAGTATGTCGAAGCAAACATAAATGGCGGCCTGCTTTAAGTTTTAGGAGCAAAAAGCTAATGGATACTTGTTTGCACTAACTTAATCATAAAAACTAAGAAAACAATAAAGTTATTATTCGATATATATAAAGTCCCTCTTTAATTATTCAAAGATGTATAAACTCAATGGGGTTGAGAAGGTTAACCGGCAAATTACAGATGAGATCTTTACTTCCCGAATATTTCCAAATTCATTTTGTTAATTTTTTGTATCAAATGCTTCTAATTGACCAACTCGTACCAAGCCGATTGTGAGCTTAGGTTATTCGGTTTCGGTTTTCTTTTAAATCGACAGCACTCCCCCTGGTTACTTTTGCACTGTGTGCTTTTAGTTTACTGCTGCACAATCAATAAATGATCTTTATAATCCAGAAGTTGCCAGTAACGCTTAATTGTTGCTGCCAAAGCAAGTATCAAATATTTTGAATACAATGTGTGTATGTGTGTGTGTTGTTTACACTTTGCTACCCTTTGCGTGTGGTTTGAATTTGTGACAGTTGCCAGCCCATTATTGGTCTCTTTGTGGCCTTATTGCTTCTACAGTAGTTGTAAAAATTTGTTTATTTCCTGTTTATTGCAGACAAATTTTGTGCACATTTTCGTTTTGTGTTTACATCTGCATATACATGAATACATGTATATAACATTGAAATATGAGCTGCGAAGCAAAGCAAGCAAAGGGAAATATGCACTGATTGTGGGATAATTTTGCTCATAAAAATTCCATACTATATATGCGTTCTTATCAACATACATATAATTAATGCATATACATACACGCTTATGTACCTACTACAACGCCACTTACTTGAACTTGTTTGCAACATACTCGCACACATAACATTGATGTTTGTATGTTTTTAGATAATTTTGATATGCTTGATAAATAAAAACTGTTGCTACTACGTCCTATTGCAACATCAAAGACCATAGTTCAGAATGTATCCAATTATCAGATCCAGTTCTTTTTGCCGCCGTTGCGCAAATAATGCACAAACACCGCAACTGATCGCACTTATTTATTTGGTTAAGACGTGTTGTCGATCGAGCTGCTGTCAGCAGATATCGCCTGGACGGTCGCTGCCTACGCTGTCACGCTTACGCTCTATGAGTCTATCTAATGCGAATGGCAGCAGCGATCGTCGGCAGCGACGACAGCGCCCGAGGGCACATGAAAGCAGAGGCGCGCAAGACTTGTAAATAGTTTCAAATAAACAAATAACTTATGTTAATAAAATAAATATCGCTAATACTGCAAGCATTGTTAACAGCAACGTGCAAATGAAGTTGGCTCGTCGAGACGATTCCGTGAAGATCAAAGCGCAGTTGGCACGCGTGCCATAGCCGCCTCAAACTGCCACGATCAATTGCACAAACAACAATAAACCGACAGGCAGCAGAACAGCCAACAGCCAACAATCAGCAGTCGGCAGCAGCGGCTTGGCGGCAACAATTTCATCAATTGCCGCGCAGCTAACAACTGACACCAGCGATCATCGTCAGCGTTAGAGTTAACGGCAGCGTCAACGTCAACGTCAGCGCCAGCGTCATCATTGCGGCGATCATCAATATCAACAGACATGTGAGCAAAGCAAACAACGCGGCGCAATCCAAGCATTCGCAATTGCAATCGCTGCAAGTCAGGGGCGCGATGCATGTCAGCGCCATCTGGTGGCGTTAGAACGCCACCGAATGCGTACAAAATGCAAACAAACAGCTCCACAGCAACACCAACAACAACCGCAAAAGAGTTCTTTCACCGCGCCCGCTTGCACTGGCGCTCTGCCGTCAGCGTGAGCGTCAATCTCAGCGCCACAACTGCAAATCTGAAGTTAATCAAAGATCAAAGCGCGCGCTCGTGGCCGGGCAGACAGCCGACATATGCCGGCGCACGCCCCAAAAGTCAATCAAATATCAAACTGCAGCGTCACGAAAAATCGAACAAAAGCTCCCCGACTCTATTCGATGTTTTTGCCTTGCAGACGCTGCGCCTATGTACGCCAGCAGCGCGAGATGATCCATAGTCAGCCGGTCGACGTTCCTCCGTCATATAAATCGATCATAAATCTGAGTTATTAAACGCTTTTCCAGCACGCGTTATTTTTACTTTTAATGGTCCTTTCGGTCGACGTTGATCTAATGAAGCGTTTCTAAAATAGCACAAAGGCGCCCCGAGTCAGATTCTGTATGGCGATCGTAAAAACATTTGAGTGTAACTTTCCTTTACAATTTTCAAATTGCAAATGCAAATGTTGTAAAAATTGCTTATTTCCAACGAAGCAGTGCGTGAGAGTGGCGATAGTAAGCAATTGATTCAATATTGCTGTTTAAATTTTAAAAATTAAAATAAGAAACATTTGTAGAAGTCTTAATCATCACTTACTTGTCACAATATTCCCCCAAAATTATCTCAACAAGTGAGGAAAGGAAGAGAAAAGGAGCTAACATAAATAAAAGGCAATAAAACTTGGCGAACGCCAGAACGATCATTGTCCCTTTTAAATCCAAGTTGACACACACATAGCCAAAAAAACTATATCGAGATTAAGTAAGGATTTCGGTCAAACAGAACACCCCTACTGACATCTGATAATAGTTTAAACGGTTAGCCTAATGTCTACAGATTGAACAAAAGTGCACAAAACTTGCTACTTTTTTCTATGCAAATATTTAAAAAACACAAAATTGCCAAACATTCCCTCATGATCCTGTTGGCCTACAGCCAATTGAAAAGCAACTCTGTTAGCTATGTAAAAGTATGTCCATACAGCCACATGTGTGTAGATTTGTGCAAGCAAATAACAACTGCAACCAGATGTCATGTCGTTGTCATTGCATGCAACAACAACATGCATCGTGCAAAGGGACAATAAGGCAACAGGACATTACAATGCCGGCAATGCGCTTTCGTTTAATTAGGTTTGCAACAATATTTGAATTGGGAATTTGCGTTGTAAAGCGCTGCGGTGGGTTACGTTTGAGCAGTAGCAACAACACCAACAATAACACATCGCATTGCATTGCATCACATCGCCGAACATCGCATCGCATTGCGCAGTGTGTCAATATTTGTCGTGGTTGGCATTTTAGTTGTGATTGCTTGTTCACGGAGTTTGGGTTATTGCTGTTGCATGTCCTGTTAATGTGTCCTTATCACAAATGCAAACAGCAGCAGCAGCAACAACAACAATAAGTAGCAGCATTGGCGGTGTTTTGTTTTTCGATTGCCTCTGGTGTATTTGCTGCAAATTGTTGGCCACTGTCGTTGTTGATGATTTTGTTGTTATGTTGGACGTCACACTGTCGCCGTTGTCATTGTTTTTGTAGCTGCAGCCAGGCGTGCGTTTGTTTTTGCGTGCACACAGCATTTTGTTGCTTTTGACACCGAATGCGCTCATACGCCGCTAATGAGATACAAACGTCAGCCAGCAAAATTTGTTGCAATGGGGCCTCTAGAATAGTAAAAATATATATATTTTATTTAAATTAATTATAGATACAGACAAAATTGAATGCTGCCTCATTTTGTATGATAACTTTATCTCTGCCTGCAGTCAGCAACATTCTATTCATTCGACCCCACATTCTATAGAAATCCTTTACACTTTTTACGTTTTTAATAAAATTTCAACATCTTCATTAAATTATGCACACCGTTGCACCCCATGCTGCACTAAAGAGCTTAACGCCACACGACCTGAAGAACTCGCACACTCACACACACTTGTCAGTCAAAGCAAAAATGGTGGCATGCCACAGCGAGTGCATCAATGTCAAACCACAAAATTGAAAACGGCCTACGTCTCTTTCATACAACATTTTATCGCTTTCGACTTTGCTTTATTTATATTTACTTCAATTTGACGGCTATTTGCATATTAATAGGGGAGTAGTGGGGGACCAAGACTTAAAGCAAAATTCTAATTATAAAAACTTGATTTCAAGCATGAAACTTTCATAGAAAAATCTGATAAAAATATAGAACTTTCTGTTCTTTGAAATTGAATACGTTTGCAATTTGCCAAGAGTTTTTTAATTTTTCATAAAAACTCGCTTAAGAAAATTATTTTTAGATTTAAGACAAACGTTTCTAATTAAAAATAGCTGAAAGATAAACAATGTTGGTTTCTCGATATAAATTAATGCATTTACTTAATTCAAGTCTATATCATATTATATATTGCTAATGAAATAATAGTTTATTTTTAATTTAGACCTTTTACAACTACGTAACTAAGCTCTTTTATTATTTTTATCAAATTATTATCTCTTTGTTATTTTCTATTTAACCCAATAAACTTTGCAGGACCCGCCCAGACACTGTTCGGATTCGGAAAATTGCACCGATCTACGTAGGCTGACTTTAATATTTTTGCAATCGGGATGGTTTAGTACGTTTTTGAAAAATCTGACATTGCCATTGAAAAGTTTGTATTTTTTTACTGTAAACGTACTTAGAACATTTTAATGTTCCAGCGCTGTTTATGTTGTTTACACTGACTTGAAAAATTCATCTCGGTCAAAAAATAGATTTAACTCGTGAACATTTTTGAGCAATAATTTTTTACGATTTCCGAAGTGAATTATTTCAACAACAGTGCTTCGATCGCCTTCATTCGGCATTTGGTGATGAGGCACCAACCCTCAAGACAATTTATAACTGGTTTAACGAATTCAAACGTGATCGCCGTTCGCTCCAGGACGAATTTCATGTGACATACTGTGAGATAGAGGCATCCTTGGGCATTAATTCCACGAAAGATTTGTTCTCGTTGGTTCCCGCATAATTTGACAATCGCTCAAAAAAGGCTCGTGTCGATTGGTGCAAAGAAATTATGGAAAAATTCGATCGCGGTACTTGGAAAGACGACGAGCCCAAACCAAAACAGCAATCGATTGTGTGGGTCTTCCAAGACGAGCCAAATCCGACAAAAGTTGTCCAGGCACGCAGCACATCGAAGCAAATGGTCGCCTGTTTCTTCGGCAAAACTGGTCATGTGGCTACTGTGCCGTTAAAGAAACGTAGAACGGTCAATACTGAGTGGTATACAACAATTTGTTTGACAGAAGTGTTCAATGAAATACAGAAAAACAACCGCCGACGCAGAATCATTCTTCACCATGACAATGCAAGGTCCCACACATCGGCTCGAACAACCACCTATTTAATCGACCAAAGCATCTATTTAATGGGTCATCCACCATACAGCCCTGACCTGGCACTCAATGACTTCTTTTTATTCCCGCACATCAAAAAATCAAATTGTGTGGTCAACGATTTTCATCGCCAGAAGATGCCGCTGAAGCATTCAAAACCATGTTTTGGAAGTTCTTCGACGATTGGTTTTTTGGAGAATACTGTGAAAAGCAATAAAACCATTTTTTGAAAAACTATAAAAGGCAACAGGCAAAAGGCAACGTATAACCAAATAACAAATCAATTTGTATTTTACATTCAACATAATTTAAACCAATTTTATAATACACCACTAAATATTTAGCGATAGTATCCGAATAGCACAGTAAATGCCCATCAAAATGTCACCGATACTCGTATGTCACACTCGGAATAAACACAAACACCCACAACAACACCAATTATTGGTTCATACCAACAAATTCCGCATCGGAACTTCAAATCACACTCTCTCAAGGTGACCACGACCACGGGAAGTCATTGAGCAGACTGGCAGCCCACAAATCGCAATGCTAAACGCGAAAACCAAAAAAGCAGCACTCGCACCAGTCCGATTCGTATTTATTTAACAATCATCGCAATCTGCAAAGCCACACAGACGGCGACACAGCCACATGTTGAAGTAGTGCGCGCCCACACTTCACACTCGCCGTCATATGACCAGCCACCATACAGACCACTTCTGCTGCAGTCATAGATTACACCTGATGATGACCTTAACGTGGTTGTCGTTGTCGCCCGCTCGGCTGTTGAATGCTCAACTTGAATTTGTTTTTTACCAATTTCCAGTTTTCGCTGCGGCTGCCAATCGACATTTTTTATTCAATTTACAATTGATTGTCTAAGCTCTCGTCTGGCTCATTGTGCGACTTGTGCTTGGCCCATTCCACACACGCACACACACACACTTCATGACAAAAGTGGCGCCAGCCAGTTTTGCTTTGCATTTATTCCATTTTATCGCTTTTCTCCGTGTTTATTGTTATTGTTTTTCTCCTTGGTCACGTTGCCAAATAACGAAATGGCTAACTGTTTGATTTTTTGGACACATTCCGTCTTTTCGCCTTTCTGTCGGTCACTCTATCGCACACAACACACACAATAGATCTCATCAACCTGTAGTCCGGGTGTTGGGGCCATTCGGTCTAAGGCACATCTGCCAATTCGGCCACGCACACTCGGAAAGTTTTCAGAGCACAAATTGCCAATATGGCCAATCATTGCCCAAATAATTTCTAATCCACCATTTCTATTTTCATAAATCTTTCCTCAATGTGTCCAATGCAATCAACTCAATTCATTTGATTCCATTGTGGCCGTCTGCTGTCTGGGCCTTTTTACTTATTTTCTTTTCAGACAACCTTATTTTCAGTTAATTTTTTGAGATATTTTAACTAAAGTTGACTAATTTGTGGGTAATTGGGTATTTGTGTCGGAGAAATTGGAAATCGCACAAAATAACACGAGCAGTAAGAGTGCAATACCAAAATACCACATCAAGCTAAGCTTTTTCGACAGCAATTTATTGCATTCTTAAAATTTACGTTTTTTGATGGTCTTTTTTTGATGGCGCACTAGTTTCTCATACGGAGGCTCTAGGTTCGATTCCTAGCTCGGGCTGGCGAAACGCTCATCTACTTCGATCGCTATCCACATGAAGCAGCTGAGAATCTGCTGCTGAAGAATCACACAAGTGCGCTCTTGGCAGCAATGGCAACACCTCCAAGTGTGAAACGAAAAAAAACTGCCAATCGCTGTTCGGATTCGGCGTTAAACTGTAGGTCCATCCATACTGTACTGTACTGTAGGTGATATCACTAAGCAAATATTTGCTTAGTGGTGATATCCACACTGATATTCTACATTCAATTTCTCTAAATTTTTTAAATAATGTTTTTAAATATGTATTTCCTTGAATACATCAAAGTTCTTTAAAAACAAATCTTGACGTCAGTTGCAATTGTAAGGGAGGGGGCTGGGTTGTGAACCGGGTTTTGTTTTTTTGGCTCTAACTTTTCATAGAATAAAGATATCGAAAAATCTAAATATCGAAATTTGTTATGAACAAAGATTACCGTTTTGATTAAAATTTAACTCTCTACGTCCAATTTTCTAAGGACGTAATTTTTCTCTTTTCCAAAAAAAGTGGCTAGGTTGTGAACCATCTGGCAAATCCCCATTAAAGTCGGAAAATACGAAGAAAACACCCATCATTTTCAAATAATTTGAGAATTTATTTAATCAGGAGGCCTTAAGAGGTGAAAAAAGTTATAATGACGCCACTTAGGCCAAAAATCGCAATGAATGCAAGTACTCAATTTTTTTTAATTTTCATCCTAATCGGTGTCGCAATGTTTGCATGTGAAATACGAACGCGTTCTCGCATTAGCCCACTTCAAGTGAACTCACCAAAATCGAGTGAAATTACATAAAATTACTTTATTTTAAAAAATCCGGCGATGTTTGACCGTGCTAGTACGAATGTAGTACGAAAAATGGTTCACAGCCCCCACAGTTGTTCACAGCCCAACCACGATGCCATTTTGGAAACTTTTAAAATAGCGACTCTTCCAATCATATTTCAACAAAAACCAATATTGGATCGTAAAATAGAATCAAACCCCTTAATAAATATGTACTACTTTTACATTTTTAGAATAAATTCAGTCACTAAAAAAAAGCAAACAAGTTTTCGCAGTCGAATTTTAAACACGATGTCTGTAGCTGCCACAAGCAATACGTGTTTACACTTCGGTGTAACCACAAAAGTAGAGTCATATCAAAAGACAAACTTGACAGTTGAAAGATTGGCGATATGTCAATTAGGGGAAGAAAAAACAGTAATGGTTCACAACCCAGCCCGTATTTTGGCCCCTAGTTCTGTTTTCAAATTTTTTTGATTTTTGTTGCACCGTGTAATATTTCAAAGAAAAATTTGATATTTCAGAGCGAACATTCTGTACGAATATTCACTATGAATCTAAGTGTAGTGGGTTCGAGTCACGACCCTTTGAGGGTGAAATAATTGTCTAAAGGAACGTTTTCAACCCGCCTTCGCAGAGGATTAAATAGCATAGTGCTATAACCGACAGTACTTTCAGGTCTCGTTTCGTTCCACTGCCTTTAATAATAGGTCTAGAATTCTGCTGGAGTGTTTAACTGCCCGTTTTAAAACTATATCCCGTACTAACAAAAATCGTATGTGCCCTTTCCATAAATTTTCAGTAATACATAAATTGTAAAAAATAGAACAAAATATGATTTCGAATGGTATTCGGGTCAAAAGTTGTACGTACGTTGTGGCTCAAAAGTTTGTCCCCCCAAATGAAATCTGGTGTGCGCACTTGAAGCCAGTGGCGGATTCAGGGGGTGTTTTGGGGGTTGAAACCCCCACTCCGAAATATTAGGATCGACATTAAAACTACATACAAATTAAAAGGCAATTTATGAATATCAAAGAATTACGTTTTGAAACCCCCCCCCCCGAAATATTTTTCTGAATCCGCCTCTGCTTGAAGCCTTGGTTGAATCATATTTTGAAGTTATTATAAATCGCTAATGGACTTTTCATAATTGGCACAAAAACAATACCCGGATATATACCGATAAAGTTTGTTGATATAATAAGCTACTGGCACCTATGTAGCTGTGGTGAAAGCCCAGCTTATTAGATGGTCAACTCGAGATGATCGGTGAAAATTAATCAGTTGATCGACATGTCCTACTTGTATTGCAATCAACTTTAGGCAAACGCAACCAATACTTAAATTTAACCCGAATGAGCCAGATTTCTTTTTTTTTAATATTGCGAATACATTTTTTGAGCAAGCAACCGTGTTAATCAAGCCTTTATGTTTCTTAAATCTCACACCATTCAATTGAAATATTATTATCAATAGAGACTGGAATGTCTACATGTACTGATGGATTTTAATTGTTTATGTTGTGACAATGATTACTTGAGAATGTCTGAAGCTGATTGTTGAAATTCAAGTCAAGTTGTTCAAGCAAACAACTATCTGTTCTTTGTGACGAAAGATTTACTTACCAATAACAAAAAGCCAAGTATTACTTTCTTTGCTGCCTCATCACGAACCAAACGAATACGAACCAAACACCCACTCCGCTATCGTGGACAGTGTTGCCGATTGATTTTCAACAATAAAAGTTCAGGTGTAGCGTGTCCTCGAAAAACAGTTAACTGCTGCGCGCTATCGGATCATACCATCTTGCGTACGAATGGTTACGCAGTGCCCGTTTCAAATGTTTATAAAAATGCATACCTCATGCGATCGTGATAAGTGTAATCGAATTACAAGCACATCATCGGCCCGAGCCGAGCCAGCCAATCAGCCCAATCGAATCGAATCGTATTCAATTCCCACATGAATATGGAAATGTGCAGCGCGGGTCAGCTTAACGACAACCTGTTTCTGGAATGTCGCATGCGGTCCAACAACACCACAACACTCTATTAGAAGACCCGATAGAATTACGGTGTAATTTGCGCTATATCTGCTATATCGTTGGCGTGACTGTGTGCGGCTGGTGTTAAAATTGAAACCAGTAATTTTGTTTTCATTGATGATATTTCAACATAATATGTTTCTTCGCTATATTTTTGTTTTGTTTGTCGCTTATTTCTGTTCATATTTCTTAGGTGTAGTCGTAATCGTAAACATTACAATTAATTATACAATACAATAAAACTAATAATAGGCTACGAACGCTATTCAAATCCATCACAAATTTCATATCTATTGGCTAAACTTAGCAATATTAACAAGTGTTCGTTTACGCTGCGTGTTTGGTGATGTTTATTGGGCAGGAAACACCTGCAACGGCGCATTTGTTGTCACAATGAAGCATAGCGACCAGAGTGTTTCCAGCGATATTATCATGAAACGATACCTAATGTTGATGAGCTGCCACAGGCGCATCGCTTTCAATTAGAACTAATTAAAATTAGGCGAAAATCATAAATTCTTTAGTGACAATTGTGAAAATAAATATTTCCTTAATTAGTTAACATTTTATTTATTTACTCGGATCAATCTGTGCAGGTCGTATACTTTAGTGGGAAAACAACATTGCGCATGTAAACAAAACGATAATACCAATGCAGTTGCGTTGGCAACATTGTCACAATTGTTTGGGACAATTATTAGAAATGTTTGCGGTTTGAGACGTATTTTTGAAGGTCGACAATTTACATAACATAAAATTTATACAATACTTGCAACAATGCTACCACATTGTCTGCACTGAATGTGAGACCATGCAGCAGAACGCACTAATTCGCTTGGAGGCAGAGCGACAAATGCAAAGCTCTATTTTACAGTAACGTGAGAACGGCGCTAATTTTTTCTACGAGTATCCAAAAAGAGGCGACCAGTTCATGTAATTTATTTGTCTCTCTTCGAATTGAAGATCCTTAAATCCACTTATTACTTTACGTTTTACAATTTCTATATATTTTGTAAGCTGCAGTTTCTGCGTGATATCGAATACGACAGCCACAAGGCCGCAAAGCTGTGCTTACGCCAAAGCATCGTACAGATCAGTTAGCAATTAGCCCCAAGGCACACACACACAATAATTTTATTGTTCGATCTGAGTACAATTTTCTTTCGACTTGTAGGTGAATCGGGTACAGACTTAACCGTAGATCGAGCTTTGTATCAAAAATGATACATTTGGTTGTTTGTTTTATTATAACTTTTTTCAGGATATAATTAATTGAACCATTCTTGTGACTTTGTTTGTGTTGGGAGTATTCTTGTTTAAAACCATCTTTTACACTTTTTTAAGAAAGACGTCTTGAGAAAATTGAAAAGTGTATAACTTTCTCCTTTGTATACATAGGATAGAATTCCTTAATTTTTGTGAAGCTCGATCTACGGTTCAACGGACGCTGGCTTTAAACGACATTATGAGCTGAAGAACGAACAGCCCAATGCGACGATGAAATCTCACAGCACAAGAAGAAAGTGATTCAGGAATGATTTGTTCAAAACATAAGATTTTCTACGCCAATTGTGCAAACTTAGGCAAGTCATAAACTTGCTGTCATAAACTTGCTGTCAACAATGATAGGCAACTTCAACGCTGTTTTTCAAATAAATCAAAATTGCAAATTTGAAGAGTCTTGAAAGAAATTCATGTAGCAACTCGTAACGACTTTTGTGTTTAAGTAAATGATTTATCTAATATTTAAATTATGTGCCGTAATTAGTTGAGAACCTCAATGTGTTCAAAACGTCACAATTTCTTGGAGTTTTTCTCGTTTCCAGTTCCTGAATAACTTCTTCAGCAATGCTTCATTTATTTATTTGAACCCAATTTTGAATGCTAAAGCCCGAAATTGTTGTGTGTACCTGGAGTCGAAGGAATATTTACAAATGCAGTTTACACACTCTTTAACCTCCTCTGCCACGTCTTAGACGCCATATTTGATGCCGTAATCCTGGTAGTGGCCCACATGCGACCTGTAGTGACTCAAGTTGCTCAGATTACTCAGGTTGCCCAAATTCCCGCTGAGGTGGTGATGGTGATGATGGTGATGGCTGCTAATCACCGCTGCCGCTGCAGCAGCCGACGCTGCCGCCGCCGAGGCACTTGCCGGCGGGCTGGCCGACTGTAGGCTGCCGTTGGGGCTGCCGGTGTCCATCTGGCACGATTGATTCTGCTCGAAGATCATGTCACGAAAACCACCCAGCGTGGTGTGGCCAACGATGCCGACACCGCCGCCGACACCAACTGCCGACGACGGGCTGCTGGTCACCGCCACTGACTGGTTGTTGTTGTTGTTGCTAAGCACGCTTGAATTGTTGTTATTGTTGTTACTGCTGCTTCCGTTGCTCGGAGTGCCGCCGTTGTTGCCATTGCCAATGGGCTCGGATGGCGGCGTCTCCGGCGTGTACCAGCCGCCGTGCGCCGGGCCATGAGGCGTTGAGATCGCGGTGGGCGAGGCGCCGGACGAAGTGGTTGTGGTGGTGCCGGCGCTAATGCCGCCCAACTGCACGCCCATATGACCGCTCGGCGTTAGCGGATGTGAGTGCGGAACGTGCGCGGCGTGATGGTGCCGCAGCTGGGCGTGATGGGCTGCGGCGGCATGGTGAGCGTGCATTTGCGTCGATGCCACCGCCAGGTTGTCCTCGTTCAGGTGGTAGGGATAGGCGGTGTGATGAATGCGCGGATTGTAGACGTTCATCAGCGAGTCGACAGTGAAGCCCGCATGTTCCACCGAGCCGGTCAGGTGATTCATCTGCGCCAGACTGTCGTGACAGGAGTTGAGCATCGCGGTGCTGAGGCCACCGTGCGCGTCCTTACCGCCCAGACAGCCCAACTCCATGATTGGCTCCTTCTTGAAGTGAGCGGCATGCGCGGCCATGTGCTTGGCCTCCAGTATGCCGTTTGTCATCAGCTTCAGCGGCTTGATCTCGGCCAGCTTCTCGTTCATCATGGCCTGTCGTTTCATGGCCTCCTCTTTCTCGCGCAACACATCCTTTTTCTTGAAGCGCCGACGCCGCCGCAAAAACGACCCGTTGTCGAACATGTTGTACGAGTCCGGATCCAAGGTCCAGTAGGAGCCCTTACCCGGCTTCTTGTCGTCGCGCGCCACCTTCACGAAACACTCGTTCAGGCTGAGGTTGTGGCGTATGGAGTTCTGCCAGCCCTGCTTGTTGTCGCGATAGTAGGGAAAGCGCTCCATGATGTACTGGTAGATGCCGTTCAGCGTCACCTTCTTGTCGGCGGCGTTCTGTATGGCCATGGCGATGAGGGCGATGTACGAATAGGGCGGCTTGACGATCTCCTTGTTCTGGTGTGGGGCGGCCAGCCCGTAGGCGCTGGCCGGGTAGCTGTAGCGCGAGTACTGATCGTACGCGTAGTGGGCGGCTGCAGCAGCCGAGGCCGTTGTCATTGCGCCGGCAGTAGCCGCCGTCGGGTAGCCGGCGGTCTGGGCATAGTGGCGCGAAAACGAATTCTGATCGGTGAAAAGCGTATGCATGATGGCGAATGGGTGCGGGTGATTGGGGGGCGCAACGGCGTAACGAACGGGCAGCAGTTTCGAGATCGAGGTGACAGAAGGATAGGGTATTCGGTGTTGAGTGAAATTCTTTCAAATGAATTTCGCAAACATTTTACACGCTCACACACTTTTAAAAATCCAAATCGATTGTGTGTTAAGGTCACTGATTATTGTGAATTTGAAGTCGGTGTTTAATTAAAAAATATTTATGAATTTTGTTGGAATGGCTGCCACGCGGTATGTGTCGCACGTTGTGTTCTTTTCTTGTGTTTTTTGTTTTTTTGTTTTTGTATTTATTTTCGCAAGCCAAGTCCGATTTGCTAAATTCTTTGTTTGCTCAGCAAATATTTACTTTATTTCACACTGCTTGTATTTTTTAAGTAAACTTCTCCGGCTGTACGCTTCCTCGTCGCTTCGCTTCCGCTGCGATTCTGGCTGCGGCTGCTGCTGCTTCCGATGATTTGTCGCTGTGTGTTCCGGGCGGTTTGTTTAGTTCTTTTCTAATTCGTTCTTTTTTATTAGACACACTACCACCACCACAGCTACACTAGTGCAACAACAATGCCGGTGTGTTGTTGTTGCCCACTTAATGGTGTTGTTTTTTTTCCTTTAGCCGCTTGCAGTAGCTGGTGCTGGCTGCAGTTGTGGTCCGGTGCGTTGTGCCTTGGCGTTTGGCTTCTGCACTTCACGAGCTCAACGATCCGTTCGAGTTAGTAACACGTCAGATACTGAATCTCTAGCTGAAATAACATTCACCTCGAGTCGAGGCGACTGGCGTCGAGTCGTATCGAATCGAAGCGCCCATCCAGCCAGTTACACCACGAACGCCGCGCGTACACACGGATACACGAAAATCTCGACGTGACCCGTGTGGTTGTTGTTGCGATTGGCTTCGGTGGCTGTGCCTGTGGTGGTGCACCGCCCGCGCGCTGAGGTTGTGTGCGTGCGCGAGAGTGCGTGCAAGCAGCTGCCACCGAAGAGTGCATGGCATGGCTCGGCATTGGTGTGCCGGTGTGTGTGATATTTTTGTTGTTGTTATTATTTTCTTTACGACAACAACACCGTGCCTGATTTCTCCTTCCGTACGCGCGCATGCATGTGTGAGTTGGACGTCCATGTGCGTAGCTGTGTGTATTGCTTGCAGTCGGCGGCAGGCGATATTCACACAGCCAGCCCGCAACTTTTCCTATTCCAAGTAGAACATGTACGTGCACATGCAACTGAATATGTGTGCCGCTCACTGTTTGTGTTTGTGTTTGCGCACAACAACAACAATAGCCACAGCACATCACAGCGCCACAACACCATTCATGTTTTAGACGAGGAGCGCTTTGAATGGTTTGCCCGCTGAGAATTCCCGCCTTTCGGCGGCAGCAACAATTGCTTAGCGAAATTGTGTGCACTCGGAAAGCAACATCAACAACAATAAGCAACAACAAATATTAGAGTAACAACAACTACCAGTAATAGAAACAACAACAACAAATGCATAAAGTCGGCCTAATTGGGCTGCCAGGCGGTGTCACAAGTTTTCCTCGCGTTGCCCGCTTGTTACTCCCACGTTGGTGTGATTACGCGGCCGACCGAACTGCCACCACAGACTCGTATTCTCTGACTTCTCCTCACGCAGTCCATTTGCGTTCACATCCGTCCATCATTCTTGACCCCACTCCACTAATTTCAAAGCAATTTCAGATTTTGCTGGGTAGGCGGACGCGCATGAATTGCACAAATTATTTACTTGTTGTTATTGTTGGTATTTGTATACCACGCTCCAAATCATCAACTCACCAAACTGGAATTTCTCCCAATGCTAATATTGCAACTACCACTATCTCCGCAACCAATACCAGTGAAACTAATTTGAGGTGACCAGAATATTTTTGTTATTGCATTTATGAAAAACAATGTGACTTTTCTTTAACTGATTTGGAAGCACCAAACTTTTAGAACTTCGAATATTTATGTATTAAATTGTATGTTTTTAATTTTTTGATCAAGTGAACAACCTAAACACTGTGAACAGGCCTTACAATAATTAGTTTACTATAGCCAGACACGACTGTAATAATAATAAATTAGCCGTATTCACGATTTGTGTTTTTTTTTAGTAAATTTGATCAAACTTTACATCACATTGTGAACGATCTCGTTGTAATTACTTAATATTTTCAAAAACCGCTGATCTTGTTTACATTTTGCTGGAAATGGAAATTTTTGGTACAGATAAATATTCCGCGACACTTTCAATTGAAGAATTTTCATTAATAAGTGCAAGAAAACATTGCCGAAAATAAGCAAAAAATCCGAAAAAAGCATGAATTCGAACGCAGTTCAGAATGAAAATTTATACTTAAGTGTCCTTTGAACAAGCTTTGTAAGAATTGACAAAAATTAAATAAAATTAAAATACTTGCCATGAGTGGAAGAATTTATCGGTAGTAGAATCTATACAGATCACTATAAAGAAAATACAGAATACTACGCAATGCTACAATAGGGTTTTGCGATTGTGAATTTGGTAAATTGGTTGTACTCTCAATTCCATGTATTTATTTTTGTAATGTTACAAAATTGACCACAAAAACCATGAATTCACGATACAAGACCAAAAACCACAGATCGTGAATGCGGCTATTGTATTTCTGATTTGTTGAACTAACTTATTTGCTGAACCAGTGATAATCCAAATTTCATAAATCTGATAGAGTGCAAGCTCGGTATTCGCGAAAGTTTACAGGGTTCTATTTTCGCGACATTTATCTGTTTTTTTAATTTTATTACAATGTCTATAACCAAAAAAGGAAAATCTTCGTCTATATGAACTACGTAATTCAGCTGTTATTTTAAAAAATAATTTGCCAAAAAAGCAACTCAAAATCTCCAGTTTCTTTAAAAATGTTTAAAATGTAATTATATCAATAAAAACAATTCTAATTTTAAAAATTACGTAAATTTTTCAATAAAATTTTGGGTTCTGTTATCGCGAAAGTTCAGTTTTCGCGACAGGTCTGGTTTTTAATTAGTCGCAAAAATCGAGCTTAAACTGTATATGATTTATTGAACTACTTTTTGAACACACTTAAGTCTAAATATTTAACTCTTGCAAGTCTTCAGGAACAGGGCATCCAGCTTTATTGACTTCTTGGAACATCGTCGAAACACGAAATGTGTGGTATTATTTTACCGATACTTTTTCGGTTTTTCGGTTCAATGCAAGAACCCATAAATTCTTCACCCAACATCCTTTCTTTCAACCTATATATCCCCCTGCACGTTGGCTCGTTCAATAGAAAAAGAAAACACACAAGGAACAAAATACAAATATGATCTCTGGAACTCGACGGCAAGATTAAAATAGCAAAAAAGTATAGCAAAAATTTGTATACTTGAAAATACTAAATGTGAAGAAAAACAAACAATAAAAGGTAAAAATATAACTGCGCCGCATTCCCCAGCTGTTTAAAAGAGGTGCGATTATAAAAAGTGTAAACAAATCGATTGGATAACTTCGAATTTTGCTTTTACTCAGAGACGTTTACTTTAACCTTCAACGAATGGTCACTCTAATCCGTGGCCAAAGCATTTGGTTAGTGTTGCTGCTGTTGCAACCGTAATTGTGGTTGTGGTTGTTATAATTTGTTGTTGTTGTCTGTGTTGGCGGGTGTTTTCATTGGACGGCATTAGGCATTCAAATTTTGAACGTAGGTAGCATCGTGTGCGTGTCCAAGCCAATCCCTTACTTCCCTCCTCTTTCATACACCTTTCTCTTCCCGCACTTGCTCATTCTCTCTCTCTCTCTCTCTTTCTCTCTTACATCAGGAAATTTTTAGTATATTCCCAAAATACGCACACACACACTCACTCACATGAAACTTGAGTGAATTATGTGTGCGTATTGAAGAGAGTCCTGTGGCCAGGATTTATTGTTTTCATTTACATAACTTGCCAAGTTTAGTTTGTACAGGTTTTGCTTTGCAGTTTGCGCCAAACGGCACTTTCCGATAATAATTTGACAGCTTTCATGTGCAAGGGAGATAGTAATTGCAAAAGCGAGATGGTTGAATTTCGGGATTAATCCTTTTCTTGTGCCTTTCATTGCTGTATTGCCTGATGTTGACGTTGTTATTAATTGTGATGAATCATAAAAATGATAAAGTTCAGTTCATAGTTCAGTTAGATGTTCATGAATTTTACATTTTCTTATGGCAATATTTTTATTTAATAAATTCGTTTTGTTCGTTGAAACATTGGCGTTAAGTCGAATAGGAAAATGGAGGATGTGGTATTACGTGTTACTGCTTCGGTTAGACATCGTGAGAGAATACCGTCTGGCGATTGATCTATAAAATATTACAGTCTGTTTGTTTGACGTTTCTTCGTTCTCTCTGTTTGTTTAACAACGTCTTATTTGTCCGTCCGTTTGGCCGTTCATCAGCTAACTATGGGCACGTCCTTTTATTCGTATTATCTCTTCATCCCAGCATTCGGTTGCCAATTACGTGACTGTCAAGGTTTTTTTCTCATTGAGTACTGATTCGTCATTTCACTCAATCCAAGTGTCATATCGCCAACTGATGACTGATGACAACCAAAGCCAAATGATTCTGCTGCGTAAACACAAATAGAAACACAAGTGTCAAAATATTCGACTGCCAAGATTTTTGGCAACACTTTCATGAACCTGATCGGCGCAGTCTTCATTTAAAAAAGTGCTAAGACAACTTGTTATCCGTTATTTTATTTTCGGAACGCACACACAGCCATTATACAAATATTCGCCCCTATCTATCTACATACATACATACAAACATGTGGCCAATAAATATGCCAACTGAAAGGCACAAATGTCGCTACTTCTGCGCCAGTACACAAATCTATTTACGCACATTCATATATACATACTATACATATTTTTGTATGTATATATTTAGCTACTTTTATATTTTCGTTGTTGTTATTCTTAACGGTTCTGTTGTTTTCAGAAAAAATATTTACTTAAAAAATTTAATTATTTATTGTTCTTGTCAGCTTTAAAGGGGAGTAAAGAAAATGAACCAACAAATGAGAAAGAAACATAAAAACGAGGAAATCAGGCAAACGGTCGGTCGCTGCTTTTATACAACTAATGAAAAACAAAAAACAGTTCAACAAGTTCAATTTCAATCGGTCTCAAATTCTGATAGAATCACTGCCCTTTCGCTGCGCGTACGTTTGTAATTAAAGCAGCATCCCCCCTTCGACACAACCTAATGCAATCGCATTATTTCGAAAAATATTTTTGTTATTTTAACATAATTTCGTAAGAAAATACAAGTACAACAAATACAACACCGCAGCAATAAAATGACCATGAAAATGCTGAAATTATGAACGGAAGTGGCCGCCGCACGTCGCTTCCTTCAGCAGCACTGCTGCTGCCGATACTTTGCACACAGCTTGAGCGAGCCAGCCAACTGGCCACATCCATTCGAACGAACGTGCACCCAATTGAACAGCGCCAAGGACGAGGCTGCCCTCATGCCAACTGTGTTTTTCATTTCGTTTTTCGCATTTGAAATTCGAATACGATTGCGGCTTCTTGTCTCGCTCGGAAAGCTACCAACGCATGAAAGTTTTCAACCATCGACTTCCGACACCAACATCAGCCTTCCGTCGCCTTGTTGTCGCAGCCTCGAACTCGGTGAATGTACATAGACCGCTTGGGGGGAAGTCTGTGCGTGTGAATGTGAATGTGAATGTCTGCCACATGATTGACGTTCGTCAAAATGTTAATAATGTTTTCACTCGATTGTTTGGGTATGTCTGACCTACGAAAATATTTTTTCAAACAATAAATTCGCTTTTTCAATATGCGACTATTTGCAATGGCTGTCGCACTTCATTGCCAGCAGCGTTAAATCGACACGGTGCAGAGCTTAGGATGTCTGTGTTGTCTTGAAGGAATGTGTTTTTGAGAGTCTTTGGTGCAGTGGGAAATTTAAGTTTACAAACAATATTTGTTAGGAGAAAAATGCTAATACCATTTGAGTGCCAGTATAAGTGGGTCAGTAGGGTTAAACCGTTGACTTTGTTTGATTTGTGTGGTTAATGCAAAATGAAAGGTGTTTGAAAGGTGATAACCTTTTAACCCCTCAACACCCAATGCGAATTAAAAGGTTTCTACGTTGCTGTTAATCCTATCTAAGAGAATACTTACGTACTTTAATTGAACATATCTTCTTACCAAACTCTTTACAGTTGTGACCAAATTTGGCAATGAAGTTAACAATTAAATCTTGTAAAAAAACTTCATCTGATTAAAATAAATAGCTTTTTTATGATACTTTATGGCTTTCATCGATTCCATACCTGTTACATATGGCAGGATTCGACGTTGTTTTGGGGGCAAAAAGGTTCCGAGTTCTCCAATCCCTACACTCTCAAACTGCTTTACACCTGTCTTGTCCACTTGAAGTTAGAGTATGCCTCGTTTATTTGGAGGCCATATCACTATTGCCATGTTAATCGCTTGGAACGTATTCAGAACGTTTTCTACGTTTTGCTCTGAAATCACTACACTTTCAGGATCCTGTTCCATCTTACTTCTCGCGTTGTAAGCTCATAAATTTAAAAACTTTACAGGATAGAAGATCCATCCTATCTTTGTCATTTGTTTTTGATGTTGTTTGCGGGTTGACTGCCCTTCCCTCCTAGAGAGAATTCACTTCAACATCCCTTCTAGATCTCTCCGCCACTTTGATTTTTTCAATGTTGGTTTCATCAAAACGAATTATGCTTTAAATGCTCCTCTTTTGCGAGATCTAATATAAATTAATAAGATCTCAATGAACTGTTCGGTGGATTTCACTACTTCTAAAACAATATTTATAAACTTGTTGAACTCTGTTTTTAATTAAGTTATCGATTGTTACGTAATATTTACTTTGTTACTTATCCATTACGCTGTTCTTTATTAGTTAGTAAGCAAACAATTGTTCTTTGACTAATTATAAATAAATGAAATGAAATGAAAGTTTTCGTGGTAAAAGATGATCCTTATATCTCAGATTTAGTTGGTTGGTTCTCTGCACATCTTGCTTTGTTGTATGTTCAAGTTGTATGGACTTTTAGTAGACTGGGCACCTAAATTTCAGTTCGGTTCAATATTTTTGCTGTTAAGGGAATAGCCACTATGACAGGTCAAAAAATTAGTGATTTTAACCATTTTTTTGACAGAGTAAATATAGGAATTTTTGGATCGGGTGTTTTTATTTTATTAAGCACACATCTAATAATATTTCCACAAATTTTTATTAAAAAATATTAAACAGTTTAAACAATAGAGATGATCCCGTAGCGCTTGAAAAAAAATTCCCCCTCCATGGCAGCATCGATTTCTCAAAAACTGGTACTCTGAAAAAAAAATAAAATTTTATTGTAATCTGTATGAATGTAATCTTTAAAATGGCGACCGATTGAAAATATTTCCGTTTTTCGACCCCTTTTTTGGTTTTGAGACAGTTTAAAAAATAGTAAAAAAAAATTTTCCAAATCGGCTACGCTTAACCTTAACCACTACTAAGACGAACAAAACAAAAAAAAAGTTTGAAATCGGTTCATAATTGTTCGAGATATTGATGCCGCCAGTTCAAAAAAAGTCGTTTCGAGAAAAACGCGTTTAAAGTTTTGAGTCCATTTCTCTCGTAATGAAGTCACAGTGACAGTCGGCCTACCTGCTCTCACTAAAATCGTTGTAACTTAGTCAATTTTTGAAATTTTGACTTGAAATTATGTACACATATTTTTAAATATATATATATTTTTTTTACCCGTCACAGTGGCTATCCCCCTTAAGAAAGCAGGTCAGTCTTTTTCCAATATAGGCGGAGGTTAGGATAACTTCGATTAAATGAGGTTAACACTTCTTGAGTGATCCACAATCAGTAAGTGGAGTGGCATTTTTGATTCCTCTAGATGCAGTGGTGAGAGAGCGTCAGTGGGTTTATGAATCCCAGGTGGTTGCAATGTTGAGTTTCCCCTGGCACAACGTCACTGGAGATATGTAACTATTTTAAATGCAATATTTTTCCCGTGTTAAAAACAGAAACATCCGTCGACTTTATGCTATTTGAACAGATTATGGCAGTCAGAAAGGCTGCCCCACAGATCGGTCTGACAGGTCGAGTTTTTTAGTGCAAGCAATCATTGCGTTTAAAAACTTAGCATCAACTTTTAGGGGCTCTGAAAGTGGGTTATCAGGTATTATCCGATATAATTAGTAGATTAGTAGATTAGTAGAAATGGTTATGGTACGGTCAACTAGTATCCAATATACAGAAATTTAATTTGGATGGATAAATATTGTAACGATGAGGCACTTTGTCGCTGTGCTATGCATGAATGTTTTACGGGCATACCTTTAGGCACACACTTTAGAGTACGGCCAGTTTGCTATAATTTCGATATGGCAAGGATGGCTCGCGATGATAATGGGATGTGCGAGAACAATCGAGAGATAGGCCAACTGGAATGTGCGAGAACGATCGAGAGATAGTCCAACTGGAATGTGGTTTTAAGAAGTGGTTTTATTTTTCAAGCACAATCCAGAGATCCGAAATAAGCCAATAGAGAACTCATTTTTGTAACAATATGCTTCGAAATGGTGATTGGCTGTAAAACGTATATGTATACGTAAACCCCCTAAAACAAAATTCTAGTGAAACTTTTCAATAAAAACTAATTTGTGAAGCAATTCTCAGTTGTCTACAGTCGCTTATTTGCATGCGTTGAGCTTCGGTGCGTTGAGCTTCGCTGGCAACAAAATTCATCAGGACAAAAAGAGCAATAAGTACCTACATGAGAATGTCTAGTGGAAGAAAAACATAACTTTACAGTATGAAATACAAATTTACTGCACAGTGCAAAAACTGAACGCAGATTTCAGCACGTTGGATAAGTTTTAAGGTTGGGGGGGACATGAGGTCGGTGCAATTTTCCACGCTCAATTTGCGAGCAGCACTTGAGCGCCACAGGCAAGGCGACAGAACGTTGACATTTGGCGACACTGACAGCCCTCTTAGACGGCAACAACAACACCATCGGCGCAACAACTGCCGGTGTAGGAGTTCGTTGTGCTTGAATCTCGAAATTGCACATCCAAAACGAACAAAAAAAAGACGAAGCAAGGCAAATCTAAATAGAGACTGAGAAAACGAATTTGAAAGAAAGCAGACAATTTCAAGTTCTCATTTTCGCAAAAGCATTCGAAACTCGTAATGAAGATTTTACGCGCTGACGTTGATGTTGGCACTGCTTGCTGACAAGCGCGGGTGAGCCGAAGCGGCAGCAGACGACAGCAGCTGCGACTGTGGCAGACATGTGGCGCGTACTTGGCATGGAAGTGTGACAAATTAATGTATTTTTTCCTTTTTATAATCTAAGAATAATATTTATTTTGGCCACCACAAGGAGTAGGAGTGCGAGTGCAACTGCAAACCGCAATTCATATTTTCAAATATGATCACACACACACACATGCGCGCACGTACATGCAAAAATCGATTGAAGAGATTTAAGCTGCAAAAATAATAATTTAAAAAATATCCTTTTTTCACCATAAAAAGGGATCAGGCGAAAAACTGCTGGCTGCAAAAAACATTTCGCTTTAGGTGTGTGCGAGTGCTGTGCGTTAACTCACACATTCGCAGTAAAAGTTACCAACACACTTGCAGTTCCTCATGAATATGCATTCTTGCCAATTGGTCACGCACACAGCGGCACGTGACGCCAACACACACGCATTCGGGGCGTTGCTGCGCACTGCGCAAGACACACCCTCCGTTTTTTACCTCAGCACCGTAAACCGCTATGAGGAGCCACCATATTTTAGCATCTGCCGTCCTGCTTGCGCTTCCGCAGCGTGCGCCATGCATGGCTGCGCTTTCAGTACTCACCACAGCTATAAAAACATAGCTGTGTGGTGAACTTTTTATTGATTTTTAAAGCTTCTTTAGTCTTTAGTCTAATACTTTTTAGTTAAGTTTTCTTAAATTCTCTAATTTAAGTGGAATGGAGTTCGAGGTTCTTAATGTCTTCAATGGAAGGGACGGTTTGTGCAGCTAATTCCGTGTGTATAATAAATGATGCTTATTAATGCTTCGAAGGTTCAAAGGATTTTCAAGGGGTTCAGTAATTAATAATGCATTCATTAATTATAATGTAAAGAAATTGATGTTCTGTTATTTTTGCGCATAAGTTTGTCATAGGCTTAAATGAATAAGTGCTCGGTTCGGATCTTAAAATTGCCTGGCTTTCGTAAATGTTAATAAATGTTTTTAATATCTTCAATGAATGTCCAATAAATTTAAGAGTTTACAAAAATAAACTTACACATAGATAGATATCTGTTTCAAAAGCTGCTTTTGGTGATTACAAATCGGAAAAACGAGAACCAGGCATTAAAAAGCACATCAAAATAAAGAATTTTTTTACAATGTTCAGAAAATTGTCTATTTAAACATCTACTCAAAAGAAGGTCAATAACTCACCCACTTCGTGTGAAAATTTTTCCGGACACAAACTTTAACATTGTATTTAAAAGATACAAATTATTAGTAATCCATTACATCTAAACTTAATTTTCTATCTCACTAGTGTCAGTTTTAAAAAATATGATTTGAGCAAAGACGTAGCTAAAGTGATCTCCCCATTTAAATTTCAAAACCCTCAACCCCCGTGATGGTAAAAATTCACAATACATTTCTAATTTCTCTTTCGAATAAATATCAAGAAATGTGATAGAAAAAAGCAATACATTTTTCTCACAGTTGTTTAAAAAACTTTAGCAATGATTACACTGATCAACAGCAAAATAGCTTTTCTGGGTTTGACATCAGTTCTAGGGTAACTAGGGAGCGCTGATTTCGAATCCGCAAACCGTTTTTAAAACTTAGTTTCCGTTTGAAATTCCATATTTTCCGACTTTGAGGTCCAATTACCGCGGAATTTTAAAACTTATAAAAATAAATTACATTGGAATAGAAGCCGTGAGGTGTTGTAAATGCCACAAAGTGCAAATCATGTCAACCGGTTTATTGGTTTAGAAGTTACAATCCTAAACATGAAAAAAGTCAGGGAAAATCCTAAAAAGTGACACGCCCATTTTTTGCGAAAACGGAAACTAAGTTTTAAAAACAGTTTGCGGATTCGAAATCAGCGCCCCCTAATTACCCTAGAACTGATGTCAAACCCAGAAAAGCCGACCAAAAGTTGAAATTTGTTGCCCTGTGTTATTTAATCAGTAAAACAAAAACTAAACAATATAGAAAACACTTTTAGTTGATTTTTTTTTATTACTTAACAATCCGTAAAAAATTATATTAAAAAAATGGGCAATTTTGAGAAGTCTTTTATGTAACTGTTATAGATTTTGGTACCACTGAATGTTAGACATATGAAATAGTTGTTCAAGATATGTTTTTTAAAAGGAAAGAAAAAGTATACTATTGCTGAAGTCTTTCGAAGGGTCTTCAACTTTTAGTGGTACATATGGTTTCCTCAACTCACCATAAATAAATATTGGTTCAAAATCTTATTTTTTGCGTTTTCTAATAGAAGATGCTTTAATGTTAAAAATGATCTGTTCTATATTACAGTTCTTACTACTTTTTTCTATTCCCAAAGAGATGTTGTAAATGTGTACATATGTGTGACTTGTTAAACTGCCCAACATTATCGAGGACCAAACTTTAACTTAGACTTATTGGTTTTTGAAGACAAAAGCGGCTCAATCTTGCATTAAATATTGACACGTCCATTGTTCATTTGGTACCTCACACCTGCGACCAGCGACGAACGACGACGATGTTAAAAAAAAATTAAAAATAACACATCGGCTGATAAGTCCCCGGTCTGTCCCATTGTAAGCGCTACAAAACGAGAAATAATATTTTTTATTTCAAGTAGTAACCTTCAAAAGGTACTTGTAAAAATTTCATTACGATGTGACGGTTCGTTCAAAAGTAACAATTGTTTTAGTAAAACAACTTTACTCCTGTTCAGAACAATGGAAAAAAAAGAATTTCGTGTTTTCATAAAACATTGCCACAAAAGTCCACAAAATCGTTTTGGAAAACCGTAAAGTGAAATTGCAGGAGATAACTGATACTATCAAAATATCAATGGATCATGCGGATTTTATTTTGCATTACATTTGTCCATGAGACAGCTGTTTCCAAAATGGGTGCCGCGTTTGCTAACAGACAAGACAATGCACGTGCCACAAGTCTCTCGCTACGTTGGCAAAATTGCACGACCTAAACTTCGAATTACTTTTGAACCCACCCTATTCTCCAGACTTGGCTCCCAGTGACCTTTATCTGTTCGAAGACTTAAAAAAAATGCTCGCAGGAAAGAAATTTGGCTCGAATGAGGAGGTGATCGCTCAAAAAAATACCTATTTAGAGACCAAAGATAAGACGTTTTGCAAGAAAGGTGTCGAAATGTTAGAGAAGTACTGGAATGAATGTATCGCTCTTGAAGGAAACCATGTGTGATGAATAAAATTGAATTTCTCAAAAAAAAGTGTTGTTTTCTGCCTTAGACCGGGGACTTATCAGCCGATGTGTTAAGTGCCAAAGATTTTTATTTAAAATCATTTTTTTACCCTTATTATTAGTTTAGTATTGCTTTTGCAATTGTTATGCACAACCGAAGCTTATCAAGTTGGTTCAAGAAATTTGTTATTTGTGAGTCGCTGGGTAGACCATATTTGATATTTTTCTGGCATGCAACATTCGGTAAATTTATTTCAATACTTCAACACTTCAATGCGGTTTCGCTGCCTGCACAGCAAAGCCGCAGAACAAACAATCTCAACAATGCTCAGCTAATCACCTTAACTATCATTATGCGGATACCTCACAATGGTCAACTGGCATAAGCAGGAAGCAACCGCGACGCTAATCGCTCGCCAATCACACACCTTCGCCAAAGGGACGCACCGTGGCACGAGTTCTGCCGTTTAGCTGTGCTTAATGCGCGTCGCGAAAATTCGTCTTGGTGGCGCTGAAAATTCTTGTGCACGCACGTTTCCATCAATTTCCGGTATTTCCTAAGCCGCGTCTTGCTCGCTACACCTTCTAATGTGTACATCGTCTTTGGGGTTTCCCGAATGTAAAATTTATGCAATCGCCACCAGACTTTCCAATCACCTGACGTTTAAAGATTAATGGCCATTAGCAGTAAAATCGGCTACTAGTTCCACTTGGCTATAGTCGATTTACAACAGTGAAAATACGTAATACGCGTAATGCAAGAATTTTGGATTACAAAATAACGGCTTTTGGTGCAGCTTATTTGACTTAATCCTAACGATATGAAAAAATTGTATGCCCAATTTTTTGCAGTTAAAAAGGGATCTGTACGTTTCGAAACAAAAAATAGATACCAGTTTAGAATTTAAATTTATTATTTAAAATAGAAAAATTTATGGTACAAACATATTAAAGACATTTGGTTAATTTAAGAATAAGTGGGGGAATTCTTTGTAAGGTGCCACCCTATAGATTTTTTGCCCATTAGTCGTTTGAAAATTAACTTATCGCCAAAGTAATAACCGTTCGAAAGAGGGTTTAAAGAGCTATGATCCAAGGTAACACTTAATTTAAATTTGTCGTAAATACGAATTTTGCAGCCAATTTCCCAAAGTGTTAAAAATCGACATCCTAAAATTTTTTAATGTAAGGTGCCACCCCCTTAAAACCCCGCTAAAAACGTAAAAATCTCAAGTAAAAATCCATGCTTTAGAAAATTTAGGAAAGATTATTGAATTTAATTTGAATTAAATAGAAAATGACCAAAAGCAAACCGAAATTGAATGGTTACGAAAAATTGTATGGAAATTAAGGAACAAAACTGAACTAATTTATTCCTCATGATTGATTAAATGATAACATGTTTTTATTGCATAAATATTTTTAGACTTAAAATTTACTTTTTATTAAAGTTCAATATCTTTCAAAACGACTGAATGTCGGGCAATATAAAACATGCATTTCTTCAAGAACAAAACAATCTTCTTCTTCTAATTGCAAATATAATAAATAAGAAGTTTATTGCTTTAAACCATGAAGTTTTCAATACAATAAATTTTCCAATAATTTTAATGACAGCAAAAAACAATTTTAATCTGATCATTTCGCTGATAAAATTAAGGCACAAAACTGCTGTAAGAGATCTTTGGTCAAAATTATAGCCGGACAGCCACTCAAGCTGGGTTGTAGACGTCTTTCAGTCTGTTCACGGAAGCAGTTCCCATGGTTTATTTGAATGAATGCACAAACTGTTGGGCAAACCGCCGCACAGTGGGGTAATATATAAGTAAAGTGCCGATTAATTCAAAAATGAAAAATCAAGATACAACTATGTTTTTGGTACCGGGTTAAAGGGGATAAAATTCTGTATCACTTTGTGAAAGAGTTGTTGCAAAATAGTTTACCGTTTTCCCGCAAAGCACTCTGAAAGTTGACATTTATTTTCAGTTTTTGTGCGCACAGCGATAAACGTGTTTTTGTCGTCACTTAAAAACGATTTCTTTGTGTGAATTTGAAAAACTATTGAAAAATTAATGATGCAGCCTTCATGTTCAGGTATTTCAGCAATGCAATGTGTATTTGGTTTTGCTAAAAAATGTTTATAAGTATTTCATTTAATTTTTTGTTTAAAAGCATAATAATTGTCTAATTTTGTACCTTTTCATAGACATATAGTTGTGAGTCTTGTGAGGTCGGGCAAAACTGTTTTCCTTAGCATATAGCTTAGATATTTCAGTAACATTTTATGAAAAAAAAAGTTGCGCGATGTTGCGCACTTTTCCAGCATTTCGATTTTTGTGTGCGCACCCAAGGGCCTCATGCATGCATTGTGCAAACGAAATTGATAACACTGCACAACAAAATCAAATTTTTTTCAAACTAACAAGGTTCTGACAACGGATTCTGGTAGAGGGGGCCAAAAAAAAATATACGTGTATCGGCGTTTTGAAAGTTTACGTCTGAATTTTTTTTTAGGGGGGGTCAAAGTTTTCCCCTTTTCGCGCATTCTTATGGTGATTCGGCATACGAAAACCATGTAACAACACATTTTAGGTATATGATGTGTTCAGCAATTTGGTGTAAAACACTACGAGGAACAATTTTGTGGAGCATTTTAACCCTGTAGCTCCTATTTTTATGGGTCAATTTGACCCTTTTTTTCTAAAATGTCAAAAATGTCCTGTAAAACAGAACTTTTTAAGGACAAAATGTATCACGAAAATATTCGCCATAAAATTCTACTATAGGTCTATGAATACAGGAAAGCTCAGAAATTAACTTGAACTCCAGAATTAAGCCAAAACTGAAAATGTGTTTATTGCGTGTTTTCAAAATTGTTCCACTTCGAATGTTTTGTGGAAAAAAAAATTATATGGCAAAACCCGCGACCCGCATCTACACGATTTTGTAGGCCGTTAAAAATTGAATTCGTCAAGGAATCTGCAGCAGTTTCTAAAAACGAAAAAGAAAGAGTCAATGACGAAATAAGAAAATTGCCAAAAAAAAGTGCAGTATATGCCCAAAGATGCTATGGAGTTGACAAATGACGAATGATGATAATGGTGACGGTGATGATTATGATGCTGATGAAGATTATGATGATGATGATAATGATGATTTTAATGATGAAACTAAATTGGCTGCAAGAGACGGCGATGAAATGTTTTAATTAAACTGTTCAACTTAAAATTCATTTTTCAAATTTTTTTTTTACTATGTTAGTTTTTTACCGTTTCTTAAAAAATGTCCACTAAAGTATACCCAAAAACATTTGTTTTTTACTTTATAATGTTCAATTAACTAAACTTAGTAGTTATTTCATATCTAAATAGCCTGGGGGAATTAATCGGCACTTTCGGCATCAATTACCCCACTGTGCGCCGCCTGAAGTGCTCATGCAGTGAGCTCCAATCTTTCTATTTACTACGAGTATTTTTATATTTACTTATCACACCGACTTTGTTTATTATTAAATAAGGCCTTAACACCACAACCAGCAACTTCAACAACACGACCAACAACAACAACACAATCAACAGCTAGTAACACCAACAGCAGCTTCACCATTACGCCGATGAGAGCAACAAATGCAATTACTAGAGAAATTTATGAATGAGCAATGAATTTGAATGGACCAACAATAGGAAGAAATCGTGTAGCGAACGGGCAGCGGAATGATATGTCGGAAATGCGCATAGGACCACTTGTGGATGCATAGTCTGGTGCGCAGCCGCAGCTGCAGCGGCGCAGCATACAATCGGCATTCAAACGGCAACGCAACCATTGGATGGTGATTAACATTTTCATGTCGCTTATTTGTTTTGGATCAAATTAAAGAAAAATATCGAAGGACAAATTTTGTATGCTGGCATTCAACACAATCAAATTGGAGTGCACTCGTGTGACGAGACAGCAGTGAATTGATCATGCATTGAGTCATCATTCATAGCTATTCCAATGAAGATTCTAATGAACAGAAAACCACGCACACACAGACATGCAGGGCACACACACTCGCACCAGTTCTTTGAAAATTAATTAGCAAATCAGTTTTCTTCAGCGAAGCCAACAACGTTTCACATTTTCACAAACCCAAAGCGTTAGAAATTCCGAATCAGCATTTTCAGCGTGTTAAAGTAAGCAATTTTCGGGAAACTTTAATATTTCAATAATATTTTCATAAAGCATAAATAAATATTGGTTTTTGTTGCTCAGCCGAACTCTGCGTATGGGAGAACCGTTTGCTTAATTTCCACAAGAAATTCCCTCCAAATCAAATATTTACTTTTGATTTTTTGCATTCGAATTTTGCTACCCTCTGCCGGGCAGCATACATGTTTATTTGACGCGCAAATCCTTCCGCCTTCATGCCTCCACCTCCTCCATCAACGGCAAACGCTTCTGTATCTTTATCTGCTTAAATGTTTGCCGCTCAATTGCCGTGTCCAAATGTCCTTTTTTGCACTTGTAAAAATATTTTCATAATTTTCGCAATGCTTTTTGCAATTTTTGACATTTTCCATTTTTCCATTTTCCGCTCATATTTTTGCGTTGTCCGTTCATCACCGGTAGGTGCGTACGTAAACATTAACTTTTAAAAGAGATTTAATCCTGATTATCCTTTGACTGTGCATTTTTTCTCTCTCATTTTTGTTGCCTTCCACAAAAATTATGCAGCGACTACGTTGGCCGCAGTTAACCATGGCTCCTGTGTCCTTTCAGTGCAGTTGCAACTACGTCAGTTCAGTCAGTAATGTCCACTGCCGTGTCTGTGTTGCTGCGAGCTGCCTTTGGCTGTTGTTGGCCACATTTCACATGAAGACAACGTGTCCGGCTGTTTGAAACGATTTCTCGTCTTCTTTGGCCAAAACAATGCGCTCATCTTTTAGCGCTCATTCGGAGTCTTTTGCGGGCTGGCCGGCAGATCGTTTGACTTTTTGGGATTTTAATTTGCCCACAAAAGTGAAACAATTACGGAGATAATTGGATTGTGGTTTGACCGTCGAGTGTGATCTCTTTATCTTGATAGCTGCCGGAAGATTTGTGGCGATACTTGTTGTCGACGGTTGACTGGTAGATTTGGCTGTTGGACATTACAAGGACACATCTTGAATCTGTGGCGGCACGCGCAAAGTATTGCAGTGAAGACTTGCAGAGAAGAAGACTGCAGGAAAGTGGCGAATGAAATTAACATAATTTCGGACGGACATTAGAAACTGGGGAAAAAGTGGAAGTAACTCTATTAATAATAAAAATTCAAGAACGTTATTTCTTCATGCTTCCACTACATTCTTGCAAACATGTTGTTTTAGCTAAAATCTGTTCGGAAGATCGTTATATACAAAAAATTAAAATAAATCCACGTACATTTATGAACTTAGAAAACCATCCTTTAAAAACTTTTGTAACCCATGCTTTTCCTAATTTAGATACAAAAAATGTGTAAAATAATTTAATAAGCTATTAAAATTATGTCTTTTTTAAACATAACTCAAAATCATGTTAAGAGAGCCAACGCGAAGGGAATATTATCTAATTAACCCTTTCGGTTATTCTATGCCATATGGCATAGTCTCTTTTCAGTGCCTGTTTTAGGTAAAAAACTTGTGGACACTATATTTTTCAATTTTTGTATTTTTCTCTGAAGATTTTTATACCAAATCATGAAAAAAAAATTTTGATTAGTGTACCAAGTAACTTGTAAGGGTTCAGAAAGTGCGCAGTCCTATCGAGCTGCGTATTTTACAAAAAGAGGTCACTTCGTACTTTTATTTATTCTATTACAAAAATCATTTTATTTTATAGGTTTATGTAAGTAATCTAGTAGGTATTTATTGCTTTAGTAAGTGTAAAAAAAGTTAGATCCCAAATATAGTTCACTAAGGCTGTACGATTTTTTTTATTTTTTACTATGCCATATTTCATGATGCCCAAAAACCACTTTTTCGAACAATATTTTAAAAAATGACTTTTGATTATTCATTATGTAGGCTTAAACAGTAATAAAATGGAAAAGAATGACTTTTAAAGTTAAAAACAAAAAAGAAGTACCGAAAGGGTTAAAAAAAATGTGATTGTTTTGGAACAAGACAAAGACTTAACGAAACACGTTGGCCCAGTTAGGCTGCTTTCGTGGTTGATTCATATAAAATGCTTTCTTAAATCAAATTCGCCCTGCTTTTGAGTTTTCATCCAAATTAAGATATTCACAATTTATAAAAAGTCAACTTAGGTTTTTCTAAAAATTTCAAACTAGGGTTAAGTCATGGTAGGTAGATAGGCAGGTGGGCGGCCCCAAGGCAGAGCTCACGATAAGTCTTATATGCCTTTCTTTAATTATGATCCAACTCTTTTTGTTAAAAAGAAACAATAAGCATTTATTTTTGTTGCTTGCACAGTGTTCTGTGCAATAAAATACTCGTACTTAGAAGAGCAATTTAGATTTTTTTCCATGAATGAATGAATGAATGAGTTGTCAGTTTGTTAGTAGCGTACCGCCTAAAAGTATGCTACATTAATACTCAAATACTATTTGGTTTGTGTAATTTTTCCTGAAACAAAACAATTCTAAATGATGCAAAATAATGTTGCCACCACAATGGTAACGCTTTGGCACACAACTTATTTATTTACATACTTATTATTACCTATTTATTACTAACTAAATATTTTTGATTTCTGTACAAGTTTTACTTAAGTTAAAATATCTAAAAGTAAATACGATAGAATGATAAAACTTGAGAGAATTTTAATATTGAGATGGCATCACAGTGTGCAAGTGACACAAAGCGCCATCTGTGCGTGGCATTTGTTTTACATGTTCGCCACCTATGAAGCAATAGGAGAAGTTGATGTGGAAGTACTTCGCACACAGATGTCACTGGCAATGCAACCAATGAAGTGGAAACGGAAATCATAACACGAATGCGGATGCGGAAATGGAAATTGGAAATTAATGTAATCACGAAATGAACGGTTAATTGAATAGAATGAGGCAGAGACAGCTTGACATGTAAAAATGTGAGTCGAATGTGCCGTCAATACTTTCAAATAGTCGGAACAGTTCTGAACAAATTTAGAGTACAGAAGAAGAAGAAGCAAGGCTTATTTAACCCTTTACACGGCAACAGTGAATTTTTTCATGAAATGCTGTTTTTTAGATATAAACTTAAATTTACAAAAACACGTATTTTTTTATTTTTTAATATATGTACTTTAATTTTGTAAGGTTTTTTTGTAAAAAACATTAAAAACAAAAAAAACAAAAAGCATTAAAACTTGTTTTTTTTATTTTAATATGTTTAGTTTTAAATAAAAATTTTTTAAGTAATTACTGCGTATGTTGTAGCACAGTCCTACTCCGCATTTTTCGCAAAGTGTTTGTGTGTTTTTTATTAATAAGTTTAAATCACTTTTGTTTCACTAAAATAAATGCGTGCAACTTTTCGCAAAAATAGTCAAATAAGTGCTGTCAAGTAAAATGTAGCTACTTTTTCCCACTTTTAATGCCAGTATTTCAAAAAAGGAACCTTGCATAGTTGTAAAATCGTAAGAAAGAGTCGTTTTGATAATTACTTCCGAAATTACGGGCAATTTTACAGTTGGTTGTAGATATGCAACTGTACCGTGTAAAGGGTTAATTCTTTCAATTTAATAAAATTTCCCAAAAATAATTACAGTTATGTGCCCGTGTGAAGAGAAAAAACGCGTCATTTCAAAGACAATTAGCAGAGAAGTTTAAGAAACCAAATTATGATTTTTTTGAAAATATTGTACATTTGTTGATTGCAACTTCGTATTAAGAAGCAGACCAAGTTTTTCTTTCAAATTACAGGAAAGAAAATTTGAACTTTTTACGTAATATTTCCAGAAAATTTAGATTACATTTTGTGTAAGTTATTCTATAGCACCAAAGGAACCGTTTTTGTTTTAGGATTTCGCACAACATGAAGTCATTTTTCGAACAAATTTGAAAATTTTTTGATTAATTGATTAAAAATCGCTTACCTCAACTCAATATTTCAACTCTACTTTATTTATACTTAGGTTCACTAAATCAATTAATAAGGCTTAAACATTTAAACAATATATCGCTCTAAAATTAAATCCCAATTTCCCAATTCACGTTCCACCCTTTAAGGGTGAAAAGATAAATACATTGGTAATCTATCGCCTCCAATTAGCCCTAACACGACTGCCATTCGTTCAATTCGAGTACTTGATGTGCTCGTAGTAGCCACCACTGCTGCCCACGCCGCTCAGCTGCTGATGGTGCAAGGGCGGAGTGGACATTGGGCCCGACGATGTCATTGACGGCAGATAGAGCGGCTTGCGGTCAATCAGCGAGTTGCCCACTGAGGATGTTGGCGGCGTCATCGAGGCGTGCTGCTGTTGCATGGCGGAAAGCGTCATCGAGCGCAGACCTGAAAGAAAGCGGGACACGTTTCAACAGTCATTCACACACAATCGAGACTGACGTCTAAAAATAGCGCCCGGCAGTCGCACGCCAATCACTTTGCATGCCGTTGAAATTCACACATCGCAGCGGCGTCATCAAACGGCAACTGGCAGGGATCAGTTGATAGCGCGCGATCGCCCGGACCCAACAAAAACGCGCACCATTCCACTGCGCACACATGTTGATCGTAAAAGTGCACTTTAGGCGCCGGCCGCGTCGACTATTACAGCCGACAGCCATTCATGCCCGACACTTGTGCAGCTTGTTTTATGGACTCTTTGCTGGCAGTCAGTCAAATCAAGACTCGATTTGATTGACGCGATCGCCATCAATGCACACTCACACTTACCGTCGTCGACGTTGTAAGCGGAGGCGCCGCCGCCAGATGGACCGCCACCACCGCTGCTCGCATACGGATAATTTGCGGCGACAATGGACGCGGTCGCGTAATCCAAGCCGGCATTCGAGCTATGCAGTGCCGCAGACACGCTCGCCGAGGCCGCGGAACTGCTCGATGCCACAGCGCTCGCCAGTGCCGACGAGGCCACTGTGTGCGCCAGCGGCGGTGTGGGGCTGTTGTTGTTGCTGTTGTGCAGCACAGACGAGGCCGAAGCAATGTTCGAGTATTGCGGCAGCGTGGCCTGGGCGTGAGCTGCGTGCGGATTCCATGCGTCCGCGAAGCCGGCCGCCGTGGCATTGGAGGTGGCGTAGTCATAGGAACTATACGGTTGGGCGGAATAAAAGTTGGCGCTGTCCTGCGGGTGGCAACAATGGAAATGAGGTTATGGAGTATGATATGCCATTACTTGGTCTGCACTCGAGCGACTTACCATGCCCGGATCATAGGCGGAGGTGGTGTAGAAGCCATTCGCCGGCGAGTAGGGCTTCACTTTGAGCTTGGAGCGATATCCACGCGGGCGACGCCGCAAACTGGCCTCGTCCTCGAACATGTAAGCCGAATTCTGTTCAATAGTCCAGTAGTTGCCCTTGCCGGGCTTGCCGACGCCCATTCCCTTCGGCAGCTTCTTGAAGCACTCGTTCAGGCTGAGGTTGTGGCGCACGGAATTCTTCCAACCCACGTATGACCCCCGAAAAAACTCGAATCTGCAAAGAGTTGCAAGACATAGACACATCCTGTCATTAAGTATTTATAAATTACGATAAATTATGACGAAAAAGTGATATCTACCGAACGGCCAGTGAGTCAATGGCACCCAACATTAAAGTAAATACGATATGTTTTGCTAAAATTTAAGGAAAAACTACGCGTTCTTATAAAAATAACAAAGTCCACAGCCATGTACGACAGTCCAACACTTGGCCGCAAGTTTATTCTAAAGCATAAACAACAACAAACACACAATTTACATAAACTTTTAATTGTTTCTTTTGCTCAAATAAACAATGGGGATCGCACAAGAGCCGAAGGGGTACTTTTACTGGCGTCGCCGGCCATTGTGGTCGCGGCTCGCACCGCTGCCACAATGGCACCACCACTGCACGCACTGGCACGGCAAACCACCGCGTCACACAACGCAACACAACTTTTCAGCATAATTTCGAGAATATGAGAAATTTCGTATTGGCCGATCCTCAAGTGTCATGTAGAGCGGCTTCGAATTCTGCGGTACTCAGATTCTTGTTCAAATAAACACGCACTCATCTAAGATTACAACACGGAGGTGTTGGGGCACAGAGGCGGTGGGTGGTGAGTGCCGGGGCGCAGACAAACATATTACGTACATTAAAGTCAATGTGAATACTAATTAGTGAGGTTAAAAGCCCATTCACCCATTCCTTCGCGGCGACGTAAGTGAAATCGGATCATTGCAGTCGTTCGGTGAATAGTGAAAACCAACCAATTGGGGGGTTCAATCAATGATTGATGTGATCGATAAAGGGTTGTTATGACCACATATGCATGTATATAACTTCATATATACTAAAATACATAAAATTGCGTTTGAAACGTTTTGAAATTTCTGATACGACAAAAAGAAGTTGGTAGTCCTACATGAGTAAATAAAAGGACTTTGATTCGTATTGACTTCGTATGTTTTTCGTGTTTATAAAGCAAAAAATTGCATAAACTGATACGTTTTGAAATTTCTAATACGACGAAAAGAAGTTTGGAGTCCTATTGAAGTAAATAAAATTACTTTGGTTCGGTTTTCAAGACTTTTCTTAAAGAAAAAATTCAAAGATATGAATCCCATGGTAGTTGCCACCAAGGAGGCATCGTAGATTTTCCGTGTTTATAAAGCAATATTGATTTCTTTCAAATTCAAGCAATAGGACAGCTGAAATTAAGGCTTGAGTTAAAAAGTACTTTAATAAGGCTTTTGTCTCTTATTAAGAGGATGAAAGCTGAAAATTTAATTTCCAATCCTTTTTAAACACCTCTTCAAAAATTAGATGAAAAATAAAACTACAAAATATTTAAAAATAAAACTATAAAAAACACGCATATTAGCGTATTTACAAAAACGCAATAAATCAAAATATAACCACAAGGAGTGGGGACTACTTTGTAAAAGTAAAATAAAGGAAAATGATCATTGGATAAAATATTTAGTTGCTACGTCTTAAGGGTGTTTACATTCCCTACCAAGAGCTCTATTAGTTTATTATAATTTTGATCTACTTCTTATAGATAGTGACAAAAGTAAACGAGTGTTTAACTAGCCTGAACTAGGAATCGAACCTAGGGCCTTAAAGGTGACAGTTGGCGCACATTCCGCTAGACTATAGCGGCCTATCAAATATTATCTTAATTATTTAAGGCAGCTTAACAATTTATTCTCCGGTTAAGACATTAGAGACATTAGAATGTATTATTAATTCATTCCAAATTTTAATAAAATGCATCATTATTTCGAAAAATTGTGGAAATCTAATCCGGTATAAAACTCCTGGATATGAAAAATAAACATTCTTTCGCTACAGGTTTTTACTGGGAAAAGTAAAATTTGAAAATTTTACGTTTTAGGCCTCTCTGTGGTTACATTTCAAAAGAAATTTTGAATTTTTATACTCGGACGCTGTATTTTAGAGTGTTTTTCTATGAGAGCAACCACATCGTTGTGGCTGCAATAATTACTTATACATACAACTTTTTACGCATAACGAAAATTTAAATATTTCTTCATTTACTTTAGCCAAAACTAAAAAAAGTATTTAAATTTAAAGAAAACTTCAAATTAAAAATATCTCTAATTTTTTCTGCTTCTTCTTCCCTTACTATGTCAAGATATACCATACCAAACGTGTATACTTCCCTTCTTTAAACTTAAATATTCAGTTTATTAATTTCATATTTTTGCAAAAACTTCAAACTATTTTAAGGACCAACAAAAAATTTATTGTTGAAACCACAGAGGGTTCAGACGTCCACAAAGTAGCAATGTGCCATATGGCAACAAAATAGCGAAAGGGTTAATGGGAGTTAGTCTACAAAAAGTATACAAATAGATCGTTTCCTAACGTCGTTTAAATATAAAAAAATTGCATTTAGAATCATTAGAACCATGCGTTAAGCCATGACCGTCGGCTAATCATTTATCTGTAGGTTTGTTTACTGACTGGTAAACAAACTGACTAACAAACCATTAAATTATTGCTTTCGTAATTTTAGATAATTCCACAAAAAGCAATTGAAACATTTCCCTGTTTCAACCACACATACTCAGCATGAAGTTTGTCCAATGAAGCATATATGGTAATACATATGTGTCTATTACATAGGTACAAATATAAATGTCCATACCGACTTGTTCACAATCTTAAATTAGCTCCACAAAGTTTCATTCATCTTTATTTATATTTTTGTATCCTACCTCTTCTGCAGGAAGCTGTAAATTTCGCTCAGCGTTAATTTGCCCGTTGGTGATTCTTTGATTGCCATCGCAATCATATTTATGTAGCTGAGCGCTGGCTTTTCCGGACGCCTTGAACCAGATTTCTTAGTTGTGTCCGGTGGCGCTAATTCTTGTGACGTTGTTGCTGTTTGTTGCTGCGATTGTTGTTGTTGCTGCTGCTGCTGTTGCTGTTGTTGCTGCTGCGCCTGTTGTTGTTGTTGTCCGTTAACACTATCACTTTGGCTACTGTGCACCGATTTCGCCGGTGAGGAACTGTTCGAATAAGATATAGTTTCAGTGGTGTGGCCCCCCAAATGGCCAGAGACACTATGCGCTGCGCTGGTGATGACATTAGCACCGACGGCAGTCGCTGACGGCGAGGATGACAGCCCGGCATTTTGTATGCGATGCAGCGATTGCGATAGGAGATCTGCCGAGGCCGTGGCGCTGCTGGACGGCTGCTGCTCGTTCTCGCCGTGCGGCAGATAGTCCGATGAATTGAGGATCGCATTGCTGGAGCAGTACTTGATGGTGGAAGTGTAGTGGTGATTGAGCTGCTGGCCCAGCGACGCCGGCGGCAGCATGTTGACCACTTTTGTGGCAATCGCTGCTGTCGGTGCGCTGGTGTGCATTTCCACGTCGGTGGGCGTTTTCGAGTGCGGAATGTTGGGCGAAGAATCCGCCGAATCATTGCTCAACATGGCACCGTACAAAATGGGACTAGGCGAACCGGATGTAGGACACATGCTGTGCAGGGACGTGAGTCCGTAGGGCGACGATTCCGTCACGTGCGCGGACGGTTGACTCATCATGGTGGCGTAGTATTTGCGATCGAGGTAGTTGAGCCCGGGCTTCTCGTCCGGCAGCTCGGGAGAGTCCTGCTGTATGCGCAGCATTGACGACTGGTCGCCACACATGAGGGGCTGAAAGTTGGAAGTGGACAGTATGTTCGAAGGCAGACTGCGATAGAGACTGCCGTGTGGCAGGTGATGTGAGTGGTGCAGGCCGCCATGGTTGACCGCATGGCCACTGGAGTTGAGCATCTCTTCACTTTTTATCATACTCGAGTTTTTGGAAAATTATAATTTTTACTAAAATGTTTTAAACGGTTGCTCTTGGACGTTATTTTCATGTGACAATTGCTTAGGTTTTTCTATTCACTGGCGACACTAGTAGATATTTAATGGATGTTATTCCTATTGTTCGATAGACACTTTGGCACTTTTGAGGCTATTGACGCCTTTCCGCGTTCTTGTACTTTTCTCTTGCGCTATTTTCATTCAACTAAAACGATATGCAGCGATCTGATTTGCTTTACGAAAATCAATGCTCTAGTTACGCTCCAATTGCCAGTCGCGTCGCCATTGAGTGCTTGAGCATCCATCCTTTTTGAGTGAGTTGCATGTGTGTTCTCCAACATGAACATTTTTTGTTTATATTTTCCTACAAGCAGACCACATGCCGCACGTTCATGTGGCATTGGTGCTGCAATGCGGGCGATGGGCTGTCGATGCCAATGAGCGAATCCACTCGATCGCATTTACTTGGATGGGTTAACATATGTGCTCTCTGGCCCACGCAATTCACACAGTCTCAGTCTTTGCTGAGCGTAGTTGCAGCTAATTAGAATATGCGCACTCTGAGCTAATTGCAGGCTCGTGCTCATTGTGTCGCCAGCAGAGTCAGAATAAAACTCATTTATATAATCATTCTAATTTTTCTAAATCGATGTTATTTTCCAAACGGCTCAGCAAAGACAATTGAAGTAATAAATAGTTCAAATAGTTGTCATTGCGGAGCCATTATGTTAGCCATATGGGGTGAGACGAGTTATGCAAATGGCGTTTGGCGACCGACGATTTATGCAGAAGCTGTGGAGATGAGGATCCAGTAGAATCAGTCGAGCACCTGCTATGCCACTGCCCATCTCTACAAAGACGACGGCTCCAGACTCTTGGGGCAAGGTTCTTTGATGGGCTCGCGGAAGTAGCAGATGCACAGATAACCGATCTACACAATTTCCTCGCGAAGACTAAATAGTTCCCAAAAGATCCCGTTTGGATCGGCAAGGATCCAAACAGATAAGGGAAGGACACCGGTGTTCCGAAAAATGAATGAATTCACAATGGACCCAACAGGGTCTCCGAGTGGAAGTGCTTGCCGCACACACCCCTTCTGTAACCTAACCTAACTTAACCTATGGGGTGAGACCAAATCTGCAACGACGCTCAAACGTTTTTTTTGTTTTTTGAATGAGAGGCATTGCGATGGTTCAGGAAGGATATATATAGGTGGGGAGAAAGGATGTTGGGTGAAGAATTTATGGACTCTTGCCTTGAATACATGAAGATCATAAGTGCTGGAAAAAATATCTGCAGGGAGACTATTCCACAATCGTGCTGTATGGGCCAGGATCGAACGTTCTCTGTAGTGCGCTGGAACATCGTTTCAACGTGGAATGCATGGGCGCCAGTGTTCAAACGGATTGCCCGTAGGAATACCCGGAGTAATGGCAGCAACCTGCTCATCTCCACTGAGCAATTACCGAAAAAGTATCGGTAAAATAAAACCACACATGCCACGTTTCGACGATGTTCCAAGGAGTCAATAGAGCTGGATGCAATACTGTCCCATATAAGTTTAGTCGCACGGTTTTGCACCCGATCGAACCTAGGTTCGATTCTCCGTTGCAGCCATTGGTATATGGTTATGGGTATGGTTCTTGGTATATATGGTAATATGGTGGCGGGAAACTAAACCTTAGTCTCTTAATTGGGTGGGCGGCTTGAACCCCCAAACCCACTTATTTATCAACACTGTGTTCCGGTCGCAGTCAACAGCGAAGCATAAATTTTCTTCGCTGCTCATTACGAATAAATATGACTTCACACAATGGCGTCATTAGTGTGAATCGGACCGCATTCGCATCGATCAGGCGGCATTTCGGACAAAGACAATTAAATCCGTACACGCACTGACGGTGGGCGGAAGCCTCGTTGAAAATGGCTTTGCTCGCTCTGTGCCAAGAAGTCGCCGGCATGCAGATGAACACTAGCCAAGCTGTCCAGAACCGGTTTCTCAACATGAGTCCAATTATTGCCAACACTACAATAAACGAGCTGCGGATGGATATGGCCGACGCACGGCCAGACGCACCAGTATGCATCACTGAGGGTGTGGAGTTGAAATTCAGGTTTACACCATCAGTCACGGCGGCGTTGTCATTATAGTGGCATCCGCCATTGCTGGCTGTCGTCACCAAGTCAATTTCATGTTGCTGTCGGTCTGCTGCTGCTGTTGTTGTCGTTGTTATTGCTTTTGACAGAACTGCCACTCGATGTGCGCTCTTCTCGGCCCCAATGTCATCTCGATCGCGGCGATCATTCGCATTCGCCGCCGCCGCGCAAGCACGTAGGCGCAGGGAAGAGCGCGCCGCACGCAGAGCGACGAACATTTCAATCGCTCGATTGACTTGTGCGCTGGGAGGCGGAGTTTTGTTTACGTTATATTTGTGTCGAATGCTGCGGGCATTCAGATTGGCGGTGGCGGTGTTGTTGCCGATGCCGATGTGCCGGAATGGCGGGGTGCTGCCGACTGGTGGCTGTTCGTTGTGCTGGCGCTGGTACCGTTGCCGATGCCGATGCCAATACCGGTGCCAATGCTGTCTGCACCAACGCATTTTCACGTACACACACTCGAAAGATATTTCAATTTCGTTTTCTGTACATAAATACATATGTATGGAAATATGTATGTACTATATAGTACATTCCTCCGACTGACTAACCACTGTCTGCGCCCCGCAGCGGGCGCTGTTTGCTATCATTAAATTCGTAGAATTATCGAAAATACGAAATATGCCAGAATGCCGAAGAAAGAAATAAAAATTTTTGAAAAAAATTGAACAAAAAACATTAAAATTTATTTCGAAATCTTTCTGTGTTTTGTTGTTTTCCTTTGGAATGATATGAAATGTTCATTGTTTTTGCAAATTTATATATTGCGCGCGAAATAAATTATCCAGCCAATCTGCAGCAGTGCGCACAGCAATGGCTGGCGTTGGGAATTAATGGCCACTTGGCCATTTGGCGCAAACCGTACGACTTTGCTACTCCAGCGCGCCGAGGCTGCTTCGTGCCGTGCGCGGCGCCATAACTGGGTCATTCATACCGAACGCAATCGCATCTCGGGGCGCCGAATTGCGCATTACTTGTCGAGTTATATATTCGATGCCATACAGTTGTGGTAATATGTTAAAAGTCGAAATGGCAATAAATTAAACCATGCACCTTTGAGGCTATAAATTTTGGTCTCAGCCAAAAAGCGGGCTGAATATAACTTTGCAATTGCTCAGCATGCTGGGAAAAATTTGCCAGAAGGCAACCGCCGCTGAAACCCAAAATGAAAATTAATCTGAATGAATGAATTTGTTTCTTCATTTTTTTTATATAATCGAATGAAATAATATTAACTGGAACTATTTCATTTTGGTTCATGCAGTTATACTTTCCTAGTTCCATAATTGCTGACTTATCTTTAAAGAATTACCTATGAAGTTTTAGGTTGATTGTTTTTAATTTGAAAAATACTTATTTCTTTTATTGACAGTTAATGCTATTATGTTACAAGACGTGTACATTACAAGAATATAAAATTATTTCTAATTATTAAATTGTTTATATAATTAGAAAAGTCACACAAATACAAAATTTTATTGAAGCAAGCCTAAGCTATAGATAAATTGATGTATATAAAATTTATGAAATTGTTCATAAGCAGTTTGTGAAAAAAATCGTTAATAACCGTTAAAAAGTTACAACTAACCAATGGTACAACGACATTGCCAGAGGACAGCAATGCAACAAAATGGTTGAAAATCAGGGCATATTTGCTTGAGTATTTAATTTAAGTAAATAAACGCATAGAATGGGTATGAACTTACAATTATATAGATTATAAATATTTTGTGAGTATGAGCGTAATACACATCAGAAAGTAATTGAAAACTTTATTGATCACACATTTTAAATGTTTAAGTCAAAGATGTCTGATTTTGACCCAAATATACGCTATTCTATCTTGTTTATTACAATATTTTTGTTTCTTTGTTCACTCATCTCTGGAGCATAGGGCCTCCACCAGACACAAGGGCCTTGTGTTGGTTACATTGATCGGTTGTGTTGTTCTGCCAGGGTAGGTGATTGGCCTGCGGCTTACAAAACAGTAGTGTCTGGATACAGTGAACTAATTATTGAGAGGCCTGTTCACAGTATTGAGGCTGTTCACTATATCAAGGCTAAATTTTTTGTTCAAAACCTCGTTTTATTTGCTCAAAATAGACTTTGTGTATATAAATTCAAGAGATCATTAAAATGATAATTAAAAAAGACCCTGCCAAAAAAACATAAGCACTTAGGCCAAGAAATAGCTTATTTTGTAACAATCAACAGCAAAAATACAAATTAGGGGAATACCCTCTTTCATTTTGATTACTTCTTGTGTTTTTTGTTGCTTTTTGCTTGAAATTGCTTTCAAAATATTGTTAACTATTTAGAAGTTTTCGATTGTTGACTATTTAGAGTATTCCATGTAAAAATTTGGGTGTACATTGTATCGAGGTGGTCACTACATAGGGTGTTCACTATACCCAGACACGACTGTATCGGTTTTGATCAAAATTTCCAAAACTTGAATTTATATTGAATATTGGTTTCAAATTAGCTCAGAGCGTGGAGCAAAAAGTGTTTGTTTTTTTAAAACGAAAACTGTTTACATAATAAACAACTTAATGGGTCAGTAGAGTCATTTCTGGGCTTCAACCATTTGCTTCTCGTCTTAAGTTCACATATTTTTAATTTTAACGAATTCTATTTATATTATTTTTAAGTTATGTTATTAAAACAAAACTATTTTAGTTTCATTTTTAAGTAGTTTTCGAATACTATTTATCAGGCGCGGATTCAGAAAAATATTTCGGGGGGGCTTTCAAAAAGTAATTCTTTAATATTTGTAAAATGCCTTTTAATTTGTATGTAGTTTTATAGGCAATCCAATTATTTTGGGGGGTTTCAACCCCCAAAACACCCCCTGAATCCGCCACTGCTATTTATTTTCCCATACGATGTCGGAGATTAGTTAGGACTTACAGCAATAGGACACTTTCGCTTCCAACTCGACTTTAACCCATTCGAGACGACAATTTTTTTCGAACACGGTCCCCAGGAGCGAAATTTTATTTTTCTTTGTATTGTACACAGTAAAACCTCGGAAATCCATTGCACACACGGTGTGCAATCGGTCTTGAATGTGTTAAATAGTGTAGTAAATGACTATGACATGAACATGCATATAGTATACGATTGACTTTTATATAGTTGTAAGTCACGATCCAAGTTTCCTATTAATATCAATACAAAAAAAACGAAAAAATGTCTGTATTAATTTTGCAGTGAAATCATAAATAGCAAAACTTTTTGTGTTGTCTTTGCCTATCACGAAACTAATTGCAACTGAATTTATTCACAGCCCCAGATGCTGCTTCATCAATGTAAACTTTCTTCTGTTCTTAACCTTCAAAAGCATAAATTAACAAATTTTCCTTGTTGTATCTGCGAGTGTGTGTTTGTATACAAATTGCTGAAGTGGGAATTCCCAAACAAACCCACAATCACAGCCACATCTTCGGAGCAATGAACGCGCGTATCTTACCAAAACTCAGATCAAGCAAACAACATGATCGTCATCAGCGAGATCATAATAAGTACACAAACGGCTATTTTCAAAAGGAATAGAAAGAAGAGCCACGCGAGATGGTTTTATTTAATGTTATTAAATACCAAATTGTTTACTATTATGAGCGTTTGTAAACAAATTAGCAGTAGCAACCGTTCGGCTCCATTCATTCATACATTCGCTCATGCACTGAGCGGAGCGACTCGGCGCATTCCATTTTCCTCCCAGCAGCATTTTCGCCACTTTGCCGTTCGTTTATTTATGCGGAACGCTCGTAATGCGCCGTGTGACGAGACACGCCGATGACGGCCAACCTGCGCGTACACAAAACAAGACAATATATTATAATTGTTTAATCAGACACCAGCCTCGGCAGCGCCATTCGTACATCACCGTAATCAGCAACTTCGCCAGACACACATAGATATGTGCATACAATATGGTTACGGCCAACGTACAAGAATTTCTATAAACGAAAATCGTTTATCCCGTCCGGTGCGCCTTTCGTTTCAGCCTTCGACTCGCTGCGCCTTGCTTCGTTTGTATGTAAACATTTAACAATTAAACATTGAAATTTTCTCTAAACAATCTAAGCAGCTTGTATACATGCATGATCCATGAACCAGGCAGCCACTCCACCCCCTCGCCAACAGGAGCAGTGCCAGCTGGCCGTCGCTGACACCAGCAGCAACATCCAGCGCCCAACAGTAGGTCCGGTCCGGCTCAGTGCGTCCCGTCGTAGCCCAGTCTAGCGCCGCCAACCATTCAGCAATCATTATTTGTGTTCACACACACACACTGACCTACGACAACTTGTTGCCGAGGATCAAGTGGATGGCAGCATGACCAGCTCGACTCCAGACTTTTTGAATTTCATTTCATTTCATTTGATTATAAATATTCGTACTAGCACAAATATTTACAAAAAATGAATGAATGGTCGAGTGAGAAAAAACGCTAGAGCTAGAAAAAATTGGTGCTTGCTTTGCTTTAAATATTTACGAAACACGCTTAATCTGTCAAAATAATCAAATTCGATCCATACGCGCTCAACTTGCTGTTTGTCTGTGTGTGTGTAACATGTATGGATGGTGGCTAACTCACGTGTTGCTGCATCCTCATCAAAACAAAGTGATCCACTGCTCGTATTAGCCATCGTCTGCTTGTTGGAAAATTTGAAAAATCGTGTTTTCCAAATCACAAACAAACATTGCGTCGTCTCTCTTAACTTTCATTCCGTCCCATTCATCGGCAATGGTGAAACATTGTCGATCGCGACGATCGAGCAGACGCCGATGGGCCACTGCTGCTGCTGCTGCTATCCATGTTGATGATAGTACAGCGTGTAGTTCGGTGAAAGAGAATAAAAAAGTTGCGGCTGGTTAAGTATGATTTTGTAAATATTTATTTGTGCAGCAAATAACAATTTTCCAATGTTCCTCTTCTTTTTTGCTGCTTTCAGCATTGTGCGATCTGGCAGACAAAAAGTGTTGTTGTGGAATGCGGCGTGGCAGTTCGTGTAGTTTTCCTTCAAATAAACACTCTGGTTATTTGGGTGAGCCACCGACGCCCGGTTCGCAATTGACTCAGTTCGGTTGCCGTTAATAAATATTTATAAACGGAATTGTCTAAAGGTCAACGACAATGGTTACTTGAGTGTTACACTTGGGCAGGCAATAAAAATACTCAAATCAGGAAATCATTAAGTTGTTAAGGTTATGTGGAATTAATGAGGAAAATGTGTAAACACGAATTATGAATGTAAAAATTTCCGTAATATCGTATTTAAGTGGGAAAATTATTGAATTGCAAACCGAATACCTTATGCACGAATAAAAAATAAGCATTTGATAAACACAAAGAACGACGCGCTGAGTTCATTTCTAGACTAAAAATAAAAGATCGTTTAAATTTTAAAATCCGCTTTTGAATGAGACTGAATAAATATTACATATTAATAATTACAAACAAATTACCAAAAAAGTGTTCAATTTATAAAGTTTTTAATAAGATCATAAAAACCAAGACTAGCTTAAGACTCTTGGCGTAGACTCCATTGATTCCTCAGCGAACTCAGACGCAGTTTTGATTAAGATTTGTTGAAGAAATGCTCGGCAATTAAGGTAACCGTTTTTTTGTCCACTTAAGTAAAACTATAACTCCACCCCTCAAGTCTTTTTGACCTATGCAGCAGTGGCGGATCCAGGGGGGTGTTTTGGGGGGTCGGAACCCCCCCTAAATATTTGGATCGACTATAAAACTACATACAAATTAAAAATAATTTTATAAATATTAAAGAAGTACTTTTTAAAACCCCCCCCCCGAAATATTTTTCTGGATCCGCGCCTGCTATGCAGTGTAATGAAATGATTTTGCAGTCAAAAATTTCTCTTGCGTTTGGCACTGTAGACAATTTCACTTGACTTCCAAACGCCATGTTGAATGCTGGAAAAAGCACGTTAGGTATTAACACGTTTCAAAATCATTCAAAGTCACATTTCCCTTTATGGTTTTGTCTACCGATAGTAGATAAATGAGTAACCAACTCAACAATATCGATCTTTGCATGGCACATATGTACATTAGAAATGATTTAGTTCAAGTTTTTGATTTCGATGGCAATCAATCAACATTCAAACAATTTATTCTTAACACTCAATTAGGTTGCAATTATGTTCGAGGTAGGGGAGGTTAATGGGGTTTCCACAGCACATTTTGATTTTTGCTTTGTAGAAACCCAAAAGTTGACAACCTCCCAACCCGGATCGTACGGGAGACGCCCTCTGGCGGTGAATTTCTGAACCGTAATTAATTTTCTATTTTTGTACTCAAGAATTTTGGCGATCGCTGAATAAATCATTCAAATCGGTTCAGCAGTTTCCGAGATATGATGTTTTCTCGGTTACTTAACTACTAAATCTACAAGTGTGGAGCCAATGGCATAGAAAATGGCCAGTTTTGTATGGCAGCCCCCTCAAGACTTGAAGATAGCGGGAAAATAAATGGGTGTCGGTCATACATTTGACACGTCTGAGGGCAACCTGGGAGCAGTGCGAGCCCATTATATTAAAGTGACCATTTTGTATGGGAGCCCCATTAAGGGTTAAAGATGGGGTATAAATATGTTGAAAAGAAAAGTTCATTAGAAAAAACTAGTGGGGTCAGTAATAAATTTTAACCCTCTGAGAGCAACTGCTGACCAGCTGTGGAGCAATTTATCGAATTTCCCAGCTTTTTTGTGAACTTTGACCTCGATGCGACGCCATTTAGCCCCACTCTAGCCCCAAAATTGTTTGGCTCATGCAGTTTTTCATCAAATCGCATAAAATGAGAGTTTGCGGAGCATCGAGAACATATTATTAAAAATCTCCATACAACACTAAATCATGTCTAATGTACATATTATGTAAAAACCCTTAAATAATCTTAGTTTGTCGAATAATTTCTTACAATTTACAAAAAGTATTTCTCTTTAAACTGCAATTTCACCAATAGAAAACCTTGTGAAAAACTGGTGATCGGTAATTGTAGCTTTTATTTCGTAAAAAGGATATTGCCAAATCCAAGAGGATTTCACATTTGGCAGGAAAAACGTGTACAATTTATTCTTAGTTGCCAAACTAGTTCATGCGTTTCCCAACATAGTCGAAGTATCGTCCGCAGCAAATGGTTGGAACTTTTAGCGGTTGAAGCTATTGTAAAATATCGGATGCGCTGTTGGAACATCAAAAGTAGCAAATGGTCAGCGTGAACAGCCAAAAGCCCACGAAATTACGACCGAGCGCTGAGCGCGCTACGTAATGGCCGCACTTGAAAATGCGCGCGCGTATGCAATAAAAATTTGAAACTTTAAAGATGGCCGATTTAATGGCCGCCAAGCGAGTCCGTGGCGTGCCTTATAAAGCCCACTCCGCGCCAACGCGAGCGGTCAGCAAACAAAAAGAGCACCCGAGCCAACGAAATAAAAGCTGTGAATGTGAAATTCTGTTGGTGCGCAATTTAAATGTCGTTGTTTCTACGAATTTCCAATTTCACAGCAATAAAATGCAAAGATTTATCGGCTGACTGCTGACCGTCCGTCTGATACTGGTGCTGCATGGCAGCGCAAAATCACAAAAGAAAGAAGCAACAACAACAAAATCGATGATCGTAATGATCGAAAAACAAAAACAAATTTAATGGCTTTTCGAACATTCGCTGGAATCGCATCTTAATATATTATTTTATTTTTTTTGTTCTTATTGGTTCTTCTCTTTTTTGGTTTTATGGTTGTTGTTTTCGCGCGGTGCTGGCCAATTGAGTGAGTCAGCGTGCCTGTGTATTTACAGCGCCTGGATCGATGCAATGGAAATCGATGCAAATTATCGTCAAAGCTATTCTTTGCGAAACGTTTCACAGCAGCGAAGATTTATCGCTCATTCACGGCTGCCCACGAAGGAAACGGAATTTCCTGCACTCGTTCCGAGTCTTGCGTTGCCGCCCGCCCGCCTGTTTGCCAGCCTGCTGGCTTGTTGGCTGGCAGGCGCGCAATCAATTCAAATTTAACGGCCATCGCCATGCGGCTTTCGGCATTTGGCAGCCAGCAAATGGGGCCACGCAGGCGGCGTCTGTTTCGTTTCACTCGACAACCGTTGTCGTCATCGGTAGACAGCAGTGGCGGTGTTGCTGCCGGGGCGGTATTTAGCAGGAATGAGCACATTCTGTTATTGTTGTTATTGTTGCTCATCTATTTGTTACTTCCCTTTCAAAAATAGCAGCGCGTACCGCCAGCGCGCCCTCCACCACCAGCGGCACCCAGCACAGCAGCACAATGACGCGCCGCAGCCTGCATTGGTGGTGCGTCTCCCCAGTGCGATGCCAAGTTTGTCTCCGCACGTCCGCGCCGTGTACACAGTGTTGCTTGCCGGCATCGCATTGGCTGTCGTCGGCGCGGAACACATCATGGCGCTGAGCGAATTTTTGTGATAGCTGCCAAAATGGGGGACACCAACAGTTCAGTGAGGGTGTTGTTCTTTTCCTCACAAACTACCGAAATCTAACGCAGAACATTAAACGAATGTGTGGGCGTTGCTGTTGTGGTAGCTAAGGAATCGTTTTTAATGCTGCACTAATTTCCGTGAAAACGCACAAGCACAAATTTTCATTTCAACACTATGTGATGAATCTAGCTAATGGTCCAGTTTGTCAATTCGGAGTACTTTGCCGCAGACAAATGCGTATTTCTTTGATAATATTTGTAAAATGTATAGCGATCTGTTTGCACAGGCAGCCACAATCGACTCTCCACCAGGCAGCTAAAATCAGGCATTGAATTACACAGTGTCTGTCCCTTCACGTCTCTCATATTACCGCCACGGCCGTTCAAGTGATCCGAAAACAACAACACAATAACAAGCAACCAACGACCGCACAATAGCGCACGCCGGTACACTAATGTGCCAAAAAGGCAACAATTCCTGCGTCAAACAGTGCCACACTGTCCTTCATGATCTCATGAAGTCCCCTGGTGAGTGACAATATTTTGACATGTCATTGAACGGCACAACGCATGCAAATGTATCTAATTGTTTCACTGGCGCCGGACGCCCTTCCTTCGTGCCACTTAACGATTATTAATTTGCGTTTTGAAGACGTGGGCAGAAATGTGGTCACTGTTTCGGTCAAACAGCGCAAGTCGTGTGTGGTCTCACTTATTGAAGTGTTCACAGTAGCTCGGACTACTATCGTACGCTGCAAAGAGTACTCCTACTCAAATTTGGTGATAAAGAATTTTGCTAATTTCGCTTAAATTCCTTCATTCGTTCGTATATGTAAACAACTTATTATGAAACTCTAAATGTTTTATACAAAATCAACGAGTGGTTATTGGAAAACAATTTGTAACGATTTGTCAATATTTAGTTTCAGTTTCGACCTTTGACTTCATTTCAATAAATCATTCAATGTACTTACTATTGTCCGAATTATAGGATTTACGCACATAATCGGTCGACTCGATTCTTATTAAATATATCTCTTCTGAACATTTAAGATTTAGAAGAAGATTTGGTTCGAATAAGATGGATGGATTTTTTATTGCGACTCACTACAGAAGAGTCCAAGTTAACCCTTTCGACCCCAAAGTTGCCTAAGTGCAACTTCACCTATTTCTTCATCTTATAGCAAAAGCTACGATTGATTTATGGGTTTACTTTAAGTAGGCACCAACAAGTTAATATGTTTTGAAACAAACTACAAAAAAGTTACTGTTATCCCCAAAATAATTTTCAATAATTTGCAGCTCTCAAGAAAACGCTCAAGAAAAAACGAGCATATATTTCTTGAGCGTGAAAAAGTAGTAGTCAAGTAAATTTGACGTTTGAAAGAAATTTTGACAAGTTGATTTGCATTCTACTGCACAATTTTTAATTTTAATAATAAAATTCGATAAAACGATTGGTTTAGTTTTTATACATTTCAACCAATTACGCTTTTATTACATGTTTTGAGATATTTACGGGACGACCTATTGCTCACGTTGGACTGCGGCATTTTTATGGCCGGCATGGAAGGAAGGCAGCTGTCACTTTTCCTTTGAGAAATAAATAGGTACACATATGTTTCTTGCCGAAATCAGTGTTGTCATTTCACTTTTAAATGAAAAAAGTAATAAAAAACCGAATCAGTTTTCTTGTGAGGTGCGTACACCTCAAGTAAATTTGACTCTAGGAAATTTCCTTGAGCATTTCTTGAGCTTTTTTTTATATGAAGTTTTCGCTTTTCTTGAGAGCTGCATACCGACCTATCTTAGGGAAAGTTTGTGTTTGTGTTTTTAATAATGGTTAAATAAAATTTTCAAAATGATAATATTGTATTTTTCCATAAGTATTGAATAATTTTTCTGTAATTAAAAAATATTTATACAAAATTTATTTAACCCGTTTTAAGCGAAATTTGTTCAAAAGTAAACTAGCTCTAGAGCTCTAACAAAGAGGCGTGGCGACTTCAAATTTCGTGTGCACATTTCTTAGACAAGTATTTCATAATTTAAACACCAAAAAGCCGCCGTATCTCAGCTGGCTAGTGCGTTGGGCTGTGAGTCAAGACTCAGCGAGTTCAATACTCCGTTGCGTTAACAACGAAAAAAAAGAAAAACAAAAATTTTTCTTTCGGCGGCTGACCTCTCAGCAGAAAATGGCAAACCTCTAAGAGTAAAATTGCCTAAGAAAAAGTTCCCAACTGGCCGTTCGGAATCGGCATAAAAAACTGTAGGTCCCTTTCAACCTTGTAAAAAACATTCTCACGCACAGCACGGTTGGTTGCGGGTAGATAGGCCATAGTATCGTAATCGGGCTGTAGTGCCAGTCAAGAAGAAAAAGAAACACCAAAAAGTAATATCGAGACACAGGGTGAAATTCGGGGTCGAAAGGGTTAAGGACAAGAGTGCTAGAAAAAACATTGCGAACGGCTCTATGATACAACTAGAAAAGGCTGTATCGGCATTGTATTTAGCTCCAACGTAAAAACGTGAACGCAGTGGATTGGTTGATACCAGCCGGTATCGTCTTAATCTTGAAGACCATTCACCTATATTCTAGGTGATCCGGCAATCACTCTATATTCAGTCAAACGTGTAAAAATTGTCAATGCTTCTTGGTTGGAACTTATAAGAGTAATCAAATCACTTAAATATATGTACATACTCGTACATATGTATGTGTAATCAAATCACTTAAATATATGTACATACTCGTACATATGTACAGGGTAGCTGGTATGAACTGAAACCAACTTTGAACTGCCGTAGTTATAATACTGTTAATTTTAGCGCGTTTAAATTTGACTCAGTGACAGTTGATTTAATTGTTGAAATGTGTGTAATAGCGTTTTCATTTTGTGTTTCTCAAAAAAATTCTGTGGTCATGGATTTCAAACGGGAGAATGTGATATCGTTATATTTAACTGGAATCTCAAATTCCGAAATCGTTAAAAGCCTTCGGCATTTGAATGCAAGTAGAGTTTTCGTGTGGCGGACTATAAAACGTTACAATGAGACCGGCAGCTCTAAAAAGCGTTATGGCGGCGGTCCAAAAAAAACAGCTACCAATGAAGCAATGGTTCGCAAAGTGAAGAAGAGAATTGAGCGAAATCCACAACGAAGCGCAAACAAACTGGCAAGGGATTTCAAAGTATCGCGTTGGAGCATGCAACAAATATTGAAAAATAGGCTTAAACTAAAGCCCTACAAGATACAAAAAGTGCATGGTCTCAACGCGAAACAAATGAAGTTACGGCTGGAAAGAGCGAAGGAATTGAAGCGCTTGGCCGTAAATGGTGATATTCCGAATATCGTGTTTTCCGATGAGAAGATTTTCACCATTGAGCAAGCCATAAACAAACAAAACGACCGTGTATGGTTACGTGAGAGGTCACAAGACAATTTAAACACTCGTCTGGCAACCAGACGTCATTCGCCTGCTCAGGTTATGGTTTGGGCCGCCATAACAGCCGATGGTCGATCACCACTCGTCTTTGTGGAGCCTGGTGTTAAAATTAATGCGCGAACTTATCGCGAAAAAATTCTGGAAGCTGCTCTGAAGCCTTGGGCAACGAAACATTTCGGCTGCAAACCTTGGACGTTCCAGCAGGATTCGGCACCAGCTCACAAAGCGCGTGTTAACCAAGATTGGTTAAAAAACAACGTTCCTGGCTTCATTTCTGCACAACAGTGGATGTCAAATTCACCAGATGCGAATCCAATGGACTTCTCAATCTGGAGTATTTTGGAGACTAAGGTTTGCACTATAAACCACCAAAGTTTGAACGCGCTCAGATCCACACTTGTCCGGGAATGGAACCGAATCCCACAAAAGCAGGTACGGGCAGCGTGCGAGTCATTTTTTCACCGATTGGACAAAATTATCGCAGCGAAAGGCGGATATATTGAAATGTTATAATGTAAAATAATAATAAAAGATATAAGGAATCTTTTTGCTTTTATACGAAAGAAAAACCTTCGAAAATACAATTTCAAGAGCATCTTTAAGTTGTTTCAGTTCATACCAGCCCCCCTGTATGTGTACCTATTTAAAAATGCCTCTGCAAAAATATACTTTGGAACGCTACATTCCATGTTAATTTAAAAAGTGTTTTTTAGTTTCAAATAACAATTTTGTCATTGTAGTAATTTGCTTATAAAGAAATCAATTTTTTGTTCAGAAATAAACTACTCTGTAATCTACTGTTTCTTGTTTATTAGGGCTGTCATACAAATTGATTTAACTTGATTTCATTTCTCGGTATCGACATCATTTAATTATTTTTAATGTAGACTTGTCCACGTGTTGCACAATAAGATAAATTTATGGCAACGCATAAACACCTAATATAATAGTAAAGTAAAAAAAAAAACTATTATAAATAAATCTCAACTCAAACAGCGTCTCACAATTCCAAAACCATAAAACATGGCAAACTCAACGCTTTCGGAACATAAATTTCGTGCAGCAAACAGACTTTCTGAAGAGCAAAAAGAAGACTACAAAAAATTACAAAAGCGATTGTACTAAATTTAGCAATTTGTTTATACAAGAAAAGTAATAATTATACCAATTCGAGCAGGGAAACAAATTACCGAGGCGCACAGTGCACAGCGCACGTTTCAGCCCGCCGCGCTTACAAGTGCGCGCAGCCCCAGTTACTTGGACGCGAGCGAGTGCGGCTGGTGCCGTGCTCGGTCAGATAGACCAATTTCGGCTACCGAAAATAGTCACTCCCAATTCCATGCCACCATCTGGATGTCCGTCCGCGATTGTACCGTGCGTCGCGCCACCGCCACGCGTTATTGAAATATGTATGTGAAATGTAAAGAAAAAAACTATTTGAGAAGAAAAAACGTAACCCAGAGAAAATCGGAAAATCGGCAGTTTGTTTACTTTGCGCATTTTTCACAATTTCAGCTGGAAAACATGAGACTAGCGTCTGCTATCCGAAAGCGGCAGCAGTCACCAACAGCCGCTGCAAGATCGCTGCACCACGGCACAGGGTAGGTCACTAAGGACGCTTCAACATCGCACCTCCAGCATACTTTGGTGTGGAATTTCGTTTCCGAAATACAGACGGCTGAATAATGCCGCTTGTTGTTGTTGTCGAGAATGCCAGCGGTGAACGCTGTTGCGCGGGCGTTGCGGGTTTTTCAGGTGAAGCACTCTGAGCACAGAGCTTAATTTGAAAAATTTCAAACAATTAGAATCTTGCGCGGGCGATGCGCTGCTTAAGCACCTGTGAAAGATATGCCGCAGAACGGTGGTGCAATTTTGTGGCCGCAACGCGAGGCTGAGATGCGGCAGCGACCTTCGATAAGGTTAATCGATTTCATCGGAGAATTTCTTTCATTCGTCTTGCTTCGATTTCCGCCCAGGAAATTAACACTACGTAAGCCAAACGCATGCCATATGCATTGCGCAAACACACAGACCGGTCAAGAACCAACGAGCCCAGCAAGTACACAACACCCGATAAAATTGCGCTCGCTCTGCTCGCCATCGCCAACATATGCGCTCTGGCGTCAGGCATTTTTTCCCCGGCAAATACTTAAACGCGCCCAGCAAATTCATGCTGCATGCTTCAACCAACCTTCGGCAACAACCTGATCAAATATGCATTTAACCCTCGGACGGCAGCGTTCAACTGTAGGCGACATGTGTGTGTGCTGCTCGTTCGCTTTAATAGCTCAATTGATTTATGCGCAGTGTACCGACAGTAAACATTTTAGTTGCGGTGTTGTTGTTGTTGTTCTTTACATTAGCTATTCTGGGTTTATGATTTTATAATGCCTACATTTTTGTATATCGCGCTGCTGTATGGCATAATGCAGTCTTTTGCGGCAGTGCCTTTTTCAAAGGATTAAAAAGGACACATGTGAACCAATTACGAAGTTGTTTTGTAGGAAAAGGACTTTATGATCACAAGTATTTACACACACAATTACAAATGTGTGTTATATTGTTGTGACAATGAAATCCACATTTGTTCTAAGCAGCACAAGTAAAAAAAAATCTGTGAAATTAGGTGCGATCAGCCGTTATGAGTTAAACTCGAATTACAATGAATTAAAAATTAAGAACCAAATCGTTTTTTATTTAGAAAACCCCTTCATATATGTACATACATACATATACATACATGCAGTGGCGCACGCAGGATTTTGTTTCGGAGGGGGTTTTGTGAAATTTTTTAGAACTTTGAAACAGAATAAAATTTAGTTGTATGAATCTACAGACTGAGATCCACAACATGTACCTATCTTCCACGCCCCCCTTTAAATATTTTGGTTCTAAAAGTTCAAAATAGAAAATTTAGTTAAAAGGAGACAATTTTTCTCTTTCATTTGATACCCACATCTTCATCATTGCACAACCGCAAATTTAAAAAAAAATATTTGAAATTTTTATGTTCCTAAAATTGTAAAGTCCTTTAAAAATGACTTTGGTCCTTTAAAACGGGCTTTGGGTCAGAAAATGAAAAACTGACTATGCCAGGTTACTATAAATGGCCTTTAGTTTCACGGCTATATCAACATTAGGATGGGTCTCAGCCAAAAATGTTTTTTTTGTCGCACAGTGTAATAAATGTAAAGTTGGTGTTTTCACTCAGTGCATCATAACTTTGTCATTTTTCTTTCGATTCTATTGATGTTAGGCTTAATATTTGCACAAATAATATATCTTTCATCTTCGATTTCAAAACCAAAGGATATAATTTATTTTATCTATAAAAACAAACATTCAGAAATATATGATGTTTGAAAATGGTCGAAAAATCACTTTTTTACAAATTTCACTGTCAGTAATTTCTCCAAATCTCATCTGATTTGGACAATTTGTATATCTCTGGAAAGGCCAATGTATTAGCTTCTGACCGACGGCTGACGGTCAGCTTGTGTTAGTCGGGCGATTCGTTTACGAGATATGTGCTCATAACTGAAACCACAGGGAAAAAAGATTTTTCGAAAACGCTTCTACAAAAATTTTTTTATCTTCAATTTCGAGTTCAGCGGCCTAAAGTTAGTCTAGAAAACACTTTTATTTTTAGGTGAATTTTTTGTGTTGAGTAGTGTTATTGTTTCGGCCATACGGCCTTTTTGGGCCGAAACTGAAACCGAAACCACTTATTTGGGCCGAAACCGAATATTCGGTCGGACACTAATAAATTTCTGTACTAACTTAAAGATATTTCGGGGGGGGGGGGGCACTGTACATATCTATGTATGTAGGGTGATAGGTTCGGTTGGGCATAGTTTGGTTGTGAGCACCCCTTCGTATCTTTTGATAGAAAGCAGGCTGGGTTTTTTTGACTAAGGACATTTGTTCATTATGGAAGCACGATCTTTTTGTGCCAAATACCGAGTCGAACAGACGCGTCTGCTTTGTGCTGGGACCATATATGTATATCTTTCTGTGCTCGGAACCTATTCCCCTATGTATATAGGCCCAAAATCGTTCTATTACAAAGAAGAAAATAACTTTAAAATACAAGAAGATCATTCATTTCGGAAAGCTAAACGTCGACTTCTAAAACTCGATTGTCTCAATAACGTATTGTAGAAGAACGTCTGTGAAAAAATTCAGATTTCGGAAAATTGTCATCTCACTTTATGAACTTTATTGCTTCAGTAACGTAAAAGAACATAATGAAAATTACAAACAATCCCCCAAGAGCCCGTACCAAAGAAATCATCTGGACGCCTTAGTTTGAAATCGAAAAATACGATTTTTTACGGTTTCCCCTATACCCATTTTTAATCGAACTGAGATCTCACAACTGATGGTCACACTTCGCCACGACACTCGTTATTCGATATGAAATCAGTTCTAATCACATACAACAACACCAATTTCGAAAGATCAGCACCTTCGACTCAACTGCATCCAACACTCCATTGGCATTGCCGCATTTGGGAAGTGTCGAAAGTCGCGCGTCGCTCACGTCGAACCATCCATCACGAGTTGAATGCAAATCAACAGCGCATTTGGGTATTTTAACGCTCGCTAAGGAAGAAATGTACGATTTTTCAACACGAAGAAAAGGAATCTGTAAATCGCTCAATTGCTCCAAACTTGAGTGTTTTCTTTTCTTTTTTATATTGGTGTGTTATTGTTTTTGTGCTCTTGCACATACATATTGTGCTATGCGCGTTCGATTGAAGTTCGCCGTCTGTCAGTTTGGTGGCAGCGGCAGCCAACCGCAAAAACAGCAAGAGCGATGCCAATAGCAGCAACGTTAGCAACAATTTTTCTGCTGTTGTCAGCTGAAAATCCGCTACAACAACAAAAACAAGTACAAAAACAGCAGCAGCAGCAATTGAATTCATCGTATTAAATTTTAATGTCTATGAGCGTCAGTGTGTGTGTGTGTGTGAGTGTTGGCGCGAGCAGCGGCTGGACCACCCAGCACGTTTCCAGTAGCTTTCAACTTTTGTTGCGCAGCCAACCCCGCTGTCGTTGCCCGGCATGGATTCTCTTCAAACCGCATAAACCACACTTTCAGCATTGCGCGAGTGCTACCTCCTCGCCCCTCGACCCACACTTCAGCACACTCCCAATGCATTTGATGAATTTGCTGCACTGACTTGTTGCTGATGTTGCCGCCGTTTTTGATCGTGTTGTAAACATGTGTAAATCATGCTCAGTGCGCGCTCCTCACCGCGCACCGCTCGCGGCTCGTCATCGGTGTCGGCGTCAGCGATATCAGCGCGTGACGTATGATGTCGATGATAGCTCGAAAATTGGGGTGATCATTGTTTACGCGATGCAGCGGCGCATTGCTGAAAAAAGTTGAAGCTAGTTTCACTTTTAGCATTAGAAATGCTGCGGAGCAGATTCTTAGGAGGCGACAGCGAATCGCTTTCAATGGTGAATTGGCTGCAGAAATAAGTGCATATGTAGGTATGTGTAAATGCAGCTTTGAAGGCCGCCTGAGTGTCGCACTAACGAGAATAGCAGCAGCAGTGCCAGGCGCGGATTCAGAAAAATATTTCGGGGGGGGAGGGCGGTTTCAAAAAGTAATTCTTTAATAATTATAAAATGTCTTTTAATTTGTATGTAGTTTTATAGGCGATCCAAATATTTCGGGGGGGAGGTTTCAACCCCCAAAACACCTCCCTGAATCCGCCACTGAGCAGTGCGATTATAACTCTTAAAGCTGTACGTTCTGATTTGTTTAGTTTTGTTAAACAGACTAATTTTTTTTCTAAACAACTTATTCAATGTGATTTTTATGCTTAAAATGTATATATATATATAAACAATATATAAACAATATATAAAATATATAAATATATAAAAATATATAAACAAATAAATTATAATCAATTGATGATTGAGGTTAGATTAGAGACTCATTCCACAAAAAGTTAACTTAAACGCAAATGGAAGCCAGCTATGATACCACATTAAAATGACGTGACTCCCCTATTAACGCGGCTGGGAACCCCTACGAAATCTTACGTTTTCCGTACACTGGCATTTAGGACAACAAGCTCAGTAAAGTTAGATAGGCATAGAAAGTATTTTTCTGGCCAGAAGTGGATAATGATATAAGTTTAAAACAATTTTGTCGTCTTCTTTACAACGACAACCACAACAGAAGTCATTGTATGGCAATTCTAGCCTTTCAACTTTTCTATCTACTCCTGTCAGTACAGCAATACTTGTGGTAATGGAGTTCCGGCGTTGAGTATCTGTCTAGATCGTCTTTTGGTTAGTGTAGACGGTGTTTTGTTTTTTAAATGAAGTTTGAGAGGATATTGCATCGCATTTGTGTTTCTAGTCTCCCATATTTATCGCCCTCACAAATGTTTTTAATGTTTCTGAAAGCCCATTCCCAAAACACGTCAGCCTACAAATCGGTTGTAGCAAAGTTAAATAAAAATAAAATAAAGTTAAGATCCGAGATGAGACTCGATGTAGTAAATATACCAGTAATGGATCTCATTTTGAAGGAGTCACGTAAATTACGCTGTATTAGTCGTGTAGGCGAAGTGAAAGTCTTAGCCCCAGTTTTTAAGTAGTATTTAACAATAGCTTTAAAAAATCATAAGCGAATTCAATAAATTAAGGGGGTCCTCTAGTACAAACGGTGTTTTTTAAAGTTTTTTTTGGGATTTGTTTTTTCAGAAACTGCAAATGATTATGAGATAATTCTTCGTATTTATTCTTTACAAATTGAATTATAAAAAAAAAATGTTCCACGTGCTACCGCGAACACTGTTGGGGTCCGCCAGCTGAGTACCGGCCATGTTTTTTTTTTAAGGGTGCGTTTGCGCCATCCTAACTTTGTCCCTGTTCGTCTGAAATGTAATCCAAAAATTGTCTCTTAAAAAGTATTACTCCAATTAAAGGATGACCTATAATGAACCCGATCTGATCAAACTTGGACCCGCGGCATCGTTTAAACGTGGTTTTTTCGAAATTCGCCCTTTTTTTCTAAGAACTCCCCCCAAAAATCGGCTAGTCAATGGAGCGCAATCTCCGTAGGTTAACCCGTGGAGCAAAACGTTTTGAATACAGCAAAACAAGAATCAAGTGAATCGGTCAATTAGTTTCAACGGAATCATGGCGCAATGGTTAAAACATGTGTTTTCGAGAAAAACGCGTTTAAAGTTTTAAAACCGTGTTACCGCGTAGTGAGCGAGACGGATTTGAGGCTCTGTATCTCAGACACGTTAACGAATTCGACAAAATCCGTTCGCATACTTTTTCTATGGTAGTTATGCTATAAAAATATGAAATTTAAAAAAAAAAATCGATTTTCAAAAATCGAAAATCAAAACTTTATTATAAAAAAATAAGTGGTGTTACTTATGATAAATATTAGGTCATAAACAAAGCAAGTAAGAATAAAGGTAATTATTTCTCATTAATGTTTTATTTTTACTAAAACACAACAATTGAAAGTTGTGTCATAAATTTTATGGCCGACTTTTATTTTATTGAAAACTTGATCACAATTTTTTTTGTTTACTAATCGATCGATATATATCGATTGAAACATACACATTTCTAATAAAATTTTAATTTTTTTAATCAGTAATATAATTATAAACGATTACATAGTATTTTTGATTTTAATGATTAATTAATATTTTTAGTAAAAACAAATTACCACCACAATAATCTTTTATTAATTAGTAACAATAGTTTTATTTTGTTGAAAACTTGATCACAATGTTTTATTTGTTTACTAATCGATCGATATATTTCGATTGAAAGATACAAATTTCTAATAAAGTTTTCATTTTGTTTGATCAGTAATATATTTATAAACGATTACAAGGTATTGTTGATTTCAATGATTAATTAATATTTTTAGTAAAAACAAATTACCACCACAGTAATTTTTTTTATTAATTAGTAACAATACGAAAAAGTTTAAACGTAATTATTTTTATTACTTATTTAATAAGTTTAGTAATTTCTACTGTGTATCGATATTTAAATTTCTTATAAAAGCCAATGATTAACAACACTGTAATATGTAATACTTATTATGTAAATGGCTGTTATTCATTATTAGCAACATTGCTTAGTCTTCAATTATGATTAGACTTAATTTTTATTAATCAAGATAAGAACTACTGATCGTTCTAAGCTTGATTTAAATTTTTCATAATAAAAGAATCCTTTGAATGCCAAATTTCAATTTTCCGATTGATTTATTAACTAGCGATCAGTACAGCAGGCATTCTTTAACTAATTTTGAGCTCAAATTTATAATCATTATTTTAAATCCCTCTCAAATCTCACGTTCGTCACATTCGCATCGTCAAATGTATTAAAAAATTACCCCTCATTAGAATTATCGAATGAAATTCACCAAAAAACAACAACTCCAACTTCCAACAACCAATTATAAAAACAAAACAACGCAAAACAAAGAACCGCTGCAACCATTTGGCTGCAGCAGCAACGACAACAGTCCTAACGTAATGTTTCCTTTCAAACACAAACATTCCAGTTTGTAAGTGGGTTTGTATGTATGTGTGCGTACATCTTCGGTATGCCAAATTCATAAATTTTCATTCTAAAATTATTATCAACGGATATTGGTCGCGGCGCAGCGGAATGCGCCCGGCCTGGGAATTTGTTTCCTGCAAAACGCACACGTCGCAATCGTCTGCGATTAACCGTCGATCCTCCGATCCACCGCTCGATCGCCGCTGCGATGAGCGGCGATCGTATCAAAATGTGTCTTCGCACTGTGGCGCACACACGTTTTGTTTATTTACACTCGAGACATATCGAAAAACAATTCACGATCACATGGAAAAAGTTCTTTTTCGATTTCTTGGAAAAATAAACAGATAATCTGAACTTTTGATATTAAAATGGGGTGGCGAAACGTGGCCATAATTGAATATGAACGTGGCCAGTTTGAAAAGGTGTCTTTGAAGATCAATAGCACCCAAAAATATCAAACACCAGCTTTAGTCCGATTGCGATCAATTACGCGGTGTGAGTGTGTGGGTGCGTCGATGCCGAGGTGTGGTACAGCGGATGTTTACGCGTGTGAAACTGGTGAATTTGGTGATGTCCACATCCGTTCGACTGAGTTTCCTCACAAATAAAACATAGTTTAATACGATTTTATTTTGTTTCCTTTTTGGATATGCTAATTATTTCCAGTTGATGACGATGACTGACTCGACATGCTCCACGCTCATTTGAAGCAATTCCTGAAACCACTTCAAACTGTCGTAAATTTAACGAAAATGAATTTTTCAAATGGTTTTACTTTTTTTTAACGCAGCAGAATCATACGATCGACACATCGATCGTTTGTCAACACAAATAACTCGAACAATTGTTACACTTGAATTTATTTTCCACTTCCCTTTAACTCTCAGCCGGTTTCTAAACTAAACATTGAAAACTGATGCATTGAATTGGTACAATGCCTAAAAGCGGGGTTTTAAATAGTTTATTCATAAGTAGCTTATGAATAGAATTAATTTATATGAACTTTTATTCAACTAAGTATTTATTGTTGACCCCTTCATTTGAATTTTTTTATGTGTTCTTCACTAAAAACTGGTTTTATGTTTAAAGTACAAAAAGTAGTCAAAAGTTAGCTTTAAGTTGCACTTACAAAAATAAAGAAAAACGGATATGCAAAAGAAAAGATGATCGATTTAAGCAATTAGTGCCTTTCACACTGATGTCATTTATCAAAAATTAAAACAAAAATAACTACATACTTTTCGCTTAAAGCGAACTTCGAGGGACTTCGCAAAATAGTTCGTTTTAACCGAAAGTTCGCTTGAAACGGATTCTTAATAATCGAAAGCATAAAGCGCGTATTTTTGAAATTGGTTCGTTTTAGGCGGAAGTTCGTTTAAACGGGTTCGTTATAAACGAAAAATACTGTAGTTAAATTTTTCTTACAACATATAATAACAAAGAAAAAATATGAAGATTAACGCGATTTTATGTTGTAGGGTATCAAAAACGAACACTATAGCTGTGAATCTTAAAGATCACACTGACTCATTTAAATGCAAGTACAAGAATTTTTCAACTTCTGCATATCAACAAAGAATAAACAATTTATTTCAACACTATTCAACTGAACGCGCTCATACTGAACATATCCCATCAAACAGCACAACACTGGTGCAGCTATCTTCAAGCAGAAGAGCATTTATTTATCGAGTACACAAACCATTTCATACAACAGAATAATTTTGAGTGGCAGCTCTTGTTTATTTAAAAGCTAATCAATGTTGTTTCTTTTCACAATTGCAACTTCTTTACATTTCCCAAATCAACCAACACCACTTCAAAAATTGCTTTGCTAATACTCTATAATTATTGCCAAAACGCTACTCATTTAGTATTGTTGTGTTCTTTACGAATAAACTATGAAAACAACAACAATATGGAGCAATACTTTAAGGTTTTTGCAGTTTTGAAATACTTATTGTACCATAGTTAAAATAATTTTCAGCTCTCTAGAGTGTGGCAGCCCCAATAAAACAGTGCTGCTAACCTCAACTGTTTATGTTTTGTGGTGAAAAATAATTTTTGTATTTATGTGCTACTTTTTCAAACTCTGCCTAAAAACTTGCATTCAGTTATAAACTTCCACTCATTAAATACTTTAAAACAACCTTTTACGCAGATTTTCAACTTAGCGTAACTTATTATTCAGCAAAGGGGATCTTTGTTCAAGGAGAAGTCACTATAATTCCCCTAAATTATTCATCAACAGCGGCCAATGGTTTTTCGGTTTGCTGCGAACACTGCTCGCGATCTTCAGTACAGCGCGGACAATTGAAGTGAGAGTGTGATATGGTGGCTTTGGTGGTGAATCACAAATCAGTTAATGTTTTTTGCAACTAAAACAAAGATCCACACGACAATTGCAATTGAAAACACGAAGAAAGAAAGCTGTAAATTTCAGGCTCAAGTAAAAGTGAAAAATTTGTGCATGCAAGTGTAAGAAAAAAAATAGCAAGTTTTATTGGTAGTGGTTGATAGAAGTGCAAACGCGCAGACGCGAACGGCATCAGGGCAACGAAAAAACGCCTTGGCTTGCCACGAAATTTCGGCTTAAAGTTGTGCGTGCAAAATTTTGTGCTACAGAAGTTTTGCAAATTGGTCGCCGTGAACAGTGAAATAGTAAAAGTGCAGAATGGGCTGTGCCGTGAGTGCATCGCGCGATAAGGAAGCGGTGGAGCGTTCGAAAAGCATCGATCGAGCGCTACGAATTGACGGCGAACGTGCGGCGGCGGAGGTGAAATTGCTGCTCTTGGGTGCGTCTCCCATTCGCATTTTTTTAACCCTATGTTGATTTTTTTATGCCTTCCAAAGATTGTTCTGCTTTTGCCTGGACACTTCACGGGCACGACCCACTGGTGCTTAGTGTGGGTGAGAGTGAGTGTGTGCGCTGAATGGATGAATGTTGTTGTTTATTTACACTTTATCTGGAAGTGCTTTAAGTGCAAACAAAAATTGCTCATGATTTCTGGGAAAATTGTATTATTGGACGTGTTTGGCTTTTCTCGTGCATTCTCGCAGTGCGTGGTGTAGTTTATTGCTGTTTGCGAGGCTTTCGCCCGGCACCTTGGTTCGAGGTGAGAAGTGAGTGCTCACCTGTGTGAAAAGGTGGATGTGGTGAGTAAGCAGTAACATTGCGGTTGCGCGTCCGCTTTGGTCACCCTGCTGCTAGACTGTGTTGCCAGATGTAACAGGGGCAATTAGAATCGGATGTCAAATTATGACGTTATTACATTCAAAAATTGCTTAGTAGAATAGCTTAAGCATATAAATGCAACAGTATTATTCTGTTGCAAATTTTCTAACTGTTTACAGTATAAGTAATACGTGTTGTTGATCAAAAGAATTTTAAGGTAATTTTCCGTGACGTTGTAACAATGTAAATGTGCATTAAAAATACAATCAGAACCCCTTCTGGGCGTATAAGAATTATATTGCACTATATAAACGTAATGAAAATAAATAAATACAGTATGAATCGTATTGCTGTACAGAAATATACCAATGTAGGAATATGGTATTCAATTTTTTAATCCGAATTTTTAAACCATAGACAAAATTTGTCCATGTTTTTCTCTTTGTCCACAGTTTCCGTTCTATATTTAAATAGTCGTAAATATTAAAGAGCTGCAATTGTCGATTTGAAAGCTGTTTCAAGACACTCTCTCTCTCTTTGCACGGCACTGCACTGCACTGGCTCAGTGCAAACAGATCGAATCAGAGCTGCCAGCGAAGGGAAGCAAAAAAGAAGTGTGTGCATGACATATGAGAGCTGAGTCTTTGTTGCTTTATAACATTAGTGTGTGAGAACACACTAAAGGCAATTCACAGTAAAGGCAATGAAATTTACTGCAATGACACTGAATGCAGTAAGTTATACCAAAAAGTATGGAAAAATATTCTTTGGTTATACCAAAGAATATGAAGTGTATAGAAGGCGCATCTGAGCTCAAAAATTCAAATTTTTGTTTGCGAGCTTCATAGAGCGGGGGGAAGCCACAAAAGGGAAAGAGTGGTGCCAGCAGGAGCGCAAGCGCTTCAGTTTACGCTCAACAAACACACATGAAGTGAAAGTACCACTTCTCCTGTGTACTTTGAGGCGTTGGTGGTTGTTTTGGTCACTCAATAATTTTTTGTGCAAATTTCTCACAGCGACACCAGCCAGCGCAATGATCGTCGTTTCAACTACGGCGTAGTTACTACGCTATTGTTTTTTGTTGTTGTAGTTTTTGTGTGTATGCTTTTTTGTATTGACGATTGCTTTTGCTACATAGCTCGAGAAACATGTAAACAGCTCTTCTTTTGTTGTTTTTCTATTGTTTATGTTTTGCATCGTTTGGAACTTCCTTTTTTTAATTTACTGTCACAGCATTCATCAGGAAATCTGAAGGAGCAAATAGGTAGCAAAAGTCTGTAACCGATTATTTTCTTTGGTTATACTAATAGAACAATTAGTGCTTTGTTCTCATTGTAATAATAACGCATACGAATTTACAAATAAAATATTTTAAAAATTCAACAAAATTTAAATTATTGAAATATTTATATATTATTATTATTATATATTTCCCAAATATACTTTCCCGAATACATTCCACACATTACTCCGACCTTTCTTTCCACTAAGGACATATTGCCCGTTCAAAATTTTATTTTTCATAATGGCGTTGGTTAGCTGATTGCTAGGTGCTACATCACTTGCATTTTCGACTGCTGATACAGTGTCATTTGACTAAAAATTACAATAGTAACAACATATACATTAATATTACATTTAAATTATTTATTAAAATATGTTATATTAACTCACATCATCAATCTCCATTTTAATTAATTTTGTATCACACTAAAATGTTTTCCGAACTGTCTCACTTAATTACGCGTGCCAAACTGTCCTTCAATGAATCATTGCATTCAGCGGACATGTAGCATTTCGGCCCGTTACGCACCGTCAACGATTCATTAGCATTGCTGGCAGTGTGTATACCAGAGAGAAAAATGTCCGTGCCTTGCAGAGACAAGCAAATGAGTGTTGACAACTCTTGCGGTTTCCGTTTTGTTGTCATTTTCATACTGCTCTCTTACCACAGTGAATGCTAGCAATCAGTGCACACTGTACCGAATCACACTGTGTGTAGGGAGAAATGAATCATCCATCGCAGCTCTTTACTAAATATGTATAAACACATTTATATTAAAGACCAGCTTAGCTTCATATTTACTATCATTAAAACAACGAGTTCGATCTCCTCAAAATTAAAAGAAATAATAACTCTAAAAAGTTGTATCTTCGAATGCTTCTTCTTTATTTACTAACTAGCAAAACCTTGTGGATTTGCATGCAAGTTTAGCAAAAGTTAATGGAACCAATAAATCAAGTTCTTAACACTTCGTTCATCCCATCAGATTTTTATAAAAAATACAAACTCTAACGTTAACCCTGTCAGATTTTAATTTTCGTAAAAATAAAAAACACGTGTCAAATTATTTCTCAACAAGAGTACTTTCAACAAGTTTGAAGTCAAAAAGCCCAAAAAATCTTGTTTTTCCATTCAAACTTTTAGCCCATCGTTGACTCGTTTGATTTTGATTTTTGAAAAAATGAAAATCACGTGTCGAATTATATCTCACTAAAAGTGCTTTAACAAGTTTGAAGTCAATAAGCCCATTCTTCATATCGAACGTATCGAATTACCTATTTCACATTTCAAGTACTTTCACCAAGTTTGATGTCAAAATACAGTGGACGTCCAATATAACGAATCTTATGTTGTAACCCTAATTTGTTAAATCGAAAAATTCGTTAAATCGAACAAATTTTTTTTTTGTTTTAAACCATCCTTAAAGAAATAAGTCTCACATATTCAGTTTTTAACCTTCTGCCTGTCCCTTGGGGTCTATTTGACCCCAGCCGGAATTAAAAACGGTTGAGCAGTCGTCTTCTTGTGTTATTTAGTGTTAATCGCGTTTACAACCCAATAACAAATCGAGAAAAACACTTTTCGGGGCTTTCCCCTTCTCTTTTGTGATTTATGTGTAACATTTCTTAATGTTTTGTCAGTAAATTATTTAACCCTTTGATTGGGGTCATCCTGACCCTGAAGGGCAGCGATCGCAATTTTGAGCCAAGGACAGACGAAAGGTTAAACAAATATCTTGTTTTATTCCAGCATTTCCAAAATACAAATATGGCTTTGAGTGTACAGTGAAAAAGTCTTCGATGCGCGATTGCCTCTTTACCAAAGTAAACTTTTATGTTTGGCAAATTCTTTTGATTGATTATTGAAATTTTAATTTTTAAAAGAAAAAAGCCAATCGAACGCAAAACAAATCCTGTGAAAATGACCAGCAATGCATACAAACAGACTTTGAAAATGTTGGTAACTTGACGTAAATTTGAAAGTTTTAATGTAACAAAAACAATTGCGGTACCGTTCACTTGACGAAACCAAATATTCATTGTTATTGTAAAGAATGTGAATAAAAGCAACAAACAATAAAAACAACATAAATATTCGTTATATCGAATAGCGAATTTCACTTTTGGTCGTAATATAGAACCATCAATGGAAAAAATTTGGCCGTACATTAAATCGAAAATTCGTTAAATGGGAAGTTCGTTATACTGGACGTTCACTGTACTTAAAAAATCATGTTTCTTCATAAAAACTTGTATTTTAATTTATTTAAAAAAAATGAGAAACACGTGTCACATTATTTTTGATTTCAAGTGTTTTCACCAACTTTGAGGTCTATGGGTTCATGGTTTTTTTCGTGGTCTTCCGATATACGCACCTTAACCCATTGTTGACACTGGTAAATTTTGATTTTTCGAGAAAATAAAAATACGTATGGAATTACAGTGCTTTTCGCTTATAACGAACCCGTTTAAAACGATTTTCCGCCTAAAACGAACCAATTTCAAAAGTACGCGCTCCATGTTTTCGCTTATTACGGACCCCCTTTAAAGCGATGGTTCGGTTTAAACGAACCATTTTGCCCAGTCCCTCGAAGTTCGCTTTAAGCGAAAAATACTGTATTTTTTATTTGGGGTGTTTTCACCAAATTTGAAATCAATAGGCCCATTAAATAACGTTTCTTCATACAACACCTAAACCCATGTTTTGCCCTTTTAGACCCCGAATTTTACAAAATCCCGTCTTAGCAGAGGTTCATTTTTTAAGATGTACCTATAGTTTAAATTTCATGTTTGTAGTTTGTAGAATTTGATGAAAAAAATATATATGCCACGTTCAAAGAAAGAGGAAACGGTAGAGAGAAAACTTTGCAAATAAATATTTCCGTATGAAACTTACATTAAATATAATATTATGCATTTAAAAACAACAATTTGCCATTTTTCCTATTATCAAACAACTGGACTTGAAGGAAACAATCGGCAGTTTCTTTTTTTTTTAATTTATTTTATTATCGCAAAAGTGGGCTCAGTGCTTTAAAAGAATCGTTTGATTATTTCCAATCTAATTTTATACGGGGAAAATTTAAACAAGTAAGCGAGTGAGCGATCTTTGAATTTCATTTGTGAAACGAACTCAAACCAATACAAATTAGATGGCGCTAAGGTAGGGAAAGTCCCACGTTTACGTAGGGAAAGGCATGGCACTTAAAGAAAAGTCTATTTCAATTGAAAATTTTCTATATTCACCCATTTTAGAGCAGAGTTCATCAAGATGTTGGTACAAGTATCAAAATGACGCCAAGTGCTAATTGCTGCGAGCCAACGGTTTTTCATCGCCACGACAGCTAAACATTACTATGACTTTTGCAATGCCTCTTACACATAATTGTGCGTTCCACTTGAATGCGTCAAGATACCTGTTTCTATGATTTCACCTTTGACCTCTGATGTTTTCATTATATATAAACGCAGCTGTTGCAAGCAAACACACACACACACACACGTTTAAGAAGTGGTGTAAAAATTGATGTATATACATGAGATAAACACAAAAGCAGGTGATTACAATTTTCATTGCCACCAAGCAAAAAACAATAACACCAACACTTTGCTACTTTATGTATTTTCTTTCGTCTTGTAAGTATGTAATAATCGAGAAAATTAAGGGGCCCGAAGAGGGGGAGAGCGCACACAACTGCCAGCCTCCAGAAACACAGTGGCTGCATGTGTCATCACTAAGTGCAGTGCTTTCCGGCATTTGAACGTATAGCTGGAACTTTGGTTTTCTGTCGGGCGGCATTTAAGATCGCTTTTTTAAGTCTGAATGAAAGGCTGGCGTGCCGCAATTGTTCATTGAAATGCGCAACATTTAGATGCGCCTCGACGCTACGCTATAAATATGCCATGACAGTTTGGATCTCGGACAATGTGCGTCCACGTTCACGCCTCATTACTACAATGACCCCTGTTGTAGTGGCTCCGAAGCGCACTGCAGCCAACCCACCGAATTCCGACGCTGCTGGCATTGGCAAATAAGCGTCGAAGCCGGCAGCAACAAATACAGCTGTGAGTTTGTCTGCAAGTGGCGCAGCTAATTAAGTAGACACAAGTATGTGTTTTTGTAGTTGGAAAATGAAGTGAATCAGTAGAAGACAGCAAGTTGGTAAATACAGTTTCAATTAAATTTCTCCTTCGCCTTCTTTCTTTTGATGGCAGCTCTTTTATCGTTCGCTGTTGGCAACAAAGCAAACGGTTGGTTGATGGTTGGGCTGCAGCGAATTTTCAGGCACGTCACAATCCTCTGCGGCCTCCTTGGCGCTTTAATTTACAACATCCCAACCGTAATAACAGCGCCAGCAACCAACATGCAAATTGCTGAAGCAATGAAAATGCGCCTCCGCACTTGGTTGTGCTAGTAGTAGCGGCCCTGCCAGCCGAAATCGTATCAGCAGCGGCTGAATGTCATCTGCGGCCACTTGAAGCAATGCATTTCTGCATCATTGTGGAGGAATGTTTAATTTTTTACAATTTTGCCTACTTCTTCTTCTTCTGTTGCACATGTCTGTCATTCCCCTTTCGATTTCCATTGTTTTCAGTATTTGAGCGAATAAAAGTATGTGTGGCATGCTATTCATTTTTATTGCTATCGTGGTTTTTGTTGTTGTTCGGCACTCAAAACACTTGCCTGCTGCACAACGCTCGATGCCAGTCGCCAGTCATCACCACCTCTCGCCTCCACTGGGCGCGTAATGCGATCGTGGTTACGGTCGAATGTCCTCACGTACACTAATAGCCACATGTGTCCGCCGCATAGCTGTCAGTGTTGTTGCTCCCCCTACGAATTATCAACGATTCATGTTGATTTTTATGTTGAGAACTGCGGGAGATTTCGCCTGGTGCGATCACTTTTATTTATTAGGCTCAATTTGTGTTCGCAATTGGCTGGGGGAAGCTGGGTGCTCGTAGTTTTGAATAGATTAATGTATTTCATCATCGCGCATCACGTCGTACAGCGCAGTGATGCACTGTAAAGACTCTTGTTGCAATTTACATAACAATACGTGCGTTTCATATTTGGGGCGACAGTTTAGCTGGCGGTAATTTAATTGGGCTCAGTGAGTGCCCCTTGCCTGCGGTTGCATCTAGTTCAGATTATGTGGAGCACGTTTAAATTGTGTTACTTTACAGCAAAATGGGGATTATGTCATACCTTTTTTAAAATGTAAAATCGACCAAAATAACCCCCAACGAATTACTAGATTTTAGACCATTTTGAAAGCGGAGATCCCGGGTTTTCTTTGAATCTAATGTTTAGGCTCTATAAGACTTCTATAAGGTCTAGGTTCTCCTAGTAAAACACATCTCGCTTAGTGTGTTTTTATCGAAAAAACAATCAAATCGTCTTACTGCAAACGCTTTTTACAAAATTCTTGGTCATCGTCTCTAAAAACCTTTCCATTTTTATTGTAATAAACACCACAAAGATTACCCTTTTCTAATATTCTTTTCTAGGTTAGGTTAGGTTGCGGTGGTTGCCTCTATAAGAGACACACTCGGAGGCCTGAAAGGCCCATTGTGATACCACATATTTCACCCGTTTTTGAACTGTGTATGCAACACTGTTTTGCCAACATATGTTACAGCACACATTTCAAGCGGATGGGGAAAGGGGGGGTACCTACAGTTTAACGCCGAATCCGAACGGCGATTGGCAGTTTTTCGTTCACACTTGGAGGTTTTGCCATTGCCTGCCAAGAGAGCACTTGTGCGATTCTTGTAATTCTCATTCCCTTCATGTGGATAGCGATAGAAGTAGATGAGTTGTTCACCAGCCCGAGCTAGGAATCGAACCTGGAGCTTTTGGTATGAGAAGCCAGCGCGCTACCCGCTTGACTATCGAGGGGATTTATTCTTTTCTATAAATCATCACTTTCCAATATTCCATATTCACAATTTTGTTCTACATATTCCTCAGGGACCGTTATGAATTAAATACGAAAACCATTCCAAATTATTGGTTAACGCCCCCCCCCCCCCCTCTTCTTTGATTATATATACAGACAGATAAACTTTATCTCATATTAAATAGTTCCCAGTTGGATAAACAAAATGGCAATTTAATAATTTCACCTTAACGGAAGGCTCCCCTGGATTTGGACCGAAAAATGTTTTTTTTTTTTTGCATAAAACGAAGGCTACATATATGTAGAATATGTGTGTAAAAGGATTTTTTGATACGACGCGTATTTTCATGGGAGAACACACCTGTCTCACGCGCGCTACGGGACGCTCCACTGCTCTAATTTGCTTCAAACGCGTTTATCTCGAAACCATTTTTTCCAATCTAACTGAAATCACCGGACTTGATCTAATGATCCGATTTTCTTCATCTAAAAACTGCTCGAATGTATTTGATTTTCTGTATGCCTTGAACCTACAATTTGCATAAATAGTTATTTATTTTTAATTTTTAAATGTGGTTGAAATTAAAAAAAGGTGCAAAAAATTTAACTTTTTTCTTCAAATATTCATTGTGCAAGAATTTTTCGTTTCAATTTTTTGAGTCTGGTTCAATTCACAGACAATTTTGTTATCTTTAAGTAATGACAATGCTTTTTGATTTCAGTCCACTACAAGAGGCTGCAGGATTACAGTTCTCGAGCGATGTTTGGCGCGCAGAGGCCTACGGAAATCGCCATTTTGTAGCCGCCATTTTGAATTTCATCAAGTTTTTTAACTTTTTAAACTCCTAAATAATAGACGAATTTAATAGTCAAAACCGGAAGTTTGTACGCCTTTTCATTATCCCACAAAAAAATTACAAACTTTGCCTTATTTTTGCCCAAATCCAGGGGAGCCTTCCCTTAAAGTGCTTTCCATGTTGCCGTAATGGTTGAGTTGTTTTTAAAAGTTTAACAAAAACAACAATAAAGATTTCAACTAAAAAGACTACATGAAGAGAAAATTGCAAGAACTTCTGGAATGCCAATAAAAGTACAGTGATGAAGCATACAGAGCGGTAAATGATAATTTTTGTATTTACGCTTTTCCCAAACAAACAAACAAAAGTGAATCCCGGGCGTGGGCACTACAGCAGAGAACAACAATAAAATGCCATTTGAGTACTCATAATATTCACGTATGAGTAACCAGTTGCCAGTGCCATATTCGATAAAGACAACAAACGCAATCGCGGAATGACGGCGAAATCAGCCGGCAACATGGGGCCAATTATTACAACAAATAATGAATTTTTCTTAAAAAATTCGCTGACGCAGTATTATTATCTGAGTGTGTATACGAGTTTTGGTTCAATTATAGCTTCGATGTCGGTCAAACTGTTTGGCATCGGCTAGATACCATATGACCGACTACTTTCGGAAACCACAGTTAACCCTTTGCGACTCAGTGAAATTTATCGCTTCGACGAGATTAATCACGAGAATGTTACACATTCAGTTGCATTAAATTTTTTTCAATTAATTACACAACGGGAAAACGATTGACGAACGACATTCGGTCGAATGTCAAGTGACATAAATTTAAAATTGCTTGTAAGTTCAAAACTTACGCTACAGTGCTTTTAAAGTTAGATTGCACAATTGTGTATGCTAGATCGCAAAGGGTTAAAAGATTTCAAGCCAAACGCTGCATATTTTCACTACTTTCGATTATACTATTCAACAAAAAATGGGTTCATCGCGTGCTCCTAAAAACAAAAGTATTTTTTAGACTAATCTTCGGCTGCTGAACACGAAACTGAAAATCAAAACATTTTCTTAAGAAGCGTTTTCGAAAAATCTTCGTAAAACACGTTTTTCCCCCTCTTATTCATAACTGAGAGCACATATCTCGTAAACTAACCATCCGACTAAGACAAGTGTCCCGTCGTTCAGAAGGTAATTAACTAGCCTTTCCAACGATATATAGACTGTCCAAAACCGATTAGATTTGGGGAAGTTACTAACCATGAAAGTTGAAAAAATTGCATTTTTTTACCTTTTTCAAAAATTATACATTTTCGATTGGTTTTTTTTATAGATAAAAAAATTAGCTCCTCTGGTTTTAAAATCTAAGATGAAAGATATATTATTTGTGCAAATATTAAGCCTAACATCAATAGAATTGAAAGAAAACTTAGGAAGTTATGATGCACTGAGTGAAAACTTTTCATTTATTACACCGTGCGAAAAAATTGTTTTACTTTTCCGAGACCCATCCAATCAAAATAACGTTGATATAGACGTGAAAGTAGAGGTAATTTATTATATACTGGCAGAGTCAGTTTTTCATTTTCTGACCCAGAAACCTTATTAAAGGACTTAGGGATACACACATTTCAAATATTGTTTTAAATATTTTCAGTTTCGTCTTCAGCAGCCGAAGATTAGTCTAAAAAATACTTTTATTTTTAGGAGCATTTTGGGGCTGTCAGGTGTAAAAGAAGTTCTCACATAGAAAATGTATATAAGTGTGAATTTAAAAAGAAATATAGGCCATGGTTCAACTAACAAGGTTGTAGCAAGCCACCGGCTGATCGTTTATCGCTTCTGTCAAAATCGTCGGTGTCAGCAGTGGTGCGGTGTTGCCGCATCGGTTGAAATGAAAATACCTGACTGAAAACAACTGACCTGAGCACTTTTCCCGTTTTTTCACTCAAATACAGCACCGTCTGGCAACAATCACTTTTGTCTGTTTTCAGTTACTCCCTCTTTCGTCGGAAAATGACAGCTGAATTTGACAGTAGCGATAAACGATCCTACCAACAAAATACATGTGGTTTTTGGTGTTGCGGGGATGCTATTACCTTGTTTATTGTGCCATGATATAGGCATTCAATATGCCACAAAGACTCTGACAAGCAAACGTTAACGTTGTTATACGAAAATTAAATTGAGTCACACGTCAAATTTTAGATTTGCCAAGACATTATCACCATTTCATAATATTCGAATGCAGAAAGTAGGTGTTCTAAGGTGAGAAACGAATTCTATCGAGCTGATTCACCGTATGCCGGTGAAATTGGTAAAAGTAGAGGGAAACCTAAGAAACCAAGCATTGCTTCTTAAGTAGGTGGGAAATTCCATTTAAACAATTTTCAACTAACTATATACATTTCTTTTATTTGAGTTCAATACTGCAAAAATTGTTTATAATATATTTCAGTGTGTAAACAATTTCTTTATTATCAGTTGTAGAAATTTGCGCGTTGTTGTTCTCGCTTTAGAGATGAAGGTGCCTTCCAGCTCGCACTGAGGTCACACCAAATCGGGCACTCGATTCGCGGATTCCAAAGTTGACGTCAGCAATGCAATGTACCCAGTACCCAATGTTGACTGTAGGAAACACTTTGCCAATATTTACTAACCACATGAACTCATCTCACCCGATTTGCATGTTTATATAAAACAAAATAGTCGTCATTCGAACGAAATACAAAAATCTTATTTGAAGAAAGACTCAGTACACAAGTTTGTCTATGCAAATACTTGGCTCGGCGTTGAACGTTGTGGAGTGTCTGGCTCTCTGTAGAATTTGTACTTTCGTGTTGTCAATGGTATTCAGTGCAATTTTTTCAAGATTGTCTTTCTGTTTTCTTTGTTTTTTTCTCTTGTTGCATAAAGAAACAAATCCAGCAATGCGCACGTAATCAAGTGTGAAGTGCGACTTCGTCTGACATTATACAATAAAATCGTTATGTGCGTACAGACACGAGATAAGCGGCCAAGAAAGTGTACCAATGTTAGGTGGCTGTTTTCGCTGCTCGATCGCCAATACCAGCTGTGTCTGTGCGCCAGGGACACACTCGCCTATGTGTGTGTTTTGTTGTGGTTGTTTCTGTTGCCGAGAGCTATGCCGGTTGAAAAAGATGTCGCATTCATTGTGGAACAGTTAACGGTGCATGGCCATTGATATCTGGTAATAAATTACGTTGGCTTTTCTTTCAGTGTTTGATTGGGTTTATAGTTGATTGTTGTGCCGCCTTTCCATGGCCCGTTGGTTGCAACTAAGGTTGGCACGCACATTGATGTCTCTCTTGGCGCTGTTCAATTCGCCAATACGGCCGTTGAGTTTCGTTTTCTTTTGTCTATGCGTTAAAAGCCAAAGTGGTTTTTGTGTATGTCCCTTCTCTTTTACTCAATTAACTGCCTCACTCCATTTGACTGGCCTTTCTGACTATTAACAAATATACGTACTTGAGTAATCATATGAAGTTTTTCTCTCATTTCTTGAAAACAGTTTCTCATTTTGGTTTATTTTGTAACGCTTATCGATGTTCAATACTTCTTGCTCAGCGAGTCGAGTTTTTTTCCGCAACGAAAAGAAATGTGCGGCTATATTTTTTTTCATGAATTGCATAATAAATGTAATCATAATAAAATTAAAAAAAAAGCGCATGCAACTGTGATATTCCTTATGAGGAACTAAATGAAATGCCATATACTTTTGAATATACATAGTTCGTTCACTTAAGATAGTTTATGTCATAAAACTTATAAAGCATTAGCAAATTGTTTCTTTGAATAATAACAGCCCAGCTATATGCAACGAGCTTGTGCATCTATAAGTTAACCCATTAGGTCCCATGGTACTTAATAACTAAAGAAATGTTGCTTTGGCATGCGGCATGAAGAGAATGTACAAATGTTTTTGTAAGAAGTCCAAGTGTTGGTTGATTAGGATAGAATGATTGTGTGCTCGTTGGATAAATATAGAAAGTTTCCGTTATCGGCAAATACTTTTGCACTACACAACGTTCTGAGCTTATATTTGTTGATTACTTATAGTTTCACTAGCAACACTGAAAATGTGTGCTTGAAAATACAAAGTGCATTCCGGTAATTTTAAATAGTAATTTAATCGCTTGGATACAGTGAGTATGTGTTTCTTTTTCAACTTCAACATCGATGTTAGAATCGTTTGTGGGAAGAGGCTTTGTAACCTTTTAATATAATTCTCAAGTTTGCTGTATTTTTTTTTTACTGGGGAATGTTAAAATTTTAAACTTTACATTTCAGGCTTCTATGTGGTTATGTTAGCAACATTCCATAAGACATTTTTTAATTTTTATACTCGGACCCTGTACGGACCCGATCTGATCAAAATTGGACCCGCGGCATCGTTTTAACGTGTTTTTTTTTCGAAATTCTTCCTTTTCTTGCTCCCCCCAAAAATCGGCTAGTCAATGGAGCGCAATCTCCGTAGGTTAACCCGTGGAGCAACAAGTTTTGAATACAGCAAAACAAGAATCAAGTGAATCGGTCAATTAGTTTCAACGGAATCATGGCGCAATGGTCAAAAAATGTGTTTTCGAGAAAAACGCGTTTAAAGTTTTAAAACCGTGTTACCGCGAAGTGAACGAGACAGATTTGAGGCTCTGTATCTCAGAGACGTTTACGAATTCGACAAAATTCGTTCGTATACTTTTTCTTTTTTTTAGGTTTTATACTATAAAAATATGAAATTAAAAAAAAAATCGATTTCTTCAAAATTGAAAACTAGAGGACCCCCTTAAAAAGTTATCTAATTTGTCTGCTTTTTCTTCCTTTAGTATGACAAGATATACCATTAAAAAACGTGTATACTTCCCTTCTTTAAACTTAAATATTCAGTTTATTAATTTCGTATTTTTCCTAAAACTTCAAACTATTCTAAGGACCAACAAAAAAGTTCTTCTTGAAACCACAAAGGGTTCAGACGTCCACAAAGTAGCATGTTGCCTTATGGCAACAAAATAGGGCAAGGTTATAGGAAGGGAGTTTGCTTCTACTTGTAAACCTTGGTGGGCCCATTGTGATTCCCTTCATTTTAGAATACGGTGTCCTTTCCTATCCATTGGGTTCCCTGTAGATCCAGACGAGATCTTTAGACCTTTTGACCATTTTGCTCAAACATGATTTGTCCATTGTATAGAACCATTTGATCTTGGCGAAAACATTGAGCACTTTATTGTATTACACCAAATCCGCAGTGACCTTTGATTACCCCCTGTGATTATAGCACGCTTGTCGATGAGTACTTGTAATCCTACAGTTGCACCTGGTTGACCAAGCTGTATCTATAACTCGGAAGAGCCACTCGCCAATTTTTGTATAGAGTTCTCCAACGGAGTTAAGGTCATATGGGGCTGTATACTCTTTCGATGCACAGCGAATTTTTAAAAACGTTGCTAGTAAGAATAAAGAATCGAACAGCAAAGCAAACTTGTGCTATCATTGTGATAAATTTTGAATGATAGATGAAGTTTGCACAAATCTCTAATCACAAGACTCAAACGTTCTTCACTCAAACAATTAAAGTGCTTTTAAGTACCCTGCAAACAATTTCGATATCGTTTGGTTTGCTGGGTATGTGAACTTATGAAACGAGAGCTGAGTACTTAACTGTTTTTGTGTGGTGTTTTGTTTTTTAAATTTTATTTGCCCATAAGTAATAAGTAGGTGGAATGTGAAATAGAAACTACTTATGGACTATTTCAATTTAAAATTATCGCCTGCTGCAGATCAGCAGACGATAATTTACAGATATATAAATAATCAATCAATATAACAACAACATATTGCTATACATTTTATTTTCTCTTTTAATTCAAATTTTTCCATTTAATCGCGACAAGCGCGTATTACTTGATAGTAGGTATATTTGTGAAAGTTAGCTGAAAAAAATACTATGTAAACTAAATTTCATGATGAAATAAAAAAACTATTGAAGATTTCGAACTGTAAAATGCCGACAGGGCCTTTATTTACAGTCCTACATCCAAATACTGTTTGTATGTTTTCTTATCTTTAGTAATCTTCACCCATCAAGTGCTGCCCGCACCCTTTTTGGAATGATTTACAAAAAACATCAATTGTATTCCTTGTACTGACTGACAATGAAAACGATACTACGTTCCACAGTCTGCGGTCAAGTGTGTTCGGCCGCTATTATGTTGTGCTGCTCAATTGCGACGACTCCTTATCGGCACATCGAAACTGCTTGACGGAGGCACAATTGACTGGACTATGCCACAGACAACACAGCTCCAGCGTCACCACCCTGACCTGACCCCAACTACGAAGTAGTTAAACGCGGAGACTCGCCACATTTGCAGACTCGAAGCTTGCAACCATTACAAATTGCTACGGCGATTTTGTACATCAAGCGAAAGTGAAAGTATGTGTTTGTGCAGCAACTACTGGGCAATGCTTTTTTATATCTCGAGTTTTAGTTGGCACTAAATATGGCAATCTGAAACGTGACAGTAATTAAATAATAATAATAATGAACTGTAATGAGCTCATGTCGGATATTGGCTTTCCGCTCACCGTTGCCTCACTGCGGTTTCACGGCCTGTCTTCCTCCATTCGTTTGCTCTATGCAGCTACTCGTATCTATGTATGTTTGTATATATGTATCACTTGGTTGGCATACGTTGCACTGTTTACAGTGAATTTGTTTTGCTTTAAAAGTGAGTAAAGAATAATGCGTGTGCTTGCAAGTGAATATAAACAATTTTGCGGAAATAACTACACACTTGTTAAATGTTGGTGAAAGAATTTTTGCAGACTTCAAATCAGTCGATTGTATGTGCTTTCCGCATATGCGTATTTAGTTCAATTGTAATTGCTTCGAATTCACTTGATAACAAAATCTGTCGATGCCGATTGTCTGAATAAATCTTAGAGACCCAGTGTCCGAAGTTAGCTGGCTCGGCTTCTTCGCCAAAGGGGTACGTTGACCTATTAGAAGAAGAATATATTGAAAACAGAATTTCCTTTCCAGGTGCGTTTTTTTTACAGAATCAATTTTTCCCACATAACTGCAATAATCACAAATCTGTGGTCCAAAGCAATAACTGCCTAAGTCGAAAATTGCTGTTTCGAGAAATCTTGATTTGAAGTTTAGCGCGTAGTGTATTCATTATAACTTAAGCGAATAGGTTTTTATTAATAACTTTTTTTATTTAAAAGTTACGAACTCCCCGATTTTACACGAACGTAGAGCACAGTCAAGGGAACATAACATGGTGGCATCCATAACTCAATTTCTTCTTAAGTCGACTTTGCTTTTGACCACAGAAATAATAAGAGAGTTTTTCAGGTTTTGTGTTCTCTCAGAAAAAAATATGACTTATTCTTCGTACTAGTATTGCTGCTTATTCTTTGTTAGCAGCTTTTTTTCTGATGCCATTACCAACTGAGTCATTGAGCGTTTGATTTTCAGTTCATTAAATTATTCCGACATAACCGCAGAACATTTCTTAATCACACTGTTCTTTATACACCCAGCGCGATTTTTCCTCATCTATCCAATTATTGCAACTCTTCGTAATCTTTACTGTCATCGGCAATGACTAACATTTTCTCTTTGCACTTAGATATTTACTTAGATCTATTATTCATTTATGGCAAATCCGCCTGCACACGTCTCAATCCACTGAGCCCCTCTGCGCTTGCAGTTGTTGTTATTTTTTATGCCACTTTGAACTCTTCAATTGAACAATTTGCTGCATTCATTCATTAAAAGCAAACTTCATTCATTCATGAAAATAAAATTAAATTTGTTGGTGGCGTTTGGTGTTTCTTGTTTTACGCTACGTTGAGACGTTGGGCGTGAGCTGCGGCAATGTCGACGATGATGGCGCTTCGATTTGCTTTTATTGCGAGACTTCAATTGATGTCGACATTTGCCGCATTGGTCCGTCGTCTGACAAGTCTGTCTGCCCGGTTGGGTTACGTGATCGTCGGCAGTGGTTAGTGGGCCACAGAAATAATAACTGCAGTGTATGTGAATGGATTTTGCCATGTTTGCTTGTCTGTTGTGGTACTCTTTATAAAATTAGCAACTCACCATAATAAAATGAATATAATTTTGTATTTAGTATAATAATATCCCCTATCGCTCTCCACTCTTCTTAGGCGCCGGCGAATCTGGTAAATCCACCATTGTCAAACAAATGAAAATCATCCACGAAAAGGGCTACTCACAGGAGGAATGCGAGCAGTATCGACGCGTTGTCTATAGCAACACCATACAAAGTCTGATGGCCATCATACGCGCCATGGGCCATCTGAAGATTGATTTTGCCGATCCCTCGAAAACGGAAATCGCTCGGCAATTTTTTACATATGCCTCAGCTGCCGAGGAGGGCATACTGCTGCCGGAGATTGTGCTACTAATGAAGAAGCTGTGGGCCGATGCGGGCGTGCAGCAGTCTTTTGCGCGCTCACGTGAATATCAGCTCAACGATTCGGCGGCGTACTATCTGAACTCGTTGGATGAAATCTCAAAGCCAAATTACATTCCAACGCAGGAGGATGTACTACGAACACGTGTCAAGACGACGGGCATTGTGGAGACGCACTTCAGCTGTAAGGGATTACATTTCAAGTGAGTCTGCTTGTTAATTTGGCTTATGTTTATTTTTTGTTGACTGATTTGTGCCATTTTTTTCGGTAACTAACAGAATGTTTGATGTTGGCGGTCAACGATCGGAGCGTAAAAAATGGATTCATTGCTTTGAAGGTGTCACCGCAATTATATTCTGTGTCGCATTGTCCGGTAAGTAACCAAATTGACGGACATCCAATTATGTTGATCATTTTTTAATAATGCTTTACGCATATTTTTAGGATACGATTTGGTGCTTGCTGAAGACGAGGAAATGAACCGCATGATTGAATCCCTTAAACTTTTTGACTCCATTTGCAATTCCAAATGGTTTGTGGAAACCTCAATCATATTGTTCTTGAACAAAAAAGATTTGTTCGAAGAGAAGATTAAACGATCTCCACTCATAATTTGCTTCCCTGAATACACAGGTATGTATAAAGAAAGAAATCAAATGTTATTACATCTATTTATTGATTAATTCTTTTTCACAGGACCAAACACATTTGAGGATGCCGCCAACTACATACGCATGAAATTCGAAAGTCTCAACAAACGAAAAGATCAAAAGGAAATCTACACGCATTTAACATGTGCCACCGACACAAACAACGTACGCTTTGTATTCGATGCCGTCACCGACGTTATCATTAAGAACAATCTGAAAGATTGTGGGCTCTTTTAGATAGTATCGTTTTAATTTGTGTAATTTCCATTTATTGTTTTAAGACAATTCCAAATTGCATACATATATGTACGTTCTAGACGCGTTAAGCAATGCACCGAGTTTCTTTGCAATCTTCATACGTCATGTCTCGGTTAGCATTCATCATTACCTAGACTTGGCATTTTCGAAGATTTTCAATAAAACATTATTTAATTTGTCTCTATACTAACTAATTTAATATGCTAGCAATAATATTATTACTATTAATTAAACAAGTATGTATTTATGTATGTATTTCGCTGTCAGTGTTGATAGTTGAAGACGTTGCTGGATAGATGAGAATTTTGAAATAGAATTTTGTACAATTTTGTAATATGTGAAGGCAGACACACGCCAATGCCAATGCCTATGCTCATGCCCACTACTAGTACTACTTAATAACAATAATATTGCGTGCATACATGCATGTAGAATCAAGCGTATTATATATGAACAAGAACAACAATGATGTTTTATTCATTAACACAAAGTTGCTACAATGACAAAAATTCAACAAGAGTCCATTTGAAATTGTGTCTGATTGTATGTTGAAGCTAGCTGTTTGAATTTGAAAAACCATTAAAATAATACATGTCAGTGAAATTAATAAAGTGTGCCAAAAAGCAGGAACTGTCTGCATCGTGCACCTATTTTCTGAAAGCGAATGTCATTTTGCTTACAAATAGCAGGAACCATGATGAAATAAACAATGTGAAGCAAGTAGATGACATACCCTTATTTTGACAAGAGAGCTTTTGAAAAACTGACATTTCCAAACAAATTTTCTCAAAACATGAAAGTCTTTGTTCGCATTAACCCACTTATGCCTGGTGTATCAAAAAATCATTTTCATTATTATTGTAGTGCTTTGCTGAAAACTCTGTGTTAGAGAAAAGCTTCTATCGATGAACGACGAATTTTTTCAGCGATGCAGATAGTGTCTGTGATCATATTTATGGGCAATTGTGACTTGTAACGCCCAGGCTCCAGTTCGGAGCTATAGGTAGGAGTCTGCATTATTCCGATTCGAAGAAGTCGTTAACTTTACTCCGCACACACCTGTCTATTTCTTCCTCCGTTCCTCTCATCCATTGGTACGGAAAATATGAGCATTTCGTTGCCATGTGCTGTCTGGAACAAACAGCATGTACTCCGTGATCAAAATTTTAAAAGAAGAATATTTTCGATTTTACGTTTTGAGTGGGGTTAAAAATATTCTCTCAATGCCAAAACAAAATTGGATTTCAAATGCTATGTTTCAAAATAAGGGTATGGGGTGACAGAACTGTCAGCTACTTGCTTCACCTTGTTTATTTCATCATGGCAGGAACTCTCTCTTCATCTTACACCTATTTTCTGACAATTAATGTCATTTTGCTGACAAATGTCATAATTCATAACCCGTCTGTGCCCAGGGCGAGTTCATACCAGGTGATTGCGTTGAATAAGCTAATTTATTTTTTTTTGTGGTGGAAAAAGTCTAAATTGTCACAATGCCAGTGTACAACTGTGACAGTTTAAAAATGAAAAAACAAGCCTTGTTCTGGTTGGCTGAGAAAACAAAATACATTGAAATTTTGTTGCTGCTTTTACGCTATTTTATCATTCTTGCTATCACCCAAGGCGAATTCATACCAGGTGATAGCGTTAAATGAGGCGAATTGATTTTTTTTGTGGTGGAAAAGGTCTAGATTGTCAAAGTGCCTGTGTTAAACTTTGACAATTTAAAAATGAAAAAGCAAGCTTTGTTCTGATTGGCTGATTTTGACAATATAAACCCAGAAAACAAAAACAAAATACATTGAAATTTTGTTGCTGTCCTTACGCTATCACCTGGTATGAATTCGCCTTGGTCTATGCTGTATGAAAAAATTTCAAAATAAATTGTTATTTGGAAATACGTTCTGCACTAAAACCGACACCAAAAACACATCTACCTGCCAGGAAAAACGTTCTATCTCTGCAAAAAAACGCACAGCAATGCAGTTCCTATGCTTTTCTTACATAAAATACATAACGAAAATACATATATATTTCTGGAGTACTGAAAGTAAATTTTTAATTTAACGAATTTAATTATTTATTTAATAAAATTTAAACTAATTTAACAAAAATAAAGGTTAATCCAACTGACACAAATAAATTGACACATTGACAATTGCTACTCAGAGAAATAAGTGTACCTCATCTATCTGTACACTTTATTGATTTCACTATGATACATATAACATATAATTTCTATAAAATGTTATATTAGGATTTGCAAAATTTTATTAGCACAACTTAACATATCTTTCAAATTCTTTTTACATTTTCATAGTCATCGAATATTTGCTTTTGATCACAATATTTAACATCAGTTTTACATTTCCATTCGAATTACGATAAGCGACACAGTAAAATACTTGGTAAATAAGCTGATACATATGCGCATACATTTGTACGTATCACTTGTAACATGTACCATCTGGCCACTGCTTCAGGTTTGTGCAGTTTATGATTATAATGTTTTTTTTTAACTATGAGAGTGAATTTTGTAATATTAATTTTTACTGTACAAAATGATTTACAAATAAAAAATTTACAATAAAAAATATGCCTTTGCAATTTTAGATTGAAAAAAGTTTGCAAATTTTGCACTATTTATTGGTGATAAAATGCTGTCGTTTAAATACAAAATGAGGGGCATGTACAAAATGATTAACGCGAAGTGCCAAACAAAAACATTCACCGCAGTTGTGCAATGATAAGGCCGCGAGATGTTGCAATTGTTAGAAACACAACACATCTAAGAACGCTACTTTCAATAAATCTCTCCTTTCACGCACTTTTCTCAGAACTAATATTACAATTAAAAAAAGGAAAATATGCAACAGTTTCATCACATTTTCTTTTAACTTTTATTTTGAAAATACGGGAAAGTAAAGTTAGTTAGCCTCGATTTTAGAGTATAAAAATATACGGGAATTATCAAATTTGAAAATTAAAAGCACACCCAGGCCAAAGCACTCACAAAAGCTCAATTCGACGAATGTGCAAATTAAAAAGCAGGCAGCGCAACTGGAGCGAACTTTAGCAAGCAGTTACTACCGGCCGGCTGAACAGCAACAAGCTGCACCCAGAACAAGTTGAACAAGGTTTGGTGAGCTCATCGTGACGAGTGAATCAGCTGCGTACAATTTATAGAATACTTTATACTTTGACATTAGAAAGAGGTTGATTCAAGTTCTTTATTGTTGAAAATCAAAGAATTTCGACATGCTGACACTAAAGCGAGCACGGTTAGCATCGACCATGGTGAGTACAACAGCGGCCCGATGGAAAAATGCCTGTGCGACAATGATTGTTGCGCCGCTACATGACACCAGCAACACGTCCTGTGCCACCATGACTACAGGCACATCGCTGTGGAAGGAGACACACTTGCAAGGTACCCAAAGTTTTCTAGCGACATCGCAGCGACTTAGAGCTTGAGCTGGCTATATAAAAAAAAAACCTATTACAGCGCACATGCATCGGAATTTCATCAACCTGGCTCCTAATGCACCGGTTGCGGTAAACGTCACACGGTTCTACTCGAAAGAAGCACCTTCGCCAACGCCAGATTCCCCTTCGCCTTCTCCGCCGAAATTACCTGACAAGGATCAAATGGTGAAGATATTCTTTCGCGTGCTCGCCTTTGTGTGGGACATCTCCTACTGGCTATTCTTGTGGACAAGAAAAAACTTCAAGATATATGTAATGGAAAACCCCTCCGTTCAAATATATTTGAAGAAACTTCAAGACAAAATGGAAGCGGCCAAGAAGAATTAAAGCGAAATGTCGTCGATCGGCTTAAGTTTCAGTTTCGAATATTTTCCTAATGCTTTTATTTTTAGTTAAGTTTGCTTACCTTACTAAATAGTTTTTTCCTTCATATTATTTAAGAATGTTTTATGAATAAATGTAAAAAATCTACCACATTTTCTAAAGTCATTTCTAACCGGAATACACATTTTTTATTTAGTTCGTTGCGACGAAAACTATTAACTAAAATTTAATTTGCCATATTAATTGAAATCTTGCGCAGCTTGAACTTTCTTAACTGCTGAACTGGTGAAATCCACAATTTTTGTTTAGAAAAATAAAAAGTGCTGAAAAATAAAGTTATAAGACATGTAAACAAGACCTTTAATTAGTATCCAACCGTTTTTAGGAATTGTAAAACATGAATGAACTAAATAGATAATAGAAGATGCAATTGATGAAGAATTGACGATGAAGATGCGCAATTCCAATTTTCATGTTCAGGAACAAGGTTTATTTAATTTTTATAAAAATATACGTATATATATTTGGTTAGCTGCACAATAGTGTTCATTTTATCGCCATGACGCTGCCGTTTCTTACATAAAAAATAACTTTGATCGATAAAAAATGGCGAAGGCTCCAAGCAATTGCGACATCATCTACTACTAATCGAACGCATTTTAGTCTTTAAAAAAATCGTAAGCACATTTATGCCAGGGTGTATCCATCCAGTAACTTGGCAAGATATTTGAGTATTTTGTTACGTGCCTCCACTAACTGTGGTGGATCAGTTTTTAGTGGATCGTACATGTTGGCGCAGTGTGCGGTACCTGTGGAAATGTACATTAGTTTTGTTTGTCATTATGCTTTCGAAGAAGACTTGGCTAGTCACCTTCTATATAGATGGTCGGCAACTTCGGAGACTTTGAGGTGATCAAACCCAGCGCATGCCACGGATCTATGGAGCCGTGCACGTAAAGTACATTAGTGGTGTTGGGTTTAAGTGCGCCATAAAACTGATTGGTCTGCGCTACAACTTGCTCCAAATATTTAGAATCCATGCTGCAACAACAAACGGGCACGATATATATTACTTCAATTCTTTATTCATGTTTGCATTCATCGTTTACCTCTCCGAGTAGACATCCATGCACTGACGTATGAAGAAACTCACATCGAAACGGTCGCCGAAGGTGTCACCTTTCTCGTTAGACGTCTGGTAGAAGCCGAATTCGTTGCATGTCTGATAAGTCCATTGGCGCTCGCCCTTTGCCGCTTTGGACTCCCAGGACGTCTCCTTCAGTTCCGCCACCATTTTGTCGTACTTGTAATCGAGGCACGTCTCGTTAGATTGCTTCAGCATCATACCATTTACCAACGCTAGACGCGTTACTGGCGGTCCAGCAGCAGTGTTAAGCATCACCTTGCAAAGCTATAAGAAATCAATAAAAATACCACTTTAACTTTTTGTGTTGTTTCGAAATCACACTTGCTGTAAGCACTAACATCGTCGATTGTATAATTCGAATGTGGACTATTGTCTTTGTTGTACTGCACGACACCGGCGAAATGGCCAGCAATGGTTTCAAAGAAATTCGATAAATCCAAGTTATTCTCAACGGAGTCCTTAATCGGTGTGCAAGTTCTACAAATAAGATACAGAACAGTGCAATTACAACCAAATATAACCATAACACAAATATTTGAAATCCTCAACAAACTTGAACTTTTCATCCAGATTCCGTTGGCCAATCATATGACGCAACAGTATTTCAACTTGTTCAAACGACCGGCTTACGGCTTCCACACACTCGGCCGAGTAAGTAGCCAGCGAGGCCTTGACCACTTCAAAATATTCTAAAAAGTATTGGATTTAATTCGAGAACGTATTCTAAGTACAAGGAAGAGAGACCTTTGAAATCGACCTTAGCCAAGAGCGGACCACTGGAGCTGATGGCTCCGTGTATCAGATCGGGATACTTCTCACGTGCCCAAGCAGCCAATGAACCAGGATACGAGCCACCGAAAACAATCCACTTTTGAGTGTCGGCTAGTTTATATTGCTGCTTCATTGCTTTAATGAAGTTGGCCAAGTCGGCAAGTGCCTGTTTGGAAGTGAGAAACGTAAGATTTTTCGTGGAAAGATCACTGCAAAGAAAGAGATGCTGAAAACTTTGGCACGATTTCCACCACTTTTCTACAATGTTACCTTGTTGGATGGCTTTTTCCATAGAAACGATGCTCCAGCTGGATACAAAATGCGCCAAAGTGTTCCGCATATTTCATCCAAGCACCTTCGTGCATCCATTTTTTCGACGCTTCGGCTTCGCCTCCGATCAGAAGAAATATGGGCGCAGAGCTATCATTACGATAGTGCTCAGCATTGACAAAGTAACGCTGTAATTGAAATGAAGTCCTTTCAAAATTTATATGCATGATGCAAAAGAAAATTGTTTATATGAAAATGTAAGCAAAAACTAATTGTGCTCTCACACAAGTGGCGCCGGAGCCTCCTCAGGAGAAGCACGAGTAAATGGTTAGATTATATTTTATGACTGCAAGGGATGGAAAGTAATACGATGGAACCTGCGAAATTCTCTACCAACCACCACATCATTGTTGCAAAATGCAAACCTTTGTATCTGTTCTGCAAGCTGGTGTCGTATGCAGACATGACCATGGTGCTCGAGATCTCATTATCAGCTATATCCAACTCTATATTCATAAATATTAACATTGCCCTTAAAATCACCTGTTTCCATATTGTGTTGGAATTTTTTTCATCGAAGTGATCCAGTTTCTGTTCGAACCACATGTCAACTGGCTCCTCTGCACGCTGCAGTCCCGGCACTTTACTGGGTTCACCCAGGAAGCCATGCACATAGCGGCCATTGCGGAATTGGCCCACTGCGTTTGTTTTATCTATGTTGATGCAGGCCAAAAGCAACAACACCACTACCTGACAAGGTAGGTAGCTCAGTTGGCCATTTCTCGGTGTCGCGGGTCTTGCAGTTCCCATCTTCGAATAGTTGCGTTGCTCGCTCAGAAATTATTTACACGACACGGTCAAGTGGGCGTCTTATTTTGCCTGGAAATGATAAGCAAAACAATCGGTTCAGTTTTTATATGACGTGAAGTCAACAAACTGAAATCATAGAAAAATATCGACAGTAGTCTATGTAGTGCGAGCGGCCGAGGCATTGGTCGAAAAAAACGAATGCTGTGCGAGTAAATAAGTGAGGTTATCGCTTGAAACTGCTCGGTAGATAGCAATAGTTGAAACGCAGTGTTTTGATTTTTAATGATAATAGAAATAAGTTCTTGTAATGACAATATTATTACTTTAAAGTCGCGTGTGACAGCAAAAGGATATTTCAAGAAGTTTCACTTAAAATGACAAAGAAATCAAAGCACTGCACACACCGCATAACTCAACATTCTCAAAGTCTTTGTTGTCTTAAATATACACAAGAAATTAAACCCACCGAAACACTTAATAAACTGTCTGTCCGACTTACTTGATGTTCACGACACGATTGATAGCGAGAGTGCTTGCCATTTCGTGCGGTTTGCTTGTAGAACAGTTTAATTCATTTCTGTTGGCGCCGAGTATCTCTTCTAAAATGAGAGACTCTGGTAAGTCAGCATTGACAGCCGTGTGGCCAGTTTAGCCTTTTTGAGATATTTTGTTCTACCCCTTAGCTTTTTTTTTTGAATTTTTTATTAGCGTTGTTGCAAGTTTTTTTTAATATTTTTCAGTTGCAAGTGCACATATAGTAAATCAAGCATGCAAATTGGCTCACATTGTTAATGACCATATGTTTTTTGGATAGAAGTGAGCAAGTTCCAAAACTATCACTAAGTAACGGTAAAGTTCAGAGAACATCTAGTGAAATAAATAGTAAACGACTCTCACTAAAGAAATGAAAATTAATAAAAAAAAAATTATTTCATTAATTAATATAATTCATTAAATTATTATTATGAAAAATTGGTATTACTAAATAAATTAAATAAATTAATTGAGAAAGCTCTAACTTTGTTGACCTTCTTTAAGTAATTTCCCTTTTTTTATAAATTAAGCTCCTCTTATTGAAAGTTGCTGGTCACACTGATGACCAGACATCAAACTAAACAACGAGTGGCAAGAAGCTTTTTAAATTATACCTTTTTCATCTCTTGGATTTTTTTTGTTTTTAAAATCAAGAATTCTACATTACATTTTAACGGTTATTGATATTTTTTGTATATGAACAATTTTGTGATAGTTTCTACAAAATCGCATTTGTATCTAAATATTGTCGCTTGTTTTGCATCCCCTAAGGCTATTAGATCCACGTAATAATTTTTGTAATATTTGTTGAATTTATTTTTATTTTATTAATTCGTTTCTCTCATTTGCTTATACATATACGGCACATAAATCCTCGACTCATATAAATCAAAATAATTCAAAAAATAAAAACTTCAACTCAACATTCTTCAATAAATATACATTACCTAAGCATTTCAGAATATGATGTCGACAGCACCGTAGAACCCTATAGCAATGGCAAACAATTGCAAATAGCCAAACTCAAACTTGCACGAAACCTAACTCAAAGTCCTATTATTGCAATATATAGTTAAACTCGGCAATATCTAGGTGTATTCATAGTATAATAAATTATACTATGGGTGTATTAAACTAAGTATGCACATACTCGGGATACCATGATTCAAAAATCAAAATCAAATTTTTATTCACTTTCAAATACCAACAGTTCGGCACAAAAATAATTCGGAAAAAATGAACCACTTTTCAAAATTCTCGGTATTCAAACAAATGCCCTGTCTTATCCGAAGCTTCGCAAGTCGAAGTTACCTACAAGGAGGAGGAAGTAAGGAAATCGTAAGACTCGGCGGCGGTAAACAAGGTAAAAAATAAAATTCAAATATATTATTGGAAAAATTTAAGCACTTTGGAAATTTTCAGTATTCAAAAACGTGTCCGTTATTCGTACCTTTGCCGAGAAAAGCTCTTCAAAAGGGGGAGGCGATAAAAAGGGTGAGGAAGGGGATAAGAAAGAAAAATGCAGTGGCGGCAGTAGTGGCAGTAGCGGCGGTAGCGGCGGTAGCGGCAGTAAATCACCACCTAAAAGCTGCTCTTCTGGTCAACCTAAAGCGAAACCAAAACCAAAAGACAACCCGTCCTGCCGGAGAGGGCCAGGCGAGTCTCGTAAGTAGTCAAAATTATTCAAAACAATCGTTAAATATAAATACATTTCTTCTTTCCAAATTATTTACTTCTCTCCCACACATTTGTTTAGATTTTCAAGCGGCAAAGTGGAGAAAGATATCGCTTTCTGTCCTTCCAGCCATACTCGTGCTTACGATATTCACATTTGCCACTATGCACAAACATGAACGACCCGAATTCGTACCGTACGAACACTTGCGAAAGCGGGACAAGAAATTCTGTTGGGGTGATGGCAACCACACATTCTTCCACAACAAACATCTGAATGCCCTTCCAGAGGGCTATGAGGACGAATAAAACAGAAACCTCATATAAAGCGATGGATGCGGTTGTTGCAACAGTAACTTGAATAGTTATACTCGCGATATAAAAGAGAAAAAACTCGTATTACTCCTTGTTCTTGTACTCACAGAGAGCAGAGATGCTAAATGACGGCATAATTAGAAAAAGAAAAAAAAAACAACTGAATGATTCTTTTTTTTAAATTGGTTAAGTTTTTAATGTAAAATTGAAGGCATATAAAATAAATTAACATTTTTTGATATCCGGTATATAGTTGCACTGCTCATTAATGTCTGGTTGTTTTTTGGTGTTGACTGGTGGACACTCGATACAGCACACGTCACCTTTGGGTGTCTTCGCCAATAAATCATCGATATTTTCTTTCTTGAGATTTCTGGCGCTACTCGTCCTGTGTATTTGGACAGGTTCTTCCTTTTTGGGCTCTTCTTTAGCTGGTGCCGGTTGACTTGGCCTACCCCAGAATTGCTAGAAGAAAATGTATCAGTTATTTGAACACGCTTTCAGCATGATTTCGGCCAGGGCTAACCTCTGGCACGTCCCAAATTATCAGCGATCCATCAATACTACCGCTGACGAAGAATTTCCCGGATGGGCTGAATGCACAACTGACCACCGGCGAAGCATGCTCATCGCCTTGGCACACGGCAATGCCTCTGTTATAATCCCACAGCTATAGAGATAATGATTACTCACTTCTATATATAACGTTTCTGTGTAAAAATACTGGTACCTTCACCAACTGATCGCTACTGACGGTTATGAAATAGTCACCAGTCTGGTTTATGTCCACCCAGTTAACCGAAGTCTTTTTCGAGGCTTCGAGTTCTCGTATCAATCCCCCGTTATACACCATCCAGTATGCAATACGGCCATCAGAACCACACGTCATAATATGCACGCCAGTTGGATAGTAACGGACGCACATAAACTGTGTATTGGAGGTAATCACCTGCTTTCTGGTCATGCGACTGAGTACAGTTGAAAAACATAAAGTCACAGTGCGTGAACTTTTATATGTATTGTAAACTAGTCATACTTGACGTCCCAAATAACGCACGAGCCATCACGGCAAGACGATATAACTTCGGTATCCAAATGATTAAAGGCCAGTGCTGATATTGCGCCAGAGTGATCCTTCAAAACGCCAATTAAACTCTGCCGGAAAGGTTCAATTTTCCAGACTCGTACTTGACCCTCAATACCACCAGTCACAATCATGCGTCCATTGGTGGAGACAGTCAGCGCACTGCAGCCTAGTGTCAAAAATATTATTTTTGCAGATTGTTTGGATAATCGTCAAAGCTAAAGTTTCTTAAACCAACCCTTATTGTGTGCATTGGGGATGGCGTACATCAGACGACCGCTAATGGGCGTAAAGGCGCGAATGACGCCATCATTCCAAGCTGATATTAGGCTGGTGCCGTCGGTGGTGAATGCAATGGATGCGCATTGGAAGTTATAGACCATGATGCGTAGCAACTCCTGCAGCCGCCGTGTGGACCAAATGCGTATTGTCTCATAGCCAGCAGTGGCAAAGACCGTAGATAGATTTCTGTATAAAAATGTATTAATTGTTTAATAAACGATTAGTTGTTTTAAACAATGCAAACGGTCTAAACAGATGAATAATTCACGCCTTTTAAATTTTAGACTTTTACTATAAAAGGTAAAATTAACTGTTAGTTTGTGCCTTTATTATTTCAGTCGAACAAGTTTTATAGTCATAACGTGCGGTTTGCTGAGATGAAAAAATGGTATCAATAGTTTTATAGTCGGTCAACCGGCATTTGGAAAAATTCAAATCGCCTGATATATTTGACCGAAAAAATAAAAGTCACAAAATAACTATTATTTTTGACCGATAAAATAAAAGTCAAAAGTACCAGTTATTTTTGCCTGATATGATAAAATAAAAAAAAAACTTTTATTTTTGTCAGTAAAAATAAAAGTTTAAAGATAACAGTAAAATCTGACTTTTTTGATAAAAACCAGAACCAGTACGGTCCTGGAATAATTGAAAAAGAGATCTTTAAAAATGCTAAATGTTAAGCTCACTTGGGAAATATGATTTGGAAGACGGGCTTGCGGTGACAGGTCTTTAACAATTTGCAAGCAAACGTCTTTATGTTCAGGGAGTAAATCTCATTCATCAGAGTGGAGATGTAAAACTCAATGGGATTGATCTCAACCATAGCGGTAACGGCAGCGCGAACGGTGGCTTTCTTCAGCTGTGCGTTAAAAAAAAAAAGTTTTTTAAAATACTCAAATGCTCAACGTGCTATTTACCGTTCTAAACATGGGCCATGTGGGGCTGGGGTAACTCTTCATCATTTTCTCATTGACATCCTTGCGTTCTTCGACTAGCTCCAGCGTGCCATCGCCCGCACCGATCAACAGTAGGCCCGTGTCGACAATGTGCACATGACGCACACCGTTCACATAGCGATCGCAGTCCTTGCCATACGGCTTGCGTGTATTCAACTTACCGAACGCGCCCATCATGCTCGAAGACAAGTGCGGCTTGGTGACGTGCACAATGTCGCAACAGTTGATGACCACCTTCACCACATCACCAGTCATTGTGCCCAGGTAGACGAACTCGTCGCGCTTATCAATAAACATGGAGGTGAAAACACGCTGGTGCTTGCCCACCTGGATATCGTGTACATGCAGCTTCTTCTGTTCCCGATTTATGCTCCACATGCGCAAGTGGCCTTCGCAAAGGACATCATTCATTGCAAGATCGTGAATTGAATTCATTCTACTCACGTTCTCCACATACGATGAAATGGGTGGGAGTATTGTGCAGCGCCGACACGGCTATGGCATTGCCGGAAATGGAGCGCGAAGCTGGCGAGCGGCAAATGGGTGCGCTAGCAGTTGGTAATGTGAGCATCATTAACAGTTGTAAACTTATCCAGTACTTCTTCGCTATAATAGTTCGGAACTTACCGTGCTTCAACATCGAAGACAATAACAGTGCCATCATCTTTTCCACCAACCGAAACCACGTACTTTTCTCCCGCCGTAAAGCAAACCGACTGTACCAGGACCTACATGCATACATATATAATACAGGAAACTATAGCGTTCAGTATCACTCGAAATGTAGGGATATACCTTATGTAGGGCGTGTCGTGCCAGCTCTTTGCGCTCTGCAAAATCCCAAAGTATGACATACGCCTGAAATCCCATGTGGTTCTTTTGACCGGAAGCCATATAACGACCGCTGCATTGTGTGACAGATGGGGACTTCGAATATCAATATCGTGTGTCTCATTCTGTGCGCTTTTATTACCTCAAACTGATATCCAAGCAGGAAACTGAGTTCGTGTGTCCGCTCACAAACTCCTGCTTGTTGGTTTGCGTGTCGGCAATACTAATCTTGCTGCCCAACGGAAACACCATATGCCGCTTGTCCGGGTGCAGACGCAGCCCGTTCTCCACCTTTCCATTGATGCCAAAAATTGCGCGCGGCTGTAATTTCTGCGGTTCCACGAGCAGATCTTCATTTACCGGTTCCGCCTCGGCCATTTTAACTAATGTTCAATTTTATGCGCACTTATGGATTGCAGTTTGTAGAAAATATTTGATTTCGTTTATTTAGTTGTAAAAGATTTTTCATACAAAATTATATCGTAAATAGTAAAAATAATTTAATTGAAAAATAGTCACAAATTTTCAAACTGTTTGAGTTTCGATTCAATTGCAACGTGATACAAACTTTAGTGTTTTTATCATGCGATTGAAAGTCTGGAAATGTTCTTTTCTACAGAGAGGTTTATTATTTTATTCAGTTTTAAAATGGTGGCTATTACTGTTACGTTGTCAAAGCAAAGTCATCGGTATTCCCAAGGGAATGGGCTATTTTATTATTGTAACGCATTTCACTCTTTTAAACGTGTTTTTAAATAACGCGGGGGTTGAAATTTGAGGCTCATAGTGACCATAGGTCGATTTGTTTTTATATTGGTGCATTAAATGTGTGTGTTGTAGGAAAATTTTTCACATGAAGCAGACCGGGTGAATAATTTTCCTACAAATAAGAGCTATAATATGATCGAAGAAGTCGAGACAGCACATTTTCTTTTAATTTTTTATTGTTGATTGAACTACTTACATTTGTAAATAATTACGTATTTATTCCAAATATCTTTAGCATACATGTACCTGAACTTTCGTTACTTCGATTTATTTGTTGGGCCATCAACTGACTACACAAAAATTCAAATTTGTAATTTAACACTCATGTCACCATTTACATTTCGGCGCAATCTTTTCTGAAATTACATTGACAAAATTATAAAAATCGAAAATTTTAAATTTGCAACTAATACTTTAAATTACGACTCTGCACCACCATTGAATTCAGGTTTCTCTCGCTCTCAGGCACTGTCAGCAAACTAACGAGTAAATAGCGGCGATAAGAACTCTGCATTTTTTGGAGCCCAGTAAAACGAAGGAAAATGGGGAGAGTATCGAGACTCCATAAATGAAATTTACTACGTGGATTTTGTTAATAGTCAACGAGCACCACCAAGCCATCGAGCACGGGCGCGCGTGATTTCGCCAATAAACAAAAGACGGGCACATACAAGGTTTATAAAATAAAGGTTACGCCACTCGCCATGTTGTGACGTAGAATGAGCAATTCGTAGTGTTGCCACATTTATATATTTTTTATTCGTATTTTATATATGTTACCTTGCCACTGACCTTTAGAGCCTATTTACACGAAGGCTTTTTCCCCCTGCGTTTTTTGCAACTCTCTTTTGAAGTTGCTGCGTAAATCTTCATGCATTTACATGAAGACTTTTTACTTGCAACTTTGCTTGGCTTTTTGGACGTTTAAGCGGCCAATTTTCTTTCATTCACATTTTCGCGTCTTTTGTGATATTCTCATTATTAAAAGAAAATGGATTTAAACAAAGAAGAAATTATTAAAAATATTTTAGAAGTCACTGAAATGGCTTAATTATTAAAAAAAAATTAACTGCTTAAATTTAAATAATAGGGAAGATGTAAATATAATTGTTTGCAAAGCGTCCGGCCGGTTTGAAATTTGAAGAAAAGTGCGAAAAAGAGCAAAGCAAATGTCAAAAAAACCCCTGGAATTCGCTGACCGTGCGTGTTTGCCTACCCCGCTGACTTCTCACCACTTCTCGCCCACAAACTCGTCACGCATGACTTTTAACGCAGGGGGAAAAGCCCTCGTGTAAATAGGCTCTTAAGCGTTAAAAGTCTTGAAATGGTGTTCCAAAGTATCAACGGCGATGGACTGTTGGCTGCACCTTGTTATTTGCAGCGGCACATTGAAGAATCGCAACACATTTCTTGCAGTGATAATGTTAAACAAAATTGTTTTCGATCAAAAATGTATTTTCGAATACGCAGCCTGAATGCTCAAATGCGAGACAACTCTTGCATTAAAAGGCGTTAACTAAAAAAAATTTTAAAATAATTCCATATGCATGCATACATATTACAACTTGCTTAATTTTTACTGTATGGCAACTACCTTTTTTCGGGTTTGTTTACATTTTCTAGCATTTTACAAGCTCGACCAATCAGAGCTCGCTTCTGTGTGACGTCACACGAGCACAACAAATTTTTTGACGTCTAAGTGGCGGGACCTTTGTTCTATAGACCTTGGGCACATACAAGTGGCGAAGCGTTTGTGATTTTGCAACAACTGCACACAACACTCGCGGCGAATTGAGTTATTCGGCGTGTTTGCATTCATTCTCCGTGTCGTTAAAGTGAATATTTGGACAGGATGAGTGTCATGAAGGTGTGCTGCATCGGCGCTGGCTACGTTGGTGGCCCTACATGCTCGGTGATGGCACTGAAGTGCCCCGACATTACAGTGACAGTGGTGGACCGCAGCTCGGAGCGCATCGCGCAATGGAATTCCGATAAATTACCCATTTATGAGGTGAGTGAAAACGACTCGATGCAAATAACCATTCAAGTGGAGATTGGCGTTCGGAAACGCTTGGATAAACAGACAGCGAAGTAAAGGGCTGGCAAGTACTATAAAAGTACCGAGGAGGGTTGGGGAATTTTGCAAAAGTCAAAAACCAGTTTTCAGATGTCCTTCTGCAGTGTATGCCAACGCTTACACGCTTAGGTGGTGCTATCTGACCAACGCGCATCGACTCGACTGGCGTTAGTGTTAAAGCCCGGCAAGGTCAATGTCATTTCACGCTTCCATTTTCGCCGATTTGGGTTGAACACGGCGTGCTTCTTGAATTTCAATTGGAATATTAAATTTTTTTTAATTTCGCGTGCTGCATTGCGACGCGGTGCTGTCTGCTTGTGCATTGTCCACGAAAATGTTTCAGATGCGTGAACCTCTACAGAACTTTGTATTGAATTTTTCTCAAACAACAAAATCGCTTTGCGCATTGTTATCTAAATGGAAAACCTTCCTGCCTGTGCCACAGATAAGCCGCTGCTATGGATACAAAAACGTTCATATATAATTGAGTTGCTTAATTAGCAAATCTTGGATGAAAGATATTCGCGATCCAATCGCAATCTAGAAAATATAATCAGTATAACATGACTAAGCGCTGTGAAATTAATGTAAAATTATCCTCCATTTGTGACGATTGCCGGCCACCAACCCGACAAGCCAACTTCCTGATGACGTTGTATTTTGTCGATTTATAGCCGGCAATTTAATTTTTCTCTTTTGAAGCAACTATAAAAATATAACATTTCACGAAGAACCAGGAAATGCGCAGCAAATTTGAGCGTTGAGCAAACACTGGCAAAAACCAATTGAAGTGTTAATTTTTGCTTATTGTACTCTACATGCGTTCAATGGGTTTGGCTTTTAATTTTTTTTTTCTTACGATAAATGATTGTAAGGAACAATTTAAAAATGTCAGAAGTTGTGAGGCGAGTTGTTTTCTTCTTGGTGATTTCTCTTTAACCCTTCGATTAGTATCTTTAATTTTTTCGCCTAATTTTATTGCATGTTTTTCTGTCACATTTCGGAATAACTTTTAAAGTGGACCATTGTTGGAAATAGTCTTTGAAATATATGTATGTGCATATGTTTTGTTGCACGTATAAATTTGAAGCCATTCGTCGTCTTCTCATTCTTATTAACCCTAGTGTGTGTGCTGAAAAAGCACCCTTACCTGTGTGATGAGGTACCCGGAACCCCAGTACGAATTATATGAAAAATTCTAACTGTTTATTCGCAATGTACGAACTTCTGCCGTTTCTGCTTAGTTTTAAAGCTCTCAGTACTATGAAAGTATATTTTATGATAAAAAAGTGATTTGGGTTAATGTCCTGAATATAACCAGAGTAGAAGGGTAAAATTCGATTATGCGATATTAACAAAGAACAAAATTATAAATTATTATAAAATTATATTGGTTAATATGAACATATGTATGTATTTCTAAGTATTTCCAATTTTTCCTACAAATGCAAATATCGAAAAAAAATCCATAACAATTTTTCTTTTGATCAAATGAGCTTCTAAATTCGATTAAGCTCATAGATGTAATACGGCAATTAACTAGCATTAACTAACTTATAGTCCGGTCGGCCTTCTGCCCAATTTTATGGCTAACATTGTTTCTGATTTGTTAATATTGGTTGTTGTTAATAATTGCATAATGTTTGAGCCTGACTAATAGTTTGTTTGCATTCTGCTGACTTCTACGGTAAATATTTAATGCGTAAAATTAGCGATTAATTATGAATCGTCTCTTATACCTTGAATAAAGCAGTTAGCAAGTGTATAACTTAATGTAACCAATACAAATTTTTTTAATTTAATTCAATTAACAAGTTTTTCTCCAAATTTTTCACAAACATTCAAAACTCTTAAAAGAAAATAATTGCATATGAAAATATTTCAATCAATATTTGACCCTATTGTAGTTGCATCAAAAACTACACATCAAAAGCCAACCAAGAAGAAACTCGTAAAGCTATAGCAACACTTGTGTGTTTTTTATATTCTAGTTTGGATCGATTTTTGGCACTGTAGAGTTACATACATATGTATGTGTAAAGACATTCTCGAAACACGAGTGCTTGCAAGAACCAGGTTTTTGTTAACTGGATTAAACGTGCGTCGAATTTAAAGTAGAACAGTGCAGAGTACAAAAACCAAAACAGAGTAAAGCGAAAAGTAATGAAATGCTGAGTATACCCACTTGTGTGCATTGTTGTAGCGAAAATGTTAACGCTAATGGTCCGTATTTTTGGCTTGTCAACGCAATGCAATTTGAATTTGTGCATTCAACATGTGTTTCTGCATATGGATTTATAATTCTATTATTTTGTAGCCACACGTCAACGTGCGAGCATAAAGTTCAATTTACTCTCAGTGTTGGTTTTTTTGATAAATTATGTTTGGATGTGGATAATTGGTGATGACTTGAAATAACTTTTAGCTGGTTTTAATTATTCTTAAATATCTTTTTTTGCATTCCAATTATTTTAGTCGAACATTAGATTAGATTAGATTAAATGCAGATTTGTATTAGACTCAGTATTCCAACAGTACAAATAAATGATCATAAAACTATTAATGCTCTGGTTGGCCTGTGTCTTTTTGTCCCATCCTAATTATTTTGTTAGCGACTTCACGTTCAAATATAATGGCAACAATGTGGATATTCACCCTGTGCTGTAAATAGAATTTTAACTACTTTGCTGAAATATAATTTGTCTACAGCAGACTTGAAACCACTTAGCTCTGCCTTTCTGTTAACATTAACAGCATTAATGTTTTCTTCAAAAGCTCGCCGACGCAATTGCGTATGGTTATGAACTCCCTAAAAATTCGCCAATACGTAAAACAATTTTCGGCATCTCCGGAAACCTTGAGCTACTACGTTCAACTTGCAATTAAATTGCTAATAAAACAACATTATACGCAATTTCTCTTAAAAAGTAACGAAAGAATAATTAAAAATAATACTTTGATAGGCACATGTGGACAGATGTTCAAATATAAACAAAAAGGAATCCAGCATTAAGTACACATAGCAGCTTAATTTCCATCCGCTAAACATGTGTTTTAGAAAAAATGCTCAACAACCCAAAGTATACAACTTTTTATTTGCACGTATGCATAAACATAGTAAAATACTTGTTTGCTTTGTTTTCCTTCACTTAGATATCACAACTCAAGTTGTGACTATCTTAGGGGTTTTTTGTTTTTATATTATAATTTAAAAATTGCCTAACAACATTTAATCAACAACACGTAATACAACTTGGTTCAATGATGTAATCCTCAACATTGAATATGAATTAACTGGAAATAAACCTTAGCACATCTGACAATTGGCAAACAATAATGATGGACAAGGCAACGCTAAGAAGCAACCACAGCGCAATAAACCCGCTTAGCTTAGCCGACCTTAACCGCGCAGTTGTCTGTCTTAATCGACAGCATTCCAAAGCTTTTGGCATATTTTGTGCAGCTCGCAGACGATGAGTTGAATGGGCGGATGCAGCCACTGTCAATTAACGTTAGGCAGTATGTCTTCTTTTCGTATTTTTTCCTCATATTTGTTTACCTTATCTTGCCATATACCTTTACGTAACTATTCAATTTCCATTTTCAAATGCATCGTGCATCATGTAAAAAATGACTACTTGTAAATTGTCTGCTGTCGGTTGACAAGGGGTTTCAGGTTGTCCAAATAGACAATGGTTGTTGTTGTAATTTTACAATACCTGGCAGCATGTTGTATGAAACAGCAATGAGTAGTTGAGAATTTTAAATGGCGTTATTAGTCTTGAAATTGCTTTTCACTGTTGTGCAGAAGTGCCATAGCCATTTCATAATCAACGTATGTATGGTTGTACTTATATCAACAGTAACAACTACGGAATACACTAGTTTATAATTTAATATTTTTAAATTTTAGTTGAAGTGTGTTTTGAAATACTTAAAAATACTTGAAAAATAAATTCCAGATATGGGCACTTTTAAAGAAAAATGTTACAAGTTCTAGAAATTTTATTTTTTGTTCACAAATATTGTTACGGCAAAAATTATGTTTTCTAAATTGTTTCAAAGATTTTAATATACCACCATCGATACCATAACACAAACGCTATCGACACTTGCAGTTCACAGTTTTGCAAATATTACTGGTACAACAGTGTTGTCGGGGACTAAGGTCAATTTATCAATGATGTAGGAGCCTAAAATTGTATGCCGATTTCTAACGGCAGGTTCTTCATGAGTAATAACTGCTCTCAAGCGTTTTCCATTACCAACCATCGCTTTTTGGCTAAATGTATTTCTTTGCTGTTGAGTAATTCGGCAATCAGACAGAACATCAGTCCGCGGAACGAAATGAGTCACATTACGTTTAAAGAACGTTGGGAAATATTAAAAACTTATTTCCAAAGTGAGCGCTGCGTAGTCCAAACAATGCGTTTTTTATGTTATCAGCTGTCTTTGCGATGTCTGCGATTTGACCCCTTTGAACTTTTTTTGTGGGGAACTGTGAAGGGCCGATGTTATGCCAACAATCCAGAAACGATTCAAGCACTTAAGGTCAATTTTATCCGAGCAATTTGTGAGCTACAGCCCAAAATCATCAACATGGTCTTGGAAAATTGGAGTGACAGAGTGAGCTACTGCGAAGCCAGTCGATCCAGCCACTTGAACGACGTTGTGTTCCATAATTAATGGGAATGTTTGCTCTTACTTACTTACATGAAAAAAACATTTAATTTTGTTCATTTTATTGCATTTTTTAAAAGAAACCACCAGATGACTCACCCTTTACATAGGTCCTCGACTATTTGATCATTGAGCTATGGTGGGAAATGGTTTAACAAAATGGTTGCTGCTATTATTATTATTAGCTTCAATTACTCAGAACACCAAAACAAATTAACGGACATTTTTGAATATTTTCTTGCAATTTGTATACACATGCAAAATTTTTGCCAGATCTGTACGGCGAATTGATAAACTTTGCGTTTATTAATTGCATCAATATTTGTTCAGCCGACAAAAACAACTGTATCTACGTAGAAAATTCGTATCTTCGCATGTAGTTTCCCCTTCCGTCCGTACACCAACAACTTCCAACATGCGCGCATTCAATACTTCCGTTGTGTATGAATAACCGCACTTTATTCACTTAAAACTTTATCTTTTCTAATTTCAAGAATAACCATATGTGTACGTGTACATTGGCTACTTTAATTTTGTTAAGCTTTGTTTTTTTTTGTTTGTTTCTAGTGTTTTGTGTGCCAAGCAAAGTGCTCTTGGTTAGCTCCATTTGCGCTCACTCGCATTTTATGGCATCGCTTATCTTCCCCATCCGGCACCCAGTATATTTATTACATTTACTCATTCTTTCTTGGTTCCCAATCCGTTCGTTTTATATAATTTCTATTTTTTACTTGTGATTTATTTGCTGCATAGACATATAGAAATCGTTTAAAACAAAGTCGTACACGTATAAAATACAAATACGCACATAAATGCGAATACGTGCTTCGAATGCGGGTAGCTTCTAGGCATTTACACGCAATAAAGTTCTTTTCCGACGTGCAAAGTGGTACTGTACTAAATGTTTCTTATCAATTGAAAATATCCAAGTTTCAGAAATTCAGAAATCTTTTTTTAAATTACATACTTACATAACAGGTGTACAAACCAACTCTAACAAGGGCCTCGAACTAAAAATGAAATTTGTATTTTACTTGTATTGCTTCAACCCCTTCATTTCCTGCTGGCCCTTCGACTTTGTATTGTTCAGCATAAGCGACAATTGTTGGCATACCCGCACACATTTTCATTGGCGATAGCCGATTTGCATGCGGAACACGTTTGCGAAATTGTGTATTATGCGCACTTATTGCGCTGCGTTCCATTTATGTATGTTTGCTATTTTTAGTACGGGAACATTGTTTCCATGGCCTTTGTTAAGGTGTCTGTTCGTAGGTATGGTGTGGAAACATGGGTGCACTACATAGCCAAAGAAGTAGAAATCAAATCGAAATCAATTGTGCGACAAGCTGACCATTTAAATTATCTAAACTGACATTAAGGGGCAATAACCTTGAGCAATTAACGCTAAGTATGTATGTATTTATATTTGGCCTATTTCATCGCTGAAGGTAATCTTCTACGATTCGTGCAGAATTAAGTAGATCTTTTAACCACTGAAGCCTATTAGCACACAATAATTTGAAAAACCACACTCTATATACATGCATACATATAATTTTTCTCATAAATATTACAACTTTTACATTGCCTTTCAGCCCGGTCTGGATGAAGTGGTTAAAAAGTGCCGCAATGTGAATCTTTTCTTTTCGACTGACATTGAAACTGCCATCAAGGAGGCCGACTTAATATTTATTTCCGTCAATACGCCCACAAAAAATTTCGGCAATGGCAAAGGTAACAACCAGTTGTATAAAACTTACACTCAACTGTTTACTAAGTCCTCTTTTCATTGCAGGTCGTGCCGCTGATCTAAAGTACGTAGAAAGCGCTGCGCGCATGATCGCTGAAATCGCTCAATCGAACAAGATTGTAGTCGAGAAGAGCACAGTGCCGGTGCGTGCGGCCGAAAGTATTATGCACATATTACGCGCCAATCAAAAGCCCGGAATTCGTTATGATATTCTCTCGAATCCGGAGTTTCTGGCTGAGGGCACTGCCATTGAGGATCTGCTGCACGCGGATCGAGTGCTGATCGGTGGTGAAGAGACGCAGGACGGCCACAAAGCCGTCGAAAAACTGTCTTGGATCTATGAGCACTGGATACCGAAGAAGAATATACTCACTACAAACACATGGAGCTCGGAACTATCGAAATTGGCCGCGAACGCTTTTCTGGCGCAACGCATTTCCAGCATAAACTCACTGTCGGCAGTGTGTGAGGCCACGGGCGCTGATGTGTCGGAGGTGGCACGCGCCATTGGCCTGGACTCGCGTATCGGCGCCAAATTTCTGCAGGCATCGGTGGGCTTTGGTGGCAGCTGCTTCCAAAAGGATATACTAAATTTGGTGTACATATGTGAGGGCTTGAATTTACCGGAAGTGGCAGCCTACTGGCAGCAGGTGATCGACATGAACGAATACCAGAAGTCGCGTTTCTCCCAAAAGGTTTGCATTCGGTTTTTACTTGTTTCTCTAATGAAAAAAATAATTAATATTGAAATAATCTTCAGATTATAGAGAGTTTATTCAACACCGTGTCGGATAAACGCATATCGATCTTTGGGTTTGCATTCAAAAAGAACACGGGCGACACGCGCGAAACGCCCGCAATCACAGTATGTAAGACCCTGCTGGAGGAGGGCGCCAAACTGGACATCTACGATCCAAAAGTGGAGCCCGAGCAGATAATCGACGACTTGACGCACCCCTGTGTGACCGAATCGCCAGAGAACGTCAAGAAAGCGGTGCAAATACACAGCGATCCGTACAGCGCTGTGCGCGGCACACATGCCATCGTTTTGTGCACTGAATGGGATGAATTTGTGGTAAGTGCGCCCGTACAGAATCCTACAACTTGTTTGAGTTATTATGGCTTATAAAACATATTATTTTATTCTGTTTGCAGTCGCTTGACTATAAACGCATTTATCAGTCGATGATGAAACCGGCTTACATTTTCGATGGCCGCAAGATACTGGACCACGAACATTTGCAGCAGATTGGCTTTCACGTACAAACCATTGGCAAGCGATATCAACGAACTGGCCTAATGCGCTCATGGGGTAGTGTGCCACAGCTGTAGATCAACACAAACGTGCACAATCAAGAGGAAATTGAGTGTTGAACGTCAGACGCGCAATAAACGAAGTTGATGACAAATAAAAGCAAAATGCAAACAAAATGAAGAATGCACTTCCTCCCAACAAAAGAGCAACTTATTTCCAAATACTTCAACTTATGCCTATCTACAGTATTTAATTATTACGAGTAATAATGTAAAGTGTGTGTATGTAAATAATTATCGTGTATGTCCAAAGCTTTCTTGACATTAACTTTATTTGTACTCGCAACAAAACGTGTTCTGATTACGTCGCAACCAATTATGCATACCTCCCCAAATGCATCCGTCCTCCAAGCGGAAATGCATACTTCAAAATTTGCCACTCGCCATACTATATATCAAAAATGCAATATCATATATTTTTAAATACAATAATCGTACATCTATTTGTAAACAAATAAAGTAAGCACATTAACGCGTACGTCTGTATGCCACAATTTTGCCAATAAGCATTCGTTATATGTAATTCCTCTAGCATATATACAGTAATTACATTTAAATTATTTAAATAAAAACAGTTACACATATGAACATGACGTCTTGATGATTTTCGCATAACTAAAATGGAATTCTTTTGACGATTTGGCGATACCACAAAAAGGAAGTGGCTGCTGATAAGCTGAACCATGTTATCAGATAGGATAAGTGCTCATTGCGCAGTGTGACGCGAGTTTGTCCGCCCACGGGACCGCCGGGCACAGACGACTCGTAGGTGGCATCGAGAAAGACAGGACTGGCACCAGTTAGAGAGCACATTCTAGGCAAATCTCTGCGAATACAAAAGATATTTAGGGAAAGTCAACATATAAATTTGAGCGAAGTCGGTAAAATTAGATCAAGATTTCATTTCTACTTAAAGCATTTTACAGATTTAGACATAACCCTGAGTACTTTACTAATGTATGAAAAGCAGTCGCCTTTTATTAATTAATTTTGCCAAACGTAACATAATTTTTCAAAAGGTATGCAAGATGATGAAAGTATAGCTTTTGGTAGATTTAACTTATTTCTCTAAAAGCAAAAAAATTTTTTTGTTACAAGTAATAAGGAGCTGGCTGCAGTAGTCTTGGCCCTAATTGATAAAATATCTTTTTTGGATAAAAGCACATTTTTTTAATCGTTTGTAACTGTAAAAGTGATTTACATGAAATTTATAAGCAGCATAGATGTTTGAATGCTTTTTTACCAGAAGTCACTTAAATAAATTTAGCTCTCTTGGATTCAAGGATATTCAATGATAAAAATTTAGTTGAGGTCCTTCATATCCTTTTTGATAAAATTTGTCAAAAAAGGATATTGTTTATTCGACTTCATATCATTAGCTTTCATTTGACGTAAAAATTATTCCTTTCTGACATTTGAGTCAAGAGATATGATGTATAAAATATTTCAGTAAGGGGACCATTTTTAAACTGCATTTAAAAAAAAACTCCAACATCCCGAAAAAAATCCATTGGTACTTTTTCACCTACTGAGGTCCTCTATCGAATAAGACATGTCTGACCTTGTCCCCGAAATTTTTTTGAATTTGTTGCACTGTGTAATCAATGTACGTGCTTTAATTCGATTTAATCGAACTGTAGTTTTCAATTTTGTACACAATCTGTAAATTTTAGTACACACCTGTATAGAAAAACGTCGCCTTTGCTGTCCGGTGAGAATTGTGGACGGTTTTCACCCAGACGCACCACACCTGTCAGTTCCAAGTCTTTTCCAGTTTGACCCTCGGCGCGAGTTTCTGGTTTAGTTTGTTTGCGTGACACCCAGCCACGATTTATGAGTATTACATCGCTTGAAGAAATTTATATTATAATCCAACTATCAACCAATTTATAAAACTTACTCTCTGTCCGCCAGTTTAAATGGTGTCACTACTAAATATCCATTGCCTCCATCACGCTGTGAGAACAAACCACCCGCCGTCTCACCGCCGTCGGGACGAATGAATGACCTAGGACCAATCAGCAGCTCTTTCTCATTTAAAAAATGCCCCCGTACAGTCACTAAGCGATATTCCATATCTGCTAAATCTGATAAACTGAGGTCGTGCATTTATTACTACTAAATTTTATTTCTACTTTGTTTGCTGAGGAACGTACTTTTCTGGTAGTGGTACTGGAGCCATTTTAGTCTGCTGCTCCAAGTCTCGAATTAACTGCTCCTTCCAAGCTTTGCGCTTCACCTGCCAGCAGCCGAGACCGAAGGCGGTAGCCGGTATCAACTACAAAATCATGGTCACCTTATCACTTTTCGCCACTTTTTGAGTTGAATTGGTCAACAACTTACCAATAGAAACCAACCCAAAGGCGCAATCTTCTTGCTTTCGCCCATGCGAAGGCTGGCGGTGCTGGTGGAGCGCTGCGATTGCCACCGCTTCTGTCCAAACATCATCAACTGCGCTGGCAACGGTGGTGAGGTTTCTATGGCGACCACATTTCTGCAGCTAGTTGACAAGCTCAGCCTAAGAGCTGATGTTGCAATGCGTATCATGGTTTATCAAAAGTTGTGAAATTGCACAATAGAAACTACTCCAATGCCACCGGTATACGATTGTGGAATCAAGATCGATCAGCTGTTTGCAGAAACGTAAACAGAATCAGCTGTGTTCGCTAAGTGTTCCCGTGCTCAGCTAATAATTGTGCCGCAAAAATAAAAAATAACGCAACGGCAGCCCCAAACGGAGCACATTTTTAGATGCAAAATTCTCGGTGGAAAAGTGAAAATGCGGATGGTCATACTTTACGGCAGCCAAACGGGCACAGCGCAGGACGTGGCCGAGCAGATTTGGCGTGAATCGAAGCGTTGGGGCTGTAGCGGTCCCGTGCTGCCCATGGACGGCTACCCGGTGCAGCAACTGGTTGAGGAAAAGCTGGTGGTATTTGTGGTTGCAACGACCGGCAATGGCGATGAGCCGGACAACATGCGTCAGTCGTGGAAGTTTCTACTGCGCCGCAGCTTGCCGCCCCAGTCGCTCCAACGTCTGCAGTTCGCTTGTCTGGGGCTGGGCGATTCCAGTTATGCGAAATTCAACTTTGCCGCAAAGAAGCTGCACAAGCGACTGCAACAGCTGGGCGGCACACCGCTCTTACCATTGGGCTTGTGTGACGATCAGCACGACCATGGACTGGGCGCCACTGCGCTGCCTTGGATCGCTCAGCTATGGCAGAAGCTGCAGCAGCTTTTTCCTTTGCGCACAACGGATAGTAGCGCGAAGAAGGCAGTGTTCAAATGGAACGTGGAGGTGTTAGAAAACGTGGAGCACTTGGTGAATTTGGCACGACTACAGTGGCCATTCAAGGATGCTGGCTCTTGCTTTACGCTACAAAACAATGAACGCGTCACAGCGGCAGACCACTTTCAGGATGTGCGCTTGGTTCGTTTTGAATTCCCCCCTAACACCGAATGGAGTGCTGGCGATGTGCTACAGTTGCGACCTTGGAACTCGATAGCACAAGTGGAAACGTTTTTTGCACTGGTCGATGAACACAAACTGCCATTTGGAGCCGACACTGTTGTGCAACTAAGCAGCGCTTATGATGACATGCCGCTGCCATTGGCATACGAGCAGCCAGTGACTGTAGGCCTGCTGGTGAAATATGTTTGGGACTTGAGTGCTCGGCCACGTCAACGCGCTTTCGAGCTGTTGGCATTGAATTGTGAGGATGAGCTTGAAAAGGAGAAGTTGGAGGAATTCACTACTGCCGAGGGTCTCGACGATGTCATCAAATACATCAATCGGCCCAGGCGCACCATACTAGAAGTGTTGCAAGACTTCCGTAATGCTACCTCGAAATTAACACTACCTGTGCTTTTTGAACTATTTGGTGTCATACAACCGAGAAGTTTCTCCATTGCTTCCATGCCGATGGCGGGCACTTTGGATCTGTTGGTGGCCGTAGTAGAGTACAAAACCAAAATGTCGACGCCACGCCTGGGGCTGTGCTCAAACTGGCTAAAATCGTTGTCTGTTGGCACCAAAGTGTTGGGTGTCATCAAACCAGGCACTATGACACTACCCAAAGATCCAACAGTTCCTATAATAATGGTGGGTCCGGGTACAGGCATTGCGCCCTTTCGCAGCATAATTCAGCACAAGGAAGCACAGCGCAGTGATGGACAACAAATTGGGCGGTTAATGGTTTTCTTTGGCTGTCGTAATAAGCTGAAAGATTATCACTTTGGCAATGATTTCGCTAAATGGCAGGTGTCAGAATTATTACAGATATTTGTGGCCTTCTCACGCGACCAAGAGCACAAAGTTTACGTGCAACATTTAATCAAAGAACAAAAAGAAAAGCTTAATGAGTTGATTAGGCAGCAAAGTGCAATTGTGCTGATAGCTGGTTCATCGAACAGCATGCCCAAGGCGGTGAAGGAATCATTTGTCGAAGTGCTGGACGGCGATGAGGAGTATTTGGAACAAATGATTAAAAACAAACGCTATCAAGAAGAAACATGGTCGTAAAAAACGTAAAAAAAATCGAAAATTATAAATGTTAAAAAAAACGAAATTCGGGGACTTTGTACGCCTATTTAATAAATGTAACATATTACACTGGTATTGTAAATATAGACTGAAATGTCATATCCTATGTTGCTTAGAATGATGTTATTTTGGGGACTATTAAAATTAGAAATTAAACGTGAGAACATTATATATACATGTATTTTATAGCCATCTATTGCTATCATAAACTGATCCACTTGAATGAAAAAATATATATACAAATCTAATTCAACTTTTATTAGTCGCCTCTAGTCTAGTCTAAGGTACCATAATTATTATAAATACAAACGAAACTTAATTCCTACCTTAAGTGCACTTTTTAGATAAAACATAATTCAAGCAATTACATTCATATATCTATTTATAAAACTTGTAAGCTAATATTCATCGAAAAGCTTCTCGGATTGTGTGCGACAAAATGGACAGTAGCCTTTCTGCAGTACTTGCAGCTCGAAATCCTCGGCGTAAAATGCCTAAATTAAAATGAATATGAAGTTTTCAAATTAAATTTATTTGAAAATAACAGCAACAATATACTCACTAGCAAACACTCAGGGCAGAAGGTCACCTGCAGGTCGGGCAAAATGTTGCGGTAGTACAGATTCTTCGTGTGCTTCTCGCGCCGCTTTACAATAACAATGTGATTTGGATCGATTGCACGCAAAGCATTGCGATCCAAGCTCAGCGGCATTGCGCTAGCAACATCCTAAAATGGATCAAGTATTCATATGAATTTAGGTTCTTTGACAAAATATGAGTTTAAACCTCATTAAAAGGGTCACCATCTTCAGCGGGTTTGGGTGGAGCCAATAGCAAACGCTCGGCTTCGACGTCTGCTATATCCACTTCCGGATAAAATTGCACCAATGGTAAAATTTCTACAAATTTTAACTGACGAATATGACAAAATATCTTCAATATAAAAACATATAAACAAATTACCAAATGAGATAAACGAAAATATGTAATCCTGCTTGCACGTAGGGCAGATGTTGCCGTTTAAATGTTGGCTATAATTGGAGCATTTGTAACAAAGCGGTAGCAGCTCCTCGGGATCATTGAAGCCGCTTTTGCAAGCTTTGCTATTTAAATAGTTTATCTGTGGAAAAAAAACACATTTTGAATGCATAAAGTTGTGAGCACACCAAACAAGTAATTACATCAATTTGCTCCTGCACGCCCGCTGGCGGCTTCAGCGACTGCAAACGTTGATTTACAATCAAACACAACTTGTTAGCTTGCAGAAATTTTGCCTGTTTGGCCAGCGTAAACAAGACGGCGCTGTGCGAAACAGATTAAAATAGAATTTTAACTGAGCACAGAAATAAACAAAACTAATGACGCTCGTAGCTCCTAAAGTGTTCTAATAACAACTTTATTAGAACACTTCGCTTCATTTCATATGCGAATTTCATAAATTTTACTTCTGTGAATATTATAATTATTGAACTTACAACATGCTGACACCTCGTGGTGCTCCCTTGTACTCCACTTCGTTCAGTATAAAGCGACTCACATTGAATAGACTCACCGGCGAATAGGTTGTGAAAGGCTCTTTCATATAGTTAAAAATGACGCTGTAGGCGTAATAAACCTTGGCAATGCGTAAATGATTTTTGTACTCTTTCAAGTGATGATCAATTGGATTTTGTTCTCTAAAGATCACAAAATGCAAATCGGAAATTCAAAGGGTGCTGAGCGCTTCAACTTTTAATTTCAACGTACTCTTTCTCGTAGTAAATATCCAAATACTGTTTGGCCAGCAACCAGTGAAAATAGCTGGAATCCAGAAAACGCTCCTCTTCAATGGCGGCAGTGCTGAGCTGTTTGAGCAGCCGATTTGCGTCCTTAGTGCGACCCGCCTTCAAATAAGCTAAGTAGGAACAAGAGGTCAGTGTAATTCGACAACTGCCTAAGATTAGAGCACACACCTTGATGTGCCTCAATGAATTGATCAGTTTCGGCTAACCATTGCGCATGTTGATAGTGTACATTTGGTAGTAATTTTGGCATGTTCTCTGCCAGCCGAAAAGCCTCCGCCCAATCGTGTGCTTCCACGTGCAGCTGCACTACTTGTGCCTCATCGCCCAGCTTCTTGAAAATTTCAGCAGCCAGCGGTAGAGCTTTCAGCCGCTTCAAATTGAATGCCACCGATTCCAGCGATTGCTTTTCACTCAAACTCATGCGGCGTCCTATGTCATACAAGCTGAAAGCAAATTGACTTTACTAATATTCAATTCATTAATTCCGTAAGTCAATCGAAAATGTGATGGTTTCTGATTGCAACAATCCCTATCAGGTCTTGAACTTACACATCCGCCCAGCCTTGTTCCGATACAATATCGATCGCTTTTTGGTGCTCACCCACCGATAGTAACAATTCAGCCGCTGCACGAGGCTCCTTCACCGAGTACGCCCACTCAGCACGCTTTTTTACCAGTTCCCGTTTGTCCTCTACACTGCCATCCTTGAGAAATTCCTGCGCCAAGTCAAACATACGCAAATCTGAGTACATTTCGAGTGCGCGCATAATTTGGCCACATTTCTGATAGAAGCGAGCGGCTTCTTTATATTTCCCTGCAAAAGCGGAACTCTCCGCCTGTAGCACTTCCTTCGGCACCTCACCGCGCTTTTGTTTTTCGCATAGTTCACCAATTAGCTGCAACCAGGGCAGATTGCGCACTTTTACATAAGCATCGCGTGCAATATGCAAATGCAACGCTTCCAATGCAGACTGCGCCAATCCCTCCCAGTCTGCGGTAGTCACGCCCAAACAGGCCACCTGATAAGCCTCCCTGCGAAAAGACAATCATTGAAAACATTATCATTATAAATCGATAGATGCCGATGTAGTATTTACTCGAAGAGGCCGGCTTCAATGAACTGCCACATGGTGGCTCCCAGCGCCAGTGGTATGTTGTGCATTACATTGCCGCGCAAGCAAAAGGCAGTTGCGCCGCTTAAACCCACCACCACACCGAGCATATTCTGGGGCGCACGCGGTGGTAAATTGCCCACGCGCACACTTAGGCCACCGGTGGTGTGTGTGTAGCAAAGCATCGTGTCCAGATGAGTGTTCCATGTGACGGAATTAACACCAGAATCCTATAAAATTTTTAACGTATAATTTCGAATTACGATTTCATGGCAACTTAGAGTTAAAGAGCATTTATGATTAAAAAAAATGGTTTAAAAGTTTTCGTTAACTTGTTTGTTCGAATTACCTAAACTGTGATTAAATTTTTTGTTCATTGCAGATTTAACAATAACTAGTACCTGATATAATATGGTGTCGTTAACAATGTCGCGCACCACCAATCGTCCAGCATCATCCACCACAGCTAATTTGGTGCGATTGGCATTAATATCCAAGCACCGCACCGCAGAAACTACTGTTGTGATCATAAGCGGCAGAGAATTGTCCAAAAATATCCGAAACACCTTAAACATTTCCATGATATACACACTAAACTACGCTCAAAGTCAGTGCATTTCCAAAGTGCTCACCTGTCCACTCTTCAGCCCCACCATCAGGCCCTCCCGGCCGGCTGGGCCACCCGTAACCTTAATGTACCGGATAAACGAATCCATAATCCAGTCGCGTTGTAACGCGCCATTAAAATCGAGGCTCTGCAATCGCTTCTCCTGGCAGAGGACAATATGCCGAGCGCACACCACCAGCAGACTGCAGTCGAACTTTTTTTGAATCTTCTCTTTCACTTTATAATGCATCGGTTGATCCTCGCCTGAGCTCAGTTCGTAGAGCACCACTCGTTCCGGCAGCTGTACCGCTAGCCTATTGCGATAAATAGCTATCTTCTGCACCAGATCGCGGCACTTGATGCGCACCTTTTGCCCCGAAATCAGATGTTGTATGATCACGTCACACATGTTCTCACGAAATGCATAACGCTCGCGGTAGAGGGCATGCACCGTGCTGGAGGCGATGTTGAAACACGCCAGCGTGCCATCCTGGCAGCCAATCGTGTATGATTGGCCACTGGGATGCACTGCCACCGACCAGATCCACGAGTTGAAGCCCTCACCCAAAGTGCCCAATCGCACGCCCTCTTTGGTGAAGAAGTGCAGCGTGTCGGTGCAGCCACTGACCACACAAAATTCCCCACTAGGAAAATATGTGAGGCAGAGGGGATCGAAGCCGAGCACTCGCTCCTTGCCGATCATTTGGCCGCTGAGCGTGTGAAACGAAAGAGTCTGACTCCAGTCGGCGACGCCGATAGTGTCGGTGCTAGTGCCAGGACAGCACTGGATGCTGAATACAGCACTGCTGGGTCCGCCAGGCCGGTCAATGCGCCCCTTCTCCTCGCCGAGCTGCAATGAATATTGTTGCTTTTACAATAACTAAAGCAAAACTTAATTCCAGGGTGCACCTTGCTCCGAATAGAAATTGTGCCGTTGGCCAAGCCGAGTATCAGGTATTGCCCGTCATTGGTCCAGGAGCAACTGTTGACACGCGCGGATATTTTGTACTTCTGCACAGCCTTCTGATCGGTGGACCAGAAGGCAAAGTCTGCACCGGAGCAGGAGGCCAAATGGTGAGAAACGGGATTAAAGCATATGCATTGCACTGAGTCGCTTTGTCTGCGGGCATAAGAAGCGATCATGAAAAGAATCAATTAATGAGACATTGCTTTGCTATAGCTTACGAATACTTGAGCAGCCCCTCTAGCTGCGGTGTCCACACGATGACGGATTTATCAGCGGAGCCACTAGCGAATTTCTTTCCATCGCGCGCATACGCCACGCAGTTCACCGTGTCCTTGTGAGCTTTGAGTGTGTTGAGCAACGTTCCGTCAGGGTCATAGATGAGTATACGCTCACCGGCTGCCACCACCAGTTGCCGGCCATCCGGGTGATAACACACGGAGTGCACACTGTACATACCAAATGGGCCAAAGTAGTTAATAAGAGACGAAGTGTAATATGTTTTAACTTTATTAATAATATAATAGTCTGCTGTTCCTGCTACTGCTTCTGCAATCGTCATACAAAAACGCACCTGACGCTCTCATCTTTGGTATTGGGAAATTCAATTTTCTCCACCCATTTCAGTACACCACGCATTTTAGCATTTACAGAATTTGATGAATTTAGTTTTGAAGAATAAAACGCGCACTTTTCACATTTTCAATAATTTTTCTATATGTGCTGATGCTGATGCACTTCTAGCTTTTCGAATTCTTGTGTTTTTGTTTACATTTTTCCTTGTTGCCTGGCAACGCATTGTTGGTCCAACAACAACGTCTAACAAGCAAGAGCAACCGCAACGACAACAGTTATTATACCTGTCGCCAATAATAGGAACAACAGCGACTAAAACTTTGAGCAGCACGTATGGTTAATTTTCGTAAACAACCCAGTAAGAAATGTTTAATCCCTCCGTTATTTAGTAAAAATTGCTAATCTATATAAATTTCCATGGAATAAGGTTGCCGACCTGGCAACCCTAATTTGGCATCTAGCGCGTTGATGCTCGCCGTCGCAGCAGCAGCGACGCCTTCGTCAGTGACGAAAGAGCTGCGCGGCGAGCAAGAACGTGTCACGCGAGAGAGGCAGAGACAAGTCGTTCAATTCTTTTCAGCGAAACGCCTCGCGCTTTCATTTCGCAGCGAACGACAAGCAAAAATACATTTCGCAATTTTCGTGCATGGTTTCATTGTTTAAATTAGCAGCAAACGGACGAGCAGCAGGTATATGCATTGAAATAGTAGAACGAAATGATTGCAAGTGCCGCCATCGCGACGCGCGAGGTTGGCAAAACTTGCGTACAGCGCGCTGGGCAGTGAAAAAAAATTAAGCGTTAAAATCTTTGCTGAAGGAAATTGACGAAGATAGCAGCGGGCAGCCATTTTGCTTCGCGCTTCCACAAACAACTTGACGAAAGTCGGTTTTCGTTGAGCTATTGTTTGCCGCTTATGTGTGTCTTGCTCGCACTTATGCGTTTTGGTCTGTAAACTTGACGGAGGGGATTGAACGAAGGGAATGAACGCGCTAAATAACGACGAAATCGGCACTTATATACGGGACTTCTTTGAGTTTGGCACTTTTTCATTCTGCTGCGTGCAAAGACGATTTTACTGTACAGTGTTGCTTTTTTTTGGTTTCGGTAATACATGTGCGTTTAGCTGGATAGTTGCGGAAATTGTGCGGGTGCGTGTTGCAAAATAAATATAAAACTTTAGTATTGCAAAGAAAAGCAAAAAGTTTGTGAAGATTGTGCCGAAATACGCAGCGGCAGGAATTTGGGTTGGCTGCATCTGTCAGAGCGCTTCACTTTTCTTGTTTCGTTAAGTTTGTTCATTTTCTGCCTGGCAATCGTACAGTAGCGGCCGCGGCCAGTGTGAATTTGTCGGAGCGGCGTATTGCCGCACGAAGTGATATTTTTAAGAACGTGAATTGTGTGAAATGTGAAAGGATATAAGGGTTTGGAGGGACACTGGCACACCATTGCTTCAAGTTTCGAATAAAAATTGTTTCTTCAGCGCTGCTGCCTCCACAGTGCGTACATGGTTACGTTTGTAAGTTGATTGCCTTCCTAGAAATGATAAATGCAAACTATAATGGCAAGTGGTTATTCAAGAAAATCAAAAATGTTCTAACCAAAGTGATAATTTTTTTTGGCGCGGCGGTGGGTTCGCATCGTCGCATGATCGTTATGCGCGTAAGCGAGATGTGTCGCACAACACCGCCAGGTTAATGTGCTTTTTCGACCCCCTCCCCAGTGTTGTCAATAATTGAATTCAAATGCCCGCTCATGTTATGGATTTCTGTTAATAACAATTGTACCCTTTGAATTCAAAGAAGTGTTTTTGTTCGAAAGATTACTTGAAATTTTTCAAATTACTCCAAGTGAAAATAAATTGCACAGCAACGTACACAAACTTATTGTTTTATTGCCCTTAGGAATGGTTCAGTATAATTTTTTGTTTGAGTAAAAATTTCAAGTACAGACCGTGGCCGACTCCTCTTCATGAATGCAGATATTATTTGCTTTAGTGAGCATTGGTTAAAAACTGGTACACCATTGATTTAATGCTTAGGGAATGACGGTATTAAAAAATACTTAGCAGTAGTAGTATTTTTCAAAATATCAGTACTTTTGAACAGTAAAATAAAGTTATGATATTCAAATGGATATTATAAACTTAGGATATAAAATAAAATTATTTCAAGTATTGAGTTTCAGAATACATTAGAAATGGGGAAAGGTCATGGTTTTCCTTTACTATCGTCAGCCACAATTCAAACTAATTTTATATCCGTGAGGGTTCCGAAGCAGCAGATGCCTAATAGCTCAAAATACTTAAGGGACGAGAAAGCGCTCATAAAAGAATTTGCAACACTGCATTCCCCACTTTAGTACCCATATAACCATCTCTGTCATTGAAGAGCTGGCTAAGTGGAAAAGAGAGCGACTATGCCGCTTTACAAAGCATGGCATGTGTCAGTCTGGTATGAACGAAGCCTGCTGACTGCAGCACAGAACGAAACCATTTAGGGGCAAAGTCGGAGGCAAACCTGACGAAGCTCTGACGAACGAGTTGCCAGAGCAATTCTGGGCAATGTTCGTTGAGTGTGTGTGATTTGTGTGTGACGTACAAAATTGACGCCGGTGGGCAAAACAAATGCAGCCACTGTTTAAAAAATAAAAACAAACCTTCACAAACCAGTGGATATTTGAAAAATAAAATTACATTTTGCAGTTTGAATAAGAACTCTCGAAGTGGAAACAGTAAGAATTCGACGACAATAGTTGACCGTTTTGACATCATCAACCCCTCTGTGTGACGAGGCAGCACCAGCGACCAATATGAACAACCAGATGAATAATGCGGTGCGCAAGATACACAACCTGCACTCGAGTGGCGCGGTCACAGTGACTGGCCTCAGTCAGCCACGCATTCTGAAGCAGAAGGTGGGCACCACCGTGGTCACGCCCGCCAACAGTCTGCAGCACGCGTCCAGTGCAAATCGTTGCTATGTATGCGACGATGCGCTGGGCGCCAACCAGCAACAGAACCTGCTCACAGAAACGCAGACATCACACACGGCCACCAAGTTCCCGAACAAGATCGGACAGTTGGTGGGCGCTGCCTTCATGGTGATCGTGAGCGTGGAGGACGTGGTGTGCGCCCGCTGCACCAACCTTTTAAATTACCTAGACCGACTTGAGAACGATGTGGAGCGTGTGCGCACTAACCTGATGAACCTGCTGCACAAAAAGTACGGGCTGAATGACGAGGGCGGCGGCGGCACCGCGTCACCGCCGATAAAAATGCAGAAGCTAAACAGCGGCTCGGCCTCACGCACCGCTGAGGACAGCAGCGACCTGAATCGCGTCCGCAAGATTGTGCATCAGTCCGCGGGCGGCGCCGAGGCAACTTTGGGCAAGCAGTCGCCACCAGGTAAGTTGAGCACAACGATATTTGCGTACAGCAAGTACAAACTTTCATTGGCTTTTGTAGTTAGCGCCGTTCAACAGATGAAAATCTCGACGCAAGTCGTACAGAATTCGGCGGGCACCCAGACGATCCAACGCAAGACGACCAAGATCTACAAATGCCTGTCGTGCGACTACAAGACGTCGGACATGCGCCTTTTTAACACTCACTATGAGACGTGTAAGCAGCAAAACTTCCAGTGCAAAAACTGCAAGAAGATCTTCCCGAACTTCGGCAGCATGAAGCAGCATATGGTGCGCGAGCACAACACCACCATGGACAACACATGCGCCGTCTGCCACATAAACTTCGTTAATGAGGCTGCTTTGCGGAAGCACATGGAGGCCAACCACAGCACGAGCGTGGTGGTGACCAGCACCGCCACACTGCCAGCGCAGACCAACGTTGATTCGATAACGACGGGTGGCGCCGGTACGCCGCTCTATACATGCAACCACTGTCAATTCAAGTCCACGGACAAGGCACTCTTCGATGAGCACTTCCGCAAGCATCTGTCAGGTGTTAAGCCGAAGCCGTTCAAGTGCCGGTTGTGCGCTCAGCGTTTTGAGACACGTGAGGCGGCGACCGTCCACGCCAAGCAGCATCAGCCAAACTATTTCAAGTGCGGCACCTGCGCTATGTCCTTCCCTAAGCGTGAACTGCTCGTAAAGCACTTCGAGGTGCATCAGCAGTCGCAACAACAGCACACCACAACCACGGCTGCAGTGACTACAGTACAGCAGCATCAGCAAGTGGTTGCACAGCCGACTACAGCGGTAACCACCGTCAAGCAGATGCCAGTTAAACAGCCGGTGCTTACCACACAAAAGCTGCTGCAAGAAACCATTGATGAGGCGCTCAGCGACAATGTGAATGTAAATGCCGGATCCTCTACTGGCACTGCCGAAGTCGCCAGCACAACCGCCAACAATATCCGCTTCTTTTCGTGCCACATTTGTTCGCTTACCTTCATCCAGGAAAATTACTTCAACCAGCACATGGAGGCGCATCGTCGTGACAAAGAGGCAGATAGTAGTAGCGCTGGTGGTATAGGCACGGGAGCTGCCGTCGCTGTATCGACATCAGCTCCAACAGTGGGCAGTAACGCCACGCTGACGTCACTCAACGCAACCGCCGCTGCACTACTGGGAGAGGACTCGAAGGACGACGGACAGGGTGAGACGGGTGCTGTGGGTAGCGCGACGGCTGTCGCTCAGCAGTCACACGCCGCCGGTATATCGGAAGCGGACATTGAAAGCATTTTTGAGAAGATGCATTCCGATAAGAGCGACGCCGGCACAACTGGCGGCGATACTGTGGTCAGCTCTGCAGCCAACACTGGCACTACGAACACAACTCCATCGACTGCTGGTGGCACGCAAAGTGGTGATAGCTTAGTGATCACATCGCAGGAGGGTTCTGGCGGCATCACCTTCAACATCACCATACCGCAGCCGGATGGCACCAGTGCTGCAGAGTCGAATGAGGTGGGTGTTAGCAGGGTCGCGAAGAAAATGATATTTAACAAAAAGTAACTACTATTTGACTCTTCTAGAATTCAAAAACGACACCCACAAGCAGTGCACCAGTCTCCGTGAGCATTGACATGCCTATGCTGGATCAGCCGGAGGAGGGCGCGACCGTCAAGTCCGAGGCCAAAGACGCGAGCCCAGCAGAAGAGGCAGGCGGCAGTGAAGGAAAAGCACCTACAGCCACACCAGTTAGCATGCCCAGCTTAGATGATGATAACGACACACAAGAGAATATTTCCGAACCTGCAAAAGCAGTAGAACCAACGCATTCGAAAAAAGCGACAGATGACGGAGAGAGCGAAGAACACACCAAGCCTACGGATAAAGCAAACGAACAGCAGAACAAGGATAATGCCAGCGCTGAGCCAGCAACTGGCTCTGAGGAGGGTGCCAATGACGCAAATGATGGCGAACATGCCGAAGCCCATTCTGGCGACGCGGAAGATGGTGTTATGGCGGAGCAAATGGCCGCTGGTGAGCATCAGCAGGTGCAAATGGAACTAGATGAAGCCATGCAGGCCCAGGTGGAAAGTGGTCAAATTAAGTTCATTCTGAACGAAAACGGGCTTCTGCAGCTGGACAACCATATTATCACGGACGCAGAAGGCAACCAGATTCTAGTGCAGGACCCGGAGCAAATTCAACAGCTCCTACAGAGCGTCGGTGTGCTGCAGTCCGGGGACGGCTTGGACGGAGAGACGCTGCAAATGATGACCGACGCCAACGGACAGATGGTGTTGGTGCAGGGCGAGAACAATGAGACGCAGTTGATAGATGCTTCATTGCTGAACGCCGACGGACAACTGGTCATACAGCAGGGACAGGACGGTGAGCTAGGCGAGGGAGCGCATGTCATCGGCGAGGACGGTACACGCATACCCGTTTCGGTGTCGTACACACCCGACGGACAACCGATGTTGCGGGTGCAGCAGCAAGTTCTGGAGGCGGGCGAGGGGTCGCAACACGTAGTACTTGAAAAAGATGCGACGGCCACGACCGAGGCGACATCTCAAGCAGCCGGAGAAGCGGCAGCGACAGGTGGCGCCGCTAGCGGTGGCGACACCAGTGCAGGCGGAGACTTCTTTGCACTCGAGGATCTAATGCAGCAGTCGTCGGAAAGCAAGGCGGCTGAATAGGAGTGGCTTTAGGAGAGCGATAATTGCACGATTATTGCACACGACGAATGGAATTTTTAGAGTGAGCACAAGATTTTTATTGTCGCACTGGGGGCCAGGAATGATTGATGAAATTTTGTATTTACAGATTTTAGTACACACATACACACACACACACACATGTTGTGATGGCCAGTGCGCATCGAGCATCCAATAGCCATGGGCTGCGGTTGCAACAACAATGCGAACAAGCGCGTGAACACTAACGCGAACATTTGCGTGCGCTCGAAGAGTGGCGGCCACAACGTATGTTTTTATATCTTGAAGCCGATTTGAAATTAGCGCCTAGACAACTACTAATTTGCGTGCATACATACAAACATGCATACATACATACATATTTGTAGCTATGGTTAAGTTGTAAAATATGCTGAAACACTAAAAATTAAATTAGACTAAGCTGTGTCCCTAGTGACAATGGAAATTTCTCCATAAAACAGATGTTTACACGGAAAATTGAAATTAGAACTATGCGCATTTTACTTCTTTTAAGTTTTGCCACCAACAGTGGCAATTTCACAAAGAGTAATTACAATTTTAGCCTAGAAACGGAGTTCATAAAACACGCAAACACATACAAGCACACACTTTGTACAATTCAAATGTATTTGGATGTGGAGAAAGTTAAATAAACAAAAATTTACTGTTGTAAGTGCGCACTGCATTTTGCGCAAAGCAAAAACCAATATAATTATAAAAACTTGGAAGTAATTCAAACTAAGCCTAGATTAGATTAAAAAAAATCAATAAAACAATAGCTTCAGAACACAAAGCTACACATCTATTATCAGCTCTAGAGACAGGATGACAGTTCATATGTATGGTAGTAATTAATAGTTCAACGATGAAGTGATGAAAATAACAAAATCCAAAAAACTATGACAAAAAAGAATCAGCAAGCACGCCCACACTAGAGCCACATTAAGTTGAATACGTAGTGTATATTTGCGTTACGATTTAAACCTTTTAACCTCACCCTTTTCTCCCTTGCTCTGTGTATCTGTCTAAATACTACAAACATTTCTATTTAGCCAAGTAAACAAGATCCATCATCAAACTCGTACGCGCAGACTTCAGCCTATAGTGAACACAAGTAATTGCAAGTAATATGTTTTGTTGACGCAGCGCGAGTGGAACGTTCGTTTTCTCAGTTCGTTCGTTTGATCAATATTTCACCCCACCTCCCATCATACAAATATATAAACACATACTTAGTTCCGATGGAAGAAAGTAAATTCCTTTTCGCTCTATTTTAGTTTCAACAAATTAAACGAGTATATTTAACGTTACATTTAGTAATATTGTATTATTAAAGAAAGAAGAATAAAAAACAAAAACATACAAATGCAAAAAATATTTGTAAGCTAAGGCAATATAAGGATTTCAAAGTAAACGTAATTAAAAGTACATATAAAATAAATAAATATAATTGTTAAAATGAACAAAAAAAAAATTGTGATACTGTGTTTTTTTCTGCTTTACTACTTTTTGTACACCAATTTTCACTATAGGGTCGCTAGCTTGTTACGGCAACTTGTTTGAATTGGTTACGATTGGATTCGAGTTTTGGTACGCAGTATCGGAATATGTTTCTTCGGTTCTAAAGCAAATACCTAAAGCGATACCTTTAACCGTTGCATGCAAAAAGGAAAAACCCCAGTACTACGGGAATATACATACATAACTGATATATCGCTAGTAAAACTCTATAGCTAATCTACTGAACTAGCATTGGCAGCAAGCAAAAAATATTGTCGAAAGCGAAAACCAAATGATTGTATTTTTTAATCAGATATTCGGTTAAAGCAAGGAAAAAGCTTAACCCTTTCCCTTATGAAAATAAACCCATTCTGTATGAATTGTATGCGCTGTAGTCCAATATATTGGACATTGTGACTGAAAGGGTTAAGGTTTCCGCACAAGTCGATCCCTCAACAACAGTGTTTGGTTTTTGCTCTGAGTGCAAACTTACTTAAACTTGGTTACTTTCGATTTGTGGAATCATAAGTATTTTCGAAATTCAAAGATCCGTATACCCTGAAATCAGTTTACTCGAGTCTTGTACCTTGACACTTGAAGTTGAAATATGGCACTTTTATTTAGGACCCGTTCCACAGCTCCGGTTTTACATTGGGATCGCATTAAAGTCATTCATACGTTTTGCTCTTCGTTTTATTAAATTTGTTGACAGTCCCATTTTTATGAGGCTGGGTGCAAATTAATTTACCTAATCCAGACAGTGTTATCTGCAATGTTTATGTCTGATATTGTTATAGAGAGAGTGGACGGTTCGTCATTAGCTTAACCCTTTGTTTCATAATTAAATATCCGTGAAGAAAAAGCATTTTTGTCATATGATTATTGTTGCATGTAACGTTTTGATGGTAAAAATTAAATTTTGTTTGCCATATCCTGCTGAGAGTGCTGCCGCCGAAAGAAAAATAGGTTTTATCTATATTTTACTTAGTGTTGGCTACAATAGGGATTGGAGCCTAGATCGGTCGTCACTGCATATTCGTAAACAGCTGAGTGTAGGCGACCACCATCGCCATCAATAACCAAAATTTGTTCACCAAATCAAAACACTTTCTTTTTTTTACTCTTTTCCACATACATATTTTCAATGTTATTTACAAAAATCCATTAGTAATCAAATGATTTAACGTAAAAGCCACAACTGAAGAATGAACGACTGTAAAATGCTAAATAAAAAAGTTCCCAAATTTGTGAAAAGTTGACATTACATACATGGAATGTCATGCAGAGAAGGTTTAATAAGTTTTATTTTCCACCAACGGTGCTTCGGCTTGTTCTGAAGTACTTATTCGCAAAATTCACCATTATATAGAACTTTTAGCGAATTAAATGAAGTGACCGCCTTGTGTAGTTTAGACCTGGCGGAATCAAAGTACAGCCTAAAAGTATTACTAAATAATATGTATAGAAATTGGTCTTAAGCATTTAAGAGTCTGGTTAACATACGCTGCTAATTTCCAAAATTCAAATACAATCAAATAAAAATATCGCCTAATGGTCATGGGAACTGTTTTTGCCAACACCTCGTTCAGCATTAATTTTTTGGTTTTTGATTTTTTTATTTATGGGTATTTAACGGCAATTATGTCTATTGTTCGACTGCACAGTGATTGGCAAGGAAGGAGCGACGAATTTATTAATTGCGTGTGCCGCTGAAGTGTTAAAATAAATTTTTTAAAAGGCTTAATGATGTTTAATTTATGACTATAATTAGAAAACGTTTAAATAGCATTTTCGGAAACAGTTATTACTCAATTATTGAAAGAAGATTGCAAAAATATTTAAGCATATATGCAGTCAAATGAACATATTAGAGGAAGTTATGCAGTGATCTTTTTTGAAATTTTTACCAATGCTTTATATTCTTTTACATACATTATTTTCAATTTTTTTAATATACCTAATTTATTTTTTATAAATAAATTTGTAAAAAATTTTTAACAAATATTTTAGTTATAAATACCACTGTTGTGATTTGTAAATCTTCAAAGATTTTGTTAAAAATGTTTTCAAATGAATTTGAAAGAATTAGAATTTTTAAAAATGGATATGGAATGATTGCACGACTTCAGAACTGGTTTCTAAAGTATCACAAAATTGGCAATGACGTTATAAAAGATCAACGATTAATTAAGATTGTAAATATGGCATAATGTCGAGGTTTTCGGTATCAATGGCACATTTCCTTACACAATTTATTTCTGATTGTATTGTGAGGTAAATATAAGTTCCTAAAAATAATTCAGCTAGGTAGGCCCAAGGATGAAAGAATGAAGAATGGCAAACCTCTGAGAGTAAAAATTGCCTATGAAAAAGCTCCCAACCTGCCGTTCGGAACCGGCATAAAACTGTAGGTCCCTTCCACCTGCGTACAAAATTCACACGCACAACACGGGTGGTTGCGGGAAGCTAGGCCTTAGTCTCGCGTAAGCGGGCTGTCGTGCCAATCAATTAATTAATTATAACGCCAAGGAAAAAACTCTCTCCAGGCACCTCTGCTTTGTGCACTTCTTCTCCAGTTCTCCACTTCTTCTCAACTAGTCCTTTCACCGGAGACATGATCTCTCTCTTCGCTGCCGACCTCCAACTACCGCTTCGAACACATTTTTCGCCGAAACTTCATTGTCCATGCGGAGACATGGCCAAGTCAGCTTAGCCACTTGATGTTAATTCGTTGCGCTATGTCCATGTCTTTAAACAGCTCAAACAGCTCGATGTTGGGCCGAAGATTTTGCAAAGTACTTTCCTCTCAAGCAATCCAAGGGCCGCTCTGTCCTTACGCCATAAAGAAGCAACAGAATAAGCGTCCTAAAGAGAGCAAGTTTTGTCGGTCGAGCGAGGTCTCTGCTCTGCTGATCCTTCGTTTTATCTCCAGGCTGACATCATTATTGCTGTTTACGGCGATGCCAAGGTAGACGAATTCTTTGAAAACTTTTTCATCAAAAGATTACCTAAAGGTAAAGGTATCATACTGACTTTTTACTGTAAAACACTAAGTAAATAAGTGGTTGGCAAATTATTGGCTTTTTTCAACATCAAAAATAAGACATATGCGAACATTCCAATAAATTATAAATTTTGTTGACAGTTTGTCTCAAGTGTCTTTTATTCATAATTCAGAAGACAATGTGTTGATTTGAATATTTGAATAGCCAACCGGTAGAAGTGAAATTGAAAATTAAATTATATAATCACCTCACCACACCCACTATCGTATCAAAACTCGACTATGCTATACTTTTATTTCATGATACGGGTATCAAGCGTTGCAGTGTATCACTGTGGCGAATATAGGCTTCCACTAAACTAACGAAACGAAGCTACAGGGCATGTTTGTGTATACATATCTGTGAACCATTGAGGTTAATGTAGGCTATATGAGTTTGACCATGTCCAGCTTATACGCTCAGTATAATGACAGAAATCGGCTTTGACATACATATTGATTGTAAGGCGATATGTGCGCCCACTAAACTATGAAAACGAAACTATGATAGATGACTTTGATGATTGAATATTTCATTGAAATGAAAAATTAAGTTGCATAAAATTGGCTTCGTCCACCTGATATGCCTCCCTGTCACGAATGTCATAGCGACAGAAATCAAATCAATCAATCAATCAATGGATATCCAACAATTTAGCATTAACATTAAGATAGACAAGAGTATACAAGACTGCTCACGTTCAGCTATGACGCCAACTGCAGTGACAAAATGTAGCTATCCAATTTATTTATAAGAATTTGATGTGTGTGTTGGGCATTGCACATCACAAATATAACTTACTTGTTTGGTATTCTTGGTATTGGTACTCTTTCTTTAAAGTATCTATCTAATATCGGATGAAATTAAGCGAAGCCTTGGGCAACGCATAGTATGCAATAATTACAAATTTTATTGCCCTTAAAGTAAACGGTTTTACTTTTATTGCTGTTATTATTAATTTATTTAAATTATAAAATATCAATGCAACTGCATTCGGAGGAAGTATGGACCTTAACATTTTATCGTTTTAATATTAACGAGAGATTTTAACATGAGTTTGATGGCTGGGTGAACATTCTTTATGCCTTATGCAATCGCCGCATATCGTCAAACGTTCCACAAACATACTCGTTCATAAGAAGCATTAATAAATGCTGGAACTCGCTTGTCCGCTCTCTATGCGATGTGTTAATTTAATTCAGAAGACGTGATCTTTTCAAAATATAAATTATACATATATGCGCGGCAATGTGTTGACAAACTGCATTTAAAGCAGAAATCATAATATTACTGATGTTGACGCCAGTAGACCTCGATTCCCTGCTGTAGACCTTCTGCAAATACAAAATTGCCATCCCACGTTTTGCGCCAGAGTCCGGCACAATCTGTTCAACTGTTACTTCTATATCCATATTATGTTTAATTTGGCGCATGTATCCGAAATCTAATTGATATATTTCATCTGCAGATTTTGCACTAATTGCAGAATATGGCAAATTATGAACTTTAGAAATGTCTCTGCTAGTACGTTGATTTCGGTTAAAGGAAGCTTGCAAAATGGCCGTGTAAACCCAGAATTGCTGCCCGGAATAAATAACCAACTTCAGTGGAAGCAAAATATATATTCCTCTTCTGAACTGAGCTCCAATACTCATACAAACTAACTTCCGTCTATATGTTTGAACCATTTATGGTTATGTATACAAATAAAATTACTATGTATTTATTGAGTTTAAATAAGAAATATTTAATAACAACTATTTTAATAATTACTGTAATTATCACATGCAATTAAAACCCTATTTATTGAATCATGGAGTTAAACAAACGTTTTCTATCACAATCTTTAAAGTTTGTTTGGTGACACAGAAGCAAAGCAGCAGAGAAGGTGTGTCTTCCTTTGACCATTTTCAAGCCGTATTCGTTGTATCTTGCAAATTATTAATTTACTTTGTAATGCCAATTTATATTATACGCTAAAATGGTTATCTGTGATGTGTTAAGAAAATAAGTAAATAAATATCGCAATTATAATTTAGTAAGTAGATGTTGTTGTTTTATCTATATAGGTACAATCCGTTGTATTTATATTAAATAATTTGGATTATTTAGCATCCAATCGTTTGCTGCATCTGTATAAACTGGTTTATAATGTTCGAGTATTGACTGAGGTAGCAATCTTAAAAATAGACTAACAACATTTGTGGAGTTTCCGGCTGAAATCTCTGTTATTAGTGCCTTGTATTTAGTTTATTTGATATTTTATTATAGACATTTACTGCTTTTATGCTAAACTGCCGTAAATATACTAAAACCAATGTAATTTAAAGTACAGGAAGACATGTGAAATGTATAGACACATGTCTTCCTGTTACCAAATTGTATACCATTTATTTATAATTTAAAACCAAATTAGGTAAGTGAAAAACAAGAAAAACTTTTAAATACTTCCGAGTATTATTTAATACATTTGTAACTAAATTTAACAACAATTTGAAACAGTTTATATTGATTAGCGATAGTTTTGCTCAGGTATTAATACACTGGCGGCATTTTATAAATATTAAAGAATTACTTTTTGAAACCCCCCGAAATATTTTTCTGAATCAGCTCCTGTATTAATACAACTCGTATACATGCAATGTAGTGCATTTCGTTGTTATGTATCGGTTACTCAAAGTATATAAAATCGTGAATTCACCAAGGTACAATTATTTCCTACTAATCGTTATGGACAATTTTCAATTTCAATAATATTTAATATCAGTTGTCCAACATCCACTTTCATAAATAATATTTTTGACGGACTTATGTAAATTTCATTAAAATTTACTCTTGTAAGGGCAAACCAACATCAAAATTAAGCAGTCAGATCTATTACACGATTTCAAAGAAGGCACTACTAAAATTCATTCATTCATAAAATTCACATTTTTACACATTTTGCTACAAAGTCAACTTAAAGGCAAAACTCGAATTTTTACACATACGCAAAACTTTCTAAAACTTTTAGAAGATTGAGCTAGAAATTTGCTTTCGAAACACCAATGAGCTTTAAACTATGTTTGAAATGTTACTTTAAATATAAAATGTTTTTCCTCCATACTTATGTACCTATTTGAAATCCTTGACTGACCTAACCTATTTTGTTGAGTGTGCTTACAATCGCTAAAATCGACAAGTGCCAACGTCTTCATTCACCAGTTGTTGTCGCTTTTCACACGTGCACACACGTTCGAAAACTGTCCTCACGAATCGGAATTAACACTCGTTTAGCGAATTGTCAGACTCCAGCCCAGCTGCACGCAAACCATATTTCTCTCGTAACGTTGAGGCCGTGCTTTGTTGTTCTTCCGTTTAAACTGAAGACCGTCGGCAGTGATTCGCTTTTCGCTAAGTTCCAGTTGAAATTCATCAACTTCGATTACATCGAAATATCTCGTTGAGTTTCATTAATGCCCTCTCGTTCACTCTAAAATATTTTGACCACAATTAAATTGTCGTTCGAGCAACGTCAATCCTTCGGATTACAGTAGTCTTCACAAATGTCTCGACTTCTTCTCGTCGACGGGCGCGTGAGTTCGTATGTACTCCAACGACGCGCGCACATAGTCGGGTATTTCAGGAATATGGTCGCCACTCGGATGGTAACCGTCGGCGTCGGCCACATACGTCAAAGTTATCGGTACGCCTTCCAGCGAGATGTACTGCACCACGCCGCTGGAGCCATTTTCGTTGCCGGCTGCCTTGGTGGTGATGCCGTTGGACGTCTGAAACTCGTAGTGGTAGTCGCCGCGCGCATTCGGCGGCTGGTTGATGTAGTACAGGGTGCGAGCGTCGCGATCGATGGGCCGTGTCAGCGCGCCGGCCTGCTGCGCGATCCCGCAAAGCAGCGCACACAGCACGTGCGCCAGCACGAGGAACGGCAGCTGCTGAAGAGAAAACGAATGAGTGTGAATTCCAATTGAAAACGGAACGCTTGCTGCTCGCTTCCGAACCAACCAACCTTATTTTGCAATTTAAATCGCATTTTCGTCTGGAGCGCGCCGACAATAACGGTAAAACAGACTCCAGACGTTAGCCTGAACAGCAGCTGCTGATAATAACCACACAAAACGAATCCGTCACGAATGAAGCGAACTGCTGGCGTTGAGAAGACTTTTATAGGTGTGCCGCTTGTTTGCAAATCTAATAAATAAAACAGTGTCTCTATTTTTGTTGCTTTACAAAAATGTGGATGGGATTAAGTTCTTTTCGGCTAAAATGTGATATGCAGTCTGAGAGTGAAGAACGTCATTTGTGCTTGAGAGAAACGCGGCACGACTGAGATTGACTGGAAGAGAAGCCGTCAATCAGTCTGTCAAAAGACCAAAACCCGTTGCAAAAAAGCGAAATTTGTTTTATTTGATGTCTAATATTAAATAATTTAGAGATTGTCATAATGCTTTGGGTGGTCCACTTGCAAAACCTGTCGATAGATGTTGAGTAATATGAGCATCAATAAATAAACAAATAATAATGCTTTTCATTTGTAGTATATGACATGGTTTAATTTTTTTTGCTGTGATTTCAATGCATTCCTTTCATGTTACGCTTTTTGAACTGGTTTCATAGTCAGTCTGTGCTTAATTGTTTAGCTGGATGTGAGGATTTGATTTATTTCCACCGAATTAGTGGACATTGTTGAGTATCAAAATTCAAACTTACAAAAAAAAAGTAAAATTCCGCAGCATTTATGCAAATTAATTTTAACTCGGGTTGGGTTAAAACGCTAATTATTAAGAAAATGATTTATATTTCAAAATATGGAATATACGATAGTAAATATTTCACTGTCCCAGACACACAATGCAAATTAAACACATACTAAATACATGAATGTTAATGAATCATAGCCGTGAGAATGTGTGCGAGTTGTTGCATATATTTGAAAAAGGAATCAGGGACCAGCTAAGAACCACTATTGGTGCACTGAGGTGCATTGTCTGACAGATGCCCACTCCAAAAGACTGGGACTGTTTTCTAATGATGTCTGTAAACATTTTATGAACGACGAGAAGGAAGTATTCTTTAGAACAAAAATAACTCACTTTATTTTCAAGAATCGAGAAAATCTGGCCAATTACTTTATAATAAGTTTCTATGAGCGTGGGATTTGAGTTTCACAATGGACCCTGAAGCTCAAGGCAAGCCCTCCTCGAAGTATAGTAGCGAGTTTGCGTTTTCTTTATTTAACCCTTTTGGTGCCGGGCGAAAAAGAGGTGCCTATGCGAGAATAACCGGCCGAATTTCACAGTTTTACTAGGGTTTGGGAAAATGCTCATAAAAACCAAACGAGAAACAATATTTACATGATTCAAAAAGCAGTATACAGTATACAGAGGATGAAATAGAATATGAATAGAATTTTCGAAATCATGTATTGCTAATTGTTGGTTTGTCAAAAAAAGCAATGTTTGACACAAGCGGAAAACAACGGCAATAACAAAAATGACGCTTTCAAGCTGCAACTGGGACGAAATATACTGTTCACAACAACGATCGAAGAGACACTAACTGATCCTACGTCTTTCTGCGGCAATGCAACGTTATTTCGCGAGAGTCTTCAAACAGTTGTTTACATAACACGCTGCCGAAAAGTTCCGATAACATAAACGTCCACAAAGAGTTAAAACAAAAAACTATTTTTTTTTATTCTCTCGTAATGAAATTAGATCATTTATAACGTATTACAAACTTATTTTGAGATAGAGTTCTTCCGCAATTCGAATAGTAAAGCGCTACAAGGCGCGGAGGCCGATATATCGGATCTTGCTGCACTAGCGAGAAGTGCCAGAGCCGATATATCGGCCTCCGGCATTAAAAGGGTAAAGGAATATGAAAAGAAATGTATTTATTTTTATTATATTTGTACAGTATTGAAGTATTACATACACAAATATCTCAGTAACAGCACTAGCAACTTTGGCACTAAGCGCTAAGCTTATTTGAAAAAAATAACGTTTTTCAATTGCTAAAAGAAATTAAATAATTTTTATTGAGCATTGTTCGCATCGATCCAGGTGTTGTGGTTCTTAAACAAATTTTTTTTCAAATGCTACACAACAAATATTCTTGCACTCAATATACAATTTTTAATATTTCGCTGCAAAAGTAACATTTTGTCCCTTTAAGGGGTCATTCTCATGTGAAATTTTGTAAAAATCAATTTTTTTTTAACATATTTGGAATGTATCATCCTTGAAGAAAGTGCTGTAAAAATTTTATTGGAAAATTTCAAGTATTTCGGCTTCTACAGACATTTATATAACGAGCGGTCAAGGATTCTAGCGGTTAGTCAAAACTTTAAACGTGTTTTTCTCGGAACGCCTTTTTTTAAATGGCGGGGATGATTTAAAAAAAACATTCATTCGATCTCTCTGCGATTTTAACACGTCATTCTACATTACTGTAAGCTATCGCCCCTAGTAAATTCACACCGATATGTTAAAAATTTCATATTTTTTTTAATTGATAAAATCTTCAAAAACAACCTTTTTTTACTGTTCTAACTTCCAATACCTGCCATTTTGTGAGATTCTTATGAAAAAATTCAAATTTACTACGGGCGAGAGGTACGTTCATACTGATTAAGAATTTCTTTGAAATTTATGTTTCAGATAATCCTGTGACTCAAAACAATCCCCGCCAGCTGACCATGACGCGGCAGAAGCCGTGTCTTTAATCGAAAAAAAGTGTTTGAAAAAATTAAAAAATTTTTTTTTTTTTATTTTTGTACCCTAACAATGAATAAATTAAAATGGAATATCTTTTTTTGATAATTCCTCGTATTCACAAAGGAAATAATTTCTGAAGAATGTCCATTTTTCCTGTCTGTGCATGAGAATGACCCCTTAAACTTATTTATTTTTTAAGATCCTTTCAATAATGAACAAAAGTGTGCCCATACAAATATTATTTAGCGTATGGTTGAATTAGTTTTGAGCTTGTTGCAAGCAGTGCTTCAAATTTGTTTAGTTTGCAATATTCTATATTAAATCCATTCATACCATCATGAATTTCACAGATTTGATTACTTGCTGTAAAACTGGGATTGTTGATAGTTACTATTAGATTAAAGTGATACTCAATACTCAGAATATTCTCAATACCTCACGAGCTCCGAATGGAAAAATAGTTAAGGGGTTTAATTCCTTAAATGTATTTCAAGCAGCAAAATGTTCTTAAACGATTAATGTTCACTTTAAAACACTTTATATGTGTAAAAGTACTCTCGACAACAGCATAGCTTTTGTTTTTATTGTTAAATGTGTTCATTATTCGTTGTTGAATTGAAAGAATGAGAAGACGCAACATTTGAAAATCATTTCAAACCAAAAAACTCGCAGTACAAGGAATTTAAGTTTTTTTTAATAACTCTTTCTCAACTTCCAACTCAGTATTTTATATTTTCATTATTTGATGATTACTGTACACTTTTTAGAATAATCTACGGTCTTTTACATTACATCACATTTGCACAATCGTTGGTTTAAACTATAAAATCGCATCTCACGTTCAAACACAGAAGCGGTAACATTCAATTTTGGCTAATCAATCAAGCTTAACTGTTATTGAATTTTAATTAATGCATTTCATATGCATTTACATAAAAATAAATGTAGCCATAAAAATTTAATTAATAATTCACACTTGTTGTGTAGAAATTTAAATACCACAGCAGCATAAGAAAATACTTGCAAGCGATTTTTTAACACCTTTCAAGAGGTCAGAGCCGCGTTCGCCATTTGGCTGTAACACAAACAGCCAGAAGCTGAAGCTGAATTAGTACCACAAACAACAAAGACGATGGATGACTTTGATAGTGCCGCAAGTACGAGCGTATGCGACTGGAGCCGTGACTTAACTGTGACTCAGAGATAGCAACTAACGCTGCGGACGGTCAATTTCACCGAAACGTTTTTTTTTGAACGCTACGGCGCGTTTTGCAGGCAATTTTCGCTTTTTTTATGCCATGCTTTTTTTAATTAGCGTCTGAAGATCTTTTTCAGAATTTGATGGATTAATATTTGAGTGAAGTTAATGCCATTAATCAGCAGTTTATATATAATGCTTTCAAAGAATCCAATATACATATGTTACAGATACAAAAATACAAAATTGTATGCAATGCCATTGAAAGAGATAGTCTTAATCAAAAGCTCATATGTTCTCTTGGCACTTTCTCTTTTGAAGCTTCGCAGAGAAAAATAACTCAAATTGACACACAGTAAAATCGAAAGTGATATTTTTATTAGCCTCTTTTATAATATCGATTGGAGACGATACGGAACGAATCGCACGCATATTTTATTCTGTGAAAAACTGGATTTTACTGTTTAAACTCGTTGCTGAAGCATGCATACTTAGCTTTAAGCTTTTCGCATTGCTGTTGAACGGTTTTATTCTTGGATTCTGTTGGTAACAAATGATTCTGTTATAAAATAAGCGATTACATGCAAAGTTGGTTTTAAATTTCAAAATATCAGTTGTGTTTGGCCCAAATTGAAATCATTTATTTACATAACAAAGACATATTTCTAAATACTATTATGCAGAAATGCTATATGCAGATTAAGTATAACGGGCAATTTAACTGCCATTTAATGGGCTGTTTGTGTGCAACAAGGTTTACAAGGAATAACATAGATGCGTTTTCACACATAATAAAGTAATACAATTAATTTTATATTGTTGGTTAAATGATTTTCAAATACATAAAATAAACTTTTGAATTCCAGAAAATTTGGCATCATGTTTGGATGCAAATTTGTAGTCAGCAAGTGACTTTGGCACCGTGACGCAACTTTCACGCCACGTGAACGAAAGACCGGATATGATTAAACCTTAATTGTCCAAGACAATATGTATTAGCTGCTTTTCGCATTTGGCTTTTTTTTAGGTCAAAATATGTCAGTAAAGTTCTTTCAAATCTCCATAAAACTCGATATCTCCAAAAAATTAGATAGAAAAGATACCTACTGACATATTTTGGTTCTCAAAGTTCAAAATACAAATGTGTTTGATATATGTATGTCCTGAAAATTGTCCTTAAAGTCCTTTTGAAAGAATATCGAAACTGAGAATGGAAGGTAACTATTAATGTAGTATCACACCTATATCATCTTTTGAATGGCTCAAAAGTGCTGTCGCACGGTGTTATTAGTTGAATTCAACATTTTGTGAAAATTTCGCATAGCGCGCTTAGTCGGAGTTTTTTCTTTCAAATTACATCAAAATCGTTAAATTCTGAGACCATAAATTTTTGGAATTTTGTCTATGGAACGAATCATTGTGAAAACAGCGAAAACTTACATTTAGTTCTCTTTATCAAATCAAGCTAAACATTTACTTCTCGGCACGATAAACTTGTGACATTATATGTACATTATGTGACATTATTACACATTCACACTCAATTTCGATTTTTGTGATTTGTTAAACCCACAAAACGTGTATTTGAAATGCATCATTATTCATGAATGAACTTACAAAAACTAATAACAACATTATGCAAATAATAACAACAAACTTTGCACATTTTCAACACATAGTTAAAATACATTTCTAAATTCCAACTTCAAACCGTCGTTACAATAAATACTATAAAGCACAAACAAATATATATAAACATAATCATTTGTAAACACGATTCGCTCCGCGGTTTTCCTCATTCGGATGTGTGCGTATGTATTCAAGCGATCGCAATATGTAATCCGGAATTGGTGGCGGCTTCGGCAGATGACGCCCCACTGCGTGGAAGCCCAGTTCGTCGGCGATGTAACGCACCTCGATCGGAATACCCTCGGGTGACACATACTTGAAGATTCCGATCGCCTCCAGCGGACTTCCGGCGGCCTGCACCTCAATGCCATTGCTTGTCGAATAGGCGTACTTGTAGACACCCAACTCGTCAGCGGGCGCTACGCGATAGAGCGTGATCACCGCATCTCTATCCCCCAGCTGCACTGCACGCACCACGGTGCCCCGTTCGACGGAGGCGAGCGCCAAAGCTAGAAAGACACACTACTATGCTTCGATGAAAACGCATCGTTAACACCATCGTCAACATGAAAATCAACACCAGCATCGTCGTTGATGGGCTCATCATCAACAACGACATCATTAATCACACCACAAAAATGCACTCTCAATGTCACGTCGCGTGTGGTTTCGAAACTTACAAATTTCAAATTTGCCATCTCGACGGCGCGACTGATCTCCACTTGTTCGATCGATCGATCGGTCGTTTGTTCGTTTGGATGTTTCCTATTGTCTGCGTCGATGTCTGCCCAGCGCGAAACAGCTGCTTGGTGTGTCTTGTTAAGTCGGCTGCCAGTTAATGAAGCGATTCTTTTCACCGTTTTTTGGTGTTTCAACTTGTGGTGTGTGTAGGGTTTGAGGCGATTGTCGAGACTGCGGGCAAGCGCGTACAAAGTTTAGTATTTTATATCGGACAACTTTATTAGACATCCAATTTCGTTTAAGAAGCTGGAGAACTTCTTTGTGTCCAAGCGAGCGTCGGTCGAGCAGCCTGTTTGTTGGCTGCCTCGAGACGGTCCAATTTGTTTACAATTTTCAAGCTGGTTTGCGTAATGCGACTGTTCGATTGGCTTTGACTCATGTCAGTTTTCGATTTCAATATCTGTTTGAAATATTGTTAATTTTTCGCGGTTGCTACGCGTTTATGAATTATTTCCGTTCATGGCTGCCGCTGTGATTTGTTATTGAAATATTTAAATGCACATCTGCGACATGATTGGCTTTTGTTATGATTTTTATTGTCGTTAGACGCAGCAAAGAATTTCACATAAATTCCCAAAAACAGAAGCAACCTAGAGAAATCTTGCTAATAACCTGTTCATTATCTTCTACAAATGCAATAGAATAAATCTGAATTACTTACCGACAAGAAACCTTCTGCATATGGAATATTTGAAATTTTGCAAATTTGAATATAAATTGTGTATGAATGCATTAACGCAGTTTATTCGACATGAAGTGTTACATATGTATAACCAACGACAAAGTTTAAACTTTCAGCAAACGTTAATGTTGTGCGTGTTAATTTGCACGCGAATGTAGCCAGTATTTTTTATCGGAAACCTAAAATGGAAAATAGTATTGGAACTCATAATTTAATTAATTATTTTTAAGCCATCAGACCCGATTTTCCAAAAGAAGCAAGTATGTTAGTGTATATTTAGAATTTTTGTATTGTTCTGTTTCTGCTTAAAAACTATGGTCACCTAAGACACACCAAGAGTGGTGTCTGGTAGGTCTGCTTTATGACTATTACTTGATAGTTGCATTCGAAAAAAAGTTTTGCAACCACGTTATAATTATGGGCTTAAATTAAGATATCGGATCTCGAATCACTAAACTTTCAAAGTTATATTATTTTGTTTTTCAAGCATCAAGTTCAAAAAATTTATAAAAAAAATTATAACAATAACTATGCAAAAAGCATCGGTATGTGTGTGTGCTTTGAAAATATTTATATTAATAAAAATCATTTCTTAACGAATATTGTTATATCGATGTCGAATCACCCAATAATCGTTATTTTGCCAATCAAGCACTAATTAAACGTGACTCAAAGCATTCAGAGCAGTGACAACACTGGCTTGCAAATACGGTTAATTTTTCGGGCCCGAAAAGACAAGCATATTTTGTTATCAGGTTTTCGAGATTGGTTTTACTTTTCGCAAGATTGGTATACCGAAAGATTGTAAAAGTAAGATTTTAAGATTCTTTTGTTAGTTAAGATTCTACCACAAATGTTGCTAATTTAGGAAACTTTTGTTGTAGATGTTTTTGAGAAGAACAAAGAAGACATGTAGTAGAGTAGTTCAGTAGTCCGTAGGCGCACAAATTCAATTAATGAATTTTTATATTTCAGGTTATTTCTACTTTTTCACAGCTATAATGTGATCCATGCTAATTTTTGTTGACTATATTTAATTTCTATGTATAAAGCAAGCCTGGGGGCCTGCAGCAACAGAAGAAAGACATGGCGGGAGGTGGTTCAGTAGTTCATAGGCGCCCAAGATCAATTAATGAATTTTCATATTTCAGGTTATTTCTTTTTTCACAACTATTATGTGATGCATGCAAATTTCTTTGATTGTATTTAATTTTTATGTATCAAGCAAGCGCGAGGGCCTGCAGCAACAGAAGTCGTTGGTTAACTCGTTTCAGCACACAATCAGACAAGTTGTCAATTTGTTGTTTAATCGAAATTTAATTAACACTTCATAAACGTTAGGCAATTTAAGGTAATTCCGCAAGCACCGTTGCATTTACGAAAATCTAAACGCAGTTCAATGAACATCAGTTACAATAAACTGTTCGTTGGCGGTTTCATTAAATACTTTTCGTATCGGAAGCAAAATCGATCGAGATATATACAAAATATTGATCAGTTTCAATGCAATAAAATTGATATTATAAAATGCTAATGCTTATTATACGCAAAGCATTCATGTATGCATGTGTGACCGAGTACAAAAGTAAAGAAACCGTTGGAGAGCGCTTAGAGTCTGATTATTTATTGCGGTGCGGCAGGTTTCTTTATTCTATTCGGTGTTTTTTCAATCGCTATCGGAACTTCTGGTTTTTATGTGTTCTAATAAATTTGGTGTGCTTGAAGGCGACTTTATTTATGTGACCACATGGTGGTTCAATATGTACGGTCACACGGTGACTCCAACTTAATTGATGTTCTACTACCAGACTTGAGATTATTTAACTGTAGCAAATTGTGTTTGCGTGTTGTATATAGGGTTGACAATGCGATAGCAGCAACCTCGACGCCAGTCAGAATGCGACGTGACTTCCATTAATAAATCTACGTTTTGAAGGTTTTATTTAAAATATTGCAAAACACTAACACTTCAGAACCCAAAGTGTTTAATATTTAAAACTTGTTTAGTTAAATGATGTAGTTCAATTTTATGAGTGAAGGCAATTTATCAGTCATGATATGACAGTTGTTTAATTACGAGTATTTATTATTTATTTATTTATTTATTTTTTTATTTAGCATTGATATTATGTTTGTAAAGAACATTATAATTTAGATGAATTTACCAAACCCTACTTACTCAGTTGACCATAACTTCATCTCTGTATGCACGTCATCTATTTCCTCATACCAAACGCCTTTTTCGCTTCAAAACTTCATCATAATATCTGTGGCCATAAGGAATAACAGCCAAGGTCGATTTTATGAAGTTTTCAGGAGAGCACTTTTAAGTATTGAATTTGCTTTAGATTAAACTAGATAAATTTTAGATTTTTGGACGTAAAACATTCATTTTATGAGCAAAAGCCATAGAATTTTGTGTAGTAGTACATTTGAATACGACGAATGCAATGGTGGCAATAACTCAATTTTGTCCTAACTTGACTTTGGCTGTTATTGCTTACGGCCACAGATATGTTATATAATAATAATATATTATATTTCAAATGCATTCGACTTGGATTTTTTTTAGTCTTGCTTAATTCAGTCAGAGTTTAGTGTTGAATTTCTCAAAAACTTTCTTAGTCTGTACTTTCTTTCTTAGACTGTATTGTTCTTTCTTTAATAGTTTGTACGACTATTTCTTCCATTACTTCACTCAAGCATTCTCGAATTTAAATATTCACATGTCTTAACACAATAGAAACTAATTTTAATATAACAAGTGCTGAGCGAAAACTTTTGCTAACATAGCTGAATATATCTGCGAGCTATTTAACCTTTAAGCAAATTATAGATTCCGCAAAAGATAGCGATTCATAAAGATAGACATCTCTGACAAAAAAAAACGTCGCATCATACAAATTCCAGTTAGTTATAATTTAATATTTTTATGTGATTTTCATTGAATATGAATAACAATTAAATTGTTGCTTAGAGCATCGCCAGCATATAAAATTAGGCGGACAATGGGAACATGAAGGAATTGGAACATGGTCTGCATTGTCATAACTCAAAAAGCAGTCTTGAGGAATGCCAAAAATATAATTTATATTTATAGGTTGCAAATGATTCTACAACAACAATAAAAAATAGTTTTTTTTATTAATTTATGCTCTTAATGAAAACAAATCGCTTATTACTTCCAATTCGAGTGAGTAAACAAAATATGCGTCAACACCTACGAAAATTTAATTCCCAAAAAAGCAAATAAGCGGAGTGCCGCTGATCTCTTCCAGTGTTGCTTATGCTCTGTGTGTCATTGGAATTAATGTATGTACAGGGCTCTATAAGTTCTGTACATTTTCTCTGTTAGCAAAGAAGGGAAAATATTAAATTTTTTTTTAAGCTGTGTGTTCAACTTTTTTGAAATTTTTGTGCAAAAATTGAAGTCTTTGTTTTCTATTACATACTTTAAAATGTGTCGCAGCATCCACAGAGAGAAAATTTATGACACCGTCTTTAGATGATCACCCTTCAACCTGATGTTTAACAAATCATTTATAAAACCCCCATTAAACGGTTCTATATAGCCACTTTTCCCATATTAAAAAATTTATTTCACTTAGAAAATGCTAAATTCATTGTTACCAATTTAGTAAAAGTTCAGTTCCTTTTGAATCATGCAAAAAACCCATAGGGGTTAAAGTAATGTAATAATTATACCAACGATTATAATTTTATTAAAATCATATGCAACACCAGTTTGGTGACTTTGCCTTCTGTTCAATAATCTGTCTTTTTTAATATGGGACTCAATTCATCAATGAAATAAAACATTTTAATGGATTCAAAATGAATCAGATGTATTCCCCAGGTTGATGCTGAAAACAAAAGTTGTTTTCACTTTGACAAACTTGATTCTTGGTTAGATTTATTTGTTTATATGCTTTTGTTTTGACAAAATCAGCTTAGACAATATATTAAAACAATGACTAAATGCATGGGTAAGTATGCAAAAATTTAACAAAAATCTCTCTGGCGCCAATAATGGTTTCACAGCTGGTTGAACGTAGTGGAACGTAGGTTTGCTCATGCTTATGTGGGTTGGAGTCCACGCTATTGCTCACTGCTGTTCCTTCAGTTGCGGCGGTGGATGCGAACGAATGTATTCCAGTGCGCGCAGAACGTATGCGGGAACAGGAGGAGGCGTTGGCAGGTGCTCGCCCACTGGATGGAAGCCTTCCTCGTCGGCGGTATAGGACAACGAGATGTGCTCGCCTTCGGGTGAAACGTAATTTAGTGAGCCGCGCACGGCAGCCAGACTGCCTGCCTCCTGATGCTGTATGCCATTACTGGTCTCGTAGGCGAATTGGTAGTTGCCCTCAGCATCGGCGGCGGAGTGTTGATAGTTGCGTATCTCGGCATCTTTGTCAATGTTATCCGCGCAGACGAACACCAGCAAAACGCCGAAAATGAACTATAACGAATAAGAAGGAGACACGTAAAAAATTGTAAATTTCGGCGCTCTGTTGTTTTTCGCGCTCGATAAGTACTTACAACAAGCTTGAACATTTCGATGCGATAAGCGTAGGACACGTTGGGCAGTGGCTGAAGGTAGTGCTGGAAACTGTGCAATTCACCAAAAATTGCATACGCTTTTATACCTCACAGTGCAGAAGTGCATGGCCCCGTACTTAAATGGCATCTTTTATTTTTCTTATTTTGTTTCAATATTTTTCACGTGAATTTGCGAAACAAGTTTAATTTTTTTGAAAACAATGCCCTCAAAAGCTAAAGTAATGTGCAGAGCAAAATCCTTACGCGTTTTGTAAACTGTAACAGCCAAAACCTGGTATACATACATATTGAAACTTGTGTTCTCATACGAGTCTGCTATAGCACAGATACAGTGTGTGCGTCTCTATGTGTGTATGCATGCGGGAGTCTGGCTGCTGGCAACTATATTCCGGTTAGGAATAATCAATTTCAATTTAAATAGGTGCAGCGTTTTAGGCACAGTAATTAATTTAGCATACCCAAACGCTTTTGTGTTGCTTGCTGTGAGGTCGCCGGAATCTGATAACAAACCATAAATAAAACTTTAACATTGTTCACATCCGATTAGCCCACGTGCCGAAACTGTGGCACGCCGAAACTGTGGCACGAGCATCGTAACATTGTCAACGAAACAGCAAATAGTCGGCAAACATATGTCAGCTTTGGCGACTCCATCAGCCCAGCCAAGATTAATGGATAATAATTTCCATTCGCTCCGCGCAAAGCATTTACAAGTGAATTGATTTCAGTGTATTAGGTTCCAAGGTCATCGAGATTTCTTTCTTTTGCTCGACGTGACTTACGAGCCACTGGGCATTCCACAGGTCGATCGATAAGCGGGCGAGCACACAGACAGGCAGGGTCGTTGTTGTGATAGTGTTTTGAAATTCATATCATTTTGATTTGCATTAAATTGTATTGGGGCAATGGATACAAGATTTAAAAACAAAATAAATAATATAAATGATATAAACAAACAGCAAAAAATGCAACGATTGTGATTTTTTAGGCTTTCGCGCGGGGGAGCAAATAATAATAACGAGTTCGTGCCCTGAGTCTTTTGTTTGTGCGTTTATGTTGCAAACGCGAACAGCGTTGAGCAAATTATGAATGGCAAACGCGTAAGCGCAGTGATTTGCAGTTGTTGTAAATTACTGCGTGAATGGTAAGTTTTTTTGGACTGTAGATGTTTATTGCGGAGAAGAATTCGCCAATTTCTATCGATGAATGGTAAAGAAAGAACCTCTTTATCTGTTATACGTGTAGGTCTATATGTCATGTACCCAGTTTGTATTAAAAACATATTTAAGACTGAAATTGAATTTACAAGCATATTAGGCCAATTAAGGTTTATTCATAATTTCCTTTTTATTAGACCATTGGATTCATTTAACTCTTGAATGAATGAAACTTTTGAATAAAGTAAATTCATGAATGAAGTTATATTCATATAGCACTATTTATGATCAAAAAAGAACGGAAATTAAAAAAAAATACCCAAAATTTCAAGTTTTAATAAATTTCATTATTATCCTCTTCAAAATACTCTCCTCCCTCGTTAATACATGTATGCCAACGTTTGGTCCAATTTTCCATAAATTTTTTATAGGCTGCCAAAGGTTTCTCTTTTATGGCATCTATGGTCTCAAAACGCGTTCCCCGCAATGGCAATTTGAGTTTGGGAAATAGGAAAAAGTCACACGGTGCCATGTCTGGACTGTATGGTGCTTGGCTGATGATATTGGTAGAGTTTTTGGCCAAAAATCATCTCTTTGACCTCATCAACACGACACTGCTTTTGAATGAAATTCAGCTTTTTTTTCACCAGCCAAAAAGCGACGCGTTTCATGCCCAAAATATCAGTTAAAATGTATTCGGCTGATCCAAATGAGATGCTCAACAACAGAGCAATCTCTCTAATCGATACACAACGATTTTCCAACACGATTTTTTTTGCCGATTCGATTTTTTCTTCATTGTGCTCTAGGCCCTCTCGGCCGCCTTTAAACCTTTTATACCTTCGTATGCTCGTGTTTTCGACATTAACGCTTCACCATACGCCTTTTGTCACATTTTCATCGAAGTGTCACACGAAATTAAATTTTTAACACAAAATTTTAGGTACACGCGTTGTTCTAATTTTTCATCCATTATAAAAATCGCCACACAACAATTTGTTGACTTCTTCGTATAAACGCCAATCGAATACAAATCTTACGATATGCGTGAAAATTTGACAAAACACCAATAAAAGTAATGCCAACGTTGAGAAAATAAAAATTTACCGATTGGATAAGCGCGGCAATTCAAAATTCAAAATTCACAAAATTATCTTTTTTGATCATAAGGTATATAGAAACAAACGCAAATTTAAGCGTAATTTCAGTTTAACATAAATCTCATAACCCCACTGATATCGAACAGAGGTTAAAAAATACTTTTAGGAACTTATTCCGCTCTCCCAGACTGTTTGCTAGTTCTATAATTCCCATCCAAACAGTAAACACCAAAAAAATAGCGAATTGATCTTATAATTTTAGACTAATATTCGACGTAGAGTGAGATTTTGCTCTTGATATCCGTGAAATAAGTACGCAATAGTTTGCAGATTGCAAATGTATATGATAATAATTTTGACTAACAAAACTATTTTCTTCGAGCATCCATTAATTTTGGTCTTTGGGTGAGCAGATGCAACCAAATGTTCTCAACTCCATACAAAACATACAAGAAAGAATTTAAAGAAATTATGTTCTAAAGAGGTTTTATAAAAACCGAATTTTTCACACCTACTTCTGTGGACTTTTTCAAACATACCATTATGGTCGTAATGGCCTCAGCTTCAAGGATATTAAACGCTTTTTAAATTTTAGACTTTTACTATAAAAGTTAAAATTAACTGTTATTTTGTGATTATTATTATTTCAGGCAAAAATAACTGTTACTTTTTACTTTTATTTTATCGGTCAAAAATAACAGTCATTTTGTGACTTTTATTTTTTTGGTCAAATTTGAATTTTTTTCAAAGGCCGTTTGATCGACTAAAAAACTATTGAGACCATTTTTTTCGTCACACAAATCTTATAGCTCAGAATGTGCGGTCTGCTGAATAAAATGGAATAAAATTCGGCAAAACATTCGTTAACCCGCATCGGTACGATTCTTATAGTCTTATTTGTCTATTAATGCTTATACACCGATTTAGTTCGGTCGAATAATTGTGGACCAGTTCCACCAGAGAAATGATTCCATGACGTGTATTAGTGCATGCGGAATTAGTTTAACGTTATTAAAATTTCAAATGGCTCCAAATGATTTATGTTACGAAAAGGAGAATGTTGCGATTCAGCATTTCATTAGAATTCTAGCTCATCTGCAATGCAAATATAAAACAACAAAAATAAATACATAAATAATTGAGTGCATAAAAGTAAAGCACGGTCGATATGATACGATAACAAATTACTTATACCAACAAGCCAAGTGTAAATAATCTTGGGATTGCCTACGCCATGCCGTATACGTATTTTTTTCTCGCTAAGATGTTGTATTTGAAATGTCATAAATGTGGTATTCGTGGCATTTGTCTATGAGTTGTTTCTTGAAAAGTTGTTTTAATTACATAATGTGCCTGAAATTGGGTTGCTGGAACGTCTTTAAGGCTTAACTTGGTTTGTACTCAATTTGCGGTTTTAATTTTTATAGCACCCGTTGCTCCAACTTAATCTTTTAAATTGTTTTTTTTTGCAAATAGTCTTTTATGTAGTACACCGAATGGATTTGTTTGTGTGAAGATGCTGATTGGAAAATCGGCAACGGGTCTGTACTACTGGCATACGTGTTGGCTCAATGCGCTTCAAATTTGCAGCGTTAAATTGAATGTTAACAGCTTAAGAGTCGGGCCATTTAATGAGTTCATATTTAAGTTTCCACATTTGGATTTGTTTGTTGGTGTTTTTGTTTCGGCGACTTTACTGCCCAGAAACACACAGTATCGCGTTTTTTTAATTTTATTGATATTTTTATGAACCACGAGCTAATAGATGCAGAAACTGACGCCGCTGCCAGCCGAAGCCCAACGTAAGTAATTGCGATAGTGATGGTGGTATGAGTTGATGTCAAAGCGTCGCACCGCACCGCTTCGATGCTGTCGTTGTTGCTGATGCTAATGCTGAGATTGAGACTGCGACTGATGATGACGCCGTGCTTAGTTTGAGGCTAAGACAGTGCGATTAAGTTTTTCATATAAAAACCAAAGTTGTGGAGAATTTGTTAACAGTTAACTTAAGATTACTATAGCAAAATGTTCAAAATTGTGAGTACTGAACGCAGGAATATTTCTGAAGTGATGAAGTGGATGATTGAATTGGACTTGGCGGTGATTTATGGTGGCTACGCGAGTACATTTATTCCTCTGTTGCGGATATTTGAAATAGTTTTTTGTTGCTTGTGCAAAGTGAATTAAGGCGTTCGCTGACACATTTCAATGAGTTTTCTAAAATCCTTCTCCAATGATCGTTTACGGAACAGTAAATTAAAATACTGCGCTACCTAAGACACAATAACTAATCAAAAAATTAAATTCTTTCTAATGAAAATGAAAATGTTCAAATGCAAAAAGGTAAATTTGTGCCTGAAAAAATATTTTCGATTGATGGCGCTAAGCATTTATTGGAAGCTCAACTGCAAAGCTCCAATTTGAAACATTCACTTTTGAGCTTGCATAATGAATTCCTAAAGAACCGGTAGTGTTTATAAATTTAAATTAACCGGCTTCTCAATTTCAAGGAGTAAATTATTCAAGCTCTAAGCGACGGAAAGTTATAGTGAATATGCATTTAAGCATTAAAGCATGAAATACGAGCTCTACCCAATAAGTTTGGGGTATTCTAACGTGACTACAAAATCACTCTATTAGACACTGCCACCCCGAAGCCGAACATGCACATTGCATTCTAATCATTAATCAGAACGTAGTCTGAGTCCCTTCCACTGTTTGTCGTTCAATGTCCTTTTGCTATTTTGAAACGCTTCAAAACTTTATATATTGTATAATTTCAGCTGCTCCTCGCTGCACTGCTGGCTTGCACTTACGCCGATAACATCGACAAAGATGCCCAGATCTTGAGCTACAGCAACGAGCCCGCCGATGCCGAAGGCAACTACGCCTATGCCTTCGACACCAGCAATGGCATTCAGCAGCAGGAGGCAGGCAATCCCAACGGCGCAGCTGGCACTTTCGAGTTTATCTCGCCGGAGGGCGAAAAGATCGCCGTGAGCTATACGGCCGATGAGAATGGCTTCCATCCCACCGGCGACCACCTGCCCACACCGCCACCAATTCCAGAGGCCATTCTGCGCTCGCTCGAGTACATCGCCGCACACCCGTCGCAAGATGCCAACAACCGCAAATGAGCGATGATACGTCACAGAACAGCCAACGTGTGAGGAGAGACCATTGCGGAAGCTACATATTCGTACTCATCGAACAGTGCTCGCTAACCTAGTCAGAGTCGTAAATTCTTCGTATTCTTCGAATTTGTTGCAAACTTTGTCGTTGTATTTTTTGTCAACAATCATAAATTCATAAAAAAAAATTTAGCATACGCGAATTTCATGAATATTTTATTATGTAGAATAAATGAGCAACAATGTTTCCTCATCGAGAAAAGGAAACGCAAACATTCTGTTGTTTCATTAGCGGCAACAAGCGCTTGGGAGAGCTTTGTGGTGAGGATCGTGTGGAGTTAATTAATAACAGGAAAACTAAAGGCAGCAATTAATTTGTATGCAAAAAATTAAAACAAAAGAAGCTGGCAAAAATATTTAAACCAAATTTAATTGATGGTACATGCGCAGTCAGTCTACGAAAGAATTCGTTTTGATGTGCTAATGTGTGAATATGCTGAAAACAATGAAATGCCGCAGGCACACCTCTACCGAAAGAAGTTGGGATAGCCGAGACATGCGTAGTATAGCGGTTAGCCTAAATTATGCAACACAAAACATCTTCACAAAATACTATAAACTAAACTGGTTTTTCATTTCGGCAAAGTCGCACTTTATACCAGCTTCTTCTTTCTCAACACCTCCTGCTGCTCGGAATGGTGAATGCTTCTTACATGCACGTCTGCTGTGGCCAGTATATCCCAATTCGGTTCCGTTGTCTTCACGTGGCCGACTGGCATGACAGCATGTTGGCTTATTCACATGAATGTAGGTCAGTGTTGAGTGTCGCTTACGTTGTCGCCGATTTTTATGTATTTTCAAGTTAATACCTTTTTATTTGCGGCATTCTTTCATTCAAAAAATTAAGCCAGTTATAAATACTTGACATTTTTTACTTGTCTTATAAATATAGTGGTTTTTTGTTGTAACAAGCGGCAAACAGTTTGGCTTTTTGAATTCCCATTAGGCTTTGGGTTATCCGAATGTTTGCAAAAGGAATTAGTGTTGGAAAGGATTGAATAAATCTTAGAGGACTTTGCCCTTGTGGGCAGACTTGTGTTATTTACATTGCAACTTGTTTCATGAAAATGCTTCTAAAAATTCTTTGAATTCTTTGATTCTTCTTATATAAAAATAGCTTTGCTTAAAATTAACTAGTTATTATCGTTATACTCGTAAGTACATCATAAGCGAGAAAAACCTTCCAAACTTTCGTGCAGTCAGTTGTCCCTAAAATATTTCATATGCTTTGTACTTCATAGCAGCTTTATGGACTATAATCGTCAGCTCTTAATAGCCGATATAATGAACGGTATAATGTTCATATTTCGGTAGGTCTTTCAGTTTTTATTCCAATAGACCACTACTGTCCTCATGCACTTCATATAAATACATAGCAACAAATTATACTTCAGCGAATCTCAAGCATTTGGCTTAAAATTAAACCAAAAATCATCTTAAACGTTTCATTGACAAAATTCGCCATAACTGGCAATTGTCTTGAGGGCAAATATTTGCATACAAATAAAAAAATTAAAGGCTTTTCCGGATACTCCATGTCATCAACGTTCAATGTTAATCAGCGATTTATTTATGCAAATAAAATAATTTCTCAGCTCTTGCGCAACAATGCACCAGAGGCCATTATCTGATTGAAAACATTATAAAAAAAATACCTTAAGCTTGTTGATCGATCCATTGACATGAAATAGCGGGTGACAGAAACCTGATCGAAGCGCTCAATGCTGTCGGAATTTAAAGTGCAGCATTCAAACTTAAAACGATCGCTGTCGATAATAAAACCAAGCCAATATATCATTTATTTAATGGGTGTTTTCCATTTAATAAAATTCAACTATGAAAATATTGTTTAACTTGTCTACTCAACCGCTTTATGTCACACACTGTTCTCATATTTTTTGTCTTGTCTTGTTGCATAACATAAATGTTTACAGCATGGTCGAGGTTTCATGCACTTAAAATAACTCAAAATATTATTAATTGTTCTAAATTGACAGTACTGGAAGTTTAGTAAGATGCAAAATAAAACCAAAAATTAGTAAGCATAAAGTTAAAGTCCAAAGATTGTGAAATTGTTTGAATTGTTAAATTTTAGTTGTTGTTAAACTTGCTGAATTCCTTTTTTTAATTAATTTCCTAAAAGCACCATACTAAAATTTATTTGGGTGTGATTGCAGAATCCATCAAATACCTCAATAAAGACTTAATTAAAAATAAAAATAAAGCCGCACTCAACACTTTTATTGAGATTTAATACTTGCATGCAACAACAACAAACTAATTAAAACCGTAAAAAAATACAATTAAATTTTTTTCTAGTTTAATTTATCGTTTGCCAGTAGGTTGCTTAGTGGGACAGAATAGGTATAAAAGACGCAATTCAATGCTGCATTGTACTGTTTGAATTAAAAGGTTAGCAGCATTACGTCAATTCAGCAGCTATTATAAATTAAACATGCATTTTATAAATCTAACTTTTTGATATAGAAAAATTTCCTTCATGTACTATAATCATACAAAAATTATCTCTGACTTTCAATAGATTTGGTTACATAAAATGACTACGATTTACAAACATTTATTTACTTTTCATAAATGAATTTGTCTCAAACCCGTGATATCTTAATAATTTTCAATAAACCTTTAAACTTTGACCCACATTGTTGTTTCGTTAACATATAAAAAATTAGTTCACTTATTATAACAAGCATACTTTCACGACTGACTGACACTTTGAGCTATTTATGGGTAGACTTGTTACAAAGGTACAACCAAACCAAATCTGCCATCCTCTCTCAATAACTTAAGTTAATTTGTGCTACATTGGTGTTTGAAAAAATGCTTAAAGTTTGCTCGCTTTTAGCTCTTTTAACCGCGCCACAGGCCCAAAACGATTAATAAAATCGTTAATGGGCTTGATGACTCGTTCTGGATGGTTCATGTGCATATGGTGAGTGCCATTTGTTTCAAAATACTCAAAATTCGGTTTCGTTTTCAACACATCCAACACCTCATCGTAATACTTTTTATCCTCAAAGTATGAGGATTGTCGCCCTTTTATAAACAAATACGGGCATGTTATCCGCTTGGCCATTTCAATGCACAACTGCTGCGAACCCACTGTGTAGTTGTAGAACTTTAGGCGGCGATCACGACAGAAGAAATACTTGTCCGGATATTTTTCCGACTTTTGTATATTGCGTGCCAGCATATACTTGCACAGATCCTTGTTGATCGAGTGGAATGTACCAATGTACATACGCTCTATTAGCTCGTCGTATGAATAACTTGGCGGCTCCTCCTTGCTGCGATTGCGTTCATCTTCGCGCAGAAACTCATCCATGCGTGTCTCCATGGTGCGTATAACGCTAGCATATGGTCGTTGGTGCGGCTTCAGCGCATCGATGCCAATAACCATATCCACTTTGTCAGGAAAGACAGCCGCAAATACAAAGGCGATTATAGAGCTCATGGAGTGACCAATTAGCGAAACCTTCTCCCACTTGTACTGCTTCATTATCAGACGTATAACGTAGAGATTGTCTACTGAATTGTAGTAGCAGCCATCGGGCAGACGCGACGATAGCCCATGGCCAGGCAAATCCACGGAAAGAAACGCCACTTCAGGTGATAATAACGGAGCAAGTAGGTCGTAAGTACCAGCATTATCCTGCCATCCGTGAAGACCGAGTATAGGCTGGACGTCTTGTGGGCCAAACCACTTGCCCGACAAGTGACCCCATGGAACAGGAATGCTGATCTCGGCAAACTGCAAAGCATATGAAAACAAACATGAGCCAAAGGGACGTGCTACTTATATATATATATATAGCCTGTTTACTCACCTCCCTGGTGGGCGGTTCGCCGGTGAGGTCACCCGCATGACGGTACCTACGGTTGGGGTGATCACCTTTGAGCTCCATACTCAGCTGACTTACTGCAAAGTAAAGTAAATAAATCGAATGAGTGAGTCCATGGAAAGCCAAACTCCACACGAGACTATCCCGATTATAGTGTGCACGTGTAGATTAGCAGAATTGCAGCTGGGAATAGCTGAACAGCATACAAGATAAGAATTACCAAACGAACAGCAGCTTGGACTTTGACATTGTCAAATGAGCGGAGTCAGCAATGCTCCTCCGTAAGTATCAAGAAGTTTAACCTACCAAATGATAAGTGCGCCGGTTCAGACATATTTGCTTTAGTTATTTCTACAAATGCTGGCGTTCTAAATATTCATTAATTTAATGTTCGGATACTTCAAGGAAACGTTTCAACTTTTTCAACCAATCATTTTACTGCAATTACGCACGTCAGCGAACAAAAACAATTGCACGAACAATTGCTGTCAAAACAAAAAACAACCAGCATTGCAAACGTTCTTTAAGCTAGTTCAACGCCGTTTGAAGGCGAATAAGACGGTTAGCCGCCGCAGTTACTTTTTGCTTGCGCCGTTGCTTACCTATGCAAGTGTTATGATGTTGTGAGCAAGGTTTATAGAATAAATAGTCTATATACCTTGTTTTGTGAGGTTAAATAGCTGCACTTTGCTTCACGGTGAAAATTAAACTTCTAATACGCAAACAAAACAATCAATGATCTCTCGATTTCGATAAGAATTTCTTATCAACAAAACCTCAGTGATGTATCTAGTAAGTAGTATTAAATTGTTTTGGTGGAGCAATGCTCACTGGCTACAATGTACTATACAAAATTTTCGTAAAGATTCTTATTGTATTAAACTTTAATTTACTAAGTTATTATTGAATTAAACATATTCAAAATTTATGTTTTTCACGGCACGTGAACGTTATCTAAACTAGCGCACTGAAACTACTACGAGCTGGCAGCTTAGTTGTTACTTGTTCAATGTTGCCACGTTATCCTTAACTTTATCGCATGCAATATTGAGCAAATTATTGCATGCATTATATGATTCCATTAGCAGTTTTTGTATTTATTTTGAGACATATGAAAATGGATACGAACATGTGAAAATTGCAAATTGTTCTTACGGTCAAGGCACAATCCCAACCAAAGTATATTAAAAAGGAAGCACCGCAGCTGATTGAACTTTTTTTTATTTTTGGTGAATGGGCATTCTGATTGTCAAAATGGCCGCAGTACTTGCTGTGACTTCTGATAAACTCATGTTTTTTTCAATTTATTTCATCAGCTAAATTTGATAATAATGCTCATGCTGCCAAAAAGCAATAGGAAAGCATAGTGAAATTAATAAAGTGTGCCAGATAGCAAGACCTCCCTCCTTATCGTACACTTATTTTCTAACAGTTAATGTAATTTTGCTGACAAATGTCATAATTCATAACCCGTGTGTTCTGTATGAAAAATTTTAAAGTAAATTTAAAATAAATTGTTTGAAAACACATTCTGCACCAAAACCGACACTAAAAACGCATTTACATACCAGGAAAAACGTACTGTTTCTGCAAAAAAAAACGCACGCCCATGCAGTTCCTCTGTTTTTCTAACATAAAATACTATACATTACGAAAATAAATATATATATTTTGGAGTATTGGAAGTAAATTTTTTATTTAACGACAACACAAATAGAGGTTAATCGAACTGACACAAATAAATTGACACATTGGCAATTACTACTCAAAGAAATAAGTGAACGTCATCTACCTGGTACACTTTATTGATTTCAGTATGTAGGAAAATACATTTAATTTTAGTTCTTGCTGTGGTGCTATCAACTGATTAATAAGCCCGGAAGCCAACAATAAAACCCGCATGCATTTTGTTGATGTTTTTGTTCGGTCCATTGTCAAAATCGATTGACAATTCTCTTGTCAGCATCAATTGAACTAGTTGACAATTTAAACAATAAAATATTTTCATACTTGGGAGTTATTGTGCCCAAGAGAAGTATTAAAACAGTTTCGTAAAATATTCATTTTATCACTGCAAAACCCCACCAAATATGATAGAAAACCCTTGAGCTGGCAGTGCATTTTTGCCTGATGTAGACAAAATAAACAAAAATAGAACTCTGATTAGAAAAATTGTTAAAAGATATTAAATCATTACTGTAGTGTCACTACCTTGTTTATAAACCTTGGGTTTCACATTTTTTATTTTTTGCGATGTGGTAGCACCACTGAACACATATGTAGTTTGACAATTCCATAATCTGATTGTTTGCCAGTTGCTCGAGTATCTAAAACAACTAACAACAAAAAAGTTTTCGTCCGTTTGTGAATTTTCAAAGCCTCGTATTTAAGGCGGATTTTCACTTGAAACGCTGTCGAAACAGCACAAACGCACCGAGCCGCAGCAGTAGTGACTGCAACCTTATTCGCCGCTAGTCTTGTAAAGGGTAAACTGTAAGGTAAGTCCAATTGGAAATATAGCGAATCATACGAGGTGATGTGATTTGTGTAGTCGAGATATGCACACACTCCAGTGTGGGACTGAAGCAAGCAGCTCTTGGCGAACTACGTCATCCGTTATCAGTCGAAATAGGAAGAAAGTGCAGCAAGGTCACATTTATAGACATGAATTCGACTAAAAATGTCGGGGTGGTTCCGAAAAGCTAGTCGCAGCAATGTCAATGTCCTACAAGTAGATCGTATGATGCTTCATGGTGTCAGAACACCAACATTCACACGTGTTCTGACTAGCGATTTAACCCTTGCGCCCGACATGAATAACGTACGTCTGTCCTAACTGTACTCGTAGGCTCATTGAGCACCGTCAGCATCCAGCAAATATGCGCCAGTAAACAACAAACAATTGATGGATTCAACATTGAATCGGATCAAACGTGTATAGGTCAGCTGGTTTACAATAATTGTTGTACTGTTGGGCTACTGCGCGCACCAAACTGATGAAGATGCATTTAGTAACACTGCTGCTGTTCTAATAATGAACTAAAAAATAATTAAGCTCATGTTAAGAGGTGTGTAATGTGGCACTTGCAGTTTTCTTCTGCGAAATACGTTTACAACACGCAAATTGTGCTTTACTAATGTTGAGGACATAATTCGGGTTAAGTTGGTATTATTTGATATGCATAAATATAACTAAAAATTGAGTCATACAATGCATAACCATTATGGATTGGATGCTAATATTAACTCACAAAATTTCTGCCAAACAATTATATAAAAAGTGAATAGACACAAATGAAAAAGCATAAAAGTTCATAATGCTTTATGAAAATTATTACACAAATACAAATTTATATATAGTTTAGTTTATTTCAGTCAGACGATTACAATCCTTGCAGACTAGGAATACACTAATTTTCTTAGATATCGGCTGTCGCTTTGTTCAAAATTTGTATAAATTAATAATTAAAATACCCAAAAAAAGCCTAATATTATTGTTTGTCATGTTTTAAAAAGAAGTGAGTAAACCAATAAACCACGTCATTTTGCACTCAAACAAGTTGAAGCAACAATATTTCAGCAATTGTTTCAGAGCGTATTTCAACCAATTTTATTGCATATTCGATGTGTATTACACAAACCACTATTCAATAAACTTGCAATTTTTCAATTCAAAGCATAAAAATTGTAAAAATTTTAAGTCAAATATGGAAAAACATAATTATTGTTCAGGATTAAATGTAATGCTAAATAGGACGGCGCACGGTAACCTATGCAAGATAATGTAAATTAAAATATATTTCTTAGTTTTATAAGATATTCAAAATGAAATGAGATCAAATCTTATTTGAATGTATTCTCATTAGCAATTAATTTGCGCCATCTGTGCATGAGCAAAGAAGTAGAAATTTGTTTGCTTTCAATATGAAAAAACATGCGAAATCTATTATTATACTCGTTATCTAAGCGTTGAGATAATCGTTGTAGACAGTTAACAATTTTGAATTGTAATACATCAAAACATAAAAAAGCGGGTTTCACCATTACGTTCGATTTTAAGTGTGTATACTAAGTAATGAGTAGTACTGTAAATAATAAACAAATTCAATTGTTCAGTTCAATTTTTATTAACTTTTTTATAATACTGAAATGAAAAAGCAATACAATTCGAATTGCTAGATTATCAAATAAAACTATTGTCAGAGAGAAACGAAAAGTTAATCATTTAAAATTTAATCAAATCGCCAGCGAAAAGCGCTATATCCAACCTATGCTTATAGTATAACATTATACCTATTAACCCTTAAATGCATGGCGTATCATATATGGTACAGTTCTTAAATCCTTCGTAAATCTGTTGAATCAATTTAAATCATGTTTGTGTTTGCTCTAGATTGATTCGAAAATAATTGCCCCATGCATTTAAGGGTTAATATAATTATTATTAATTAAGTTAGCAACTTTAAGGATATCTAACATTCTTTCTTGTAAAAATTATACATTACTAAGTGTGCTAAACTGTATAAATATCCATAACATATGCGTATTATATCACACACAGAATAATGTGTTTGTTTGAATGTTTGCGTTGAACACACAAAACTATAGATAAATTATACGCAATTATGGTATGCACATATGTACAACAGTTAATGTTGTTATTGATCTTTGATATCTATAATATCAATATTCAAAGCCAACATCAAACTATAGTATCTATATTGGTACGAATAATGCCACAAGTCCACATGTGTATCGTTGCCAAAGCAATAGCTGAGCTTCCCTTAGGACAGAGATGAACACAGCTTTTAATGTTGCCCGCATTCTGTACCGACAGGTATTCAATGCGCACTTTGAACTGCGCGCAAATAGAGTAGAATTTATTTTAAGTTCAGAAACACCTGCCGCTATGCTAATCTCCGCTGCAATCAGTAATCGCGTACTCCTGTCACAAATATCGTGTATGCACATTTGGTCGGCGTACTTTGCACTGCCAATATCAACAACACTCGACGGGTGATAGTACAAATATGAATTTTTGTAGCGCCCCTCTCGAGTTTGCGTATCCGGGCGCACATATACATACACGCCTGCGGAGCACTCTCAGTGTAGACTTTGGCTGGCAGTGTGCTTGTTGCTCGATGTTGTTGGCGATCGGCGGCCAGTATCGCATCGCCGTGTAATCGATGTGTCATTTGTTTTCTTTGACGGTATGCAGTGTGGCGGTTTTTCCTTTCGTTTTGTATCAGTTCGTGTTTCATTTACTTTCAGCTGGTGATAAGTGTGCAAAGGTTTGATAAGATTTCTGCAGCTGGCCACTGGCCCGCTGGTATCATCGGCGGTTAGTTTCGGTGCCTTATGCAATCAATATTCGCGGCGTTTGTTGTGGCGGTGTGATTAATTATATGCTTTGTAGTATACAGTTTTAAAGTTTAATTGCTGCAGTAAGAACACCTCCCCTTGCCGTTTCATTTTATTCCATTCTTCGTTATACAATCTCTAATCGATGATATCGCACGAAACAATTGTTATTCTTTTGTTATAAATTGCAATTTCTAATTTGATTACCAACAATAATCACATAACACAACTACTGAATGAAATAAGTTCAGTGTGCCGATATTGTTAGGTGAATAACGACGGTCAGTTGTGCCTTAGTGAAATATAATTTTGCAAAAACCGTTCATTTAATTGGGAAGTCAAGCTTAAAGTGCAACAACAGCAGTTAAAGATCTAAGCACTCCATAAAAAAAACACAATTTATAAAAAAAAAATATTTGTTATGCATTTATACATTTTACAATTAACCTTTTGCACTCGAGCGGTGCCGATACGGCGCCTGGCCAATTTGAAGTGTCGACTCGAGCGGCGCTGCTTCGGCGCCCGGCCGAAAAAATTGTTGTGAAAAATTTGTGAAATTTTATTATTTGTATACGTTTGTTTGTTTATAAATGTTATTAAAGTACTTGTAATGTGTTTACCGAATTTGGCCGAAATCGTTTCGAGTTGCTGGTTCGCGCAAGCGAAAAAGGCCTCGAGTGCAAAGGGTTAATGCAATTGAACTTTTATACTCGCGCATACATTGTCAAATGCAGCCGGAAATTGCAATCATTTTTGCATTTTGCTAATTAATGAAGTTTGCACCGAAACATCTGACCCACAGCCAGTGTATAATTTTTCAACAAATACGTGCAAACTAGTGTCCGACTGAAACATATTTTTCAGGCCGAAACTGAAACTGAAAACCGAAACTTTCTAGTTGAAATAAAAATCACCATATCAAGTCTTTTTTTTCAACAAACGAATTTTAGATTAAGTAAATAAAGAACAAGCAAAAAACAAACATAAACATAGAAACATTAACATGAATATTAAAAATTCATTAATTTAATATTAGATACTAAAAACAAAAGTTTATTTACATTGATGGCATCTAAATTACTCCTCCTTTCACTATATATCTGCTATACAATAAAATGTAAAAATATTCTAGAAATTTTCGGTTTCGGCCGTTCAGCTATTTTTTGGCCGAAACTGAAACCGAAACCACTTATTTGGGCCGAAATCGAAACCGAATATTCGGTCGGACACTAGTGTAGACATATTTAGTTCCAATTCAAATAATAGTTCTTAGATTGAGGTTAAAAGTTTCTGAATGTTTTTTGTTCGATGTTGGACTATGCAGAAGTGGTAAAATCCGCCGACTTATAAAATAATATATAACATAACTATTAACTATGTTTATTTTACCATTCTTTCAAATACATTTTCATAATTTTTCCAATGAAAATTTTCCTATTTGTATACAATAAGTAATTCTACAACCGACATCAAAACTCGCTAATATAAAGTCATATAAATTTCGAATCATTACTTCTCTGAGCTGAATGTGTCGCAAAGTTTGAACAGATTGGCCACAAGTACTACTTAGCAGCACCAGAAATTGTTGAAGGTCTTTTTTTATTCATACAGCCATTTAAATGCCGGACGCTACTGTTACTTTAGCTACAGCTATAGATTAAATATATATTCTAAATCACACAAGTACTGCAGCAACTTGCAGCACTATGAATTAACACATTGGTCTTTTTATGACTTTGAACTTTAACTTTATGACAAATTAAAAATCTGACGATTTCAAAATCTCACTAATACTCTTAAAGCTCAGTCTGAAAGACTGAAAGCTCAACCTATATAATCGTAATGGAGCGATTATTGTAATAGTTGCGATTTAATACTGTTCACATACATATATCAATAATAAAATCACTGTATTATAAATGTCTTTGCAGTTTTTAACGAATACAGATCAATAGCAACCCCACTCCCATCATGTCTTCGCTCGAAGTACTGAAAAAGTCAAGACTGATACATCTATGCATCGCCGTTACCTTCTTCACATCCGGCCTGATTATCAACGCCGCACAGTTGATTTTATTTCTGCTACTCAAGCCCATCAATGTCGTTTTATTCAGGCGCATAATGTATTACCTGTGTTACTCGCTCTACTCACGTAAGTGCAGACAATAGTTGGCACAATGCAATTTTATTTTACATACATTTTTTGGCCCACAGAACTGATCTTTGTCACGGATTGGTACTCAAATAGCATTGTGCACGTGTATATGGACGCTGATGATGAGAAAAAGTATGGTGGCAAGGAACATGTTCTGCTGGTCATGAATCATTCCTACGAGATTGACTGGCTGGCCGGTTGGATGTTTACCGAGAAGATGCGCGTGCTGGGCAATTGCAAAGCCTATGCGAAGAAAGTGATAGCGTATGTGCCAGTCATTGGCTGGGCTTGGAAGTTTGCAGAATTTGTCTTTTTGGAACGATCATACGAGAAGGATAAGGAGATTATTAAAGAACAGCTGAAGAAGGTGTTTGCCTATCCGGACCCCACATGGCTATTATTGAACGCTGAGGGTACTCGCTTTACACCCAAGAAGCATGAAGCCTCCATCAAGTTTGCAGAGGAACACAATATGCCAGTGTTGAAGCATCATCTGATTCCACGCACAAAAGGCTTCACTGCCAGTCTGTCCAGCCTACGCGGCCGATGCCCGGCTATATATGATATCAATCTGACTTTCAAAAAGGATGCCAAGGTAAGGCATTGTTTGCTATATGTGATATGTAGGGATCGGAATTATATGCAAGTGCATATTTTTTTGGAGCTTCCGATTTGAACGGGACCAACACAGAAACTATTTTTATTGAAAAATATTAAGAATGAGCAAACATATGCACTGCATATTTGCATATGTTTGCATATTTTGCATATTTTTCATTTTTTGCATAGTTTTTGCATATAAATCCGATACCTAGTGATATGTATAATTGTTTTAAATTTTTTATGGCACACAGGTCCCCCCAACCATCTCCAGCTTGCTGAATGGAAAACCCGTGGAGGCGTTTATGTTTGTGCGTCGTATTCCTTTGGAGATTGTTCCCGACGATGAAAAAGAGGCGGCCGAATGGCTGCAGAACTTCTTCAGAGAGAAAGACCGTATCATTGACAGTTTCCACACAACGGGTAGCTTCTTCGAAACGTCCGGTTTCAAGGAAACGGCTTGCAAATTATATCCACCCAGATTGTGCTGTTTGGTCAATTTCGCACTCTGGGCACTCTTTTCTGTTTCGCTAATCTTGTACTATCTGGTGTCGTCGCTACTAACGGCAAACTGGATTGGACTGTCTGTAGCCCTTGGCATTTTATTGTTGGGTAAGTCGAATTCACATAAACTGTACTCCGTGCGAAAACATTGTTACAGTTAAATTTTGTTTTCACAGTTTACGGTCTCATGGAGAAAGCTATTGGCATAACACAAATCAGCAAGGCCTCAAACTACGGTTCTGAAGCAAAGCCGCTCTCGAACTAAACGTAATTCAGACGCACACACAAATGTACACGCAGTGACACGCACACGCATACGCAAACACACGTACACACAATTGGAGACGTACAAGCGGAAATATTATAGGATATTAGATTACGAAGATAATGGGTAGAAAATTTGTTGGTGAATGAAATGTTCGCCACAGAGTTTAATGAATTTTTCAACAATAGGTCGTATGAGAAGTTGGAAAGCCCTGTTTCCCATACTTTTTTTGCGGTACAGTTAAAGAGGAAAAAGCAAAAATACAAATTTAAAAACGATGTGAATTCAAAACCCCCTATTTATATACGTATATATTTAGTAGCGCTGTAAGCTTAAAGCCCAAAATATAATTCCACAATGTTGTCATTTGATTGATTGTTGATACGAAATGATATGATATGAAATTGAAATTATACAGATACAGTCTGACAACAGCGACGAGCGTTGCCAAATTTTGCTGCGCCGGCTGCCGTTAAAGTCTGGGCGCAGAGTCACTCACTGCATGCCCAATTCGATGTAAATCGAAAAAAATACATATTGCACACTAAACTCAAAATTGCCCACAATCGACGTAAATATTTTTTCATAAATCAGTTCACAGTTCGGGTCTTTTATTACCCAAACAATTTCATTGATATCACTATCTTCTTTAGCAGAAAATATACTGTACGCCTGTTTTTATGTTGATTGCGTCGCCTCTGCAGAATCAACAGTTTTTTACGTATCTTGAAAACCTGGGATCTTGGAGTTGTGACTCTTTTATATTTAGTGTGCGATATGTATGTATGTATAAAAACTAGATTTACGAACTTTTAATTTTTGGTGGTTTTAATGTACGTGAAAAAACTAACAGAACAAAAACCAATATTTATTAGGAGCGTTATTTATTTTTCTCAAGTTTTGGAAACTTTTATCATTTATCATATTTTAGAGCAGCGAAACAAAATTGAATTAATTTGTAGATAGCTTTTTTATTATTTGTTTATAAAAAAATATAATCGGGCAATTAATGGAAGAGCAAATAATATAAACAAAGATCATAACGCATTGATTGTTCTCATTTCAGAGTGCACAAATAAATATCGCTCTCGAAGTAAAGCATTGTTAACATGCCGCACATATGTCGATGAAGCCAAAATGTTCGAAATGCAAAACTATTAATATTTACTTCTAACTTTGAACTAAAGTAATTTTGAACTGATTAAAACGTAGTTTGCATAGTCCGAACATTACTGTATGTATAAAAATGCATTGTGAGTCAAGTAGTACATACCTATGTGTACAAACAAGAGGGCTTTATGTGGTAGAAAAATTACTTCCTGTTAGAAAACATCTAAATCTATTTTTACACAAACGCCAAGGCAAGGAAAGCCTCTTAAGGTTGGAGCGTTTGTTTTTGACTCCTCGACAACATTTAACAGATCTGGATCACGTCTAAATTGCAGTCTTCAAATCGTGAAATGCACCAAACTTTTCCAATAGCACTTTAAACGATTATTTATTGGTTGTAATTATGTGCAAAAATAGATTTAGGCGTTTAAGCATTATTTTTTGTATAATGTAAACCTTATAAAAACTACAATAAAACGCTAAATGGTATTTACTTGTTTTATTTTCATAGAAGGAATATACGAACGCATTTTCTGTGATGTGTTTGCGAAAATGTTTGATTAGAACCTGGGATGATCCTAAGTCCCACAGGTCACAGAACGTAATAACATTTTAAAATTCTGGGGGATTTAGCTTAATACTGACCTCCTTTTTAAGCTAGTTTTGGTTCTGACATGATCACAGTTAAGGATGGTGTGTTCTGGATTTACATCCGCTTAGACTTCATGTCTAACTGACCACTGGAAAGTTAATATCCCTCATCGAATTCGCCAACTATGAATATTAACTAGAAGTCAAGAACTGCTTGTAATTATTTTCGAGGACCCCCTTCCAACGGAAAAATTGACTATCTTTCGTAAATCGGGTTTTCTCTTAGTTTATTTTAGGCGGAACAAGTAAATGGCTCTGTTAGCACAACCATCAAGAAAATCAGAAAACGTTTCCTAAACGCAGACCACAGAGGGAAATCTACCCCAATCTGCAAAACGATTTGACTTTACGTTATTGACAATGGCAAAAATTCGTACTCAAAAGGCATTACTTGTAATTCTTAGGAATCATTGTACACTGCTAGTCTTGACTACTCATATTATATATTTTTTTTTAAATATCAGCTCCAATGCGTCCAAAGCTTAGAACTCTGGAAGAACCACTCTGCACAGATCTGAATGGGCTCTCGAAACTGAAATTTTGGTGATCAACAGCACCTTATGACATGCATTTTTGGATTTCATTGCTACGCAACGTAATCTCCAAAAAAAAAAATACAGTATAATCTCGATAATCCGGACAATTAAAACTCAGGCACTGTCCGAAATATTAAAATGTCCGGATTACCAAGATTAAAAAAAAAATCCATACAAATACTGAAAACCAGTGAAACGTATTTTTTATTGAAATAAAATTCTTTTTGCTTCAAATTTTTTTTTTACAATCATGTCTGGATAGAGTGAACTAATTATTGCAAGGCCTGTTCGCAGTATTGAGGTTGTTTACTATATCAAGGTTAAAATTTTTGTTCAAAAACTAGTTTTATTTGCTCAAAATATACTTTGTGTATATAAATTCAAGAGATAATTAAAATAAAAATAAAAAAAAGTCCACCTTCACACACAGTCGGTTTGTTACTCGACAAAAAACATAATCACTAAGGTCAAGAAACAGCTGATTTTGTAACAATCAACAGCAAAAATACAAATTAGGGGAATACCCTCTTTCATTTTTTTATTCCTTCTTGTGTTTTTTGTTGAAATGCTTTTTGCTTGAAATTGCTTTCAAAATTTTGTTAGCTATGGTATTTAGAGGTTTTCTATTGGTTACTATTTAGAGTACTCCATATAAAAATTGGGTTGTTCTATACTATATACAGTGAACTATATCGGTGTTCACATTTTTGGTGATTTTGCAAGAAATTTGTAATTTTCATTTGGCGAAGTTTTATTTAATTTTTTTTTAGAAGTTCAGATTTGCTACATTGTACTTCACTGCCAGTTGACGAAGTGACTTTCCTCGACTTAGATTCTATGTGCTTTCTTTACTATAAGTGCCTTTATTAATATTGAATTTAGTTTACAAAGTTAGATTAAACTTTTATAATTAAAAAAAGTAGATAAAAATGAGTGTCTGGATTTTGGAGATATATAAAATGTGTGGTGTCCGGATTACAGAGTCAACAATAGAAAGCAATTGGGTGTCCGGATTACCGCGTTGACCGTATTAGAGAGTATCCGAATTATCGAGATTGTGCTGTATATACAAAACTCACATAATGACGCAAGTATATTGATTAAATTGCCTATCAAACGACGAAAAACAAATCGTTTCAGTGCATTTAATAGACTTTTTTCCAACCAGTTTCAATAATTATCGAAGTACTCAGTCAAATTTTCGGAAAACAAATCTAATTATCTGTTCGTTTTCTTATATATGTATGTAAACAGCAGAGGAGACTCCCGAACCGAATCATATTGCACTGTAATGCGGCTTGTCGCAGCAGGTTACGTTACCTGGGCCAGTTTTGGTTTGCAGAAATGGACGTCAAGCACCTAAACCCCCGCGAGTTACTAAGTTTCATTAGGGCGGTAGGTTTAGGGGATGTACTCTAACAGTTGTAGGGGGTACAATAGATCAATCCTAGTCTCAGTGCAATATACCCCTTATCAATTCTATTCTATTCTATATATGTATGCATATATATATAGCAGGATTATATATATCACATCGACATTCACATTTATAGACCAACGATGAATACAATTGACTAAATGGTTACCAGGAATATCGATATTGAAAGGCAGCTCCGAGTTTATCGAAAAGTACCCATAAATCGACTGGTCGTTGGCAAGTTGCATCACTAGTCATCAAGTAGTCAAACGTTTTTGACTTTTCATTCGTCGTTACTCAGAAGAAAAAAATATTTGACGGATTTTATATATTTATAATTTTTTAGTTTACTGCATTTTCTACCAATTTACACATACTCAATTTAAGCTAAAAATTAAATTGTGAAAGTGACGACGTCTACGCGAATTGGATTGGATCGATTTGCTGCGATTTGTGATTGAATTTCGAAGAATAATATGTGCATTTTGAAGGTGCGTAACAAAAAGCCAAAAAAAAAATTAGAAAAATTAAAAAGGAATATGAAAAAATGGGAGAAAATAAAATAGCAAAAGTGAAACGTAACAAATACTGATGATGGTGATGATTACGATGCTGACGGTGGTACTGGTGGTGATCGCTGTCGAAAAGTCAAGAAATAGGAAGAATTTGTGCGCTGGAGCACTGACTCATTGGGCAGTGGTAGCGCCAGGGACCGCTGCTGGCGACACAGTTTGCCTTTGGCCTCTCATTTCGTTGTTACTTTTTACATTGGTGTCGTCAGCGACTGCACTCCTTCGCCCCGTTCCGCTGCTTGGTTTATGGGGCAAAACGGCGCTGTCGCTGCCACCGTTGTTGCTGTAATGTTTGTTTTTTGGCCACGAAGAAATGAGGAAGTGATCGAGGAGGGCAGCTACCACGACTACAATGGCAACAGCATTAATCGCCACTTCTCGCAATGCCGCGCCGCCCGCGCATTCTCGACCTGATAATATAAATATACAAGTTTTTAGAGCGCGTATGGGGCTGATGATGGCAACGGCGACGACGACGATTAGCCTACGCAATTTTCGCATATGAATTACAAAAATTTCATTTCTTCGCCGCAAGCTGCTGCCAAATGTGTGCAGCAGGGTAGACCGACGAATTATTGACGACTAGTCTAGCAGACACGGTTCCTCTGCTGCTGATTCCACGTGCAAGTGACGGATGGATCGGAATGCTAGCATCTGGCATTTGCGTTAAGCACGCAAAGAATGCGCGTCTACGTCCGCAAAGCACAAAGCGACCAGTGGCTTGCAGCAGTTTTCTTTGTTTTCTTTGCTTACGTTGCTCGAAAGCGACGTCGTCGTAGCCAATTGCCGTTTGTTGCTGTTTGCACTGGTTTTTGCACGTAAACTGGGTTGCGCTGAGTGGTGAGTGTGGAGTGCGGCAGTGTGTATGCCTGCAGCATCCCCACAATTGCTCTCGAAGTCGGTTTGATCGATTCAGACGTTTGAGTGTCGCGCTTCCCGGCTACCAAGGGCGTGAGTTAAGCTGCAAGCTGACCAGTTGCTGAAGGTTAGTGACGAACCAAAGCAGCAAGGCCACATTGCAGGGGGCAATTGGTGTTTTGCATGAGTTGTGTGTGCTTGCAACGTTTTCGCTAAAGCTACGACTGCGACCGCTCATGCTGACGTTGACAGTGTTTTGCTGTCTCCCTCCCTTGCCCGCGTACGCTGACCAGCTGGCTACTTGTCGATATGTCTGTTGCGTCCACTGTTTTGTAGTAATTATTAGCGAAATTTGTTTTTGTTTGAAGTTTCCAATTGGCTGACACGCTGTGAGGTTCATCAACAATTTGGTTATCGCAAACCTGATTGAATTTCTAAATCTCAGCGCTGGGGTTAATTTTTATGCGCTTCCGCTGTTGGTTTTAAAATTTTCGATAGAATTCGCTCCACACAACGAAAATATGTAAATATTCATAGATATAAATTCTTATGAAAATTATGTTCGAAAAAGATTCAGCAAAGAGTTCAAAGTAAACGTGTGAAAATATCTCACCTGTTTGAATTTTTTTAATCATATTTCAAAGAATAATAATTTGTGTATTGTCCTTTCTTCCGCTCGTTCGTCCCTCCCCTCCCGGCCCGGCTCGAGCAAAGTTGCTGTCTTAGCTCAGAATGTGTAAAGTACCTGGTAATTGAGGAGTAGAGTGTTAGTTTTTACAAATGTGAATCTCAATTTCTTCTAGAGTGCTATTATCATTTGGAAATAATCCAAAGCTTTCCGTGGTTTTCCATTTTTAGTTAATCCAAAGTGCTCCCAACTCTATATGGTGACATCATCTATCTTTTTCATTTCATTGAGTTCTATAAAAAATTCTATACACCTTACAACTGAGTGGTTAAGAGTGAGGTTAATTATTTAAATATTGATTTCTCATATGTTTTGTGGGCACAAAGATCCCATAAAAATTTACAACCAACCAGCCAATAGATTTGAATAAAACCTTCAGACAAGCAGCTTTTTTGCGTACCTCGATTAGGACGTTAACTGTCTTATGTGCAAAATAGCAAACAAGTATTGTTAATCTACTTTAAAACCTAGAAAAAAACGGAACTATTGGGAACGTTTTTAATGAGTTACATTTGGAACATTTTTGCATTGTTTTGGTTTAAGAAACCTTGTACTTTACGTTTATCATATTTAAAACGATGGTAACAAAAATTATTGTGCTCTACTATACAAATCGTTATGTTTAGAACGATAACAATTTAATAATTTTAAAATATTTGGTATTGCATGATTAGATAAAAAACTTATTAACAAAATATAAATTTCCAAGAATAGTTTTGTTTGTAATTGTAAAATGTTTTAAAAAGAGAAAAGTTTTGAATTTGTAAATATTGTAAAAAGCATTTCAGTTTTCCATAATTTTTCAAATATCCAGTCCAAAGTCAAATCTTAACTCAAAAGGTGTCCGGCCTGTGCTATCCATCATTTGCTGTTGCAAACATCCATAAACGAGTAAAGTTGTATGATATGGAAATGTTATTAATTCACAGTAATTTTAATGTTGGAAATTTGGCTTGCAAACATTTTAAGTGTTGTCTGCACAGTCTTAAAAGTAGAATTTCTATTATAATTCGCCCTATTATTTTAATAACACTGCGTTAAGTGATGACATATCTCTGAGATAAATGTGTTCATATGAGGATGAGTCGTTGGTTTGAAACCTACACTTCACTCCTGCTCAACTTATATCCTTACAACCGATTGATTTTATAATGTTCTTACCGGAACAATAATAAATGATTTTATAATCATATTGAGTTGAAAAAGTATTAATGCAAAAAATCATTAAAATTTCGATTTGACATTTGTCTGTTTACATTTTCAGAATGCCGATACAGGCGCCTTCATGGACAGAATTTCTCTCCTGTCCCATTTGCTGCAATGAGTTTGCTGTCAATCAACGTTTTCCTATAAGTTTGGGATGTGGCCACACAATATGTCGATTGTGTCTAGCCACATTGCACAATCGTCAGTGTCCATTCGATCAAGTGAGTCTACATCATAATCCGATTTGTATTGCACATGATTAAATTAATTGTTGTGCATATGATTTTCAGACATCAATTACAACCGATGTCGATCATTTGCCCATCAACCATGCGCTACTCCAATTGGTTAGCAGCAACAGCAGCGGATATGGCGGCGGATGTGGTGGTAGCAACAACAATGGCGGGTCTGGAAGCGACTCGGAGTCGGTTGCTATCGGGCCGATGCCGCCCAGTGTGCGAAATCTCAATTCGGAGGATTTGTTATGCTATAAAATGGGTAAAAAGTGCATTGAGGAGCTGGCATTGAATTTGAAATCTCTGGTTACGAATGGGAATTTTGGCAATATCCTATCGCGCCCCATGCAGCGAAAATTGGTTACGCTAGTGAACTGTCAGCTCATGGAGGAGGAGGGTCGTGTGCGTGCTTTGCGTGCTGCTCGTTCGCTGGGAGAGCGCACCGTCACCGAATTGATACTGCAACATCAGAACTCGCAACAGTTGGCCTCAAATCTGTGGGCAGCAGTACGGTCACGCGGTTGCCAATTTCTTGGACCTGCCATGCAAGAAGAGGTGTTGAAGTTGGTGCTACAGGCGCTGGAGGATGGGACGGCGTTGTCGCGTAAAGTCCTTGTCATGTTCGTGGTGCAGCGTTTAGAACCGCGCTTTCCACAAGCATCGAAGACGAGTATCGGACATGTGGTGCAACTGCTGTACCGTGCGAGCTGCTTTAAGGTATCAAAACGGGAGGCCGATTCCTCGCTTATGCAACTGAAGGAGGAGTTTCGTACTTACGAAGCCCTGCGGCGGGAGCATGACGCTCAAATCGTGCAGATAGCCACAGAAGCTGGACTGCGCATAGCGCCAGATCAGTGGTCATCGCTGTTGTACGGCGATACTGGACACAAGTCACATATGCAAAGCATAATTGACAAACTGCAGACGCCGTCGTCCTTTGCGCAGTCTGTACAAGAACTGGTTATAGCACTACAGCGCACCGGTGATCCGGCCAATCTTTCGGGCCTTAGAATTCATCTGAAGCACTTGGCTGGCATCGATCCGTCGCTGGAAAGTGCGCCACCCACCTGGCAAGACGTCGCTAAGGCGTTAGATGCAGTTCGCCAGGTGGTCATTGGTTTGGTGGAGTTTGTGCAGCACCACGGTAACCGGAAGCTACAGGATTGCGTCACGGGGCAGGGCGCCTCAAACACCAAGTACAAGATCAGTTTATGTCGTGACTTGACTGTGCGTAGCAGCTGTCCACGAGGCTCAAGTTGTACGTTTGCTCACTCGGAGGAGGAGTTGGAGAGGTACCGCGCGAAAAATCGTAAAAACATTAAATCTGGCGGCGGTAGCAATACTGGCGGCGGACCAATTGCGTCAAATGCCAAAAAGGACTATCCACAACATCACAGCCACCATAGTCCACATCCAAGTTTGCTGCATCCAGGCGATGACACATCTGCACCAACCTCAACAACCCCTTCACCCATGCGCTATGCAGGACCGATTCATGGTAAATTTTCGCGTGGTGCGTATGGAGATGCTTCGTCTCCACTGCATCATGGTCATCAGCCTCCAGGATCACACCATCACATGCGACCACTGCACCACAGCCCAATTCCGCCAACCAACGGTCAGCCCATTCATGTGCCGGCATCACACCATCGATTCGATGGGCCGAACTTTGGCGCTATGAACTACAGCAATCAGCCGCAACCTCCACGCGTACCCCACATTGGCGTCAACACCTCACCCATTACCATGCGAAGTGGAGTCGGAGGCGGAAGCTTGCCTTCGCCTCGTAACTATCCGGGAACAATGCCGCCTCCACCGCTACAACCACCGACGGGCTTGTCCACCGCCAACCCACCGAAATATCCGAACAACAATAACCCCTCCGCGCTTGGTAGCCCTCTCAACAACAAAGGCCTATACCACGGACTCGCTCCGGACCTGTACAACACCGGTATGATGGGCATGAACCCGCGTTCGCCATCTTTCTTCGGCAATAATAATGGTGGAAACAACAACCATCCCCTCGCTGATTTCCAAGGCCCTCTATGTGGTGCCAAATTGCGTCCGCCACCAGCAAATGCCTTATGGGATCAGCAACAGCAGCAAATGCAACATCGGCAACAACTTATGGGCAACGTTCAGACAGTTGACATGTTGGGTCCAACCAATCAACATTCAATATATACGGCAAGTGATAACTCATTGTTTGGAAAGAAGCCAAGTAATCTTAACATGGAACTAAGTAAAACCTTAAACGGCTTCGGCATCGGCGATCCGTACACTTTTAAAAATGCTTTCAACACCAATAACAACAACAATATCAGCAGCAGTAACAATTGCTATGGCCACAATTCGGCGGGAATGTCAAAGGAAAGCCTCTTTTGTAGTAGCGTACAAGGTGCACACTCCCCATTTTGGAATTCGCTCAACATGTCAGCTAATAATGGGGGAGCCACTAGTGCACAAGAAGCAAACCCATTACGCCACTGCATGGGCATTGGTGGCACGCCGAACATAGGTTTTCGCGATCGTGATACTTTTGTGCGCTCCGACTCCATATTGGACGACGATGCTGCGACCTTCGATGAGCCCACCACGTCTGCCGCGGTGGGTAGCAAGTACGGCCCTATCTGCCCCATGCACAAAGGACTCGGCTCCTCTGTCACGGACTCCAGTGCAAAAACGTACCTCGACAGCTGGAGCAGTAGCAGTGCGCAAGCCAACAAGGTCTTGTCCAGCGAACATCCCTTCCTAGAAAATAGTGCAGCTGGCGATAGAAGCTTTTCAGTATTTTCCACTGGCAACGACAACAGCTTGGCACTACAATTCCGTCAAATGCAGCGAGACTCCACGGTGCAGCAACAACAACAGCAGCAGCAACAGGAGCCACAGCACAGGACTCCGACATTCGAAAATATTGCTTGTATGTTGTCGAAACTGCAATTTAACCATATCAATAGCATGCCAAGAGGATCGGCTACAACTGATGGCACCAACTGCGATCTCGGTTTGAATACACTACAGAATATGATGAGCGATATGGGTGACAGTGCAAACATCGATTTGAACAAGGTATGGCTTGACAAAGGGCATAAGTGCTTCGATTTCAACGTCCACAAGACGCTTTCTGATCAGTTATGTGTTTGGTGAGAAACTTGGTATGATTAATGAAATGGCCCACCCCCTTTTTCCGTGGAACCAAGTTTGATTACTTTCGATGAAATTAAGAAATAATATATTTCATAAATTCATTGAAATGGTATGTACCCCATTTTGATATTATCAGCATCTCTTTATACGCTAAGTTTCTACTAAGTATTTGGTTTTGGGAGAATGATCAGCATAACCCTGTTGAGCAGAAACCAACCCACCCACCCGTCACAAGAAGAAATTTGTTGTATTTTGAGTACTTTTACTAAGTAGGGTCGTAGTAGCATTTTGCCTCATTTACCATGGTTTCTCCATACAAAGTCTTTATTTATTTTTGACTCGTCAGATGTTGCTTTTCAAAACAAACATGGAACTAAACTCAGTTTCGCCGCGTAAACTCTTTTGCCACGTGAGATATAGATATTTCAAAAAACTGAAGAATACGTGTGGAATTATTTAGAATTTAAAAAACCTTCAGCAACATTGTATCATTTGGCCCATGGTATCAGTAAAACCAATGGATGTCAATATTCTGAAATAAAACTACTTTTGAAATTTCATGTTTGTTTAGCTTCGACTTTAGAAGTTTATTATATTATTATATACATACATACATGTACATAGATTAGAACCCATGCACCTAATCCTTGTTTTTTTATAGAGTTCTTCGGTTGGTGATGCTCTGCTATGGAATAGCGGCAGCATAAAATCAGCGAAGTCTCTCTCAACCGGCTTGGATGCGAGTAGTTTTTGGCCGGATCCCGTTGAGACAGCAGGCACATCAGCAAAGGAGCAGCAGCAACAACAGCAATATCAGCAACAACAATTGTCGCGACTAGCCAGCAGCAACCAAACGACCGAGGAGAGCGGCATTGACAGCGGCATGCGCGAAATCGAGCAGAAACTGTCCGAGTTCGTGGGCAAGGTTTGGTCAAACGATGACAGCGGCATCAAGCTGGATTGAGGGAAGGGAACAGTGAGGCGTGCAGGAGTTTAGTGCAGTGTATTGACTGTGCGAATTAGTGAATCGTTTCGAATTGAAGAGAGCGTAAATTAAAGTTAACGAAATCCAAACCTCCGACACAAAGAAGAAACAAAATATAAAATTACAAGCAAACAAACGCAACCATCTATCCCCCACGCCCGCCTCGCTTGCGCAGTGTCGTATATATATAGCAAGTTAGTAGGGCGTTTGGGCGGGTGCGATTGTTGCCGAATAGGGAAAAGAAAACTGATATTACTGCGTTGGCAACGTTCTCCTAATAAGTGTTAGCTGGGATTGCGTCTACACAATCCGCCATTGTTCCGCTCAGGCAGGTACCTATCGTTTCATTTATTACCGCCACACCCATTCAAATGTAATGTTCAAGTGAGTAGCGCTTGAATGTGTTGTAGGTTTAATTGGTCAATTTCGTTCATTGGATGCGTTTTGATAATGTTGAAGAATTGCAAAATTATTGCCACCGCCTCGCTGTGGTGCGGTCCAGTCGGTCCAATGAAAACGAAGTAGAGAACGAGCAGCAGTCGAAAGGGAATAATGACGAGTACATATTAAATTTTTTGTATTATTACGCAATGATAACGATGATTATGATAATGATGCTAATGCTGATGATGATGTTGATTAGGAAACTATATTTTATAGATGTATAAAAGGAATGTAATATTTTTGTATAAAATGCATCCTCTAGCTGCATGTTGTCGCTTATCTACATTCAACAAAACACAAACATTCACTCATTTACATCCAACGTACATACAGACAAACAAACACAATAAACCAACAAATCAATCAACAAACTTAACAAACAAACAAGCAAACAAAACATGCGAGGCTTTACACAAAAATACAGCAACAAAAAAAGCAAAAGAAGTTAAAAGGCAAAACATCAACAGAACCACAACAAAAGCATACATTTACATAATTAAATTTAAAATTATTATTATATACATACATATATATTTCTTAAAGAAATTTAAATTACGCTATTGTGCGATGTTAGATCATGATTTTTGATAAAATTGACTTTTTAAACGGTTCTTTTGTCAAATAATTGTAAACTGAAACCTTTATACTAATCTACATATTATAAAACCGACTATATACATTTATATATATATACATATATATACTGCGAGTAAATAATGACGACGATGGTGTTTGTTTTCATTGCTTTATATTTTACGATTATTATAAACTGCATATAGCAATGTAGAGTATGATACAAGTGTCGATTTTGTGTGTATGTAAAACGAAATAAAAAGAAAAATTCTCAACACATACGAGTGCAGGCGCGTACGCGCGGCCACGTTGCTGCGGGTCTGCGTTGTGGCAGACCAGGTGCGTGTGTGTACTCGTATTAATACTTAATATTATATATTAAACTCAAGTCAAACCAAGTAACTGATGAACGGAATTATATTGCCCATGAAAGATTATGCGGAGATTCAAAGTTTGGTGTCGTGTGCACTGTAATGGCAACTAGAAAACAAAAACAAAATATAAAAAATATACATATATATAAATACAAGAACAGCAATAATATTAAGTCGCCTGTCATTGTAATATTATGTACAACAATGCCAGTGCTCTTGTAAGCTGGCCATTTGCTTCAGTGTAATAGCATGCGCCCTGCTGGGCGGATTGGCCAGTGGACAGTGGCGGCATCCGTGCAGCAGGGCAATTGCACCCTTTTGTTGACCTTTTGTCATTGTTGCGCCTTATTAGAAAAATGTAGATCTAATTAAGTGTAATTAAACTCGTGAGCCTAGCTCAGCACTCAACGTCTGTCTCTCAGGAAGGTGTGGCGCTCGCACTCGTTGCACTGTGTTGCGCGTTCAAAAGGGGCGGGAGCGAGCAGTGTTTTTGGATTTTGCAAAGCATGAGAATTTAATGTTAAATTTACAATAATTGTAATATTTGATGCGAGTGCGATTTCCGTACGCTTTGCGTTTAGTTGACAAGTTTTTAATCAATTTTTGTTTTTAGTACATTTATGTGACTGTATGCGTACGTACGCGTATGTGTATCTGTATTTATTATTTTGTAATTTAACGTATGAAGATTAAGTAAAGCCAAGTTTGTGATTTACGATACTTTAATTTACAATCCATTTTATAAACAACACAATCGTATGCAGCGTGTACATATTTATTATATTTATTTTAAAATTGTTTTTCTACTGTACGAATTTGTGAGGGAAGCGAAATATTTATGGAAGCAACACACAGTTGTGACGGTTTGCAGCGCACTGACACCTACTTTGAATTTTCAATTGAAACTTACATACATATGTATAACAAATACCTAAAAGTAAAATGTGTGTATTTGACAAAATAGTTCTGCCTTGTTTCGAAATACGTTTCGTACTTCACGTCCTCGTTTAAGCTATTTAAATATTTTTGCTAATAAATTTGCATATTTATTTAATCGAATGTAATTGAATTTAACAGTTCTTTAAAATAAATGTTTAAAGGATGTTATTAATGCGAGCACATAGGAAACAATTACAAACAAACAAACAAACAAAGAAACATACTTAGATTGATGTTTTCACTTTGATCTAAACAAATGAAGATTCAGCTAAAAATTTGTGAATGTATTATTTTATATATGTATTTCAATATATTATAAAATAATATAAAGAAGCACTAGCGAATGCAATCAATTGAGAATGTCCACTGCTGGTAAATATCCAATACGATACTAAGGTCAGTTAGGTTCGCAAGTCGACACAAACCGACGGCGCAGACAAAGTTAACTTGCATTGAAGGTGCAAACGCACCTAGTGATCGTGTTAATTACGTCGATGTAATTGCATACTTATTTGTAATAATATTAATAAATAATATCACGAGTAGTAGGACTCGTCCTGTGGCTGCTTCCTTTTGCAAAAGCAGTCGCAGGCAAACACACACTGAAAACTGAAATACGAAATATTCATGTTATATTCCGCAGGCTGTTTTATCGCACAATGTGCTCCACCTACGCATACATATACATATGAACATAGACAATTGCATGCCGAATAACCTCCCCTCTCTTTGAAGTATACCAACAGCAGTTAGTTGCATTCATTACCGACCGAACGACCATACTACACATAAAACATTTCAATTTACACGTGTCCATAGTTTTGTGTACTTAAAATCTTCCACGTAAAATTCTCAGTTCCACAGATAGTGTAAACTTTAGTTTGTGTCTTTAAAGTTATGTTTGCCCATTAAAGAAACAATATGATTGATTTTATTCTACATGTAAATGATAATTTAATTTTTTTGTCAATCTATATTTTAGTTATTTATATTTTGTGGTTACGTGGAGCATGTTGCAGTGTGGTGCAGATGTAACTTAAACCCAATGGGTTCATAAGAAAATGTTAAAAGCATTAAAAAATTCTTAATTGTTTTAAATAGTTCAATCTAGATTTCAAAATAAAACGAAACTGGTTGCACCTCACAAAATTATCATTTCCTTTATTGCGAATTCACAAAACAGTTCAAGGTTTACGGATCTTTGTGACCATCCCCGCCGCTATGGTTACCCCACTCACGCGCAGCATGAACCGCCCCAGCTCTTTGTAATCGGCATACCGCTCAATGCAAATGGGCTTTGATGTCTCCACCTCGACCAGCGCACACGAATTGTTGCCCAGGCAGCGCGGCTTCTTCTTCACCACCTCGCCGGTGCTCTTATGTATTTGCGCACTCAACTTGCTAATCACCGCCGGCTCGATGAGCGACTGGTGATGTAGTAGCACCGGATAGCCAATAGTAATGGGCACTTTCAAGTTGAAAACAAGAATACGCGCCTGAAAGCGCGTCGTCACCGGAATGGGGTTCTGCGGATCGCAGATGATGCAGCCCATCGCAATGTTGTTCATGTCGATGCCGGCCAGTGTGACCGACACCTGGTCGCCTGCGAAGGCATTGGTCTGTGACAGCTCGTCGATTTGCAAACCCTTCACCTGCGCCTGCTCACGACTTGCACCGACCAGCACACGATCGTTGATGCACAACACGCCAGTCTCAATGCGGCCCGATATACAGAAACCCGAGCCAGTGCCTTTGAAAATGTCCGAAACGGACATCCGGAAGGGCCGGTCGATGGAACGCTCCGGAATTTTGAATTTGTCAATAACGCTCAGCAGGTGCGGCCCGTTGTACCACGCTTTCAATGCAGGCTCAGTGGCGGGTTTGGTCAAATTTTCACCTGTCAGTCCAGAGCACGGTATGAAGCTCACATCTGACTCCTTGAAACCAGCCTGCTTGAGGAAGCTTCTCAGCTTGGCCACAATCTCATCGAAGCGCTCTTTGGACCAGCCCACTGTGTCCAATTTGTTTATAACCACACCCAGCTGATTCACGCCCAACGAGCGCACCAACAACGCATGCTCGCGCGTCTGTCCGCCCAGCTCAAAGCCGGTCTCAAATTCGCCGCGCGTGGCATCAACCACGAGCAAAGCGACATCCGCCTGTGTGGCACCGGAGATCATGTTCGGTATGAAGTCCTTGTGACCAGGTGCATCTAACAGCGTAACAATTTTGGTGTCGGTCTCAATGCGTGAATGACCCACGTCCATAGTGATGCCTGTCGGGAATAGATGCAAGTCATTGCCACATATAATAATAAAGTTCAATTGGATGGGATAAGTACCGCGCGAACGCTCCTCGCCAGTCTCATCCAATACCCAGGCATACATGAAGCTCTGTTTCCCAAGTTTCTTAGATTCCTGTTCATACTTGTGCATCACCCGCTGCGATACGTTGCCTGTCTCGAAGAGCAAGTGACCCATTAATGTGCTCTTACCTTCAAATAGCAAAATAGGTTTAGGGTTTCAATACTAACTTATACTCCGTGTTCTTTAAGGTTAACATTTTACTTGCCTGCATCTACATGACCAATAACAATCATGTGAAAATGCGCCTTCTGATCGGCGCGTTCTTTGGAGTACAGTTGTTGTGCATTGCGTTGAGCCTGCTCCTTGGACACCTTAAAGACACCAACTGGCATGGTGCTCTTTGAGGTATCCTCATCTACCGGCGTGTTGCGCCCAGACACCGCTGGCGATGACTGCAACTGCGGCGAGTTTATTTCAAATCCCCGTCGTACTTCACGTTCGCTCAGCGGTTGTGCTATAACCTTCACTCTAGTGGGCGCTCTCGCTTCCGCCTCTGGTGTGACCAGCTTCGGCACTCCCACCTTTACCGGCGCCTGCAATTTCTGAGGCCGCTTCACTTTCGAGCTGTTGCATTCATCGTTCAGAATCTCATCGAGTATTTTTGCGATGTCATAGCCGAAGCGCATTGAAGTCTCCACGATACGACGTTCCGACACCTGATCGCCCACCACGTTGCGCACCTCGTCAATGCACGACGTCAGTTTCGCCTGGTCCACGTCGTCCAACGCCGGCATCTGAAAGTTGTCCGAGTCGCGGCGTGCCTTCTCGTAGGCGGCTGCTTCCTCCTCATCCTCGTCTCCTTCCTCTTCGATGTCCTGGTTGTTGCGGATGAACGCAGACATGCTCTGCTGGCCGCGCGCCCGGTCATACAGCCACTGGCGCGCGTCTGTGGGCGAGATGCAGCTGTCGTCGTCCACCGAATGACCATAGACGTCGTCATAGCCTGCACGTGAACCAACAAAATTCGTCATAAATAAAGTAGAATGAGATGCGAGGCGAAATGGAACACGATGTGACTACCGTCGTATTCGTCGTTGTAGTCCATGGTGCGCACAATGCGGTGTCGCGACATCTTGGCCGGGTTTTAAAGCACACTCCAATGCAATTTCACAATTTCGCTAAAGCTGCAGCTGTCCGACAAAGTTTTTGAGCAAATTTGTGAAATTTTCCGCCACCGCATCGAAACAAACCAAACGACGATAAAAGTAGAAATGTCAAAAATGCCAGCGATTCTGCTTTGATGGCATTTTCTTGACAAACACGAAAATTCGCATCAAGGATCGAAAAAAAACCAAAGGAAGCAATGGGCATGTTGCCACGGTTGCCACGCCACCCACAATTTTAATGATCAGAATTTATAAAAAAAAACTTCACGATACTATATATTATGTTCTAAGTTGGTCATCGATTATCCGGGATACACGGGGTAGGAGGAATTCCAGATAATTAATCTTATCGGTTGCTTAAGATACCATTGTATATAGTACGTTTAACTTACTTACTTTAAATAATTTTGTACTAATCCGTTATTCGTCTGTAAGCTACTTAATGTGCAATAGACTTAAATAAATAATAAATTTATGCTCTATAAACTAAAATTTATGCTCAAAACTTTTATTTAGTTTGTTTGTTGTGAGTAGATAGAATTTTTTCACATATTTATTGGTTTCATTGAAAGCACACAACTTGTTGAATCTAAAAGCCAACTAAATCGTCAACCAAAAAAACTTACTCGTCCATTTGATAATTTTTGGTAGTATTCAAACAAGGAAACTGCTCTACTTTTCTACATATTTTTCATATAATGTTTTTTTAATCAAAAATAATCAAGCCAAAAACAGCATTTCTAGCTATTCTAGTTACACGAATAATATGAATAGTTCAAAAATTTGAGAATGCAGTTCAAATACTTGTTTCAAAAGATACTTAATAATATTGATACAAATAATAATATTGATACATTGATCTAGTCTGAACACAATTTTGATTTTGAGTCGATAAATGGTTTGGACCACAGCGAAATCCAAACTAAAATTTATTTATATAAATTCGTTAGCTGCTTAATTAAAAAACATTTTTACAATTTACCAAAAAATAATTTTACCAGCGTTGATTGAATTCCATAAAGTGTGGCAACTGTGGTTTCTGCGTCATCTCATTCTCCCCTCGTTTTCTCGCTGTAGCGCTTAGTGCGTCGTTCTCACCACGTTCGCTCGCGAAGAGGACAGCTCGTTTATATTATTTCTCAGTTGGATTCTCTTTCTTTCGCGACAAAGGTGCATATACGGTAGAATTAAATTATTGAAATTTTTTCCATCATTCAGTGAAAATTCGACTGCAATTTCGCAGTTTTAAAATTAATAAAACCCAAGAAAAATATGCAAAATTAAATTACAAGTTTACAACGAAAAGCAAAATTAAAATTTGTGTGGTGAAATATGAAAAGTGGCAGACGTTTGAGAAAAGCAAAAAATTCGTGTAGTCCAATTGAGATCTCAAACAGCCAGCGCTAGCAGCGAGAAGAAGCAGTGAAACCAACAAAGAAGCGAAGATTTGGCCAAAAAGTGCACAGGCTGTGTGTGTGATTTATTTTAACGAATAGGTCAGGAGGCATGTGTAAAAACGAATGCAGGTGCGCTACAAGGCATACAAAATAAAATCGAGTAAAACGGCACAATTAAAACCGCACAAGGCTTGCACTCGACTCAAAGTGCAATTGAGTTTGTGTGGAAAAAATATTACGAAAAACTTTGTTAATAAATTGCAAACGCTTAGCTTAAGCGCTGTTAAAATTTATTGCAAAAGAGAAACGAACAACAACAGAGTTGCGAAACAACTCTGCGTGCGGTTGCAGTTTGCATCCAAAAGCGGATTATCGAACACAAACACTTTGGGCGTTTGCCCGCCCATCCATTGCACCCGCGACCAGCAACGAACACTGAAGACAAGCCAAATCAAATAAGCAGCAACGACCGAGTCAGTGGCCACCATTGCAGCATGCAGAACAACAGCAATTCCGGTCGCCAGGGCAAGGAGAAACGCTTCTCTATACACGACGCCTTCGAGGAGGAAACGGACGAGGCAATACGCGTGTATGGCTCCACAGTGATTTCAACGCCGATGCGTGCCAAGCAACGTTCCACGGATGATGTCTCCATACGCATTCAGGATCCTAAGTAAGTGGGTCGCAACTGACTAAGGTTGGGGATTACACACAAATTATGGTCATTAGTATATATTCTTGGCGTGAGCAAACGCTTAAAGTGGTTTCTGCTTTTATTTGCAACGTATTGCTAGCGCTCTGTGGCACCCTGTGGCACAGTTGCAACATTTCATCCAAATACTTTTCATTGCTGAGCTGAGAATTTACTTTGAAATTAATATATGTATTGCGAATTTTCTTTATCCCTTTCGTTATTTTGTTGCCATATGGCAACATGCTACTTTGTAGACGTCTGCGTCCTCTATGGTTGCAAGAATACATTGTTTAAAATAGCGAAAGGGTTAACCCTTTCGCCATATGGCAACATGCTACTTTGTGGGCAGTCTGCATCCTCTATGGTTGCAAGAATACATTGTTTCGTTAGTCTTGTTTGAAGTAGTTGAAGTTGAAGTTTTAGGAAAAATATGAAATTAATAAACTGAATATTTAAGTTTAAAGAAGAGTTTAAGTTTAAGTTTAAAGAGACACTTTTTTTAATGGTATATCTTGACATAGTAAAGGAAGAAGAAGCAGAAAAAATTAGATACATTTTTAATTTGACGTTTTCTGTCAATTTAGATACCTTGTTTCAAGAAATGTTGATTGAAGTAAATGAAGAAATATTCAAAAAACACTCTAAAATACAGGGTCCGAGTATAAAAATTAAAAAATTTCTTATGGAATGTTGCTAATACCACATAGAAGCCTAAGACGTAAATTTTAAAATTTTAACTTTCCCCAGTAAAAATCTGTAGCGAAAGAGTTAACTGCGTTTGCCCTGCATACAACTGTAGTATTCGTATTTAGGTTTAAAAAATTACAGCTGCATTTTTTCAATATTGGTGATGGAATAATGGTGTCATTTTTAAACCGTAATTATGCGGAAATTTAGTGGAGCATAAAGTTATCTATTCTATTCTCACTATCATGCACAATGCCTGACCCTGACTGATGGCTTAATTGGCAGTGCTGAAACTAGGCGATCAACAATCTTCAGTTGAAAACGCATCTGATAGTGCGTGAAACAATTTCAATCAAAATTTTGCAAATAAATCAAAAGCAAATCGCGCAAAACAATCACTTGTTTAGCGGCAGCGCACCAAACTCGAATTCGCACCGCCCAACGCCAAAAAGCCAACTGATTTTACGCCAAATCCTATGTGAATCATCGTGTCGGGCAACAATTGAAATCGTAGCGGCATTTGATGGATTCGTGATTGATTGAAAACGCAGCCGCCACATGTACGCCTCGCATGCGTAGTGGCGCACGTTCCTATTATCCGAGTATTCGATTTTTATTTATTATTTTTACTATATTTTGCGCTGGTCATTCATGAGGCCACACTGAATATGTATGCACCGCACAAATTTCGTTTACTATTTTTACAACACACAAGCGCCAATATTGAACAGAAACTTGTGTTGATTTGTACACATGTATGTCGAGTGCATGTAATGAATGCTTCTATTTCAACGCCATCACTGCCGCTTCTTCTACCCCGGCTATTATCATATTCAATATTCGTATTGTTTTTTTCTAATAATAGTGGCTGTTGTAAATATGTGATGGCAGAACGCTACTGTCGGCAGATAAGATAGAGAATGTGTATGGCCATTTGATTAATGAACTTCTGCTGGATGTGTCGCGTGTGCGTTATGTACATCTTTCCATTTTTAAATCAATAGCCTTTGACACTTAAGAAATTTGTGTTAATGTTTATAAATCAAAATTTAATATTTTATTTTGAACGCGAAATCGTACGTGCATATATCTATCTGTTTGACTATATCAACCTGTTTATGTCGGCTTTAAGAATGTGAACTTTAACAAGTTATTTCAAGCGCGAATAAAGTCTTTTCAAACTAGTGCTTCTTAATGACATATATTCTTTATATTTTTTATATATTGCTGCTTCTTGCAAGAAACGCAAGTAATAACACCTTTCTTAGTTTATATAATTTCTTAACACTTGAATGCGTTATATAGTTTAAACCAATGTACATTTTGAAGTAGTTTTCAGTATTTGATTTTATCATCACCAGTTTCTATGTATAATTTAAATTTCGATTTGTTGCTGTCGCAATTTATTATATTCCAAATAAATTTCATTTCTGTTTCAATGACATCATTTGGCAGAGGAATATCATTTTTTGGCATTGTTTTTATAATGAGCCAACGCACTCGAATCTCCCACTTATGTACAAAAATTGACTTCTATCTAGACAGTGCGTCCGCATGTCGGAACTGTTGTTGCATTAAGTTTGAAACTCATAAATAATTTTTAGTTCAATCGTTTTTATGACTAACTCATATCTTTTATAGCTTTCATACAGTTTATTGTTTCTACGGAAACCTCTAAAACTAAAAATGGACATACGACCAATGTGCTGTTCAAACCTATTATATTGTTTTTATTAAGTGGGTCTCTTTAAGGAAATCCACTAATTTAGATATATTCTGGAAACCTGCCCTTAGGGAGAAAAATATGCTTTTCAGCCTTTTATTTTTGATATCTCAGTAAGTCGTTCAGTTCTTATCACTAAATGTTTGTCTCTTCAGGTGCGGTTTCTCTAATCGTAGTTTTGAGCATCGGTTCCAATAAACCTTGGCGATATGGCAAAGAATTCTGTCTAAGATTCAAGTCCTAACATATTTTAGAAAATAATATTTCACCATCTTCGGAACAGTGTAAATTTTGGTATATATTTGAAACTAAAATTTAAGTAAGTAAAATTAAGTTCAATATGAACTCAAAATCACATAGGGTATACGTAACAAATTATCAATTTCTACTTTGTTCCAATCTCAAACTACGGTTAGTTTCTCAGATGATACCTTTCAATGCATACTCTGCAAAGGGTAGTGTGAAATCAATACTTATGATTGGTAAATACTCAATTTTCAAATCACTCAAATCCTTTCGATTTTGCTGTACCTAAAACGGCTCAAAACTACGTATAATTCAATCGAAAATCCAAGGCAACCCCCATACTCACCACCGACTAACCCTCATTAGTCTAATTTCGAACGCGCACGGTAAAGCACAACAAAATTAACTTAAACAAATGCGAAAAAACTCAACTAGTTCAAGTACTCTGCCAAATTAAAAAGCACTCACACTTGATGTTGCAGTTTTGGTGAATTGTTGAATGCGTTTGTATCTAAGCTGGCGCGCGCCCCTTGATACATCATGAGCATCGGAAGCATCGGACGAATGGCGCCAGCGTCCCTCCCCTGTAGCACCTACGCAACCCGCACGTTTGCTGTCCATAGCGAAGGCGCTTTGAGTTCAGTCACTCACTTGCTGCAACCGTAAAATGCAGCTCGCATGTGCACTGCACACATACATGCATGCATATGCACTTGTGTGTGTAAAATAAAAAATGAACGGCAGCGGCAGCCATTGAAGGGGCGCAAAATGGCGTGGCAAAATCAAACAAGCAATGCGAAAATGTGTCAATGATTCGTTAATTGCTGTTGCTGGCAATTGTTTTCAATTTTTTTTTATAAACATTTTCGTTGGCGCTCCGTTGTTGTAGTCGCATTGTAATTGCTTTTCTTTTGCACTTTTATTGCATTTTGCCATTCGCATTTGCTACATTTCGCTACTAATTTCGGTCGCTGACGCTTTTTGCTTGTCGTTGTTTATTATTTTGTTGTTGTTTATTGTGTGCAGGCCGCTCTAACAATCGAATGGACTTGCGTGGAAATGACCGACCGCCGGCTGCTGGCTGCCGCCACTCATAATTTGCACTTCATCATTCCGTGGCAGGCAGGTGGGCCGGCTAGCTTTCTGACTTTCTGGCAGTCTAATTGATATGTAAATTGTAATTTTCGAAGCTCAAGAAAGCGTTCAAGTGTTCGGCTGTTTTTGCGATGATTGTTTTTCTTTTGCAGTTACGTGTAGTTTTTAATCCAATAAGGTTAGGCGCGCTTTTCGCTTTCTTATATTTTTTGTTGTTGTTGTTTGTGTTCATGTGAAACTGACTGTTCTATTTACAGCGCAACACAATTATTTCATTAATTGATCTGCTGCTTTACAATAACATGTTGTGTGTGTGTGTGTGTATGTGCATGTGATTGCATTAATTGCAACACTCGTACCCATGCCGAGTAGTCGCATTAGTTCACTTCCACTTTGCATTTAATTGAAATCAATTGAATTGAATTCTACTTATTCGCACGCAAAAACAGCGTCCGTATTGCCGATGCCAGGTCGTAAAAAACATTCAAGCAATGCATTTGCATGCCGACTATTTAGCTACTCAGTTAATTCAATCTTAGTTTTAATGGTTTTGCGTTTTTCTTGAATTACTGCGCTCCAAAGGTTTTTGCTATAATTACATAGAACACCACAAAAGTTGAGTTTATGATACAAGATCATTTTGTGGAGTAATTAAAAACTGAAAAAATTATCGGCACGGCAAAGGTGAACTTATTGCAAAACAAACTGCAAATTATAAACAAATTGTTATAATTATTCTATTGAGTCAACTTAAGAATTTGATTTGATTGATTCATAATTCCATTATCAGACATATTAAGGCCATTAACTCAAATAACTGAAGCTATCGGCTAGTTAATACTTTATTTGAGATTAAAATGGAAAATGATAACCAACGAGTGTTTGTATGTATTATAATGTGGACATACATATGTATGACGTAACTGAGTAAGACAGCCCACTCAGTTACGCGGTTCACATCTATAAGAAAGATTGTACTGCGCTGTGATGGCTTTCCTAGTGAGCAACAATACAATTGCATAGTAAAGTCTCGAAATTTTTCAAATTTTTTTTAAAAGCTGATCTTTGGCGTTTCTGTAAGGAACAATGCTGAATTCTAGTGTTGTTTGACTGACTAACCTACAAGGACGGCTTAATTAAAAACGCCGATAGATATCATCGTGACTCAATAATTCGGTGGTCAAAAGCAATAACCGCCTAAGTCGAAAATTGCTGTTTCAAGCAATCTCGTTTTAAAGTTTAAGTGCGTAGTGTGTTCGTTATGGGAATGCGAATAGGTTTTTAATACTTTTTTATTTTAAAGTTACAAACTCTCCGATTTTACACAAACCTAGAGCACAGTCAAGGGAACGTGGTGGCATCTATAACTCAATTTCTTCTTAAGTCGACTTAAGCGGTTATTGCTTTTGACCACAGAATTATTGCCATATGTTGAAAGGCAAAAAGGCATGGTTTAAAATGCCGCCTTACCAAATACCTTACGAACCATTATTCCAAAGATATTTTTAATGGGATTTTGATCCGGAGAAATGCTGAACAATGTAGAACAGGAATGTCCTGTATCTGGGGCCAAGCGTTTGTCTCGTTTCTTGTACATTTAATAAATATCAAGTTGAGAAATTTACCAATCAAATGTGGTTTACTTGTGACAGCCTCCAAAAGAAGCCCTGTTTTCTCCGAATTCACACTATACCCTCTTAAAAGATTTTCTGCACGAATTGCTTTTGTTAAATTATGAGACCTTTTACTGTTTTTTAAACCGGAAAAAAGAAAAATAAATAAGGTAAGATTTTCGGCCAAGACCGGTTAACGCACATTTACTCGACTTTTATAGAATGTGTTCTTTGAACTCAATCAAGTTTTTGTACGAAATTGGGTACATTTTAAAAATAGCATTTTATTAGCCATAAAACCGCAAGTCGGAAACATTGAAATATTTTTAAAATTTTTTTGTTAAATTAATTTTCATATGCCAATGATTGTTTAAAAACACAAGCACACAACTGTTGGTACAAAAAAAATTAATAGAGAACAATTGGGACAGGCAATGTTTTCCGACAGCCAAAGTGCCGCGGATATGCGCATTGAGCTCTTTAGTGACGCTTTTGCTTATCATTGAAACATGTGAAAATATTCTCAGATATATTTGTTATCATGTCAGAAGCGAAGAAAAACCTAGAAGTCGCTGCATTCTATGGCGGTGATATCATTTAAATCTTTCAACACACGCAGCGATATTTTGGGGTTGTTTTTGTTTTGTTAAAAAAAATATTGTGCTGTTGTTGTTAGACTGTCTGTTTCTCGCAGCGTCTTTCTGTCGCTGTTAATGTGTTTTTGTTGTCGTATTATTTGGCAGCAACTGATGGTGCGTTGGGTGTTGGGGGGGGAGCGGTGCAATACGTTGCATCTATTTTTAGCCGCCTGACGAAGCAGAACGCCTGCACGAACTTGGAACAAGGAACCGCAAAAGGCAACAGACAACACGCCAACAAAATGCAAACACGCCGAGCGTAGCCATCTACCCGCTGCGCTGCCGTGCAGGAAGCTTGCAGACGGCATGCTGCATGCAACTTCATGCAATCGAGTGAAATTTCAAATTGAAATGAACACTGATAAACTACGCCAGCCCAACCAGTGTCGAACTGTAGCTGATTCTGGGCGGAAGTTGTTGGGGGGCTGCGGCAGGGCAGACGAGTGTGCTGAGCGGCATGCAACAGCTTCTCGGAGACGCAGAACAGCGGTGCTGCATGTGTGAGAGTGTTGATGTGGCGTGCGTGCAGCAAGCGTTGTGCTGGCTGACGAGGGCGAAAATGACGGCAATGAAGTTGTTGCTTGCGACTGCAGCTACAGCTGCGAATCTGTTCGCTAGCTGGCTGGTATTATGGCTGCGCTTTTACTTTTTATTCAAATTGCGGTTCCTTCTTACTTGGATCCGGCCGACTTGTGCCTAACCCTCCGTTCCCTCTTGTGCCCATTCAGGCTTGTGGGTTGTGATTTAATTTATTAAAAAGCATTTCGTGGCAATGAGCAGTGCGACTGCTGCGGCAATTTGCGCAGGTTGCGTGGGAAGTGCGGCTCAGGGGAGAGTGCAGCGGCGTGTGAGATGTTCATAGTTCATTTTACGACGTTAAATTTACTTTACGGCGGAATTTATTCTCGTGGCAGCTTTTCGTTTGCTGTTTTATTTATAACAGAAATCGGGTTTTGAACTTGCTTCTTTTTCTGGTTTGTACATGCATACAAATGTTGATGGTTTTTCGTTTTTTGAAGAGCATTCGGAAGAGGGAAGTGCATGTAGGTGGCACGAGGCGACGCTTTCCGGTTCTAGTGTTGTTGTTGTATAGCTTTACCATCGGGCATGCGTGTTCAAGCGACAGCAGCAACAATTGCAGCAGAGCAGGTCAAGGACCGTATTGGGGTCAACAAGAAAAAATCAAGTCAGCTGGTAGAGATTTTTTCGCAGGGGACGGTGCAAATGTTGTTGTGCTGCCTTTGCATGAAATGACAACGGCCTCCAAACATACATGATCATCTAGAAGTTTTCCCTGAGCGCCTGAATTGTAAACGCAAAGAGAAAAGACATTTTATAAAATGTATACTTTGTGCTTTGCGACACACTCTGCACAGCATCACATTCTTGTTTACGTAAATGAAATGTGATCCCCATTGCTGTCTTTATGCTCTTTAGCAAACGCCAAAGCTCGTAAGCGCCCAAGTCTTAAACCTAATTTAAATTGCAGAAGAATTGGCATCTGTCATCGGTTTCGGCAGCCAACTTCGCACTCTGACAAGTGTTTCAACTCCAACACAAACTCATGAAACCCACACACAATTACGTAATGTGCATTCTGTGTCGTCTAATGTGTATTAAAATAATTGTATACTCCACCATCTGCAATCCATCAGTTAGCAATAGTCACCAATTTGCAGTCATTATAATGTCGTTCATTTGCAGCGAGGCGCAGACAAACGTTTCACTCAAGTGATTCCAACATCAAGTCGCCACACGCCATACCAACTCTCCCTTCCGTACTGCTGTGTTCTACTAAGTACTCGTAAGTTCTACTGTAGCCAGCTAAATTTTCAATTTACATGCGCGCCAACCGGGCACACTCCTTTCTTCGTGTGTCCACCACAACGGCGCGTCGTCTCGTTGGCCCGTCACAAATGTCTCGGCAGCGTGGCAGCGCGCGCTTCACGCTCCACGCCCCACGCCACGACGCGGCGCGCCGTTCCATGCAACTGTCGTCAGTGCAAATATCAACACTTGGCTGTCCGATCTCCGAGTCGGCTTGCCGGCCCGCTTAAGGCGCTGGCTGCCGTTTGCCATATGAGGCGTTAAGTAGGCATTGTTGTTATTTTTGTCTTCTTCCACAATACTATATTTGCTTTCCGGAAATACTTGTAATTCATAAACGTCATTTGAATTTTAAAATCTTCAGCATGTTGGCCGACGCGCACGTCTTTATGTACACAGTGGGAACGATTGACTTGGTTTGCTAACGGACGGACGGACGGTTAGTGGCGTACGCATTGATAAACATGTGCCCTCCTTAAGAACTCCATCTGCATAGCTTTTTTGTTATGCATAGTATATGTGTGAAAATTATGGCGGTTATCTGTGAACCATTAACCCGTTGGTGCATAGACAGATTAGGCTACACCAGAACTATAGCCCCGCGAGTTACTTTAAACCGCTTTTGTTCGCTTTTAACTAGAAGTTTTGCCAATCCGAATCACTTCTATTAGTCATTTTGCTAGCTTTTGAATTTAAGATCACTTAATCGTAGAAGATCTCTCCTTAGAATTGTTATTCGATGCCATCAACGGATACGTCCGTTTACTTGAAAAAGGCAATTTCAATATGCCAGAAAGTCTCCTCAAATCTAAGCATTTAATTTTGGCCTTAATAAAACCAGTTCATAGTTACCATTTTGAATTTCTTCAAGCGAGAAGCCAGACCTTAAGTTTTACTACAAGCTGGTTGTATTTAAAATAATATACACTAATGGGTTAAGTGACATCTCTCTAAGCATTAACATTTCTGATCAAAAGAACTTAAAGCCAATTAACTAAATTTTTGGTGGGTTTGAATATTTACATATTGTTTATTATTTTGGATGAGTGCATAAGTTCGTGCCCGATTTGAAGTCAAAACTCAAAATGAAATTTTTCAAAACAAAATCTTTATTAATAAATTATGTATTCGCCATCATGTTCGGCAATCCACTCCCAACGATCAACCAACTTACGAATGCCGGATTCATAAAAATCACACGTTTTTTCGTTAAAAAAGAGGATAAGGTGGTTTTTAACGTCGTCCACGGTTTTAAATCTTTTTTCATTCAAATTGTTCTGCAATGATCGGAATAAGTGGTTATCAGAAGGCGCGATGTCTGGTGAATATGGAGGATGCGACATGATTTCCCAGTTCATCTGCTTCAGTCTGGACAGAGTCGGTTTTGCAACATGTGGTCTGGCGTTGTCGTGGTGGAAGAGGACTCCTTTGCGATTGGCCAAAATCGGGCGTTTTTCTTCAATTGCTTCCTCTAATTGGGCCAATTGCTGACAATACTTATTCGCGGCAATCGTTTCGCCAACGTAACTCTCACACCTCGGATATCCCACCAAACACATAGCAACACCTTCATCGGATGCAATCCACCTTTGGAGGCCGGTTCCGCCTTCTCGTGTGCCTGTTTCCATGTTCGTTTTCGTTGGACATTGTTGTACAGAATCCATTTCTCGTCACCTGTCACAAACCGATCCAGAAAAGGCTCATTTTTGATACGTCGAAGCAAAGAAATGGCTGTTGTTGGACATTGCTGTACAGAATCCATTTCTCGTCACCTGTCACAAACCGATCCAGAAAAGGCTCATTTTTGATACGTCGAAGCAAAGAAATGGCTGTTGTTACACGGTCCACTTTATTTTATTTTTTAACTCAACTGATGCGGCACCCAAGTATCGAGCTTCAAAGTGTACCCAACCTTTTTTAAATGACGATGCAGTTGATTTGTTGACGTTCAGTTCTTGGGCAACCTCTTCCGTTGAAATGCGTGAATTGTTCTCAACAAGATTGCAAATAACGTCGTCGTCAAGGTCGGAAGGCCGTCCAGCGCGAGGTTGGTCTTTGAGGTCTTTGAGGTTAAAATCACCAACTCGAAATTTAGCAAACCATTTCTTCATTCTTCACTGTGCGAAGCGCTGGTGCACGGTCCAAATAAACTGCTTGATTAGCTTTCGTTGCGGCGCCAACAGTTTTTCCCTTCCGAAACTCGTATAACATGATATGACGGTAATGTTCGTTTTCGTTATCCATTTTCAATGCGCTTTTCCAACAAGCAAACTCAAAGAAATCAAAATGATTTGACGCCTAATTCAAAGTTTGATTTGTCACCTTTACTAAGAATTACAACAAGTATATATTTCAGTCATGAGTACCAACCGTGAACGATTGAAACGCCACCTAGTAAAATCGGGCACGAACTTATGCACTCATCCAATGCATAAATCTCGAAAAGCTTCCATAATTGTTTAGTTACTTACAGTAAAACCAATTTGGTTTAACCTTTTTACATGCAGGATTGTGAGATCGACTTGGTCTTCTTACATATTTAGTAGAGCGACGGACTTGAAGTCCTAGTCGTACTTTTCCCAGCACGCCCGGCAGCACTATTGCGCGTTCATCTATACGTAACCCCGAAATTCGACATTGAATCGAATTGCATTGAATGAAGTCAACAGATTACATGGAATATTTTTGTTATTTTCCTTCGCGTCTCATAAATTAAATATCAATGTGAATAGCTAACAACAAACGTATTCATTGCCAGTGCTATCACAGTGTAAACAACCCCAATTTTGCTGATCCGGCTAATTGTATTGAGCGCTGACGCGCTACAATTTATTAGACACATCAATGGGAATGTGTTAATTCTCTGTTTGGAGATCTCATTTGCATTGGCCTAGTCGGTGAGCCGCCCCGGTTGTATAAGGAATACCAGCAAAAGCATAAAGCAAACATCAACTGTGTCACACGCAAACAGCGCACAATTGGCGGTTGTTGATAAAAAATTAAGTACTTATTAAATTATAACTCTCAAATGATAACGCTAAGTGGTGCGTAAGTGACACCGCCTGCTTATCAAAAAGTCGTTAGCAAATAAAATATATTCACAAATGGAAAAGAACCCTCAAAGGGACACACTCGGCCAGTCAAAGGAAGACACTAAATGGCTGCGTAACCAGTTGTCGACGACACTGTTAAGTTTTTGGCCAAATTTTATCATGCTGCAAACACCGTTAAATGCCACAGTATGCCGGCAAGTTGTCTCATTCCTACAAGCGATATCCGCTCGTTCGTGCCGTCCGAGCGGAAGCTAGCGGACAAGGTCACAAATCAGACATATCGCATACGTACTTACATACTGTTCCTCCTCTCGGACAACTTACAGCGTCCATAAGTTTATTCATTCTTGATGCTTTGCTGATACAAAACGGCGGCTGCTTCTGAGCTTGAGCAGCTTGTGCCGCGTCACTGCTGAATGCCAATTCATGTGAATTGCGCACTTGTATGACTTCATTTGTCGGCACGCTCGCTCGCACACCTTTGCATGCGCAAAGGCACCGCTGGTACTTTTCTCTTATTTGCGCATCGTTGTTGTTTCTTGTTAAAGGTTGTAAAATGAAGTAATTAATATGAAATTACAATGGCTTTTGCTCGCCTGCCTGACTACCGGCTCGTCTGCAATGCGCGACGCTTTATTATTGTTTCCTCGATGGCGTAATACAATTTACATTTTAACGGCAGACACTAGGGAAAAGGTAAAGTTTAATTTTATGTAGTTTAGCTGGTATTGGTCATGACGAGGCTGGCAGTTAGCTCATAAAGCCTGCAAAATAATAATTTTCCAAAACAATTGTTAAATTGAGAATTACCCCAAATAAATCAATTAAAAAAGTGATAACCGCGAAGTATTTATTTAGTTGGCCATAACTCTATTATTCTTCAGATTCGTGGTTCGAGCTATTTTCTGCATAGAGTGCATAAAGTGAAAATATTAAACTACTGTTTTAAAAGGATAAACCTTGAGTAAACTATATATAACTCCTAAAATAACAATATTTTTGGCATCCGATTTATCGAACGTTATGCTCTAATGGGTTCAATAGCGTCACTAAACCCTAAGCAAAACAAAAACTAAGGGAACAGGAGATCTGACGTCGCTGTACACTTCTAATTCACAAACTTGGGCAACGAGGTGTTCCTTCTATTTGCGACGTTGAGTCTATTAAGTATACCTTTCAAAAGGTTATGCTCAGAACAGAACTCGTTTCAGTTGCCTTTCTCCAGCTGCACAACCAAACTAGTGATGATGATCTCATGGATAACTTTAGGCTAAGTATCGAAATACTGTGCCAAGCTCTGCCACTCACATATTGTGTACTTTTACCTGGATTTGGTCCTTAGATAGGAAAAAACCCCTCTCGATTCTTTGTTTCACTTTGAATATTTCGCCTCGAAATTCAATTTGCTCGTTGCGTTGTCGCCTAATCCCCAAGCATCTTTTAGTTCGCAGTCAATCGCCTAACGATTCGCTCAACAAACATCGCGCAGCTGCTGATTCGAGTGGCGTCGGCTACCTTCATCACTAAGAGCGATTCGAAAGCGTCATTAAGTGACACACGCGTAAACTTTGTGACTCTTTGTCTGCAGCCAACAGCTGATTTGATATAAAACAAACAAAAAGAACATCTCGCCCGAGCGACAGATACTAAAAACAAAAGTAAGAAGAACTGGTTTTTGACATGAGTGTACACGGCTCCGTCATTGCTATGAGTAAAAGCGGCACAATACTAAACAACCAAAAACATGGCTTCAGCACTGTGTATATGTGTGTAAACAAGAACATTTAATGAGCTGGCTGGCAACTTCCAAACCAACTCTACCCATCGAAACGGACCGTTCTGCGCGGTGATGATTAAGTGCCATAAAAAGCCATTTTTACAAAAACGTTCTTTTTCTATTTGTTTTTTTTCGTATGTTTGTTGTTGCGGTTATATTTTTGCGATTCAGTTTAGTTGGCGTCAAGCGAAAAATTATAAAATTCGCCAAGTAATGCTTTGCAGCAAAGGCTGCTTTTGTTCGCTGCTGCTGGCAATGCGAACGACCGAATTAATGTCAATAACCCACCATTCAAATTATAAAAAAAAATCACAAGAACTGCCGATTTCAAGCAAATAAAAACAGTAAAATTTTAAGTGGGTTGCACGTTGAGGTGAAAGGTTTCTATGTGCCACATTAAGCACCTTTTAAAAATAAAAAAATTACATTTTTTTGCATCGTCTTTTTACAGCTTTCATTACACAGCGCTTTTTGTCGCCACATTTTTCCGCTGTCATGCTTATTCGATTTTTGGTTTTATCAATTCTTTGGCTGTATCAATCGTCCTTTGGTGCTTCCCTAACCATTTTCCATGCCGCATTCAATCGAAATCCAATTGCCACTCGTTGCTTTGCGTATTTTTCGTGATTATTGCAAAATATACCGGTTGATCGGCAGTTTAGTCATCGCTTAAACTTGCCGCTGAGTAATTTGCTACTATGTACTCGTTTCACCTGAGGTGTTTTTGTCTTAAAAAAACATTTGCAGAAAAATTGAGCCGAAAATGTTACGTAGGTTGTATCACACTTAGAAAGCACCAAAATCGCATTAGCCATACAGCGAGTGTTAAGTCTTTTTTCTCAGGCCACATTAATCTAATGGAATTTATGGGTTATTTAACCGAATTGTGTAATTCTGACAACCTGAATGCAAAATGAACGATCAAATTACACAGCTGGTTTTTGGAGAATGAGTTAACAAGTGCTTTTGGTAGTCGTCTAGACGTAATAGATTAATAACACAGGACAACAAAATCGCACTATTTTTCTACTGTTTTTTACTAATCTGGGTGCGCTGATTTCGAATCTACCCTCAGAGTTTTTCTAGCAGCTTTAGTTAGTGAGATATAGGTACCGTGTTATTTTTTCAGTTTTTCCCCTACTTTTTCAATATTTTTGATCGTAATCGTAATTTTTATCGCATTAACAACACCGCACGGTTTTTTTCCGATGCAACTTATTCTTATAAGTAAAATGCCGCGGTAATTCGACCTCAAAGTCGGAAAAATGGAATGTTGAGGCGTTTTCTTTGATGGTCAAAAACATACACAATTTTCGTAAATCAACTAATGAGTTAGGTGTATAGTGAAAGCCGACACATCAAACATTACAACACAGCCAAATTATTTGGCGGAATACATATTCGCATCGAAATAATAGCCAAAACGTATCATTGCCATTTTCATCACTTTTCATACTTTTTCCTTAAAAAATTAGAAGCCTCAAAATATGCTCTTTTATATGTTCCATTTATAGTCTGGAAAACAAGCAAAAAACAAATAGATTTTGAATTGCTCGAAACAAAAAAAAAAGAAAAACTTTGCATATTTTGGGGCCCCTAATTTAATAAGGAAAAAGTATGAAAAGTAATGAAAATGGTACATTTTTGCTATTATTTCGATGCGAATGTGTATTCCGCCAAATAATTTGGCTGTGTTGTATTGCTTGATGCTTCTTCTTAAGATATTCATATACTTTGTAACTTGATTTATGAAACATCTGTACAATTTTCGCCTTCAGAAAAAACGCCTTGAAATTAAATATTTTTCTACTTTGAGACCATATTACCACGCCCATTTGGAACGCATAAAATGTATTAATGTCAGAAAAGATGGCGTGAAATGTTGTTACTGCAATGATATAAAAATCATGTCGATAGGATTATTGGTTCAGAAATTACAGTCGAAAACGAGAAAAAAGCCGAGGAAATTTCGAAAAAGTGACACGCCTATTTTTTTGCGAAAACTAGAGCTGTTACATAAAAACGGAGTATGGTTTTGAAAACAGCGTGGAAAAACGATTCAAATTCATGTAAAAAACTCCATGCAACAGACATGATGTTGTGCAGTGTAATCAATTCGGACCACTTGAATTTGCCGACATGTTTATTTGCATGAAACTGGTTGGAATTTTACCGCTCTAGATTTTTTTAGTTCAGTCAATTAACACGAGGATTATTGAAGTTACTCTTTTCAAAGGTTTTTGTCTTTAATTTTTTTGTTCATTCCTCAGTTGTACTCCGAATTTTCCTGATGTATACAATTTTCATTTGAGCAGAACGCTTACAAGTTTTTCCATTTATGAATAGTAATATGAATAATTTTGTTATTCCTTCAGCTTTAATGTAACTGTTGTTTAGAACTAATATGATGATGAAAGTAGCGCTCAGGAGTATTTCTGAAGTGTTGCTCACGCTAGAGACAGCGTTAAATTTGTCATAATAAACGCTTCAAATGCTTCTATGTTACTGCACCCAATTTCGAGACACTATGTCAAGTGTCATTGTCTGGTGTGTTCCTCTGTCAACTTACTTAGGTGGCCGTCACAGCTTTGTTACGTGTTTACGACCGAATTGCACACTTCTCTCCACTGTTTAGCGCATGATTTCTATGTCTGTTCATACTAAACCACCACTAAACCACTGAGTTATCTACTAAGTCTTCATTTCCAGATCGGTCTATTTCACAGTCCAACCAACCTATCTGAGATCAAACTGAAAAGCAACAAATATCAATGCAATGCCGAAAGACTATGATACTCGTATTTATTCCGGTACTTGAGACTGCTAACTGCAGCTACTATTTACTGCTTTCAACTTGCTCCCGTCAACATCACTAAAATTAGGTTATATCAGTTGCTTTTTATTGTTTTGTTGACAATATTCCCCACTCAAGTGATCGAACAAATGCGTCTAAAAAATTTTTAACAATGTAATAACTCAGCAGTGTTTAATAGCGGCTCGGTTGTGCGTCTCTGACTGCGTTCTTCACGATGTTTATTTGTTGTGGAAACGGAAGAACCGACACAAAGCACAGCCACTCGGCCAGCGTGTTTGCACTGTTTTATTGACAGCGCTCGGCGTCGACTTGTAATGGGCTTTTGGGTGCGCTGCCAGCGAATTTGTTATTAACTAAAACTACACGATTAAAAGTCAACAGCTGCGCTGCAAGGCGGAAAAACAGAGTTTGTCAATACGGCCGAGTAAAGCATTAAGTCGCGCAAGCAACAATATTGACGCAAAGGGGCTGCTCTCGAATTGAATTGCTTCTAGTTCCATTCGTTGCTGTGTGCTACGTTTGCCTTTTGTTTGCGCGGTGTCAACGCTATCGACCAACTGTCATTGTCCCGAAAGCGGTCAGTCAAGCGGTTTTTCTTCGTTTGCTGACATGTATACCTATGTATCTATATATATTTTGTTCTTTTGTGAATTAAAGCACATCAGTTTTGCTGCTCGTTTTTGGACGGAGAAGGCACGTGCGCCCCATAATGCGCAGGAAGTTCAACGAAAGTACGATTGAAATGAAAATTGCAACGCACAAAAATTAAAATGAGATTTGGCTTGCTTGCAACTTTCTTTTTATGTAGCTTGAAAACTTTTTCACTTAATTTGTTGTTGGTATGTTTTGACATTTTCGACTGAAGTGTGTTAGCTTAGCCAACAGCGCTAACGTGGCGAGTTGTTGTATTCGAAAATATTTAGCCTGAACGCATATGAGATTAGCGAGTGAATTTTTGTTACTTTGGCCAGATTGCGGGAAGATAAGCTTTTCCGTCAGATTTAAAAATTGTCTCTATTTTGCGTCGTTGATTTCCCAATCGCAAAATTTATTCGTATGTGGGTATTTTCTTTATTATCACTTTTACCACAGCAAGAACGTTGTGCTCATCACGTGCCAAGACTTTTTCATTGCTTTCATAATGTAAGCCGTTGCCAATATCAGATTGCTTCCGTAAACAAAAACGCTGTTGTGGATTTCAAGCTTCCTAATATGTGTGTGCTTTACTATATTCGTTGTAAAAGGAAATAAAATATGTGACGCTGTTTTTGCAAAAACCGCAAGTACAATTGGCGAAATGAATTTACATGGCAAATACAGAGGAAATGACTGACAATCCGACGACATATGCTCGCCATAAATGTTTTTTATAAAAGTAAATGTTTGGAATTTGCATAATGTTCATCTTTGATTGATTTTATGGCGCTATTGACTCATCGTGCCTACTTCTGCGTATAAACTGGTTAGCTCCGCTGTAAATTCTTCGGAGTCGAACTATTTTTCCGTGTTGCAAAACAAACTATACCGTTAATGTCTCAATTTTGCGAGCTATAATTTTAGAATAATTTATGCTCAAATTATTTAGAATGTTCATCTTCTAAAAATGTTTTTGAAAATTTGCTTAAAAGACTTAAATATAAATATAATAATTTTATATTATTTTACTGTTTGTGCTGGTTTTTAATTTTTTAATAAATAAATAAATAACTAAAGGTATTCTAACGATTTAAAAAATGTGTATAGGCAATGATTGAGTTCAAGTTTGAACCCACTTTACTATGCTTTGTGATTCTATGCTTTTACAACTTACGAAAGGGCCTTAAACTTTTGCTTTTATGGATAAAAAATAATAAACGTAACCTATGATCACAGACCACCTGCACGACAAACACGAATACATACAACATTTCACATATAAATTTTGATATGTGTGTGTTCGAGTTTAGGCTCGGAAAAGGTTGATCGCATTAATTTTAATAGTTTTTCATTTAATGCGCTTAAAGCAACAAACCGCTTTTAGTGCTTCCACACCTGATGTATTGAGTTTTGAATGCTTTCGTGACACAATTTCTAAATTAAACCCATATCAAGTATCCATCATTTTCATTCGTCGGTCATTAGTTAAAAGTCGAAACTGCGTTGCGGTGGCATCCACAAATAGATTACATACATACATACATACACTTGAAAAAATCAGCCACATAAAAGCTGGAATGTAATTTGCATTCAATTAGAGTATCAAACAATTCTATTAGGAACTAAGACACACGTAGGCCGTAGGTAAGAACATACTAATTAATTTTGGTAAATATTTTTATTAAACTGAATTTTAAATGACTTAATATTGACGAAACTGGATGAATTTTTTAATAAACTAAAGTGCTGTGTAGCAAAAATTGTTGTATATAGAAGCACAACCGCAGTTAGTTTATGTAAAACGTATCGTGCTCCCAAGTGTAGAATCTATTTCTGACTGAACTTGACAGTGATGAATTGCAGTTTATGCCAACTTGTCGCATCCGCCGTTCCGACACGCGTCGCTGCATCGCTCCAAAATAGGTCAACTTAACACGTTGACGTAAATCGCTTTTAATTACGGCTGCGGCTTACCACTTAAGCCCCAGTCACAACCACAGGCGCAACTGTCACCCATCACCTATAGACACACGCAGGTGGCGGGAGGTGTGGCTGCAGTGCGCCTATAAGGCGATGGTATGCGAATCACTTGTTCATTCGATTGTTTAATTGCTGCGTCGCGGTGTTGTGTGTATGGATGAGTGTGCGTGTGTGTGCCAAACTTGGCTGATGGCTATCGCTGACGCTATCCACAATATTGGGTCATTGGGTAAATCGTTTATCAGCGCCGGATGATAATGTCACTGGCGCCGTCACCGACACCGGCGACGGCTTGAGTGGTGTGAATTTTGTTGTTGTTTACCTTGTTGACGGCGCAAATGCTAATGTTGACTCTTCTTGCTTCTCTGTTTGCAGAAGCTACACCAAATATGCCGAGGACACCACGTCACGTGACAGCGACTCGCTCATTCAGGAATACGGCAACATACCCACAGAAGAGACCAACACCTACTGCTGGCGGCATCCGAAAGTTCGCGAGAATTGGCGTACCGTGCTGGCGGCCGTCACGCTGCTGATTGTCGGTACTGGACTGTTTGTGTTCGGCACATTCGCTGTCGCTGATCCGGCGAACACGTCCCAGGGCGTTGTGTTTTTTGTGGCCGGCTTGATTTGCTTTATACCGGGCGCCTACCATGTGGTCTACATCTGGCTGGCGGCCAAAGGATACCGAGGGTTCGACTTCTACCACCTGCCGCTGTTCACATAAGACGCCGCCGACGGTCAAAGCGTTCCGTTGCGATTTGGGTTTAGAGCGTAGCTGGGATGGGGAGTGTCAAGCGATGTGCAACTCGACTGGCTGAAATGCTGAGCGGCGCAATAAATAGAAGCAGCAGCGAGTAAATAGAACGCGGTCTTAGGATTAAACGCAAACGCAACACAGGCGTCGCCTTGTGTAGAATACGTAACGTAGCATAAGATTACACTACCGCTTCATTTCCCCCCTCACTCGTGCAGACCCCAGTTGCGCGTGACCTTCCTTAGTTTATCGATCGCATCACAGCGCCCCGCATCACATAGCATCGAAATCGAAATGTGCAAATGTCATAACGTGCGTGTCGCTGGTTTGCTGACGATTTTTGTGACGCTGACGCGAATTAACAGCGCACCAAGGCATACGGAACCGAACCAATGAAGCTAATGCAAACAGCGCTGAGGAGCAGCGCCTTCACCATACCGAAACGACAGCTATACACTCAAACATACATACACGCGCATGCATCAAACCATTAGATATGACGCCAACATGCCCAACATTATCACATTAATTATAAAATTTAATGATATTACAAAAGAGGTTTTTTCTTAAACTTTTTCTCTGCTGATTTTGATGCAAATGGACTTGCAAGATGGTTTTTAATTTATCATTTTTATTATATTTCTAATAAAAATAGATAATATAAGTGTATGTGTAATGCGAAAGACTTTGATTGTGTATTTAGTATACAATGTTTGTAATGGACAACAATTAAAAACTAGTTTTAGTAATAAAAGTGAACGCGACATTGAAAAATAATAACAATAGAAAATAGTACTAACATAATCTGGAAAAATATTTAAGAAATAAGCAATTGTCTCGATTACATGTAAATTCATTATTAACACACTCCAGTGCCCGTCCCCCGTCGGCGTTGCATCTTTCATTCGAATTGTATTTTACTAACTTGTGCTATTTCACTTGTATATGTAAATTGAAGAGTTCAGTGGATAGTGATGAGAAGAAATGGTTGTATACAAAATCTAAATTGTATTGCGAAATCACGTTTGATTATTTGCGATTAGACTCTAAGCGCTTCGTCTTGTTAGTGCGACACTTTTGTATAAATTCGCAAGCGAAGCGAACAAAATGGCGATAATTAAAAGTTAAACATTTAAATTTTTGCTTGGTTGTTTTATTTTCTGTTACATATTTCTGTTGCATGAAATATTTTTTTTAATTTGCGTAGTTTGCATTCGAAAATCAAGGCGAGTTTGAAGCGGTGGGACACATTGTAAAGAGTCTTTAAAAATGGTTCCTGAATAAATTCATTCTGAAAGTATTCAAAACAGAAAACCAGTGAGAGAGAGCTTGAGAGACACGCTGAGACTCAGACCAGCACCGACCATTGTTTTGATTTGAAGCAATTCATGTCAAAAACAAATTCTGCATAGGGACAATCATTATTCAAGCTAAATTGTCCGTGCTAATACAAATATTGACGCAGTCAAAATTAAGTTGACGGCTATAATCACATAAATATATATTTTTTTTGAGTTCATGACAACTGTCTCTCGTCCATGTTTATATAAGGGAATACATTATTTTTGTATCGCAATCTTTACTTTAGAATACCGTCCCCGTGTCGGCAAGAACACGCCAAACCTTAATACAAGGAAAACTGACAGCACCACTACTGAGGCTTCTAAATAAGAGCAAATGAGTGTGAAACTCAAGATTAGGTGTTTTCAAAGCTATTAATTAATTTGATATGGAATTTGAAACGTTAACAGCAATCGAGCCAAGTTCAAATTGCGAACAATATATTTTCGCAAGCTCAACAACTAACAATCATGACGCAGACATTTTAGAAAAAGATCTACAACTCAAAGGTACTGAAAATTCTTTGCTCAAATTGAAGACATTTAAGAAAGCAGCCAAAAACAAAAGATACAACAATATTTTGTAGTCAACATAGAAAAGACTTTAGCAAATTTTTAGTAATTGAAATAAATAATACGGCAAAAGATCAGTTTTCTTCCCTGCTTGGGTATTGTAAAAATTTTTATGAAGTTTATTTTTATGTGAACAATTTTTTATAATACACTTCAGATATCTTTATGTTTCTATACATATATACGTGTGTGCATCTTTTGAGCGGGATCCACTCTGTATCCCAAAACCAGCTTCAGCTTTATTTGATAGTAAAACTGCACTTTGGGAACATGAGAGTTTTTGTAAAAAGTGCCAAAAGTTTGCATGTTTTCAAAATAATAAGTTGTGAGCATTAATTGGCGGTCTTTGTGCATACACGTACGCACAGAGGCTAAAGCCAATGGGCACTGTGCATCCGACGCTACACGCACGGCACCCGGATCTTAGAAGCAGTGGATTGTCTAAAGTATCCTGCGCGCTTAGTGTGCTCCCCTCTCCTCTTCCTGAATTACATGCATACCCATACATAAATTTTGAAAGAATTTTTAAAATATAAATGCTTAACAACTCTAAACGCTTTTGTATGGCAAACTTGTAAGCTTCATGTCGCACGTATTCGTAGCCTAAGCAGCCCACTTGTATGTCAGGTAACAGCAGCAGCACAAATAATAGATTAACATTAACTCTATAATAAAGTATAAATATGAATGAAATAAAAAGAATTTTGTTTAAAACATAGTCACAATGCGGTTTTGTGTGTGTGCAGTACTTTTATTCGACTGTGGCGTAATACGCGAGTTGCCAGTCGGTCTATTAGCGGAATGAGTAGTCATGCTGCACACGCAATAATTTCGGCGTGGATAAATTGCAGCGGCGTTGATGCATGCTGATTGTCTGCAAAAGTTTAAAGGTACCATTTAGAGCTATCAAATGTTAAGATCTCATTGCTGTTACACCACCCTTTGGTACACCAGACACACATATTTAACTACGGATGTTCCCTTGTCGAAGGCCCGGCGTGTGTTTTCCACATTCGAACTTATTTTGGGGGAGGCTCTGAGCTACGGCCGCACACGTTACTATCGCCAATGCAAGCCAATATCAAATATTAATCCGATAAATAACTTAAAAAAAATAACTGAATTAGAGATATAAAGGGTGTGCACACCAAAATCGGGACACCCTAAAACCTTGTATCTTTTGAAATAAAACTCTTTGAAAAGTAAAATTTTAGATGTAAGTACTCCATGACTTGGTTTTCAATATTCAATTTAAAAAAAATTGCAAAACCCGTTTTATTAGTAAGAAAATGGCAAACAAATACGAACTTAGAAAACTCATCTTGCACGAACACACTACGAATCCCAACCTCAGTATACGCCGGATTGCCAAAAAGATAAATTTTGAACCATCGCCATGTGGTAAAGTGTTGAAAAAGTGCAATGAAATGCTGAGTGTTGATCGTAAGGCGGGTAGTGGAGGTGACCATGACCAGAAGAATGTTAGATGCACGAAGAAAGTGATTGCCGCATTTAAAAAAATCCGCCAATGTTAAGTCGTTCGGTGGCTTAAATCGTGGAGAAATCGTCATCGTTTGTCCTGAAAAGTTACAAGGCTCAAGTAGTACCAGATCAGGACGCGAAACGAAATCTCGCCGTGAAGCACTTGTACGAAAATTTGCTAACGAAATTCCGTTTTGTGATCATGGATGATGAAACATACGACTTCAACAACTTTACATTTTTAGCTGGGCAAGATTTCTACACAGCTACGAATCGCCAAGATGTTGCTGATGAATACAAGGTTAAATCAAGGGCAAAATTCCCAGAGAAGACTATGGTTTGGCAAGCCATCTGTTTGTGGAGTTTTAAAACAAACCCTTTTGTAACAGTCGGTACAATGAATGGCAATATTTACCAAGAAGAATGTCTCGAAAATAGACTGCTGCCGCTCATTCGTCGCCACACATCAAAGCCGTTGTTTTGGCCTGACTTGGTTACTTGCCACTACTCCAGGGAAACTCTGTAGTGGTATGAAGAGAATGTGGTGAAATATGTACAGCGCGAGTGTAATCCGCCTAACAGCCCGGAACTCCGCCCTATCGAAAACTACTGGTCGATAGTTATAGGCATTTTAAAGATACGAGGGTATCGACAGAAGAACAGTTCCGGAGGAAGTGGTTGTGGGGGTCCAAAAAAGTGGACGAATTTTTCGTGCAAAAATTAATGGCAGGACTCCGACGAAAAGTGCGGTTGGTGGCATACGGAGGAAAAAATTAGAAATAAATCTAGACTTCATCATACCTTAAATACCGAAGAATAGAAATAAATTGTAAAAAAAATTCGAAATTACTTCGTTTCATTTTTATATCAGAAAACAAGTGTCCGATTTTGGTGTGCACACCCTTTACGTGTATTTTGGCTGGCATTATCTACGTTTTGGCAACATATTGAGCAGTGATAAACCTATTTCTCGGTACCTGGAAAGCTGCCCTGCACTTACGAGCACTGTGTTTTTACTTCTCTGTAGAGAGATTGTAAGTTGTGGTAACAAAATTGCGCAAGTAGGTGGTCAGCATGGTTTTTCATTGTCCCAAAAGGAACTTTGGTGTACACCAACTAATTCTGTTTTTACACGGTCTGTTATTACACGGTTTTGATTTAACACGGTTAGAAAATTAAAAAAATTTAAATTTTTCGTGCTAAATAGAACAAAATCGTGTAAAAAAATTGAAAATTTTTTTATTTTCAAACCGTGTTAAGTCAAAACCGTGTAAAAACAGACCGTGTTAAAACAGAATTAGGTGTATCTTTACTATAAACAAATACAATCATTATAATATGCACGTAACAGATACGATAGCCCATTTCGAGACTAACGTATGCGGAATGAAATATGAACTGATTTCCAACCACCATTCCAATTTGTAAACAAATAGCAATAGCAAAACTAAATATGAGAAAAGTAACGGTACTATTCCCGCAATCATTCGACTGGAGATCAATTCAACAGATAACAGTTAATCGCAAAAATGTCCTTGTCGGAGTTAGAACGTCGCAAATGATGATGCAAATGATTTGCAAATTTTGTGAAAATAATCCAGACAAGAGCACATATGAGATTTTCCTTAATTTTTTTAGCAGCATTTAATCTATGTTTTATAGGCAAAGTAATTGCCTGGAAAAAATGCTCATAACCCTCCTGTAAAACCTAAAATCTTAGGTTCCTTTCAACTGTAATTGCTGCGGGAAGTGTGTTCCTTGTCGTCAGCGTTGGCAGTATTTAATGTCAGACGAACAGATGAAAAAGAGAAATTAACAGTTGAAATACGTTGACTGATTTCACAACGTTTCTGTTATTTAATTAAACAATTTCTGAACACTCACTTCCATTAATATGTAAATGGAAGTGGTGCTTAACTCAGCTGCTGGAGCTACAAACTTTTCGTAGAATTCTCTCCAAGCCTCAAGTAAGTAAGCGCTCAGCACCACGTGCTACCCGTTTAATGGGAAATATAAGTTACGATAATAACCTTTGCTAGCTATATTACCAATGTATCTGGTCTCACACAAAAAGTTGGCTGTTCGACGGAGCGACATGCATTGAACTCGGCGCAAATTAGTGCCACGTTTGGCGACAGGCTGTGTGGCGTTGCTATGTCATCGATCCAACAAGTAGCAAACCGCGTCGGCAATGCTAATTCGCTCAACAACATTACTGCTACCAAAAAACCAACAACCATTGATATGGTTTATATTAATGAGTAAATAACGCGTACATGTATAAGGACAACCAACAATTACCATTCATCCATAAAATCCTGCAGCACGCTTTGCTCACGGTCAACCAGTGCACAGTAACGTCGAGTAAACTTTCCACTGCATTGTGAGTTTCGTAAGCCTGGGTCTTGCCTGGGTCACATTAATACGTAACGAAACTTAAGGCCAACCGATTTTTGAACTTGTGAAGAGACCAAAGCGCAAATAAGTAAGTTTTGCAAGCGTTTTCCCGGCGACTGGGCGTAAGAAAGTTAAAACTTAACCACTAAATATTGCATGCAATATAGGCGACGCCGGCAGCGGCAGCGGGCGCAGGGAACTGATCACAAAATTACAATTCATGAAAAATTGATTGGATGCGCGCGGCTTATGTGACATCGATAATAAGTAATTCATAGACCGCCGCCTTTCGATTACATCCCCGTCGCAGCCATGTTCGAGCACGAGTGCGAATCGGACGAGGACTGCGAGGTCTACTGTGAGTATGCAATGCGCCAACACATGGCGAGCAACTTGAAGTAGTGTGGAATTTAAACTTTCTGCTTGCAGTTCTCAAGCCCGTCAACGAGTACAACATTGTGGAAAAAATCAGGGAGGCCAACAAGGAACTGTTTAACGACGCCGAAGCGGATAATGTGTGTGGTGGCGGTGCGAGCGACGAGCGCGCAAACCGCAAAGTGACTTTTGCACCAGACTTGGAGGATTACGAGCCCGATGCAAGCACACTGGAGGCACTGCAACTGAATAAGGAGTTCGCAGAAACCCTAGCGAAAGTGGACGAGTTGCAGCACAAGCTGAAGGCGAACTACGTTTTTCCAGTCATTGAGGAAGAGCCTGTCGTGGAGGAAACTGCCGAGGAACCACAAACAATAACGCCAAAAACAACAATAACAGACACTACCGAAATGCCGGAACAAAAAGCAGTGTCGGAAGCTACACCGAATGACCCAGAATCGTCAAAGGCACAGGATGTGAATGACAACGATGTGGAGGAGATATGTGAGGAAATATCCATAATGGACATGGAGAATGAGAAAGCATCCGGCGATGCCGAGGTTGCGCGACGCATGATAAAGCAACGTACGTTCGACTGCGCCGAAGAGGATACTCGGACGGAAGTGCCGGACGAGCAGGAGCCGGACAACAAGAGTCTCACAAACTTGCTGACGTCCGATGGCGAAGAGGAGTGCTGCAGCGCGGCCACATTCGACATTGACGTCGACAACAGTGACACGGAGCTCAACGACACCGATCCGGACGCAGGCAATCGGGATGGCGACGACGAGGACGACGACGATGATCTTTCGCTGATAGTGGCCTCTTACCTGCCCGATGACTACGACCGCAGACGAGCGGAACGTACATCCAGCAGCCGCAATAGAAGAGGGCAAAGCAAATCTGAGCGTCTGTTCGCGCCCTTCAGGAAGCGTTTTTCGTTTCGGCGCAGAGTGCAGTCGCGAAACTCCATTGGCACTTCGTGCGGCAGCGCAACACGCGCTGGCAAGCCACACGTACCACCCCCCGAAGTCACCGACCTGCGGTTCAATTACAAAATCTGCTGTGAGTACAAACGCCAAATGACAGAGCCCGAAAAATTGCCCAAGTACACAGGCTACATGTCCGAGTATGGACTGAGTCGGGAGCAACTGCAGCAGCGCGAGGAGAAGCTGCACCGCAAGCAGCGGTACGTGCTGCAGCAGGCTTTAACAACGAACGAGTCGGCAATGCGCAAAATGCAGGAAAACGAGCGCGCTTTCACAACGTGGCTGAAGAACAAAATGAAATACCCCATCAACAAGACGCGCAACATGTTCGACGTCAAGCAGCGTAACAAAAGTGGGAGCAGTCAGTGTCAGCAGCGCAGTCAGAAGTGGCAGCAGCAGAGCGATGTAGGGGAATATTCTACTGAATATCGTTAATTGGAAGATTGTTTCATATGAACAGTTCGATTTTTTAAAGCTGCAAGTTTATTTAGCTGTGTAATAGTGGTTAACGTTTACACTTACGTGTGTTGGTCCAATTGAAACACTGTCCTTAGGTTTTCATATCTTATATACTTTCATTTTTCTTAAAACGACTATGTGAAATGACGGATCAAGGGTAGGGGGGCAAATTGGGTTTGGTCGACGACAATGCACAGTTCAAATTTAAATTGAATAAAACATTGGTGATATAACAGAAACAATTTTCTCAATTCTCATACTTGCATTTGCTTGCTAGGCGGCTACTAGCTGCCTTTGGGGGGCGGGGCTGTAGTGCAAAATCGAGACAAAAACAGAAAACACTTTGGCGTCATGAGACGCGCTTTCGGCAACGCCGGGTGATGATGTAGGACAATGAAATGTGTTCGAACTTAAGATTAACGTGCAGTTGATAGTTTCCTTCACTTTCACATGTGTGTAAAATCGGCTCAATTTCAAAAAATTACAAACATATAAGAAGTCGAAATTATTGGGATACATTTGTATATTTAAACAATTTTTGCTGTTGTTGGTGGTGTGTGATGTGGCATATTCAATGGCGGGATTTTTTTGATTTGTGTCCGCGGTCACGACTGTCCTCGCGTGAACGTTTGTGGCTGCTGTGATTGCCCTTGTCGCGACTCCGGTCCTTATCCTTGTCCTTGCGCGAAGAGGAGGAGGAATGGTGCTTGTCACGACTGCGATCGTGGTGTTTGTCCTTCGATGAGGACTTCACAGGACTGTGCGGGAAATAAACAAGAATTTAGTAATTATCCAAGTTAAACTGTCACGCAAATTTCGCTGGGAATAAGCCCGATTGACTGTCTCTTAAACTTGTAAGCAAAGAAACAAACCTATGCGCCGTTGAGTTTGCATGCTTGGCAGATTTTTCATTTGACATAGACTTGGAGGAGGACATGGTGGCAGTTTCTTTGTGCTTGTTTTTTCTCTGCCGCTGTTGTACTTCTCGGTCTCTGCGTCTGCAGTGCCGTTTGCAAAATACAATACAGAGACACAATTCAACAGAATATACAATTAAACATTTAGTTCAAACATTCAGTTTACAGTTTTAGAACGTTGTATAGTGTTGTAGTGTTTTCTAGATAAATTCGCTCATTTCGCTAACTGCATTTAACGCAAAGAAAACAAGAACTCAAAGCTCAGCCAAACCGATGTTGCCGATAAAAAACTAAAAGCAATACAAAAATTCAACTGCGGCCCACAGATAAATATCTACTTGTCTAAATGTTACTCTGCCCGCCTGACTGAGTAAATAACTGACTCGTGTTTGATGATTCTGCAACGTACCTGTGTTTCGAACTCTTTCCATGTTTCTTCGAATCGTAACGTTTGCCGTTGTGTTTGGGGTCTTCAGTACTATATTCCTGGTTGCGATCCTCCTCAGCTGCCTCTCGTTCCAAATCAGACCAATCTTTACCCGATTCTTCATCTGAACCCAGTTCTTTTCAGCAAAATAAAAGGTAAATAAGTTAAAACCTTCGTCCTGGAAGCAATCAGTTTTGATTTTTTACCATCACTGTCGTCACTCTCGTCCTCTGAGGCTTCCGAATACTCAGAGTCTTCTTCTGACTCCTCGTCGCTCTCGATGTCGGTGGGCTCGTACGCCTCGTCCTCCTCTGACTCGGCAGACTCGTTCTCAGCCTCACTGCCCGACTCGGGATCCAGGAAGGTCCAACCACCTTGCTCGAAGAAACCCTCAGGATCTTCCGTAATGGTCTTCATGATCTTGGCCCAGTTCAGCGATTGAATACCCTCCGAGTACCGGATATCACATGAGCTATGCGGTAGAATAATTTCAATTAGGCTAGGATTACATTTTATGTTGGAGTACCACGTACTTCAACCACTCCTTGACGTGGTCCAGCAAGTTCATCGGAATCGCATTCACCATCGCCACCTTCTTGTTGTAGTCCTTGAACACGAAGATCATGTCGAAGTTGCGCAGATGGAACTGCACACGTTCAAAGTGCACCAACTCGACGTCGTCCAGCGTAATGACAAATGGCGGCCACTCGGTCAGATTCACCAGGCTGCCAGAGGTCGGCTGCAGCGTCACTGTGCTGCGGTACGGCGCGCCGGGGAAACCTAGCTCGCGGAATGGTGTATCGAACTCCACTTGTTGCTTGGTCATGGCCTCAACCTTTTCGCAAAAGCTCTTGAACGCCGTCTTCAGTTTGTGACGTAGCTCACGCTCCGCCTGCTCCGCGGCCAGATCGTCGCGATCGTGCATGTGCTGGTGCTTGCCCAGGTCAGTGGTGATCTCGCCCACCTCCGTGTAGAACTGCACATCCACGTGTTTCTTCTTGCCGAACATGATAGCGTGTTTGAGATGGAAATGCAGCAGTATGATCATCTCGCCATCGCACGGCTGAAAGAACGCGCTCTTGATGTTGTTATACAGGATGTCCACCTTATCGCCGCGCACGGATATGTAGCGGAAGCCGTTCGTGTGCGCCTCCAGACTGCCGGTCATGCGCTTCGTCACAATGTTCGGCCGAATGTACAAGTCCTTCAGCTTGGGATTGCCCTTGTTCTGCGACAGTACCAGCGTGTCCTGCTTCACGAGATCCTCCTTTTCCCGTTCTTCCGCTTCACGCGTCTTGAAGCGCTTCTGCACTTCCTTAATGAGACGGAAAGTATTGTTCAGGTTGGACGAGGGTGCCGAGATTTCCCCATGCTCCTTTACATTCGAGCTGCGGTACGTGCTGCAAAAGTAAGGTTTTCAAAATAAACTGATTTACTTAGCCAAATGACATAATTTCACCCAACTTACACTTCCTTGACGAACGTAGCCTCTGGCTGTGGATACAACCCGCCCTCGTTTCGGCCCATGGTCGCGCCCGGATGGAAGAAGTTTATACGCAAGTACGTGTACTCACCCTCCACCGACTGCGAGATGTTCTTGATGGTGGAGATGTGGAAGGGCACTGGAATTCCGAAGATTGGCATGATGACCGTTTCGTACTTCTTGTCCACGTACAGCTTCAGTTCCTTCACCTCGGGCTCACGCGGCATTTGACTAACCGACTTATAGGAGACGGTGTTTTTGCGCACCTTCTCTACTTCCTTGGACTCGCCCTGTTTAGCCAACCGCTCTTTGGCTTTCTCGTTCAGCTGCTGTGCCAGCTCCTTCTGGTGTTGCTTGCGCTTTTCTTCCGTATTCGTTTCCGTACGCAGTTTGTTCTCCAGCACAGCGTTGCGCTTGCTACGCCCTAAAATCTCTGAACTCTTATCCTCCTTCACCTCCTCCTTCTCGTCGCCATCGTCCTCGCTGTCGTCCTTAATGAAAATCCCAATGTTCTTGATCTTCTTCTTGGACGGTGTCATTATGCTGGCCGGCGATTGGTCCCCCACAAGCGCCGTGTCACCCACAAACAGCGCGTATGACTTGCCCTCTTTATCGGACGCATCCGTGTTGGTCAGATTAGCAATGCCCACATTCACATTGAACACCATATTCTTCTTGACCTCCGCATGGCACTTGGGCCCGATGACAATTGAATTTTCGCGAAACTCAATGCCCATAGCGAAGCCGAATGACTTGGTCAAATTGTCCAGCAATTTCGGCTTTTCCTTCTTCACGTACTCCAGCGTGGCATCGTAGATCTCATTTAACTTGGCACCCGGCTTGAGCATTTTCAGAATCTCTTCCTGCACGTTCACCAGGAAATTGTAGTTATCCTGCATCTGATCGGTGGGATTGACCAAAAAGGTGCGCGATATGTTAGAGCAATAAGATTTGTAACGAGCGCCCAGCGAGCAAACGACAGCGCCGAAGTGCAGGTAGTTTTTATCGCTCAAAGCCGAGAACTTTAAGCTGTAGGCTCCGCCCGACTGTATGATGGGTGGGTAGCACATTTCCAGCAGTGTCGTGTCAACACCCGAAACGTATTTTTTGTCGGTAAGCGCTGATTCCACGCTCTCGGACAGCTTTGAGTGTTTCACTTTCTGCAAACAAAGAGAGCACATGACAAGTGATATATTATTTCACAACCATTGTAACATGGCGCTGTACTTTGTCCGAGTCGATGATGTCCATTATTTGGTCCTTCAGATATTTGTTGAACAGATCGACGGAAACTAGAGACGCCTTGCGCGTGTTGTTGATCTCGGGCTCGTCCTTTGGACACATAATGTACGCCACTGCACCTCCTATGTCAACATTGTCAAACTGCACGCCCTTCAGCGCCGACTTCCATGATTCGCAGAACTCGCCTGGAAAGCCGTCTTTGCTAAAAACTCCCAGAACTTTGCCCTTCTTTGACGACTTCATCACCTCCTTTAACTTGTCAAAGTTGGCCTTGTCCTTGTCGGTCTATAGGAAGAAAAACATCGAAATTGTGATCCCTCCCTCTCTCTCCGCACCTTTCTACTTACCCTATCGCGCACAAGCAACTTGATCTCCGGTACTCCCTCCTCCTTGCAGTTTTCAATCTGCTTCAGAAACTCAATCTTCTTCTTGCTGGTGAGAAAGTACACGCCGTCCTCTGCAAATATTGATATCGTGTCGGTCAGCTCGTAGCCCAGCAGCCATGTCTGCAGCGCCGTCGATTTGGAGTATATTACATCCTCGTCCACTCCGACTACCGACATCATACAGTCCACCTTCTTCAATGAATCATCGTGCGCAATGCTGGGCTCCTGTAAGCAACAAACCATGTTAATATTAAAATTACGCACTAGCGCTGAAGTGGCCAGAACCAATCCACGACCGCACTCCACACACTCAACTGACCCGCCACTCCGTGTACAACCGTTTTATTCGACGCAAAAATGTCTCCTTGTCCAACACAATGTTCGACATTTTTGCAGCTGCCGCTCGCTAGCGCAATTACGTTCAGCCAAGTAGAAAATTCTGAAAATCTGCTGCCAACACGATTACTGAAACTACGCCTTCAAATGACGCCGCACAAAGCCCAAGTTATAAGCGTTCCGCAAGTGCGCGCCTTCAACTCTTCTTTTATGTTTAATTCGCGCTGCGACTATGAAAATTTGCGAAATTTTACCGGCGCTCGCATACAAAAAATGAATTCCTTCAGATAAACTTCGCGTCTGCCGCCACAAATTGAGAAAGAAGAACAGCAGCGTGTATGAGCGGCATTGCCAGCTGCGTTGCACACAAGGCGACCTCTGTGAGAATGGCAAGAGTTGGTTTGAAATTGGCAGCATTGGCAGCAGAACAGTTGGATGTGCACTGTATAAGCTCATTCTGTTGCACTTCCTGTGCTCATTGAAAGACCGTTACGATCAGTACTGTTGATAATTTCTTTATTTACAAATTTGAATTAAGGAAATTCAGCGGTGATTTGAGGTTATGAAAGAATTTAATACTAACCGAACATAATAAAATTGTGATCTTACAACAAATAAGAAAGGCCAGAAACCAAGCTCATCCTGAGAAATCAGATTAAATTGACAACTTTTCACTTTTGATCCCTCAATTGAAATGACTTATTGCAATTATATATTTAATCATTGGCTATTTATTAGTTCAATGACATTGAACATTTAATATTATAAATTAGCTATATTGAGGTAAATATTTTGCAATAGAACTACGTAATATTTGCGCGATTTATAAGCGTATGTTTGAACTTGTTATTGTTACTGTATGGAAGCCTCTGTCACTAAATGCGAAATTTCAAAGATAGCCTAATCTACAAACTAATCGAGCGTGTCGGGGCTCAGGCCCCCTCGTGTTTTCGTCGCAAATGTGTCACCAAGTGCGTCTTCTGTACAAAGCTGCAATTGCAAAGATTGCATTTGAATGGACGCGCGCCCGTATGCAACTGCATGTGGCGTTTCAGCTCGCCTTTGGTGTGCTTTTGGGCATCGCACACCAGACAAACAAAACGTCTGTTGCCCGCATGGCGGTTCAAGTGGTCGCGCAGAAACTGCTTGCTCCAGAAACGCTTATCGCAGTGTTCGCACACGTAAGGGTACAGCGAATGGTCCATGTGCACGTAGCTGTGCCGCTGCAGCAGCAGCTTGCGATTAAATTGCTTGCCGCACTCCTCGCAGACGTACTCCTTGCCGCGGTTGTGATCCAGATGTGCGGTGTTAATGTGGTGACGCAGCGTGCGCGCGGCCATGTACACCTTGCTGCAGCCGGCGTACGTACAGCTGTGATGTGGTCGCGTAGTGCCATGCATGTCGGCCATGTGCGCTTGCAGCGTCGTAGCGCGACCGAATTCCTTGCAACACACCTGACAGATATATGGTTTGAGACCCAAATGCGTGCGCTGGTGTGCCTGGAGGTGTTCCTTCTTGTAGAACCAGCGCGTAGGGCAGCGTTCGCAATGGAAGAGTGTAGCTGAGTCGTTTTGGTGCGCGCTTTCAGCTCTGCTAGTTAGTTGGGTTTTATGGTTTGAAGTGCCTTGCATAGCGTTTAGTTTTGTGCTGTGTTGTTTGTCGTCAGCGTAAAAACCTGGCACTGAAATTTCCTCCACCTTATCCTCTTCAAATTCATCCTCATCTTTTGTGGAACTGGTTATGAAGACCTCTTCCTTAAAAGTAGAGAAGTATTATTGCAAATATTTGCTTGGCCAACTTTGGAAATTAAATAATAAAAAGGGCAAATATTTATCAAACATTTTGTTCAAATTAATCTCAAATACTCAAATATCGAGATTTAAATTCTAAACAAACAGAAAGTTAAAAAAGAGTAAAATTAAAAAAAAAAAAGAATTTTTAAACAACTAATTTTTACTTATCACACATTGCTTTGGGCACAGTACCGCGTACTGACAAGACAATCTTGTTATGGGATCTTGTACAGAGGAAGCGGTGGAAGGGTGACTTTGTTGATGTTGTTATCCACAAAAATGCTTTATGAACCTTACGTGTCAGCGTTATTAACCACAAACGCACGAGAAGTCGCATATTGATAGAGCCTCATATCTAACTCTTCCGAACATAGCATTTTTGGAAGTTATTAGGTAAGATTCTGATATTTGTTTGTGTGATAGCAACAGTGATAAGATTAAGGTGCTCGCCAGTACGTTTTCCCCAGCTCATTTCGTGAATCTTGATAAACATTTCGGGCATGAGCCTCTCCTCACTGCCCTCACACAGTTCTTTGTGTTTTTTTTTCTTCCAAAACTAATAAATGTGTTGACAAAAAACCGAAGCATGTACAATTCAGCTATTGGCGATCAGTTGCCTAATTCTTGCCGCTACTATAGAAGCGCTGTTATCATTAAATACATCCGCTATTTATAGCTCCTAATGACAGCAACTAGAGCGAATTTTAGTTTTGATGCTATTAGCAACGCAAGCCACTACTCTTCGCTTGCTGATACATATCTAATAAACAAGCGCGCAGGTGTGTGCATAAATTCAAATAAATTGTTTATACACACTGCGACCGCACTTACCAGCTCCACAGTGTCCTCTCCCACCTCGTTCTCGGCCGCCTTCGCATTGTTGATTGATGTTGTCTGTTCTTTTGCTCCAATTACCGGCACATCAAGTTCGTCATCCAGCAGTTCCGCTTTCAGGCGGTCCATTTGCTCGTTGAGGAAGTTCTTGAAATTTAGCATCGATTCGGCGCACATCTTTTGGAAGTCATTGAATTTCTGCAGCATTTCATAGCAATTGCGGCAAATACACTTGGGAAACTCGTCTAGCATGTCTAGCGTCTGCAGGGTGCACTCCACAAAACGTACCGCCAGGTCGCGTTCCAAAATTAAATTGTGACAACACGCCTCCTCGTCGCTGGGCAGTAGCACCAGACAGGCCCTGCACATTTTCACCTCCATCACTACGGGCACTATTGTATCCAATCAGCCTGCAAGCCAGTACCGCAGTCGCTACGCCTGCACTAGTGGACACGGCAAACGTCTGCCCCACACCTCACCGCATAACACTCACTCAACGCACTAGCGCTGGCTCAATTGCGTTCAATTGAGCCGCTGGTGGGACATTTAAATGCTGGCCACACCCCTCAACCCGCATTTCGGCAATACATCTATTCGTTTCGTTTTTTAATGAAAGAACGGTGCGCAAGAGAAAATAACAAAACAATAACAATGCTGGAGAAAGCGAGACATTCACAATGGTGGCTGCCGGGCAAACAGTAACGGTATACAATGAATACGATGTTGCAGGGATGCATTAAATTGCAATATTCTTAAGTTGAAGGCAGAACATTTGTATTGGGCACATTTTACACGTGAAAGCATAAACAATTTAAAGAATGTGTATTTAGGATGCATTAAAAAGAACACAATAGTTATAAGTAAATCTGTAATAATCATCATTGCCAATTCCACTCAAATTCATTTTACAGTCGAGTCTGGATAAAGTGAACTAATTATTGCAAGGCTTTTTCACAGTATTGAGGTTGTTCATTAGATCAAGGTTAACATTTTTGTTCAAAAACTCGATTTATTTGTTCAGAAACTTTTAAATACACATAAGAACCCCACTTTCACCACAATCGCTTTGCACTCGACAATAAATATAATCACTAAAGTCAAGAAACCGCTGATTTTGTAATAATCAACAACAAAAATACAAATTAGGGGAATACCCTCTTTCGTTTATGAATTCTTGTGTGTTCTGTTGCTTTTTACTTGAAATTTCTTTCAAAATTTTGTTCACTATATAGAGATTTTCGATTGTTCACTATTAAGAGTACTCTATGTAAATATTTAAGTGTTCGCGATATAGAGGTGTTTACTATATGTGTGTTCACTATACCAAACACTACTGTATATAAGTACATACATAAAAGATGAGCACAGCAATAAATATTGCAGTTGAATTTTTTTATTTTTGAAACGTGAAATATATTTGTTTTACTTTTCAGCCAGGAGATCTCGTTCTAACCACAGTATCGATCAAACAAGTAATGTGAGTAATATCGAAATGGCACCCATGATCCAAATCAGTTTTTTATGGACGCTGCCTAAAGAACATCAATAATTCACTCACATCATCACGCAAACTGTATGATCTAATAAATATTATATATATCCATTTGTTCAATAAATGGTCGTATAAATATACAAACCCGCTGTGGAAAGTAAATCGATAGCTGAATAACAATAAATACACTGTTTTTATTTTTTTTATTCATATTTTCATTTTAAACGTAACATGCTAGTGAAGTACAAATATTATGCCAAAAGTATTAACCGAATAAAGTTAAGTTAAAGTGCCGAGGAAACGAAGGCATTGAACAAAATTTCACTTTGATTGTAATACTTTAATCCAACTACTAACAAGGAACGGTGTCTACATGAGCTACATACGCTGGAATAGAATACAACCATTGGAAATTGGGTGGAAACAAATTAACAAGAAAATAATGTGCACTTTAAGTATCAGATACGCTTTATAAACAAAATTTAGGCAAAAAACAGTGCAAATCAAATATTAGCATGTAATACATAACCAAAATATTTGTATTTGATAACAGTCAATACTTTCGCCGCGCCGCAGTAGTACACATTGTTTTTTGTTGTTGTTTGCATGAAGCTTATCAGCTTCAGCTGTTTTTATCGCCTGGTTGATGTTGCGGTGTGGCTTCATTTATTATGGGGGTTTGCTTACAGCTGTGAGCGCACAAATCCATAGATATTAATATGAAGCAGCAAGACTGACTGTTTATGTTGTGCTTCATGCTGAAATACCGAGCGATTACGATACAATCTTAATTAATTTGCATATACACAGTGCTGTGTGTGTTTGTGTGCCTGTACGTATTTAAAGTTTCGCAATGTTTCACTGTTTGGGTATAAAAATCGACTGCTCGTTATTAACAGTGGCGGCATTGTCTTAATTTAAATGTTGATTGTTTAAACTGGCGCTTATATTGCTTGCTCTCGCTTATTACTATTGTGTGGCTGGAATTATGTTATGGTTGTCTTTGCGGTTGCTATTGTTGGTTTTGTAATTACGGCACTCTCCTGCCCCTTTCGAGTTCTCAGTTATGGTGATGTGATGATTTTCGTATAGGACTTGGCAGTTGCTCATTTAGCTGCTGCCGTAGCGGCATTTGAATGTATCAATTCGGTTTGACTTTCATTATCGGTTAGTTTGGTTGTTGTTTTACTTTAGGGTGACGTTGACGATAGTTTGTGTGTGCGCGACCAGGGTGTGAACGAAGACTGGGCGGAGAAGCATCAAATTGGAAAAACTACTTTGCCGGTTTTGATCTTCTTGTTAATACCAGTTAGCGGGCTTTTATTTGGCTGGCGATTCGGGGAAGATAGGTTCCTCCCACTTGTGATGTACCTCCGGTGTCAGATTGATGATGTTCACATGCACCGCCTGGTGCTTTTCAAACTTCGGCGGAATAGCGCACAAGCGGTACCTAACCTCATCACCCGGCTGTGGCACGTACTCGCCATCAACGCTGCGTAGCGTCAAGTTGAGCACGTGTATTAAATGCGTCAGCGACAAGGGGAGGAGAGAGAACATAAAATTTCATTAGTATTTGAAAATCAATTGTTCTATATACTGTACGCAACGCCAGCAATATCACATTTCGCATGCTGTATCAGCTGAAGGACGCAATGCTGGCGTCGCTGCTCTACTTACTCAGAGATATGGCAGAAGATATCCTCGCCACCCGCGCTGGGCGTAATGAAGCCATGACCTTTCGAGCGACTAAACGCTTTCACGATGCCGGTTTCGATAGGATTCTCCAGTGCGCGTGCAGAGCTGCGGGCGGAATCACAGACGTCAGAAAGTCTGAACAAACAAATCAAACAAAAGGCAAACGACCGTAACCCTCCAAATAAGCGAAAATATCTTAAAACAACAGAATTTGTGCAAAAACAGCAGAGGCCCCCAGCGTGTTAAGGGTGCAAGGAGGGCAAAGTGGAATTGCGGGGGCTGGTGAGTGAGTGGTGGGGAAATGAGACATGCCGGCAGGGTGTCTCGTGAACTGATTGTCGGTATTGGCTACGGTTATTTGCCTAATGTTGTTGTTGTTGCTGTTGTCGAGCAGGCGGGAGGTCGAAACTCACGTTGAAGCTGTGCGTGTTCGCTTCGTGATGATGGGGCTCGGAAGCTGCAATGTTAAGTTGGGACTATGACTGTCCTGCTGACGGTATGCGGGCGGCTTACCACCGGCCGATTCTTTATCAGGCGTGTTCAATTGAGACATTTTTTGAGCTTTAAACTTTGCTGAGTAAAAAATTCAGTAAGATGTATCCGCTTGTTAGCGTTTAATTAAGACTGAGTTGTTGTTGGCGCACTAAACGAAATGAATGATGCGTTTCGGGGCAATTTTTAGCGCCGTGTTCAAAGTGGGGCTGTGGCGACGCGGAGGCGAGGTTTTCTGTATGACGGCGTTGGCTTTTGCGTACAAGCGAGGGGTGGACAAGTCTTCAAGGACAGCGCATTGAATACGTACAGTAGCAGCTACTATGCAAAGTGTGCTCACACAACAATTGGTGATTAATATAATCGTTATTAGAACGCGGTATTAGTGCACTTAATGTTCAATTTAGTGGGAATAATCACAAGGGAAACAAAATCAAATCCACAACCACGAAGAACTCTGCGGCATTCACGTTTGACAACTAAACTGCGAATTGCGAAAGTGTTTGTTCATATCACGCAGGGTTGCATTCGTTTAGCCAGGGTGTTATTGCATATTCAAAATAATAAATTTTGTAGTTAAACTCAGTTGGTATTCAACATCAGATTGTTAGGCTCGTCTGATGTGTCATCTTTGTTTCGTTTCGCGGCGGAGCGGATAAATAAAAGTCGCTGTGGTTTCGGGGTTTGGGGTGTTTATTCGACGGATTACGAATATTACAATAAACATTCAACGATACAAACGGCCGAAGCCGGTGAGGAGAAAATAGGGGAACATGAGTACAAATGGAGAAGGAAAGATTGGGATTAGAGATGGGATCGACGGATCACTGAAGACAGCACTCATCTGAACGATCTTATTCATATCTTATAATTAGCAAAATAGATAGAAGGGCGTTATTGATACATTAACGACAGCATTTTCTCATTGTGGCATGGAAAAGTATTTACGTACGATTCTTCCAGTAACATATCCTTTTGTATATAAAAATGTAAATTAAGGTCAAACTCCATGAAGCGCGTTTCAGGCGTTTAGGGTTTGTCGCGTTAGGGCGTTTCCATTTGAGCGAATAATTAATTGGGATTCATGAATCGCGTAAACAATTACATACCGATTGCGCTCAGCTGTTTTTCAACCTTTTCCATAACAGAACGATGCAACACTGGCGCCGGCGCCGCATTTTGAATGAAAATCGGAAAGAGTGTTTTCTTTGGATTCTTGATGAAATTCCTGCTTTTCGCATTCGAACTGAAAACAAAAATGCCAAGAGCTGTGCCAATTAACAAGCGATAAGTGTGTCCAGACCGAAGTGCATTGTGATTGGAGCAGTTGAATAGTGAGCCGCGTAAATGCTGCGCCCCCGTGCGCTGGAAACAGGACATGGCGACCACGACTATGTTGCTCGCGAGGCTCCTGTTGCGCTCAGTGATGACTCCAGTGACGAATTTGAACCACCCGCCCTACCACAGAGACGCAGTCGACGGCTGCGCGATCTGATGCAGCGTGTGGAGAACACCGATCATGACTATGTGGCCGTAAGAGATGCGGCCGAAGATGGTGACGGGGAAGTTGAGGCACTTCTCGATGAAGACGAAGACGCTGAGGCGGAAGCAGACGCCGACGCTGAACTGGAGCAAGAACAGGAACCAGAACAGGATGGTGAACTGGAAGATGATCAACAGCTGGAGGAGGATGCCGAATCGCCGCCAATGCCACAGGCAGAGAATGAAGCAGAATATGCGCCTGAAAATGGTAGATAGCATTGGGTAACGTTTATTATATGCATTTCTTTAACATTTTGTTTCTGTTCAGCTGAGCCGCTGGCACCGGATCGGCCTGATGCGGAGCCCAACGTTACCGCTGAGACTGCGGGCGTCTCGGGCAATGCTGTGATGAACTTGGTCTCACCATCGCCGCCAAAGAAACGTAAACGTCTTTCGATGGGGACACCCAAGTGTAATACGCCGAAATTGAAGTCTGGCAGCGACAAGGGCGATGCTGACGAAGAGGACGACGGGTTAACATGTCCCATTTGCTTGGACACCTGGGAGATGTCTGGTGAGCATCGGCTAGTGTCGCTGCGCTGTGGCCATCTGTTTGGCGACGCTTGCATACGACGATGGCTGGCCGAGAGTGCGCGACAGTCAGGGGTAAAAGCCTGTCCACAGTGCAAGACGAAGGCTGCTAATCGGGACATACGATGCTTGTACGCGAAACGACTGCGGGCCATCGACCGCAGCGAGGAACATCGGCTGCGCGATCAGCTCGATGAGGAGCGCCGGCGCACACAATCGCTGCAAACAGAGCTGGCTGCACTGAAGATGACGCACAAAATGGTGGCCATAAAAATACAGTCGTTGGAGTCAGAGAACGACCGCATGAAACAAATGCTGCGTACAGGAACTGGCAGCGGCTTTAGCTACGAGGCGGACCTGGCCAACTCGAAGCTACTGTTGCGTTTGCAGTCACATAAACTCTTTCTAGAGCGAAATATTGAGATTTCGCGCGAACCCGGCTGCCGGGTGCTTATCTATGCCGACCGGCACTCGTCCATTCTGGCGTCACAGAAGAGTGCGCAAGGCCTTTTTCCCGGCTATGGCGTTCGCTTTATTGACACTCCCTCCTTCCGCACTTCAACGTTTTTGCACACCTCAGCGAAATTGTTGCGCGACATTTGCCTCAGCTCTGACCAGCAATTGCTGGCCGTTGCCAGCATGGAGACGCGCTCCAAACTCTTTGATTTGCGCACACGTCAAGTGGCTGCGATTTTCGAGCCCAGCGAGAAAACGCTATGGGCGTGTGCCATGGACCGTCAAGAGCGTGAACACTTTCTGTACCTGGGCGGTGCGAATGGCAGTACGTACGTGTACGATGTGCGCTTTCCGGAAACGGTGGTAGAGGAATTCAAGACAGAAGGTACCAGTCTACATATTATTTGATAAAGTGTTGTAACTATGACCTTGACTATTTTTCTCTTACACTAAATTTCAGGCGATCTCAGCACTGTGATTAGCATTGCGCCCGTGTCTGCAGGCAAAACCTTTCCTAGCGGCGGCTTCCTTGTATGCAAACTACAATCCATTTGGTTCTACGAGTACGCGTCGGCCAGCGGCACAACAACGTCCACCCGTCTCAACCTCGAGGGTCCGTTCAGCTCGATGAGCTTTGATGCAGCTCACGAAACGCTACTCGTATCGGCGCGCTGCAGTGTACGTCATCCCCAGTCCCGTTACATTATTGGCAAACTGGAAAAAGTGGATGAGACTGCCGTGCTCAATGTCAAGGTGACTTTCAGCGGCTCTAAGGCCACGCCTGTGATGAGCCGTTGTGCACAGATCGCGGTCGAAGCGAATACCCTGGTCGCTGGCTACATACAGGATGCCAAGATGCTGGCGCTGTTTGATGCGCGGCGCGAGCAGCGCGTGCAATCGATGCCTGTGCAGGAGGTGGTCTATGATGTGTGTCCCGTGTACACGGGCAGCGCCACGTACTTAGCGGCGCTCACCGAGACCAAGTGCCGTATGTACAAACTGACTTCGTCAACGGCGTAGTAGCCTTCGCCGACTCAGAAATATATTTTATAGTGTAAAGTTCAATATTAGTTTAGGCACTCTCCTTAAGTGCTTCATTTCGCCGAGTGATTCCTTAACTCATTTCTTTCATTAAATTTTTGTTTTTTAGAAATTAAACTTAACTGGGCAGCAACAAACTGTTTACGCATTTTGTTTAACATTTGCACGTATTTTTAATTACCCTTTATTATGAATTTATATGTATTTGTTGCTGTGACTGCAGTTCTCAGCATAGGTCAACGCATGCTTTTGCCATAGCAACACCAATGGAGATACGCGATCGTTGATCATTGTAACCGCATCAAGTTGCTTCTGAAGGCGAAACGAAAGAACTGCTCAGACTGAATGTGAAATAAATTAAATGTTTGAAAATGTGAATGTTATTTTGTTTTAATGAACAGAGTGCAGTCGCTTCCAATGATGAATTGAGTTCTATGCAGTCCTGCCATCCTATGTATTAAATCATACAAAACACATCCATGATGAAGCATGAATTGTACAACAACATGAGCCAACTGTATGAGTTCAGCTACTACATCAGCTGCACCGTGTTATAGACAAATGCTGATACTTCACGTAATCACGAAATCCCGTAATTTCGTTTCGAGGGCCAAAAGGAGAATCCTCATCTTCGCTTAATGTCATCTTTAAGACATGCAAACTTTCGGTAAACGCTCATACAAGTCGCATCCTGGTAACGGTTTATGTTCAGTCAAGCAAGTGGAGCCCATCCACCGAATCACAATAAAAAAACAACGCTCCACAGGAGGCTCCTCTAAAGTTTCAATCTTTATTATTAAGTTTCTTTTTTTTCACATTTTACACATTTCATTTAATTGTTGGTTTTTTCAATATTAGTTGTAACACATTTCGTTTGTTGTTTTATTTCTTATTAAAGATGAAAATGGAGAATTTATTGAATTTATTGTGGTCTGCCATGAATATTTTATGTATGTAGGTATGTACGACGCTTAGGTAATATATATGTGTATTGAATGTGTGAGTGTAAGTTGTGGTATTGCAGAATGTTCCGAGTATGTGGTATGGTACTTTATGTAAAAATACGCTCAAATAGCAATGCAATGCTTAAATTAGCTGTTAATCGTGAGTGACTATCAAATGCATTGGGATTTGCATCTGGCGGCGTTTTAAATGCGTTTGTTCTAATGTATGCGTATGATTATGTATGTAATGGGTGTTGATTTATGTATTTTTTACTGATTGGGGAATGCTGGAAATATTCAATAGAACTTTTAAATGTTTTTTTATGTATATATGTATGTATATTTTTCAATAAATTTCTGCTCTTCTTACTTCAACCGAATGCAGTTCAAGTTTTGCTTTTTCTCACAGAAGCAAAAACTTGCAATATTTAATGTACGTTGTATGTGCACATATATCATTTGTATAACCGTGACTATGCATACATACATACGTGCTTGTATTTGCGCACAATAGAATTAACGCCCATGGCCAATAACAGCAATCTAACATTTAAATATCAAATGCAGACTCTGCTGCGTAATAAATGTAGCTCCCCTCTCTCTCTTTTAATTATTCTGGTATATATGCTAACCTTCAATGCACTCTTGCGTCCCTAGTTGCTGTAACTCTCATGTCGGCTTATTACATAGTAAAGGGAAGTGGAAAGCTATTTATGATTTGCATGTACAAATTATTAAATTATAAAAATTTATGTATACAGCTCAATTCGCCCAAATCCAACTGTGTACTGCTTTCGCCCCGCAGTTGCTAAATATTGCCTACGTTCTGCTCAATATCGCCTATAGTTATGTATAAAAGTATAAACACTAAATTTTTCGTTATTCTGCCTGAATCTGTGTGTTCTTTTTCTCGGAGGTGGAAAATCTTCGAAAATCTGTGTCTGTGTGTGTGTGTGTATGTGAGAAATACTGATATCGTCTTCTCATACTTTCTACATTATTGAGTTCGTGTAGAAAATAATACCTTGAAATATATAATAAAATTAAAATTTCTATTATTTTATGAATAAAAGTATCGATTTGCTTTAATGTTTGGTTTGTCTTAAAGTTGTATAAATTTAATTTAAATACAGTCTCAAATGGTACAGCACGTACACACATGTGCAAACATGCCAAAAAGACGATTTGTTGTTAAGGTAAAAATTCGCCGTTTTCAGATAGTACTTTTTTTTGTATTCGAAATATTTGGTCATAATTTTGCTGCCGCGAAATGCATAAATTCCACAAATTCTTCCCTGTAAATGCTGGAGGAAGTAATTTTACGTAATTTGCTAAAAAATTTCAATGATACTATAAATGCCTTTTCCTATAAACTCTTGTTGTTTTTGTATGCTCTTGTATGTTACGAACTGTGAACGTTTTAATTGCTAGAAAGCAAAAGTAGTGCGTTGTGTGGAATTTGTGAGTGGAACAATTTATAAAACGCATTATTAATGTATGTATGTTTGTACAGAAAAGTGCAGAGCTACATCGAAAAGGGTTTTAATTTGATGTCAAATGCTGTGAATGATCCTTTTTCAAGCGTGGCAGACCGATGGCTCTCAACTCCATATGCAACCCAACACCATGCGGCGATTTTGCTATATATGGTCGTCCGATTTAAATAAATTATTTTCAAGATACGTTTAATTTAATGCGCGTTTTTTCCGCCAATCCTTCAAGCGCGCTTCTATTTCGGTATCTCTACAGTTGAGTGCCTCATCAGTCGCCATTCGAATCACTCTTGGCATTCAGCAATGCCAAAGGCACCCGGAAGCAGGCTACATCACCGGCATCCAACATTTTTGCCTGGCACACTTTTCGGCTGCAGTGTATTTTAATGTATTTGTGGTTGTTTCAGAGTGAAAAGACGCCAATTTTGTTTTATACTTTTCAAGTATTTGGTTTTTGTTTTTATTTTGTTTAATGTATTTGTTGCATGTGTCTGTGTTTGCGTGTGTTCATGTATAAATGTTTATATGCTCTTACTTAGGCTACATATAAAACACGTACTTATGCATACAAAATTATACATTAATCGGACTTTGCATGCATTTTACGATTTCATTCCTTTAATTTTGCTCTTTTGTTCGTTTTTCGTTTAAATTAAATTTACAGGTATAAACACTAGAATTGCTTAATTCTAAATTAATTAATAATTAATGTTAATTAAAAAATGAACGTATGTATGTATTTATAGGTAGGTTCTTCGTTTTAAGAGAAATGCTTCCGTTTGGTTTATGAAAATGTGAAATTTCATACAAAAAATAAAATACAACTAAAACAGGCGACAAAGAGTAAAAATGTATTTCTTGCGTTTGTGATTCTGAGCGCTGTATGCAAACGAGTATGTATGAAGGGTGTGTGTGTGTGTGTACATGGACATTCTATGTAATATTGTAGCACGCCAAGTTGCGACGCGGCAAACGTGAAGTCCTACTGGCGCTCGTAGTAGACAATAGTGTCATGAATGGAGTAAAAAAAACGAAAACCACTGAGGCCAACCGCCTGGTCTCCCATTTCTGCGCCTGCCCGCCTTCGTTTGCTACTGTTCCACAGCCACACTAACACCGTGCTAAGCTTCGCTATGTCCTTTTCTAATTCTCATTTTGTTCTGCACTGCCATCCGCCCTCGGCCCTGCTGCGTTGCTTAGTCAACGCGCGCATATCGCGGCACAATGTCATTGCTTATCCAGAAGTTGCAATTCGGATGGTCCTCTTGCGACAGCGGATCCTGGCCTATGTTGAGCACGCGCCGTCGCGGATCATACTGCGGCATCGTGCCGTGAGAGATGTAGTAGTAGAAAAGCTGCTGCATGGACGACACGAAGCGCCGCTGCTCGACCGTGTGCGGCTCGTAGCGGCCCAGTATGGCCTGCACGTCGGCGTTCACAGTGGCCAGCTGATCCTCGCCCTCGCCCTGTGTCACCACGTAGAATGGCACCGAGGGCTGCAGGCGCGCGTTGGTCAGTAGCGGGCAAATGGTGCGTATGTCGGTGATCAGCGAGACCAGTCCGCGATAGTCAGTGGCATTGTAGCGCTGTATGGCCTCGTCGGTTAGATTCAGAGCGCCAATTCTCGAGCTCTCAATGAAGGCGCGCACTTCTTCGGCGCTCCAGTTGGCGTAGCGTTGTCGCAACTGCTCAGTGTGTGACTCGTGTGCCGTGGTGCCCATGACCAGCTTCGGTTTGTCCGATTGCTGCTCTTTCCAGGCATCGGCTGGGTGTCGTTGCAGAATGTCGCCGTCCAGCACAAGCCATTCGTGGTGGGCGCTGGTGTTCTCCTCTCTGGTGGGTATGTCGAGCGAGAAGTGCAGCCAGGTATCCGGCGTGGCAGCCCACACCTGCTCAGTCGATGCGATGCGTAAGCACTCCACATTGTCGCAGTCCAAGGCTGACATCATCTCTCCATTGCGCTTCTCAGAGTCTTGTAGAGGCTTACCCGGGAATATGGCCGACGACGAGGATACCCAAGCGCGCGTGTACAGCTCCTCCAGTTTCTTAGACGTAACCAATGCCGACACCAGTGTGCCGCCGGCGCGATGTCCCAACAGCGTCACTGATTTCGGATCTCCACCGAAGTGTACAATATTTAAATTAATCCACTTGAGTGCAGCAATGATGTCAGACAGTGCGTAGTTGCCAGAAGTGTGTGGGTAGGCATCCTGAGTTAGCGCTTCGAGTGCCAGAAAACCAAAGGCACCCAGACGGAAGTTTGGACGCACAAATATGACGTCATGCGATCGTGAGTAGCGTGCGGAGGGACGTAGCACGCCCGGCGAAGGTCCGGTCAAGCTGTCAGCACCAATTAGCACAATCACAGGCAGTGGATTGTCGTAGCGCACGTGCGGTGTCACCACGTCCAAGTATAGGCAGTCCTCGTCACCGATAATTGTGCCATTGCCCAAGCGCTGCGAGCACAGCTCACTCCCGTTGTGCGCCTTCAACGTGCCATTCCAGCAGTCGTCGATGCCTTGTATAAGTTGAGCTGGGCGCCAGCGCTGATCACCTACAGGCGCCAAAGCGTACGGAATGCCACGGAAGGCAAAGGCGCCATCCTCTTTCAGGCCTTCGACCATGCCGCAGCCAGTGACGGCATCAATGAAGCGACCTTCGCGTATGGGCGGTGAAGTGAGCGTTTCGTGTGTGAGCACATAGCCGATAATGGCCACCAGCAGCGCGAACAGTAGAATGCCCAGCGCAATGAGGGCATCATCTACAGAGCAGCGGTATGATCGCAGACGCTGAAGAAAGGACACAGGTGCATCATCCTCATGGGGCGATTTCTGTGCGAACAAAATTTTAAGACTAAAGTTAGTTGAACATTTAAATCAAATAAACCCCTCCAACCTACCTCATCGGGGGAGGCCTGTTTAATTTCTCCGCTTGGCGACTTCTTTAGTTTTGCTATTTCGTCGGTGCCATTATTCTTGGCGGGCGCCTTGTCAACGCAGTCCTGATCCTTCAGCGAATCGTCCAGAGTCTCCATGGAAGCCAATCCGGCTTTGCCCATGCCCAGCTCCACATCGTCATCTGACTTCTTCTTCGGTATCATATTTGCAATGGGCAGTTTGATGGCATTCAGTAGGCCGCGCTTCTGGGGCATACCATCGGAAGCATTGGTACCGGCGGCGTTGTTGCCCTCAATGTCAGCCGGTGAGGCCTCGGCAGTGGCTTCTATATCACAAAGAATAAACGAAAAGTCCACAAATTACGAACTGCTTTCATTATACAAAGTTAATAACAAAACTTACCACTCTTGGCATCCGCATCACCGTTGGCCGCCTGCTTTGCCTGCTTCTCGGCGGCCGGTTTACGTACGAAAAAATTACGCAGACGTTGTCCAAAGTTAGTGCTTGGTTTCTCTTCCTTCTTAGCCTTAACATCGCCAGTAACCAACGCTACGTCTTCTTTATTTTCTTTCTCCAACAATTCACCATCGGCACCGTCGCCATCTGCCTTGGGTTTTGATTTCATAAAAAACCCGGGCAGCTTCAAGCCACCGATGGGTATTTTCTTCGGCTTCACTTCACGATCTTCGGTGGAGATTTTCTTTTCCTCGACCTCTTCACCGCCCACTTTGTTGGCATTTTCCGGTATGTCGATAATTTCTTCGCCACCATTGGCTTTCTTTGTTTCACCCTCGTCAGCGTCACTGGCGGATTTCTTGTTGCCTATCGGTGTGCAGGGTTTGGAGCTGGCCTTTTTCTTGTCCGCACTGGGGCTGGACAGATTGTCCTTGTTGGCGGCGGCATCCACGGCAGCTTCGGAATCGTCCTTTTTGTCGAGCATTTTATCGGTTTCCTTGGGTTCGTCTACGCTTTCTTGTTGCGGTGTATTTTCAGTGGGCGCAGTTTCTTTCTCCTCCAGTTCACCCATTTTTTAGTAGTGAACAATAATTTACACAAATACTAAAGTGCTCTATTTTTGTTTGGTCACTGTTATTTCGATACTTGAATTCAAAAATTTGCTGCAAATGAAAAGAAGAGAGAAATTTAATATTATCTTCTTTTGATTTTTAACTTTTCATATAAGTATGCTTTATAAAATTTGGCGTTTAAGTACTTTCTAAGATATGAAATATTGAAGAATGGATTATTTAAGTCAAATTGAAGAATTCCTTGTTTTAAACATAATATTTCTATTAAAAAAACGATCGCTACGAGCGCTAAACGGCTAATGTCGACCAAAGACCACAGACTGTGGTGCAGAGACTGTAGTTAACCAAAACTATTTGGTTTTCTATGTACTTTGAGGCGCAGCTATTGTGTTCTCTGCGCTGCAGTTAAGAGGTTAGAAAAGCACTCTTTGCTGTGCCCATTATTACTTGCTGATGGTAGGTTTTTGCACAATTAATTCTGCCACCAGGTAGAGAAGAGGAAAAACTCCTAGACTCCAGGTACATGGAATGGAATTTTGTAGGTAGCATAATGTTTTCCCATGCTAAAGCCAGGACATTTTTCCATCGGGACAGGCGTCTTTTCTACAGCGTAAACAGCACGTAGGTAGACGTCAAAGTTAGTTGTGGAAAGACCACAAAATCACGACCATGAAAATTTATAATCTTCAGAAATCGTAGTTTCGGCTGCTACCGCATTTTTTAATTTCTGAAATTTTTGCAATTTGTGTAGTTTCATGTTTCATTCCTTAAGCAAGCATGAAAAATGCATTACTTCGTGTCAATAGTGACTGCAAAAGAGCGTAAAGTGGCCATCAACACGTACGGTGAAAGCAATCATGATGAAATTGTTGTTTACGATTTTCAATTATGTTTCTATATATGAAAAAATACATAGGGGAAAGTGGGGTAATGACGGCCATGGGGTAATGACGGCCATCACCATTTTTGGTACTTAAAGTTGACGTAGGTCTAAACCGTTTACTGTAACAGAAAGCTTGTTCCGTAAGCTTGTTTTTAAGTAGAAGCTGAAGTGTGTGGATTTATTATAACTTGTAGTTCCAGACCAGTGCCGATACGTAACTACCCGAAAGTTTTATAAGGTGTTCAAAATATCGATTATTTCGTCAACACTTTCAGCTACACAATCAAGGTAAATATGTTAAAATGTTGCTATTGATATTAGCTTTCTAAATCAAGTAAAATTTGTCATGTGTCTTGCATAGTTTATTTGTACTGCATGCTTGCGCAAAATGAGGTCAGTGGGGGAATGACGGCCACTAGAGGTGGGGTAACGACGGCCATGTCATTAAGAAGTATGTGATGATATTTGTTCATCATTGAGGCCTTTTATGCCATTTAAAGAGATCCACTGCTTGTCCAGTCGTTCTAGACGGTATAGCTATTCTGCACTATACATTCTCACAAGTCCCAAGGAACTCCAAGATCCTTTTTATAATTTTTTTTCATGTAGCGGTTAACGCTTCGTAATATTAAAAGTCGTGCGCTAGAAAAAGGGAGCGCCATCACCAGCCAAGCGGCCACGGAAAGTGCAGCGTCGTCGTCAATCCCCTTCATCAGAAGTAGAAGAAGATCGAGACTTCTGCTTATTGTGTTTGGAGTTAATGCCACAAAAATTGAATCGCTTCAATTCGATTAAGTGCAGTACGTGCAAGCGGCCATTCCATTTGAAATGCGTGGAAAAAAAAGTAGTTCAAATGCGCTCTTATTACACATGTCGCAACTGCGACTCAGATCTCGACGATGAGGATGAAAATTAATATCGTTGTATTGTAAGTTTGAGGCATTTTTTTCAATATGTTTCAATTTCGTTTCTCTTCCGCTTTTTGTGAGCTATCAATAAAGTTACAATTACAAAAATGTCAAATTTCCATTTGTTTTTCTTCACGGAGCCTTTATTAAGCATTCACAGCGATTTGTGTTCATATTTGTGCGATTTCTGGTCGGTTTTTTTGAGTGGCCGTCATTACCCCACCATTTTTCTAAATGACAAAAACAACTTTTTTTATAGATTCTAATTTTTTATAGTTAAAATCAGAATTTTTGAAATCTGCCGATACACTTTATTAGCATATGTGTTCGAGTTGTGCTCTGAACTCTGATTTGATCAAAAATATCAATTTTTGGATATGTTTTGATGCTAAATGAAAACTATGCCGTCATTACCCCACTTTCCCCTAGGTACTAGTAAAATGTTTATAGTTTAAAGTTTAAATCTTTCATAAGTAACATTGAGCTATCAAAACGATTTATTTAAGGCAACAACTATTAGGGTTTTTAAGCGTCCAAACTTGTTGAGAAGAAGTAAAAAACACTGACTTCATATTGCAATTAGAGGTTCAAATTTGAAGTGATCAACACATTTTCGCACATAGAACAGCGGCCAAAAGTTGTGTGCTATGTTAGCTGTATGTGCAACTAAAACAGCAAAGGTAGATGCACATTGAAACTGAAAGCAAAATATGCCACATAAAAACGATATAAACAAGATAACGTTAAAAAAAGTTATCAAGAGATTACAAATTCAAGCAATCATTCAATACTCAGTAACTGCAGCGCTTTCATACACACGAACGAAAATAAACCAACATTGCAGCATCATTTATTTAGAAGATAAGCAACAACACAAATAAACTATTGAAAAGCCTGACAAACACTTTAACGGCTCAAATCGCGCCATATCGAAAACAGAGATTAGAAGTGTTGGCTTCAGCATTTTGAGCTATCGACAGAACGACGCGTTCCGAATGCGAGCACATTGAAAAAAAGGGGGGCGTTCGAGAACAGAGGCATTAAAAACCCGAATCGTATGAAATTTGAGTCATGTCGCCAGCGTTAAAAGGCGCACACGCACGCATGCACATGCCACAAGTGGCGCGCAAACAGGCATAAGTAGGCAACTGAGGAGCAGCAGCAGTTCATGATGTCACGCCAAGCGCCTTAGCGCGCTGTGCGTGACTGTTGGCGTCAAAACGGCCGCCGACCGCGTTGCTAAGTGGCAGGAAAAGCCATTAAATTTGAACTTAAAGTTCAATTGTTGGTGTCTTAATCTGCGCCTTTATCTCTGCAGCGGGCGCGAATTGTAAAAAAAAATGTAAAACGAATTTTTCAAAAACCGTCGCAAACAGTATTCAAATGCAGCGCTTCAACAACTGCCCAAGCAAGGGGGCGGCCAGGCCGAATGTGGAAGTGTCATTAGGAGCAGCGGCAGTCGCATGAACATGAACAAACGCTTGTACGGCAGAACATATTAAAATTCAATGGAAGCCGATTGTGGTGTATTAACGAGAGCATTGTTAGTTCCATACTTGCCGTCCATTCAGCACACACACACACATACACACACATCAGAGCAGAGCGGCAACAATGAGCAGAAATGTGGTGGCACATGTTTTATGCAACTGCAACGCACTATTTGGAGCGTTATTGGGGTCATAGTAATTACAACATGCAGCAGTGACATCCACACACAGGCAACATACATACATATGTACGAATTTGACAATAATGTCGCTGCTGCTGATGTTGCTGTCGTTGCGTGGCGCTTTTGCATCAGGCACTGAATATTGCAATCTGGCAGCGAATGTGCAAATAGTTAAATTTTTTTGTAGCATGTGCCACACCCTTTGCGCAATTAATAAGAAGTCGAGTCGCACAAAAAAATGCACACCTGACCTTTTGAACTTTTAACCCTAAGCACAACAACAACTCAAAAGATAAACAAGCGACAGATTTGCCTTGTACGCATTGTTGGTCGAGTGAAAATTCCCAACTCAAGCGGTGTGATTAATTAAAACAATTAAGAGGCACAATAAAAGCAACACCTAACCTCAATCTTACTCTTGTCCACATGAGCAATGCACTGCAGTTGTGTGGAATTGTGTGCGTGCGGCGCCAGTCGAAACAGTGCCACTGCATTTAGTAAATAGAAAAAAGGGGACACGCGTACTTGGTTGGCTGACAATAACGGCTTTCAAGTGGTGCGAGCGGAGGTCGCCAAGGCAAATAAATTATAACAAAAACGAAATGTGAATACTCAAACGTGCATTTGACATGCAATCTGAATTTGTGAAGGAGGGGGACACAGACCAACTGCCTAAACGGGCAAGTATTTGGGAAAAAAATATTAACTAAAATACTGGTGATATTTACAACAGGTGACATCAGAAAAACCGAACAACGTGAACCAACATTTTATTGTTCGAGCAACCGAAATGAAAAAAAAAATCTGTTGATTTTCAATTTCTTTTCACAGGTATTGGCTTTAATTTTACTTAGAGGGTTTGGAAAATACTACAAACTGTGGGAAAAGTTTGCATTGCTCCCTTTGCTAAATTTCCTCTTTTGCCATAGCAGTTGTCAAAGATTGTGAACACCACCATTGCAAAATTTATGAAATTAACGACAATAAAATTTAAACTTGAACATTAAAACCTACGAGAAGTTCACAAGAAAGTTTAATTTATGAGAGTTTTTTCGATTGATATGTACAGTGAGTGGTCAAAAAATTAGCACGCTTCAAGCAATTAAAAGGTTTTTATGTTTAAAACAAACTATTGAAAATTTTTTTTTTTAAATTCAATTAGGGGAATTCTTTGTAAGGTGCCACCCCATAGCTTTTTTGCGCATAATTCGTTAGAAAATTAACATATCGCCAATGTTAATATACCGTTGGAAAGAGGATTTAAAGAGCTATGATCCAAGGTAACACTTCATATTCATTTTTCTTAAATACGAGTTTTACAGCCAATTTCCCAAAGTGTTCAAAATCGACACTCTAAAATTTTTTAATGTAAAGTGCCACCCCCTAAAAAAATCGATAAAATCATAAAAATTTCAAGTAAAAATGCATGATTTAGAAAATTTACGAAAGATTATTGAATTTAATTTGAATTGAATAGAAAATGACCGAAAGCAAAATGCAAATTGAATGGTAACGAATAAAACGAATAATTGTATGGAAATTAATAAACAAAACTGAACTAATTTATTCCTCATGATAGGATTAGAGAAAAATTGACTAAGAACACTTTAAATTCATTGTAATGACGATTTCGCGCAATAAAAAGTCATTTTACCGATATAGGACCACAAAACAGTGAAAAAAGAGGGGTGGCACCTTACAAAAAAAAAAAGGTGGCACTTTACATTTTTATGCCATTTTGGAAATCATTATATAAATTTGTTCCTTTTACGATATGCTCGGATATCATTTCGGATTATGAAAAACCATTAAAAATTAAGTCCAAAACTGATATTTACCTTAGTTTTTTATAAGTTTTTGGTTACTTTTTCACCGCAAGAAAAACCATCAGTTTTAATTTTTATGTTTTTTCTTAACCAAATTTGACACTTTTATTTACCCAGACCGTGTTATTGCGTCTGTTCCCTCAAAAACCTCATTAAAATTGTTGTTGACACATGATTGCTGGAACGTCGAAATCTAGCAGGGGTGGCACCTTACAAAGAGTGGCACTTTGCAAAGAATTCCCCTATATATTTTTATTTCAGAACATATAAGAAGATTTTTTAAAATGAATTGTACAGTTTTTTGCATCATCCTTAAAAAACAGAAATTTGTTTAATACACTGTTCCAAACTACTTAAAACAATAATTATCCAGCCTTAATGCGAGTATTTTTCAATATATCGGTTTTCTTTTATTCCTAAAAGTTCACGATTTTCTCATAATAATTTCACAATTCGAATGCACACTTTACTATTACAGATTTGCAACAAATGTTCAATTTAATACTGCTGCTAACAAAGTCCCGTTATCGTGCTCACCCACGGCACATAACCTCACAAATACCATTAGAAATACTGTGGAACAAACAAGCTAAGCAAACAAGAAAACAAAAAGCGTTTGGAAACTATTTTAGTACGTTTTACATCCACTTAAACATGAAAATTTAAATTTTTCGTAAGCGTGCTAATTGCTTGACCACCCACTGTATTATATTGAATTACAATAATCACATAAAATGTACTTCAAATTCATTTATTTTATTTAACCATTTTCATTGCATTGCATTTACGCTTAAAAATAATCTTTTAAGTTGATTTAAGGTATTAAAACAATTTGTGTGAGCGAACTATCCCCTTCTCTACCCTCATAAACAAAAAAACAACGGCAGCGCCTAAAAGCATGTTACTGAAAAGCTTATCACCTAAATTGTTAGTCATTATGGGCAACTTTATTGTCCAACAAGGAAACCAGAAGCAACCCACACCACCTCAACACTCTTCTTCCCCAGAGAAATACCGAAAATTAACGTAACAACTTTTACTGTCTGCTTGAAAAATAGAAGAATGTAAAAAAAGTGATTTTTTGATATATTGCGCTGGGGAAGAGGCAACTGCCAGACATTTGTTACAATCCATTGAAAACAAAGTGGGGGAGAAGAAGTCACCCTTCCTTTCGCTTCGTGTCCAGTGCAGAGCGGGTTTTACTTGGAATTCTTCTGTCATAGCCGCCATACAACAATAACCACAACAGCACGCAACAACCTGTGACTTGTGCCATTCGCTTTTGCCTCTGTTTTTTCGGTTGAAGTGAAGTTTTTGCTGCACTCATTGTTGCACGAACCACGCGGGTGTTGCATTAGAAGTATTACAAATACATGACTAACGTGGCACTGCCACACGACGCAGACACATGCGCACGCATGAATATTTGTCGAGCGCTGATGTCAACACGCAGCGGGCGATGTATGTGTGGCGAGTAGTCATGGAGTGCACCACACGGGGAAATAAATTAGAACTGAATTTGCTTAGTGTTTAATAATTGCAGGGTCCCTTGTTTCTCGAAGGCATTGCTACATTAACAAAAGGAACGATGGCACGCCCAGGTTTAGGGCAGCGAATGCCCCCAACAAACACTGAAATGTTGAAATTCTATTAAAAAATTATGATTGTCAGTTGAAGGGAAAACAAAGGAGCGCCGGTCAGCACAATGTTTTCCCTGGGGAGTTGTTGACAATAGAATAGTTGCACATTTCGGTAATGCAAATAAATTGCCGACCAATTAACTTAATGATCGCGCTGCACACTATGCATAACTGTAAATTTTTGTTTATCAGAGGTGAGTGCTACGAAAAAGTTTATTGCAGTCTGAACTACAGACAAAACAACAACACAAATGCAACGACAGCCAAGACCACCAGGCAACCAAGCGCCACGAAGTTAATGTTAACGGTGCTCCTGGCCATATTTTATGCGGCACACACTCACACGGCCATCAAAACAATGTCAAACATCAATTTACAACCAAAGTACGAGGGCCCAACACATCTGGCGGGCTGGCGTGTACCTCCCACAACTATTGCGTCGCCGGCGTGCCGCACTACTTCAAAGTGCAATGTGTGTGTGTGTGCATTGGACGTACGTGTGGCGCCATTGTTCTACAGTGTTTGTCACATTTGGTTGCTTAGTTTTTGATTGCTGCAAGCACAAATGCAATGAATATAACTCAGCAGGGCGCACAAATTCATATATGTTTTTACTTGTTGTTGGTGTTGTTTGTGTAATGACAAATATGCCACATAGAATGTGCACGATATCATAAAAAAGCAATCAAATAACAAACAATTTTAGGCAGCCGACTGACATGTTTAGTTATTGCATGGCCCGGCAGCAACAACAATATCGTTGCGTCTGGCGACTACTTCTTTCACTTTAAACTCTCCAGTGTTACGTGGCTATTGACAACTGATCCCATAACAAATGTCTTTTTCTCTGATTTTAAGACGCAAGTTAACAAAAATAAATTACAAATTACACATCTACTCAATAACTTTTAAAGTAAATATGGTATGTAAGTGTGTCTGTAGTGGAGTGGTTATTTAAGGCATAAATCATACAAACGATATTCTGCCACAAGAGTACAAGCACAAGCAGCCATTCAGCTCGTTAAGTGCGCTGCTTGTCATTTTCAAACCGAACCACTGCAGACTGAAACTAGACAAAGAAAAAATATAAAAAAGGTAAAGACAAAGTAATAAAACGAAAAAAAAAATTACCAAAAAGGTTCAACACTCGGTTACTACAGCTTCCATGGAAACACTGTACACATTCAAATAAAGTCAATTTGTTTTCGAGTCAGCCGTGCCCTTTGCCAGCGTCTCTTTGACCACTTTGCTGCGTTGGCGCTTAATGAGAGCAACCACTCACAGTCGACCATCAGACAGTAAAAACAGTAGAGCCAACCTCACAGTAGTCAAAACCCAATTATAGTTATATATCCGCAGGGTGTATTGGCTTCGTCATTTGTTGCGGTTTGCTTGGATTCGAAATGTTCGAAGTGCCACCAAGCACGAGCCAGACCCATTTACACAGGGCTGGGGAGTTGTGCGGCGATGACTGGCCAACAGTGAACTTTTGAAATAAATTTCTAATTGCAGGCAATCAATTGTTGTAATTTGAGAAGCATTAAAAGTCAGCTGCTGCTAGCCATGAAATTTAAATGGTTTATGTATCTTCGAAATTTTGATAGGTGGGCGTTGAAAACATTACAAACAAAGAATGGAATGTTGTCAGAGTGAAAAAAAAATTATTAAATGTAAGGGAGAGGGCTGGGGTGTGAACCGGGTTTTGTTTTTTGGCTCTAACTTTTCACAGAATAAAGATATCGAAAAATCGAAGATACCGTTGGAAAGGTGAATATATAACGCAACTTTGTTATGAAGACAGATTACCGTTTTGATTGAAACTTAACTCTCTACGTCCCATTTTCTGAGAACGTGATTTTTCGCTTTTTCAAAAAAGTGGCTGGGTTGTGAACCATCTGGAAAATCCCTATTAAAGTCGGAAAATACGAAGAAACCACCCATAATTTTTAAGTACATTGAGAATTTATTTAATCAGGAAGCCTCAAGAGGTGAAAAAAAGTTATAATGACGCCAATTAGGCCAAAAAATCGCAATGAATGAAAGTGCTCAATTTTTTGAATTTTCATCCTAATCGGTGTCGCAATGTTTGCATGTGAAATACGAATGCGTTCTCGCATTGGCTCACTTCAAGTGAACTCAAGAAAATCGGGTGAAATTACATAAAATTACTTTATTTTAATATATCCGTCCATATTTGACAGTGTTAGAACAAATGTAGTACGAAAAGCAGGTGGTTCATAACACAGCCACTTCAGTGGTTCACAGCCCAACCACGATGCCATTTTGGAAACTTTAAAATAAACGACACTTTCAATCATAATTCGACATAAACAAATATTGCATCGTAAGATAGAATCAAAACACTAAATAAACATGTATTACACAAACCTTTTTGCAATAAGCTCAGTAACTAAGATAGCACTTTAAAAAAAAGCCAAGAAGTTTTCGCAGTCGATTTTCAAACACGATGTCTTTCAAACTCGATTGCTGCCACAAGCAATACATGTTTGTACTTCGGTGTAACCACAAAAGCAGAGTCATATCATAAGACAAAATTGACAGTTGAAAGATTGGCGATATGTCAATTAGGGAAAGAAAAAATGGCAATGGTTTACACCCCAGCCTGGTTCACAACCCAGCCCTCTCCCTTAATAATTTTTTAATTTTTTACCTTTAAGTATTATTTTGCTTCTAATTCGTAACTATGTCCTTAGTCAGAAAAATTGTGAAAATAAAAATTATTATGTGCAAAATTAATGTGAAACAGTACACAGTGCGACAATTATGTATTAAGACTCGAACCATATCTCTCATCTATGTGCGAGTACATGCGTTTTAAAGCTTCAACCTTCCTCTACTAACTGTCAAAATATCATGACATTTGGTTGACATTTAATATTTATTAAAATTCATTTTGCAAAACACGTTTTCGTTTGATGTTGAAATTTTAACATGGAGCAAAGAGCGGTCATTAAATTCCACGCAAAAATTGGTAAAAGTGCATCAGAAACATTCCGAATGATGCAGCAAGCGTATGGCGATCCTTGTTTATCAAGATCAAATGTTTTTTTATGGCATAAACGTTTTGTGGATGGTAGAGAGTCGCTGGAAGATGAAATAAAAGAAAGGAAGGCCAATTTCAGTTCGGACGCCGGAAATGATCCAGAAAGTCCGTGATTTCATGTCAGAAGACCGCAATGCTTCACTGAAAATGATGGAAGAGGTCTTAAACATCAACAGAGAAACTATACGACTCATTCTTCAGGAGGATTTGTGCAAAACAAAGATCTGCGCAAAATTTGTTCCACACACATTTAACGAGGAGCAAAAATTAATTAGAGTCAGTCATTCTACAGACATCGTTGCAACCGCAGAAAATGATCCAAACTTCCTGAAAACAATTGTTACGGGTGATGAAACATGGTGTTTCCAATACGATCCAGAAACCAAGCGTCAATGTGCGAAATGGACATAAAAAAACTCACCACAAGCCAAAAAAACACGAAAAGTTCCATAAAAAAACAAAACAATGCTCATCACATTCTTCGATAGCAAAGAAATTATCCACAAAGAATTTGTTCCAACTGGTCCAACAGTTACTGCCGCATATTACCTCGAGGTTTTGAATGCCAGAATCGTTTGATGGCCAGAATCCGTCGTATTCGAAATTCCGAAAAATGAGCTAGAACACGCGTTTTAATCACTATTAAATCGATGTAACAAGTGCATTGAATTAGGAGGAGAATATTTCGAATAAATATACCGAAAAATTAGCAGATATCGTGTTTTGATTGTGTTTTCTAGAGGCAGTCTTAATACATAATTGTCGCACTGTGTATATGAGCATAAATCAAATGAAAAACGTAAAAAATTATAAATTGAAAATAGAAGTATATTTTAAGTAAACAGCGCCAGCTCTTTAATAAAATTAATTTAGTACTATTTAATACCAAATAGTCCATTAGTTCTTGATGATATTGCTGTGAGAGTAGCCACAAGCCTTCCATGCACTCTGGGGGTGGATAGTACAAACGAAGGGCGAGGAGAGTTATGAAAAGTATTATGGGCCTTGCTCTCTCCGAGTGTTATTATTAAGTTAAATCTCAAACTTCAACTTTAATTGACATTGAAATTTACTGGTAAGCATGCATTATTAAAAATGTATCTATAAAAATTATGCAAATGAAATCACACGATATTTGATACTTTATAACTTAGCAGTTCAGATTTTTCAGATTTTTTAAGCATTTAAACTCACTTGCTTTAACTTTAAAAATTCGATTTCTCCAACCCCTTCTACAATATTTAAGGTATGAATGAGAGCATATCGCATGAGAAATTCGACACGTGACTCTAAACCCACCGCCTGTGACTCACTCATTCATGTCAGACACTAGTTTGTCCAGAGAATGATTGCTCCGTATGACGGGCTCAATATTCCACCGCTTTTTCGATGGCAATCTGAGCGCAATTTCCTATTGTTCAAACACATCGCACAGGGTTGGTCGGTTAAAAAAAACAGCATATGGAGAGTGGCAGGAACATTCTATGTATGTAAATATAGCTAAAGGTGTAGCAGGAAAAAACAGCACGTATGTGCATAACTAACAAAGCAACAAAGCGTGCAGCTGAGGCTTAATGTTGCAGGCAGTTGGCAGTTGGAGGTAAGATAAGTGCAAAGAAAATTTCTCACCGTCATAAATTGTTTATAAGGAAAAGGGAAATTACATAAATTGCGTTGCCGTTTGGGTTTTTGTTCAGGTCCCCTAAGAGTTGCCGGCAACAAGCGCTGACAGTAAAATACGTTAAACCAGATTGCACAGATTTCCAATTTTCCACAAAAGCCACACAACAGCAGCAAAATGCCGATTTGTAGCATTGCTTGGCAATCTCGGTCGTGACGCTGCACACCGCCAGCACTCTGCTCCAGTCGCTTGCTTATTCTTTTCTATTTTTGTTCGAAGCACATCTCAAGGATTATCTTTGTGCCTATCAGCAGTTGACAATCTTGAACGTGATTTTCATATCAGAAATTGAGAGCTCGCCGTTATAAGGAGTCTGCGCTCTTTACAACGCAGATCTAAAAAATCGATAAGATGAAATTTTTCACAAAGCCGATAAGTGTTGTTGTGCTATGCAGAACATTGTGCGCGTGGCTGCTGATGTCTGTAAGTGGTGCAACTGTCATTTACCTTAACGTGAAACTATAAGCTGTTGCACCGTGTATGCAACACTGTGGAGCGTGTGCAGGCTCGCTTAGGTGTTACAGATCATGCCTGATCACGACTGTGTGTAAACAAAAGTTAATGTAAAAGTACACACAACATCCAGACACTAATATCGCGGCGGCGGTTGGCGTGCGCCAGCCACATTTGTCAGTGTCATCAAGTGCCCACAGTAAACAAACAAAAACGACACACTAGCAGAAACGCATACGCGCTCACGCTGCCACTAAATTACAACAAATGGGGGCGATAGCTGGCTGAAGATGAAGAACGAAGACTTGTGGCACGCTAAGTGCAACACCGTGTAGCACTAACGCCTGAACGTTCTCGCTTTTCGTCCCTGGCTGACTGGCGGCAGCTCTGACGCTGACGGAGATTTATAGCGGAAATGCATTCAAGTGAAATGAAACATTTGACCCAGACCGAGACCTTGCCGCAGCGCATTACCGCCAATGTACCGTCTTTATGTGGCCAAAGTTCAAATGAAAACTAAAAAACCACACAGCCATTTATCCCAAAAAAAATGTTGTTTACACACGCATGTTTTCTTTTGTTTCTCAAGAAATGCTGCAGAAAAGTGTTGAAAACTTGTTTATAATTTAATGCATTTGTGAAACAACAAATTTTGAAGCAATTTTTCTTATTTCTCCGGAACACCAAAGGAGTGGCGTTGAGTGTGGAAAAGCCGCCCTTATCGCCAACTCTTAAGCGATTTCCGAAAAATTGTTTACATTGAGTTGTCGTTGGATTTGAAGGCGCCCAAGGAGGTAAACAACAACAACGCGTATTTCCCGTGGGCCAGCAGTCAAATTTGTTCGATAGGCTCTAATAGATTATGCATAATTTGTTTTCATTTTCATTATACCCGCGCTATAACAACCAACTCGCCGCCAACAAAAAATGTTCTCACACAAACGGCGCACTGTGCTTCACACTCCATGGAGTCGTACGCTGCGGTAAATATTATAATAACAACAATAGGCGTTAGAGCGCTACGGTTGGGTAAATAAAAATTCACTTCCCATTCATCCCGTGCTGGTAGAGTTGAGCGCGGCCAAATAGTTATACAAATCAAATGGTCTTTCTGGCGGCGAAATAGGGACAACCGGAAGTGGAGCTTTTCCACAGCGGATTCGATGGGAAGGAAGTTTAGTTGTTGTGGCTTAACAGGGCTATTCTGGCAACTATCTTTCAACTCACCTCAATCTTTCGAAGTACAAAAATCTTTCGAAAGACAATTTGCTATTCTAGCAACTCTTGAAAGCTTTTTTCCGTAACATGAAAGACAGTTTGAAAGATGTGCTTTTGGGGTCGTCTTTCAGCTTGCAAAAAGTACGTGCGTTGTGTTTGTGTTATGAAAAGAAACGATATACGGATATATATAATATATATGGACATATTTTATAAAAGAATGCAATTACTTTTTTAATTTTTACTTCAGCTTGATTTCTTCAGCCATTGATTGAAATTTTTGAAATTTTGTTTGAATTTTTCATTTCACGACGGACGGTTCGTTTGCCAACAGTATTGCCAGCGTCGAACAGAGCACTTGGTTTACAAATGTGAGATTTTTATGAAGGATGAAAGAAAACGTAAAAATACACCAATTAACAGCAAAAGTACATAATATAAATTGGCCCAAAGTGTTTGTCTTCATGTGCTGTTCAGTAACCTTAAGATTAAATCTGACATCATTAACATCATATAAAAAATAAAACAATTAATTTGAATTCATATTTTTACATCAGTTCTTGTCTTTTCTAAAAAGAAATACGTAACTGCAAAATAACCCTGATAAACACATCTGTAATTAAAAAGAAAATCATAACGAAAATTGGAAAAATTATTTTCTTTCATCACTGCAAAAATGCTTTAAATTTCACAGAAAAAGAGTTGGCTGGCAATGCTGTTCGCCGAAAACAGCTTTTCAATTCGAGTGTTGAATTTTAGAGCTTTTTCCGAAAGATTTTTTCGTTGGAATAGCTAAAATCTTTCATTCAGTCTTTCAAACTATCTTTCAATAATCTTTTGAAAGTGTTTCAACAGTCTTTGCCAGAATAGCCCTGTTAGTATCACGACCTCGGTAGCTTTTGTTGAGATATGAGAACCAGAAGACGGTACTTGAAAATTGATGGAATTATAATTATAAATAGGTGAAGTTTTAATGTAATTTTCTTCATTAAATAATAATGATATTTGAATAAGGAACTACCCCATAAATACGATGAGATGACCTCTATTCTGTTTCTATCAATTATTGCGGAGATTACCGGGCAAGCTTTTGAAAGTAAAAAGCGTGTTTTGTGTTAGAATAAAATCCGTAAACTGCTGTTGAAATGTCGAAACAAATTTTAACTTATCACTACTGGTCATCCAGCACATTAACCATTAACCCATTAAAGCCGGGGACCAGTTCCGCCCTTACGATTTTGATAAAATTTCATACACGACCCTGAATTGAAAATTATCAGAAACAAAATTTCAGCTTTCTATCTCTGCACGTTGCTGAAATATTCATTGGGTATTTTTACCCATTGGGCAACAATTGTAGATTTTCGCCATACTTTTCAAAGTGATCAGTTACACACGTGAACAAAAGATGTATTGTTTACAGGTGAATTAGGAGGCAGATTTGAGTGAAGCTCTAAGGCCACTTAATTTCGCCACATTTTTCACCTCCGGAAATTTCACAATTTTTGGAGTCTGCTAACTCTAGCTAGATGGCGGAATTTTAGGGTGACCTCCCCTACCGCCTAGGTAGTTCCATCTTTACCCCAACCATCCCTATCAATGATTTTAAGATATCTCTACCACGAACTTTTCTGTGATTTTTTTAAAAAGTAAATTTTTATGGGTAAATGTTTACCCATTTGGCAGCAATGGGTTAAACACCAAGATACCAGCATACAGCCCCGCGACTTTGCACGCAAGTTTTAAGTCAATGGGCGCAATATATCAAGTTCCTTCATAGAACACTGTGCCACGCCCCTTGTATACAATGCCCAACCCATTCTTCCTGTCGAACTTAACGACCCAGTTTCATTGTTGTACGACTTACGGTTCCAAAGTTACGCGAAAAATTTGAATCAAAAATAATTTCCCACACCCCTTGTCTAACGCCCATCAATTTTTACCAGTAGAATGATACATCTATAGAACGACGGTATACAAAATTTCAATGCTGTCCGACTTATAATTCCGAAGCTATTCCACATTTAAAATTTGGGTTGTATGGGCGGTGTCGTGCCCCAACGTCCAACAACCACCCCATTCCTCCTGTTGAAGAGCTCGTAAATCGTAAGTTATTCACATCCATTTGGGTCGCTTGAAAAGTGCCACGCCCATTGTCCAACGCTTCTTAAATTTAACAAGTGAGGCGGCACACCTCAACGGTGGCCCTGATCTATTCACACTATGTGGTTTACCGAGATTTAGTCAAGACGAACATTCCGTGAAAGATTCAGCTTAATCGGCCGAATAGTTTTTTAATTTTATTGTCGTGTGGCCAACAAACAGTAATTTTAATATCTTCTTCTATAAAAAATACTGTTAGATGGAAAAAAATTGAATTATCAATTGTAAACACAAGAGTGGCCCAAATTGTTTGCTAAATTGTATCTTTGTTTAAAAAATCGTAGGTAGACTAATCATTGAATATTTTTAGCAAAGTTAAAAAACTATATAGGTTCTTATTTATGTTGAATGTTGGCTTATGTAGGTGATATTTTTTATGAATTCTTATAAAGGTTACTTTACTAACGAATAGTAGCATTCTTTTTTGTTTAATAAGAGAATTATTTATGAATGATATGATTTGTCACTTGTGACCATTAACAAAAAATTTCTTTCATCAATATTTTTGTAACTTTAAATTTTATTGACTTAAATCTTTTATATGAATTATTTCTTTTTGTGATTTTCTTTCCACAATCCACACCACAGCGAGTTTCAGATGTTAGCTTGTAAACAAAATCTTTATTGATTGTACCAACACACTTTCACACACACACACACATTATTAGGAGACACTTTTTCCGACAGACGACTTTTTGAAGTCATTGTCGTACATTCTTTATTATAGTTATTTAAAAAATTTAATAAAGAATCAATCTATCTATCTATTAGGAGGCACTTTTGGGGGAAATTTTTTAGAATAAAATAACCAGCGATAACTGTTTAGTTTGAGAAAATCAGTATTATAATCATACCCCGCTATTTTCCTCACAAACACGACTTTGGGAATTAAAACTTTAAGTATGAAAACGACTTATCACATTATTTGTTGCACTTATCAATAATTCATTTTGAGTCTTGATGAAATTCTCTTTGACGGCTTACTTTTTTTCTTTTATCCAAGGAGTCACTTTTGGCAAATAAATTAAATTCCAATTTTATTGCACCACTTCGCATCCAGCTTACAATGAGCTATACTGATTTAAAATTTCTAGTGTGTGATGAGCACAAATATGTTTTTTAAAACTCCAAAGAACACACATATGTTTAAGAAATATGTAAGTACACTCGAGTCGATATCCACACCAAACGCGAGCATACCCAACACGCGCACTAACCGAACAGCTCCACAGCGATTTTCAAACTATTTGCCGGGACGCCGGAATCAAAAAAACCAGCACCAACAAACGCTTCACCGCCAACAGCAGAAGCAACAATACCAACAAAGAGACCTACACTCCACAAACAATGAAGAGAGCTGCAACGAAGCATTGCCGAGCGGTGTTCCATGCTTTGCTCTTTTTCATTCCAATCCACGTTCAAACACACTGAAACGACGCATCGACCGAACTCAGTGCTCACCGCCAAGTTAAGGGATGGCGGGATGTGCCTTCCGCCAGAGTTGTGCGCACTTCCAATGCACCAGGGAATTTCTTTTGTACGTTATGGCACGAAAGTAGAGACCACCACTCATACAAAACGCTGTGATATTGTTGTTGCTGCGCCACCATTGCAATTGCGCTATGCAATTCATAAGGTACATTCCCGTTATTCGTTATCCCCTTTCTACACGGAAAGTTGTGATTCTTCAAAGTCGAGTTCGATGTAAGAAGTAGAAAAGCAAAAGAGAATGGGTCATATTTCAGCGGTATTGTTGCTTTACTATTTTATATCTAAGAAATGTTTTTTTTTTAAATTAAAAATTAAAAATTAAGTTTTTTAAATAGCAACTTTCTAAAAGAAATTGTCGTAGTCAAATTTTCATGGACAAAGCTGGAATACTCTACTCATATTTGGAAATACTAGAGTCCATTTCTATAACAAGTGACTTTTCTTGTTTGTCTGCAAGATTGGGAAGAGAAGTGCGCTTAGGTAATTTCTTGAACGCAGAATCTTCGCTTTTGTTTTAGTCGTTGTCACAAATAGTTTAAATTTCGTTTTATTAATAATATGTAAGTATATAGAGAAACGACTTTCCAAAAACCACATGAAGAGCAAAAAGAATTAAAAAAAACTTTTCCTGCGAACCCATTTCGCTAAGGGTTACCAGTTGAGAAGTTGGAAAAACGATAAACGCTTAGGTCGACTTAAGACATCATTGAGTTCTTATTCCTACAAAGCATGTTGCTCAAAACAACACTTATGGACTTCAGCCATTATTGCTTTTGACCACAGTATTCATCACGAAATGTTTCCCTGTGGAAATGTGAACTATCTACAGGATGCCACACTGAAGACTCACTCGGTCGTTTGCACGTTCGTCGGCTTCTTCGGCGTTCGATTGATGGTGGTAGTGGTGCTGAAGTGAAGGTACAGTAGCGGAAAATGAAAAGCAAAACACGAAGCACGCTAGTGGGAACCAAGAAAAACTGAGATACGAATTACATCAAATTCCAATCTCTGTGAATTGGAAAGTCAATGGAGAGAATCGAGATTTGCAGCAGTTTTTAGCGAAAACAAAAGAAAAGTTGTGCCTCATTCTTTGAGCACTCACTGTTGATGCTATTTTTAGTGTTCGCCCACATTTGACGGTTAAAATGCGAAAGTAAAAATCTTGTTCTGTTTTAAAGTCGCTCAGCAATTTTGCAAACGTTCCACATTCGATGGCAACAGATGTCGCAGTGCGCAGCGCAACAAAACATCAACAGCAGAGAATACGAACACATCAAGTTGCCAACGCGTACACGGACGGACAGACGGAACAACTCCTGGTTTGTTGAATCACTTGGCGTCTCATATTTGCCGCATGATTGTGATTCGATTTTTTTTTCACTGCGAGCAACCATTAAAGGCAGCGGCGAGGTGTGTTTGTGTGTCACGCAGGATTTGTCAGTATCTCACATTCGACTTTTCATTTTTGGAATAATAATGAGTTCAGCCAAGGCAACGAGGGAGTTTTCCTCTACAAGAATTCAAAGAAGATCGAAATTTTCACCACGGCAACACCACTAAGTAGTTCCTGTTTTCCCCTTGACGGATGTTGTTGCATGAATGTGATTATGCCAGGAAATCATCGAATCATGCGTACGTGCTCGGGCAAGGGGCTCATAGTGTTTGGGAAATAATTTTGTATTTTGGGAAACGGCACTTTACAGTTGGACGACGCATGTGCCACGTGCTATACAGTCAGTCAGTGTTAGCAGTGTTGGCGGTGGTGGTGTGGATTTTGCCGACGAATGTAAATTTTATTAGCGCATTAGCACAGTCTGACGACAATTTCGGAATATGCAGAATAATACTGAAATTTGTCATGGCCTTAAGATGGTGTGGGAGCCAAAAATGCAGAGGATTATATGGCATGTCCTGGCAAATGACGCATAAACAATGACAAATGAGTTTTGTCAAAAAAAGGTTGAGTTTTAAAATTAAAATTTGTTGGCTCTTCTGAAACTTTTCGTACATACTTTTGTGATGCTCAAAGTATTTTTTAGACTACTTTCGAGACCCAACTTAACTTTTTTGATTTGAAAATAAACATTCTTTGTTAAATATTCAGAAGCCTAAAATATTTAAGTTGCCTATTTTTCCTGCATACATTCTCATAAGAGCCACCCAAGTAATAAATCAGTGTTGCCAGACACCTGTAATAACTTTCTCCTAAATTAAAAAAACAATACTGAAATTTCCTCTCAAAAGTGACAAAAATCTCCTAAAATTGTTTTATAATTTGCGTCATATTAAAGGAAAAAACTTCTCATAAAAAATTTAATAAAATAAATAAATAAAATAAAAATTTTTGTAATGCAGCCTTTTCTTATTTATTTTCAGCTTAACAAGAATAACTTCACAAAAACTTAACAAAACACATAACAAATGAAGTAAAAAAGGTGCAATTTTTGGCGGGATTTCATTGTGACAGCAATAAGTGAGAACGAGATAGAACGAGCTTACATTTTGTAAGCTTACAAATTTTTAACACAATAAAGTGTTTTGACTTTAAAATAGTTGGCAAAATATGTTTTGTTGCCAGTGTTTCCACTACATCATACTTCGTTGTCCAAAAATCTCCCAAAAATCCATTAACCCTCAATCGCCCACCCTGAGTCCAGGGGACTCACTACGAACTTTAATAAGTTGGTACACGTTGTGTTTTTATGTTTCGGCGCCCAGCTTTCGTATACCTTCCTAAAGGGTCGCTCTGAACGCGAAGACGATCGGAAGTTAGCGCACTACAATTACAAGGCTGAGTTTTGGCACAGAGTGAGTCCCAGGGACTCAGGGTGGTGTTTTGTGTTACAAAAATTGTACTTGTAATTTTTTTAAAATCGTGTTAATTTAAATTTAAGATGCCAAAAATGGCCGCGAAAAGTTTAATAATTGAGAGTGTTAACCCTTTGAGAAGTTTTACTACTAACAATTTGCCTTAGTTGTGCTGGAAAAGTATGTGAGGTATGTGCACAACATATGAAATTCAACCTGATGCACGTTTTCTTATTTTATATAATGAAGTATTAGTTTAAGTTTTTTTTCTGAACAGTTATTTAATTTTTAGGTTATTTATGTAAAAAGAATTGTTTTTGTTAATTTATTTATATCTTTTGTTTTTATAAAATGCTTAGTGTATGTTTTTTAGAGTATGTTTTTTTCTGTCAATTAAAAGGTGAATTTTTATTTGAGTTATGCAAAAAAAAGGAATGATATCTGTAACAAGAGATCTTAATGTGTCCTACAAAAATATAAAAAACCATAAAAATTTAATAGATGTTGCGTTATTTCGTAAACAAAAATTTTGAGTCCCGGGGACTCAGGGTGGGTAGATACGTGATTTTAATAGGGGTGGGTGATTGAGGGTTAAGGATCCGAAAAATCCTCTAACATAAATATAGATCTTCTAAACTTTCTCCTAAACAATTCTTCCTCCTAAAAATTCTCCTAAAAGGTCAAGAATCCCCTAAATCTAGGAAATCTCCTGATCTGGCAACACTGTAATAAACCAACGCAAACGACTCGACCAACTTCCCCGTCACGTCGTCACTTAAGTGTTACAATGACAAATTTAGCCGATATGGGGGTCCACTCAGTCACTCAATAATGCATTCATTTATTCCTCTACTTTTCGGCTGCAATTGCAATTCCGAATTCCACGCGCACACAACGAAAAGCGAGCGCACTTTTTCGGCTGCATTTTAACAGATGTGTGTGTGTGCGGCAGCGAGTGATACTAATAGGCAAATGGAAGGACAGACAGTGCGTACCGGCATCGACACAGAATGCATCGCTATATCTGCGGCATTTGTTAACATTTTTATCGAAAACTAATTTGCCTTTGCACCAACAACTGTGCACATGCTCGAACTTCAGATATCGCATTACACACGTGATGAAAATATCAAGCAGACATCAGCCGAGGCAGCACGCAACAACAACGGGGCCGAAATTTCAGAATGAAAGAACAAAACCAGAAAGTAAACAAACATGCGCGCAACCAGCGACTGACAAATGAGTCAAACATGACGGATTCATGTCGGATCCGCCTGTTTGCTTATGTGTAAAATGAACCCGAAACTTCTCATGCATTGGCCGACTTATTTGAACATATGCGCGCGCCCGCACTCAACGCGGCAGCGGTAGGCGCAAAAGGAAGTAAAACGGAGCAGTTGGACTTTGAGGAAAAAATAAAATAAGGGGAAGCCAGAAAAAGAAAAAAGGAATTGGCAACGCAGCCCACGCGCAGCCAGAACATGTGTTCGTGTGGGATTATGCAGTGTTAGTGTTGTTGTTGTTTGAGTTGTTAACAAATTTCGATTGTGAGTGGAAGTCGCCGAAACGAAGGAGCTGCAACCACATCCTAACCTTTTGCTGCTTCCCGCGGATGCTTCTTTCGATTTCAGTTAATTTTTTTGTTAACTATAAACAAAATTTAATTTAAACTGCAGCAAAGGTCAAATGAGCTTCGTGAACCTGCGCACAGTTTTGAATTATGTTTTGGTGGGGGAAGGAAAGTTAGTAATTTGGCTGTTGCCGCCACATATTTCATTTGCATGGCCGGAAGTCAATTGAATGGGCTCGCTTTTGTGTGCGCCGCATGTAAAGTTAAAATTTCGGCCATGTATGAGGAGCACAGCTGGCCACACCGGCGAGCTATGCTCCTCATACGGGTGCACACCGCTCTGGCCCCGCATCGTCGACCAATTCGAGCTTTGTACTTGTACGTCTTTAATGAAGTGTAATTTAATCGGCGAGTTTCGTTTTGCAGGTACGTTCAATGCACACAAGCATGAATACAAAAGTACGTACATATGTAGATACATTCGTGCGAACTTGTTTGTATGACTGTGTTTGGCGGTTGTAAGTATTCTAATTGAAAGTCGAAAGTGTCATGTGATATCTGGGTGAAAGTAGCTGCACGTGTATCAATAAATTGTATGGCAATTTGCACAACCATTATCTAAGTTTATTAACACAATTTACTTCTGATATAGACATACATATATATTTAAAGAAGAACTTAAACTAGTCTTGTGAGTAATTTAAAACCATTTCAGAACTGATCTTGTTATTACATGTTGAACAATCACTTTTAGAAATATTTTGCTATAAATCTTTAAATATTTTGCAATAAGTAAATATTTAATAGATATTTTTAAAGAATCTTAGTTTAAAACTTCCTTTTTTTATGCCTTTTTCCAAGCCCCACAGTTGTTTACACAAAACCACTTGACCAAGTTTCATCATCCGCAGTGGCGGATTCAGGAGAGGGTGTGTGGGTTGAAACCCCCGAAATATTAGGGTCGACTTTAAAACTACATACAATTTTAGAATATTAGAAAATTTATTTTTGAAGCCTGCCCCCCAAATATTTTTCTGAATCCGCCCCTGACCAACATTAATTCTTCGTTTATGCCCGAAACACAGCTATCGAAATATAAAATCTCAACGTTTCTATGTAGACGATTATTTTGATGTTTAAATCTGTTTCCAGTTTGACAAACTATCTCAATTATCTCATTTGACAGATTATCTTATTTCGAGATTCGTTTATGTACGAGGTTCCATTTCGATTCTTAGTTGTGTTGACCTCTGCACGATGCAAATACAGTGATGCCAACCGTAGGGAAAAGAGGCTACATGTAGTGAATTCAGCCTTAAATTTGCGATGTAGGGAAAAAAGGACAGATTTTTAATATTTAAAAAATCTGAATTTGTCTCTATATTTAAAAAAAATTATTTTTCTGTTAGCATGTAATTTATTTTTATGATTAATGCGTTGCAATTTTTTCAATGTGGCATTCTTGGCAAGTAAAATCTTTCTATATTCTTGAACACACCCACTGGCTAGCAAGGTTTTTCATGTACTTTGTCTGTGCTTGAACATACACTTTTGTCAGAATATTTGCTTAATTTCACTTTTGTTGCGTTTTCAAGTAGATTTTTCAATTTATTTTATTTATTAACCACATTCTGAATTAAGGAGAGAAAATCGTAAATTTCTGCAAATGTTATACTTTCTTTTTAATTTTCAATACTTAAAATTGTTTATAGAACAATGAGCAATTCTTCCAATTCATCTTTTTTTTGGAAACCGGTGCTACGAAGCGAGCACAAGTTAAGTACCGAAAGCAAAAATTTAACGACAGCTGGCTGGAAATGGAAGAATTCAAAAAGATAGATAAACCCAGATAGATAAACCCAGTTCAGGTGCCGTTAACAACAAAAGGACTTTTTTTAATATTTTAAAAATTATTCCAAATTGCCATTTGTTTAAACTGCTTTGCTACTGCTTCATTTAGCTGGCGCTGTCGCTTTCATTGGATTCAAGTAGTCAACTATACGGCGACAGTTGTCCCTGAAGTCAGTTTGTTGAAGTCAATTTTGTTTGACTGCAGTCGTCAATGTGAACTATTACTAATAATTTTTCAACTACGCTGCACTCGAGCCAGACATCGCGCCCTGAAGTGTGCTACATTTTTCACAATCTTATATGACAAATAATGCACGAAGCCAAACTCATATTACTTTTTACTGATTTTTGCAGTTCAGCTGTCGCAAGACTAATGGACAAACACACACACAGCCACACATTCCACAAACGGGGGGTGGCACATAAAAAGCGGCTATCGGCGTCTAGGCGTCGCCGCATGGTGCTGCACAACGAGCGTAACGCAGCGTGCTGCAGTTTTGTTTGCTTTTATCTACACGTCTGTCTGCCTGCCTGTGTGCACGTTCTCCGTTCGTTCGCTCACCTAGCGCTTTGTTCTTGCGGTTTCCCAGCCGGCCGGTCTTCGCTTTTGTTTTGTGCCGCGCATTTTCGCAATGTTTTCACATTTCCACCCTTTGTCAGTGCACTTGCTTGCAGACTTCGTCCTGCTGCTTCGCTTCCTTTCGTTTTCAGGCACTTTGTTTGTGCCTCTGTCTGTCTGTGTCTCCATTTGCCGTCTGTCGCCTATGCATGCGCATTTCCTCAGCTTGTATTTTATTTGTATGTATGTATGTGTGTTCATATTGCACGTTCCCACTCGTACATTCAAAATGAGGACTCGGCGAGCAGGACACCCTTCTCCGCCTCGCCCTGCCACTTGTCGGATTTATTTGAATTTTGCATAACTAAATAGAGTGTGTCTGTAGTGTCTGTGGCTGTGCTGTGTTGTTGCAGATAAAAGTAAATTATTCTATGTTAGTAGACGGTAGTAAAAAACAAACGACGAGCATGGAAATGCGGTGAAGTGTGCTTTCGTTGTAGTTGGCTTCGTATTCCTTTTTGAGGTTAAGAACCTTTTTACACAAACGATGAAACGATGACTTGGCGTAAATATTTTGGAGCTTGTTTTGGCTTGAAGTTGTACTTTAGACTGCGGTTTGTTTAAAGTGTAATGTGTGATTAAAATTGAGTGAACCAGATTATGAATAAACTTTAAGATTAACACATTTTTGACTAAAATGTGATGTAAAGTTCATTTTTTACATTTGCAGAAAAAGCCCACAGGAGTCTGGTGGCTCCCTTGAACGAAACACACAGAGCAAGAGACAAAACAGGGTTTTAGATGACAAACGATTTATTGAACTTTTTCTTTAGAACGGTAACTCAAATTAAATTGCCCGGAGCCCGGTATGTGGCGCTTTGCTCGCTTTTCAGCTCCACATCAACCGCCGTGTTGCTTCCGTATCCCTCGTTTTTTTGGTTGTCAACACATTTTAGTACCGAAATCTGCAGTAATGATGAAGAATGGCTGGATTTATTAGGGAGTTTGATAAGCACTTTATCATTATTTCAAAAACTCACACTTTAAAGAAAAAACTCATTATATTTGGCGTCGTTTAACGTTGCACAGTGTCGTGAAGATGGCCGAAATAAAAAAATCGAGTGTCCGATATTGAAATCCAAGTATGCATAATTTTTGTAAATATTCCAACTAATAAAGGGTGATCCAACTAGAGGTACTTTTTTCAATAACCTTTTTTTGACAGATCACGCGTGAGTCGTGTCAAGCTGTCATATTATTTTTGTTCAGTATTGTTTGGCATTTCATCATGGAAAGACTTACGCCTGAAAAACGTTTACAAATCGTTCATCGGTCCATATTTCTTTAAAAATGATGCCGGTGAGAACAGCTAATTTCACGTAATGGGCCGGTCGATTGGCCACCAAGATCGTGTGATATCACACCGTTAGACTTTTTTCTGTGGGGATAAGTAAAGTCTTAAGTCTATACGGATAAACCCGCTTCGATTCAGGCCTTGGAGCAAAACATCACGCGTGTCATTCGCCAGTTACCAGTCGAAATGCTCGAACGAGTCATCGAAAATTGGACTCAACGGATGGACCATCTGAGACGTAGCCGCGGCCAACATTTGAAAGAGATAATTTTCAAAAAATAAATGCCAAAGAATGTTCTTTCGAATGATAATAAACATTTCCCGTTAAATTTTAATTTTCTGTGTTTTTTTCTTTAAAAAAGTAGGGAACCTCGAAATGGATCACGCTTTAGTTTGAACATTTTAACATTAAGAGGAACATTTTTGTTAGCATAACATTTTTTCATTGGATAGTGAAAAACGGTAGGTGCAGAAAAATATGTCTAAAAAGTTTAATGAGCTTGTAAAAAAATCAAATTGTGCCCGTTCTTGAAGTATTATTATGGCTATGCGATAGCATAAAGTTTTGGTTTTTGTTTTAATCATATGATAAGTCCCGTTACTTTAAAAGTTGATCAACACAATTAGTGCAAAGTTCATCAATATTTGATAGTTTCTAAAGAAAAGTTTTCATTTGTTCCCAAAATATTTTAGCTCCAATTACACTACTCGACAAAAATTGGGTTCATCGCGTGCTCCTAAGAACAAAAGTATTTTTTAGACTAATCTTTGGCTGCTGAACACGAAACTGAAAATCAAAAAATTTTCCTAAGAAGCGTTTTCGAAAAACACGTTTTTCCCCATCTTTTTTCAACTTTCACCGCCAGTAAATTCCCCAAATCTCATCTGATTTGAACAATCTATACATCGTTGGAAAGGTTAGTTAATTACCTTCTGAACCACCACTTGTGTTAATCGGATGGTTGCTTTACAATAGATATGCTCATAACTGAAATAAGAGGGAAGCAAGTGGTTTTCGAAGATTTTTCATAAGAAAATTTCGTGTTCAGCAGCCGAAGATTAGTCTAAAAAATACTTTTATTTTTGGGAGCATTTTTCGTGTCGAGTAGTGTTATAGCTGAGAGTAAGTAGAATCGATCAGTTAATATTTCAGCTTCTTTACGCCGTTCTGCGTTAAGTTTTTTTTAAAAAAAGACGAGTGACATTTGTGAAACTATTTGATGTATAGGTTTGTCACAAAGGAAATGTTTGCTATTAAAGAATTTAAAAACAAAGAATTAAGTATCGAAACAAATACTGATACTCATACGAAATTGCATAAAAAATGCGCTAAAAATTTGGGCGAAAAATCTTAATTTAAAAGATTTTAACGAAATTTTCATATGGGCTTAAATTAATAGATGTTTCGAATTTCATTTATCTACCTTAAAAATTACCAAAACTATAACTGATCAAAATGTTGGTTTATATGGGAAGTAAACGTGTCCGTCGTTCGATTCTTTTAATTTTTTTCTTCGTATAATGCTTCCATAAAAATCATTTGTGTCACTTCTCGTCAAACTAAGACTGCTTTAAAAAATTTCGGCCAGTCAAATAAAACTGCAACACATAATTTCTGTCTGTGTAATTGCTTTCGCTGGTTGCAATGCCGCACCGAAGTGCCAATAGCCAACGCTGCAACAACGAAAACCCTCGCAAGGGTGCCGAGTGCAGCAGTCGTGGCTGAAGCGACAGCGACGCCCATTAAGCGACACACTCGAAAATTGACAATAACGTCGTCCGCTCAAGTGGCTGAAGATAATCGCAAACAATAGAATCGCCGAAGAAAATTTGCCTCTTGGCCGCAACAACAACAACAACATCTCTCGCAGCAGAAGCAGCAGCAACATCAACAACAAACTGCAACTACAATAAAAGCTGCAGTAACCACTGCAAACAAGACAAGCGAGACGAGTTCCGACAAAAAAAGCAATGCATTTATCTACGTCGCTGCACCCGCGCCAGCGACTACGCCGTTGCATACAGCCATTCATTTCTTCACTCATTCAACGCATAATGCACCCACTTCAGCTCAGCGCAAGAACGAAAGAAAGCACAGAGGCAGAGAAGCGACGCAAAAGCACACAGCTGCAGCACAGCAACGAAAAGATTCAAGTCCCAAAAAAGAGCAGAAAATATTCAGTACTGAAAAGTACAAAAAATAAATCTTAAATTGCACATGCAACCAAGAAGACCAACACTCACACACACGAGCGAGTGCAGCAAACGGACGCCTTCAAGTTTTGACATTGACGTTCAATGTCCGCTGCATTCACGGCTCATACTACTGCCGCTGCCGTGCGAACGGATCTTGAACGGGTACAAGAAAGCGGCCTCGCCTTGTCTGCGCGCCGATGCCCCCAACATTTCATCATTTTGCTGTACATTCTGTACATCCATGCACACATACATATGTATATCTCGGGCCAAGTACTTAGAGGATGTGTTGTTGCTGTGCTCATTATGCAGCGCAAAAGTGCAGCGGAGGCGGGGGCCGCGCACAAAGTTCAAATGCACGTAAGTATGAGTGTTTCGTACGTAAGTTCTTCACCTTCTGTCTGTCAGTTGTCGTTGTCATTTTTGTTATTGTAATGTTTTGTGTGGGCGCATATTGAGTGCTACTCGCCAACACCAGCATACACCGAAATTTTCTTTTATTGTATGTGAAAAACATTTGCTGCCTGTCTGCCTGCCTGATTGCCAGCGGACCGGCCAGCCGGTCCTATGTTCTCGGACGAGATTGCATTAAAAAATTATTAATGTCAACTTCCTACAATCAGTGTGTGTACTCACTCGCCTGAAATGTGCCCGTAAAATACTTTTTCAAATCTCTTTGCCGCCAGTCTTTTGCTGTTGCTGGACATGCATGCGCCCATTTATGAGTATTTCTTCTTCAAAAGCAAACAGCATTCTTAATAGATTAACAAACGAACAAAAAAATAGCTGAATAAGTTTTATGACATGGGAATAGCTGCCTGAAAAAAATGTCTCTTTTGAAAATAATAATGTTGGTACTTTTGTTTGTGAGGAAGTTAAACTAAAATTAAAAGCAAATATACAAAAAAAACACATCATATGTATAACAGATTTAAAAGAAGCGCAATGCAAAATGTTTTAGGTTAAAAAAAAAACACTTAAAAATAAAATATTAAAAATAAAAGGTGTAAGAAATTCAAAAACTGAAAAAAACAAAGAAAAACATTAAATAACAAATACAAAAAATAACAAATACAAAATATATTCTATATTTATAACGCAAGCAGACAAACACAATTCAAACAAAAAAAAACAAATAAAGTACATATGTAGTCATTAAAATGTAGGTATTTATTTTATGCATTCGTACTGCAATACGAGATTGAAGCAAATCTGATTGTAACAAAGGCTAAAGTAGTTTCCAGGACCCTCAGCAGCCTTACTGGAGTACTAAATCCTAGCTTCCAACCACCCAAATCACTTTTTCTACTCATTTTTGTTGTTGAAACCAGCTTAACCCTTTACACGGTAGAGTTGCATATCTGCAACCAACCGTAAAATTGCCCGTAATTTCGGAAGTAATTATCAAAACGACTCTTTTTTGCTACTTTACAAATATGCAATGTTTCTTTTTTAAAATACTGGCATTAATAGTGGGAAAAAGTAGCTAAATTTTACTTGACAGCACTCATTTGACTGTTTTTGCGAAAAGTTGCACGCATTTATTTTAGTGAAACAAAAGTGATTACAAATTATTAATAAAAAGGGCTGTGCTACAACAAACGCATTTATTGCTTTAAAAGTTTTCATTTAAAATTAAACATATTAAAAAAAAACAAGTTTTAATGCTTTGTTGCATATGTGCAACCATATTTTTTTAACAAAAAACTTTACAAAATTAAAGTATAATAAAAAATGGAAAAATACGTATATTTTTAAATTTAGGTTTATATCTAAAAACAACATTTGATGAAAAAATTCCCTGTTGCCGTGTAAAGGGTTAATGTCCTTCAAGAAAAATTGTCCAAATGTTCAAAGTTTCATTTATCAGTGTTCAAAATTTTTCGCAATTCATTTCTCCACCGATTCGCACCCACACTTGAAATTCATCGCTCTTCTTATGGCTGATTGTCCGCGCTTCTGCTTTGCATTGCAGTTTGCATTCATTGTGTATGACCCCGTGAACGTTAACCTCTTCGCTTTTGCATTCGTCGCTCCATTCGCTGTGCTGGCGCTGCTGCCACTTCTAGTCGAAGCAATTGCCTTACGGCCCAGCACTCACTATTGATTTTTCAGATACCACCAACCCGCCCAGCGTCGCCAGCAACTTACAACACCGAACAGTCCCCTCTCCCCTCCCCCCAAAAAACACCAGTTAAACCGTTACATGTCAATTCCTCTATGTTTTTTTCTTCATTTCTTCACGTTTTTTACCTTTACTTTTGTTGCTGCCGCATTCAAGGAAACCCTTCAAAAATTTTTTTACTTTCATTCCACAGCAATTGTGGCAGTTTTTTAGGCTTTTTGCAAAGCCTCCCCGTTCCCATTCACAGCAACACTGCACACAGCTTTTGCCACGTTCTTTTGCATTTTACGCCACGTTTATCCGATTAGAATTTTTATGGGAATTTAAGTAACGTCAGCACCGAAGAGAAAAAATCCGTTTGTAAGGCAAAGGTGTGAGCGCCTCTCAAGCCGAGTACGTTGCGGCGCAAAAGTTGGTCTGGGTGCAATATTGTAGCAGCTTGAAATGCCGGAACCGTTGGGAATGGGACGAGTTGCCTGCACTCATTCTGTTCCTTTCTGCGGTTTGTTTACGGTTGCGCAGCGCTAACAGCAACAACTGCAGCATGAGGCACAGCCTGCTGTGGCAATTGCTGCATCAGCCAGCCAGCATTACTGGCACAATGACTGCATGTCTGATAAATGTTATTACAATTTAATTGATTTTTAAACGCAGCCAACTGACCGAGCGGACAATTCGACTTGTCACGTTTGTCATAATGACGCAATTATGCGGCGCAAAAGCGATGGAAGGTGTTGGCGTACAACAGCAACTAATACAGTTAGAATGACAGGAATAACGGTACTTAGTAATACATACATATGTGTCTCTATTAACACTAGAAGGGTAATCATATTTTACATACGTAATCTTCGTCGAATCGACGAAGTCGTATTTAACTCCGATTTTTGGAAGAACTAGAAATCGTATAATATACAGTTTGTCAAGTAAATGTTTGCAAAAAGATAGACAAATTATTTTGTAAAGCTTATAAATATAACAGAAATTGCAATATTTTGACATTTTTTTAAGACATAGATTAATAGTAATGTTTTTGATACGCGAAAACAGTGTAAAAAATCCTAAAAGGAAATGAAACTACAGTACGTTTCGCTTAAAGCGAACTTCGAGGGACCGGTTCGTTTTTACCGAAAAGCACTGTAAATCTCAAGATTGCATTGAAAATTTGGCGCCGTACAGTTCCGAGCAGTTTCATGAGATACATCAGTTTCGCATTCTATTTTTATAACCATTTCTCTTATTGAGATACGGGGGTTTTCACGAACTTTTCGGATGATTTTTTTTTCTTCTCTGCCACACAGTTTTCTTGGTTGTCCAGGAGATACTTTCAAATCAATGCGCCCTTCAATACGCGAATCAAACAGACATTACTTTGATATTATAAGAGAGTGAAATATTCAATTAATCTATATTTTTTCAAATAATTTCAAAATATTGCAATTTCCGTTATATTTATAAGCTTTTCAAAATAATTTTCTACCTTCTTTAAATTTGCAAAACATTTACTTGACAAACTGTATATGTAAACTTTATTATATAATTAGACTTAATACTATTTTTTGGAAATAATTCGCAAAGTAAAGCAAATCGCCAACTGAGATAACACGAAAAGAGAAAGCAATTAGATCAGAGAATAAACAGAAATTTGAAGAAATGTATGTGGTGTTCGTCGTATCGACGAAGGTTACCCTTCTAGGGTTAATTGTATATAGCAATTAATTAATGTGTCTAAGTGTTTATGTAGCGATTGACGAAATATAATCGACGAAGGTTACCCTTATATGGTTAATTGTATATAGCAATTAATTAATGTGTCCAAATGTTTATGTGGCGAGTGAATATTGACGAAATATAATTCACTACTTTGAAACAATTTAATATGATTTGGAGTAATTGAGATGTCAAAATCAAAGTGGTAAAGTGCAGTGAAGGAAGTTTCATTCGAATGAAGATTTATTTTACTGCGCTGCTTTTTTTAAATAACTAACAAGTTGCTTATAACAATCTGTCAACTCAATTTTCGTTGCAGTTTCTTCACAGGATCTTTCGAAAATATTTAGCCAAAAACATTATAAAAATTTACTAAAAAATATTGAAAACATATGCAGAAGTATAATAAAAAATAATAGTTTCTTTGGCTTCTTGGTTAGGAAATGGCTTTGGAGAAATATTCCTTTTTGTTCAGACTTGAGAAAGGTTGAATATTATTTGAAGCACATAGATTTTATACTTACAAAAATTCAGTTTCGAGTTTTGTGCTGAAAGAAAAAAAAGAAAACACGATTAAATATATGAAAAATATTTTTGACTCGAAAACAAATGATTTTGGGGTAAGTAACATTGAAAAACGTATTAACATTTAAATATTAACCCTCTGCAGTTGATGTTGATCCATTGTCAGAATTACGAAATTCAAGATGGCGGGTCCAATATAGCATCATATCGCCACACCTAATATTGTAAATAAAAGTTGATTATAAAATAGGGATTTTGTAAATTGACAACATTTACAGTTACAAGAATAAATATTTTAAAAATTATATTCCGAAATATTTTGTGCTAATGCTTTGAAGAAAAAATTTTAATCGAAGAAAATTCGTGGTTTGAGTTTTTATGTTATAAGGAAAGAAATATTTTTGAATATTGTTATAACAATCTTTATTTCTATTGAGCATAAAAATATACAAAAAATTTTTAATTACAAATAATTGGTAGGTCAATTATGTTATAATTAAAAATTGGTTTCGTAGGAATCCACATCTACGTCCGCAAAACCTAATTTCGTGCATTGCTTTAATGTTACATTAAATTACATTGGAAAAACATTTTCCTCATGAGTATAGCATGTTTATGAAACAGCCAATGATTATAAAGTCAGGCTACAAATTATCCCTCATTCGGATCAAGTCATTTTTAAATTAAAACTTTAACAGATTTTAAATTTATTATCGAATTGCTTGAAATTATTATGTGCCTTAAATCGGGTTTTTTCATATTTTTAATTATAATATGAAAAATAAAATTAATGATTTTTCGTTCCAACGTAATGATAGCTAATCCACTGACTACAAATAATTTGTCTTTAGGAAATCGATTTTGAAGACAAAGTCCCTAAGGCTTGAAGGTCTAGTTTTTGCAAGATTTTACAGTGCCATTGCTTTTAGTTCGTTTAAGTTTGATTGGCTATTATTTTAATACATAAAGCGGATATTCAACTCCATTTTCCCAAAACAATTTCATCTAATAAAGCATTATAGCGGCAACAGAAGGGTTGCAGTTGCAATATTGCAAATGCATCAATCAATTGTGGATTATATTTTTAATGAGAAATATGGCCGCCGAACGGACGACTCAATGGCGTTGATGATTCAAGAAAATTTACTCGAGTAGTCTGTTCATTTACACATTTCTTATTGCTGACTGATGCGCGAACACTTGAAACAGCAACTGCAACACCATCAGCAGCAACGGCAGCAATTGCAGCCGGCGACAATTGCACTTAAAAAGGCGGGCAAGTGGACCGGCCAACGGCTACCAACAACACCGCAGCTTCCAAGTGCTCAAGTGAGATGTGAGCAATGCCAATAACAGCAAGAATGAAATTCAACAGCATACAAACTTGCGAAAATATCGAAATGATGATTATGGTGCAGCAGCAACAACAACAACAACAAAAATAAGTTCAGCTAGAGTTGATGAAGAGTTGGAGTAACAGAAAAAGACGGCGCAGTGCAGCTGCAGCACAGACGGTGCATTGAACTCTCGCCTCGGCGCACACACAATGACTGCAATGGTAGGAAGGAAATTGCAGTTCGCAGTGCTGCAAAATTGCGGCAACAATTGCCGTTGCACTTAATACACGATTCCATTTGTATCTATCTATCTATCTGTCTATAATGCGATTACGGATCGTACGAAACAGATGAAGCAGCCGAGAGGAAAGAATTGAAAATGGTGCGGCAAATGGTTTATTGATCGTGCGGCAAGCAGCATCTGCAACGGTGGATTTATGTATTTAAATTATTAATAATCATTGCAATTGAAGTGCGCCGTAGGCTGTAGACCGACTGTGTGCAATATGTGAGTGCGGAGTATGACGTGAAAGTGCCTGCAAGTTGCGCGAATTGGAGCCACCCACACTTGAGTGTGAGTCACTTCCAAATTGTGTAGGTGCAAAAATCCTATACTATCAAATAAATAATGATTTTGCGCTCATGAAAAGTACAACACAATTCATCAAGTGCTGATTTATTGCTAAATTGCACATTTTCTATGGCGTTTTGTGTTCTCCTAAATAAATAAAGCACCCAATCAACCACACATCAGTGTCGCCTAAGTCCTTACACGTGTTCCCGTGGCAGAAGCTAACCACAAATTAAAGTTCCATTCATCAAATTAAATTAACGCGCATTATCGCCAGCCAGTCAAGCTAACCACTCAAACGGCTGACCACAGTTTATCTAATAAACCGTGGCAGCAATTGGATGAAAAAGAAGAAGAGGAATGGGCGAAATGTTGTTGTAGTTGCACATTGCGCGGCACTCGGGTCATTTGAGACGCGCCGAGCAGTGCAATGCGCACGCGCGTCTGCGTCATGAGCGTTTGTTGTTTTTGTAATTCGAAACTGCCGCCTCAGACTTGTAGCAGTTTAGTTTTCAGTCGATTTTTTTCACTGTTATTTGCGCTTAGAGTAAGTGCAGTCGTACCGCAACAATAATCATTGCAACCGCAATAACAACTACAAAAACAAAACAAAAAATCAACCAGTCGCTTTAATGTCGGCAAAACGCACGACGCTGTGCACTATGCCACGCGTCGAAAACAACAAAAATGTAAATGGTATGGCAAATTATGAGTTGGCAGTGCACAGAGCAGCGCTGGCAGTGCGCTGTCGCTGTTCAGGCGCGCGTCTAGTGGGTGCTCCGTTTGTGGGGCACCAGGCGTTTCCTCTCAGTCTATTTCGCTGCATACAACAACCAGCCGTACGAGTCAGTTGTGCGCCTGCGCCTGCTAACCAGTCGCGCTATGTGTCAGCCAGCCAGCCAGCCAGTGAGTTCAAATGTCTTGAGGGCACATTGCAGCTGCAGCTGTAAGAACTGTGCAGCTAACGAACGCACGCCGCAGCTGTTCATGGTTTTTTTTTTGTTTTGCCGCCAACGCTTCAGGCAGCGCACAGCTTTTAAGTTCAAGTTCATTAAAATGTTGCAGCGGCAGCGAAAACGCTCACAATCGCTACATGACTGGTGCTGTTAGCCGACAATTTTGTATTTGATGTGTTCATTTAGCAACAACAACTACAATAACAACCACATATGGTTAGTTGGCATTATCGTTGTGAATCGCAAATGGTGCGTTTGATTGCCACCACACCACAACAACACTTTAGTGCGTCCGTTATGGAGTGAAAATTAAATTTTGAGTCTCTCCACTTCACTGCTGGTGGTCCAGCAGCGCAGCCTGGCGTTGGCGTTCATTACTTCGCCCTCGTGCGCACACAAGCCGCGTGGGTGGCACTCGGCCGCTGTCTGGTTCGTGGGCTACGCTGAAGGCATCGAGTCCTGCTGCGGAAAACTCATAAACGCCTAATGGCTGTGACGACGCAAGACTTTGTCAATTCAACTGATTTGATTGTGTCGTTTCTCAGATTATTTAATTTGATACATTACAGCTGTGAAATCTATTTGAAGTTCAAGCTTCAATTAATTCTTTAATAATTGATGGCGCGCAAAATGCACAAATGATGGCAGCGAAATTGAGCACAAAGCTTGTCTATGTATGGAAAAAAGGATATGGCAGCTTTAGTAATAAGATATATACAATGAACTGTTGGAATTGTTTGACGATGATGACTGCTGCTACACTGAAAGGAAATTAATGCAAGATATGCTGCACTAAAAAAAACATACTTGTTTTCTTCTTCAAGAAGTCAAAGTCAAAACCAGGGACTTAACTATTATAAGTTTTTTAAGAAATTAATTGCAATGTAACTATTACAATGCAACATAAATTTTATTTATTGATTATAATTATTACACTACTCGACACGAAAAATGCTCCTAAAAACAAAAGTCTGTCTTTCGGCTGCTGAACACGAAACTGAAAATCAACAAATTTTCTTAAGAAGCGTTTTCGAAAAATCTTCGCAAAACATGTTTTCCCCCCTCTTATATGAGCACATATCTCGTAAACTAACCATCCGACTAACACTTGTGGCCCGTTGTTCAGAAGGTAATTAACTAACCTTTCCAACAGTATATAGATTGTTCAAATCCAATAAGATTTGGGGAAGTTACTGAAGATGAAAGTTGTAAAAATGTGAATTTTTTTACCATTTTCAAAAATTAGATATTTTCGAATGGTTTTCTTATAGATAAACTAAATGAGCTTTTCTGGTTTTCAGATCTAAGATGAAAGATATATTATTTGAGCAAATATTAAGCCTAACATCAATAGAATTGAAGGAAAAATGACAAAGTTATAACGCCCGGAGTGAAAACACCAACTTTTCATTTATTACACCGTGCGAAAAGTTTTTTTTATTTTTCCGAGACCCATCCAAATGTTGATATAGAAGTGAAACTAGAGGTCATTTATAATATCCGGGCATAGTCAGTTTTCCATTTTCTGACCAAAAAACCTTCTTAAAGGACTTTAAAATTTTAAGGATATACACATTTAAAATATTTTTTTTAATACTTGCGATTGTGCAATGATGAAGATATGGGTATCAAATAAAAGAGAAAATTGTCTCCTTTTAACTAAATTCTTCTATTTTGAACTTTCAGAACTTTGAAATAGAAAAAAATTTAGATGTATGAATCTACAAACTGAGATCCAAAATATTTATGTTTTCCATACCTGACATATTTTGTTAAAAATAAATTTAAATTTAGTTAAAAATATAAAATTTTCCTCTTTCATTTGGTACCCATATCTTCATCATTGCACTACCGCATATATTTACAAAAATATTTGAAATGTTTATGTCCTTAAAATTTTAAAGTCCTTTAAAAAGGACTTTGAGTCAGAAAATGAAAAACTGACTATGCCAGGATACTATAAATTACCTCTAGTTTCACGTCTATATCAACATTTGGATGGGTCTCGGAAAAAATTAATATATTTGTTCGCACGGTGTAATAAATTTGTTGACTGTATTTTTCAAATTCCACAAAAGATCGCCTTACGAAATCTCTGGAACAGTTTTACTTGATTCGATGTTCACGCATTGAGCGTTCAATTCGAATAGTCTGAGAGGAAGTCTGTCTTCTCAAACAATAACAAAATCGCAACAAATCCACAAAATCACGCCGCAACCGATTTTTCCAATTGAACTGATGATAGAAATCTGGGCATTTTAATGCCACTAGCTCATTTTCAAGTGCAGCACACAGACCCATTCAAGGAATCATTGTTAGTTTTTCCAGCCCAAAATGCTGCTGACACAACGTCTTCAGTACGGTTTTCCGCCGTTCGTGCTTACTTTGAATAAACAAACGAGGCGCAAAAGAAATAAGCAACGTTCCAAATTTTCATTCAAGTCACTGTCCGTCCAACAACAATACAAATAAACAGCGAAAAAGTCGTTGCTTAATTGCCGGAAATAGCACTTGCCGCTGTTGCCATTGTTGCCAACCCCTGCACCACAAGTCGGCAGCTATTAGTCGAGAGCCAGAAACACAACACTTGAAGTCGCACCTGAGCTCGGGCATGTGGAGAAGACGCTAGGTGCTGTGGGTGCCGAGGAAGGCGGCTTCATTTGGGCTGCCACTCTGTCTGCCAGATACGCAAGACGGCACACACCACAACAACTGCGACGACGTAACACATTTCTATGATAATTGAGCGACGGTCGACTGGCAACGCTTGGAAACGCTTTTACGCACGCGCGTTCAAAATACGAAGATAATGCAAATACAAACTTGTGCAGGAAATTTGGTTTCATTTCGGACGACTCGCACCTATCCACGATCGGCTTGTGCGCTGCCGAAAGACAATGGAAATCTGTAGCTGTGAAACACCAAAGCAAATCACTGACATTTCCCCTTCAAGCTTGACGTTGAGGCGCAGCGACTGTTGTAAATTATTGCCGCGCCCAGTGTCAACTGGGCTGACAGTGTCGCAAACGTTTGCGCTTCAGCAATGCGTCGCAACGTGTCAAACGTGCGCGCGCGCTGCTGTAAATCATTTCAAGTTCATGGCAATTCGCATCGAGCGAGGAAAAATGGCCACAGCAGAGTACATTTCAACGCGGCACCAACACCAAAAACGACACAAGTCATTCCGGCAAAAAATGTGCAGCAAAACGGAAAACAAAATTTAATGCTTGCCACAGCGCACGAATGCAACACGTCAACGAGCCGCAACAACGGCGAGTTATTGCTGCCACTCCATTTCGGTTGCTGCTGCAGCCGGCAACACGCTTGCGACATGCATCAAAATGCAGCGAAGCAAACCCATTACATACAGCGGCAGTCAGTCACAGCGCCGCGATGCGATGAGCCGCTGATTAGAACTCGCCGTCACCGCACTCCCGGAACACGTGTGCGGTTCGCGCATGAGTTGGCTGTCATTGCGCCCACCCCATAAATGGCACATCGGCACAACGGCATCGGCATCGAAATTGCAATCCCGGGCGTGGGGGCGAAGGAGCGAGCGGCACGCCCATAACAATGCGGCATAAATTTAATACAATGAAAGCGATCACTGATTTCACAGCAACAACAATAAACACAACTATGCACGCAACAAGTCGGAGGAATGCAGCAATTTTTCAATTTTCATTGTTGCCTGTCACTGTCACCATTGTTCTGGTTGCTGCTGACGAAAATACGTTACAAGCTTCCTTTCGTGCGGCGCAGCATTTGTACGGCCCTTCAAAAGCGCTGAAGCGTTGATTAAAGTGGCGGGGGCGACGCGCACGGCGATCATTGTTTGTATTTATTAAAGCCGCTGCTTGCAGTTTATTATGTTGTCTCAAAATACATAACAAACTAACAAGAGCGACAACAGTAGCTGCACTCAACACAAATAAACAATTGGCAGCGATTCGTTGAATAGCTAAACAACAGCAACACAACAACAACACAGCATCCTTATTGCATACAATGCTGCCGGTTGTTAAACAACAACAGCGTTTAGTGCAGCCGAACGGCCGAATATTCTGGTCGAAGGTTGGGTGACAATTGCGCTGTTATTGTTTTTGTTTACAAGCCACACACCCCTCTTGAAAGCGGTACACCAGACATATTTCATGGCATAGCAAAGATCCAACAGATTTTGTGCTCATTCCACAGAGGCAGAGAAAGTATATTTTCCACCAAATTTCATTTCACAAAGCCTGCAACACCTTTCAAAGCCGTTCGCAACAAAGCAGGAAAAGAAAAACGGTGTTTTCATTTAATTTGGCACTGGCGAACGTGCCAGACTGTGCCTTTTTCTTCTACTTTAACTGCTCTCTAATCAAGATCCAATCTCGCCAGTTGTGGCGCGTTGTTCGGTAAACATTTTCAATGATTTTCAGCGCAGCCTGTCAAGAGCGACCGAACCCTTTTGCCATTTTCGGCAGTTTAAGTGTTTGTTGCTGATTTCACTCGACAGACAGCGGCATCCCAAATTATTTGTTTAAGAGGATTCGGGCTAAACTTTCGCTTTAATGCCATCAAGTTAAAAACAAGAAGAAATCTTTATGGACTTGTATTTTCTTATTTTATTTAGAACTAGCTGGGCCCGCGGCTTCGCACGCAAGCTCTCTTGTTTCCCCCGATACAAATTCTGAACCCATTGTTGACCCCGTTAGATTTTGATTTAAAAAGACACATGTCTATTATCTTTAATGTCGTGTTTCCAAAACTTTTACTCTTAACAAATTCTTAACCCTTATTATTATTATTGATTATTATTGATGGGGATAATGCACTGCGACCTAGTAGATCTATTGTGCCCCCTTCTTGGACCTCAAAGACTATCAGTGAGTCCAGTATCCAAGAGGAATTTTAGTATGTTTCCTAAACCGCTGGATACCCAGTCCGCACCCGGTATGAGATGATCCCCCAGGTGCTTCTTTCTCTTTCTTTTCTCTTTCTTAACCCTTAGTTTTCTAGATTTAGATTTTGAAAATAATTAGAAACGCGTGTCTCATTTTTTCAAGTTCAAGTATTTTTAAAATTTTTTAAGTCAACAGGCCTATTGGTTCATGTTTTTCCCGTAAACAAATCTTAGCCCATTGTTAGTCCAGTTAAATGTTGATTCTCGAAAAATTATAAAATTACTTTCAATCCAGATTATTTTTAGGAAGTTTGAAATCAATATGTATATTAAATCAGGTTTCTTTATACAACACCTTAATACATGCTTTGCCCCTTTAGACCCTGAATTTATAAAAATTCCGTTTTAGCGGAGGTTTATTCTTCAAGAAGTTCCTATAGTTCAAATTTCAGCGGTTTGGGCTGGGCGAAGATGAGTCAATCAGTAATTCAGTCAGGACAAACAATCTATGTATGTATATAAAAAAGGAGGTGTACCCGCCCTCTTGTCCAATGCTCACAACTTTCTAGTCGAACGTGCTGCTAAGTGGAAAGTTCGTACCAAGTTTCACTGATGTGTGTGTGTGTACTGCGTAACTGTTGGGTCATAAAAAATGTGCCACGCCCCGCCTGTCGAAAGATATGACTAAATAGTTAGTTCGTACCAAATTTAATTGATGTGTGACTTATGGTTCCAAAGTGATTGTCTAAAAATGTATTCTGATGGTGTCACGCCCCGTTTTCCCGACTTTTCGTTTTTGCTAAACCTTCGCGTAGCAATTACGAATCTAATTTGGTCCAGTCGTTTTCAAGTTTTAAGCAGCCGAAGGAACCAAGATTCATTTTTATATATATAGATGTAACCATGTCGACATCTAATGGGTGTTCTTTAATTTTCATAAGAGAAGAGTTTAGTGCTTTCAAAATCATGCAATGAACTTATACCTAAACGTGAAATTTTGATCTTTTCAGTTCGGTTTAAAAACCTTTTACCCTGTTGATCAGATTCCAATCGAACCGCGTTCCCCACATCTTTGTGCTACTACGTCCGTTTCTATTCTACGTCACGTTGTCTTAAGGAAGTCGTTAACGTCAACATCGTTAGTTGCCGTTGATTTCAACCTTTTTTGTTTTGCTTGTTGCCGCTGTAACGTTGGTGCTTTCGCCATTGGTGCTGGCGCGGCTGCGTCATTCTCTTCAGCCAAACTATCCTTCCGAGTTGGCGTTGTTTTTATTGTCGCTGGGCGAACGTTTAGTGGAACGTTGGCGTTGTACTTGTAAATTGCGCTTAAATGCGACTGGCTGAGCATGACGTGATTGTGGCTTGTTATTTCAGAAAACAACAGCAAACCTCAGCTTGCAACAGCAGCAAACAATAACAACCATCGACAGCAATGGCAACGACAAGGACAACAACAATAACAATAACTATTGGCACACAACGGAACAATGTTTATTCAGGCGAGGTTTTATAGCCATCAGTATAGGCAGTGCTTCGTGCCTTTTGCCTTTTCAAGTAGTCGAACCTTCGCCAAGTGGGCCGCCTAATAGGAGAAAGATGTAGGAGCCTCTGGCAGCAATTGGCAACGGTTTGGGCTTAATACTCATTGGAACTGTAACCAAGCAGAAATTTTCGGTTTTCGTGCGCGGCACAGTCAATGTTTGCGTGCCAATTTTCATGTAATTTATGCTACGCTCCTGCGCCGATCTGTTTTTATTTATTTTTTTCGACTGGCAACGCGAATGTGTTCGACGGCTGGATTTTCGCGTTCACTGTCAACTGGGCGCGGCGGGCAATTTTAATTATACGACATTGGCTGGCACTGAAAATGGCAATGCGTCATTTCACGTTTCTATTTTGACGGGGAAAATCAAAAATTGTGGCAAAACATGAGATGCAGTGAAAAGGAAAATCAATAAAATGCCACGTTAAACAATTCAAAAGTGCCCAAAATTGCAAGAAGTTTAAGGCAAAACAGCAACAACATAACAAAGCGAAATATGTATGTATGAGTAGACACTAGAGTCCTGCACGAGTATGCATTTTTGCTATTCGAAAACATTGAAATGCTTTTGAATAGAATACTTCACTTCAAAACGATTATAAAAGCATTCGAATAATAGTACACACTGCTTCGAATATATTCGAATATAAATACTCGTTTTATTATTCCTAAGATTATTTAGAAATATTTTTGTTATATATAAATATTTAAGGGAGAGGGCTGGGTTGTGAACCAGGCTGGGGTGTGAACCATTGCCGTTTTTTCTTACCCTAATTGACATATCGCCAATCTTTCAACTGTCAATTTTGTCTTATGATATGACTCTGCTTTTGTGGTTACACCGAAGTACAAACACGTATTGCTTGTGGCAGCTACAGACATCGTGTTTGAAAATCGACTGCGAAAACTTTTTTGCTTTTTTTAAAGTGCTATCCACGAGACTGAGCTTATTGCAAAAAGTCTGTGTAATACATGTTTATTTAGTGTTTTGATTCTATTTTACGATGCAATATTTGTTTATGTCGAATTATAATTGGAAGTGTCGTTTATTTTAAAGTTTCCAAAATGGCATCGTGGTTGGGCTGTGAACCACTGAGGTGGCTGGGTTATGAACCACCTGTTTTTCGTACTACATTTGTTCTAACACTGTCAAATATGGACGGATATATAAAAATAAAGTCATTTTATATAATTTCACTCGATTTCGTTGTGTTCACTTGAAGTAAGCCAATACGAGAACACGTTCGTATTTCACATGCAAACATTCCGACACAGATTAGGATGAAAATTTAAAAAATTGAGCAGTTTCATTCATTGCAATTTTTTGGCCTAAGAGGCGTCATTATAACTTTTTTTCACCTCTTGAGGCTTCCTGATTAAATAAATTCTCAATGTACTTAAAAATTATGGGTGTTTTCTTCGTATTTTCCGACTTTAATAGGGATTTTCCAGATGGTTCACAACCCAGCCACTTTTTTGAAAAAGCGAAAAATCACGTTCTCAGAAAATTGGACGTAGAGAGTTAAATTTCAATCAAAACGGTAATCTGTCTTCATAACAAAGTTGCATTATATATTCACCTTTCCAACGGTATCTTCGCTTTTTCGATATCTTTATTCTGTGAAAAGTTAGAGCCAAAAAACAAAACCCGGTTCACACCCCAGCCCTCTCCCTTATTTATTTGTTATGCTACTTTCTTCAATAATTTTCATTTTGCGTATTAACTAATAAGATACTTCAACCGCAGCACAAGTATACACATGGAAAAGTGACATACTGCGCATAAAAATATTCGATGAAACTGTTGATCTTCGAATACTTCGCAAAGTTCTCGATTACGAATACGAGCACTTCAGTATTCGCTTCTCACTGAATACGAGCACTGCAGTGTTCGCTATTCACCGAATATGAATAGAAACGAGAAGCGACGCTCGCTGGTGAAATGAACTCAAGCGCATTTCGAAAATGAATGCGTCGTAATCCTGAAGGGCGATAGGTGCTACAAAGCTGCTTACTGCGCAATAATTTATTTGGATATCAACTTTAAAAATAAATTTGCAGCGCATAATCGTGAAAATTCGTGGAAGCAACGGAATAAGCAACAGCGCGGAGGGTTGTCGTGCGCTACAACTAGACGCATGCGTGTGTCAAGTTCTCGTCGTGGAATTTAGTGCAGAAAATTCGCGTGTAACAAAGGAAGAGTATATTTTATAATTCTTGTTGTACACAATATTGGAAAAGGGGGAAATTAAAGTCGGTACGAGTTGGTAAAAATGGAAACATCTGCGGCCTGGTACATTTCCTCTCCAGCAACTGCATAATATGCCCTCGGACAGACACGAATCTGTTGCCGAAAAAAAAAACAAAGCAAAATTTCCAACTAAAGTCAAGCACAATTATGTCAAATTTGAAGACACTTTCCCCCCTTGGAAGTCACATACGAGTAATTCCGTTCCGCTGTGCTACGAAGAAAACACGCGTTTACGCTTTGCCTTTGCGTCAGTTAGCCACCTTCACAACGCACGAGCAACAACAAAAATCAAAGGCACACAAAAGCCATTGCTGGAAATTGTGCGCAAGACAATCGTGTCAGTGCTGCCATTGCATGTCGTTATCATCATTAACATTGAGCCAAAGTTGAAATGATGCCACTGCACGCTGAGCAACAACAAGAACTACTACAAGACAAGTTTCAATTTATATGCCTCGGTGAAGGGCGGTCCAAGCGCACAGCCCAAACAACGCAGTCCAGGGCAATCGAGTGCGCAGCATTGTTGACATTTCTGTGTGCCAACGCCGACACTCCGACCGTCTAAACTAGCTTTCCCCTTCCACGCTTTTCACAGACTGCTTGTACAGCACATACTGACAGCGTCCGCTCTAATGGGTTTTAAATAGCGCCTGGCCGCTTGTCGTCGTCAATATTGTACGAGAATGCGCCATAATTGATACTGTTGCTCCAAATTTACGATCATCAAATTGCGTGTCCATGTCTGTCCGCATGTCAAGCTGTCGGGGTGTGTGTGTGTGTGTGTGCTTAAGGATTTCCTTGCTGTTGCTGCACAACGGGGAAAGCTACACGAACCAATTACTTCACTTCAGTTGCAGTTTGATGGCAACAAACAATTTCTAGCAACAAATAAACTTGATGCATTGTTTGGAGTAGCTTCAAAATGGGTGATCATTTTTAATTAAGTGAAAATTACAATTATCACTGGCTCAATGAAAGACTAAAACTCGAAAGAGACCAAAAAAGAAAATGAACAACGTGGGATCAAAATAAAAGCTTTAGGAGTATAATGCCAAGAACTGCACAAAAAACTTTCTCTTTCATACTCAGACTTCACTAAAAATCATTTTCATAACCAATCTTTTTCACATTAAAAAAACAGTTATTGTCTGTCTATATTCTACAGGCCACATCCGCTCAATCATGCAATTTTTGTAATGAAGATTTTGAATAGCTATGCCCAAACTTTGACAGCACATTACTCTGACGTTTAATTGACAGCACTTTTGTTCTTCCACGATTACATTTGGTTTATACAAATTGAGACAGGAAAATTGTTCTTTATTCCATGTTACATGTGGTTTTTAGTTAATATTTGAACAGTGGTTCGAACAGTCTGATTTGTGGTCTCATGCAATGCCAAAATCACTAATAAATGTAATCATAATTGTTGTAAAATGAGTTCAAAACAAAAAAGATCACATAATGTATTCCCCTCGACTGCGTTTCCCTTTATAGACCTCACGTTCCGCATTTCTGCATCAAATAATTGTGCGTCGTTTTCTATTAGGCATTTTATAACAAAAGCCAAAACAAACATCAAAAAAACAAACGCCTCTATGTATTCCTTCCTTCTTCCTTTTCAGCGTAAACAATTTATCGTTTTTATGTATTCACTCAGTGAAATTTCCGTAGCCTAAATATTTCAATTGCGTTGCGCTTTTCGCTTTTCCAAATGAAAACAATTTTAATTTTGCTATTTACGCTCGTTGCATTTGTTGAATTTCCCCTCCAATAACAAAGCGAAGTACAACAACAAAAGGCCCACAATAAATTTGCATATTCCGGAAATTCAACACCCCGAACCCAACAAAGCCGCTAGTGCTGCAAATATTTCAGCGCTGATATCTCTATTTTTATTTAGACTAAAGTGTGGCACGTTCCATAAAATGAGCCAACAACAACAAACTTTTCCGAATGCAGCCGATTCAAGGCGATTTTCCGTAAACTTGGGCAGCAGTGACTTGATTTGTGGCCGAGGGCGTTTGCACATGCGCGGCAAGTGTTAAGTGTTTAACCTCTGTGGTTGTTCCGTAAATAACGCCGAGTCTGGGTTGCGCTGTGGATTCAGTAAAAAACAAAATATTAGCCAATCTATTTGGGCGTTCTGGTACTGCTGCCAGTCCGTTGGGAAAGTAAGCCGAATTCTTCGCTCTATTCGAGCAATTTTAACTAAGGTAATGCATTTCTGCGCTTTATATGAAAAAAGAAAAATCGATTTGGCCATTTGAAGCGCGGCAAATTATGTTGCATTTGCAAGATTCCCATAGAGATTACTGGCCGCTGGCGCAGCGCCGTAATGACAGTAGTGCTGGCCGCTGGCAGTATGACTTCTGTGCCAGTTGCAGCAGGCAACACAGCGAAATTTTCACAAAAACGTACAAATAAGAAAATTAAAATAAAATTTGTTCTACTTGAGCGCACGCGCAGCACAAGCCCTCTCTCCATTCTGCGCGAAGATCGAGTAATTAAGATTGCGGCACGAACGGGCAGCGAACGTAACCAAAGTCAATGTAATAAGTCAGCGTGTACAACATATCCGCCACCACCACCACGCCGCCGACGAAAACAGCAACAAATCGTGCCGGTCGAAATCTTGCAATGTGGTGAGCAGCGGCTTCGGCCATTGACGGTTGCCTATTTTTCTATTTTTTTTTTTTTTAACTTTTTTTGTGAGCTACCATTTGGCTATTTGTTGCTGTATGCATTACTAACAACATGTTGCTGCACACATAAATAACAACAAAAGTTACAAAAGTACAACTAAAAGGGGACTGGATGCCTATGACCTACAAACTGAACTTGAGGCAACAAAAAAAATGAAATATATATAGAAGGCGGAAGGTATCTCGTGTGCAGGATAGGGAGACCCAGGTGTGCATGTGGCACTTACACATGACGCAAATAAAACAAAATACATTTAATAGATTTACGTGTGTAGGCAGTTCATATTAAGTAAAAAAAATACCATTCGATTAGCAACTTTTCTGAATCAGTTGATAGGCGAATCCTAATCAAATCAACCAAATCTCAAGCGTTCACTAATTTCACTCGCTTTAACCCTTTCGACCCCGAATTTTATCGCGTGTCTCGATATTACTTTTTGGTAATTAAATCATGAAATATTTGCCTAAGAAGTGTGCACACGACATTTGAAGTCACCACGCCTAGGCGCGCCTCTTTGTTAGAGTTCTAGAGCTAGTTTACTTTTAAACAGTTTTAGCTTAAAACGGATTAAATAAATTTTGTATCAATATTTTTTATTTATACAAAAATAATTAAATATTTATGGAAAAATACAAAATTATCACTTTTTGATTTTATTTAACCATTATAAAGGAACAGGGCTTTGATCAATCGCGCCCAATTCGTGGACTTCAATTAGAACACAAACTTTCCCTGGTATGGCTGCAAATTATTGGAAATTATTTTGGGGATAACAGCACAATTTTTGTAATTTGCATTAAATTTACTTCTAAAAATATTGATTTGTTGGTGCCTATTTAAATTAACCCTCTAGTTCCCAAGAAGGCCTGTAGACATCCTAATCTTAAAAAAATTCTGTAAAATACACCTTATGATTTTTCTAGCTGATTTTACACGTATGGAAAGGGAAACTTCCATTTTATAAAATAAATGTAGTCAGTTGATGCTGCCACATGCACAACGGCAGTAATTGTAAGACAAAGTTGAAGTTTCGTGACAAAGTAAGAAAAGAATTATTTTTGAAATTGTGTGAGAAACAAAAATTTGTTTAAATAAATTATGAGCCCCAATAAAACTAAAAAAATTACTGGTGAGTAGCTGACAATGTATTCTTTGAGAAAATAAAAGAAAATTATGAAAAAAAGTGGTTACACTCCTCCTACCTAACCCAAACCCTAGAGTGTCTGTAGGCCTGCTTGGGATGAAAAGTGTAAATAATTAACGATCCTTGATGATGTTTTTTTTCTATTTAAGCATTATTTATGGATTTGAACCGAAATTTTGATACACCACAATGTAAAACAGATCATGTTACTGCAAAAATTTATACTTAGGCGTAGTCCGCGGGGGTTGATGAGGGAACTACTCTCCCCTAGTCCTTTATTTCATGGAGTATATTTGTCGACATCTGTGTGAAAAGATAACAAGGCATTAAAAAATAATAAGAACCGCCATATATATATACCTATACAGATTTTTTTAGTTTTCCATGTTTATACACCCCCCAAAAGCAGTGTATCAACTACCCCACGACACATTACCCCACCACTTTTTATTTATGGTTTCTTACGTGTATGAACTGAAACTGTTACCCGTTATCTATGCGTACATGTATTAAAAAAAATTTTAAAATTTGAATTAATTAAAAAAAAAATTTTCATATGGGATTTTTTTTGGCTTTGTTTCCCAAGCAGGCCTGTAGGCCTTCTACTTTCTATACCCTCTATCACGCCTCCTATGGACATGACATTTTTTTCCCCGAACCAAACATTACTTCTCCACCCCAAAACTATCAATGGTAATTTTTTTAACAAGATTAAAAACTTGGGAACTAGAGGGTTGAACCCATAAATCAATCGTAGCTTTTGCTATAAGATGACAAATAGGTGAAGTGTCTCTCAGGCAACTTTGGGGTCGAAAGGGTTAAGTCGAAGCTGATCATGTGATATTGCGCTCAATCCTTGATCTTTAGTTTTTAAGTGCAATCAATTTCAGTTTTTATGAAGCCAACGGTACAGTTGGGAGTAAAACGATGAACACTTAAATACAAGTGGAATCATTCGCCTAGGACATTGTCGTCTGTTTCACCGCCAACGCTGGGAATGTCCGCGTCCAACCATTGTGATGGCCCATTGCCATAAGAAGAATGTAGAGCAATCGCGCAAAATGGCGCGGCAAGCACATATTTCCCCAGTTGACAGCTTGGCATTTCAATTATTTGTTTATATCCACACTTAATTGATTGAGCATTGCGCAGCACACTGCACCAAGTGGTTGACCATATGTTGCAGTTGGATGATGAGCGCCAATTTAATTGCTTTGCCGCGTCGCAACTTGGAGCACAACGAGCCGCGCGGCAGCTGACAGCACCAGCAAAAGAAGGTTAATCGAATTTGTGCAGTTTAGCGGCGTAGCCGACGCCGTGGCTAATGCGACAAATCGCTGTCTGTCGTTAAATGACGACTTTTTGCTTTGTACATTGCCTGCCTTCTTTCTCTATTTCTTTTTCTCTATGCGCGCTATGGAAGGCCCTATTAGGCGCCCGGCCAGACGGGCATTGTGTTTTGCGTTAATATTTCAGGCAATTTTAGTGTGGCGTTACTTTGTATGCGGCCATAAATTGCCTGCCTTTCACTTGGCTGCACTGCAGGCTGCCACCACTGCCGAGCGTCGAGTCTGGATCGGGGTTGCCAAATTTTCAAGTTGCCATTGCAGTCAACCCACAGTCGCTGCTGCTCCTGCAGTCGCGAGCGCTGGTGCAGCTTTCTTTGTTTCTGGCCTGCCACCATTAGTGGCGCACAAAACACAATTTGTAGCTATTTGCTTATTCCATCGTAATAATTCAAGTTTTCCTTGCCGCCACTGCGCCCGCACACTTTCACCACAATTGCAGTTCGTTTTTCGTGCCGATGCCGCTGCGCCCTTTTCGTGCAGTCGGCGGCGCGTTCTTTTCCTGCAACTGCAAAAATGTGTAAACTTTTCTGGTAAATCAAGTAAATCATGTTGTACTGCGTTGTGCCACAAGCTCGAGCACACAGCAACTGCACAGAACCAGCGGCTTGCGGCAAATTACGCTCGAGCGGCGTACTGTACGCGCATTGAAAATGCTTTTTTTTCTTCTTGTGGTACGCTTTTTCCGCCAATTGTTTGCCAGAAACTGGAGCAAAACTTACTTTGATGTTGTTCTAGTTGGGGGAGAAGGGGTGGGCGGAAAGGAAAGCGACAGCTGCACATAAATTCTTGTCAAAGCGATTTGAGACTTGCATTGCACTGGAGACAGACTCAGAAGTGTCACAACAAATTTGTGTTGTTTTTGCTAGTACAAAAAAATGAAACAATGAAAACTTAAACAGGTAACAACAGTCAAGTTTTCTCGTTGGATTTAACTGAAACTGAAGAGGCTCTGCGACTGATTTAACTAGAACTTCTTGTCCCAAGGCTTCAACCAGAGGACGTAGGCATTGTTTTCATAAGGAAGATGGGTTAGTAAAAAACATGTTTTCCTTATCTACTCAAATAGGAACACTTTAATGGTAAATAAATTAATTTCTTATAACGACTATTCCTTTTTTCTAAGTACTGTAAATATTTAAGGTCTAAAAATACCTTTGAAACCTTTGAATGAAATTGAGAATCAAATATACAGTTTGTCAAGTAAATGTTTGCAAATTTAAAAAAGGTAGACAATTATTTTGAAAAGCTTGTAAATATAACAGAAATTGCAATATTTTGAAATTATTTGAAAAATATAGATTAATTGAATGTTTGACTCTCATATAATATCAAAGTAATGTCTATTTGATTCGCGTATTGAAGGGCGCATTGATTTGAAAGTATCTCCTGGACAACCCAGAAAACTGTATGACAGAGAAGAAAGAAAAATTATTCGAAAAGTTCGTGAAAACCCCCGTATCTCAATAAGGTAAATCACTTTGGATATAAAAAAGAATGCGGAACTGATGTATCTCATGAAACTGTTCGGAACTGTACGGCGCCAAATTTTCAATGCAATCTTGGTTTTCAAAGAAGACGAATTTGTTTACAGTATGAAATATAACTTCATTTCCTTTTTTTGATTTTTTCGCGTATCAAATAGACATTACTTTGATATTATATGAGAGTGAAATATTCAATTAATCTATATTTAAAAAATATTTCAAAATATTGCAATTTCTATTATATTTATAAGCTTTTCAAAACAATGTTTCTAACTTTTTTAAGTTTGCAAACATTTACTTGACAAACTGTATGTATGATTAAAATTAAAAAACGATAAACAGTTATCGCTTATCTTTGGAAAATATATAATCTCTTTCTCTTTTGAACCGTCACGTACAATTGAACTGTGTGTTTTGCAAAACATAATTTTCTTGCATCCACTAAAAGTAAAATATTTAAAATTCCATCCTAGAATTTTGTGACCACTTTTTTGTTCTCGAGTGCATCCAAACAATCACAACGTAGTCCACATTGCAGCTTGCGTAAAGGAAGACATAAACAACGATTTTTTCCACCTCATCTTCTTTTAACTACACACCAACTAATAGCGTCAAGGAAGCGGCAAAATCTGTTAGCGTAACAAACAATTTAGTACTGAACAGCAATGGCCAAGCAATAACAACAACACTGGCACCACAAACTGGTAAGAGTAGATAGCACAACATAACAGCCAACACCGGCGGCAGGCAGGGCGGCAGCAAGTGGGTTGCGCGAAAGAGCAACGAACCACAGAAATATAGAGCCTGAAGGAGTTAAAGGAAACTGCAAGAGCAACAACAAGCAAAACAAAACCCCAGTTTTGCAGTAGAAAAGCGGTGTGAGTGAGGAAGCGAGCGAGAAAGAAAGAGTCAGATGGAAATGAAGTGGATGTTGTTTGATGCGAAGTTGCTGCCGACATTGTTGTTGTTGTCGTCGTTGCTGACGATGGGGAAAAATAACCAGGCAGCAGCCAGTCATCCAAAAAGAGATGTCAATTGTGCAATTGCACGGCGAAGTGTAAAAGCAACATAACAAGCAAAATCAGCGAAAAAAAAAAAATAAACAAACCGACATGCAGAAGAACAAGAAGCGCAGTGGAAGCCCGGAGGGGTCGCATTGCAAAACTTTCACAGACGCCACGAATGCAGCACAGGAAGCAGCGAACCGGCCGCGAGAGTGACTCAGTGAACTGAGCGTTGGTTGGCAGTAGCGCTACCGTTCCAGCTGCGGCTGGTCACGCTGTAACAGCGGCTCTTTTTATTGTTGTTGTTGCAACTGTTGCAACGCAACAAAAAACAACCCAAAAAAAATGTAAATAAATAAAAATCACATTTCCGCTGCCACGGATGAAAATTGATGAAGACCCAACGGCAGCAGCAGCAGCGGCAGCTGTAACTTTTTATAATGCACACCTAGCGGCCGACATTAGGCTGGCGTTAGTGGCCACTTAGTTGAATTCGCTATTGATGGCGTGTAAAAGCGCCGACAGCGACTGCTGCTCGCTTTCCGGCTGTGATGTACTGTTCGGCCGGGTATTGCTGCCACCTGGAGTTGACCAAGATGGGCGAATGACTGAGTGCAAACACGGACCGACGATGTGAAAATAATAATCATGACAGATGCAGTCGATGATGATGTTGACGCCAGGAGGAAGCCAGAGATGCGGATAATTGCAGGGTAGACATCGCGTACAGGCAACGGATTACGCGATGGTATTCCATGTTGGCATTGGTAAATGTGCTACAGATGGGAGGGAAAAGATTTCTAGTTTGGTGATTACCAAAGTGATCAAAGGTGCGGACTAGTATAGGGCGAGATAGTTGGAATACTTAAAATGCTTGTTTGATTTTAACTTGACGTGGAAGGACTGAATTACGCTGGGCTATGGTGCTTAAGGTAAGTGTGACATAGTTCATGTTGAATCTGCTTAAATCGGGTTGATAAAGGTTAAGTTAGGTTTCTACGAAAGCAGGGTAGATTAAAAAGTAGAAGTAGATTTCTAGCTGCAATGCAATTAGCGCATTTCTGTCTAAGTTAAATCTGCAGTAGTTGTTATTATTATTATTAGCGGAGAATGTGCACTGCGACCTAAAAGATCTATTGTGCCCCCTTCTTGGATTTCAAAGTTCGTCCGTGAGTCCAGTATCCACGAGGAATCTTAGTATATTTTCTAAGCCTCTGGAGACCCAGTCCGAATCTGGTATAGTAAAATCACCCAAACGCTTCTTTCGTTTGCGCATTAGGGCAGGACATATGCCTAGTATGTGTATTGCAGTTGCATTGTCCTGCAAATAGAACCTACAGAGTTCGTTCACCCTGATACCTAGTTCGGTTAGATGATAGTTCAATCTACAATGTATACCTGTAATAATCCTTAGATTATTCTTTGAGAAACTCATACATTCCTCGAACCTTTTCTTTTTGTAAGATCCAATAACCATCTTGGAATGTTCAAGGCGTGGTTGATTCCGGATGGTTATCTCGTCTTTCTGGGAAAGGAGGGAAGTAGATGCCCTCCTTCTTGCAAGTTTGTCAGCCTGCTCATTCCCATCAATACCGGCATGACCCGGAACCCAGAGGACCCATACCTGATTGTAACGGCCAAGTTAGTTCAGCTTCTCAAGGCATTCCGACACCAGTTTCGAGGATACCTGGTAAGATCTTAATGCCTTGATTGCTACTTGGCTGTCTGACAGGATCGCAATCTTCCAGTTCCGGTATTTCCTCACCTGATTGAAGTGAGCGCACCTTTCAATGTCGTATATTTCCGCTTGAAAAATAGTGGTCAGTTTTCTTGTAGGTTCCGAGTATCTAATCCTCGGTCCATACACCCCGATTCCGGTACCTTTCTCCGTTAGAGAGCCATCTGTGTACCAGGAAATCATGTACTGATCTATCAAATAACTTTCTAAAATACCTTCCAGCTTATTTTAGTACTAAGCTCTGTTTTAAATCTTTTGGTAAAACAGAGCTTCGGTGCAATTGTGTCTCTCGGTATTGCAATCTCGGGATACTGGTTCGCAAGAATATCAATCTTCTCACGACTCAGGAAGCCCTCGGCCCCGATATTTACGTCAGTCATCCGTGGGGTAGCCCTCTTCGCCTGGATTTGTATATGTAAGTAAAGAGGTGTAAATTCAAGAAGAACCTCCATAGATGCTGTCGGACTCTCATAGCCCCTAATATGCATACGCATGCCAGTCTTTTGAGCTTACTAAGCGCCCTTATGGTGGTCAGCTGACTGGTTCTACTAATCCAGACCGCTAAACCATACGTTATCATGGGATCTGGGGTAGTTTGAAGAGGTAAAAAAAGTAGTTTGTAGAGGTAAAAAATAATTCTAAATTATAAGCATTCCAGAACACAAATTTTATTTGAAAAAATTAAAAAGTTGTGTGTTTGGCACAAAGGCGAAAATTCTTCAGAATTCCAAAGCCACACAGCACAATAACGATGAGGAAAAACTGGCTGCTGTCGAAAAAAAATAAGCGGAACATGTAAGGCTTTTCTTAAAAACAAACTCGAAAAACAACATAAACGCTTACTAAGAACAATTGCAGCGCCAGCAACGACAGCAGCATGATGAACGAAGCAGTAATTAAATAATATCTGTTACGAAGCAGCAACAACAATACTGATGGCAACATAAATTAAATTGACACGCAACATTTTAAAGCATAAAGAAAAACACAACAAAAAATTACACAAACTGGAAGACAATCACGAAAAACTCAAGTTCCAGCTTGCGCAGACCAACAAACTGGGAACATTTGACAAGAAAATAAGCAGCAACACATAATGACATAAGACATAAGGCAATTTTAATTGAAATTAAATTGTACGCGCAACAAGTACGCACATGTAATGACAGAAACCAACAGCGTAATGGAGAATTGTTTGGAAATGAATTTCGAGTAAGACAGTTCTGCTGGCGAGATTCTTACTGGGCTTTGATGTGTGAGACACTTCTTCGGCGGCATTGCCCCAACATTCACAGCAACAGAATGTAAGACGGGCATTTGGTGTTTGAAGTGACCGCGTAAGCTTCTCAACTGTTGTGTCTGCAAGCTTCAGCACCAAAGAATTGTACTGTTTGCAGCACGAATCAGTAACATTTGCTTTCCAATTCTTCATCAAAGCGTAAGCACACAAAGTCACAATGGCCGCCACTTGAGTGCGTTAACAACAAATCGTTTCAATGGGCAGAATAATTGATTACACAAATTGAGCCATCGGTCTTGTGGTGCGCCGCCCGAGCAACACACAACTCATTAGGAGTGCAGCTATAGGGGGCCCGATCAATCGCCTTCAATGGGCATATAAATGAAAATTGATGAATTGTAAGTCAACTGTGTGTTGCCGCCGAAGGAGGGTCATTTTGTGTTGTTGCGCTGTACTGTGTTGTTAAGTAGATAAGCAACATTGTGACGAGCACCCAAGTACTCAAAGCTCAACACCTCAACCAGTCGAGTGCCCAATCAACTTACAAGTGAATTGTAGTTGACGTGCCTTGTTTTCTATTTTATGTTTCTTCGGTGTAACAATTAAATTTCGAATGATATGATATGACAGCCTGTGCTGTCCCCCTGCGCCGACACATTAGCTTACCCCAATAGTCAAGTAGAGAATCTTGTAGCTCAACACGCAGTCGCGCACGCTTTGTTGATGGATAAATCAGGCCCGTGCGCAGAATTCGTTTATGGGGGGGGTTTTGACATATGTGTATCATGTTTGGTTATGAAGTTAATAAAAAATAATAAGAAACTTTTCTTATAAATGAAGACATTTTATTGTGTCTTGACTTGATATTCAGTTATTATATAATAAATTAACTCTGCGAGGTGTAGAAAAAAACGTCTCCAAAACTCTTTGCGGATCGACCTCGACATCGCGATGTATATTGAGCGAGGCTAATCCGTTCAGCCGATCTTCAGACATTGTTGACCTGAGGTAAGTCTTGAGGCGACGCAATGTTGAAAAGGAGCGTTCATTCGTCGCTGTCGTTACAGGCAGAACTGCCAAAATGCGAAGCATTTGATGAACATTTGGAAACGCATCTCCATTGCACACATCGAGTGCTTCAAGCGAATTTTTAACGTTCTTTCCGGCGATGAGTTGACGCCAAAGTTTGACTTCGTCTACCCAGATGTCACGGGAATCATCCCGCAAAATTGAAGAGTATGGTTCAAACAATTCTGCATTGAAATTCTTCATTTTGTTGGGGAAGAGGCAAGCAAAGTTTGATAAAATTTTGCGGTGATTCAAAAATCGATCTTGTAAATGGGTCAGAAACAAATCAATGTATGGGATGTAAATCGTTATGCGAAAATAATCTTCAACTGAATCAGTTTGTACGTTGGAGCGTTGAGTCTGTTTTGACGCGAGCCTTGGTTTCCGCAGTTCGATGTCGTATTTTGCGCTGACTTCGCTCGCTAGTGGAAAATTATGTGGAAAAATTCTCGATGGGGGGGTTAGAACCCCCAAAACCCCCCCCTGCGCACGGGCCTGGGATAAATTAAAGACAGCAATCAGTCGACAACAACAAAGCAAACAACAACCACAACACTGGAGTTAGTTACCATTTTATTACATGCTTGAGTGAATTTGACGAATTGCTGCACTGATAAAGGCAGCATAACAGCAACAACGACGACAAAGCGCACCAGCAACAACAGCAAACGTACAAAAACAATCGACTGTGGGCCATATGCAACCAAGCATACGGATGGCAAGTTGGGGTCACAGGTTGGATGACGGTTGCTGCCTTTGCTCCACGGCCGCTTTGAGGGTTTTGTACTTTTTGTCTTTGCCGCTTTTACTTCCAATTGTTTTAATGCCCACATTTCATTAGCGCATAAACATAAAAGTTAACAAATAAAAGCAGGCAAAACGAATCACGAATCGACCGCGTTGCGTGAATTCTGTGCTGCTGGTTCGTCCCTTTCTGTTGCAGTTGTTGGCAACAGAAATGTTTGTGTTTTTTTTATTCGTTTGGAACTCTCGAGTCAACGGTTTGCTTTATACATTTTATAAAATGCTGTTTTTTGTGTTGTGCCTTGCAAGTACGCGACATTTGAGCAATTGTTATGAAAATGAGTGGTTGGGAAATCGCTGCATTGTTCATGATTTCTTAACAAAACCATTTACAGGTTCGCAGAATTTACTCGACTAAGCTGAGAGAAATATAAGAAAATAGAATGGAAATTCGTAAATGGATTCGTGCAGTTATAAATAAATGTCGAATATGTAAGAGCAAAATCGTAAGTTTTGTCATTTGTTGGTTTTATTTGTAAGCCTTTGAATATTTTACATAAAGCAAATTCAATAGCACAACTCTTCTTCAATGATTATTTGCGCCATTTAATGACAAAAAAGTCGTATTTAGTTCCCTCAATCAACTAGTCCCACATTCAATCAACGGCTTTTGTTCTTTAAGTCTCTTTGACTTTATATGAATGAATACGTTTTTTTCATCATTGCTGCGACAACTTCCCTTCATTTGCAGCAAACGTATCGGTCACAGTAATGTAACTTCCTTTTGTAGGCTATTACACTTTTTGCACTAACATACATACTAGGGATTGCAATCCCGGGATCACGAATCCCGTAATCCCGGACAATTTCAGTCCCGAAAAATCCCGGGATTGACAAAATCCGATCCCGGGATCGAAACAAAAATAAAACGCTTACTTACTTACTTGCTTACTTTTTGCTTTTGTCACGTTGATTTCAAAAAATGTAACCCTTCTTATTTAACACAAAAAATAAATTGCCCATTGCCTGTGACGTTTGAATAAGTGTTAATGCAACAATAGCTCTGTTTGTGTATAACTACTTTTTACAAATTTGTACAAACTAGCTCTGTTTTGGTACTTTTCCAGTACAGATTTGCCAGTAACCAAAATCAGAAGTGCAAATAAGCTTACGCTCCCAAAAAAAGCTAATATAAAACCATCAGCATTTGAGAATTAAAACTATAACGAAACTTAAATTAAATTAAACTTATTTTGAATGGCCAAAACTTGAAGATTTACACATAATACGATTTGATGTACTTGTATTGAACCAAAGAGATGCCTTTTTTAGCAGCTTAGCCAGGTGATTAGGCAATTAAATGTGTTTTTAAGTTATTTGTCATAAATATTTTGTTCTTAGTTTTAAATTAAGTACACAGAATTGTGTTTAATACATAGATATAATTTATTTGATTGAAGAAAAGCATGAACTAGTTCCCTAAAGAAATATATTCAACCCCGAAAAAAATCCCGGGATCCCGGGATTGTGATTTTCAGTCCCGAAAATCACGGGATTGTAAAACTGGTCCGGGATTGCAATCCCTAATACATTCATATGTGCATATGAATGTATGCTATATATGTATGCATGTGTATTGTTTTTATCCCACGAGTATACAATAACAACAATTGCAATTGTTAAATCAGTAATGTGGTTTTTATTTTATTTTTTTCGGGGGGTAGTCGTCATTCATTTTATGTGACATGTAAATTTATGTAATGACATTTTAGACAACCTCCCAAAATGAAAAAGAAAAAAGTTGAATAAATAAAATCGTAGCGAAATGAAATCTATACACACATATATACAAAGATTTATGGACTCAGAGAGTTTGTGAATACCGTTTCCAGCGGGGTGGGTGGTGAATCTACGACAGCGGGCAAATTGCCATCGCTGGGATGTACAATATTTGTACTAATGTTAGTTCATGTGTACAAATGTACATCTTAAGAAAAATTATAATAACACGAAAAATTCATAAAAAATAAGAAATAATAAAAATAAAAATAAAGAAAACAAAAAAATTAACAATAAAATTATAACAAACCCAATAACTGTAAGAAATGATAAATATATTTCAATCCAAAATTAAAAAACAACATAAGAAATCAGTTTGTATAATAAATAATTCATATCAGAATTATGCATTATCATGAAATTTTGCGTCTTTAAAATTTTGCATTTCTTACTCTACTTGTCATCATCAACAACGCTACCATCATCAACATCATTCCCACCCAATCCCTCTTCCTTGCCAACATTGTGCAATGCAACTGCATCTACCAGACACCCAACCATACATGCACAGCCACGTCCATTTATCCTACCAGCCAGCCTCACACGTCATTCTGCAACGCCTCTCTCTCGTCCCTTCACTCCTTACCCACAGCTCTAACTGTACTTTGACTCGCTGATGCTGCGCAGCTGGCAGTGCAGCGCGCTGGAAAATTTATCATGAAAATTAAATGCAAATGGAAAAACGACCAAAAACAAAGGCAGTGCAATGCAAAACGAGAACTGAAAACAAAACAGCCGCAAGAGATAAACAACAAAAACGTTGGAACTGGAAAAAGTAGAATCTGTGCGTCGTCATCGTGGCCGCTGCCGGCTGCTGTGCCGCTTTTTGCATATGCGCAGGCGCTGCGTTTGGGGTGGCAGCGCGGCAGTCAAACAAAACATCATGGGAAAAGTGAGGCAAATTGCGAGCAATATTTCATTTATATGTGTTGGTGATTGGGTGAAAACTTCACAGGATTTAAACTTTCTCACTGAATCCGAATTTTCGTTCCTAAGTATTTGCCGGTTTTCAACTATGCACAACTTAATGGTTGCCTTATTTGGTATTGCTTGATTTTTTCACAATCTTTGAGGTGGCCACTCACCGGTTAAGTATTCCGAAGGTTGCTGCTAAAAGTTGCAGTATTTGAATTTGGTCCTATTTGAAAGGAGCCGCTTAGGCTTTCGTTCAATGCTCAGGTTTACACAATTTTCACATTTAATCACTGCATCCCAATTACTGAGAATGCAATTGTTGTATTTACTGTTGTTGTTTGTCACACTTCAATCCAATACAAATGTATCCTTTTCGAGCGGCAACTCCACTTTGCACAATGCCGCACCAGATTTCAACTGCGCTGCTTTCGGCTGTTACACACTCTACCGGCGGGATTTCGTTATAAATCTAATAAATTCGTGAATTTTGTCACACTTTATTTCGGCTAATTGTCCATTTGTCAATTTTTGGCTTGTTTTCTTTTGAAAATTGAATTTCAGTTGAATCGGGCATCCACTTTGCGCGCAACCAACACATACGAACGTAAACGAACGGTCTCTACGAAGCGAATGAGCACTCGTTGGTGTACAACTAATTTCGTCTGCAGAATTTTGTGCCACACTGTGCAACCCTGAAGAGCTATGCGGATTTATGCTCGTAACCAGTGTTGTTGCTTTCGGTTTTGTGAACTGTAAATACGACAGTTCATTGTGTTGCATGTGGCACGATTCAACATAACAGCGCAACAGCAAAAACGTACTCGAGCCAGCAGCAAATAGCGAGTTTTTGTATGGAAGTCGGTTTCTGTTAGTTTACAGAGCTGTAGCACTGTCCTGAGCACAATGAACTGCAGCACAGTGAACCTAAAAGATGGAAATTCAGAATATTACAAAAGAAATTTACACTCTGAAATTGCGTTAATATTTCTGATAAGCAGCTAATTGCTATTATTAATCGACTAATTTTCCCACATGGAATTTATATACTTTAATTAACAAAAGGCTAAGTACTGACATTACGGCAAAATATCCTTTTAGCTGCTAGAAATATTTATTCTATTTCATCCAAAAGGCTTGATCACAACTATCTAGTAAAATACTAATCAAATAATCTTTTGATAGAGAAATCTGCCTACGCCGTTGGATTCTCTATTTATATTTATGAGCCTGAAAACCAAATCTTGATTTGAAATACAAAACTTCGTTGATTTTTTTCAGATATTCCCAATTGCCAAGTTCAACCCCCGAATATGCAGCAAAGACATTCACACACACACAAATGATTACAATTAATAGCATTGCAGCTTGTAAACATGTGGCGACTTGTGCTGCCAATTCTCCCTTCAAATCACTTTCGTGGCCAACAAACGGGGGTTGAATGTCCCACTGGCAGAAGATGCAGCAACTGCGCGACGCGACGCGCATAGTGGACGCTACTCATTTAGTGGCACTGATTGACTGACTGCTGCAGTTGCTGCAGCAGTCACCACCCAACAACAATAAAAACTCCCCGCTGCAATGACATTCAAGTCATTTTTCATTGGGCTGACGAGGAGAAGGAGATCCTGTGAAGCGCACGTTCGCTGTGGCAAACAAAGCGGATTATCGAGTTCGATTGCAGTCGTCTCTCGGCTGCAGCAACGCGGCGGGCGCATTGGGTGGATTGCGGTGTTGGTGGTGGTGGATTGCCGCGACGCACTTCTCCCGTCACGGTCACTGTGCCTATGCATCGTGCGCCTGCAGACGAGGCCAGTTTCTGCATTCGGTGGTTCGTGGCTGGCAAAGGGTTGATTTTCAAGTTTCGAGCGAATAACAATTTACTATACAATACATACAATAGAAGAAAAAGAGAAAAGCAACAACGCAAGCATTCAGCTTTAAATACTGCAGGAAATATGGGACGAAATTCGGGCAACTTTCCACTTTCCCAGGCGTGCAATAAAACTTCGCTTCAGCATTTGCATTGTGGGATATTATGGTGTGCGAATGTTGCTGTTGTTGCTATCGTTTTATTAAAATGACAGCCCAATAATTTTACCCAAATGCACACTTAGCGTATATTTTTAGAATTTTTGATAGAGCTTTGGTGTCTATGCATAAATGTGTGTGTGTGTGCGTGAGACTGTGTGTAAAAGGGCTTCAGGGGTATTGTTGCCCGTCGTGGGTGATGCTGATGTGTTCAAATTTAGGCTCAGTGTCTACGCATTCCCTCCTTTTTTTACTGTTTCGGGTTTTATCTGCTGCCGACACTGAACGCTGAAGTTTGTGATTTATTGATTGATAATGCTTAGAATAGATCTGTGCTCACCATGGTCAATGGGTTATCGGGTGTTTTGAAATGTTGCATGCACTTTAATCGAAGGGCCAGCAACAGATCGAAGGGAAGCAACATTTTTCATTAATATAACTTATTATTTAATTTCCATAGGACCGTTGTCAAGGGGACATTCCTATCTTAACATTGGCCCATAGCGCAAGAAGGACTCTTGCATTGCCACCCCAGCCTAACATATTACATCAATAAATTTAACGTCTTCTTATTACATATATTAATTTCATTAAAGTGATATAATTGCCTGCAAATTACAAATATTCTAATGAATTACACACACCAGCTGCATTTTCTGCACGGTTCCCACTCAAAGTCAAAATCAGTGGCAATGTGAAAGGAGCTACTTGCAACCCGACGACAAATAAACAAATCCCATTGAAGCTTGTAGGAAGTCACGTGCCAGCCAACGTCGCGTAATAGCAAAGAAAAAAAAAAGCGATGAACTTGCATATTGCACCCGCTCGTGGCGTTTCTGATGCGTTTAATAACAAAATAAGAAGCAAATAATTGCCACTACAGCAACTCGAGACTTGAGAGACTATCCCAATCTCTGCCAGCCGCCCGTTTCCGACCCAGGCATCCATCTTAACATTAAAGCTTTTACGCGTGCAGTGTGCAAACATGTTCGGGAATGGAAATCGATAATTCGCCCATGGATTCAACCAGCCAGCCACCCATTGTATCAGCGACCAACTCTTGTGGTCATAAGAGCAAAAGACAGGGGCGGATTCAGAAAAATTATTTTAGGAGGGGGCTTTTAAAAAGTAATTCTTTAATGTTCATAAATGTTTATGTAGTTTTAAAGTCGATCCTAACATTTCGGGAGTTTCAACCCCCAAAGACTCCCGCCTGAATCCGCCACTGGCAAAAGGGCTGTTTTCGCTCGCCTTCGTATGCAAAACACACACACTTCCCACTCGTACAACCCCCAATCACCCCAATGCCAGACGTGCATTTCTACCACGTCAACAAATCAACCCCCCAGCCACCGCTGCCTTCCAAACAACACTCTTCTGTTTGGTGCAGCCGAGTCCTTCGATAAGGTTGTTGTATTGTGCGGCGCTCGCTTTGTTTATCGTCCCAATGTTGTCTGTCGGTTATTGCACGTTTTCATGGCGATTTGCAGAATCGCCCAGACATGCCACGTGAGCGGCCTACACTGCAATTTTATTGCATACAATAAACTTTGTTATATGCTCTGACTCTAGTACTCTGTTCTGTTTGTATTTCATGCATTCGCACAGTGAAAATGCACTCAAATTGCTCGTAACATAAATTCACGTATTTTCTCAGCGATTTTTCTATTCTTTTAATTTTAAATTTATTTTATTCTGAAAATACTACATATCTACATTCAAAATAGCGGCGCCGAAATAGAGCCATGACTGACAGGTTCACAGGGCGACGCTATGCCATTTGCTGTGCAAACAAGCCGAATCTAAGGTAAACAAACCACTTGAGCAAAGTGCCATTCCTAGGAAACTCCTACTTGTGTTGCTTAGCAATGGCCAACAGCAAAGCTGGGCCACCCCTTCTAGGCGTTCGGAATTGAGAGAACTCTCGTTACAGTTGCCAAAAGTATAAGAGCCATAAGAACAGTGGTGAAGGGTTTTAAAGAGTCGCTGGCAGTAAGATTTGTATTCACATATGTAACTATGGAGAGAATACATGTGTATGTTTTTATTTTCTGAATTTAAAGCAAATTCTACATAAAAAATTCATTTAATAAAACAAAAAACAATATATTACCAGCATTTATTGTTTCAAAGTGTGCGACTCTCGACCTTTGGATTAACACATAAAATACCATGTTTATACATTTGTTGCGCTTGATCATAACTTAGAAGAAGATTTACACTTTACTATACCATTTTTTTTACAAAATTTCCTACGACAGAAACTTCCTAGGCTTCTAATTTTATGTATGTATCAGTGTTGCCACTTCAACAATTTTTTTCCGACCAAACTTCCGACAAAATCCGACATCAACCGACCAAATTAAAAATTTGCGTCATCTTTAAAGTAGTTTTTAAATTACAATTTAATTTTTTTAAATAAATTTTGTGGACCAATTTGGTTCGAAAAGACCAAAAGCATGGTATGTACTACATGGGCTGAAAAGTCTTTGGCCTGAGATAGAGATGGCGCCAAAAATTAAGAATTATTGTATTGTACATGGAAAACCATCCTTAACTTAGATTCTGTCAAAGTTTCATGACATTTGGTTGACTCGTTTTCAAGTTATTGCTTTCGAAGTGACGCTACCTCTGAATTTTTGTAAACAATGGAAAAAAGTGAATTTCGTGTTTTGATAAAACATTGCTATTTAATGGGCAAAAATACAGATGTATTATAACATTTATCAAGCCATGCTTTTGTTTCCACTGTATTTTTGCCCATCAAATAGCAATGTTTTATCAAAACACGAAATTCACTTTTTTCCATTGTTTACAAAAATTCAGAGGTAGCGTCACTTCGAGAGCAATAACTTGAAAACGAGTCAACCAAATGTCATGAAACTTTGACAGAATCTAAGTTAAGGATGGTTTTCCATGTACAACACAATAATTCTTAATTTTTGGCGCCATCTCTATGTCAGGCCAAAGACTTTTCAGCCCATGTAGTATGCATAAGTAAACACCTCCAGAGGTAGTATTAAATTTACTCCATGCCAAAACTTCTATCGAATGGGGCAACGCTACTAATAACAAAATGTTTTAGTAACTAATTGTTTTTAATTTTCCTTCATATTAACCTCTGAAATTACTCTCACCCTTAATTTATCAGCTCATGGAATCATCAGCTTTAGTGCACAATAGTGGTCATAAAAAAATGCCATTAAAGTGAAGTTTTAAGCGCCCACACCTCATTACCGTCAAATTCGTACCTTTCAAGGGAAATCAAGCCCAGTCGACTTTAATCGATAATAAAAAAAAACCCATAACTGCAGTGAAGTGAATACAGACTGCAGTCGACAATGTGCAGCTGTAAAATCCGAAATGAGAATGTGCCACAAATTAACAAACAACCAACAGCGGCAAACCCCTTCAGTTTTATGACAACACTGCTGTCAACATTTGCGGCCAAATGTGCCCAAAAATAACAACAATTACAATTTCCTCCAAATAATGCTTACCGGTAATAAAATAATAAAAAAAAACAAAAACATACAACGTCAGTTGACATGGGCGTTAGTCCAGAACCATGTCATAACCTCACTTCAATACGTGTGATTGCGCCCCACCGACCACCGGTGAGAGACAAATTATTCCAAATTACGACTAGCTGAAGTGATGAATTTTCGTATACATGGCCTCTATGTATTTATGCTTGCAGATGTGTAGCTGGAAATGGAATGAAAAAGAGAGACAAGAAATTGTCAAACAAATTACAAAAGGTGGCAGACACGCATAGACGCGTGAAAATTCTACGATAGCCATTGGCTTCCACCTTTAATGACACCACCGACATGTCACACATTAGTCCAGCACACACACACTCAATCGATGATAATTATGTTTATTTACGTTTTTGCTTACTACTCGTTTGTTATTTTATTTATTTATTTATCTGTTTGTTCGGACAGTCAATGGACAATGGTTCTAGTACACCACCGAAAAGATGCATGGATCATAGGCGGAGCGCAAAGAAAAATACGTTTGGCCGTTCTGAATGCATCGAGAAATTAATTCGTTCAGCGAACTGGAACCAATAATGAACTCTGCGCGATGCAATTGCCGAGATTAGGGAAAATGGTTTGTAACGGTTTTTGGAAATATTTACGAAAAGAATATAGGAACAATATAGGAAATGTAACTACAATTTTTAATCTTTGCTTAAACTGACGTTGAAAGCACTTCCATTCATAATTAATATTTTCAACAGATTTTATTTGCGCTTATTGTTCACACTGCACACACAGAGCACCGGAACTTTGTACATTCGCTTCCAGCACTAAAATCTTACATGCATTCCATACACCATGGGCGTAGAACTTGTTCATGGGAGGGTTACAATATTTGTTTGCCAATTTAGTATTACATTTTTTTTAAGTAAACTGAACTTTTCAAAGGAGAAAAACCAATTTGCCAATTTAGTAATACTAAACTGAAAGTTTAGTAAGTAAACTGAACTTTTCAAAAGAGACATTTTGTGGTGGTGCCACATATATGTGACTTAGTGCATTGGAGATTTAAAAAATTGTTATTCACTGTAAACGAAGTTATTGCGTCCGAAGTAAAAGTATGTTTTTGTCACTGGTACAAAAATTCGATGCTAATTTGCAAAGGGCAAATATTAAGTTTTGCTTTAAAGTTTATAAAACTTTAACCGAAACATTTCAATTGATGAACCAAGTTTATTATGATGATCGCTTATCTCATGGCAGACTTCATGAGTGGTACACGCGATTTAAAAACGATTGTGAGGACATGAATTATGACCAACCTGTTCTTCTTCTTTTTCTTCTTGACTGGCACGACAGCCACGAGACTATGGCCTAGCTACCCGCAACCAACCGTGTTGTACGTGCGAATGATTTTTGGGTTTTATAAGGTTAGAAGGGACCTACAATTTTATGCCGATTCCGAACGGCGAGTTGGGAGCCTTTTCATAGGCAATTTTACTCTCAGAGGTTTGCCATTTCCTGCTAAGAGGACAGCCGCCGAAAGAAAAATTGTTGTTTTTCTTTTTTTTCGGTGTGAACGCAACAGAGTATTGAACTCGCGGAGTCTTGACTCGCGGCCCAACACACTAGCCAGCTGAGCTACGGCGGCTGCCGTACGTGTAAGCCAACTGAAATCCGCGATTACTGCAGATTCCATCAAAACTTGACGGTCATTCATCATAGATCAGCCAAAATCTACTTGAAATTGGATTTAACCTTCGCTTTTCTTACACCCTTCCGGGTGATCTCTTTAATACTCATGTTCAATACCTGCCAGAGTATTTATCCAGTATATGTAGGTATGATTTTGACTTACTGAACAAATTCGAAAGTAGTTTTCAATAACATAAACAATAATTTTTTTGGAAATATAATTCATGTTTTTTTGTTATTATTGTTTGTACCTCAGGCGCATAGGTACAGTTGACGTACCTCAGTAAGTGCTCAATAAACCCTTTGGAAAGAAATCGTCTAATATTTTCCACAGTCGCAAATAAATCGTTAAAGTTAAGCTTTTTTCGAAAAACGGACTATCACCAGAGGAAGAGGTATGGAAAAAATTATTTATTTATAAAGAGTTTTATGCAAAATGGCGGCGGAAGCGCCTGGCGTCTCCCAGATGAGTATTGGTCAAGGACGAATACAAAAATCTTTGAAAAGGCGAAGTTTAAGCACCTAAATAAATGTATCGCATCGGTTCTGACACCCGAACCCCCGGCCCCCCCTTGGCTACAACCATGCGAGACACATATACAACAATAAATTATGAGCCAGGAAACACTCGTCGCGGAGTGGGCGAGTTTCAGCACTACGAAGTGAAAATAATGCAGAAAATCTAAATTGAAAAACAAGTAAGAGTGTTTCAGTCGGTCATAACCGACTTGTTCATTCATTAAGTAGCTCACTAAAATATTTTTAGTAAAAATGTTTCCCTTTTTCAGCGTAAAAACCGGTTATAAATCACATTTCAACAGAAGAATTTTACAAAAGAAACAACTTTGTAAAGTTGTAAAATTTTTACAAAAGCAATGCGATTTTTTTAATTATCATTATTGGTACTGTTGGTATGAAAATTACAAACTAGAATACTCTACTAAATTTCGCGTCCGGATTTTAATCGAGTTATACACAGCCACGTCCCCTTCTGGACGTTACAAACGTGCTCACAAAACGAATCTTGTCTGTGGCACCATTGCAGGGTGTAATAACAACATAATCACCAACACCATAGTGTTCATGATGATGCTACAAATCAACAGCAGATACATCATACAGAATGGGCTTAAACACCAACAACAACAACAACTGATTTTGCGCAATGCATGGCAACTGGGTTACCACAGCGCGCATTTAAATCGGAAATCAATGGTTTTTCGCGTAACTTCCGCACCCCCCCGACATTTCTGGCACACGCACACCGACCTGAACAGATATATACTCGTTGCTAAGGTGGTGGCGGTGCGATTAGTACTTCGGACGCGGCGACAATTTCACGGTGAACGCGAATTTTTGCACCCAAATTGCGCAATGAAAAGTTGCAATGGTGCGCTGCGACAATTGCATTTGCTATTTAATGTATGTGTGTATGTATGTATATGTGTTGCTCAGACCGCTCTAAGGGATGACAGTAATGCTTCGATCGCAGCTGAATTAAACGAAACCACCCCATAAAGTTAGGGCATATAAAAATGAGAAAATATTGCACAACAAAAACTTCGGCCCAGTGCAACGTCACAGGGATACTGGAGCTGATGAATGCAATTTCATCAATTCGAAATCTTTCCAACCCTCAAATGTCCTGTGCAGTTGCAATATGCGTCTGTGTGGCATTTTGTATGCGCAGAACGTGAATAGACGATCACGGCTCACGATCGACGTTCTATAATGCGAGCTGGAAATTCAATTGAAATCGTGCCAACACTCAATGCGTGCGCCCCTACAATGAGAGTCTTTTTTATTTGTTCCTTTTTTGGTTGCCATCAAGTCTCGGCATACGCTGACACCGTTTTTGTTGTGCAACTGCAGCTGCACAAGGCTGGTGTTCCATTCACCGCCTGCTGCTGGTTGTCATTCGGTATTTCATAGTTGTTGGCAGGCGCCAAAACCAGCCTCGACCGACGATGACAACCTTTGTTATTTATACTTACCTGATATTAGAGTCGCTAACGAGATGCGAACCTGACTGTGCGCATCGACCGAAGTGCGTTAATGGTAGTTCACAGTCAGCCGAATTAATGTCATCCAGGGAGTACGTTTTCCACGCAGCAGCAAATTTCGTCCTTGCAGTGTGGTAGCAATGGAAAGTTGGGATACTGAATGTTGGTCGATAATGGCAACAAGCTGGTTTCATTCGCTGTCACGCGGAAGTGTTAGCGTCATCACTGGGCGAAGGGTGCACCGGCGATATTGCTGCTTGTTGTCGCAATTTGTTGCGTTACATTGTTGTTGTGCAAACCCTTTTATCAGTTTTTCGGAATCAATTTTTGTTTTGAACATTTTGTTAGGTAAAAAAAAAACATGCTGGTCTTGTTATGAGTTCAACTTGTGCTTGTACGGCAGTTGTAATTGCGTTGTAATTGAGTACCAGTTACGAAACCATGTAGGAGATGTGTGCAATATGCCGAAACAGGGGTACAAACTGGTGTATTATAGTGCAAACACGAATCGAACATTTTGTTTATAGAAAAGTGTGCCAGGTAATTTACTTCGATTTTTTTACACAAATTTATTGAGTTAGTGAGGCGTTGCGCATTAAAAACATTAAATTGGTTTTGTTTTTAGACTGGTATAAGTGTTTATTTCCATATAAAATGTTCCCTGCAATGCATCTGGGGTTGTTTATAGAGTCTTACTTAATCTGCACCGAAATGTATAGAAAAATATGGTCCAACTTATGTCTTTGCCTGTTTTACTCCAAAAATCTAAACGTAATTTAGGCTTTCTTAAAAAGAAGGACCTTGTACGGAAGCGGTAGGATTCTATGAAATTCATAAAAGTGAAGTTATTGGCCACTTTTACAGAAATCTACTAATTGTTAGATATAAAGTGAGACTTCGAGCGATTATGAGGGATAGAAAAGAAAAGAGGGGTTTTAGTTGGTATGTCGGCAGACCGACAGGCACGGGCCTCTATCAAGATGATCCACATCCTGCGCTTAAAAAGGGCCTAACCTTTACTTATACCAGTCTTTCATATTGCGATAATAATACACTTTTAACAAATGTCAAATATGTATTTCCTTTTGCCTTAAATCTTTCTCGTTCAAAAACAAAACTTATTAAAGCATATTTTATAGATTTGTTTCCAAGTAATATTCCCAAAACCTTACTTAACCTACTTACAAAAATCTCTATTTATCTATCACTGTCACACTGCAATCGCGCAAAATAATTAAATTTTCTTCTTCCTGTCAGCCAGAAGCCATGTGTTTCCATATCAAACCTTCGCTCGTGTTTCATACCCAACGATCTTGGCACGTTCTCTCTTCCACACTCAAACACACCTATTTACCTAACAGTTGTGCTATGAAATTCGTTGCGTCATTCTCTACACACGGCTTGCCGCGCAACCGTTTCTAACTTTCTTACCACCTTGTTATTTATTTATTTATTTATTTATAATAATTTACATAGAAATAAAATTTTTATATAAATTAAAGTACGCAGCACTGGCTTCAAGGCCTTCAGCCGCCTTGTAATTAAATCTAAGAGTTAAGAACTTACGCTATGTGTTAGTACGTCCGTTGTTAGATAAATCTTAAGAGGTCATTGTCTTTTAGAAAACTATATACATAATTGATGTTTTTTTACCACCTTGTTATCCTTCGGTAATGTGTAGCATATCCTTTTTCTTCATTTATTACGAAACGCATATGCTTCCTGTTTGATTGGTTCGCCCTTGATATTGACTTGCGTTCTCTTTATAATTAAAGAAGGGAAATCTTTCGATTGTTAGGGGTTTTCCCCCTTGCGGTAGCAAGTCGTCAACATTCGAGTAGTCAGCGGTAGATTGACGCAGTAGCGACAATGCTGTTGAATATGGCACAGTGGGTATGAGAAGAAGGAAAATATGAAGTATGATTTGTTACGTTATATGTAAGTTGTACAAATAAATAATTAGACTGCTGGAAATCAGTTGTTAAACACTGACACTTTTTTGGTTAAGAACTTTTTTGGGTTGAGAGTAACAGCAAATGGCATGAAAACAAAAGTAACAAAATAAAAGTACAAAGCTGTAATATCTGTTTTACTTAACGCTGGAATATCAATTGCAAAAAGTTGCAAAGTAAGAACATTTAAAATTCTATAAACTTCTCACTTCCCCAGAAGAAATGAAAAAATATTCAAATTTTCGTTATGCGTCAAATGTTTTATGCTTAAGTTATTTTACAGCCACAACGATGTGGTTGCTCTCATAGAAAAACACTCTAAAATACAGGGTCCGAGTGTAAAAATTAAAAAAATTTTTCTGGAATGTTGCTAATAAGTATGATCACCTCGAAGCCTAAACCGTAAAATGTTAAATTTTAGCTTTCCCCAGTAAAAACCTGTAGCCAACGGGTTAAGAGTGCTATTTCTGAAGCAATTCTCATGTCACTCTAAGTGATTGTCTGCAAAACTTTTTTCTAGCTTGATTTGTTACAGACACTAAAAACCAGTAAAATATAGCAACGTCAATTTTTTATATAAAATATACAATTTTCAATAACTTTTCGGTGCCAACATTGACTTCATTTCTCAAAGTTAATTGCCTCATATATTCCATTTATGTATATAAGTATGTGGCACACTTTTTATTGATGGTTCGAATAATTTTCTCAACGTCCAAGTAGTCCGTAACAAACTCTAAAACTTATTCAAGTAAACGAATTTATTTCACTAAGCCTCGACAAAATTGAAATAATTTAGCTATTTATTTACGTTAAATTCAAATGAAGTAAATGTAGAAAATTTAGGAACATCAATTAAACGTGACCTGCTGATAACACTTTCCAACACACAATCACTATTTAACAAAATTTTCTACATACACTTTCCCATTAAAATAAAAAGTGCAGTGAAAAGCAAACAGTAAAAGTGCAGCATCCCCGCGTTCGTTAAATAGTTTTCAAGCCTCGATGTCTATCTATATGGTTTTGTGTATGTCTCTCTGATTGGGATCCGGTGCTGCCAAACACTGTGCCCCATTAATTGTGGCACTCGCCGCGCGGCAACTGACCCGTCGAACGCGTACTTATCGCACTCGGTGCGGCAGTCAAAGAACTTATAAATTATGCCAATGATTTGTAATGCCACCAGACAACACCCAGCAGACTCGAACGTATAGCAAAATGCTTAAAACTAACGCAACGACAGAGGGAATTTAGCTGAGCAGGAGCGAGGAATACCGCATAGAATGAAGCATAGTCGCATAACATGCCCGAAACTGAGAAGGTTGCCACACCAAGAGGAGGAGGAGGAGGGCGGGCAGTGCACAAAAGTCGCTACTTGCGCGCTTTGCGGGCGTACTGTGATTACATTAATGCGCATTGATTTCGCTCACCATGGCTGCACAATGGCACACTCAACATTCAATGGAAACGTTAATAAAAGTAGATGGCGGAGAATACTTTAGTGGATACTTTGTCGCATCACAAAAGCGATTGGGTGCGAGTGTGACTGACCGAATTATGCGACAAGCTGACAATAGCAAAAGTTCGGTTTGGGCAGTCGGGGCGGAAAATAGTTGCAACTTGAAGTCTGCAATGAATGAACAAAAGCGAGAACAACTGTTCAGTGGCACTTCGGTGGGATGCCAATGTAGTTTGGACGTTCACTTTGGCCATAAAATGAAAAAAAGTTCCAACTCAATAACTGCTAATAATGTTCGAATCAGTTTAATGTGTTATTTTGATACAAAACTTGATGCAGCGCAATCGTTAAAGTTGTGCCTTAATTGTGTAATTTAATTTCGTGCATAGCTGGCACACAGCGGCAAAAGGGTTAATAAAATTACGAGCACTTTCTCAGGCACTCAGTCGGACATTTTGAAGTAGCGCGTATACAAAGTTTAAATGCTTTCATATATAACTATGCATGTATGTAAATGTATGTACATACATACGAGTACATGTTCGATTGTGTGTGTAATAAATACCAGCATCGTTTGTCCATTGCACAACTGCACACTCGGCGCACTGATTGCCGCTATTGATTGTCAATCAAATTAGTAACGCCAGCAATCACTGAAATATGAAAACCTCAAGTGGAAATATTTGATTGTGCATTTATTTATTGCATTGAGGAATACAAGCTGACGATTTTAATTAGACATAAAAATGCATAAGTGTACATAAACTTTATTATACATTCGAATGGATGCTTCCGCCGAAATTTGTTCTGTATTTTATGTGTACTTATTAGTATTTTTTAATGTCTTCATAACCCTACCGAGTTACTAAGCTATTTTATGTTCTACATGTTCACTATTCTAAGTAAAAGTTGTCTTCCCACAACAGTGTCCTTCCACATATTTGGCAGTTAGGGCTAACCAACAAAGTTGCTATTAGGTTATTAATTAAATTATTAATTTTTTATACGCTAAGCAAATGCAAATTGCTAGCAAATATATTTTGAAACATATGTACATATGGCGAAATGCAAAATTGCAACTACTAGAATGATGCACATGGATTTATTTCAATGCATTTATTCTTTATTCTTTTAGATCACCGATAACAAATGATTTAATCTGAAATCTTCCGATTTCTATTCCCTTTATAAAGTTAACTTAACATTTAAATTTCCATTAAAACAAATCAATTTCCTCTTATTTCTACATTGGCCATTGTACTCGTTCGTCAACATTTCCAAAACGAAAGTAAATTCAATTTCATTTTTCTGTAATGAAATAATAATTAAATATATGATGAAAATCAGAGCCATGTAAAGTTTGTGTCGATTTTGTCAGTTGACACTTTTACTGTCAGTCAGCCAGTCAGTCAATCAACTAAACAAATAAATAAACGAATCTGTATGTTTATGTGCGAGCTGTGTAGGGGCAGTAAAAACTGTATTGTAATGCATTTCATGACATTCAAGGGGAGAGAAGAGCCCTCGCACTCAAACTGCATTCAGCAATTGCAATCGAAAAGTTTGTTTGTCATTGCGTGTTATTTAATCCGACTCGATTATAATGCCAACTCACGCTGCTGTTCGACAGATGTGTGTTGGGTGCGCAAATGCGCTGTTGGCAGGATTATCTGTAATTTGGGTTTGTGGCAAAAGGTTCCGCAAAAATTGCACTCGTGCTATTAAATATGCAGCGCCGTGGGATGCAATAAATTTTCGCACAAAAAAATGATTCAGATTACAGGCTTAGAATTCAATAACAACTACATATTGAATGTTTTGATAAGTTAATTGTTGTTTTTGGAATATTTGATTAAATCAAATTAAAGTGATTATTGGGTACAAACTTTTGCATTTTAAATAACGTCATAAATATCTAAATTAACTTTGAAGACTTCGAATGCAAATGTGAATAAATTGAAACATGTATGTTGAAAATGCGGTAAATTTTAATAATATTAATTTAGTTAGTTGAAAACTTTGTTTCTATAAAAAAAATCAAAATATTGTCTTCATGCATGAGCAGTAAAAACTGGTTCGACTAAGTCGAAAGTGGGCAAAAAACAAATTCATTTTATGCATTTCATATTTGTAGCCTAAAAGTATGCAAGAATCTTTGAGAAGAGCACTGCAGTTTGAGAAGCACTGAGCATTTATTTCAGTCGTATACAAAATTTATCCGCATTCCTAATCATCATCGGCTTCAGCATCGTCTCAATTAGCTTTAGCTAATTCTTACGAGTAGATAAATCAGTTTCGGTTTTGGTCATTAACATTTTCATTACATTTAATTAATTTAGTTAAATTTGCTTTATAGCGAAATCTATCATAGAAGTATGCAAATGTACAGTCAGAGTCAAAGGTTAGTATACAGCAACTATTTATCCTTGTAATCACAAATTTCCTATATATATCAAAGTAGTTTTCAAATGGTTTATACGCCATAGAAAGGCTTATAATGATTGTTTTTATTAGTTTTTGTTACATTTGCAAATATTCATATTTGTAAGGTTTTATTCGCCATTAACCAGAAACAACGCTGAAAAATTGAGTCAAAAGTTAATATACAGCAGCACGCAAAAGTCTTTCATCGACTTACAGACTGTAAGTTACAGTCGTGGTAAAAAGGGTGAACTAATACTTTGTTGGGTCTCCTTTCGCGTCGAGAACAGCTTGCAGTCTTCTAGGCATCGAAGTCACCAAATTTTTAGTAACTTCTGGGGAGATCTTTGTACATTTTTCAATCAGAGCTGATATTAGACCTTCCTTTGAAGAAATGGTACGTTGCGGTCCAGTGTTTCCCACTAGTGTTCTATGAGGTTAAGGTCTGGAGATTGTGGTGGAGAACTTAACTGTTTTGGGGCATTGTATAGCAGTCATTCACGGCCTGTTCTGGCTGTATGCTTTGGGTTATTGTCTTTCTGGAAAACCCATGGCATCGTCAGTCCTAATTGCTGCGCACTAACTTTCATATTGTTCTTAAAAATGTCAAGATGGTGCAAGTGCTTCATTGTTGACTTAATGAAAATGAGATTTCCTGTACCCGCGGCCGGCATACACCCCCAAACCATTACTGAAGCTCCACCATGCTTAAGTGTTCACGTAAGGCTTTCGGATTGTAGTTCTCTGTTAGCTGTTCTCCAGACCTTACCATTTCTTTTTACGCCAAAAATCTCGAGTTTCCTTTCATCGCTAAAATCACATTATTCCAATATGTCAGCGGCTCGTTTTTGTAGCTTTTTGCGAATGAAACACGCTTTTTGCGATTGGCAGCAAATATACATGGCTTTTATTCCTGGGACTCGTCCATGTATCCCAACTTTATTCAGTACTTTGCGTATGGTAGATTCACTTACTGGTTGCTGTTCTTCTTGGGAAATGCTTTTTGCAACTACCACCGCGCTGGATTTTGGCGTTTTCTTCACCTGTCTTACCACCTTCCTTCTTACCGCTTCTGTTAATGCACTTGGTCGATCTGATCGGGGAGCAGTTTTGGTGTTACCCTGCAAGTAGTATCTTTCGATAATTTTTTGAACCGGGACTCGACTTGTTTTTGTAATTTTTCCAATCTCACCCAACGATTTGCCATCTTTACTGTGTTGAACAATTAAATTTCGCATTTGTACCGGAAGATCCTTTTCACGAGCCATTTTCGCAGAAATATCACACAACGAGTTGCCGCGAAGTGAAAAAATTATTCCTTCTGACTTTGTTTTACATCAATTTTTACAAAAACTTACAAAGCTTACACATTTTTATGCAAGTCAAGTGTATACAAATTTTTGACTCATATTTTTAGGAGATTTTCTATTTGATGACGTATAAAAGTTGACCATCAATTGTTTTCGCGAATGTGACTTAAAGCATTTTTGTTGAACTATAAGAAATACATACACTATGATCAATAAGTACCGGGACTGTGTATTTTAAATTTTCCGCCGTTGCCCGATGCAGGTAAAAAATTCTTTTTAGGTCGGTAGGACCTTAACTGACATCTGTGCCAAATTTTGAGCGGGATTGCATCATTAGTTTTTGTTTGACAGCTGTTAGCGTCAGTCAACTTTTTGTACTTCGTCGCATTTTACAATGGATAATTTTGTTGATCAACGTATTTGTTTGAAATTTTGTCTTAGGAACGAAATTTCTTGTGCCAATGCGCTTAAAATGTTGCAGAAAGCATTTGGGGAGTCTGCTCTATCAAGAACCAGAGCGTCCGAGGGTTTTTTACCTGCATCGGGCAACGGCGGAAAATTTAAAATACACAGTCCCGGTACTTATTGATCATAGTGTATGCATACATATAACAATTTTATACATGTTCTTACATATAGATGCAATTTGTGATTATAAGAATAAATAATTACTGTATACTAACTTTTGACTCTGACTGTATATACTGAAAGAGATGGAAACAAGCAAAACAAATTTCAATTAAGCTTTAAAATGTATTTGAGTTCTACTGTTTACTGAACAAATTTTGTACTTTGTGACCTGAGAATTCTTTCGCTAAAAGTTAGTAGGTAGGAAGGTAGTAGTGACGGCTTCACGGCAGAGCCCACTTAGTGCATGAAGGTCCACTGTGATTCTACAAAACAATCGTTCATAATGCTACATTCAGATTCTGATATAACAATATCGGTATCTGTTTTGCCATATCTAGTAAAAGTTAAAAAAACGAATAAATTGCAAGCAACTTTTGTATTTAGATTGCACAACTGGCGAACTATAGAACTTGCGCACGATTTTCGCAACGAACTTTACGGTAATTAACACAGAAGAAAATTAAAACAAGAAGCACTCGAGTCAATTACCATTGGAACAATGTGTTGCAATAATGTTACGAAATTGCATCAGCAAAACATTTGAAAGTTGGTCACTTTCGATGCAACGGAAATGTGATGGAAGCGGTGAAGAGGCTGTTGCTGTTGCTTCTGCTAGCTCAGACTTGACAAAGTTTGCCCAGCGCTACGGACAACAGTTCGGTGACACAACCACCTGTTAATTACCAACAAATTGATAGCTACAAACACGAAGTCAGCAACGCATATCAAGATCAAATATAAAAGCCCGGCAGTGTGTTGTTGTCTAAGCAATCGCTGGACAAACGCTTCCCTTCCGTGCTTTGCTGGTTTCACTGATTCATCCATTATATTTCACTTACTATTCGTTTTTGTTTACTCTTGTCCGTGTGCTGGTTAAGAACATTGAGACGTTCTTATAATTATTTATAACTTTCAGCTGCTCGACTTGTGCGCAAAAATCTCAGTAAGCTGCCGCTTGTTCACAAGTTTGGCGCAGTTTTTATTGGGGGGGAAACAAAAAGTGCTCAGCAGTTTGGCAGGTAAAGCGAATAATAATGATTTGTAGTTGCATTTTAAAATATTTCACGAATCCATTTTAAATTAGCAGATTGAGCGTGTGGCAAAATCGTGCTGCCTGCCTCGATGCCAAGTTCAGGATTTGCTTTTTGTTATTTTGAGTTGAATTTACTAGGAGAAAGGCAATAAATTGCAATGTAAACACTAACATTGACTTTGTAATCGAACATTGTTTATACTTATGCTGATTGTTATGTAACCATATATTTATTTACATCCGCCGATGTAAAACGTTAAAAGTCAAATTACTGACAGTCGAAGTATCAGCGCACTTTGCAACATGAAATTATAATAATTTCCGGGTTGGGGGTTTCTACTACACATTATTTCATTGTATTCACATGTACGGTCATTTGCGCGTTATTAGTTACACTCTAATTCTATGTTCTATTCTTGTCGACGTCAATACTTGTAGCTCCGTTTCGCGCAGAAGTAATTTCCCAATATCGCAGACGGTGCGCTGGCGGATACAAGTTCATTGCTAACACTTTCAAAACATGTTTGTACCGTAAGTAGTCACTGTAGGCAGTTTTTGTTTTTGTTTTTTTGTACTTTATCTTTGTTAACTTGTCGCTATTTCTCATTGTTATTGACCATTATTGTGTAATTAAACAATTTATTTGGTGGTTATGTGCGACACGTATTTGCCGACAAAGGATTCTCGTCTTTGTCCATTTGCTTAAAATGTGACTTTCAATTTTTGTGAACGCGACGGATCTATAAAATGTATTTGTAAAAGTTGTTTTTTTTTATACTTTGATTCTTGTCTTTTATACAATGGAAATAAATTTGATGCCATTTTGCTGGACCACATCGGGCAACTGACCTTCCATTAGATTTACCTTCTAACGTTTTTGTGTTTTTGCCTGCATTAAGTACCGGACAGTTGTCGAAATGAGCTGTCGCACTGCCTGCTGATTGTGTTTTTTTTTTTGTTTGTTCAGTATGAAACGACAAGTTTTGTGCCTTTGATTGGTGCTTAGATAGAGAGAGATAGAGAGGTTTTCTACTTTTTAATCGTTTTCTTAAACTTTTTGTAACTGTTGTATACTTATGACCACATGCATTTTATTGTATGCGAATGTATCTGTGTTTAAAATATTGTTAGATACAAGCTATGACTATTGTTGGCTATTGGCTATTGTTAGATACAAGCTATGACTAAAAAGCACACCAAAAAATCTGAAAGTCATAAATCTTTCAATCAAGACTAGTCTAAAAAATGTATACCTAAATAATTTTATCAATGTAAACGTGAAAGTAGCGATAAAATGTTGTCTCCAGATCCAGGTCCAGATATTTAACTAGTTTTTGACAGTACTTTTAAGTATTGAAAGCATTTTATCTGACCAAAACTTAGCAATCCTGTTATTTCTTTAACCATTCCTTTGATCTTTAATCCCATCTTTACACTGGCTTTCGATGTGGTGAACATTTACACTGTTTGTACACAACACAAAAAAAATAACAAGGTTCTGACAACGGATTCTGGTAGAGGGGACCAAAAAAATATACCTGTATCGGCGTTTTGAAAGTTTACGTCTGAATTTTTTTGTAGGGGGGGGTCAAAGATTTCCCCCTTTTGCACATTCTTATGGTGAATCGGCATACGAAAACCATGTAACTTTACATTTTAGGTATATGATGGGTTCAGCAATTTGATGTAAAATACTACGAAGAATATTTTTGTGGAGCATTTTAACCGTGTAGCTCCTATTTGTATGGGTCAATTTGACCCTTTTTTCTAAAATGCCAAAAATGTCCTCTACAACAGAACTTTTTAAGGAAAAAATGTACCACGAAAATATTCACCATAAAATTCTACTATAGGTCTCTGAATACATCAAAGCTCAGAAATTAACTTCAACGCCAGAATCAAGACAAAACTGAAAATGTGTTTAAGTGTTTATTTCGTACTTATTCAAAATTGGTACTGAAATTAGCAAACACATATATCTAATTGGCACGATATTTTTTTCATAGGCGATAATTCCTGCTGCCAGAAACTAATGCAACTAAAAGCTCATTTCAACTAAAGTTACTAAAAAACGCATTTTACTAAATAAAGAAATTTACTTTATTAACAAAATAGTGTTTAAAAATGGTGTAACATGTATAGCGTATTTTTTGTGAAATTTTGCTCGGGACTATGCAAATAAAGTATCCAAAAATGACCATCCCTAGTCATGGGCGGTGTAAGAATTGAAGATTTGGTGATTCTTGATGTTCTGAGCCTGTCCATTAAGAATGATCCTCGTTGGGAATAAGGTTAATATTTTTAGCGTGATGAAAAAAACAGTCAAGTGCCTCGACTTTCTTTAGCTGTGCAAAAGTATTTCACTCTGCGCATAATTTACACCAAAACCGTGCGACTAAGCTTATTGGGAACAGTAGGACATCCAGCTGTATTGACTTGTTGGAATATTATCGAAACGTAGCCACATATCCACATATATTTTGTTGGTAACAGTTCAGAGGAGATTAATGAAATTCGATGCCACCACTCCGAGTTTCTCCTGATTCTCCTGAGCAGCCCATTCAAACTCTGATGATGTTGCCTTTCACGTTGATACGATCTTCCAGGCGATTAAGCATTACAGAGGGAGTTTGCTGGCCCGTACTGCGCACTTGAATAATTTTTCCTAACACCTATGACCTTGACCTTGATGGGTTAAAGTCAAGTGGCCATAAATTCTTAATTTCTAACCCTGTCTCCTTATCTGTATTCTGCCAGAACCAACGCAATGCCTCGCATTACAAAAACGACCAAACCTAATTGAAACACTCCAACTATGAATTATGTATTATCATCATTTGTGCCGTTGAATAGCTATGCAGAGCTTAATAGAATATAATAATTGTTTGCAAGCATTTGACTAGCTTTGTAAATTAATGGTTTCATACGCCTTTTCTCTCCTTCTCTCTCTCTATTACATAAGCAACATTTCAGCACGTTTCTAAAATCATTTATCAAATCGTTCTCGACCATTTGATTTATGGCCGTCATTAAATTACGTCTAATAATAATCGTTAGAAACATTAAGTTGCAAATCAACGCCTGCGATTATAAAGATATCTAAAATAATTTATGTTCTAGTTTGTGCACAAGCTTGCGGACATTTTGTCTGTGCTGAAATTATATTCCTGCGTACATTAATCAAACAAAAACGGCTGAATGGATTTTTTGATGTTTTATTTTAATTTTTAATATAAAAATTTTTTCTTTTTAGCATTTCACAGTACAATATGGCAACATATCAATTTATTTTGAATCTTATTAAATATTCAACAAAAGAAGCCATGCAACAGAAATGCCACACACCAGAGCAAACACGTTGCACTGCTCCAGTGCACCATTGCACTTGGCCCCGCACTGGACCCACTCGTCAACCTCACGTCTTCTTCCCTCTCCGGTAGCTGTGCCATGGCTTGAATCTGTCGCTCATCCAGGCTGGGACGGTAATTCCAGTCGATGGTATTCGTTTTGCAAATGCGCGCATAGACGAGCGCCGAGAGTTTCGGCGTGCGCGTGCGTTGGGGATGATTGAAGTCCACATGGTACAAGCCGAACTTCTCGCTATAAATAATATGGATAATATGGACGTAACTTATAGTAAGAAAGGAAAAATGTTTAAACTAACGTAAAGCCGGCTTTCCATTCATAGCTGTCCATTAGACTCCAAGCAATGTAGCCCTGCACATTGGCGCCGTCCTCAATGGCATCCAATACGGCTATGAAAAGTGAATAAACATAAAAGTAATGCAATTACAACTTCAGAGCCAAAAGGTTTTGCTAACCTGTCAAATAGGAGTTGAAGTAGTCGACTCGCGCATGGTCCTGCAGTCCGCCACGGTCGCTGACACCGTTCTCGGTTACAATAATGGGAGGATTGTTGTACTCCTTCATGATCCACATGAGCAGATTGTACATACCCTTTGGCACAACCTGTTGAAAATATTGAAAATTTTTTTACAATTACAACAAATTACAAAAAATTGTTTTCTTTTTTTCGTCGAGTGCCACTAAATGTGAATATTCTTGTCTGTCAGTCATTTTCACGCTGTCACGTTGTCCATTTTCAACTCCAAACCATTTCGGGCATTGACCTGCCGCTCTATTCAGCATTTTTTGCAAAAAAAACAAAACCTTCTCGCCGTGGAAAGTTTGCAGTCGCATACCAACTTCTACCCATTCCAACTTTGCCCTACGTTTACTTTTTACACCTTGCAATTATTTTTAGGCTTTTCGCCTCCCTTAACGTGCCGGCAATAGCGACTGCGTCGAGTCAATAACAACAGCAACATCCCCAAAACAAAACTTGTTCATCTCCCTGGAGAACGAGCCACAAATTGAATTAATTTTTGTGCTTCCCCCACCAAGAGTAGGTTGCTGCTGTTGTTAGCCGTGTAATGTTGAAACTACCAGATTTTTGCTGTGCAACCATAACACACACACCTTGTCACAAGTGGCTCGCCTAATTGCCTGGCTCGTGCCCAGCAGCCCTTCATATCCACTTGCAACTTAGCCATTAAATAATCCACTGTGGTCTAATAACACGTACTTAATTGCCTCTGTCTCTCCCCCTCCGACAACCAGTTGTTTTCTGCGGCTTCTTGGACTGCTTAGAATTTCCTCGTTCATTTTTCCCCTGAACCGAATTTGGCACAAAGAAGAAGAAGAAGTTGGGTTGGCATAACCAGGCTTTCGACTCAAGCTTTTGTTAAGCCCTCAATCGCCGGGACATCTGTTCAGGCCATCGCAGTCTAATCTGCAATTCATATTTGCAGTTCACCTCACATCGCAGGCCTTCGAAATCGTGTTTACCCGCCATAAATAATAATAAAAACGCCTTCCCACTGACATTTTGTTCCGTTTCGTGTTCGTCCCGCACAAGTTGCCATCACGAGATATTAAAATTTTGATATAAGTGTACAACTGCAATCGATGTGCATTGAATTTTCCCCCTCAATTAGCATAAAGTCGTGATAAATTTCCAGTTAATTAAAAATTCAAATTTCACAAACTTTTTATCCGCCAGATGGAAACGCGATCAGCCGTATTTATAATCATTGGCGACGTTGCATAACTGCACAATCGGTTGCGACTCACCTTCAGCCACACGGAACCAGATCCCGTCCAGTCGGGATCCTGCTCCTCGATCACGCCCATATCATGATTGAACGATGGCACTGGAAACTTGGCACTGTTGTTGTGATCGTTCCTGGACACCAGATTCGTGGTGTAGCTGTTGATGCCGAAGAAGTCCGCGGTGCCACGAATGCGGTGTATCTCGTCCGTGCTGAACTCGGGCAGGCGTGAACGCGTGTAGCCCTGCTCCTTGCTCAAGTTGCGTATGCGATCGATCATCACTTGCGGATAGTTGCCGTGTCGCGTAAAGATCGGATGACCGAACCAGCCCACCTAAACCATAATACAAATTTCGCTTTCGATAAAATTTAAAATCTACTTTGCCTTCAACTCCAAACCCACATAGAACTGCAGTGCGCGTTCCGAAGCGTCACGGTGCTCGGCGGTGTCAGTCTTCGGCTCCGGCCACGAGATGTCCAGCGTTATGCCAATCTTGCCCTTCTGCTGCCGCTTGTAGTGATCACGATACATGTGCACCACCTCCGCGTGCGCCTTTAGCAGATTGTGCCCGCACAGGTAGCTGGGAACGCCCGGAAAATTGTAGGCGGGTGCCATGTAATCGACCCCGTAGCCATGCTCGCACACATGCCACGGCTCGTTGATGGTGGTCCAGATCTTGACACGATCGCCAAACATCTCGAACAGCAGCCGCGCGTAGTCCTTGAAGACGGGTATGATTTCGGGATTCGTCCAGCCGCCCAGCTCCTGTAGCCGCTGTGGCAGATCCCAATGGTAGATGGTGACCATCGGCGTGATGTTGTAGTGCAGCAGCTCGTTGATCAGGTTGCTGTAGTACCGGATGCCGGCGTTGCTCACTTCATTCATGTAGCCGCCGGGCATGATGCGCGGCCACGAGATCGAGAACCGGTACACATTGACATTGAGCTCGCGCAGCATCTGCACATCGCGCCGCCACTGCAAAGAGATAACATGCAATGAAATCAACCGATCAATCGATAACAGGTGCTTCGACCTAATTGCGTCGCTTCTAGGAAAACTGTATTGAGTTGCGGCTAATTGCTGCTGGTTGCAGTGCAAATTGATAACGCCCCCCGCTTTATTACTTAATGGTTGCGGGCTGCCTTGTGTTGGCATTTCTCGAATGCCACTGAGGTCAGCGAGCATTAACATAACCATCCTCCTAATATCGGCCGAGACTGCGTGCACAGCCGTTGGTGTTGTGGCGTTGTGCCACATTTTTGACACCGCAGCTGGACTCTTAATTGTCGTTAATGCGTTAGTGTAAAATATATGGAAAACAACTTTGCTCAAATGGCGAGCGCGGCCTGGGCTTGTGGGTTAACTATGCAAATGCAATGCGTTTGTCCACTGGCCGACGCAGTGTTGTCGTTGGCGTCGTCATTACTTTAAAACCAGATAATACAAAATTTGAATTTTCAACACCTGTCAGCGTTCTAGACAGTCGCGCAGTACACAAATGTATTTCTTGCACCTCAGAATCAGTCTGTTGCCCACCGCATCGCACAGGCGCGGATTCAGAAAAATATTTCGGGGGGTTTCAAAAAGTAATTCTTAAATATTTATAAAATGGCTTTTAATTTATATGTAAATTTATAGTCGATCCAAATATTTCGGGGGGTGGGGGGTTTCAACCCCCAAAACACCCCTGAATCCGCCACTGGCGTCGCCATTAGCATTGTGATAAACATAAACAACAATCGGAATCGTTGCTTTCAGCCGCGACGGCCAAGCAATATGATTGAGTTGCCTTTTAGCCGAACTGACATTGGGTACAAGACTAGGCGAGAATTTACAACAATTGCGATTTTTACATTCCGACCTAACAGCGCATGCGTGCTGCCAACAATTAGCCGCTACACCGGCTGGAGACCATCGCCGATCGTAGATCTTGATCAGAATTTCATTAAATTGATAAACAGAGATAACAACGCTCGGCAAAAGACTCCACGCTATAATTAGCGAACGAGCTAAAAGTGTTTGTACTTAATTAATTCTAATTGCCATTATCAGTGTCTGCAAATTTGAGAAACAAATTGATTGATTGACTATTTTTGCAAGGAAAACATATTGAAACAAGTTAATAATTAACAACAACGTAAATTATGGTTTTTTTGCTCAATGGAATTTTGAATTTGTAAACAAAATTACGGCAAACAAAATGCGGCTCGTGTTGCTTTTTCAATTCCATCGATTCATCGATACTCGATGAAAGATCCCCTTTGTCGTATTAGCAGTTGGACTGTCCACTAACACTTGACTCGCTAATCAAATCAAACCGTACGAGAACCTGACAGTCTTGTGTTTTATCTCTGCTTTCGACTTGCAACCAGATCGCCCACCATCACTTTTTCGCCGTGCATTACACTAGTCTACTCATAGCATGCACTTAAAAAGTATTTCTAGACAGATTTTGGGTCGCTGAATGCGAAAGTGATAGTTCTTTTTTTAAGATGAGATTATGAAGAATTATTGAACACATATCTCATGAACGAATCATCCAATAAAAGTAATCGTCCACTGACCCGAAAGTAACCGGAGAGAGATATGCGGATTATCGAAATCAAATCCGAATTAATAAAGTTACTGACTATGATAATTAAAAATAATACATTTTTGAAAAAAAATATGTCTAGTTTCGAGTTCAACGACCCAAAGTTAGTAAAGAAATATTTATATTTTTTCAGAAGCACGCGATCAGCTCATAATTTGTAGAGTAGTGTCACACAACGCATGTCACTATCGCCGATCATTAAAATAAGAAATTAATTCATTCCAGCCATTACACTGTTTTTATAATAAGCTGCAGCGTTTTTAGAATAAATTAGCTTTCAACATCTGTGCGCTCCAGCTGGTAACATACTGAGCCCAGAATTTAAAATCTTTCCACATTCTCGCCAATTTCGTTGTGCTACGAATGTCAGCAATGACAGCTGCAAATAATTGATTTGTTCAGTATTCGAATTACGAATGCAATTAATTAATTAATTGCACATGCAAGAAATACAACCACTTAAGGCTTAACGAAGCCATTATTGCTTAACATCCGATAGCTGTGATTAGAAATTACAGTATGGCCCAGACATCAAGCACTTTTCGCCATTACCTGATGATAACTGTCGGATGTGATGTCACCGCTTGACTTGTCGGCAATCTTTTCGGGATAGTTGTGTGTCATGAAATCCCAAATGGATTCCCCTTTGTCGTCGGCATTCCAGCCACCTTCGATTTGATATGACGATGAGCCCACGCCCCAGATAAAATCTTTGGGGAAATGCTTGCCGGGCGATTGTTCGGTGGATCTAAATAGGAAAACAATTAAAAAAGAAATTAAAATAATTAATTATAAATAATAATAAAAAATAATAAAAATTATAAAATAATAAAAAAATAAAATTAAAAAAATGAAATAAAATAATTGAAATACGAACAGCGCACTGATCCCTTTTACTATTATTTTATTTTTTTTTATGAAAACTAACAATAAAATCACTATTTTACATAAAAGCTAGGAGCGCTAGCTGCCAGGGCTTTAGGCTAATGTTAATTTGGTTTGTATTTAACCCTTTCGGGACTACTGGGATAATACGTCCCAGCAAGATTTTAATGCCCCTCAAAAAAATTACTTTAATCTTACGACCCACGCAAAATATTTTTTTCGATTTCAGTGTTTCCGCATAAAAGGATGATTTCAGACTATGTGAACATCCAATATAATTTTCTAACCCCAACTTTCATAGCATGAGAATATTTCTACTGAGAATATTTTTGATTCCAAAATTAAACTCCGTACCGAAAGGTTTTATACAGTGGAAGGCAGAAGTACGATTACTACATATTGCACAGAATCGCTTGTACAAAAAATAACAACATTTAACCAAATTAAGATTTAAGGGGCCCGAACACTGTAAACTGCGATTTTTCATATGTTTTTTATTTTATTTATTAAAAAAAAAACGGACGTTCCGATTTACATGAAACTTTACACATATCTTAATAAATGTTCAGATTATCGAAAACAATTTTTTTTTTTTTTTGGCGGCCATGTTTGTATTCTGTAGCTGATCCAAAATGTCGTCTTTTTAAAATGACCCTTGTCGCGTTGACAGCAAATCAGCATAACGGAGCCTCCTAGAGCAAAAAACAAAAAAGATTCTTGAAATATACATTACTGGCTACTGTTTGACGTAGGGGATTTTAAAAATATTGATTAGAAAAAAAATGGCGGCTGTTTGAAGAAAAAGTTTTTTTTTTCGCGTAAAATTTTGCACTAAATTATTTATAAAAAAAAAAGTTTGGCATATATCGAAAAACGGCTACGTCGAGCAGAAGCGACACTATTTCCGAATAGAATGCAATTTGAATCAGGTCGATCGGATAAAAACTTTTTCAGTTATGCTGTCAACGCGGTCAAAAAACATGGTTTCGAGATAATCGCGTTTTAAGTTTTGAAAGGGGTAAATCGAATTAAAAAAGGTAGTAAAAAAGGTAATCTAAACATTTATTAACATATGTGTAAAGTTTCATGTAAATCGGAACGTCCGTTTTTTTTTAATAAATAAAATAAAAAACATATGAAAAATCGCAGTTTACAGTGTTCGGGCCCCTTAATGTAGTTGTTTGGACATGAGTACAATTAACGACATCCTTTTTTTAAATTTTAACATGTTTCATATACAATTTGATTCATATACAAAGATTTAAGGAATGTGTGACCCTATCAAAGAATAATCTAAAGATTAACACGAGAATGAATTATCATTATCATCCAACTAAGTAACATCTAACTAAACTAGGAATCCGTGAAAACGGGTATTGCAAGTTCTGCTTACAGGACAACGAGATTGCAATACAAGCGTACTAAAATTTCTCTTGGATACTGGACTCACTGACAGTCTTTAAAGACCAAGAAGGGGGCACAATAGATCTACAGATCGCAGTGCATTATCCCCATCAATAATAATAATAATATACAATTCAAACCAGTCTGTTAACCCTTTCGCTATTTGGTTGCCATATGGCACATTGCTACTTTGTGGACGTCTGAACCCTCTGTGGTTTCAAGAATAAGTTTTTTGTTGGTCCTTAGAATATTTTGAAGTTTTAGGAAAAATACGAAATTAATAAAGTGAATATTAAAGTTTAAAGAAGAAAGTATACACGTCTTAACATAGTAAAGAAAGAAGAAGCAAAAAAATTAGATAACTTTTTAACCCTTTCGCTATTTTGTTGCCATATGGCACATTGCTACTTTGTGGACGCCTGAACACTCTGTGGTTAAAAGAATACATTTTTTGTTAATCCATAGAATAGTTTGAAGTTTTAGGAAAAATACGAAATTAATAAACTGAATATTAAAGTTTAAAGAAGAAAAGTATGCACGTTTTTTAATTGTATATCTTGACATAGTAAAGGACGAAGAAGAAGAAAAATTATATAAATGACGTTTTTATTTCAATAAAGATACTTTTTTTAATTTTGACTGAAGTTAATGAAGAAATATACAAATTTTCGTTATGCGTAAAAGTTTTTATGTTTAAGTAATTATTAGAGCCACAAAGATGTGGTTGCTCTCATAGAAAAACATTCTAAAATACAGAGTCCGAGTATAAAAATAAAAAAAATTTCTTATGGAATGTTGCTAACATAACCGCATGAAAGCTTAAAACGTAAAATTTAAAATTTTAACTTTCCCCAGTAAAAACCTGTAGTGAAAGGGTTAACAAAAGAATGACAAAACACAATTTATTCAAGAAAACAATCTATAAAATATTAAACATTTTTTACATATTACAAATAATTATCTACTTGTAACTTTGTTTATATAAATTTGGTTATATTTTTTAGCAAAATCTTTTTAATCAGACCTCAAGTGAAATGTAGAACACTTGAGTAGAAACTGAGCTTAAGTTGGAAATGAGCTTTCCAACTCTTTCTAGTTGATTTAAAGTTATTAAATAATCCTATTCGTAAGAATTATTTAACATTCAAGTATTATTATTTATTTGTGTGCAATATTCTCTGAAAATTCCAATTTATTCAAAATCTAGCAGTATGTTGTAAAAGATTAGCATACGGACATACAAATTCGTCAAACTGTGTAGCCGTCCGATTCGATAATCAGCACATAAATAACAATTAGCAGCACGTGTTATCTACATCTTTGATAGTTAACTAAATGCCATGTTGACATGGCACAGTTTCCATTTTGCTGCTTGGCTGCATACGGACAAAGGAAAAGCGGCGAGAGCCAAGTGATGTGCACACAAGCACAAAGAAGACGTCGGCATGCCCTAATGCTTAGCTTAACACATCAGCGAATACGAATACGACTGCGAATACGAATATAATATATTCTCGGCTGCTCGATTCTTTGCGCTCAAATATTTGTTAGCTGCTTTGCTTTGTTGGCTGCGTATAAACAAATTGTCTCCCAGCCAGCTGCCTCCACTGAAACTCATTTCAATAATTGAATTAAGTTTTTGGAGCTAATTTAATATTGACCGATTGTGTTTTGGCAAGTAGACGCAGCACAGTCCTTCGCTACTTGCATGCCACAAGAATTCTTAACACAACACATTTGTCGCAGCCCACAACATTTGTCGCAACACCTGCGCCGCTATGTTGCTGCGGATTAGGTGGCGAACAATTAACGCCGCCAACGCCTTTTCTGTCACTCAGTGAACATACACACACACACACACACACACACACACACACGGAAAAGAGTGACAACAATTGCAATTGTTTGGCGAAACAACAGTGATTCGAAAACAGCTTTGAAATGCGTCGACTTCGACAGCTGCCTCCGGCGTAGCTGAACAGTTTTGTAGCCATTGGACAAGGACGAGGACGATCAATTTGAATTTACCTTGCAAATTTTTCCCTTGTCCGTTAGAATGACTGCGTTTAGTGAGTAGAGCAGTAGTTGTTGTTTTGATCTAAATTAAATTGCCTTGGTACCAACACCAATAACAAACAGAAACTGCGGCCAACGCCAGGCGTTCGGACTCGTAATTGACATTTTGGCTCTTTGCCTTGTTACAAGTTGTGTACGTAATTAGCTTTGTAATTGGTAATTGCTCACTGGTATGTTAATTGTGGCAAAACCGAACACGCATGCATTACTGCCAAACGTGCGAAGATCGAAGGCAGTGACCACTCGTGTGTCGAATCGAATCGAAATAAGTTTAGTTGATTTTTGTGGCCAATTGAACAGCAACATTGTCCGTCACGATGACAGTAATTTTAGCAAAGCTGACTTTAATACATGTGTAAATTATATCTGATTGAAAATATTTGAGATTAATTAGCAAGTTCCTTTAGAGATTTGCCAACACATATCTTAATCTAAATATGGAGTGAATTGAAAACTTCAAAATCATGTAATCTAAAATACATACTCAACGTTGGGAGCATTGGTTTAGTTTAAACTCTGAAAGAACATTTCGAGATATGAGTTTAGATAAAACTAGGTTAGACAAGGCATGCCCATCACTCAAAGAGTACACTGGAACGCCTTCAAGACCCACTGTGACGACCCGAAGGGACTGTGTGGAAGCCACTCTTAACCACTTAAACGGTTTTAGTTTCGTAAATACTCAAAATATGATTTTCAGTAAGCCTGAAAAAAGCTATCCAGCGATTTGAATGAATCCTTTCGCTATTTTGTTGCCATATGACAACATGTTCTACTTTGTGGACGTCTGAATTCTCTGTGGTTTCAAGAATACATTTTTTATTGGTCCTTAGAATAGTTTGAAGTTTTAAGAAAAATACGAAATTAATAAACTGAATATTTAAGTTTAAAAAAGAGAAATATACATGTTTTTTCAATGGTATATCTTGACATAGTTAAGGAAGAAGAAGCAGAAAAATTATATTACTTTTTAATTTGACGTTTTCTTTCAATTTAGATACTTCTTTTTTAATTTAGGCTGAAGTTAATGAAAAATATTCAAATTTGCGTTATGCATAAAAAGTTTTATGTTTAACCCTTTCGGAACGGAGTTTAATTTTGAAATCCAAAATACTCTCAGAAGAAATATTCTCATGCTATGAATGTTAGGGTTAGAAAATTATATTGGATGCTCACAAATTCTGAAATCATCCTTTTACGCGGGAACACCAAAATCGAAAATATATTTTGCGTGGGTCGTAAGATTTGAATAATTGTTTTGAGGGGCCTTTAAAACTTGCTGGGACGTATTATCCCAGTAGTCCCGAAAGGGTTAAGTAATTATTACAAAAACATTCTAAAATACAGAGTCCGAGTATAAAAATTAAAATTTTTTTCTGGAATGTTGCTAATACCAGCAAATAAACCACATAGAAGTCTAAAACGTAAAATTTAAAATTTTAATTTTCCCCAGTAAAAATCTGTAGCGAAAGGGTTAAAGGTTAGCCACCATGCCTTGCTCAATCAACATCAAAATATATTTATTTTAACATGATTGTTATTCTAATAAATTGTTTCCTGTCTTGAAAAACTGAGACTTATTTGGTTAAGCGAAATGTGTTTATGAATAAAATTCGACAAACAAAAATATGTCGTGTATGTTATTATTTAAAATTGAAGACTTATTTTACTGCGATTTACAAGACTGCGATGTCTGTAAAATATTAGCTCCGGTTTATTAGCATTTTAATGAATACTAATACTAATTATTATTTTTGCGAAACCACATACTTAAATCGGAAATTTTTAGAAGTATTTTTTGCTTGCAATTTACTTGAAACAAACAAATTTTTTACACATAATTTAACGTCCATTACCATTAATATATCACTTTGTGGTTGAGAAGAATATTTCTGATATTTTTTTTTATTATTTTTTAAGAAGCTAAAGCATTTGCACAATATCATAAGAAAGCACTACAATTTTAATCCTTATTTGCACTTATGGATGTGCAATCCTCTGAAAACTTACACGGAATGTCCACAGCTAAGTGCCAAGGAGCATAAAATCGCAATTAAATTCAAACTGTTGATTCTCAGCATTTTGTTTCTCCTTTACGCTTTCAATTTTTTATTAACTTGATATCGATGTGGCACACTTTAAATGCCTTTTTATAACTTAAGCAGCTTAACAAACTCTTCAACAAACACAATCACTGTTTCCTGTTGTTCTTGTAATTGGCTTTCTTATGAGACACACTGACGCGCCAACTTTGAAATTCACTCACAACGGCTGTAAAATCAAATATTTTGCGCGTTCACTGTATCCTTTTGGCCAGACGAAGCAAACCCGTCGCGTATGTTTGCGTTCTTGGCGTTTCTTCAAGCTAGACGGAATGTGAGCGAGTGGCTGTTGACGCTTTTAAGTGTTCGCATTTTAAATCGCCTGCAACGAGCCAAGTCGAAACGAAACACAACGTGATCGTGTCAGCAGTCGTCAGCGCTCGTAACGATCGTAAGCGGTAAACGGGGTAGCAGCCAAACGACAAGAAACGCTCTTCAAATCGCTTCAAGCTTCGATGGGGTGACAACGAACTTGTCGCTTAAACGATTCTTGTAACTGTGGCTGCAGAACATAGAGTTTGTCGCACCTGCAGATATGCCTTGACGGTGCAACAGTGGCACAAAGCGTCAACAACAAATCAACAGCGCTTCGGTGCTTCAATGCAAAGCTCATCCTTTACAAAGTATTGTAAGTTATTTAATATGCATTATATAGTATGTGGAGCATCACGCCCACAAAGCGAAACAGTCACGACAAACCCGAGCAGTTGATCCATATTACAGCATCAAATTCCGTAACTCACGCGGCGGCGCCATCCAAACAAACAGCCACCTTTCCCCGCTGTGCCGGCACGTGGCGCTATCCCAACCGGTTCCCTGCGAACAACTAAATTGGCCAAAAATAATCCCTGCAAATTAAGTGAAGAATTGTTGTAATTGTTTGTATGTTCTCGCCCGCGATTGTAATCATTGCATTTATTGTTTAACATTTATGACTCACAGACGCTGCACTACTTAACTTGGCTAATTAATGAGAACCGGCAGCGTTCAAAGCCAGTCACAATATTAAATTTACCGCTTTATGTTCTTGTTGTTGTTTTTAAGTCACTTGTGAGTTACAACTTATACTCTGCGGTTAGTTTCCTTCGAGATGAGCATCAGCGTAAATATTTTTATATTTAGAATATAAGAAGTTCGCTTTATGGCTGGAATTTTTTCGTATGAAAACCCACTGTGTGGTCCAGACTGTGTTGTTGTTGTGTGTGCAGTGCAATGTGACGTGGATGTGACTCGCCCTAGCTGCGAGGTTCTTTTTGTGGTTACACGAATTAGTTGACTGGTATTTGGAACTAGTTCTGTTGTCTGTTGTCATCAGGGAAAGTGATCAAGTAGCGGTCTGAGTCACTGCTGAACTGATATTTGGATAAAAGCAAGCGGGGCTTCCCGCTCAGAAGGGCACTTAATATGCAAAGGCTTTGAATGTGATGTGAGTAAATGAATGAAGGATTGTAGGAATATGATATTTTTTGTAAGATACGAAAATATTTTTCATTATGTTGCATTAAACGATGAAACAAATTTAAAAAAACTTTCAACTTTGGGTTTATATTTGCATTAATTTAAAGAGAAATGGCTCTTTTTATAACAAAAAAAAATCATTGTTCATGATATTCAAAAAATCGCTTGACAAATCGCTTGCACGTTAAAAGAAAACCATTTTTATTCCAAAAAACCATAGTTATTCCCTTATTTTAGTTATGAGCACATATCTTAAAGACGAATCATCCAATCAACCCGAGAAAAGAATTTAAGAAAAAGAAAAATAAATTAGATTATATAAATTTTTTGAATCTTTGGTTATGTAAACATAACCAAAAAAGTGTTCAAGGTAACTTAAACCGAATCAATAAAGCATTTTTCAACAATTTTGCATAGCTATCATTGCACTCAATGGTTTTTTTTTATAGTTTTGCCGCCAATGCAACAGACACCAAGTAAAAAAATTACAAGCTCTTTGTTTAACCTTTCGACCCCAAAGTTGCCTGAGAGCAACTTCACTTATTTGCCATCTTGTAGCAAAAGCTACGATTGATTTATGGGTTTAATTTAAGTAGGCACCAACAAATTAATATTTTTAGAAGTGAATTCAAAGCAAATTACAAAAATTTTATTGTTATCCCCCAAAAAATTTCCAATAATTTGCAGCGATGTCAGGGCGAGTTTGTGTTCTAATTGAAGTCTACGAATTGGAGGCGTTTGATCAAACCCCTGTTTCTTTAATAATGATTAAATAAAATCAAAAAGTGATATTTTTGTATTTTTCATAAATATTAGATAATTCTGTAATTAAAAAATATTGATACAAAATTTATTTAACCCGTTTTAAGCTAAAATTGTTCAAAAGTAAACTAGCTCTAGAACCCAAACAAAGAGGCGTGGCGACTTCAAATGTCGTGTGCACACTTGTTAAGCAAGTGTTTCGTGATTTAATATCAAAAAGTAATATCGAGACACAGGATAAAATTCGGGGTCGAAAGGGTTAAAGATTGTACGCAAATCTATCATCTTTTGATTAGTAAAAACCAAAATTGTTGATCCCATTTATGGGAAATAATAATAATTAATCAGGACAGTGAGGCGTTTCTACATCAACAATTCTCCCCTTTTTCTTTAATGTGAACAACAAATTTGTATGAATATTCTTGCCATAATTCTTTGAGTTATTGCGTTTATATCGCGTAACATCCAATAAACTTATTTCGTTATTTGAATTGCGAATCTATGGCAACACTATGAAACGTATTGTTTTCATTGGTTCTCTTTTGCGCTTATTCTACACGTGTTTAGAAAGGTAGAAATTCTGCACAGCTGGTTGCTGCAAAGAAAATCCTTTGGTTGCTAAAAGCATACATTTTTCAAATGGAGTTATTCTCTGTAAATCGGTAGGTCTGAGCAAAAGTTACGTATTTATATATTTCATTAAATATAAACTTAACGCGTAGTTACACGGCAGAGCAGCCCGACCACGCCAAAAAGAATGAAGATGAAATACTGCAGCGTATACTGCAAAAAGTGGAAAAGCGCAAGCGAAAGAAACACAGCACCCCAGTGGAGGAGCCTACGCAAGAGCAGGACAAAAGTAAGAAAAGCAAAACAGAGTCCGAAAGTGAGGAAGTACCAGCCTCCGCTTTGGTCAATCACGAAGTGCAAGACTTGGAACCCCTACTGGCAACAGCTGAAGATGTGCCAGGTGCAGTGGAGACGGGAGAGTTTGAGATACTCGGCGAAGACATCGATGTCAGCAAGCGCAAGAAGTTGGACATGGTGCTGCCGTCATGGCTGGCTCATCCCACCATAATTTCCACCAGCATTGCTCCTACGAGCGCCGACGGTGACGATGTTGATGCTACCATTGGCAAATTGCCCTTTCTGGCGCCCCACATACGACAGGCTCTTAAGGAACTGAATATCTCGCGTCTCTTTCCGGTTCAAACCGCCGTCATACCGTGGATACTGGAGGCGCACGCGAAACCGCCGCCATTTCGTCCGCGTGACATTTGCGTCTCGGCACCGACGGGCAGCGGCAAGACACTGGCCTTTGCAGTGCCGGTTGTGCAACTGCTGGCCAGCCGCGTGCAGCGCAAAATACGTGCGCTGGTCGTGCTGCCAGTGGCCGAGCTGGCATTGCAGGTGTTCAAAGTGTTCAAGAAACTCTGCGACAAAACAGACCTGAGCGTATGTCTGCTGTCGAAGCAATTCCCATTTGCCGTGGAGCAAACGAAGCTGGTCGAGTGCTACAAGGACAACTACTATTCCAAGGTGGATATTGTGGTTACCACACCAGGTCGACTAGTGGACCACCTGCACGCCACAAAGGGCTTCAGCTTAAAGTCGCTACGTTTTTTGGTAATCGATGAGGCCGATCGCATTATGGATGCGGTCTTTCAGAATTGGCTCTACCATTTGGACGAGCATGTACGCACCACCTCGGACCAGCTGCTTTCTGGCCGTGCAGCGCCTCTTTGCTACAGTGAGCTGGAGCAAGCGACTGTCGGACAGCCGCACAAGTTGCTCTTCTCGGCCACGTTGTCCCAAGATCCGGAGAAACTGCAAAATTTACGACTCTTCCAGCCGAAGCTGTTCACATCGGTGCTGGCGAATTTGGCGGAGTTGCGGGAGAAGTTCGCCTCAGCTGCAGAGGGCGAGCAGGCAACTTCGCGCGGTGAGTTCATTGGCAAATACACCACACCGGCCGAGCTGACGGAGAAGTACTGCATTACGGAGATGCGCATCAAGCCGCTGACGTTGTACGCGCTGATACAGGAGAACGGCTGGACGAAATTTCTGTGCTTCACCAACAGCGCCGAGTCATCGGGCAGGTAGCGACTGACTGAAAACTGGAACGAGTGATGTGTCTTAAAGTTACGATTTGTTTTGCAGATTGGCGTTTGTTTTGAATTCGCTGTTTGACAAAAAGCTAGCGATCAGTGACCTGAGTGCTTCCATCGGCGCCAAGGAGCGCGCCAATGTACTCAGCCAGTTTGCACGCGGACGCATAAGTGGTTTGGTTTGCTCCGATGCATTGGCGCGCGGCATTGACATACCAGATGTGGATGTGGTGGTGTCATACGACCTTCCGCGTCATATCAAAACTTACATACATCGCATTGGTCGCACGGCGCGCGCTGGCTGCCCCGGCACTGCCATAACGCTACTCACCCAAAAGGAGCTCAACGTTTTCAATGTAACTTTTATTTTGTACATTTTACAATTTTTATTTCGTATACTTTGACGCCAAAATTGAATATTAATCCAATAGCAAACTCTGGCCGAAGTGGGCAAAATGATCACCCAAGAAATCAGCGTTTCCACCACAACGGAGGAGAAATACGCCAAACTTTACACGATGGCACTGCAGGCTTTGCGACGTAAGTTAGAAAAGGACAAAACCGCCAAGGTGCTGCAAAAGGAGCGCGCTAAGGAAAAGGCAACGCTGAGCAACATAGACCCGACAACGTTGAGCGTCATGGAGAAACTACAATTTCAAGCGCGTTTGCAGATGCCAACGATAGACGAGCCGCAGACTCAACAACTGCAGAGCTGCCCGAAGAATCTTAACAAACGAAAAAAATTTAACGCTAGCGCTGGCAAGGCGAAAGCTATACAAAAATAAACATGCTGAGGTTTATTTTCAAATAATTTTCTTTATTTTCATTTTCCAAAATAAAAGAGATGAGAAAATGCTGCTTTCCTAAGCATCATAACTTCTTATAAAATACAGATATACGTTTTGTAATGCTAATTCGATTCGTTTTGTGTTCGAAAACAATGTAGAGATTGTCTTCCATTTAATGTTTGCCTATGCGCGTATCAAAGCAGATTCAAAAAAAGTAAGGAAAAACTTCAATGTCGGCGGTGGCCGCTAAGCAAACGCAAAAGTACAACACGTATCAATTCATTTGCTTAACTTCTGCTTTACGTATTTGATTTTTAAATAAAAAAAAATTAATTAACTGGAATAAGTTGACTGGTTGGCAAACCAATACATAATATTTTACGAGTTCAATTTTCATATTTTCTTGAGACAAATAAAATGTATGTTCGTGAAAAGAGGAAATTAAGCGCAAATCAAATATAAGGAAAATAAATAAGTTTAATGTCGACAAAAAACAATAACAAAAACGTGCTGGCAAACACTCCATTGAAAACTAGATGTAGTTGCTATGGAAGGGGTGGTGGCTAAAATACGGCAAACGGTTAACTCAACTTGTCAGCGTAAGCCTATCCGTACAGTGGCTGCTTCAACCAATGCATCGGAATACCAGTAATTGTAATAGAGGAAAACGGAAGAGAGATCAATTCACTCGACGAGTGAAGTGTAGACAACACGGCATCCACATTGAGGAAACTGGGGGTTGCTGCGGCACAGTTGGCCAGTTGGGTGCGTGTGGAGTGTTTACCAACGGGTATGTGGGTTTGGAAACTATCGTGTGATGTCTGAAGCGCTCAAGCAAGCGAACAATTTCTACAACTTGACACAGTATTATCACAGCCTTTTACGTGGAGAGTCAACACCTCTTTGGCACCAGCCACAAACGAACAGCGGCTGGTGGAAAAAGGCACAAAATATTTGCCATGTGTTAGTTAAGCAACACAAGGCGCGCTTGGCCGCCTGGCGGCAAATGTTTATGAGCGAAAGGTGGAATTTGGAGATGAAATGGCGAGGAATTGTTTCTCCCTGTGTATATTAAATATACAAAAATCATACATATTTAATTGCTAAACTACACGTTTGCATTTACATGCATGCGTACGCGTGTGTGTGTGGGTATGTTTTAAAAACAAGTCTTTGTCGGTTGTGTACAAGTTGCCAGCAGTGGGCAGCAGTAATTGCAAGTAATTGACTCTAAACGTTACATGGTTTTATTTCAATGTACAATAAAAACATTTGATTGCTCTCATTTACATTTGGGACGCTTGGCTTCAATTCAAATCAATTCGTTCTTCTACATGTAATAAAAACGCTTCCGTATCGGCTCGGTGCAACAGCGCAGCGTTCGCGGTTGCGTGTTGTGGCTGTCACTTCATATGTCGCGCGACTACGCGTACAATTACAATTTAACAATAAAATATCAGCATTACATTTCATTACGTTGAAAACATACAAAAAATTAAAGGAAAAACGTTTCAGTAATCAGACATTTTCAGCTGAACCGTTCACAGTTGCAGTTCAATTTCTGTCTCTATCGGTATGTGTGTTGTGTTGTGTGTGTGTATGTGTGTGTGTATGTGTGTGTGTGTGTGTGTGGGGGGGCTAAAATGCTCGCAGTCTTTGTTTTTTTTTGTTTGGTTTTCCAAGAGAAGTGTGTGGGTAAGCTAAGTTAGAAATGTTCTTGTTTTCGTTTCTTGTGTTATAATAAAAATGAGGTTACTGCTAATGCAAAAAAGTTACTTTCCATTCAAAAAAGCATAAGGGAAATACAGCTGCCAGTCTCTACAGCCCTGAAGCTGCCGTCAGCACGCGTCGCTCTTACAGCGACTGCAGGAACACCACAATTTCAGGGTTGGAGTTGGCCACCGCGTTGAACTTGTCCGGATAGTTCTCGCGTATCTCCTTGAGCAGACCCAGTGCGCTGTCGTACGTCTCCTTCTCCGTGTACTCTTTCTTGTACAGCACGTGTATGGCTATGGCAATAATCTGCTCGAGCGAGCCCGCAATACTGTCGCGCGACTGTATGTACAGTAGTTTCAAGCACTTGAAGATGGCCGCGTTCTCGTCAAAGTCCTCGCGCAGCGGCAGATGCTGCAGAAACACTGGCAACACCTGTGCCAACGGCACGAGTGCGCTGTTATTGATGATAAGCCGAGCAATGGCACCGCAAATGTTGTCCAGTGCACTGGGCTTGGTTTCCTTTGATACGGCCTGCGAGAGAGCATTCAGAATGTGGGGATAGGCTCTGAAAAAATATTAAAAAAAAGGATTTTTAGTAGGAAAAACACTTCATACGACACGACATACTCATAAGATTTTTCCCCCGAGTACAAGACCAGCTCGCCGAGGCCGTAGACTGCGTTCTGGCGCGCCTGCTCGAAATCGTCCAACAGACCACCAATCATCAGTGGACAGAATGTTTCAAAATAGTTGGCGCTGAGTTTCTGCAGAGGCGCAAAGCACTCTGCAACCGCACCGTACGCGAAAGCGCGCTGCGACTCGAGGTCCTCGTTTTTCTTTGCTTTATGCTATTGCAAATTAGACAAATAATCAGAATATCAATTTTTTATTTTGAAAATCAAATGAACAGTTTTTAAATTTACAAGCGCCTTTTCCACTTACCAACTTTTGCACGATTATGGGATAGACACGGCTAAAGAACACGGCAAACTGATCCGGCTGCAACGCATGTCCGAACAGTGGCAACATATTGCCGGCGCCCTCCACAATTGCCTCGTCATATTCGCTCTCCTCGGCGTCCTCGTCTTCATCGCCGGTATGCTCGTCGAACTGACAGGCCACCTTGCTCTGAAGTACGTCGTTGATGCAGGCAAAGATGATGTCGCGCAGCTCGTCCGTTGGCAATGCCGCATGTTTCAGTTCCTTCAACAAATCGCCGAGGCCCTCTAGTGCCGGCAGCACCACCGACACCTCCTCGTCATCGTGCACGATTCTACCCAACTTTGGCAATAATATGGTAATTGCATTAGCCACGCCTTGAATATCGTTCTGCTTGAACAATGCAATTACGAAGGCGCACAGTGCGTCGATGGACACTTTGCGTATATCCTCCTGTGGGTGGTCAATCATCTTGTACACGTTCTGGTACGACTTCTCCAGGTAGGGAATGAAAGCAACGCCTGTGTGCTCGGCGAACTCTTTCAGCGCCAGTATGGCCTCCTCTTTCTCATCCAAATACGAGTTCTCCACACTGTAGCCAGCAATGTTGTCCAAGTCATCATCCTCCTCGTCGGATTGCTCAATGTCAATGTCGTCCTCATTCTCGTCCGCCTCATTCTCGGTGTTGGGTGCATTAGTCGGCACGCCGTCATCGTCCTTGAACTCGGGTATGACTTCCTCCGTGGACAGTATGGAGTCATAGAGGCGCTCAATGATTTTCGGATAGATAGGAGCCATTTCCTCGTTCACCACTTCGGCCAACGAAGCAATCAAGTTGTACAAGGCACGACGTACGTCCGGATCGTCAGCCTTTTCCAACAAATTTAGTGCAAAGTTCATGGTGTCGGTGGCCAGGGGCATGAAGTTTTGCTTGCCAATAGTGCGTGCCAGGGCGGCCAACGTGTCAATGGCCTGTGGACGCAGGCTGATGATATCTTCGTTGTCGGTTTGAACCAGGTAGGTCTGAAGAATGGCGATCAGACGTTGGAAATAGGGCAACATATGCTCGTTGGTGGCATTAGCGGCAGCGGAGACGGCGCTCAGAGCGAGTTCACGCACGCGCACCGAATTGTTGGGGTTCAACGCCTCAAAGAGACTGTGAAGCAAGCAAAAAGATAAATGTAGTTTTACAAATACATTACATTTAAACTTAGATATGTGCACAGACCACAATAATTCTCTGCACATCTCGATTAAGGGAAATCTACTTACATCTCCATCAACACGGGCAAATGTGGCACCAAATCATCCTCCAAATTCTCGCAAAAGGTCTCCAGAGCGTAGAACATGCGATCGATGTGCTTCGGCTCAGTGCCGCCGCTCTGAAGGGAATAAGGGAAAAGTGCATTTTTAGAAACCAATGGAAACGAAGAGTTCACTATTTGAACAATTTGCAAGCAAACGGTGCAGACAACTAAAGTTCAACTCAAATTTAAAGTGATGGTTTTGTTGCAAATCTAAGATACAATTTTGCAGCTATTAGAAAACTGTACGAAAACGCTACATAATTTGATAAGACCGATTTTCGCTTGATTTGCAGTTGGTTGATATAAAGAATGGTATCAGTTTTAGGCGGCCATGACTCGGCGACTACATCACTGGGCCAAGTTGCCTTGCGTAAGCGTCATTAAGGAGGAAAAACAAACAAACGAAAAAGAGCCAAAATTGTACAAATTTATAAAGCAACAAACGAGGTGAAAGTTCTTAGTATATTTTCAAATTTTGGCAGGAAGAGAAGGTTCGGAAGGCAAGTCTGTGAGGCAACCTACCCTTAGCTCGTTACACAGCTGGTGCAGGAACTCAAAGAGTATGGGCAGTATTTGTGGTGCGAACTTGGTGATGTCCGGCTGCAGATGTTCCGAGAACTGGCCCAGCGCAAAGAAGGCGGCATTGCGCACCAGCGGGGTGGGGTCGGTGATGCCCACTTTCACAATATTCAACATGGTCTCCAGGTATTTATTGCAAATGGCCTCGGAGCAGCCCTCGGCAATAACGGCCATGCTCAGATATGCGGCACGTCGAGGCAACGGGTCCTGGCCTTGCAGAGCTGGCTCTAGCAGAGTCAAAAGTGGGGGAATCAGTTTCTCGGGCGGCACGCTCAGTGCCAATAGATCCATAGTCTGCGTAGCGGTAGTCATCGGGTTAGAATTGTCCTCGCCAAGGAAGTATTCCTCATCGTCTAAAAAAGCAAAATATGAAAGTAGTTATTAGTATGAACCCGTATTTGAATTTCTGCTTCTTTGGCGCACCATCATCGTCTTCCGGCTCAGTAGCCATCAAGTTGAACACCACACGTATGATCGGTTCAATCAGCTTCTGCTTGATGATCAGCTTCTTCTTGAGGCGCACTAGCCAGCCAACATAGGCTACCGCCTTTACGCGCACGGCGCTGTCCAGTTGCGTGTTGTTGGCCGCCTCCAAGCAGAACTCCAGTAGCTGTTTGATATAGTTGTTTAGCAGCTTTGCATTCAAATCAGCCATGCTCTCCAGTATGTCAAAGGCATGCACAAACTGATCGACATCTGGCAGTACGGCGAATGCCTGCAGCGATTTGATTATGAGTGGTATCGACTTCTGTAGAGTCTGCTCGGCAGAGTTGTGGCCCAGAGTGAACGGAACCAGATAAGTCATGCCCGACAAAATGTTAAATATCACTGGCGTTGCCATATTGCCAGTCACCTCGGTGGCCACCAGAGCGGCGGTGAACATTTCGCACACCGAATCCATATGTGGCAAAAATTGATCGGGGGCCGCATCGGCCAGTATGGCAAAAGTCGACGAGCCCAATTCACTCTGCTTGGGATCGGCTGAGCTGCAGTAGGTGTAGATGAACTTCAGCACCTCATTCATCCACGAGTCCTGCTTCTTGGCTTCGTGGCGCACCAACACGCCCACAAATTGAGCAATGCCCTTGCGCACAGACTTCTGCTGTTCCTGCATGAGAGCGTTCAGCATGCCCTGCTTGATGCTGAAAGGGGAAAGCACACAAATCAATTATCATTTTTTTTTACAAAATGCCATATGAGAATGTGATTCTACGTACAGTTGTTGTTGCTCTACAGGCACCTTGTTCCATTGGCGCAACTTGCCCAAATGCTTCTTTAGCAGAACGGCCGAATATTGGCGCACCTGCGGCTCTGGCGCGGTGACAACGATCTCGCATAGAGCCGGAATCGTTTCAGGATGCTTGTAGGCCTCTTGCAGATCGGCAGTGGCCTGGATAGAAATTCAAACAATAACTTCATTATATGAAAATGTGTAAAATGGATACAAGTTGGTAGTCAAAACAATTTTCATATGTGCTCTTGGTTGCTTTTAATCTGCACAGAATGCTTTGACATACAAGAATGTCCCGTGCGCGGCGGCATCATTACAGTGTGCAGTCAAAGGTGAAAAATTAGAAACAATGCAAAAATGTTTTTGCTGCGCGCGCACAGGTATAGTGAGTGAGAACGACAGCTGCCAATTTTCGCGTCGCAGTTAAATGTGGAAATGTGTGAATGACCGGATTTGCGCCACTACCACTGCCGTGAGCAGCTGCTCATCCAAATGAAAACAATGACTGAAGTATTTTCCGAATGGCAATGCATGAAGATACAGCAACAGATGAAGAAGAATACATCCTGCCGTAAGGCTACCTTTAGACAATTCTTGTAGTAAATTAAACGTGCCATTTTGCGGCATAGAATGTAAGAAAAATACTTCTGCAATGCATTGTAAAGATTTATGTGTTTTCATGGCAGACATTATATAAATTTGTATGCAGCATTGGCCTCAATTAAATGTTTTCACCGTTGCGTGTGGCATACTGACATATTACACTAACACCCACTGCGCCTCTCGTGCTTAATTCCATGCATTCAACTTGTGCGAAGAGTTTCCGAGTTTTTTTTTGCAAATTCTATGAAATGGTAAATGATATGAGCGAAATATCCCAGAGTTGTAGATGCAAGAAATTACCGGGAGTTGTGGTCGATAAAGCCATTTAGTTTTATACTTCTATGTCGACTGCAGAGGCAAACAACAAACACGCACAATGTGAGATTTTAGCACACAGACAACATAGTTTACAAGTCTAGGATTACCGCCTAGAGGCCTAATGCGCTTTACAACTTACTGCAGCTATTTTATGGTAAGAAGAGCAGGACATTACAATTGTACAAACTGTCCTAAGTGTGCTCCGAGAATGGAAACAATTACTTCTCATACCTTTCGAAAGGTTTCGCCTCTTTTACAAATTTAACGCCAACACTGTAGTTTTATGCAACAAAGTTTGGAAATTGATGTTGTAGTTCACACCGGCGCGACCACCTCGACCGATCTAAACCTCACTACACACTTGCCACATCACACGAACAAACACACAAAGGCACACAAACTGGTGGCATGCGAATCTTTGGGAATTCGAATTTTTAATTATGGCGTACATGTTAATTTTCTAGCGTTTTAGCCTATAGCCAGATTTATACACACATACATATCAATGTGTGCTATATCAATAAAAAAGGAGCAACTATTTATGGCAAATAACAATATATAAAATCAAGCCGACATTTAGGCATCAAATTTAATTTTAAATAGTAAAATCCAAGTGCTACAAAAATGTATACAATGTATTCCATTAGCGGCAGCGGCAGTGGCAGTCGGACGTAGCAAACCTTGTGCACACGTGGCCGTCAAACGAAGCACACTTTGCAGTTTCTAGGTGGCGTGTAGCGTAATTTGTTTTTGTTTACATTCTACATGGAAGACAGGTGTCGGCGATATTTACGAGCAAATGAAACGGCTGGATTTATTCTAAAATAACATTAATGAATTTTCTATATATTAGAAGGCAATGCTATCGACTTGCGTCATTTAAAAGGGCGAGGCAAAAGAAGTAAAGTGGAAGGCGGCATTCGTTTTCGTGATAAGCCAGACAGCCAGATGTAACACACATATAGTGCGAGGAGACATGTAAGCGCAACGTTGATGGACTAACATACAAAATGAAAATTGTTATTGAGGACAAATGAACGCTTTCAGGTCACTGAACGCTTGCAATAAAATATACGTAAGAATGTGTATTTTTACCAGTTGCAGACCAAATGTATATTACAAAATCATTGCATTGGCAGAAATGGGGGGCGGGGGGCTAAGTAAAATTAGCACTGACAGACATGTCTTGCCTTTCTTCTGTGGAAATTTTGCCTTCACTCCCCGCGTCACTAAGTGCCACTGTCGCACTTTGGCTATCGAATAAAATTAAATATAAATTACTGCGGCGCCAAATATGTGTTCCAAGTTATTCGGAAGAATTTTTATTGCTACGCAATAGCCAAGACAAAAACAAAAAACGAAGCGCGCGCGCTTTAGCGGCTTAAGAGCCGGCGTACTGCTCACCAACACCGTCACAACCATAAAAGCATTGGAATAGCTCGCATTTTGCATTTTAATTAATTCAACAATTTGTTGTACGCCGCAATTACTCATTCAGCAAACTTGTGTTTGCAAAAATTATGAAAATATAATGTGCAAACGAGAAAGAAGACGCAAAAATGAAAAGAATTTGATGCCCACAGAACCGCGCCCGGTCGCAGCCTTATTCGTTTTTTTCTATTAATTTTTTTATTCAATTGAATTTAGACATCGAATTGGCTTGGCAACAGATTGCAGCGATACCCAAATGGCAGCGAGTTCCATTATACTATATTCCAATGGCAGTCGCGCATCGTGCCACTGTGTCATCGCTTGTGCCGTTGAGGGCATCGCAATGGAAATTAGTTTGGCAAGCGAACACGTGCTGCTTGAGTGTAGTGTACATACTCGCAAAGGCAAAGGCACTTATCTAGCCCCAGGAATTTCTTAGTATGTGATACGTGTGATGAATCATGTTCATACTAGGTGTGCAGCCGGCGATACATGTAAAGATGCTCTACAAATATTTACAATTATTTGACAGCTCGTGTAGAAGGCGCGTAGCAGCCAGCCAGCCAGACAGTGAGATGGCAAAGGCCATCACCGATACGTAGAGCAATTTGAGTGAAATTTCAACAATTTATGTGCACGCAGCCGGCGATAAGGAAAAGCGTGGAATGTGTGCAAATGGGGCGCGAACTGAAATGAATTCTTCTTCTTCTTCTATTCTTTTCTTTTTATTTCCCCAACTACTGTATTGTGCTATTGATATACATACATATCCTGCGATTTTTTAAACATTTTATGAACCTCCAGACAAACCCAAATTACTTTAGATCTTAATATTTTTGTTTAATTTTAAAACTGCGTTGCCCCAAAGTCAAAGAAAGCGTTATCAACAAAGAAAGTTGAGAGATAAAAGTTATGCCGAGTACAATTTTTTTCATGTTATGAAGTTTAATATTAATGTATGTGTATAAAAAACAGAAGACTATTCCAAAATATAATTTGAAAGCACTAAATTTTATGCCAATTTTTTCCCCCGCCACGCAAACACTTTTTTCAATTTCATAAAATGCAAAAGCAACAAAACATTTCAATTTCAACCCTACACCTATTTCAATGTAATGTGAATTTATATACCCTCCCAGATATTTGCCAACTTTTCCATAACGTTACCGCAACTGAAGAACCAATATGCAAATTTTGGTCAATAGTCGACACGTTTCAGCTGAAGCAACAGCCACCACACAACAAGAAAAAACGTGCGCAAGCGGCAAATAATGGACGAAAGATAAACGCCAGTAAATGCGACACGATGGCAACCACGAAAATAGCACAAAGCAGAAATGGCGTTGATGGTATGGAGCAGCAAGCAACGCAACGTCCACGTGTTTTTTCTGCCATACATCTTGCCGTATGTTTTTTTGCAGCTTCCAAGCGAAATATGGTCATAGTGGATAGCTGTTCATCATTATTACCAATGTGCGGTTCACGGACCGCACCCCCAAACAACACCGAAACATTGCACGAACTGCGAAAATTATTCGCAACCCACCCACGCCATTTTTTCACTTACCTTCTTGATCACATCGTTGTCCGAAGACAGCAAATTCGCAATAATCAGTTTCATATGCTCCATTTCCGCGGTAGTCACTTCCTTTTTTCTTGCTTATATCGTTCGTTGCTTCCTTTCAATTCCTTTGCAAAGCGTCACCTATTCAGCGCAATTTTATCGGCTACTGCTCCTCGTTTCTTCCCTTTTGCCGCCTTCGCAAGCACGTCTTCACCACTCGATGGCTGTCGCTGCTGCTACGCTTTTTCTATCTATCGACACAAACGCTATTTCCTTCTTCCTCAGAATAGATGTTTCAATTCTGAATTTAACACACAATTTCGCGATTGAAAATTTTCGCAAATTATCCTGCTCAAATTTTGCAATTTGTTTTCTCGAAATTCAACACCGATTTGCACACCACCGCACCAGGCAGCTGATTTCAAATGAATGGCCGAATAAAAATCTGCTCAACGAAAAAAATACTGAAAGCTTTTTCAGTTGGAAAAAATCAAATTTTCGATTTTCGAAGTAGAAAGAGACAATTGCATGCGAAGCCGGTTTCCATTAGACCGGGTTTCCACTAAAAAAGCTATGCATTTTCGAATTACACACAGAAAGTGTGTGTGGTGGTTTTTGCGAAATGAAAAAGCGACACCTTGTGCTACGTTTATACTACGTTCACATTGAGCCTAAATGCATAATTTCAAAGTGTTTACGTTGCCTAATTTGCATTTTATTTCGCAGCTAATGTTAAATGCTCACGTCCTATTGTCGCAGCTCATACATCAGTCCTTTACCAGCTTTTGACTAAATTATGTGTGTTTCGTTTGCTGCCTCTGTGTTGTACACACAGCAATATTTAAATACAAATATATTGCATAACTTACATGTTAAGAATATTGTACATATTTCATGCAGACAAAAATTTCAATTTAAAATTTCCACTTTGATTATTTTCGTTTGTTGTGACTATGAACTGTCAAAAAGAGGTAAAAGCTTTTGAAAGCACCTTCATTTTGTGATGCTTTCGATAAAATTGGCCAAATCACGCGTTTGGGCTCAATGTACACGTAGTGAAAGCATTTTTACATAGTATATACACATAATTCTGTTTTTAAACGGTGTTTTCACACGGTTTTGATTTAACACGGTTTGAAAATAAAAAAATTTAAATTTTTTACACGATTTTATTCCATTTAGCATGATTCAAAATTTGTTGGGCCTACATTTTTTTCATATCACATATTTAGAAAAAATTACCGTTTTGTGGATACAACAAATTTACTAGTCAGAGCATTTGAAATCTGTAAATATTTTGTAACATTATATATGTGATTTAATAAAATAAACATGAATATTTGTTCTTAAAAAATCTTTGTTTTCACTAATATTAATAGGTTTTAGAGATAAGGATGCAATCACCTATTTTTGCATATGATCAATGTTTTTTTTTACACTTTTGTTTACACGGTTTTTCCTGCAACCAATCTACCGTGTAAAACACAATTAGGTGTATTTTGTTTCATAAGAGTCAGCGCGAGTCTATTTCACAAATGCGTCGCACAGGTCAGAAACGAAACAAAAAGGTTGCTTGGGGAAATGAACAAAGCAATGGCATAAGATTGCTCATCTCATATGTAAAAAGTTCGTTTGTAAATTTTTTCTGAAAAAACAAGCAACGTTTTTTTCATTTATGTTTTATATTCTTGTAAATCAACTTCCACCAGTGGTCACCAGAGATCGATTCTCCGTATAAATTGCTCGCTTACGGAGTCCGTAAAATAACGAAGAGACATCATTCAAGAAAATATTTTGTCCTTACAGCAATATTCTGTGCAATACTTCGACTTTGAAGCATTCGAACTTTCCTAATAAAAATCGGTTCTTGTCGACGAATGTGGTGAGAATGCCTCAGCTCTGGAATTTGCCAGCTTTGTACGAATATACGCACAAGACGAAAGGAGTTTCGTTGGTACGTTTTGGCATCACTGGCTAACAACAACCCACCATTTTAATTTTGAAAGCCCAGTTTGCGCCAATCCACTGTTTGCTAATGCTACTCGTATAAGTCGCAAAAGAAGCAAAGCTGCCGTTTTTATTATATTTGTGCAGGCGATTCCTGCTGAGGTGTTTTATATTTGACTTGAAAAACTCACAACAGTGGCGAGTTAAACGCAAAAATTGGAGTAAAGTCAGACTTGAAGGGAACTTGCGATTGCGCAGAACAGGAATTTCCTTTGTGTCGACGGGAAAATGGATAAAAGTGCCAGCAGTTTGAGTGATCTGACGGGATCGCTAGGGGTTTTGAGTTTGGACAATCTTAAAGGTATTGCAATAGAGTAGGAAAATTGAAATTGAAAATAAAGCTGCTGACGACTTTGCAGTGTTTGGCGAGTCTACGTCGAACTCTTCTGCAAGTGGCGGCAGCAGTAGTCGTGTGAGCGAGCGACTCAATGTGAGTAGTGCATTTTTTTTTTGGTATTCAAGCAAAGAACTCGACAGTTTTCTTTATTAAACGGCAGAAGGAGCGCCTTAAAGCACTTGAAACATTAGAAAAGGCACACAAAACGTTAAAGTTGGACACCACCAAGAAGCCATCGTTGCATTCCATTGCAAACAAGGAGAACTTAAACGCGCCCACCAGTTCTACAAAAATGAATGATTCAAGTAAATATTTTCTTGTGAATTATGTAATTTTATTATTGGAATTGCATTTAATTTTCGAATTGCGGTTTTAACAGAATTAAATGGCACCGACTATGTGCCCTTCCGCTGTCGCGCTCCCATAAACATATCTGAGCTAATCACCAATGAGAGCATCAATCTTGAGTACAGTAATACTAATACACCGGTTGCGGCAACAATTGCAACGCAGGCATCTACAGACACCAAAGTGTCCTTTGAACCCGCCGAGATCACTGGGCGTTCCACTCATTACTCTGTCGAAAACCGTTTGCAGTCCACACGCAAAGCCAGTCTTGCAGCTGCATCCAGCCGGTTATCAGTTGGGGATATACTCGCTTCTTCTTTTGCGCCCAAGGCGCGCGACTTGTGCGAGGCTTTGCGTGCTTCTGACATTGCTAATACGAGCAGCTTGGGAGAGCGCATTTCTTCGGCTGCGAGTAGCGCATTCAGCGCATCACATAGTTTGCCACGCACCGCCGACATGTCACACGCCTCGACAGAAGGAACATTTGGTAATGGTGGTGTTGGCTCATTTTCATTTAACACACCAAACAGCGACGGAGCAACCGATTACGATTCGGAAGATTTCCAGCCAGCCGAGTTGGTAGAATCCAAGTTGCTGGCAGATGAGATTTTGTGGGCCCAGCAGTTTGCCTCGATACCAACGGCGGCAATGAGCAAGGAGGCCAAGGCGAAGAATGCCACCAACATGTTAAAAGATTTTGATGTGCGCTCAACTAACAGGCATGATAAAATTTAATCTTGACTGCTGCCACATGTTCCCTTCTCATTGTCGGTTTTACAGCTCGATGATGTCCCTGGACCCAAACTTCTCCGTCGGTCGGTTTTTCAATCAGCGGTCGGAGGATATACAAAATATCGTCGAGGCAATTAGTCCCGAGAAGCAGCGCAAGCCTATTGCATTGGTGGACGAAGATGATAACACGTTGAGCACGCCCGCCACCAAGTCGCAACTTAGCTCTGTGACTGACAGTGCTCTGACTCCACAAATCGACAACAGAACGTACAGCAAGGTGCCGCCAGAGTTCGGTGCGCACCGACAGACACGCGATGGGAAACACGAGAGCAAGGATTCCGGCAATGGCTCAAAGGATGAATCCTATTTACTAACACTTTCATGCATCGATCGAATGCTGAGTAAGAGCAAAAGCGATTTTTTTCCATTACTTCACAATTTTAGAGTGAAAAATTATTAAAACTATCTTGTTTTCCCACCAAGTAGATGGCGACTTGGATACTGATGTCTCCGATGCCGCATTCATTGAGCAACTTTTAAAGAATGCCAAGACCTCCAAATCCCCCACATATCGCGCGCGCAAAAAAACTACCCAACCAACCACAAACAAAAAGTCGCCTGTAGCCACTGACGCCAAACAAGTCGACATGACACAGGCGGACACCATAGCCGATTTGTTGTGGGGCAATAAAGAAAACGTTGATCCACAGAAGAAGCACAGCTCATCCTCAGCGGATACAGTTAGCTTCACGGAGTCACTACTGGATTCTACAGATTTAAAGGAGTTGCAACGCAGCATAAGCCAGCCGCGCTCGCCACTCAGTCCACTACAGTTAAATATTCCACAAGTCAAGTTGATTACGGACTTGGGTCATGAGGCGGACATAGATGAGTGGCCCACAATGGCTGACGTAGAGACGGCCCGCTCCAAGGCACCAGCGCCTCGTGCACGCAGTCGTTCGCCGCAGCCTACTTTGAGTAAAACAATCGCAAAAGTTTCGCCAGCAAAAATGGTTCCAGCAGACAGCAACAAACAAACGTCAGAAAATAAAAAAACGTCGCCTCGCTCGTCCTCTTCCCCGATGCATGATTCTTGTCCAAACGCCACAGCAGACCAACAACCCAAATCTCCTCGTTTTGCCACCTCCACACAACTGTCCTATTCCAATCGAATCACTTCCAAATCATTCAACGTGTCTGCCGGCGCTACCACCAACGAAATACAGCTCAAACCACTCAGTTCCACGTTTCTGGATGAGCGCAAAACAAACGATTGTGATTTTGTTATTTCATCAAATCTTTCCAAGTCGAAAATGAGCAGCGCGGTCAGCTGCAACGCCAACGGTACCAACACCGGCGAACTGGGAGAGGATACACTCACGCCGAATGGCAGCTTGTACAATGGCGGTGGTGGTGGTGGTGGTGGTAGCGCGACATCGTCACCCAGAAGCTTCCTGTCCTCGCAGCCGTCGTCACCCGCAGGCAGCGGCGGAAGCAGCATGAGGCGAGGTTGTGGCAATTGTTCGCCGCAGCTGGCTGCTCTTGCCGATGCGGAGCAAGGCTATATGAATGGTGGCGTCCGTAGGGCCACCTCGTCGCCATCTGCCAGTGAATCGAGTGCCAGCACCTCCGGCAATGGAGTTGCGCCCATGCGCACGGCCAGTTCGAGTTCGCTGCGAAATGGGAACGGAGGTGGAGGTGTTGGGAGAAGCGTTTCACGCTGTTCGAGCTCTAGTGAGTTTAGCCATCGCCCCGGCAAGTCAGTGCCACTGAAAGTGTGTAAATGCAACTCGCAAAATCAGTTTAAAACAGGTAGAACACTCTAACTGAATTTGTGCTTTCTCTTATTAGGTTACAAATTTAGAGTTGTCTTGGGGCAGCACACGCTTGCGCAGTGCCGCGCGCAGATCCATGCAAGTGAAGAACATCGCCAACAAGCGTCTAGTGCTGCGGATCGAGGTATGCGGACCGGGCTACAAGTTGGAGAATATGCACAGCAGTACACTGACCCTACAATCGCAAGAGTGCCGCACCATCGTCATCAACTTTAGCCCCACTGTTGTCGGCGTGGCCATTGGCAAGCTGTCATTCTACTCGCCGCAGGGTACGCTTAGCAGCAGCGCTGCCACTTACACTTCTTTCCTGGACATACCGCTGAACGCTTACGGCGGTCACTGCAGTGTGCTGGCGCAGGAGGTCAACATCGGACCGCTGGGCATGCCCTTTCTGCAAATGGGCTACCTGCACGAACTCGGCCAGCCACTGGAACGCACCATTACGATCTTCAACAAAGGTCCACTGCTTGGCTTCGCACTGCTCTCCATCGACTCGGTGGGTTTGCGTTTGCCGCGTTTGTGCGATGCATTCGATGTGCAGCCAGCGGCGATGTTGATCGCGGCCGGCAGTGCGGCCACGGTGCGTGTGATTTTTCGTCCACAACGCGAGGACGTGCGGAAGATAACGCGTCAAACGAAAACTGTGTTGACGTTGGCCAATTTGCGACTGATTTCGGGCGACGAAGCAAATCGGCAGCGCATGCGTCGCCTGGTGCAACGCATGTCGAATGAGGAACGCGCCAAGGTCAGCCCTGCTAGATCACTGGAAATGCTTTGGGGAACATTTCCGGAAGAGCAGCGAATGCCCGAATTGGATGTGTTTCGGGAAAAGCCGGCTGTCACATTCGACCTGTTGACGCACATGCGCGTGCACGAGGTGGCACTCACCATCAATGACGACTCGATGGATGATACCATTAAATCGTCCTCGTCACTGAATTTCCCGGACGGCGATGAGACAGTGCTGTTTCGCACCGTGTGCAGTCCAACGCCCAGCCCGGAGCCGGCGCTCGGTCGTGTGGACGAGCTATTGGAGGAGGAGGAACAAGATGGTGAAGGTGGCGCCGCGGATGCAGCTCGTGAAGGCTTCTGGTCCGTGGTGCCGGACAAAATCACGTTCCATCTGGGCGAGAAGCGGCCAGTTTTGCGCGCTTGTCTTTTCATCTGCAACTCGTTCAAGTCGCGTCAATACTTTGAGGTGACTTCCAACCGCAGCGACATTCTGCGCCTCGAGCCGAGCGAAGGTTATGTGGAGCCGGATGGCGGTCACATGGAGGTAGAGGTGCACCTGCAACTGGAGAAGCTTATGGCGCCCAATAAGCCCAAATGTGAAGCAGCTGCAATCACGGTGAGTGCATGAATCTTTGTGCAGTTTATGGTAATGCTTAGCACTTGTTAACAGGTCTGCATGGAGAACGAACGCATCGTGGTGCCAGTGAAAATACGCGAGGATGCGCGTCCATTGGAGCGTGCTGTGCGGCCCTGATGTCCCGGTGTTATTTTTTTATATTCGTATTTCGAGATTATTTTTATTATTCGATTGTGAAGTATTCGCTAATTGTCTTTTAACACAGTTTTATTAGTTATTCGATTTTCAATTTGCTTGCACTTTTCTATTTATATGCTTTTTATATTTTGTGCTGTACAACTGTAATAAATTTAAATGCTCTAAAGTTTCATAAAAACGTACGCTTTATTAAGACTAAAATCCATTGCATCAGTAGCATATTTATAATAGAGTTAGTAATAGACTTTAAAAAGTGTGCAGCAACTTTTCTTGTTTTTGCTTTGAATTAAGGAGCTCGGTGGAAGAAAAGAGTCCAACAGTTGCCAAGATGGAATCGTATGTTATGTGCAATTAATATAATTTGTGCATGAAACATTTTCTGGTAAAGACTTTTTAAACTCAAATTATATCTGATTGGATCTGTACCAATCATTGATCATACCTGAAAATTTTTAAAATATATAAATTTTTCACAAGCAGCATTAGTAAATTAGGATTACAGTGGAGCTGTGTACAATTCAAGTTCGAAAATAGAGCGCTGGCGTCTCGAGGTTTTACAGTAACTTTCACACCGAAATGAATTTGTATAATTCTATAAAATAGCAAAACATCAAAGGATATTTCAATTGTATAGAAAAACATTTGCAGCATATGTTTGCATTTTTCAGAATGCTAGTATAAAGATAGGTAATTTGAACTCACCGAAGAGCAAATACCAATTTAAATGAACAGTTTTCGCTAATTAATTAGTCAAAGAATTTCAACGCGTAAAAAGAAGAAGAATTTGTAGGTAGTCGCTACTGCTGAATTACTTGTGCAGTTTAGGAATAAATCTGGATATGAATCTCTCTATTTTGTCAGCTTAGTCTGTCCATATAAATCAAAGCCTAAAACTATTGAGTACTTAGCGTAAAGTCACTGTCGCATTTCATACTGTTACTTCGTTTCATCATCAATTACCAGCTCATCGCGCAAGTCACAGCCCATATAGGCATCGTTGTCCACACAATACTTGATGTAAGAGCGCCAGCACTGATCCAGGCACAACAGATCAGGATTTCCAAAAATCACCATGAGGTAGCGAGCACGCGAAATGGCCACATTCATGCGCTTTGAGCTCTGCACAAAACCTAATGAGTGCCGCAAATCGCAATTTATGAGCTTCACCGATGAGCGGACAGTAGAGATTAAAACAATGTCGCGCTCCTGCAAAAACAACAATGATAAAACAAATAACTTTTGTACTCATTTGGTTGGCCGTTGGGCAACATTACCTGGCCCTGAAATTCCTCTACCGAACCAATCTTCGGCATAGCAATATCCGCTTCAATGAAGAGGTTACGTATGCGCTTCACTTGCTTCATGTACGGCGTTATAATGCCAATGCTTTCGGGCACTATATGCTGACGGTACAGTCGAATGGTAAAGAGGAAAACCTTCAACGACAAATGAACACAAGAAATATATCACTTTTCCAAACACGCACAAAGTATTTTTTACGCACATTTTTTGCTTCGGCTGCATTAAACCAGGAGGGTGAATCGCTCTCCTGCTTGTTTTCGCTACGCGTTCCATTGAAGAAGGCGCCATGTGTCTTAGGGCGTGTTTCGGAGGGCGGCAACAACACATCCAGCCGCTCAAGCAGTTCTGCTTCGCGCGAATTCTGCTCCTTTACCATGGGCAACAGCTCCGAATCGTAGAAAAGCTCATTGTAGACGTTCAGTATGGACGGCAGGGCGCGGTAGTTGTACAGCAGCTTGGTGACCAGTCGCGGATCAAAGCCGCAGGTATCGGGGAAACGCAGCATGTCTTTGGTGTAGGGTGCGCGTGCCAGAATGCGCTCCAGGAATGACATCGAAAAGCCACGATCCGCGGCGTAATGATTGATGACGATGGCTTGCAGCTGTTGTGGATCACCGGCGAGCACGACTTGGCCGCGTGTCTGTGACACTTGGCTTATTGCGACCATCGCATCGGGTTCGGTGCATTGGCCGGCCTCGTCGATTAGCACGTGCGTGAAGTGGCCTGGTGGAAAGCCCATCTGCAGAAAATTGCCCAGAGTTGTACACGTGCTTATGGTGATGCGGTGGCGGCCGAGGTACTTCATTTGGCAACGCAGCTTCAGGCCCGATTCGGTGACAATCATCTGCGCAAGAAACCAGATAGTCGATTTGTTAAACACTAACTAATTACACAACTAAAAACTCACCGAATTGTCAGCTGAGCCATCGGCTGCTATGTCTACCGTGGCGCAAAAAGGCATCAGATGTTCTGGGATGATTTCCTTTTCAATTTGGTTCTGCGACACCAAACGCACGAAATCGCCCGGGTGCAGCTCTTTGCTCTCAATCAGTCGTGTTGCGATCAGGTCCGCCGAGCTATTGGAGGGCGTACCGACAAGCAGGCGCGCACTTGGCAGCAGCTTCACCAGCTGCAGTATAGTCTCGACTAGCGTCATGGTTTTACCTGTGCCCGGAGGACCGAAAATTATGTAGGCCATGTTTTGCACTTCTCCGCGCAGTATGTTTCGTATAACGCGCTTTTGTATTGGATTCAGTGTTGGATTGAACCATTTGCACAGCGTATCCTGCTTGTACAGATTATCGTCGGCATCCAGCTCTACATCCAGCTGGACCTGCTCGCGCAGAAGTATTTTGGACGGAAAGAGGAACTGTTCGCCCAACTGCTTTACAATGCGATTGACAGCGAAGTGCTGTTTGCGAAACGGAAAGCGGGAAAAGTAAAATTCCAGCCGATAATCCTCGCCGTTGTATTTTGTCTGGAAGCCGGCGTTGAACTTCAGCAGAACGCGGTTGAAAAGCACCTTATGTATGACACCATCATAGCTGCGATTGTCCGCGTCCTTGCCGCTCCACGGATTCACGGCGCGCACAGTATCTCCAAGGACTAGCGAAGGACGACGTTCTGCTAGATTTTCAATTTCGAGCGACAAAAATTCACCGTCGCGCGTAAAGTGTGCACGTTCCCGATCGTAGGCGCGGAAGTTCACAAAGTACTCGATCTCTTCTAGGTAGATAAGTGTCTGAAAGCGTTGCACGTAGTTCTTCAGGGTCGTGTCCTCCTTGAGTGAGGGAAACATTCCCTCGATGCTGTCAAGCATTTCATGTTTTTTGTTACTTGTGAGGTAGGCGCTGCGTAATCGATCGGGCACCTCGTAAAAGGGTATACGGTGTGTCACGAAACGTCGCTTCGCCGCCAACCCCACTCCTGGTATTACCTCGCCGCGTTTCTCCCACACTTGGTTGGCGTAGTGGAGCGAACGCTGCCGCATATTGTATCCACCATTCGATGCGTTGCGCGCAACGTCTTTCGATGCGTGCGCTGCTGCTGCAGTTGCCTCATCCTCACACACAATCATCACAATGGAACGCTTCACGCGAAACGTGTCGAACTTGATAACGAAAACCTCCTGCGATTCACCATAGAATTTCGACTCAGCTTCAAAACGCAGCGTCTTTGAAGAGCCAGCTGGGAGTATGAATTCGGTCTCGGGTTCCGGATCGATGAGACGTAGCTGTGAGTCACGCCGACGTCCAAGAAAATCAACACCTAAGCAGCGAACTGGGCGATCCAAATTGTTGGTGGCGGTCATTGTCACTTGTTGCTGTTGGAACGTGCCCGTGAATATGACTCGCTGATCTTCGCTGACACTAATAGCATGATTTTCACGGCGATTTTTGCTGTTTTTCTTCACAACATTGGCGTTTTTCTTGGGAGCCAACGCTATAGAAGCGCTTTCCAACAAGGCCAACCGAATGCAACGCCAGTTAAAAGCGCCCTAGACCGATATTGTTAATACGAATAGCAATCAGTCAAAAAGTACTACTCACGCGCTCGCACTCGATCAGATCCGCGCTGACCACATCGCCAACATTCAGCTTGCACGCGTTGGACAGCACATCAAATGTGAAGTAGCAATCCTCGTTCAGAATACCCCAATCCTCATGCATGCGCCGCACCGTGCACCTTTCCTGCTTAAGTATGCGTGCCGGATGCACACTCACCTCCTGCAGTATCTCACCCTGCTTGTCCACGAAGTGCTCGTCACTTTGCACGTTGCAGCACACGTAGACGCGGTCACCTTCCTTAGGAACAAACTCAATTTCCACTGTGTCCAGCTTCACGTTCATCAGCTTGTAATCGGTGTCGATGACTATGGCGTCGCGTTTGCGTTCTACAATCAACCCGAGTATATTGCGTTGGTGCGTATTGAAGTATTCTGGCTGTACGTCTTTCAGCTCAGCAATCTGTTTTTCAATCTACAAAAGCACAAAAACATTACATTAGCTAAAGCAAGTACGAGTCATTTCCAAACAAACAAACAACCAACCTTGTCCTCGGTGGGTATTTCCTCGTCCCAGTATTGGTCGATAACCTGTTCAATTTTCACCACTTTTATATAATCGCTGTTTTCCTGCTGGAATGCCAAATACTCCACACGGCAACCCACGTGCAACTCGCTGGCTATTCCCGTCGCTGCACTGATGTCGAAGAATATGCCGTGGTCGATGGTGCCATGATTGCTCTTCAGCGTACTGATGACGCCTGTAAAGTATGTCCATAAACGTGCCGCTCTGAACTACATTAGCACCACTTACCGGTGCGCTTGTAGCATTTGCGCTTTTCCACTTCAGACTGCTCTTCTTTGCCCCCATCGTGCACGCCATTCACGCGCAATGCAATGTCCTGCACACGCGGACTGCCCAGCTCAATCTTCTCATTCTCCTCCTTCTCTATTTCAGCGTCTAGATATCGCTGTTCCTGCTCGAATTTTTCCTGGCAATCACGTTTCTGCTTTTCGACATCGATAGAGTCCCATAGATTTTTTAAAAACGACAACATGTTGCGTGACGCGCAATAGGCCGAGTTATGCTAGACAAAAACAAAACTGCTCCTATAAATCAACTGCATCTATTGGGGCTTCCGATCCAGTTGCTCATACATCCAGTCGGTATCGTTTATATAATTCAGTTCCTTGCGCAAATTCTGTAGTCGCTTTAAGTAATTTTCCGTTGTTGTTATCTTAAAGCCGCACTCGGTCAAGATGAGAGAGCGGTAGCGCGCAAAGGTTTTCTCTGGCTGCGTCTCTGGTTTTTTGGTCTGCCGCGTTAGTACAACGAAATGGGTTAACGCCGCGGCTAATAAATAGCTTTCAAGTGTTACTTGCTCACCTCGCTGGCGTTATTCGATGTGCTGGGCAGTTCCTCAGAAACGCTTCCAGATTGATTCATGGTACGCCGCAATTTTCGCAAGTATACAAAATGTGTCCAGCAATTGCAATTTTTTCCCGCGTCCAAGTAAAAACTTAGCTGTCACGTTCAACCGACGCCGTGGCCTTGCCACATGCACGGCTTGTCAGATGCATATTGGCAGCACCCGTGTTTGTACTTGTTCTTGACGGTGGTTTGAGTCTCGGCATTTCGCCGCTCAAATGTCATTGCTCGATTAACTGAGTTGTCGAATGGTGTGCTTTTTAATATAATTTTATTATCATCTTATTTTGCACTTGAATATGTGTGCGACGCGTTGTCTCGTTACAGCACTGCTCTTTTATTAAGCAAGTCGAAAGCAAGCAACAAGAAACAGACGCCGAAAAAGTAAAAAAAACTGCACAGCAAAGGAAGAACTTCAGCGAGACGAGCTGTATTGTTATATCGTGAAAACTGCCAGTGCGAGTCTTCGAACAGTGCGCGAAGTAATCAGGGAAATGGCTTTTCTGCAGCAAGTAATCAGATGCTCCTCGAAAACGGCCTTCCGCCGTAGTACAATACGATTGGCACACTGTCGAGAAGGCTTAAGCGTTGGCAACAGTGGCGCGCTGATCCAACCGGCTGTTACGCCACAACAAATCCTTCGTACCTTCTCGTTGGGTGTGCAGCTAAAGCAGGAGTAAGTGACCAGGAGAAGATCTATGCAAAAAGCGTTAATTGTCATTGTTTTCCCACGCAGTGTGAACGTAACGTTTGTGCGCGCCAATGGCGAAAAGATCAAGGCGAAGGGCAAGGTCGGGGATTCACTGCTCGATGTGGTGGTCAACAACGACGTAGACCTGGATGGGTATGGTGCCTGTGAAGGCACGCTAACCTGTTCCACGTGCCATCTGATCTTCAAGCCAACCGATTACGAGAAGCTTCCGGACAAGCCCAGCGACGAGGAGCTGGACATGTTGGACCTGGCCTACGAATTGACCGATACGTCGCGCTTGGGCTGCCAAATAACCCTCACCAAAGACATGGACGGGCTGGAGGTGAACGTGCCCGCGACCATAAATGACGCGCGCAGTGCGTAACGCACCCAGAAGCGGTCGGTTGCCACAACACCACAACCCAGACAAGCATCCAGTGAAATCGTTTTTGAGTTCTCGCATATCTTGCTGTTGGCTAAAAACCCGATACCCCATGCAAATACCATAATGTATAAATATGTAGTTAACTTTCAGTTCACAAGCGGTCAGTGAGTGTTGCGCTGTGCGGTGTGCAATGCACAGCGTGACGTCCACAGTTCGCTGACCTTGACATGAACGCTTTTTTTTGTTAATTATACATTTTAGCTCAAATCTTCTGAATTCCCAATACTTTACACAACAATAAGAACAAAAGCAATTGTGCATTATGTTAGCAAAGGAAATACTTATTTTTGTAAACGAAACGACCGAAAAGAAGAATGTTTAGATCAAATAAATATGGTGCTAATTGTTGCAGAATTTTAACCTGGTGACACTAGTAGTTGTTTTATTGCTTTTATTTAGGCGGCGAGTAGAAAATCTGCTGTGCCCATGCTGACTTGCGACAATTGCACGTTTGCGCTCGATAAGCGTTTCTCCGATTATTTAATCGTCATGTTGCGATGCATTCTCATTCTGCAAGCCAGTGGGCAGCGCTGCCCTCTTATCGCCAACTGATATGTGCCATTTATTCATTTACATGTGTAGTTATGTGTACTTCATCAAGCAGTTGTCGAGGTGGCACGTGTTTACAGGTTTTTGTTATCATTTTAATTCACCCTCAAAGCATCAATGCACATACAGTGCTCGTGATTTAACAATTCAATTAATCAAATCAATTCAATTCATTCATCGAGTGATTTCCCTTCAATAAATATGCAGACCCACTCCGTATGTTCATGTAAAATACAAATTTATTCAGATCTATTAAATAAAATAATAATAATTTAATATATACACGCATCGCTATATTAACTTAATCCATAAAACTGTTTTAGTTCGCACTGTCGCACAAGTATCGCATAGATATGTTTCCTGTTTTCATTTATATTAAGTTATTTTATTTTATTTAACTGAACTTAATTTAAAACGTTCGACGGCGCAACACAGCCCGGCTATTGGGATCCGTTGCGCCCGCCAGTCGGCCAAGTGCTCGCACGAGCCAAGCGGAAGTCTATCGCCGCAATGCCAAGAAGCTTCGCCGTTGTCGATGTTTGCATAGATTTGCTGTGTATGTATGTTTTTCTTTTCACTTTGCCTTGTTTTATTTTGTCGTTGAGTAAAGAGAATAAATAAATAAATAAATTATAAAAGCAAAATAAATAAAACAATCAGTTAACGTTAAGTTCTTGTGTTGTGTTGCTTGGATGAGAGAATTTGCATTGGACTGTCACTGGGAACACATCCTTGTCCGTTCCACGCAGCACGCAGCGTGCCCCACTCACTCTCGCCTTTATTCGAGAGGGCGACATGAGTAGTCGACAGACTGACGTAAATTTGATTTGATTTCTCCAATTGCGTGACGGACCAATTGTGTGACTGATGATAATGATGATGACGATAATGATGATCGCAGTAGCGGATCGTATGTAATTATGATTTGGTTTGCTCTGATGTGGTGACGAATGTATCGTGTAAGCGTTCGTTCGATCGCCCCCAGCCCACCACGTTCGCTGGCCAGGGTGGGGCCGAGAGTCAGTATGTGGACGTGAAATGCTTGTGTGTTGTCGCGTACGGACCATTAGTTCACGTATGCCATTGAGGCGCCCTTTCGATCGAAATGCCGTACTCGAACAAAGAGAAACGCGGCGACTAGAGATGCGACGGCCAGCACCAACAGTAGCATTACTAAGCCGCCTACGAAGCTCGGTACCGACATACAAATCGTCTCCGGATCGGCCGAACGTGCCGATTGTATAACGACAGTCTCGTTGTTGGCGTTATTGTTGAGGGCGAAATTTACATCGCCCGGAGCCACCACCTGGATGGTTCGACTTGTGTTGACGTCGGTCATTTCTTGCGTATCGCGCTTGTAGATTCGCGGCTTCATCACGATGTCGATCGTGTCGCGTCGCCGGCGCACACCGCGCAGATCGTCGAGGCCCTCCACGGAGCGCGGCCGTCCGCCCAGCGAGACCAGGTTGCCACCTTCGATGTCATCCTTGCGCTTGACGGTGCTGTACTGGCCGGGCTGTCCCGGCAGCGGCGGTGGCGGCAGGTGCAAGTCGTTGGCACCTTGTGGTGTCGCTTGCGAGCTCTGCGGTCCCGACTCGGGTGTGGTGACTGCGGAGGTTTGTGCCTGTGGTGAGGGCACTACATCGGGCTGATTCTCTGAATATGCACCGGTGGCATCAGCCGAGGGGTGTCTGGGATCTGGGTAGGCTGCAGGTGGAAGACCGCCCAGCGGGAAATCGCCGCGATCGTATGGCTCCGGTGGTCCGTACTCGGCCGATAGCGCGTTGCCGCCAATCTGTGGCACACCGTATTCAGCGCCAGGCAGGCCGGGGCCGCACTTGGGCTCAGGGCAGTTGTAGCGACACACCTGTATCACGCACTGGAAGTGCACGTTCATCGAGTCGGGGAATTTGAATGCCTGGAAGTATGCAAAGCTAACCACCGACGCCGAAGGCCCAAAGTTCTTGATCTTCTGGAATTTACTCATGATCTTCGGGCGCACAACGCAGCCATTTTGGTCCACAAGCTGTATGGGCGCGCGCTTGCCGTCGTGCGCCACGCAGTTGCGCACCAGCATGTCGAACTTGTTCTCGTCGTCCTTGATGGCCAGCACCATTGTCATCGTCTGGCCGATCTTCACTATGCCGGACACCTCAGATGCCCACGGGCCCTTGCCCACCTGTATCTGCATCCAGCACTGCAAGTTGTCGCCCAGGAAGTTGGCGGTCACCGCATGCAACATGTCCACTTGGAACGGACGGAATGTGACGGCCTTCTCGTAGAAGTCGTACCACGTGCAGCGTAGTTTGCGCGCTTGATCCCACACCTCCTGCACGTAAGGGTCGTACTGAATGATGATCGTGTTCTCCACATAGCTGCCCGACGGAGTGGGTGCGCCATAGCCGGCCGCATTGTGATTGGCCGAGCTAGACATGCCGCAGCTGTTGAGGAAGATCTCAAAGGTGGCGCTCAGGTGTCCAGTGCCCGGCTTAAGGTGCACACAGTGGGGATCGCTGTAGAAGCCCTTTGAGAAGATCATGCCGTAGAAGGGCCGATCGAATTCGATGTTGACGCGCATGTGCGTCTTCTCGCACTGCACCTGCAGATGTTTGATCTGCGGGCTGTCGTTGGTCGTCGCCAAGGGCCAAGCATCATCGCTGATTTCGTTGGACACGCCTGCCGGCAGAGAGCCTTGAGGAGCACCGTAAACGGGCGACGGCGCTGGCGGACCGTACACCGATCTGTGTTCAAGTGGCAATGAGGCAGAGTCGACATGTGGTCCTTCACAATGGACGTCCTGTAATGAAGAAACCACATTTAATAAGAGATTAAATAATGATTTTAAAGTATTAATTCTGACACATTTTCACATTTTCGCGCATTTGTTTAGGGTTTTGCAATGTTTCCTAAAAATAACGAAGCTTACGGTCCGATTTGCGAAATGCTTTTATTACTAAATGCGTTTATTTTTTATTTTGCCGCAAGTTATGTAAATGGCCATAAATGAAACGTAAGAGACCAAGTCAAAGAGCGTTAAAAGTGTTTACTTAATTTAAAAATAAACACAAAATAAAACACGCCGACGCCGTCGCCAACGCGCTTTGTCAAAACGGCCGGTTGTGCAAGCCACGACCAAGCGAAGAAAATTGCTACCACACGAAAGACGGCAGTTATACCATAATCCCTTCATAATTTTGATACAGTTCGTTGCCGAATATTTTGAAATTACTCGTACCGACGCTACGTCAACCAATGAAATAAGCCAACAACAAACATCGGAGAAAAAAGCAGCACACGCAAAATTAAGCCACCAACAGCAGAGAAACAAAAATAACTGCAGTTACAGTCGTGTTGCATAACACAACAACTCGAAAAGTCTTCAACTTAAGTTCAGTAAAAAAAATGAGAAAAGCAAAAAATCGAGAACAACAACAACAAAAGCAGCAAGTACGAAAGGTTTCGTTGGCAATATGCCACATTACTCGGCCCACTGTTCCCAGTTCTGCGACATTTATGAAGCAGAGGCACAACGAGTACGTTGTCGTGTACCCAACGGCTCAGTCAGTCAGCCAGCCAGCCACCATCCCATCCATACCCATAAATAATGCGACTTAAACGTTGCGCATTATTCAACGCTTTCTTTTTCTTTCTGCGCGCGTTGTGCCCGCCGGCGCTGTTGCCAGCGCTCGTAGCTTCCAACTGCCATTACAGCTTCATGCCTCCCAGATACAACGTGTCTGCTGCGTTTGCGCCCAGCTGTGTGTTTGTTGTTTTTACTTTTGTGTTGAGCTTGTTTTTTTGACAATCGGTTGGTAAATTTTAATGGATCGCCATGAAGCGGATGTTGGTCTGTTGTATATTGTGTTGAGTATGTATGTATGTAGGTATGTATGTATGCGTATGACGTTGTATCTGATGTATGTATGGTGGCATGCTCGAGCGCAGAATGGGAATTTAGATGGGCAGGCAGATAGGTAGAGAGGAGGTAGGAATGTTAAAATCGAAAGTTGTGCAAAGACGAAAAGACCAGACGAACAAACGCCACCGAGGAGAGTGGGGTGGAAATTGCAAATAAATTTGAAGTGAAATGAAATGAAAAGATCAGATGTGCTGGGGGCACCAGGGGCTGTTGTTGTGTTATGTTGGGTTGTCGTTTGAAAGTGAAACTGATGGAATTATGTATACACATGATGGGGAGTGATGGGCTTGTTAAAAATTTCCTGAATATTTTTTGAGTTGCGCTAAAAATTGATGAGTGCCAAACTATTTACATATTTAAATTCACATTTTTCACTTACATACTTATATATTTAACTTATTTTAAAGATAGTTTGATAGTTATGCTGTGTAAAGTTCATGCATATATGTATGTATATGTAAAAACTTTAACCTTCAGAGAACGAACCACACAAAGTAACGTTCTTTATTCAACGACTTCTACCGCAGTTGTGATGATGCGAGTGAGGAGGAGAGCGTCGAGCACCTGATGTGCCACTGCCCAGCGCTAGCAAGGAGACGACTCCGGGTGCTGGGTGCGCCGTTCTTCAGCAGCTTGGCCGACCTTACAGGACCCAGCATCGGCCGCATCGCCCGATTCATTGTGGAATCGGGATGGCTCCTGCCTAACACCCGGGGGGTGTGTAAGCTTGAAGGGCAACCACGTCCTTCACGTGGTACCACAACGGGCCGCAATATGGCCTACGTGAACTCTTAAGCTGCCACCCTAACCTAACCTAACCTAACCTAACCTAACGTTCTTTGCTTTAAAGTAATGTTAAAGGATCAGGCAAAGGCTTTGGAACTATATTTGAGATCTGTTAAAAATTATGACTTTTCAAATTCCGTGGGCTGCGTACATTAGATTTTTGTCTTTTTTACGTTGGTAAACGTTGGTAACTATAAAGGCCCTAAATAATTGAGTTCGAATTGTCCAATCCTCCACAAATTTTTCTTGATAGAAAGACTCGACTAACTACCGATCAAGGTGTGTGATCCACACTTCTAAAGATATGAAAATGATAACTATTTCTCTTGTGACGCCCTCTGGTTGAACGCCCGTCATATTTTTGCTATAAAGAGTGGTAAATCCATACACCTTGAAATTTCGAAACCAAATATAGTGTATGGCCCATTTCAAAATAAATCATGAGAGACTTATAAATTTGAAGAAGACTCGTTCAAACATATTCAAATACGACGGAGACAATTTTAGTTGCTACAATAGGTACAATAGGTAGGTGTGATCAATCTCATGTAGTCTACACAAAGTCACTTGGCGTAACTAGCGAAGGTGGGTGAGGCCTTCCCAGAAAGCCTATGATTGATTTGATGAAACACATAATTACTTTATAACAATTTGGATTTTAAAAATTATATTTAGTTAATTTGCCCACTATGGGCGTGACAACAGAGAGTGGGTAATGCCGTATAGCTTATGCTACCTTATTCAAATGCTAAATCGCTTATTACTCATATCGTCTAACAAAAGTATACCATATTTCTATCATTATGATGGGCGTAGAAGGGAGGCGCGTCAGGTGGACGTGGAGAACATTTTGTAAAATATGAAACACGGAATCATTATACATCAACATTGAATTACAGACATGTACTGTAGCTTTGTCTTGTTAGTTTAGTGAGCCCGAAACTGGGCGTTTCCGATATATTTGCTACAATGACACACTGAGTTGTTTGATACCTATATTGCTATGACAAATATACCAATGCTGATTTGTCATTATAATGGGTGTAGCGGAAAGGGGTATTTGATATCAATATTGATATACAGACATGTAGTGTAGCTTCATTTTATTAGTTTAGTGGGCGTGGTCAATTCTATAATAGCCTATATGTGCCTCAATGATACCCTGAATCGTTTGATGTCCATATTGCCTTAAAAAAGCATACCATAGTTGAGTTTTGTTACCATAGTGGGCGTAAGAGGTGGGCGTGGTCAATCTCATATAGCCTATGTACCATTCCCCTATATAAAAAATCGTTTGCTGCTTATTTTATATAAATCAGTTCAGTGGTTTTTCCCTGATTGTGGCTCAAAAAGGCAACGTCACATTTGTTTTATATAATTTGTTTATATATAATAGTATAGATTAACTATTAGCCATTTTTCATATTTCGTTTATTTTTGACAGATATAAAAGTTGGAAAAAATTCGTTATAATTATAAGGAGAAGTTCCTTATAGGAAGATTCGACTTTATCTAACAGCGCAACAGCAACAGCGAGAGGATCTATAATATTTGGCTGGTCTCGAAAGTCGGTTTTGATACTTTTACATAGACAACTAGAGGATTGCATATTACCTGAGAGAAATCTCCAAAAGATAACTATATGTTTTCTATATTTTGTTATTGGCCAGAGGAGGCCTGAAGGTCACCTCAATCAAACTCTTGGTCAAACGGCATAACCACCAAACTACGGCGACTGAAAGATCTAACTTAATAATTCAACCGAATAGTATCTCATTTTGCGAAACGTTACATTTTGCTACATTACATTAGTAGGAATTTGATAAAAATTAACATGTATGATTTTTTGAATCAAAAAAGTTAACAATTTTTACATTTGCAAAGCGTAAATTAACCAGCGTACATGCAGTAAGTTCTGATATCTAATTTTCAAAGGTAGCAAAAGAATTTTGTGAATGAACACAGTAACAGAAAACTAAAATCAATTTAACAGACAATTCACTCGTTTCCCTCAATAGGTTCACAACTCAAGAAACTTCACAGCGGAGAAAAACGCTTTTGAAGTTTTCAAAATGACGAAATAAATATGAAATATGACGACGAAATAACAAAACTTGCTCTTCGCATGAGAAGAGTTTAAAAGATACCCTTATAATTTTTCTATAATTACCTACGTATTTTAGTATATTTTACTAAAATAATTTTTTGTTAGTTATAACACTATTCAAGAAAACGAGCGAATTGTTTGGTAACTAAATTTTTAAACAAATGTATACTTATTAGCAGAGTAACTAATTGAAATTGTATCACGACATTATCCGAACTTGCTCAATTGGAAAACAATTTATGAAATTGTTGTAGTCGAAAATCGTCCACCACTAACAAATCATTCATTTCTACTTGCACGATATTCACTTCATAATGTTCCATACAATTTGCCCGTAATAAGCGTGTTGTGTGTGCCGTAGCGCGCCGCAGAAGAAAGTCAAAACTGGTACAAATCAGAGCATAACTGCATTTTTGCCATTCGAGTGTGGCTGCCGCTGCAACACTTCAGAAGCGCCACTGCTGCAAGCGGCGGGCAACGCAATCCAATAAGCAATGTACACAACTACAGATGCATACATACATACATATGCACATTTGTAAAACCCAATATACATATGTATGTATTTATATATCTATAAGTATGTAAACATGTTTGTGTAAGTCGCAATGGCCGGCAGTTGTCTTAAATTGTTGACAATTAACAGGTATGCAAGTTGACACATTGCAATTGTTAATTTATTAGTCTACAAGGCTCCAACACTTTCGAGCAGTTTTTGTATCAACCTCAAAATTCCTACATCCGCAGCATAGCTGAAAACCGCTGTAATTTTTCTTTAAATCGGAAATGATTTATTTTCAAACTCACGCAGCGTTGCACGCTGCAGTCGCTGCGCTGCTGGAATTGCCGCTGCCGCCTAAATGCGCGCACCAATGCAGCGACTGGCGTGCGAGTGCGTACGAGCGAGTGTGCAGCGCGCTAACGGTCCGCAAAGCAGATCAACCAGAGCCACAACGTCAGCACTTGCTGCATTCGGCCGAAGCCACCATCGTCTCAGTCACGGAACTTGGCGCTCATATGTATGACGCCGCTTCGCCGCTCCCCTCACGTTCGCCATGACTTTGACCACTGACTTTGATTCGTAAGCAGGAGCAGCGGCAAATGTGTGTTTGTGGTGCTGCAAATGCCGTTTCCACTGTGCCGCTGTGCCGCATCTTCCTCCACTTTACTGAGCCGACTGCTGACTGCTCACCGCACAGTCGGCGCTTGCTGTACCGCACTTTAACACTAGAATGCCCGAGGGAGTCATTTTGACTCCATTGAGGTCTTTTATTTTTTAAATTATTCAAAACACTATACGTACCAGAATTACACTGTAATTTAATTTCAACAGCAAAAGCCACTGACAATAACTGTACAGTAGTTATGAATTCAAACAAGGCAATTATTAACACTAGAATGCCCGAAAATCTGACATACCTAAAATGCCTCGGGCATTCTAGCGTTAACCGAAGCTATGCACATTCAAATCGACGCTATTAATAAGTCTTATATTGATTTGCATCTGACTTGCACGCAGCCAATGGCAACGTCTCAAAACTGCTACTCGTTGTGCAAAGTTATGCTCTTTAACCCATATAACACCCGCGGCTGCTCGTGCAAAAACCCCCGAACAGCGGCACTTTGTGTCAGTCTATCAAGTGGCACAGAAATAACTGCGCTATCATCGATTTGTCATCGTCTCTTTTGCAACACTTCTGTTTTGATTTTTTCAAGTTATTTGATGTGCGATGGTCGGTTTGTTGTTTCTACTCACCTTTGAAATGAACACTAGACAGAGTACGGTCGTGAGCACGTACGGCCGCAGTTGTCGCCCCATTTCTGTGCGTGTTTGTGTGTGTGTCTGGCCAACTTAAAGATATCACCTAAAATTTAAAAATCCTTTTTGGAAAATGTCATAAACGCCGTGTTTAGGCGGACCGAAACCGCGTTGATTGTTGATATCTGCAATGAATAAATAAAATACTCTTGTTAAACATTTTTTGGAAATCGATTTTTTCAAAATTTCATTTACATGCATATGTAAATAAATTGTTGTTATTATATTTAAACACAATAAAATAATAAATTAATAACTCTCAGCGACCCTATCAGCAGGAAATGGCAACTTTTTGGAAGTATACAAATATTTTCCTTTAAAGAAACTCCCACCCGATGCCCAAAATCGACATTTCAGGTGTTATCCATTCGAATACAAATTCAACAGCACAATTTGGATGGTTGCCACGTATTCGAGTTGTTTTTATACATACATCCGTATGTATATCTACATTAGGCATTGCAATTCCGGACATTTTTCAGTCCCTAAAATCCCGAAATTAGAGAGTTTCAGAAAAACTATTTCTTATCTGGGACTTTGATAAAAGAAATTTACCATCTTTGCAATGGAGTGGATAGAGGACGTCTTTTGCAAACGGCTTATAATTATTTACTAAGCATTCAACAAACAAGTGTTGAATCTGAAAGATGTTAATTGGCAATATATTCGCTTTAGATTAGAGGACAAAACACTTAATTAATGCCTTAGTATTTTTAAAATCTCAGTTTTCATTAATCTTACTTTTTTTTGATCGAAATTGAATTAAAACTAAAAGTACAAACAAATGAACTACCTTTCAAACAATTTCTCGATATACATTTTTAGCGACAAATTTTCGAAATAATTTCGATAATGCTTGAATTTTTTGCCTTGAAGATTTTGAATATTTTCAAGTCAAATTAAATATTTTTTTATCAAACGAAAAATTGTGATTTCGTAAACGTGTGCGCATTTCAAACCGAGTTTACGTGTACTTATAATCGTTATTTGATTCGAATAATGGACGGGCCATGCGACAGTACTGTAAAATATGCGTTTTATTTCAATTTTCAGAAACAAAATAAGTTTTCGTAATAGTATCCAAAATGCTATTGAGAACAAGAAAAATGACGATGTCGAAAAGATATCGAAATTTTCAAAATTTTCGACATCGTCACGATATTTTGAATAAGATAATTTCAATATCGCAACGATATAGAGATTTTCGAAATTTTCGACATCGTTACGATAGTGTAATTTTTCTCGTTCTCGATATCATTTTAGACACTTAAGCAATACTCGAAAACGAGAAAAATTCTCGCTGTAACGATATCGTTTCTATATTGTTTCGATGTTGTATGGTTTGCTGGGTATTTTTTTATATACACATATATTTCGCTCAATTAATTTCAATATTAAAAATATTAATTTTTGGATTTTCAATCAACTTAAGTGAAATTTATAAACTAACTTTAAACATATAGAAATTACATCTGTATTTTGTATTATAGCACAAATATAGTATTTCTGCCTTAAACCTCTCATATTTTTTGGACATAGTTAGAAATAGAAATTGGCACAGTAAAATTTATTCCAAAAAAAAAACATACAAGATTACAATAACAAAACAATTACACAAATATTTGTTCATATAAATAAATATGAACATTAATAGAACTAAAAAAGTTTATTTTCGGTAAAAAAATTGTTTTACTATAACTTGCTTTCTTTACAATTAAACAAAAAACAATGAAAATATTAAAGAAACATTTTCTTTACAATGATCACAAACAAAACGATAGGTTTAATTAGAGTGAAAAAAACTCGAAAGTGAATGTTTGCAATGCTACAGATGTGTTAGGTTTTAGTGGACAACATACACTGATAGATCAAATAACTGATCGAATTTCACTTGAGCAACGAACTTGATCTCTGCTGCGGCAAATCGAGCTGCCAAAAGTGAGCGCTGCACAATGAACGACAATCAAATTTGAACAGATGGACAGAGCCGCCTGAGAGGCAGTGAGTCGCGCACGAATAGGAGAAATAACAGCGAAACTGTGAACCACTTTCTATTTTCACTATAACAGTACAAGTCGTCGGCAACCGCGACCGCAACTGCAAACGGCACCACACCACTAGCAGCAGCAACTAACAGCTTCTGTGCTTGAAAATGCGCTGGCAGCGGTTGCAAGTGCCCAACGTTAACGTCAGCCAACAAGTGCAAGGAGAATCAGGCAGCAGCACCGCCAACGCAACGCACTCTTGCGTGCGTCAGTCAGCCCTGACACCAGTCTTTTGTTATTCATTCACCCATTCATTGGTTTATTAAACACATTCACCGGAAAACTATTTGTCTGAAACTTTGTACTTTGCTCACATTTTTCAGGGTAAAGTGGAATATAATAGTCGGCGCTTACACTTGATGTCAGAAGACTTTCAGGGCACCGCCACGAAAGTACATGCAAACATTTTGGAAATAATTGCAATCAACCAAACCACACACTTTTTGTCAGCTCAGCTCTGTTCGTAGTACACTCGAGTTGAAGCCATGCGCATGCGTCGCCTCCATTCATTCACTCATCAATGCCACATGCGGACAAAACAAGACGATACGATACGTATTGAAGCGCGCTGAACGCGTGCACTGATCACAGCCAACGATGCGCTCGCCGCTAGTTCCAACTTTCGACTAACTGGCCATGCACAGCCAAACGGCAGCGACTACTCCGACTTCGAGTCCGACTAGAGCCAACTACGTCTACAGCAGCAGCGAACGAGCATCGCTGGAACCGTTGAAGCGTTAGCGCAAGAAGAAGAGGAAGCTGCAAGCTTGTTTTGGCCAGCACTTGTTGTACATCTTCAGCGCTGCCTTCCCCCTCCATTCAGCAGCCAGACTGCACAGGTGGGCTGCAATGAGAGAAAAGCAATGCCAGGCACTTTCCACCCATTGTTGTGTGGAGCCGCAGCCTTTGCTTTGGTGGTACTTGGCGCAGACGAGTCAAGCAACGCAACTTGTTCCAACAACAACAGGTACAATTGTCAACAATACACCGAGTGCTGTCAACAACAAAACCATAACGGCCACCACGTTCGTTGATGCTGCTTTCTTCTGTGGCCAGGCGGTGTCAATCGAAAGCTGGTGCTATTTGTTTTAGTTGAAAGGAAATTTAATTAGCGCCTCTTTTGGTGGCAACTCAACTCAACTTAACTCAATGACTCTGTCAAAGCAATCACAACAGCAGCTATAACGAAATTCTCTCAAATGCCCGTTAGCGCTGAATGGAAGGTGCAGCGTGCTTTTCGTTTTGGAATAACTACTGGTTTTCGAATGTGTACAGAGTCCGCTGCCGCTGCGCGCTGGTCACTCGCGACATGTGCGCCGGCGCGCGCTTATTGTGTTGCTATTCTAATTTGAGTCCACTTAAAGTGGAAATTAATAAACCTCATTAGACACCGCGGAACAAACAATAAAGCGGAAAAGTAAAATTGGAGGAAATAAACAAAGGTATGTACATATGTATGTATGTATTTTTGTGGGTATCAGTGGCGGTAGGCAATAAAACAATAGAAAAGAAAAGGCAATATAAAACCGCATTTCGCATTTCACTTCCACTCTGAGCTGTTTGTGTGTGTGTGTTGAAGTCGCATGTTGCACGTCGTAAGTGAAGGCTGATATAAAAAACCTGAAAGGAAGACCAGCACATACACACAACCAGTCATACAGATCGCCTTCATATGCGCAGACACAGAGCTGCACTTAGGTGCTTAGGCGAAAAATTATGAGTTTAGGAAAGTAAACTGCTTTTGGGTGTACTCAAGAGTGTACTCAAGTACTCAAGAACTGAGCAGTAGAGCTGGAAAAACATCGATGTTTGCCCACATTGATGTTTCGATGTTTTCGGGAAACGAACATCGATGTATCGAACTTTTTCCAATGGGGGCATTTTTTAATATATTAAAACTTAAAATGTATTTAAAAATTTTAGCAATTCTTTTGTCACTCTATTAAAGAATTTAACAACAACAAAAAAAGATTATCAAACATGTTAATGAAAATTAATAACAAAATAAACATTTCTGTTCCACCCAGTAGTAAAATCTTATTTGACTATGATCGAAATCCATTCACCATGTCCAAATTTGTTTTATAAGCTTTATAAATGTTATCTGCATTTTTGTAGTTTTTTTTTGTAGCTTCTTGCGCTCCTTTTAATAGTAATGGGAAAGTAGAGAAAAACATCGGAAACGTCGATGTTTGAAATAGATTTGAAAACAATGATGTATCGATGTTACATCGATGTTGGTTCCAGCACTACTGAGCAGAGTTATAATCTGTGAGCAACAACTGGGACCACGCTTCGCAAATTCAAGTTCTTTTTCTTCAAAATTGTTCCTTGAATTTTAAAAACGAAGTTTATTGAAATTTGGTAAGTGCGGTCAGTTTTTTGTATGCAATAAGTTGAAAAGTTAAATAGCAAAAATCAATGAGAATTCCGAAACAGTAAGTTTTAGCTTGAAAGCCGCTAACATTAAAATGAGCCAAACTGGTATGAGCTGAGATGGAAATTGCAGCAAATGTGGCAGCTCAATGAGCAAATGCGAGCGGCAATCCACCAAACCGGAGTTACAGTTGTGGCTTCAAAACACACACATACACACACATACACGCGCGTACGTACCTACAATTGCAGACAGTATGTATTTGCTCGTAATGCGAATGTTGCCAATATTCGAGCGGCGCTCTGCGAACATCTTCACTTCAACGCCAACTCGCCACACTCGCCAGCTACTCATAGTACGAACACAACGCTACGCTGACGGAGCAAGTAAAACAGTTGAGCAAGTGTGCCATTAACCCACTGAAATAGTAAACAGCGTTCAACGGCGAACACACGAGTATTTGTACGATAATGATGGCGACAGCGCCAAAACCAGTTGCAATGGCAATTGGGCGCCGCTTGTTCATGAAAGTCATCATGAACGCAATAATAATGACTGAAACGGTATTGATAATGTTTGTATTAATGATGCTGCCCATTGAATTTGTACTATGAATTGCAGGACGGCTAAAAGGCGCTGACCTTGAGTGACGCAATGTCAAAACGAAGAATAGTTTAAGCGGAGCAGAAACGATAGTAAAATCTTAGTAAATATGAACATATCGCACACCCACTACAAAAGTGACACAACTCAAAATTTTTAATTTTTGAGGAAACGCAAAAAACTGTTTTTGAGCTGAATGAACATTTTTTTTAAATAACGTATAGACCATTTAGTAGAAAACCCCTTAAGATTACGCTTCAAGATAAGTTACAAAGAGTTTTTTTTTATTTTACACTAGACAAAATTTTGAGTTATGACTGTTTTGATGATATTTTAATTCAATAATTACCGAATTATTTTAAGTTACGTCACTTTTGCTGAATTTAATAATTACAAATGACAGTTAAAAAGTTGAAAGAAAAATTTTGAAAATTCGAAAATAATTTTTTTTATTTGAAAATATATACTAAAATTGTCACAACTTTACTTAAAATTAACTTCAACAAAAATGTATGTCGTCAAAAGTGTCAAAATTTGAATTAGGACTCTTTTGCATTGAACTGCAGCGATCAAATAGCATCAAACTTCTCGACATGAAGAGAGACCTAATTGTATTTTGGCAACAGTTCACAACAACAAAATATACTGAGCTTTTGCTTATTGGTTGATAGATTCTTCACAATAATAACACATAAACCCGAAAATTAAAAATTTTTAGTTGTGTCACTTTTGAAGTGGGTGTGCGATAAATAATTATTGCGCTTTCAATATTTGCTACAGAAAAGATAAGAAAGATAAAATAAGAAAACCATTGAACAATTTATTTCCAAAATTTTTGATTGTTTTGACATTTTGAAGAACTTTTTAATAAAGTCCCACTGAGCATTTCAACCGCGTTTATGAGTCCATCTCAAACATCATCAATATACAAGTATTGACAGTTCAAGTCCAAGTTCAGCCAGAGCCCCAAGAAAGAGACAGCTCATCGGAGAAAGACTCGGAGAGCGCCAGCAAGTTTTTGTGGCCTATCCAAGATGATTTGCAGCTCAACTCCGAAACAGCTTCAATGCTCCGAGCATCGCTTCACTCTGTGTGCTTCGGATCCGCTGCACTCTTTCCGTTGTTGCGAGCATTAGAGATATGTATCTCTCAGCCAATCGTCGCTATCAGTAAACCGCTCATCGCTGGATCAGAGTACTCAGCTGCTGCATTTATCTAAGCGCCGCTCTATCTTTCGTCACGTTTGCCGTTTGCTGCGCAAAGTCACAATTGACTGCCACCTCCCCTTGCTACCTTGTTTACCTTTCGGAATTTGTTTTTTTAATCGCTTCTGTTGATTGTAGTATTTTTCGCTCTTGCAGCGTCATTTTTTTTATTCATTTTTTCGTATGTGGTGTTTTAGTGTTGTATGGTAGTTTTATTTGTTTGCCGTAAGTGAAAGTTTTCCAAGTCGACGTGTGCGTATCTCAATTTACGTGGTGGATAGGGAATGATCTTTTTCTTTATTCATTTCACAATTGCTGTTTGTTGTTGTTGTTTTTATTTTAATTATGGCAATTTTGTTGTATTTCTTTGTTTTTTTGTGTGTAATTGTTTTCCGCGCGCACAGCAATTATGCATTGAATTTTGAATTTGAAAAATTACACACGTCGCTGTTAATGTTCGAGAACGACGAGTAATGTGTGGTTTTCTTGCAGCTGTTCTAAATTTGCGAGACATTTTGGAATTTCGATGCTGCTGCTGCAGCTGTGCTAAAAATATCTTAAAGTTTGTTTTTACGTCAATTGCAATAATCAAATAAAATCATTCACATTCAATGGTCATAAAACTGTTTAATATGGAAACAATTTGCGATGGCATTGGCGATGGTAAGTTCGTAGCCTGTTTAATTTAATAAATTGAACCGTTTATATGCATACATGACATGTACATATGCATACATTCAAATGCATTTTTGTGTGCGCATGTAAGCGAAAGGGAAAACTGGCTCTTCAAGCAGCAATTGTCGGGTTGTTGAATAGTCAACGATACACAACAATTCAATTTCTCCGCGTTAAACTTCTGTTCGAGCGGCACCTTTCTTCGTCAAAACATCAACAACAATAACTCCAAAAGCTAAACCATGTAAATCTTCACCAAATTGAGAAACCGCAAACCAATCATGCAAATTAGTTCGATTTTAGTTTGTGGGCCTAAACGCCTCAGTCGCCCTTGTTCGAATACGTCGCACCGCACAGCTGAATAATTTTGCATTTGCGACTATGGCAGTCAGCGCTTTCCACCAAATTCGCTGCAATTTAATTTCACTCAATTGATCTGAATTGGTTAAGAAATAAAAACAACAACAACAACTACACAACAGTCGCAAATTATTTTCCAACTTGCGGCAAGCATTAAATTTCGCTCAATTTTCAACAAGTTTCAGTACAAAAACGTAAAATAAAACGCACATCGAAGTCGACAACACACGACAACAACAACGCCATCATCGAAATCGGTATTCACCTAAATGTGCAATCATTAACAAGAGATAACTACGCGTACACACAACACACACACACAACAACTTTTTCCACAGCAAAATTTCTTCGTTAGGCGCTTGCCGGTGTTTTTGCTTTGTTGTTGGTGTGTTGGTTTTTCGTTTTAGTCTGGCCAATTCAGGCTGTGAGTAGGCAATTTATTGTTGTTACTGTTAGCATTACTGTTGGTGTTTTCATATTGATGGTGTTGATGTTGTTGTTGTGGTGGTGGCGCATGTTGATGCTGCTGTTGCTGTATGTGTTGTTAGATTTCGTGTTAATTGTAAAAGCACCACAACATTTTTCATGCAATATGGTTTTAGTGACTTGAAAAGCGTTGAACACAAAGTGTTTGGAGAAAGGTTTCGCGACTACTAATCGAACGATGCAGGGAAGTTGTTGCTAAGCTAAAACAAAAGGGTTCCCGATGTAATCTTAACTATTAAATGCAAAAAATTGGCATCAACAAATTGATGGCAAATAAAATTCTCTGTGGGGGAGTTAAGCATTTTCAAAGTTGCAACAACTAAACTTGGACCCAGACTGACACATGCTTTCAATATTTATCACATCGTATCACACCGTTGCACGCCCAGATGTCACTGCAAACGCTTGTCCATTCAATTACACGGCACGACAGTAAATACGTGTAATTGTCAGCGGCAGAACAGAAACGCGCAAAAGAGGTCAACTGCAGACCGGCCGGCCGGGCTGCCACATCGAGCATTGCGCATCATCGGGCGCCGGCCGAAACTAGGTGAACCAGTATCGAGTGCAATACAATAATTTCTTTAACTGATTTATTATTAGAGTGGCGGCCAGCAGCGCGACGAGTGTGCGTGTATTTGCCTGGTTGTAAAATCCGGATACGCAGGAGAAAACCATGTATTCCTTTATGTGTAAATTTACTTAATTTTTCATCTTAACCTCGCCAAGTGGCTGCGGAATGATCAATGAAAGTTTTATAAAGCACTGCGTCCTCTTTTTTTGTTTAAATTTTTAGTTTTTAGCTATTTTTTTTAGTGAAAATTAATATGGTCATAACTTTTTGTAATTGCAGCAAGCTGTAACTGCTTTGGCAGTGAAATTGCCAAAAAGATTGACTATTTGGCCATTAACACCCGAACGCCTGACGCCAAATGCTTATTTCGAGTTTCGCTTTTGCGAAGCAATGACAGAAAACCACGAAACAAAACGATGATATTGCAAAAATAATAATAATCTAATGTAAATAAAACATTTCTAATTTTGAGAGATTTTGTTGATTTGTAAATTGACTGGCAAATACCGTAAATCGATCGCTTTCACAAGCGTCCATCAGTGGAACGCTGCGCGTCTGGTTCCGCACCTTTATTGGCATTTTGGTAGTTTTTTGAATGCTTGAAGATCAAACGATTGCAAACGCTAACTCGCTAATTGTTAATTGTGTTCAGGGCGCGCGCCACTTTTACGGCGCATTCTTTGGCTTTTCTTGGTCTCTTTCGCTGTTTGGCGTCTTCGACCTGGCTCGATGTGCCCTTTCGTTTTCATGCGCTGTGAATTCTTGATGTCGCGTTTCTGACTGGCTGACTTCCACATCGGCAGTGCAATCGGTCAATGCTTTTGTTGTCACTTTTGCCTGTGTTCAGGTTGGAAAGTGAACGTTAGCAATTCTTCGGTTGGCAGCACATCTCTACTAGTCTGTGGGAGGCGTTGATGTCCATCGGGTAGCTGCTGGTGCCACTGTACACATTCCAACTGACAGCCATAACAATGACCATTAACACAACACTTACTGCTGCTGCGCAAACAAAATAATCTCTCCGAGGTGATGAATCTTACTCTTTGCCACTTCGTATCGGCGCATATTTTAGCTGCTTGGCTGCGAAGATTGTTTTTGCAAAAAAAAAATTTCACCATTAAGTTAATTTCTGCAGCCTCCTCGACGACGGATGGCTATGTCAAGATATGCCAAGCGCGCGTTGTTTGCAGCTGGTATCTTGCTATCTGTCGTAGTCCGTCGATGCCAGATACGCGAGCTGCCACTATGCGTTGCGAGGTAGCGCGCCACCAACCAATCAACCAGCAAACCAATAGCCAACAACACCACCAACAGCAACGCTGCTGACTGCCAATCGAATTGAATAGTTGCCGATGCCATTTTTGTTCAAGTCAACTTAATTGTTTGCCCCGTAATTGTTGTTGTTGCTGTTGTTGATCTGAAGGCTGCTGTGGTTGGCGGTGGCCATTGTTACATTGGACATTGTTTTTACAGCTTAATACTGTTATTTTTGCTGTTACCGCCGATCGCTGAATAGAAATTCGGTGCAATCGTATGCATATGTCATTGTATGTGCGTGTGTGAGAATGTATGTGAGTATGCTTGCGCATGTGTTGATCTGGGAAAGTGAAATTGGTATTTTGAAAAGAACCGATGGAATGTGAGTTATGATTTTCATTTTGTTTGGCAATATGTATGTATGTATGTTCGTATATTTGTATTTATGTGTACATAGTAGTATTTGTAGCGATTTGAAGATTTCATTGAAAATTTCAATTGATATTGAAAATGCCATCACGTGTGGCTAAGCCAGTTCGAGGTGAATGCTCAACATGACTTTTTATGGATTTGATACGCTTACAGTGCAACGTGTTGAAATGAAATGTCGGAGCGTTTGACCTTTTGCTTGGTCAATGCTTCCAAAATCGTAAAAAGTATTGGTTGGTTGGTTGGTTGAAGTGGCTGACTCACAGTTGTCCACCTGCAAGTCACAATTAACGCATAGACGCCGTTTTGATACCACATACGTAAAAAGCATACTTATTTGTTTTATTTCAAAATAGAAAAATACTTTTAAGAGATTGGTTTTGCATGAAAATTGAATGCATTGGAAACATTAATGGGTTGTTTTACTAAGAGGAGGCCAAATGCGAGCAAGCGGACAACAAGAAATAATCATATCACACGTGCGTGGAAAAAGTCTTTTCTCCTGAATGTAATGTGTTTTTTTTTTAACTTATATATATGTATATGTATATATACATTGTTTTGTAATTAAAGCTAACTATGATTGAAAATACGTAATACGTAACTTCGTAATAGTAAAATAATACGGCGTAATTCCTCAATCAATTTTATTAAATGAAATGGTGTCTGCTGCCTTTTGACGTATTGTCATTTACTGAAATAATGTTACTAGGTGGACGTTTTTTATTTGGTTGTTGAAGAAATTGAATATTGGAAGCAGAGAAATAGAAAAAATTCTGTTAGTCCCAATTTTCCATATTAAAAATTGTTCCACATTTATCAAATGTACCCGAAACCTTATTTTATATTTCAAATGGGACTCGGTTCATATAGAAATATTAATGACGACTTTCACAAAAGGCCAAATTTTCTTTCTGGAGCTTTATTCAATCTTCTTTTTCTACCCAAATTCAAGGATTACCTAGAAAAAGTATAATTTCGTTATTAAAAAAAATTTTATCAGGTGTACAACTTTGCTTCCTCCGTTTTTTTCCAAAATTAAAAGCTTTATTGCGAAAAAGTGCTTACAGATGTATTATTAAAAGTATTGTCCGTCGCTAGCGACAACTTTCTCCCATCTTTCCGGCAATTTTCGGATCCCGGCTCGAAAAAAGGAGTCCTCTTTTGACGCTATCCATGAAGCAATCCATTTTTCCAATTCTTCGAAGGATTGAAAATGTTGATCTGCCAGGCCGTGTGCCATCGAACGGAATAGGTGGAAGTCAGAAGGGGCGACATCTGGGGAATACGGCGGGTGGGGCAAGACTTCCCATTTCAGCGTTTCCAGGTACTTTTTGACCACTTTTGCGACGTGAGGCCGAGCATTGTCGTGTTGGAGGATGACTTTGTCATGTCGAAATCACCATTTTTAAAACGTTGAAACCACTCCCGACACGTTCTTTCACTCAGAGCAGCATCACCGTAAGTTTCTGATAGCATTCGATGCGCTTCAGCTGCATTTTTTTCGAATTGTAACAGAAATGTAAAACTTCCCGCAAATGGCGAGAATTGGGCACATAAACGGACATTTTCGAGCGTGAATAATACGAAAACAAGAACAACTGTCACTGAAACGGCGATGACAATTCGTTAGGCACTGTCCACACTCACTTTAAAGGCATTACCATCTATGTATTTCAACCAGCCTCAGCCGGTACAGCCACCTATCGGAAAACGGCGGAAGCAAAGTTGTACACCTGATAACTATACATAATGTGTTACTTTAGTTACTTTTTTTTTTAATTGTTTGTGTAAAATTTTATTTTTTTATATTGAGATTATTAAACGCGTTGTTATACGTGATACTTCGCTTAAATAAAGTCGCTAAAATAAGGTTTAAATTTCCGAAATATAAACTTTTGTCAGCAAGTGGACTCGGTGTGTAGCAAAAAAGAAGAAGCTTTACTTAAGCAATGCGCTTGTTTACTTAAATTTTTTTAATTTTTCATTCCGATAATAAATTTGAAGTAATTTGATATTAAAATATATGAAATTTAATTGACTAACTTAAATTTATTTAGATATATAAAAATATATGAAATTTAATTAACTAATTTAAATTTATTTAGATATTTCTATTTAGCTAAGTTATTTAGAAACCAATTGAGTTTTCGAAAATCCGAAACAGTTTTAATTTGCATACCTAAACCACAGATAACTCATGAGTTATCTGTGCCTAAACTAAAGAAATATTGAAACAATTCAATGTTCAAAGTTCAAAATGTTTAAATGATTTCAAAAACCAAGAAATTCAATGCTCAAACGCAAACCATAACCTCTAAAAAAACACGCAATTTAATTTATGATTGGCATTAAATTCCTTACAAAAAAATTGCCTATCAAAGTGTGTTGAATGGGTTCAACAACCCGCACTTACAATCCCTGCCGTCAGCGTAGTTGTGTTCAAAGTGTCAACAAATCCATAAGCCGAGCGTAAACTCGGCCACAGTCAAATTAAAAAGTAAAAGCTAACACTCGCTCCCTGGAGGCGAGTCGGTAAAAAGCGTCAAACAAAATCATAACTCACGTTTAGGCGACAAAAACTACATTTCGAAAATTTACAACATTTTAATAGGCAAATAAAAATGAAAACTTTCATACTAATTGCTGGTGATTTTGCATTCGGTGTAAAAGCGCCACCAGCGACCAAAACGAGTTTTTGGTAACCTGCAACGACGACAACGACAACGGCGCCGTCAAAGCCGCTCCACAGGTGCAACCGTTGCGCCGATGATGGAAAGCATTCACGCTGAGCGCCGATAAACATTTGAATTATGTAAAATAGACATGACAACAATTAATTTTCTTTGCTCCAGTTTCAGCCGGCGACAAAGTGATAAAAGTGATAATGCGCATGCGACGACTGAACGCGACGCGTACGCATTGCCTGCGGACGCCACACCTGCTATCGGTGCTGCGGTGTTGCTGTGACTGTTGCTACCGCCCAGCAACCCACACGTATCGTCGACAGTCGACACATGCAGTCGCCAGCAGTCGCAATAAAAGCAAACGAGCGTCGTTACGGCCTGCTCCAAATACCTTACTCGAGGCGACTGTGGCGACGACACGGGTGCCGCGTTATGCTATGCGAAAATTGTTGTTGCCAGCTGGCTGCATTTGCCGCATGTTGCACGACTATACAGGTGCAACGCATGTTTGGCGGCGGCGAAAACCCATTTCCTAATTGGTTCAGACCGCTTTTCGATAGGGAAAGTGAAAATTGCTCGCATGTGAGCGGACAAATGTGTTCGACTATGTGTGTGTGTGTGTGCGTGTTTGTGTTTGATGCTTTCGTTATTTTTTGCGACAATCTACTGAGCTGGTTTTTAATGGCTCCGAAATGTTCGCGAACAATTTCAAAGCAATTTTATTGAACATCACACTCGACGGTGAGTTGTGTAAATAAAAATCACTTCAATTAATGTGACAGACAATTAATTGAAGAGCTTGTGCGATGCACATCAAATGGTGTATTCGTAGTACGTGCTGTGCAGATTTAGAGACAGCGTTGGTTTGGTCTTCTACTGATTCTTTTGTAGCATGATTTATTCGATGAATCATGAGTTTATACGAACATAAATTTCATTCAAAACAAGAGCCAAGACATTAATAGTTAAAATACAACTAAATAGTTTATAAGAAATTGGCAAAACGGATCTAAATAGATCATAAGGAAATCTTCAAAAACAATTTATGCTTTCAGTACCAGTTGGAGCGAAAGGAAATGCATTGCCCCAAGACTTGTATTCTAAAATTCGTTTATTCAAACGTTGTCATTTTATTTATGTAATTTTTTTGTCCTAGAGATATTTTATTCCGTCAGATCTATGTAGTTTAGTTTTTAACAAGTTATGGTGAATTCGTTGGCAGATTTTGCATCAAGAATTGTAAAATGTAGGTAATGCATAAATAGAAACAGAGTTCAACGACTGGAATACAGACTGTGTACTAAAACAGTGGAGAGTTGAAGAAGACTTGTTGAAAATGAGCAATCCAACACTTATTAATAATTAATAATTGATTGGCACGACAGCCCGCTTACGCGAGACTAAGGCCTAGCTTCCCGCAACCACCCGTGTTGTGCGTGTGAATTTTGTACGCGGGTGGAAGGGACCTACAGTTTTATGCCGGTTCCGAACGGCAGGTTGGGAGCTTTTTCATAGGCAATTTTTACTCTCAGAGGTTTGCCATTTCCAGCTGAGAGGACAGCCACCGAAAGAGAAAACGAGTTTCCCGTTATTTTTTTAGGTGTTACTACATGCAGTATTCGATCTTGCGTCGCTCTGCATGCGACTCGCTGGACCGCGCACTAACCAACTGAACCACGGCGGCTGCCGTTAATTTTATTAATTAATAAAAAACGCATTCTAATACAAAATGGAATGGAACATTTAATTACTTAGTAACCAATATTTGTCATGTTATGGCCAAACTACACCCAAATTGTGTCCCTTAATTTATATTAATTTCAAATTGTGTCCCTTAATTGATTTAATTTGTCAACATTACCCAATACTATATTTTAAGATAATAAGTTGTATCGTCCTATATAACTTATATGTGAAAACATTTATTGCAGTTACAAAATTGGCAAATTTAATACAACTTTAATTTTTAATTTATTTTGCAGCACTCGCAAATATTCGGCATATTTTAGATTGCCGAAATCTTAATTAATTGCCTACCACTAATTAGATTTACGTATGCGGAAAAATTAGTGAAATCAGCAAAACGCAACCGTCATCCTTCGTTTGCTCACGCTATGCACAACTAAATTCCGCAATTTGATAAACAACATAATTGAAATATCGTCGACTGCGGCAAGTGGCAGCACTACAAAACAAAAGACTCAAGACAGCAACTTGCATTCGCACTCACTGCTTCGGTGAAAGAACTCGAGCGTAGAAAGTTGCACTCACTCACAGCGCCGAGAAAGTGCACAAGGACCAGTGTCGAACGAATAGCAGCAACTATTGTTCGACAACAACATCAGAAACAACAACAACAACAACGGTGACCACCAAAACAACTTCCCTTTTACGAGCACTACTTTCCATTTCTTCGACACCAGCCGACACACTCCGAAAATCGTTCGCAAGCTGAGGGATGCCAACGAAATTGGAACGAAATTTCGCGCACAAAGCTAACGAACCCAAAAGCAAACCGGTTCTTCAAGAAATGAAAGTAAAAACTCAAGGGCTCGCTGCACTGCAATTTGCTGCAGCCATTTCCTTGCCAACGTCGTTGCCATTAGCGCCGTCTCGGCGCTGTTCAGCGTCGTTGCACATGCACCACACAATGTCCTCATCCGCTGGCCAGACGAAATTGTGCAGCACGTCGTGGCTGGCTGAACACGACAGAAACCGGTAGCAAATTGCCAGTTGGCATTTGGCAGTGTTGCCGTTATTTTGATATACCATTGCCGCTGCAACGGCTGCATGCGAATTGCATGCGACATGCTGCGCCGCACCACCATCGCCATTCGACGACGGCATCGCTGCACCGGTCGTCGCACCGCACTGTGCCGCACCAATTATTGACCTAATTTTGTTTGGTTTCGTTTGACGGTGAGCCTTGGTGAGCTGGCTTTCGGTTCGTTGCTTGGCTGGTTTGCTGTCTGGTTGGTCGGCAATTGCCGTCTTGCTGAATGTTGTTTGGCTATTGCTTTGCGTTGCTGCTTCCATTGCCGTTTGCTGTGCACCAGATGCGCATGCAGCACTCAGCAGCCGACAGCCAGCAGCCAACAGCCAGCGGTGAGCAGCACTCGGTACTCAAGTTTTCTGCGGATCGTTTGTCAGGCATGCGAAGAAAGTGGTTTTCATTTTTATTATTAAATTACAATATCAAACAGCGAGACCGAGAGCAACACACAGGCGTTTTTTGAACGCCTGTGCGCACACCCATGCGATGTGCGTCTGTGTTGGCGGCAGTGGTGGTGTTTGACTTTGCTTTTAGTTGTACTTGTTTTTTTCATTTTGTTTTTGCATTTGGGTTTGCCTTTGTGCAGTTAAACAGCAGCAAGTCAGAGCGACTGAAAGACGACCGGTGCGCCCAAAAAGCCAGCCTGATCGCACTTTCAATTACAACAGCTGCAGTTACAATAAAACTGCAAGAAAGGCAACAAAAATCGCTAGGAAAAGCTGCATAATTAAAGCGACCAACCGTGTCTCCGCTGCGCGCATACAATATCGCCGAGGGAAGCGACAAAGAAACAGATTTGATTGCATTGTTGAAACAAAAGTGCTTACTTTCTGCTCAAGTAAGTGTCATGTTGTATTAATATTTGTCAAAGAAAGTAAAACCAGACAACTGCAAGAAGCCATCGAAGCAGCTAGTTTTCTACATTTCCATGAATCATTAATCAAAGTGTGACGGTCAGGCATACGTGGGTTGCAATTCAGTAAGGAAGATGCCGAGTAGTGCATTCTCGGAGAAGAACTCTATTGCTTGGCACAAAAACCACTCGCAATGCAATTTGGATAAACAATTTTTTTTAATTTTCATCATTTTGTAACAGCTCTAGTTTTCGCAAAAAATGGGCGTGTCACTTTTTCGAATTTTCCTCGGCTTTTTTCTCGTTTTCGACTGTAATTTCTCAAGCAAAAATCAGATCGACATGATCGTTGCACTTACAGCATTCACGCCATCTTTTCTGAATTCATTCATTCATCAATTTTATACAAATTGGCGTTGTAATAAGGTTTCAAAGTAGGAAAATATTGAATTTCAAGGCTTTTCTTCTGATGGCAAAAATTGTACAGATGTTCCATAAATCGCGTTACGAAGTATATGAACAAAGTATAGTATGATATGTAAGTAAGTATGAAAGTATATGAACAACACAGCCAAATTATTTGGCGGAATACACATTCGCATCGAAATAATAGCAAAAATGTACCATAGCAATTTTCATCATTCTTCATACTTTTTCCTTAAAAAATTATGAGCCTGAAAATATGCAAAGTTTTTAATTTTTTTTTTTTGTTTCGAGCAATTCAAAATCTTTTTGTTTTTGCTTGTATTCCAGACTATAAATGGAACATATAAAAGAGCATATTTCGAGGCTCCTAATTTTTTAAGAAAAAAGTATGAAAAGTGATGCAAATGACTATGCATTTTTGCTATTATTTCGATGCGAATGTGTATTCCGCCAAATAATTTGGCTGTGTTGTATTGCTTGGTGGGTCGACTTTCATTATACACATAACTCGTTAATAGTTTTACAAATAATGTGTATGTTTTTGACCATAAAAGGAAACGCCTTAAAATTCCATATTTTCCGACTTTGAGGTCCAATTACCGCGGCATTTTAAAACTTATAAAAATAAGTTGCATCGGAAAAGAAGCCGTGTGGTGTTGTTAATGCAATCATGTCAATCGGTTTTTTGGTTTAGAAATTACGATAAAAAATATGGGAAAAGTAGAGGAAAACTGAAAAAATGACACGGTACTTATATCTCACTAACTAGAGCTGCTAGAAAAAATCTTCAAAAGATTTTTAGCTCCCTTTAAAAAAATAAAAATAATAATACAAAATTTAAAAAAAACAAAGTTAAGTTGCACATTTTGAATTTAAAATAATATTTAAATTAAGTTAAGTTTGAAATTTCATGTGGGAGTCAAACATAAATTTGCTATTTAAAGTAAGAATTATAAACACTCAAATATCCTAAAATTATTTCGAAAAAATAAAAATAAAAATTGTTAATGGGTAGCTGTGAGTGTGTCTTTAGTCCTTAGCAACAAAATTTAAATTAACAATTAAAATGATAATTTTGTACTCCACCTTCTTTTTTACTACTCCTTAAAACCGTTCTGTACCGTTTAGCATGCTTCCTATGATTTCAAAAACTATATTTCTCAAAAAACATTGCTTTTAGGCCTCAAAATTACATTTAACCCTTTCGCTACAGATTTTTACTGGGGAAAGTTAAAATTTTAAATCTTACGTTTTAGGCCCCTCTGTGTTTATATTAGCAATATTCCATAAGAAATTTTTTAATTTTTATACTGTGACCCTGTATTTTAGAATGTTTTTCTATGACCACAATACATCGTTGTGGCTGTAATGATTATTAAAAAAAAAAACTTTTTACGCAAAACGAAAATAAACCAAAAAATACTTCAGCCAAAATAAAAAACAAAGTATCTAAATTGATGAAAGTGCGGTCCTGCCGCACACACCCTTCCCTACCTAACCTAACCTAACCTAAATTGATAGAAAACGTCAAATTAAAAAGGTTATCTAATTTTTATGCTTCTTCTTCCTTTACTATGTCAAGATATACCATTAAAAACCACGTATACTTCTCTTCTTTAAACTTAAATATTCAGTTTATTAATTTCGTATTTTTCCTAAAACTTCAAACTATTCTAAGGAGCAATAAAAATGTATTCCTGGAACCATAGAGGTTTCAGACGTCCACAAAGTAGCATGTTTCCATATGGCAACAAAATAGTGAAAGGGTTAATAATAATGTTTTATATTATGGAACCATAGGGTTCAAACAGTTCCATATTTCCCTGATTATATTATAATTTAAAAAGTTACATGCATTAGCATTTATAATAAACTCAAATTTTTTCAATTAGAAATCAGAACAAGATATTTCCAAACAACCAAAACAATTAATGTTCTTATCAACCAATGAATCAATCCCATTCTGCTAATTTACAAAAATTTCTCCGCATTTCAGCAAGTCAGCTTCACTTGGGCAGCAAGTCTCAACCATGGCATTGCCGCACCACTTCGCTGTGTTTCGCGCTGTGTGGCACATCAGGTGTCATGTTTACTTTCCGTCGCCGCGTGCTGACTGCATGCAGCATCTAATGTGTCACATGCACTGCCTGCTTGACTTGCACTTGTTCTGTCACTTTTGTGACACCCGCACCACTTCCTTCGATCGCTACTGGCAAAGCGCCCACTTCATCTTCTGCTACTTGCTGCGAGTTGCAGCGAAGAGATGAAAGTTTTTGCTATGCAGCCACATGCGGCCAATGTAAATCGCAACGCAACACAGCACCATGCCGCGAGTCTGTGGGGTTGTGTGTGTGCGTGCGTGATTGAATGGATGGATTGAATTGCGGCAAAGTAGAGCAAAATTTTTACAAAACACAATTCACAAGATTGTTTCAGCTTTTTAATCGCGGGCTAAATCAAATAGCAGCAGCAGGCAGCGCAATGCACAACAACAACAATGCCAGCTACATATACTACAACGACAGCCGAGGCATAAATTGGCATAAGCCACAAGACAAAACAAGACAAACAACAGCGACAGCAACAGCAACAACAGCAGTCGCAGTGAGTGGCGCTGAAACAAAAGCAATAGCAGCAACATCGGCCACAACAGCAACAACAGCAACAGCAAAAGTCGTCGCAGCGGCACGAGATAATTTCATACTTTCATTCATTCGCACGAAGCGCGTACGAATGGCAGAGAAATTTCACCGAAAGACAGTGCAACATTTGCTTAAAGCAGCTTGATGCTGTCGGCCAACACCAGCTGCGCAGCACTGTTGTTGCCTTCTGCTAACCCTGTTTCTGTCAGCGCAATGCGAATGCAAATACACGAACGAAAGCAGCACGAGTGGACAACCAGCCGGCGCGACAAACCGTTTAGATTGTCAGCCATCACGGCAGCTTTCAAGGACCCCTCGAACCTGACAAGTTTCTTTTGCCTGCGCACTGCCTTTCGCTTTTCTCCCCGCTGAGCGCATTCAACTCGCTCTCGATCCACTCACCTGCAGCAGTGTTAATATTTGTTAATCCGTTACGGCCTCGCCTTTCCCTTTGGTAATAATCCCTGCGTCAATTGGTCGATTCGCCAGCGATGCGTTTATCCTTTCACAATGGCACAGTGTCAGCGATATTTAACTAGTTCGATATTTCTTCCACACTTTACCAGCCAATATTGCACAATTTCCCTTACGATTTCCTTTTCTGTATTCGATACAATTGCAACATTCACCGCTACTCAAAGTCGTTTTCGAATTCGGGCTGCTTGCTCGGTTTTAATATGAATTTCTTTGAGTTTTGTTCGAATCCATTAGTCCTTAGGCCACCAAATTCGCAATCAACCACCACACAGCAAAACACAAAAGCAATATTTCACTTTTTTGAATAATTCGTTTATGTTTTATTCGATCTTCTTGCAGACGCGTGTTTCGTTTAACTTTCCGTTTCTTTTTGAAAATTCGAAATTTAGGTATTTTAACAAGGACGTGGATTCGACCAGAGCACAGCGATCACTTCGGTGTGTGTGTGCGCGTCGTTGGCTTAGCACAACCAGACCACCTCTCTCCAGACACAAAGCTAACTTCAAAATGCGGCCCGGCGGAATCGGTATCATGATTTTATATCGCGTGAAAGTTGTGACCCCCTTTCTTCGCCTTACAATCGCACTTGCTTTCTCTGTCTGAGCGACGTTGTAACAGCGCACAACGCGGTTCGCGCGAAAGAGAGTACCGTATGCGTGTGTCGGAGAGCCCGAACAGCTACACCGCACGGTGGCAGCAGCGTCACCGCCATCGACACCACACACTAGTTGGCCACCGCCGGCTGTGACGTTGGGGGCCAACTCGGGCCACACCAGCCGAGAGACAAATAACTGTGCAGAGAGCGTCAGAGAAATGTTTACTGGGCACACGGCGAGAGTCTCATCAAGTCAGAACACCCCGCATGCAGTACTTTTTTGTCGTCGAGCGCACAAAACCGACAATGGATGGCGGCTGCCTTGCGGCTCATTGAGACGTCTTCGCCTGCTTGGCTTAGCCAGTAACTTCATTATTACCATAAGCGCCACCGCCAGCGACGTTGTCATCAATGTTGATTTGTCAGCGCTGCACGCTGACAAATCAGGCGCGTCGGCGCATCTTTCGCCAGCTATGTGTGATTTGGATTTTTCTATTTTTACGACGTTTTCATTTCGTTGCTCATTTCGTTTACAAATCACGAATCTTATTGCTGAAACTGCACAGCCACAGCCAGCGCTGAGTTCGATGTGTCAAGGTGGCCTGTGACGTATGTGGCATTTGTATGGCCCAACCACGGTGACGAATTCCGATTTCTTGAGTCAGCCGTAATTTCCCTCAAAAAGCAAAAATATTCAAGCATTAAGGTAAAGCCGAAAGCAATCGCAAGTGCTGACATGGTTAAAATAGTAACGGGACTAAACAAGGTCTCAAAGGGGTCTGTCCCCATGCAGAGACTCTTATGGTGTTCACAGTTCAGCGGTATCTAGTATGTTAAATTTCCCACCTGGCAATTTTCCCGAATTTTCCCATATCGTATCTCAATTGTTTTTGCTTTGCATGAAAAACAGAGATACCGGTAATTTCAAAATTTGCCGCACTGCCGAGCATGTTTTTTGAAATAGGCAAAAAACAAAGTCAAATGAATTTTTTCACACAATCTCCGGAGCGAATTTTTTTGACTACTTTATACCACTATCGGGACGATTTCTTTATTTGATGTTCAACGATTGTTTGCCATTTGAGCTAGGCATTTTTATTTTGAAAAATTTTCCACAATTATTTGAAACATATACAATGGGGTGCTCACAGTTAGATCGTTTTTTTTAGGGAAAGTTGCCCGAAATAAATTTACCCACAAACTGTGAATTCCATATCTGTATTTACTCGTTGAGTATCGATTGCAAGTTTGAGCCGCTAATTCAATCAAATTACTTATATACAAGTGTGAAGCACATTTAGTATTGAAGGTCACTTTGATGGAAATAAATTTTGCACAACAAAGAAAGGAAATGGAAAAAGGTGACATGAGAAGTCACCACAAAACCTTACGGCTTCTGATCGTTACTTATGATCGTTATTTTCGAAATTATGTAAGGAAAAGCCTATGCAAAGATAAGTCTAAAATAAAATCTCCAACGCACAAAACTAAAGGTTTGGTCAAAGAATACTTTGCTACCAAAAAAATATAAAATTTTTTAATTATAAAACTACTAATCTTTGAATATTCGGCCACGTATGAATATTTCCATATTTCCATACATGTGTGATTGATTGTATTTAAATTCTAAATAGCCATTCCTCTAATGGCGATAACTCATATATATGTATTTTCAAAATTCCCAACTACGTTTACGCCTTTGTTATTCAGTCAAGTATTATATTTATAAGTGTTACAAGGACGCCGCACACTTTTTTTCATTTTACACTCTCTACGTGTTCTTGCACACACACAATTTCACCCATACACACAATGCTGATTGAAAGTAAAAGTTGTCTTTGTTCCCCGGCCACACCGTGCAGAATTGTTAAGCTACAATAACAACGCAGGCGAACGCGAAATAGGGAATCAACAAATGGAAATGCTGCCCACACAATATTCTTCAGCACAACTCATACAACTCCGACACACACATACATATCTGCATATGTGTATGTGAGTATCAGTCTGTGGCTTAGGAGATCGCGCTCTGGGTGCGCACATGCCCATGACCTACAATACAGTCAAGAGACGACGCGTGCTCACATAAATTCCGTACGAAACGAAAGACTTAAGACACAAACCAGGCAGGCAAACAGCCACCATCAGCATCTTCGCACCGCATTTCGGCACTGTGTGAAATGGCTGAAGTCGGTGCCACTGTCGACAGTGCGAGCGCGGCCAAACGCTGAGTCACACATGACAGCCGCATAGCTACGGATGATGGGCTGAGTGCCGGCACGACAACACGGCACGTTGTTGTTTTTGGTTTTTGGGGAAATTGTTGATCTTTTCGACTGCTGACTGTTGTTTACCACGACGATTTAATGTCGCACTGAATGTTACCAAATCAGCGACGGTTCAAGGTAGCGACAGCAGCGGCCAAGAGCGTGACGACAAGGAAGAGCGCCAAAGGTAAATGAGGAACGAGCGTGCGCCCAAAACAGAATCAAACCGCCAACGCCAAGTGAAAGTGATGCTTCCAAAGCACTAATTTTTAGTTGGTTGTTGTTGTTGTTATGATCACATTTGGAATGCGAAATGTTGCTTGCTGGTGCGGTAGACCACAAATTAGCACCGCGTCTTCGGCTACGGTGCTGAGTTGTATAAGCGACAAGCCAAGTTTGGCCAAAAGTTACACAACAAGCATTCTCCTGACACACGCAAGACATTGCGAAAGATTAAAATATGTATTATATCATGACTTCAACATAATTCCATTGTAATGTCACTCAAACAAAGCTGTGTGATTTAACGTTTAAACAGTTAATCGATTGCTTTCATTTGAATGGATTTGTTCGAAAGTCCAACGGAGCGCCCATCCGCACTCATTAGTCGCTGCCCAGCAGCAGTCACCCACAGAATGAGCACCGTCAATTAATTACGTTGGGCCGTACACATTTCCCACTTTTACATGAATCGTCCGACAGGCTGTTGCATCATTTGGGGCCAAGGGGCAACACAATGCAAGTGGCAGAGTGTCGCACAAAATTGAATGGAATCGGGAAAATGTAAATAGTATAATTACAACGGTAAATTGTTGGCAGGTGTGTGTATGCGTATGCGTATGTGTATGTAAAACCGGCAACGTTATTGTGCAACAAAAACAATAAATACTCCTATGCCTATAAGAGATGGTAAGCGACGCAAATGCCAGTGATAGCAATAACAATGACTACGACAATAACACCAACAACAAAAGCAAACCTAACGTATAATAGCAACAATAACGACAGCAGCAGTAATAATAGTGCGCGCTGTGATATGAATAAATTGTCATATAGGCGTAATGCACGTATTTCGCATCCATTGCTTCATTGGGCTTTTTGTTTTTGTTTCATTTGCAACACAACATTCAAAGGCCAACCGCATTAACACGTTGCTTTTGCGGGCATTGTTTATTTTGGCCCACTGGCCGATTCACTTTCGTTTTTCTGTTCCGATATCAACAGCGTCGACACACAACGCACGACGAACAACAACAACGCTCTGCACTTGTGACCGGTAATCCCATAAAAAAAAACATATTTTTATTGCACTACTGTCCGTGATTGAGACGGAACTCGAAAACGTTTACTCTAAAAATATGTTTTACCGTTGTAGGTTTTAGTTAAAGCAAAATTTTTATTTTTATTTTGCAAACACAAGATGAAAATTTTGAAAAATAATGGAACCAACAGTCATCGACTGCCTCTTGAACCATACGGTTGTCTCTACAGCGTAGCAGTGCTATTTCTCTCTTGTCTGCTCAGGCGGATTCTCTTGATTTAATTTGTATACATCTCTTGGTTGTTTTGTGCGACTTCACGCCTACTGAATAGTGTGAAAGGTGGAATAAAATGTCCCCAGAGGGACCTTCTTTAGGGAATAACAGGTTTTCCCTGTTATCCCCTAGCCCCCAACCAAAAAGGAAAAAAACAATAAAATCGGTAACTACTGAACTTTTCCCGTCACTACCGGCAACAAAAAAAGACAATCCAAGATACCTCGTGGTAAGTGCTGTGGATTCCAATAAGCCCCTTAATAAGTTCTCGTGTTTTGCTGTGCATAAGGCCCTACAGAATATTAGCTCTGAACCAATGAAAATCACTGATTTAAGAGATGGTAACCTTTTATTAGTTGTTAAAAACAGCAACATCGCTAAAAAATTTGTAGCCACCAAACAATTAATAGGCATATGCAAGGTTAACATTAACCTTCACAATTCCCTTAACTACACAAAAGGCACCATCTACGCCCCATGCTTAAATGATATTCCAGAGAGCGAAATAGTGGAGAACCTCAAAGATCAGGGAGTCGCATCAGTCTACAAATTCGTAAAATATAATGAGGGTAAAGCAACACCCAGCGGAGTGGTTCTCCTTACTTTTGACTCATACTACCTTCCAGAGAAAATTGAAGTGTCTTGGTACACAACTAAAGTAAGACCCTATTATTCCAATCCAATGAGATGCAAAAACTGCCAATTGCTTGGACACACAACCAAACGCTGCAACAAAACCCCGCTGTGCGATGCTTGCGCTCTCCCTCCACACAGTCCAACACCTTGCACACGTGCTCTCTGCGCAAACTGCGCAGGCAACCACGCCGCTTCCAGCAATCTCTGCCCAAAGTTTAAGCAGATGAAAGAAATTATAATAATAAAAACCAATAATAAATGTTCAATGCGAGAAGCCATTAGAATTCATAAATTGCAAACCCCACCTTTAATCAACACATCTTCTCCTTCTTTTGCCGCAGTAACAAAAGATTTTCAAAATTCCCAACAACAAAACAACACTCACATTTCTTCACCACTTCTCACTACAGCTACAAATACTATCTCTCACTATCAACAGCAAAGTAACACGAAAACCTCTCCGTCACCTTACATACACAATAACTTCAATATTTCTCCCACAACTACGCACATTACATCAAACAATCAACCACAAAACAGCTCAGCTTCTTCGTCGTCCCTCTCCAAAGAAACTAATTTTGTTCCACATAACCCACAAAGAACTTCCATAAATGCAATCGCGACTTCCAATACCCAAGAAAAAACTTCCAACTTTTACAACAACACCTCGAAAGTCAATTCTGAAAACAACCACACTGAGACAAGTCCAAACTTTCCACTACAAAATTTATCACCAATCTCACCCGAATCAGTCGATGACTCAAAAAACCCCAAATCACTTTCATACTAATACCTCCTCAACAAGAAAACAAAAACAACCCCTCATTACAACTACTCAACGACTAATCTCTCAGATTAAATAATGAAACTTTTACAATGGAATCTAAATGGTCTATTCAACAATTACCCTGATCTGAATATTCTAATAAATGAGCACTCTCCCGACATTATTGCTCTGCAAGAGACACATCTCCCACACGGCAAAATAGCTTATCCTCCAAATAAGTTCAACAGTTTTTTCCACAACCTCCCCCAAAACTCCACAGGTAAGCAAGGCATTGCGCTTTTTGTTAAAAAATCCCTCACACACAAAAATATCCCAATATCCTCCAACATTTCCGCTCTTGCAGTTGAAATAGACATTGGCTTCAAACTATCTATAATAACCTGCTATATTCCTCCTCACCAAACATTTAATAGTATGGAACTCAACAACATTCTCCATCTTTTCTCCACCCCTTTCATCATCGTTGGTGATTTCAATGCGTGGAGCCCCCTTTGGGGTTCCCCAAATTCCAATCGCAGAGGCGAAATAATTGAAGACATCATCCTTTCCAATAACCTCGTCGTCCTTAATGACGGTTCGCCCACCCACTTCTCCACCCATGGCACCTTCACCCATCCTGATATTATCCTTGCCTCCGCCGTCCTAGCACCCAAACTATCATCCCATACTCTTGACGAACTCCATAATAGCGATCATTTTCCCCTCATTACCACCCTCAACCTTCCAAACTTATACCTGATTAAGCACAGAGCCAAATTTCTAACCAACAAAGCAGATTGGCCCAAGTTCATTTCCCTATCAAATATGATATGTAGAAATAAACCAATTCAAAATAATATAAATGCTGAAGCTTCAGCAATAAAAACCATAATCAGATCCGCTGCTCACATCGCAATCCCCCAATCCCGATCGAGACAGTTCTATTCAAAACTACCGTATTGGTCAACTAAGTTAACATCCCTAAGAAACAACAAACAATCCCTATGGGCCAGCTACAAACGCACTAGAACAATCGACAATCTTATTAAATTCAAAAAAGCCAACTCGGTTTTTAGGAGAGAATTGAAATCTGCAAAAAGACAAGCATTAGAAAATCTTACGGCCAAAATTACCCCTTCAGTCAGCCCCAAAGAAATTTGGAGAGACATAAAAATCCTTACCGGTTCCGCTCAACGAAACCATATACCATTCATTCATTCCCAAAAAGGTCCTATTTACTTCCCTAAGGATATTGCTGATGAATTTGCAGCTACATTGAGCAACTACTCGCTTTCTTCCAACTTTCACCCAAATTTCAACATCCTGAAGAATGAAATTCTAGCTGAACATTACCACAATCCCACCCCCTGCCCTAATGCCATCCTTACTGACTTACCTATCACATTAGAAGAATTCGACATAACAATTTCTTCAATGACGGGTAAAACGCCAGGTGCGGACAAAATTGCTTACCCGCTCCTCAAAAATCTCCCATTCAATCTTAAATACAGACTCGTCAGTCTGTATAACGCCATTTTAGACCAGGGTATTTACCCGCAGGCCTGGAAAACCGCAACAATTATCCCAATCCCCAAACCTAATAAGCCCAATACTAACATACTTAATTACAGACCCATTTCGCTACTCCCCTGCATATCTAAAGTCCTAGAAAAAATAATTTCCAAACGCATACTATGGTATGCAAAACAAAAAAATTTAATTTCTAACAATCAATTTGCGTTTCAAAGAGGTATGGGGGTCATTGACTCCCTGTTATACTTCGAACACCTTGCCTCTTCTGCACTGTCGTCTCGAAAGCACATCTCGGTTCTCAACCTAGATTTTGAAAAAGCTTTCGACAGGATCGGACCGCACGTTGTCCTCCGACAGCTCAAACGCTGGGAAATCGGAAATAAAATATACAATTTAACAAAGTCCTTTTTAATGTACCGCAAATTTTTTGTTAGCGTTAACAATCACCAATCAAAAATATTACCCCTACACAATGGCATACCACAGGGATCCCCACTATCAGTCATACTGTTCGTTGTAGCCTTCAACGAAATTAGCTCTATAATTTCCCGACTGCCAGCAATTAACCATTTTTCATATGCTGACGACCTACTAATATTTTCTGACATTAATGACCTATCCCAGTTAAAGCTGAACTTCCTACATATCCTAAACGATATTTCTAACTGGTCCAAATCCTCGGGAGCCAGCATATCTCTCAGCAAATGCTCAACATTTCACATTTGTAGAAAACATAAGTGCTCCTTCCCCCAACTGTCCATTTCCAATATCCAAATTCCCCACACCTACACATTAAAAATATTAGGCCTTATTTTTGATAAAAGGCTTACGTACAAAGAACACTGCAAATATGTTAGAATAAGTTTACTTTCTAGACTAAATATTATAAAATACCTTTCATCCAAACATTGCTTAGTACATTCATCGACACTTATAAACATTATGAAAGCGCTAATACTATCAAAAATCGATTTTGCTCTGCCTATATATGGAAATTGCGCCAAAACGCATTTGATGCTCCTGCAAGCTCCATATCACACAGCAGCAAGAAGATGCATCCGGGCCTTCCCTACATCTCCAATTAAAGCTATCTTAACGGAAGCGGGACTACCTGAAATAACCACCAGAGTCCTAAATAACACTCTGATGTTAATACCAAAAATAATGCACTGCAGAAGTAAACTTCTGTTCAACTTAATAGAAACTTTTTCACAGCTGCAAACCAAAAGCAACAAACCCTCGGCGCTGTCTCGGTGTATCTTGCTCGCCAAACAACTAAACATCATATCTACTCCAACCTTTATGGAAACTCCAACACACCCAGAGTGGGTCACCCTGAAATCGTGTTTTTACAATAAGCTATTCTCGTACAAAAAAACTTCAACCACTCCAATCGAATATAACCAACATTATAGAGAAGCCACTGAACACTTTAAAACAGAATGGGAGTTCATATTCACTGATGGCTCTAAATCGGACACCAGCACAACATTTGCCGTGACAAATAGCGCCGGTGCCACAATCACTGTCGGTGCCTTACCAACATACTGCTCAGCATTCACAGCAGAAGCCGCTGCACTGCATGAAGCGGTAACGTATGCCTCCCAAACAAACAAAAAACACTTAATATGCAGCGATAGCAAATCCGTAATTGTAGCCCTGTTGAACCCAAAAAATGATTTACTGCTTATCACAAATATTCGCAATATCTTATACCGACACAAAGACACAATAAAAATAATGTGGGTTCCTGGGCACTCTGGGATCAAAGGCAATGAAATCGCAGATGAACGAGCAAAAATAGCGGGAATGGAACCGTTGCATCTGTTTAATCACCTTACCCCCAAAGATTTAAGAATGCACGCAGTTAAGCACATAGCCACCAAACTTGCGGAAGACTGGTCCAACTACCAACACCACTACAAATCGAATAACCCTCTTGGATCTAAGCCAACTCTTCCAACAGACTCTTCATGCAGAAGTATAAGAACTTTTATTCGTCTAAGAATCGGACACACAATAACCACACACGGCCATTTATTAAACGGATCGTCGCAGCCATCGTGCTCCTACTGTAATGCACCCGCCGTATCAGTTCTACATTTACTTGACAACTGTCCTGGACTAAGCCAAATTCGGACAACGGTTTTTGGTAACTCCAAACCCTCAGACAAGCTGAAATCCGTAAATTCGGATAGTATTAGCGCTTTTCTCAAATTTCAAAACCTAGCCAATCTAAGCATATGAAACGTGCAACTTGTAATTTCTAGTATTAGATGTAAATTTAATATACTAAGTTTTGAAAAATAGAACAGAATTAAGTTGTTTATTATACACCCCCATGTATACAAAGAGCCGAAGGCCTAAGCAGCCAGTGCTTCTGTTAATTTAAGAGGAATAATTATTAATAATTATTGCTTATGTATATAAATAAATAAATAAAAAATGGAACCAACATAACGTAATGAACTTACATATAGAAAATTTATGGACAAAAGGCTTGATATAGGTGTCAAAAGATGTGTGACACCACCATATTTTTAGGTTAAATATTTTTGTTTCACTTCCCAGAAAAATTGATTTTTTTATACATTGTTTCTTCGGCATATTAAGGGAGGGGGCTGGGTTGTGAACCGGGTTTTGTTTTTTGGCTTTAACTTTTCACAGAATAAAGATATCGAAAAATACCGTTATCAAATATCGAAGATACTGTTGGCAAGGTAAATATAAAACGCAAATTTGTTATGAAGACAGATTACTGTTTTAATTAAAGTTTAACTCTCTACGTCAAATTTTCTAAGGACTTGATTTTTTGCTTTTCCAAAGTGGCTGCGTAGTGAACCATCTGGCAAATCCCAGTTACACAAAACACCCATAATTTTAATTTAATCAGGAGGTCTCAAGAAGTGAAAAAGTTATAAAGACGCCACTTAAGCCAAAAAATCGCAATGAATGCGAGTGCTCAATTTTTTTTTCATTTTCATCCCAATCGGTGTCGCAATGTTTGCATGTGAAATACGAACGCGTTCTCTCATTGGCCCACTTCAAGTGAACTCACCGAAATCGAGTGAAATTACATAAAATTTCTTTATTTTAATAAATCAGGCGATATAACCCAGCCCCCACAGTGGTTCACAGCCCAACCACGATGCCATTTTGGAAACTTGTAAAATAGCGACACTTCCAATCGTATTTCAACATAAACAAATATTGAATCATAAAAAAAAATCAAAGCCCTAAATAAATACGTTTACACTTACATTTTTGGAATAAATTCAGTCACTTGGATAGCACAAAAAAAAGCAAACAAGTTTTCGTAGTCGATTTTCAAAGACAAACTTGACAGTTGAAAAATTGGCTATTGATATGTTAATTAGGGGAAGAAAAAACAGTAATGGTTCACAACCCAGCCTGGTTCACAACCCACCCCTTTCCCTTATATATACAGTGGCGGACAAAACTGTTCACGAATTTTCGAAAGTTAGAAGGTTTATTAAATTTTTTACTTTTTAACAACAAAAACAAAAATTTAAGGACATAGTTTTAAAATTTCATATTTTGTTTACTGAAAAACAACAAACAAAATATTATAATTATATAATAATAAATAAAAAACACTAAAATTCAACAAAAGTGGTGTGAACAGTTTTGACGCACATATGGTAAGCAAAAATCGATTGATATTATCTTTAATATTTTGGGTGGTCTCCGCGGGCCTTTATAATGATTCGGCATGCTTTGTACTAGATTGTCTAGTATTTTTGAGGGTATTTCCAACCATGCTGGTTAAGTTTTCTGTCAATATCCTTTGGTGAGTCTTTTTGGGCATAATTTTTCTCTTTAAGGCAAACTTAAGATACTTTCTAAAACTTAAAATACATTGAATTGAAGGTCCAACCGATATTTAAAATGTCAGTTAAAATTTCGATTATTTTAAATCTGTATTAAACTAGTCGCGCCCAGGTCGAAAGCCCAATTTTCCTTGTTTTTATTTAACCCATTCGAGATCGATTGCACACCGTGTGTGCAATGGATTTCCGAGGCTATAAGACAGCCTGCACACCGTGTGTGCAATAACCGTAATGTGCAATTATTAGTTATTCTGAGTAAACTAGTCGTCGAAACACGATTTTTCTGGACCTAATGAAATCTGTAAAGTACAGGAAAACAAAATTTGGCATTGGTTTAACTGTGTACCACAAAATCGTTTATGTTATTTTTTTCATTATTCAACTTACTTTTTTAACTTTTTACTACTTTTTAAAAATTTTCTTTGCATTATATTTTGTTCTTTATTACTGAAAGCAAAATAAATAATATTCTAACTATTTTTGAAATAAATGGTTATACAATTTTTAATGATGCATTTTCATTTTACCTTAGATTGCACACATGGTGTTCAATCCGCTCCTCGCAATAAAAATTTTTCGAGGAGCGAGCTGCACACCCGGTGTGCAATGATCTTATTTATGCGAATTCACTTACGAATCGGGTGATTTCCATATTAAACATGTTTTTTTTTATTAAAAATTAACAATACAAAGAAGAAAAACATTTCGCTCCTGGGGACCGTGTTCGAAAAAAATCGTCGTCGCGAATGGGTTAAAAGAATATGAATTTGGAAGGCAACTTAGAATAGCTACGATTTGACCCACAGTGAGTTTCCTCAGTAACGTGAAACTCAATTACCGACACTACAAAGTCTATCGAAATTCGAAAGAATGTCTTTTAACTAATCAAGAACAAATTAAAGAAAATTCAAACCTTTTGACTTTAATCTAGAACAACAGATCTTTGATTTTTCAGTTGCAGGTTCGCTTATTTTTTTCCAATCACTTTCACATGTTTTTAGTTTACATACTCATCAAAATTGTTGCATTGCACTTTTTATCTTAAGATTTATCAAAGAGTGCGCATTACTTTTCTATTGCATAAGACGCACCATCCATGACAGATTGATATTTGTGGTAATGAGAAATGAAATGAAATGCTGGTTTATATTATTTTGACATTTCTTTTAATTAAGAGAAATTTCACCTTTACGTTTCGTTTCGTCGGCATTTCGCTTTAATGAGCACTGGCTGACTGCGTTATGCATTCGAAGTACCTACTTTGCTTACTTGCTTGGGGCTGGGACAATCGCAAGAGTAACGCTTGCTGAGTGCTGTCAGTTATTTTGCCAGTTAGATAATTAATTCGGCGCATCGATGACATTTAGTGGTGCAGAACCAATCACCTTGCGCAGGCAATCATATTTCATTAACGATAACTGGCTGATGACAGCGTGATTTTCCATTTAGTGTTATCAATGAAATCTTATCTTGTGTTTTGACTCCTTCAACTCTTTTCTGGCATTAAGCAGATTAAGTATAAAATAATTTATGTCCAAAAACAAAAATACCCTGTCGACTGCCGCATTATGTAGAATGCGTTTTAAATTAAAAGTGAAGGTTTGAAATATGCAAAACATACACATATTTTAAAAGCCCCATTAATGATGTGTTTATTTTAATTAAGTCTTGGCGCTATTAACGCAATAATACTTCACAGCAACGACTCAGCGCGCTGCCGATCGATTGTTTATAATGATCCGAGTGAGTGTTTTAGTGGCTCTGCTGAGCACAAAAGGTTATTCAATGGTGGCGGCATCAACATCAACAGCAACACCAGTACCAACACCAGTAACCCATTGAAGTCCACAACAGCCATCACCATATAGTTTTGGTCCGAGCGCTCGGCTGCAGGCCGTGTGCATGGGTAACTGTAAATGATAGTGAAAGCAGAGGCAATTTTAGTGCCAAAATGCGAGTAATTTGCCATAAAATGAAAATCACTAAACAGCGAGTGGAATTATCATTATTGATACTTTCTTTGAATGTTCGTTTAGCATATTGAAACGATCGAAGAGTGTACGTTCGAGTTTAAGTGATATTTCCGCATGGAGTGCTGGGGCATGCGCGAACTTTGATTTCCAATTTAAGATGCTTCCGAAGCGTGGAAGCAAGTGCCGTATGCGAGTAATTGTATATGCAATTCAGGTGCGTAGGGTTGCAGGGATTTGCAAGCTTTTCAGTGAGCGCTCTGTAAGGTTTCTTGCTTGCGTGAGGCACAACACAGTTTGGCGCACACTGTCGCAGTGCTTTGCCGGCGTGTTTTTTGGTATTTACACAACCGATTTTTACAAATAGAAATCTCTCACATTCTGTTGAAAATAAATAAATTCAAAAATGAATTATGCATCATCAATTAAATCGGTCAGAGATTTTAAGGTCTGTCGGGCGTATAAAATGTCTGCAAATAGAAAACTTGAAGCCATCGCGCTGAGGATGAACAAACAATTATAATTGAACATATTTTGAAAATATATACATTTTTGACCGTTTTTGATCTAATTACTAGATTTGTTGGCAAAATTGCAATAACTAAGTATGGTAATTTCCTTAAAGGCTCTTCGGGAACCGAGTTTTTACTTCGCTAGAATGTTTTGAAACGATTCCAAGTCTTATCTACGAGCACGCATAGGTTCAGTAGTCCATGTAATTTTAAATAATAACTTAATAAAGAATACATTTGCACACGTCTACATTTTGGACAACCAAACATTTAAGAAACAATGCGCTTGCACTGAGTTGCACATTTGTGCGTCCAAAACTTTCAACTAATGACAATATTATAAAATATGTTAACTATTTCTTTAAGTGAGTATTTCGCGAGCCCTTTGCACTCAGCTCATTTAAGTGCCAATAAATGACAAACCCGATTTTACCCACGTTTAGTGTACGATATTGCATAATCAGCCAATGGCGAAATGACCATACAAAACCGCTACCACAACATTCAAAACGATAGAAAGCTGCCTCGAAATAGCGATTTTTCGACATTTTTCGCTGTGTTGAACTTGGTTTTACTTTGTTGTGGTGGTGCGATTATGCGTTTTTGCGCGCCCATTTACGAATTCATCAAAGTCCATTTCACAATGTGCGGAAAGAAAAGAGTTTATTTTCGAACGCTGCTTTCCTAATTAGCATAAAAGTTTAATAATCATAAATACGCGCAGCGCAAACACCATACTCCATAAACATACATGTGAGTACATACATAGGTATTTTCTCTTAGGTCAAACATTAAACGGTTACGCGCTATTGGCCTCTGGCCACCAGTGACAAGTAGGTGCTGCGTCTGCCGCAAGCGCGTTTCGATCAATTTGCATATGGAAGAAGTAAATCGAAACGAAAGTGAAAAGACACAAACACCACGGCGACAATTGGCAAATGACTACACAAATATAGAAGAAGAAAGACACAATAGCTTCGACAAGCCAATGCAAAGCGTGTTTGTGTGGCCCGAGTCTGGCGTAGCTGCTAACGCGCGCTCAATGGTCTGGTCGGTAGTATCGGAAGTGCACCAGAAAAATGGTGCGATTTGAATGAAAATGAAAACAGCAAATAAGGTGCTCAAATGTACGGGAAACAAAAACCCGGATATTATTGGGAAATCAGAAAGTCGATGATTTCGAATGATGAACAGTTTAATTTTCAAACTCTAAAACGTCAACGTTGAAAACAACAATGAAGTTGGCCATCACTATCTGCGATCACAGTTACGAACGATTATTAAATTGTAGTATTTGTAATTGCCATGACAAGAGTGTATCTCACTTTGTAAAAATCGACAGAAATTTGGAGAAAATGGGAAAATTTTGCTATTACAAAAGCAACTGTTGGTTGTTGGAGCCTAAATATAGCAAATATATATTAAAATATAGCAGATATTGTTATGTGTATGCACTTGCAATTAGTCCATATGGACTCATAATCAGAATTAAGGTAAAACATTTAATAAACATAGTGAAATAGTAGGCAAAACCCACGGAAGAGTTAACAAGTTTGTCAATTTGAAAAAAATAAATAAATTTTACTTTTCAAATTTAAACTGTGAACTGCGGGTATATACAACTTTACGTACGTACGTACCTACGTATTTTCCAGAATTTAAAATTAAGTTTCAAAGACTAAAGCTAATATGAAAAGTGTGCAATTTTTTAGGGTGCCATCAATCAATGACTGATGAACACTGTGGGATTTGATTTCGTCACAACATTTTACTAAATTTGACAAAATATTGTGAAACGATAGTGGTTTATAAAGGAACATCTCAAATAATAACAATTAACAATTAAAGAGATAGAAGAGAATAACTAAGAAGCATTATAAAATAATAATTTTGAGGTGATTAAAAAGAACTATTTAATTTCCAAATTTAGTTTTACAGCCCCGAAATTATATAAAGAAGTTTACCCGTACTTCAGACATATGTAATACTCATAACTTGTTTACTATTTTAGAATAATTGAAAATTGTTTTAGACAGCATTTTTTTACAATTATTTTCTTCTTCTCTACTTTTCAATTGATACTACTTTCCAAAGACACATACATATGAACGTATTATTGATTTCGTATTGTCTGATTATTTAAGTTGAAGTTGTATAATCGAAACACCTATTTTTTAAGGCGTAACTTTGGCCCAAAATGGCAAAATCAAATGAGCTTAACCACGACCATGTCCATTGCCCCGGCTTCAAACGTTCGCGCAACTCTGTCGCAATTCGGCAACGTACATAAGTTCGCATTAAAAAGTTTTAAGCAAAAAAAACCTAACCGCGAAACCCAAACAAATTCGATTGCATAATGAGCGCTGATTCACCGCACCTTAAATGTGCCTCATTCAACTGACCTAAGCGTGCCCTATTGCGGGCTGCCGGTTGGTCCCATTGTGACGCTATTGTACTTGGTATGTAGGTAACCATACGATTCCATTGCATGACGCAGTGGCACTGAGCAATTCGTGTAGAGTCAGTTGGCGGCAACAATATCCGCATATGTTGCGCTAATGGCTGCCAGCATACAGGTAAGCGACACACTTAGCGTGCCGTGCGGGCTATGAATTCACTTAGGCCTCATACATTCAATTGAAAATCGAAACTGTTGTTGGTGCGTTATGCGGGAGTCGCTGCAGTCGCGTTGGGCAATTGCCAAGAATGCGTGCAGCCGCTGCCTGCACTCGAGCAGCCGGGCACACGTAGCTCCACATGGAGCGTCGCTCGTTACAACAACCATGCAGCGTTACGCATTTGCAATTAAGGTGAAGCACCTCGACTTCAACAGACACCAACAGTGAAAGTGAAATTGCAGCCAAATGACTCACGGCGCCCGCGTATTTTGTCGTTTTATGTGCGCTGCGGCAACTGCACAAATGATCAAGTGAGGGCGAAAAAATGCAAAACAGCAAATGCGCAATCACTATGACTGCAGTTGACAAGTGTGGAAAATGTTATTAATGTATGTTTATATTTTATAACATACCATGTCTTTGTTACTAAATGATTTTCGCAACAGAATGTGCCACAAGTGTTGCGTAGATCAAATCTTGAGTTAAGCTTAAAGTTATAAATTTATCCGGTTATATTGTAATTTGAAAAGTAAGCATTTTCAATTTCAAACAACTGTTTTCGAGTTGTTTTTACCGACTTGTCAGCAACTTGATCGACTTGATTGCTCTTAAATGCAAACACCCGAATTGCTTTATAAAGCCTGCAGTGATTATATGAATCGCCACATTTTCTTTTCTTCGACCAATTTTACCAGTCTCTACCAAATTTTCACTATCAGAATCTTCATATCACATACACATTTTCCTGCTCACATCTAATAGGCAGCAACTCAATGTCGTTTGAATAATTTTTCTAAATTAACACAACCGCCATAAATTACACTTTTGGTTGCGACAATTTTTGCCAACCATTGCCTGTGTTAATTTGACTGCAATTCGCCAAGAGCACTCAAATAAATTGGCCCCACTAGGTTCCGCAACTCCCACCACATTAGAAAATAATGTCAATGACAAGATTTGCACACGACATGACACACTTCAAATACACAAACACACAAGCTAATCCGTTTCTCTATTGGAATTACTTTGATATTTATTTGTTTCGTAAATTCTTTCGGTTTCTTTTTTGCCAATTGCAGCAATGCGAATAAAAATTAACAAGTTTCGCTCCCACTTCTTTTAATCTTTTCTACTACGATATTACATTACGTTAGAAAAATTAACAAAATATGCATTTTGCATTTATGTATGGTATCAACATATCACATATTTCTGATATTTACTTATATCCTTAACAAAATGGATTTCATATGCATTTACATAGCCCAAAAGGAAAGCAAACTGCATTCAGTGATGCTCACAACGAATCAATGGTGTTAGGGCTGGAAATAATCTGCTTTTTGTTGCTATGGACGTGGGGTAGGATAGAACATAATGTAGCTTACAACTAACATAAAATTGGATATGTTTTGGAAACTTCAAATTCGAATTCAATGATCGAGTTTTTTCTTTATAATAAAAACAGCCCGCTGACTTCTCAGTGACGCTAGTTAGGAAAACTATGCAAGATTGTTTCCATTTCTTATGCAGGCAGACGCACGCTCAATCCCAGTCGTCCCTCCTAAAGAATAGCTTCTTCCCTCGCAGTGAGGAAGTATCCAATGGTTTGCGTGTAAATGAGTGCGAGTGCAGCTCAATGTCGTCCAAGCTGAGAAAGCTATTCGGCTTGCTGACCACTGTCGAGGGCGACTGCAGGCTGGCGACATTCTCAATCTCGCCATTCTCGACCGCTCTATCAAACCGAAAAGAAAACTCCAATTGAACGCACTGGCAAAAAATTATATAAAAAAAAAATAACGTGCTCGTACCTGAAGCTTGTCTTCGTTAGGTCTTTGCGCGAACGAAAGCTATGGTTGCTGTAATTGACCGGTGTGGAATTTACGATTTTATTGCCGGCCGCAAAATTGGTGGGTGTGCTATGCGGCGACAGCTCTAAGCAGTTGTCGCCGAGCATAAAGTCGAGAGATGAGCTACGTCCATTAGTATCAGCGGTGGTGGGTGTGGAAGCGATAATCCGTGTGCAAACGATGGATCGTTTGCCGGCGCCGACACCAACCCCAACGCCACACAAGCGACTGCCGTCCGGCCGTTGTGTTTTGCCAGAGGAGTCGTCAACAATAGAGTTGCGGAGCATGAATATGCTTAGCACGGACATGAGAAAGCCGAATACGATGTTTTTAAAATTGCACAATTTAGTCCAGGCGACACGACGTGTGCGTCTGATGGTTTGTTTCTATAATATAAATGAAGAGAATCAGTAAAAAAATTTTAACAGTCGAGAAAGCAATTTCCGAAAATTTCGAGCAGTTTTGGTACCGTTTAAACACAACTTACAACTTGTTTAACCAACAACCAGCGACTGCGACGCTCCAACATGCTAGCAAACTTCTTGTGGCTCAACAGCACATCCACTGTCGGCCTTGCCTGTGGATCAGGCGCCATCATCTGCTTTATGATTGCCTGTAACTCTGGCGATATGGCTGCAAAAATTCCAACATTGCATTTTACATTTCACACAACACATTTTTACTACTCACTTTTGATAAAGTCCTCCGGCAGTACGCCGCTTCGCAACTGTTGCCACAGCGGACCGTTGGAGGGTAATTCGAGACAGCAGGAGAGTTCCAGCATGGCAATACCCAGACTGAATATATCAGCAGCCTTGGAGAACTTGCCTTGCATAATTTCCGGCGCCATGTAGCGCGAGTCCCCTTCAGTGGCTTGATGTCGATTGGCCTGCGATCAGAAGAACATTGCTACTTCATTTAATCTACACGGAAAATTCACCAACTCCTTTATCATTACCCTATCCACGTCTATAACTAGCCCAAAGTCTGCGAGCTTGCAGCTATCGTCGTCCCCAATCAGCACATTGTCTAGCTTGATATCCAGGTGTATGAGATTACGGTCGTGCAAATTCTTAAGCGCCAGCAACAGGTCCAACAATATCGACCATATTTTCTCCTCCGGTATGTGTTGCTTACGCACCAGATAACGATCCAGACTCTCGCGACAGAGCTCCATCTGCATATAAAGCCGATCGTCTTGCTCCCAAGCACGAAAGAATTGCACGAAATTGGAGTGTCCGGAGAACTGTTCATAGCGCCGAACCTCCTCTAGCTGCTCCTGCCGATAGTGTTCGCTGCGAAACTGCTGCTTCGACATTTTCACCGCATACAGGTGCCCATCCTCTTTCGAGCGAACTTTGAATACCTCGCCGAAGGAGCCCTCGCCGATTTTTGCTAATCGTGTGAAGCACTGTTCAAAGTAGGTTGCGTCCACTGAGCGGTCATAAGATGCGCTTAGTGACTGCATGTCCGGCTCCGAGGTACCGGTGCCGTCCCCGTCACCGCGGAAAGATATTGTGTGTGCCGTGTTCGAGCCGGACGCCGAAGAGTGGCTACGATTGAACATGACGTCGTGGTAGGAGTGGCGTGGCTTCAGCTTCGGTGGCCGCAGGCGGAACTCTTCGCGCTTGTTGTGCTGTTTGTGTGCGTACTGAAATACTGCTTCATCGCGGATCTCAGGCACCGGCAGCCGCAACAATGGAAGCGGCATTTCGGTGGCCATCACGCCAACACCCTGAGCAGAGAGCGCAACTGGACAAACTATGTGCAATATTTTATTACTTGTGACGAGCCGCAGTTCCAGCTACAATGAAGTTTGTTATTATGTCCAGCCGTCCGGACGGTAGGCGCGTTAAAACCGCTGATGTGTCAATCTCACTAATTTGACGATCCTTATTTTCTTTTCTTACAGTCCTTTTTTTGTAGTTTATCTATGCCTTGTTGCGATTTCTATACTTTGGTAATAACCTGTGCTGATTGGTTTCTGATTCATACTTTTGGGTCACTTTTCAATTGTTTTTGCACTTTCTTTTTTCGATACGAACTTCCCAAAGGAAGTATTCGCAACAGAATTTTTGTTGTAAATCAGCGTTTGAAAATCGAAATGACAGCGCCACTCGTACGATTTCGTAGGAAGCAGCTTTGCTTTGGGTTGAACGCAGCAGAGTTGCATTTACATGCGAAGACAGTGGTGAATTGGCTGAAATGAAATCGTTTCATTCAAATTCTAAACACATATCTGTATCGGTAACTTAATATATGATATTTACATTTGCGTTTACTTGTACCACATTGTAAATAAACTTTGGCAGAAACAATAGGCAAATCAGATATGCGTGTGTAAATAATAATAAATACAAATATTCCACAAACCATAAATAGATAAGTGGCAGCCCAACTGGTCCTCGAAACGATGTTGTTAACATCTTTTCACTTCACAAACATTTATAATTTCACTTAACATTGATATTTTATTAATTCTTTCTCCTTCTTGGACAAATGCACAGTTTCTTTTTTGTTGAGAATATATTACTAGAACTTAAATCGCTTCCAACTTATTATGAGCTCTAGAACTTTGCAATTATTTCGAGGGAAAAAAATTAGCTCGCATGAGTTCGGCAACACTGGCCAAAAAGTACACGTATCTGCTGCTGCAGCCGCGACTCCAGTTGTACTGGAATTTAAGCATTCAATTGATTTGGAAGTTTCGTCGCACTGACATTCGCCCAAGTGGAAGCAGCGCACACCAACGTATCCAGTGAACATGTTCCACCTCCATTCCACGCTGCTGCTACCGGTGCTATTGCTCAGCGCACTCACATTCGCCGCCAATGCAATCCCCAAGCCGGACGACGATAAGCCGGACACACTGCACAACCCATTGGAGCACGACTCTGCGCACGCGAAGCACTTTGACGGTGAACACCACAACGCACAATTCGATCACGAAGCGTTTCTGGGTGAAGATGAGGCAAAGACGTTCGACCAGTTACCGCCAGAGGAGAGCAAGCGGCGACTCGGCCTGATCGTCGATCGCATCGATGACGACAAAGATGGCTTCATCACGATGTCGGAACTGAAGCGATGGATTCAGTACACACAACGGCGTTACATTGACGAAGATGTGGGCCGTTTGTGGAAGCAGCACAACCCTGACAATAATGCCAGTATAAGCTGGGAGGCCTACCGCAAGAATGTGTACGGCTTTATGGACGATCTGGACAAGGATGAGCTGGAGCAGGAGGAGAACGGCATGTCGTACAAAGGCATGCTGACGCGCGATCGCCGACGCTGGGGTATTGCCGACCAGGATCTGGACGATGCGCTGACGCGCGAAGAATTCACCGCTTTCCTGCATCCCGAAGAGCACCCGACAATGCGTGATGTAGTGCTTACCGAGACCATTGAGGACATTGACAAGGACAAGGACGGCAAAATCTCCGTGGAGGAGTACATTGGCGACATGTATCGTGCCTCGGAGCCGGACGAAGAGGAACCGGAGTGGGTGACTAGCGAGCGTGAAGGCTTCAGTAAATTCCGTGACTTGGATGGTGACGGCCTGCTCGACCGAGAAGAAGTACGTGCCTGGGTAGTGCCGAAGGACTTTGACCATGCCGAGAGCGAAGCCAAGCATTTAGTGTTCGAGGCAGATGTGGATGGCGACGAGAAGCTGACGAAGGAGGAAATACTTGACAAATATGATGTGTTCGTGGGCTCGCAAGCCACCGATTTTGGCGAGGCGCTGGCACGCCACGACGAGTTCTAAAGTGTCACGCGACCCGCATACCTTTAATATTAGCGGACAGCGCAAACAGAAATCGAATAGCAACGATCAATGCATAGTCGTAGTGCCAATTCCAAAGTAGATTAATCCATTATATTTACTTGCCTTTTTGTAATTAATCTTACGTTTTAAAATGCAACTAATTTTTGTATCACTCATAAGTCTAAGTGGTGGCAGGCTGGCGGCAGTGGCCATATTGCAATGTCGCAGCCTGTCACGCCGCGTATCCTACTTATATTATCTACGCCAAAAATGTTCAACTAACCCGTACACGTTAACTATTATAACTTGTTTTTAAAGGATTTTTACCCACTTTGATTTCCTGCAGATCGCAGCCGCAGAGGCTTTTGCAGGCGATCACGAACGCCCAATTATTGTACATTTGTTTTTATGCAAAAATAAATGTAATTTGAATGCTCATTGAAAAGAAGTCGAGTTGCGAATTGAGAGAATTTATTGAACTTTGTTATCATGACGGCCCAATTGGTTTTGTCGTCTTTTTCGGACAGCGAAAGCATCAAAGTCGACTGACTTCCTACTTATGTGGCGATAACATTTGAATGTGATTGCACCGAACTCGCCCCGCGCCGCTAGTGTCAGCCCGTCGCCGTTCCAGAACATTCAGTCGCAGCAATGCAGAGCGAGTATTTGGCCGCTCAAATGTGCTGAGATAAGCTCGGATTGAGCGAGGCGCGCCGTAATTTGAAGCGTATTCGTGGACTTGATAAAAGACAAAAGCAAGCAGCTTAAAAAATATGAATCTGACCGCTACTGCCGCTGCCAGCGTGCTATGCCATGGCAGCGGAAAATGCGTTGAGCCCCATTGTTTATTTAATGTTTGCGTAGCGTCTATTTTTAGCCTGGGCTGCAGATGGTAGCCGCAACTTTTGTTTTTCCGAAATATCACTAATTAAAATTTGTGTTGGGCTATTTATCGCTGGCTGTGTGCGAATTATCAGAAAATGGCAGAATCGGTTTTGAAATGGGAAAGATTACCGCCAATATCAATCGGTGCCATTCCATGATGTTCATTCAACCAGATCTTCTGAATATTAAATTCAGCTGAACTAATTGTTTCAGACGATTAATTGGATTGTTGACAATTAATTAAATTGATTAATTCTTATGTAACATTGCATTGAGAAATATTTAAGAGAAAATTATACATGTTTGTATGTATAGTCAGAGGTTTTTGATATCCGGAAAATTTGTATATTATACTTCTCTTGCCAATTTTCTACATATGCTTCTATTTTCATTTACATCTATCTCTAGCACCGATATCTTCTATTATTATTAATATTTGGGTTTATTATTATTTTTGACACATGAACCCCCACTCACTAAAAATTAATTAATTAACAGCAATTTTCACTAATTACTCTTATTTCTCAGCGCCCAGCAAAGATTTTTATAAATGAAAATCGATCGATTGAAAGCTTTTGCGAATTTTCTTTATTTCAATTCGGAGACACACATTTAATTAGCTTTATGACTTTCCGTCTTTCTCACCATCTGAAATGTTAAATTTTAGCTTTGACATATGTATATATATATAGAAGTATTCAAATACATATATATATATATTAGTAATCAGTACAGTATTTATGCACGCGCACCACTTTGACGAAGGCCGCCTGTGCCGACGCACAATTACACAAATTTATCGTTATTTTGTTTCTTTCAATTGCAAACATCTATGTAATTACTTGTTATGTTGTATAGTGTAGTGGAGTTGTGGCGAATGGTTTCAACATTTGGCTTGTGGTAACTACGAGCACGCTCTCAAATACTACATTCAAATCGATTTCGAGCTGAGCTGATCGCTGGTGTTAGTCGTTGACCAATCAGCCAATCGATCGAGCTCAGCACGTCCTCTTCTGGTTGGTTTCGCTTAGTTTTTGGTATATTCAACTTTACAATATCGAATACAAAAGGAGTACAGTACACTTTATATCGTAGTATATTAGTTCTTAGTACATCAACTTGTTTGTTTTTGCTTTGATTTTTTTCGTTTACAATTTTACGCTTTAGACAGAAAAACTTTTAGTTTAAATTAATGCACATAGAAAATTTACAAAAAATACAAAAGTAATATTTGTGTTATATAAAAGCGAACAACATTTTTTACTTAAGTTGGCCTTCTTTGCCCTTTCATCTAAACAAATAAATCATAATACTAAACAAAAACGCGCAGCCGAATTCTTAGTTAGTGGATCAGCTGGGGGCCGCTGGAGCGGTAGCAGCGCAATAGCGTGAGGACGCCCGTGACGACAGCACTAAGCGGAAACGTAATTAGTCATAGCCCCCGTACTTGGGCGCTGACGCCAGTGAGTTGTAGAAAGTGGGAAGGGAAGTGTGCGGGGCTAGACGGCGAACATAAAGTCGACGACCACTACCGTCGAAGCACGCTCCACCCGGCCCCCGCTGGGACCGGATTTTGAGCATATGTTTTGTGCGATTTCGGGTTTTTGGTCTGATTTGATTTTTCGCTTTGTTTTCGTGGTTGTTGATGTTTGGTTGCTTGATGCGCTGGACGTTCACTTGTCGGCGCCTTTACGGGCGCGCGCCGCCGCAGCTGCTGCACGCTCCGGCGCGGATTGGCGCGCCGCGACAAATTAGAGTAGCGTGCACTTGCGCTTTGACTTGGGCTGCAGCACGGGGCACAGCACGGAGCGTATAGCCTCGTCGAAGACCGTCTTCAGGCCCTTCTGCGTCAGCGCCGAGCATTCCAAGTACTTGACTGCGCCGATCTCCTTGGCCATGGACAGGCCCTGCGGGTAGGTGATGGGCGCCAGCTTCTTGTCGCGCAACTTCTCGATGGTGTTCTTGTCATCGCGCAAGTCCAGCTTCGTGCCCACCAGTATGATGGGAGTGCTGGGGCAGTGGTGGCGCACCTCCGGGTACCACTTGGCGCGCACATTCTCGAACGAGGCCGGATTCACCAGCGAGAAGCAGATGAGGAATACGTCCGTTTGCGGGTAGGAGAGCGGGCGCAGGCGGTCGTAGTCCTCCTGGCCGGCCGTATCCCACAGACCCAGGTTGATGGGCTTGGCGTCGACCATCACGTTGGCCGAGTAGTTGTCGAACACAGTGGGAATGTACTCGCCGGGGAAGGCGTTCGTTGTGTAGCTGATGAGCAGGCAGGTCTTACCCACGGCGCCGTCGCCCACCACGACGCACTTGATGGCCTGCATGTCGGCGGGCCTGCGACTCGACTCGACGGAACTGAATTCGGCTTTCGCTTAGCTGCGCTGCAGCAAAATTACTCGAACTCGAATTGCAGAGCGTTTGTGCGACGCGTACACGCGTGTGAATGTGCTAATCTAATCTGTGCGCGGTCGAGTATTTTTCCGATTTCTACCGCGCCACTTATTGTGCGTTTAATTGCTTTTCCGCAAATTTTCCAACAATTACAATTTTCCTCGGCAAAAAGAGCCAAGATCAAACCAACACTCACACGAAGCCCTCACGAATGCATTGCCGTCATAACGGGGGCGTGTGTACGGATGTGTGTGTGCAGACGATGACAATTCGAAAGCAAAGCAGCCGATAAACGTCGTATAATAGTAGAAGAGATGAATCTCTGGGGGCCAACGAGTCGAACGCACCTCACCTCATCTGTGGTGAGTTGGGTTGAATAGCAAAATGACGTGTATTTTGTTTTAGTTTAGTGCAAATTGTAGAGAAATTTATTAAAAGAGAAACCAAATTGGCGAAAAATGGCAACAAAACTAAATGTAAACATTCGAACGCTCCTATCCAACTGCGAGGAGTTGGCGAAAGATGAAGTGAACTACTGGCGGCTGAAGAAGTTCATCAAGTCGCTTGACACCATGATCGATGAGCTGAAGGAATGCGACGAGTACGTTAATTAATATCACCTATTTGCTTAATTTACTAACACAATTTTGCGGGGACAGCGTTCACAGTACGGCCAAAATTCCAGAATACTCCAAGAGACTGCAAACGCTGAAGACACTCATCAACTACATTGACAGTCCACCGCCAGCAAAGAGTTTGCGTGCGAAACTTCGGCCGGACTACGAGATGGGGGATGATGCGTTGAAGGAAGTACGGCAGCTGCAGAACTCCAAGCAATATGCCGATCTGCGCAAGGAGCTACTCAATGGTAGTGTTTAAGTTAAACTTCCGTTGAGTAATGAAAGCATTAATAACTGCCATTGTAGAGGACAGTTTGCGACGTCGCAAGCCAGAGGAGCCACCAACTGATAATATGAACGAAGCCGTCAAGTATTACAGCGAGGCCCAAGAGAAAATAACAGAGCATATGCTATCGCTGACGCGAAATTTAAAGGAGCAAACAGAGACAGCCAATCGGATAATAAAAAAGGATACAGAGACGGTGTCGCGTTCGACAGGAATGGCGGATAACAACATTGATTCGCTGCACAAGGAGACAGAAAAGCTGGCGGAGCATTCGCGCAATGCGTGGAAATGTTGGATGTGGATGATGTTTGCCTTTGTAATAATGGTATTTATTGGTGAGTGAATTAGAAAAGTGCATGCGACTTGATACTAAACTGGAGTTAATTGCAGGTATGGTGCTGTTTATGAAGATAATGAAGAAGAAAAAGGTCTAAACAATCTGCGTTTGTGTGTTTGTATCCTATTTATCGTATTAGATAAAATAGCAATGGAATTTGTCAATGTTTAAGTAAGGGTAATTTTAAAATAAAAAGAGGTGAGATATACTCAATAAACATTTTACGTAGCCGTTCAATGAGTTTACTTTTTTATTGTAAATGTGTCATATTAAGTTTTAACCGTAGATCGAGCTTTGTATCAAAAATGATACATTTGGTTCTTTGTTTTATTATAACTTTTTTCAGGATATAATTAATTTAACCATTCTTTGTGACTTTGTTATGTTGGGATTATGCTTGTTAAAAACCACCTTTCACACTTTTATAAGAAAGAGGTCTTGAGAAAATTGAAAAGTTTATAATTCTCTCCTTTGTATATATAGGATAGGATTCCTTTATTTTTTTTTTAAGCTCGATCTACGGTTAAATGAAAAGCATGCGCCAATTTTGCTATTGAAATTTTTACATACTGCTGAAAACATGAACAGCTTCCAAATTGTAATAGATTACAACCATACACACCGAACACAGCTTGACAACTGTCAAAAGCCAGCGCTGTCAAAAGTGTAACAGTTCTGCCAACTTCACGTCTCTTTCTTTTTCCGGTCGCCAAAATGGTAAGACTCGTAAAGAGTTTTTTAGATAAATTGTATTTGCTAAACATCGGCGTAAACTCGAAAAAGTCGCGGCACGTCGTGCTTGAAATCGATACAGCAATGTGTGAATTGTGTTTTCTAATAAAAATTTTCCTTGTGCCATATCTTACAGGGTATCGATATCTGCCATAAATACGATCGCAAAGTTCGCAGAACCGAACCAAAGTCGCAGGATGTTTACTTGCGTTTGCTGGTTAAGGTAAGTGTAAATTGATATTCAAGTAGCATCGGAAGGATTTGTGCTGTCGGTTAGCCATTCGAGTTAATGAATTACTTGTTTTCTGTCATAATTTACACCAACGTTTGCGACGTTGACAACAATTGCTTCTATCCGATGCAAATCCTTGCCAAATGCCTTTAGACGCTAGCAACTCTAACTATCACCCTCTCTTTGCAGCTATACCGCTTTCTGCAGCGTCGCACCAATAAGAAGTTCAACAGAATCGTGTTGAAGCGTTTGTTTATGAGCAAAACGAACACGCCGCCCATGTCGCTGCAGCGTGTGTCACGCTTCTTCAAGAAAGCCAAGCAGCCCGACTCGACCGTTGTTGTCGTCGGCACCATTACCAATGACATTCGTCTGCTGGTGGTACCTAAGATGACTGTGTGTGCACTGCACATTACCGGCACGGCGCGCGAACGCATCCTGAAGGCTGGCGGTAAGGTGCTGACCTTCGATCAGCTGGCGCTGAAGTCGCCCACCGGCAAGAAGACGTTGTTGCTGCAAGGCAAGCGCACGGCGCGCACTGCCTGCAAGCACTTCGGCAAGGCGCCCGGTGTACCACACTCCCACACACGCCCCTATGTCCGCTCAAAGGGACGTAAGTTCGAGCGCGCTCGTGGTCGTCGCTCGAGCTGCGGTTACAAGAAGTAAACAGCCGACAACAACTAACAGAAGCAAGGAGCTGAGTTCCGGTTGCTGTTGTGACAGCAAAACTTTTGTATGTTTACGAGTTAAGTTTATTTTACGGATTGCAATCGCGCCTGTCAGTTGTTTGCTGTGTCGCTCGCGTGAGTTAGAACGCTGTTTCCATTGGCAAATGACCAGCGCACAGTGTCACCCATTGCGCTACTAATAAAAGATAAAAACTACCAGATTCTACTCTTATATTTGCAACAAGTGATTTGAATTTTGTTTGAAGATGGCCTGCAAAGGAAGCAGGGTAGCGCAGTATTTCAACATGGAATTTTAACTACAAAGTATTAATTCATACCGACTATGATCGAGTTGCTAAATAGAGAAATGGAAGAGAACTCGCTTACTAAAGAAAATACATTGATTTTGTAAAATCACATCTTTATTTTATAAATTATAAAAAAAATACTATAATTGGTTGTCTATTGTGCGTCACTGCAGGTGCGCGCTCCAGTAGTTGATTAGCGGCTGGTCCTGCGGCTGCACGCCTAGTACCTTCTTCAGCTTTGCTTGTCCGCTGGATGTCTTGGCGCGATTAAGACAAATCACCTTGCTGCAAGTAGCAAATATTTGTAATTGTTTTCAGTAGTGATGTCCAACTCACTTTTTCCACTCCTCTATAAGCACTTTTGTTTGCTTATTAAGCACCAGCTGCGTGAAGCAGGTCTCATTAACTGCCTTCATCAACTTCACCATCAAGTCGGGCCCTAAAAAATTACAGTTCAAATAGCAAAAAGTTCTAAACTAAGGATCGCCAACTCTACTCACATTTGCTGGGCAGCGCACCCGGCCATTTGACGCACACCTCGTGACCGTCTGCCGAGTCGTCTAGGAAGTCAATGCGGTAGACCGAACTGCTGGCCATGGGTACAGCGATTTCGTTGGACACTGAGATTATTTTGTAATCCGAGCTGATTGAATGCTGATGTTGTGCATCGATGCGCATCAGATTATGCATTGGCTCGGGCAGCAGTTTCTTCAGACACAGCATGAAGTTGAAAGTGCGATCGGGCGCGCCACGCACTATTATCTTTAGGCAGAGTTCTTCATTACTTGACAAGCATTGAGTAAATGTTGCAAGCACCCACCTTAACGCCAGTGAGCGCGCAGAAAACGGCGGTGTTGAATTCGGAACCAACGACCTTCTCGATGTGGCGCAGCGAGTAGAACTGCTCATTCTCCGGATCGTCGATGTTTTCCTCGTACTTCTGTATCATGGGCAGTGTGGTGATGTTGTATGTGAGACGCTGCTGCGGAGGACGGCCACTGCTCTGCGGTGGCAGCCATGGCAGATTGCCGAACGTTACGTGTTCAGTGAGAAAACGGGAGCCGGCCAGTAGTATCCAGGCGAAGTGCGAGTGTAGGAAGGCGAACATGTTTTCCTCGCCCGTCAACTCGATCAACGAGCGCGGCGTCTGCACTAGCATTTGTGTGCTGGACAGGCGACGCTGCCGCGGCGACCCCTTCAGCTCGTCGTCAATCTTTTCCGCCGAGCTCTGTATTTCCACTGAGATTTTGCGCAAATGCTCTGCCAGGAATGGCTTCGTGTTCAGCAGAAAATACTTGTCTTTCATGAGAATGACAATGGAAAAGAGCTGGTAGAATCCCCGCGCCTATAGCAACAAAAAACCTCGGTTGAAAGTGCAGATAGATTTGAATTTTTGTGAGGATTGCGAACCTGAGAGTCGCGCACTTGGAAGGTGTGGCTGAGCACATGACCCCTAGCCGAGTCCCCGAAGAAGACAAATCCGCCATCCTTGTTAGAATTGATCTCGCAGCTGAGGCTGCGTATCGCCGTTTGTTTGAGCAACTGCTGCACCTCAGGCAGCACCGCCGTCTGGGTGCTGAGAAAGGTAGCGCCACTCTCGTTGTCCGTACTGTAGAGTCCGCTGGATTGCCCCAGCGAGTTACAAGCGGAGCACAGTTTGTTGTCCAACTGCTGGTCAAATTGCAATTCCTCCAGCTTGGTGTCGCGCAGCGTTTGTGTGCAGAAAATGGCGCCGGGACCGTGTGCCTCGCAGAAGTGGCACAACGCAATCACCGCGTTCATGCTGAATTGTCTGGTGAGCCTGCGAAACACGGTTGGCAAGTGTGCAGATATGAACTGCTGTTGCTGTCAACAGTTTGTTTTGTTAATACAAACGAAATAAAAAGTTGCGTAAATTTTGCATTTTTCTATTGACAGCAACACAGACCAGCTGACTCGAAATTGGGTAAAGCATGATGGCGATAAATCACGCGATCAAAACACAAAGCCCGATGGGCCAAAATCGTTATGCGTGCATTTCAAAATAAAGTGTTTGGATGAAAATAATTGCCTTCTTAGTATAACTTTAATTTTCAATTATACATATATCAGTGATTATAACGAATTAGAAATATTGGCAACAAGAAAATTGTATACACTGAATAAAACTTGATCGAGGCCGACGGCAACAGTTTTAAAATCTCTGTAAATTGTTAAAATAAGAGCTGCCAGTTTTTAGCTACATGAATTAAATGTTATGCTTCATTCGTAGTAAACTTACACTACACATTAATATGTAATTGCCCTAAGGATTGCTGCCTTTTATCTCTTTTTCTATTGAACGAACCATAATTAATTATACAGGTAGCGGTTCTCTTATTGGAAGACGACTGGCAGCTTGGTCAATGTCCAGACTTGTCAGATTGCATTCCGAAAGAGCTGTCACCGCCTACAGTTTGAGATGTGTTGCAGTTGCAAAAGCTCTCAAATTGTTCGGAGTTTGAAAAATCCATTCCGAGCACTATCCATTCCGAGAAAAATTCATTCGGTTAGTTTTTTTTTGGATGTCGAAGTGGAAAATTGTGTTGAAGGAATAGGTCACAAAGGCGAACGCAAAATTTCTAGCAACAGTGAAAGAAATTAGCAGAAAATCAGAAAAAAATAAATAATACAATCAAACAGAACGGAAAAATCGATCAAGGGTGGCAGAGAGGAGTGAAAAATATTAATTGGCCAAGTTTGCCTATTAGAAAAGTACAAAAATCAGCATCAGAGAAAATAGGCTAAAAAGCACAACGCAAAAAAAAATTCAATAACTGAAAGCAACAGCGACAAGCACGAAAGACTCAAACACAGACACCGACCCAAAGAAATGGCCGACGTCGATTCGAGTGCTCCAATGCAACAGCAACCCTCGGCCACCAACAGCATGAGCCTGAATTCCATTCCGCTATTGGCCTCCGCCGAGCTGATGAGCGATAGCTCCGGCCAAGTGAACATGCAGCAGCAGTCGCAACAATCGGCCAGCGGCACTGCTGGCGGCGGTGGCAATAGCGGTAGCGCCAGTGGCTCTAACACGGTGGCCAGCTCCTCCGGCGGGAGCGCCATGGATACCACGCAGGCGGAAAATAATGCTGTGGGCAGTGGTGGTGGCTCGACGGGTACTGGAGTGGGCAGTGTCGGTGTCGGTGTGGGTGGCGGGGGTAAGATGGACTCTGGCGAACCGCCGGCCAAGAAGCAAATGCTCGATCATCCGAGCACGTCAACGGGCAGCGGCGGCACTGCGTCGCAACATGAGAAGCTTGAATATCGGCTGGGAGGGATTCTGTGTTGTGCCGTTTGTTTGGATTTGCCGAAGACCGCTATGTATCAGGTGAGTACCAGCCGCGGCCGAGTGTGAGTGAGTTAGCGAGCGTGCGTGCGTGTGTGCCTTGAGGAAAGAGTGTGTGTGATTGCTGGCCAGAAGAGCTGTTGATTGTTATTTGGGCGGGGGTTGGGGGCGCGAGCGTGTAGGCTCGAATTGTGTAATTGCTGGGGCGTGCAGAACTTCACTTACACGAAAGGGTGGAATCGAGAAGCAGCAGTTGAAAAAAAGTATGAAAGAGGGGAAGAACGGGTGGGTGGAGTGGCTTTTTTGTTTACGTAATATTAAAAGATTTGTTTTTGTATTTGCCAAGGCACGGCGGAAATACACACAGCACGAAACAAGGGAATGCAAAACGACTGGTGGAAAATCCATGTTGATTTTTTTGTGAAACGGTGGGCTGCCAAGTGGACAGGCTACCTGCCACCAGCAACGAAAAGTAAATAAACAAACCAAACATGTACAAGTACATCTATCTGTATGTGGTTTTGTGTGAGTACTGAGCGACCCAGGTAGGCAGGATTATCAACAATCAACAACAACAACAACATAAGTCCAACAATAGAAAAACAGGCAAATCGACAGAAAGTGCTCAGCGGCGCTGTTCATCGAAATTCGAAGCAATTCGCAGTCATCCATTGTGGATAAGTGTAAATGTGTGTATGTGTGTGTGTATGTTCGTGTCATCCCCAGCTGAAGCAAGCGCCTAGCCCAGCTATGCTCAACACCAGTCGTCGATTCCACTCAGCTGTGTGTCTGGTCGTCGCTCGAATTGTTCTGCTACCGCTTCTTATTATCGCTGTGCACTAGTGCTGCTGATGTGGTTGTTGCTTGCTCGATTGGTTATGCTGGCATGTGTGCGAGTGAGGCAGCAAGCTCTGTTAGTAGTGTCTACCTGCTGCGCATTGGATCCGATTGCTGGGAGTTTTGGGCGCGGGCGGTTCGGTGACACGTCCGCGGCTATGACTGGGCACCAAAACGTGTTCCACACAGCACACAGCTGAGTTTTGTTTGGCTTTGCTCTTTCGGATGCCTGCTGTCACAGATTTTTACTAAAGTCGGCGAGCGTCGTGTGGCGGTTGCATTGGCGCAGCCGCTCGCCATTTGTTTATGTTTAATGCGCGTGCGCTCTCTCTCGCTCTGTGCCCTATCTGTTTGCTCTCTTGTTCTTGCCATTCTTCGTTGTTTATACTTTTTCTTGCTGTCGTATACACAAATGCAACGGGGCAACTAACAAAGTGCGCATTGTTGCTGTTTTTTTTCGTATTTGTTGCCTATTGGGTGCACACTAATGTGCAGCAGCAACTGCAGTCGAAATAGTAAAACGCAATTTATGGAAAAATCCAATTCCATGACATCCCCGCTCCGCCGCGCCCAACAAGACTCCACACATGGCAGCAGCCCCTGCGCGAGCATGTGGGTCTGGCAGTGCGGCCGGGTCGCTGCTTTGCATTTATTGCGTCGTTGATTTGTTTCTTCTCTTTGTATGTTTCCTCGTTCATTACTGTGCTGCAGCATTGCATTTCGTGTTTACTTGATGGGACATTAGGCGTTGCTATGATGGTGGTGAAAATAAACCAAGCGCGCTCGTAAGCCAAGGACTTAGCGTAGTGTTCTGCATAATAATTATCCGTCCGTGTAAGTCTGCTCATCCCAAATTCTTGGCTGGTCAGCCAGCTCAGATGCGCTTTCTGTTTGCATTCTTATTGTGCACTCTTGTTTTTCTTATGCCTCGTGTGCTCTTATCGCCGCCTTGCAATCGCTTTTAATTTGCCTTGCAAATTATGGCCATAACCTTCTTTCACCATTGCCACGTCGCACATCGCAGTGGCAGTGGGCTGCAAGGAGCGTAGGGGCGGTTTGTGCTCTGAAACTGCATTTCGGCTGAGAAGACACTGAGGGTGGAGTGTGAACTGGTGCAGTGTTGGCTTGAAATGCTGCGTTCGTTGCAAATTTCGCACTCGTGGCATTGTGTCAATTTGCAGCCATCCCAATCCCCACCGCTCCTCCGATTTTTTCAAACATTTCGAGCTCATTCCGTTCGCGTCTGTCTTGAGTATTTCAACCCCTAAAACAGTTAGTGGTGCCTTGGTGCCTGGCGCTAATGTGACGATTATATTTTGCGTTTTATTCGCCCGCATTTGTATTGAGGTGTTTGTAGTGGGTGAAGGGGAGGAGGAAAGATTTCGGTTTGGGAGGGGAGAGCGCACAACCGCCAATGTCAGCAATGCCTGTCGTTCGTTCTTGTAAATTCCGCATTTGTAAATGAATACGGCGCGTTATGGCGATTCGCTTTGGTTCTCACAATTGTCTGTTTATTTCACGTCGTTCCATTTGCGCTTCTGCGCAGTAGCGAAAAACTATCGAGCAACGCGCAAATGTGTGTGTGTGTGGCGTTGCTGCTTTTTGCGTAATATACAATATTACATACATATGTAACTTTTGGCTACCAGGGCCTGCCAAACAGGAAGTGGAGTATAATGTTTTATTTATATTCGTTTTTTTGATTTGTTTGGCATTACAAAGTTTTCTTTTCATGTGGCGCTTCGGCACAGCGGCAACAGATCTATTAACCTGATATTTTCACTTCAAACTAACTCACGTAATCCATTGATTTTTGTGTTGTCATCTGTAATTTACATTTACTTTGACTGCATAATTTGTTGGCCTGTCATGAAGGGTGCGGTCGACCTTCAATCGTCACAACCTTTAAGATTTGAGTAAAACTTACTGATGAGTAAAACTACTGATTTATTGTTCACTGCGAAATTTTACGATCATATTTATTCAAGTTAGGGTCTAATGTATAAGTAGTAGTAGTATAATGTAGTAAGTTGTTCGGAGTAAAGCAAAGTATAGTAAGAAAACGATTCAGACTAGTTACAGTAATCTACATACAGTGACGGACAATAGTATTGACACAGCAACGGCCAGCCTTGATAGTCCAGCGGGTAGCGCGCTGGCATCTCATACCAAAGGCTCCAGGTTCGATTCCTGGCTCGGGCTGGTGAACTTCTCGTCTACTTCTATCGCTATCCACATGAAGGGAATGAGAATTACAAGAATCGCACAAGTGCGCTCTTGGCAGGCAATGGCAAAACCTCCAAGTGTGAACGAAAAACTGCTGCCCTTTCCCCATCCGCTTAGAATGTGTGCTGTAACATATGTTGGAAAGACAGTGCTGCATACGCATTTCAAAAACGGGTGAAGTATGAGATATTACTCTCATTTTCCTTCCCTATCCCCCATGGGTATAGTACAATGGTCTGAAATGGACTGAGTGCTATGGAAGGCTTGTAGTCTTCCTGCCCACCCTCACATCCATCCATCCATCCATCGACACAGCAATGATTATTCAATAAAACAGCAAATTTCTGTACATTTGACAGAAGCAACCTATTACAAGTATGGAAAAAAGTACGTTTTTATTTCTCATAAGTTTGACAAAACCTCCCAAATTAAGGGAAGGCTCCCCTGGATTTGGGCAAAAATAAGGCAAAGTTTGTAATTTTTTTGTGGGATAATGAAAAGGCGTACAAACTTCCGGTTTTGACTATTAAATTCGTCTATTATTTAGGAGTTTAAAAAGTTAAAAAACTTGATGAAATTCAAAATGGCGGCTACAAAATGGCGATTTCCGTAGGCCTCTGCGCGCCAAACATCGCTCGAGAACTGTAATCCTGCAGCCTCTTGTAGTGGACTGAAATCAAAAAGCATTGTCATTACTTAAAGATAACAAAATTGTCTGTGAATTGAACCAGACTCAAAAAATTGAAACGAAAAATTCTTGCACATGAATATTTGAAGAAAAAAGTTAAATTTTTTGCACCTTTTTTTAATTTCAACCACATTTAAAAATTAAAAATAAATAACTATTTATGCAAATTGTAGGTTCAAGGCATACAGAAAATCAAATACATTCGAGCAGTTTTTAGATGAAGAAAATCGGATCATTAGATCAAGTCCGCTGATTTCAGTTAGATTGGAAAAAATGGTTTCGAGATAAACGCGTTTGAAGCAAATTAGAGCAGTGGAGCGTCCCGTAGCGCGCGTGAGACAGGTGTGTTCTCCCATGAAAATACGCGTCGTATCAAAAAATCCTTTTACACACATATTCTACATATATGTAGCCTTCGTTTTATGCAAAAAAAAAAAAAACCATTTTTCGGTCCAAATCCAGGGGAGCCTTCCCTTAAATAGGTAAAATCACGGGTTTATTTGAATTGTTTGTTAAAAATTTTTAATAATATTTAACTTGAAATTCTTCGTAACGTAAGCGATTTGACGTAATAAATTTAGTACTGAATGACATTTACATAAATGAGTGTCGAAACTAAAATAACGAAACTATAATGAAATACAGTGGAGTCTGGATATAGTGAACTAATTATTGCAAGGCCTGTTCACTGTATAGAGGTTGTTGACTATATCAAGGTTAACATTTTTGTTCAAAAACTCGTTTTATTTGCTGAAATAGGCTTTTTATTTTTTGCTTGAACATTTTTTTCCATATTTAGAGGCTCGATGTCAAAATTTGGGTGTTCACTATATCGGGGTGTTCACTATATAAGGGGTTCACTATACCCAGACACGACTGTATAATTAAACTAAATTTTAAATAAGTCATTCAGTTGATTGAAGACTGATGAGGCCACATTGGTGTCAAAAAGTTTCACAAACTCTTTTGTTAAGGTCTAAAACAACTTTTAAAGTAAAAATTAAAAACGCAAAACTGACTACTAAACATTCGGTTTAATGTGTATTGTTTTCCAATATGGTAAAATTTGTTGCTGTCATGGTTCCCAGTTGTCCAACTCTTTGCTTTTCTCTGTCCTTCATTGGGATATTTTTAGTGTTTAACTATCAGTCACTCTGTGCCCTTCTCCATTTTTCCGAATCTCATGAGTTTTCTTATTGTATTCGTATTCACATTTTGTTCTCTATCGCTTCATCACGCGTTTATTTTTTGGTGTTCTTTTTTTCTACCCTTCTACCCTTCTTCTAATTCGACGCCATACACATTTTCAATGTAAACACTAAATTCTTAAATATACATAAAAATATCTCTGTATGTACATACATACATACATACATACATACATATGTATGTACATTTAAATGCTGATAAAATACAACGACGTCAATATTAGTTTGTCAACGTAATGACTTCAGTAAACCTCGAACTTGTGTTTACATAATGGGAAATGTGTCAGTTCGAATAAAACATTTAGCTGCGGCCAAAACCATTAATTGAATTTTCGGTGACACTATGCAAATGCTTACAACAGCATTTAGCTACTTGCTTGCCCCGATTTCGTGGGATGGCAACTGCACGCAGCACTCCGCTCACTTGTGCCGCCCTCTCCTTGTCTTTGCTGCACTTTATTCGCATTTCAGTTCCTCATATTGGGCAGCCCAACCAGGTGCTACGCGATGAAAGGTAACCAATTGAATCTAACTACGTAATAACATGAACAGACCTCCCTCCGCCCTCGCTGTCGTAGTTGAGTTGCTGCGTTGTACAAAAACTCGCCTAGGGTTACAGTCGACTCTTGTGCCAATGAAGCTTTTTTGCCCGACATCCGCACACATTGCATCACAATAGACAGCCGCCAGCAAGTCGGACCTTGGGTCCACCACGGTACCCACGTCGTGCCGCTTCCTACAAACACCTCCATATGTTTCGTGGCTTTGTTTTGATTTCGTACGGGCGCTCTCGCTCTGTTTTCATTCGTTCGGTGCCCACTGATGGCTCCATCGCCGAGCTTTGCGCGTTCGCTCAGCGTCATCGTGCTGCCATTTTCACAAGTACGAGTTCGGGGTGGCGCTGTTGGCTCGTCGTTGGCTGCCGTGCCGATGACGATGTGTTGATGTTTATGGTACAAACGCGTCCATGCTGTTGTTATTGTTGTCTATATCAGGTTTGGCTGCAAGTGTGGCTGCACGTGTGTGTGTGTGCCATGGGCGAACGACTCAGCTGTTTTTGATAGCGTAATTTTGTTGTTGGGTTGATCGTCTTCGTTTTCGTCGTCGTTGTCGTTTCGCAGCTCTCTCTAAAGTTGCCGTTATTGCTGATGTCGTTTTTGTTGTTGCTCTCGCTGTTTGAGTATCCACATAATCCCCATCCACACTTGGCCTGCTCCGCTCATTCTATGCGCCATGAAATTGAAAACCGCAGCAATTTAACGCTGCTCTGTTGCTTTCTTTGCATTTTCAAGGTTCAAAGTTCAATTTGCGACGATGACTTGGCTGTCGAGAAAATATAATAATTTTAATTTGCCTAAAACTGCGTATAGTCATCGGAAACTGGAGACATGAACAACAACCACAACAGCTGAAAAGATCATTAATTTGTAATTGAAATTTCTGACAATGAATCAAATGAGTGTGCCGTCAAACATTTGGGCGAAATTGCTATTTCAGTTCGATATTTGCTGGCATTAATAACGGCCGTTCCTAATTTTTAGTGATTGCTGTTGTTGTTTGTGGTGGCTGCTTTAGCCGTTGTGCCATTATTGCATGCTTACAGGTTGCGCTGTGTTGTCTGCAATTTGTAAATAATTTCCAACTAAAACTAACAGCAACGCACATTGCCAGCAAGAAAACTGGTTTTACAGGTTGACGCATTGTTGTTGTTGTTGTTGTTGCGATCTTTCCAACTTTTTACTGTTTTTGCTCTTTCGCCATTCCAGATTTGTAAAAATTCAATTTCAAGGCAACTTGTTTCCTATGTCTGCATCAGCTGAGCCATTTCACAACAAATCCGGCTGACGTTGGATTAGCGTTAGCTCCAGCTGCAATTTCAGGTTACAACTATCTCCACACACACACATGTATGGAATTCGCCTCATTCGGGGGCAAAGAGGTTTATTTTCAGACCAAAGTTGCTTTTAATTGCAAATATCTAAAAATTATGTTAATTTTTTAACATTAGTGATTATAACTTTTTTAAGGTGATGATAGAAATAAAAACAACAATGATTGCCATACTAAAATTTTAGAGCTGATAAAACATAAGTACGCAAGATGGGTCAGTGGTGGAAATTGAAGCCAAAGTCGTAGATTTGAAAAATGATTTTGTCATGTAGAGTCAAAGAATGCAAATTGTGTAGCTCAAGCGGTCAATAGCCTTGATTGGAAACAAGTGGCTGAGACTCTACATTCTACCTGCGATTTGGTGTATTAATTGATTCGATTGTACAAAAAGTTGTAGTCTGTGAATTTTAGTTTTACCTGCTGTATTATATGGAAGTCCAAATATTAAATTTTTCTGCCAGTTTGTCGATTGTTCGAATTGCAGCGTCTAGACACTCATAGTTATCGTTGATGGTGAGTTAAATTACGAAAGAATTGTATGGTTGAGTAAAATAATTGCTTGAAGATTACTTTTGTCATTTTGTTTTAATATTATGGCGTCACATTAAGATAGAAGAAATCAATAGATTTTTATTTGCAAAACATGGTTCATACAACAAAGAGCAAACGAGAAGAACGTGAAAAATATATTAAACTTTTATTCTTGTTGATTAGGTTAAATATGCTCACAGCACCCATAACTAAATTGGCTCGAACAAGAACTGGTGTTGACCACAGATTGAAATATATTGAATAACTCTAATAGATGATGTAGTGAACGTGTATTTTAGCGACGCGAATCAATCAACCTTGCACCATGTGCAGTGCAAACCAGAATCCGTAAAGCTCACTAAAATGTTTCTAGTTATATTTAAATTGCTACTTAAGAGCCGATCACTTAATAATTCCCTTTTGGAGCCATTCGACGCGCCAATAAAAGTATTGTAAAATTTACGACCCGCTAAAGGTATATCTGTATATATTCCAATAGGGTCTAGAGACGTACGTGTGTGTGTGTGTGTAGAGTTGGTTGTGCCGTCAGGTTACAGCAAGAAGCCGTGAAAATATTTATGGCGGCAGCAATGCGCATAGCGGCCACAATAGCTCAACACCCAAGTTCATTCAACCGCAGTCGAAGCAGAAGCATAAAAATACATGTGAATTTTTTGGTTCGTCGCTGGTTCTAAAATGAAAACTGAACAGAATACATCTTTGACAGCGATAACGACACATTCGTCGTAGCGTATTGCGTGCGTCTATGTGTGATTATGTGCATTACGAGTACATACCAGCATACATATCAATACATATGAATACACAGTCAACCAAAATAGCTGGTAGGCTATCAAACTGAAGTCGCACCAGTCAAAAACATTAAACAAAATTGCTTCGTAACGATCCCTAATCGCTTGTTGCCGCAATAACAACAAACAAGCAAACTCAACAATTCTGCGTCTTGTTCGAAACTTATAATTGACCAATTTTAAGCGCTTTCAAAACATGGCTTTCAACTCATTTTCGAGCGAACATTCCAAGTAATACATCTCTTTTTATTTGTTTCAATTAATACTGTAATAACCAGTCAACTCTACCAACTGCTGTAGAACTGTTGCATTTTAATAAACATATCAAATAAATCTCCAGAAAATCGGCTGTTCGTCATTGTGTCGCTCGGTCGCCAGCATATCGAACTCAAGTTATTTTTATTATTTGTTGTCTTGTGATCACTATGAATGATGCCTTATGAGCTGTGCGCTTGTGTGTGTGTGTGTGTTGGCCCACATTGTCGCAACAGTTCATTTCAATGCCACACCCTACAGTTTGCTGCAAACCGCTTTCGCCTATATCAACAACTTTGGGCACTTTTTTGTTAAAATTTTATTACTTTACTCTACTTTATTACTTTCAAACACGATCAATGGAGATTTGCATTGTTTTGTGATTTTCTTTGTTTGGTTGTTGCAATGCAAAGGCTAAATTTGGTTCTACAAATCTTTAACGAACGTAAAGTGCTGGCTTCTTTTAGCTGTGGAAACACCGCCAATCACCCCATTTTCTTATGTTGAACCATTGTGACTGGTGGTATAAAAATAAATTTCTCACTAAAAGCGCCACGCACGCACCGCCGCATATTTTTCTCTTTGGAATTTTGTGTATCGTATGATATTGCAATGGACCACGCCCATTGTTTCAAGCGTCGAGCAGACCAAAATATATAAGAAATATATAGAAACCACAACAACAATTAAAATGTGTGCCCCTTTGTTGTATTTGGTCCAGGCTGAGTGTGCTGTCTCCTTGTCACTTTGCTGTATTTTTTGTTTGACCGGATTTCCGTTGCTTTATTTATATGTGTGTGTGTGCGTGTTTGTATGTATGCTAAAATTTTGTTTTACATTTTTTCGATTCTTTACAACTACAACTTTTAGTTGCATAATTTATAAGCACTTTCACGCTGATAGCCACCGCCAGCGAGTCGAGCATTGCATTGGTGACTCATTTGCAGCCACAATGCTTTCCAGCCCAGCACTCGATCACTTTGCCATTGTGGCGAATTTCATTGTTTGGCGGTAAGACGACGGTCGAAAGCCTACAACTGACTGTCATACATTGTGTTCGCTGGATGGCGACATTAATTAGACAATTTAAAGTAATATCTTTGTGCAGCACTAAGCGTGACCTGCTAGTCTGCATTCCTGGCATTCCTCTTTGTGTTTGGTTTCGCTGTGTTCTGATGTGTGTTTGAGTGGTTTCTTCGTGTGCTCTGCTAGTTCGCCAACGCATTTGCTGGAATTGGCAGTTGCATGTTTTGCCATGTTCTCGGGTTGAAATGCACATTTGGTGTGGTAAAAGTGAAAAGCCCCTTAGAGCTGTAAGCGCATTGCACCAGCGAGAAGCATTTGAATCTACGCGTGTGAGTCTACAGCACTTGTGTGGCTTGTGAAGTCGCGTCCGTGCTGTATTTCCGCTGTGGCCGTCGCCCAACACAGCAGCAGCCTTAGAGACCCGCAGCCGCCACATCTGCGTGTGGGCGACATGGCTGGCTGGCGTGTGTTGGGCCTTGTTTAGGTGGCAAAGTGAAAATGAAAGTACGCGCAGTGCCCGCATCGAATACCGAAAATTCCATCGCAAAAAGAATTTTAAATTTTTCGCGCAAACTATTTTTTGTTTGGTTTCTTTTTTGTAGCAAAATTGAACTCATTGTTTTCATAATTTTCTTTTGTTTTTCTATCTATCTATGTTGTCATTTATCATTAGTGTAGCATAAGCGGACAGGCCATAAAAAAAAGCAACGCACAGACAGACATGCATACGAACGTATACGATAAACAGACAGAAGGCCTAACAGTTGCGACTGACCCCGTGCCAGTTGACTTAGAGTGTCATGCACATAATTTTGTTGAAATTTCTTTAGTATTTCATTTTAGTTCAATTAGAAATTAGCAAAACAAAATCACACCATTCACAACAACAATAATAAACAGTAAACATGAAAAACGTAGCGTATAAATGGTAATTTTTATGTAAGCATTGAAAATGCAAGCAGATTGTTTTAAATAAAAACAAACATGTAAAATCTATGCATTAAGTGAAGAATATGGAAAATGTTGTAATTGTATTAATTGCATTTTAATTTCTGTTACTTTTAAAATACAAATAAAAATCTATAAAAAAAAACAAAACATGAAACGATACGTATCGAAAAATATCAACATCTAAGTTAAAAAAATAGTAGCAAGAGCACAATAAGCAAACGAAGACGTTGAATAGAAAAGAAGAATCACGAAATGCAAAGCAAAAAAATAAAAAATTAAACCAAAATAACACGAATCGCTTAGCAATCGAAATCGAACCATTGTATCACATATCGAAAAAAGTTGAACCAATAAAAGGAATCACAATTGAGTTGAAAACCGAAAAATTGCGCTTGTTTTTATTTAAAATCAAATTTCCCCGCCCCTTCACCGCACTGTGTCACCTGTACTCCTGATCCCCGCCCACACAGCTCCTTCACACCGCGTACTGCTGTCCTCCCCACTCGCCACCTCCCACTCCCGACTTTCATCCATTTTTTGTTCTCTTACCACAATAACCCAAATCAACGAATCACCGATAATCCGTTATCACTGCTCACGTTGCTCTACTCCTTCTTCCACACAATGTTTACAGTTCACCCAACAAACGAAACATTACTTTCTTTCATGTCTCATTCTTTACGCCTAAATGTATGCCAGTCAAAGAATTTAACGAACTAATAGATTCTTTTTTCTTTTTCCCATTCACAGGATTTCTAAAAAAAAATACATAAAATAAAATAACAAATAAATCAAAAGAAACACAAATAAGACTTGTTAATGTTTTGCACACTCCGCAACGCTTTTTCATTGAGTACTAATGGTTATATCTTTACCGTTATCTTTGCAGTGTCAAATGGGCCATCTCATGTGCGCTGCCTGCTTCACGCATCTGCTCGCGGACGGACGGTATGATATTGTCAAAAAGTCACCACCAACAAATTCAATTACACATTTCTCTGTAACGTTCGAAGCATTTCATTAAAAATTTCGCCTCCCGCCCGTACAACGCTTGCAACATTCAAATTATAAAACAATATTTTTCGTTTCCATTTGTTCTTTTTTTTTCTTCTATTCTTTCGCCCTACTGTTTTTGACGTGTCTAGCTTACGTGACCAAATCGCCACCTGTCCAAATTGTCGTGTCGAGATATCAAAGAGCACAGCTTCGCGTAATCTGGCCGTAGAGAAGGCCGCCTCCGAACTACCGAGCGAGTGTCAGGTGAGTGTGTTGCACCTCTCGGCATAAGCTCAACGCTAATTCTCCATTTGCATCTTTTCCACAGTATTGCAACAAAGAATTCCCCTACAAATCGCTGGATCGTCATGAGCAATACGAATGCCAGGAGCGGCCCACAAACTGCAAATACTCGCGTATCGGCTGCCAATGGCGCGGTCCAAATCATGAAAGTGCGTATAAATTTAATCAAATTGAATGCATAATGAAACTGATTTCGTTTGATCTTTACTTCCGGCAGCTAACGAGCACGAACGCAACTGCTTGCATCCCACAAAATCTGGCTATGAAGTTATGGCTGCGCTAGAAGCGTACGATGCCAAAATAAAAGAGGAAAAGAAGATGTTCAGCACCCTGATCGATTTGCTTAGCTACGAGAAAATCATATTTAATGGTATTCAATGTTCACACACACACATGTTTGCCACATATTTACTTGATAGCTGTGCTATAGATGATTTGTTATCATTGTTGTTTAAAATGAAGAAAAGAAATGTATTGATGCTGACTGTGTCTTGCAGATCTTCAGATGAAGCCCTATCGTACCGACGAGTACGTACACAAGTTATTCTACGAAACGGCCAGATTCACGGCATTCAACCAGCAGTGGGTGGTGAAGGCGCGCATAAACAACAGCCAGCGCGATCCGCATCAATCGAATGAGCGAACAATAAGCTATCAGGTGAGCCATCAGATGCCTTTCACAAACAAAGCGCAGTTGTTTGCAATGCGGAAAGTGTACCATCAGACTAGGAATCAATAAAAAAATTTGCAAAATGAAAAATTGAAAAAGAAAATTATTGCATTCAGCAACACTTTACATCACTTAATCATCATAAGAAAGCAAACAAATCAAAAAAATATATCTTCTTAAAGTATTGTCAAGTTTACAATAATGTATTACATTTTAAACGAATTTCATTGAAATACTATCATCGCATTACTTTACCACTCAATTGAAAAGTTCCATTCCAAATGCCATTATATCTCAATTGCCTCCACAGCTCATCTTGAAGACAAAAACCAGCACACCATTGAGTATTCACTTTTTTGCATTGAAGGGCCCCTTCTCTGACATGAAGGTGTCAACGCAAATCTACAAGCACGACTTCACAGACCAAGTAAGCGTATCTACTCTCCATGATTTGTTTTGAAATATGTCTACTTCTTTTCGTCTCGTATTATTTGCAGAGTACTGAAAGTGATTACTATGTGCTGCCATTGCCCGACAGCTCCGAATGCAATCGGCTACTATCCAATAAGGGAATCAATTTCCGGTATTATGAATCATTTGACAATTACTAGCGCAAGTCAGTTTCTAATAGCACTTTTCTTTTCTTTGCAGTCTTTTGATGTTTTTGCTTAACAAATAAATAACAAGAAATGTTGGTGGTTTATTTATACATGCATACGTATATATATATATATATTATATTTTTTCAATTACAAATTTAACAATGTTTAATTGATAAGCTTGAAAGTTTAAGTCGTTTCTACTTTCTATGATTTACGTGGCGTATTCGGGCTGCAGCGCTCGGTGTAGCACAGCACAGTGCAGTTGAACTGAACGTGCTTGAGTGCTTCTCATTGGATAATTTTATCTTCGTGCATATATGCATTTAAAATATTAAGTTTTTTCTAGCCTCAATGCTGAAAAAATGAAACGCTTTGAACAAAATTTTCTTTCGTTTCGGCATAACTTTTAAAATTGAAACGCAAGCGCAGACAACCGTGGCTACGTAAAATGCGTTTACAAATACACGCATATAATATATAGGATTAAATATATATATATATTTTTATTATGACTTACTAGACCCTCTGACATGCATACACACTACACCTAAATTAATGTACACTACATATATAGAGCTATATATAAAGAACTACATATGCATATATATTCGCTATACATACATATATACAATCATGATGAACATATTATTTAGTTGGATACTTTTAAAACTTTAATTTAAATAAACTTGTTTGGAAAATTGTACGCCTATGTGTCTACTGTTTACGCATAAGTCGCACTCCATGCAAACAGCTATTATTGGAAGAAGCTAAATGACATTACGACAAAGTTGGCGCTCTGTTGCGAGACGCACGTCGCACTTGCGTCACGTATCAACCAGCAACACTTCAAATGATAAACAAATGTATAAATTGTACGCATTAAATTTTGATAAGCGCGGAAAATAATCTGAAATAGAGAGCTACATATGTGTAATGATCTCAAGCACTAAATACAATGGAAGCACACATATGCACACACACACACCCACACACACACATACGGCATAGAAAACCAACTTGTAACAAAACTTTGAATTTAATATATAATAGTAAAAGTAATGAATGTACCAAATAAAATAGATGCACCACACGAACCCTGACCCCAGACACCCACCTTCACTTTCACCACCACTTGGAATGAGTCACGCTCAATAGCTGCTTAGTTGTAACTCCGTTTGTAATGTACATTCGGGCGGCCTGTTCCAACTTACTCGGCCACTGTAAGAGTCAACACCATACAAAAAAATTTTGAAGACAACAGCAATACCAACATTTTGTAGCATGTATGTCTATGCTACAAATGAGCACTTTTGTTTACTATTATGAAATCTTACACATAATATTATAAAAACACGCGAATACAAGAATATCCCTTCAAATATTAACACCACGATGTCATGTCAATTTAATTTTATTCAATTCTCAATTCCCATTGGTGGTGATAATGAGTCTTACAAATGCAAAATTGTACATTTTCCAAAAGTAGGCGCGTCGCATGCCACAGACAAAATATGGAAATGTTGCGCATAATACTTGGATTCAATTACAATAAGATACATATGCATATATACCGAATGATTGAAGCGTGCAGTACGCATACAAAGAAAATTCTCCATTTGCGCCTAAGCAACCTAAACATAGAATTTTAGACTAAATCTAAAGTAAAATTCGTTAAAGTTCTATAATTAATTAAACATCTAAGTGACTACTTTATAATAACAACAAACAACTTGATAAATAGTACCAATAAAAACAAAAATTTGTGTTTAAATTGAAAACTCAAAATAGGTATATTTGTTTTTACGTAAAATAGTAGAATGGATTAGGTTGACGCAATAAAACTCTTTTTACTAGGAACTCGGATCATTGGCCTAATGTCGCGGGTCTTCGAAAATCTTAATTTCAAATGAAGTAAAGCATTCCTCAGACTGAGGCAAGACAGATAGAAGACATCATATTGCAATGTGTGCAGTATGTCGCTGAAAAGAAGAGACATCAGGAGAGGACATCAGGCACCTAAACCGCCCCATGAGTTAAATTTAATTAGGACCGTGGGTATATGGGATATTCTCTGTTCGTAGTAGGGGGCATTGACTCATTGCATTATAACCCCAACATCTGTCCATCCTCATTCAAATTTCGAGCCAATTTTGTTCAAGTGTACGCTAGTTTTATCTTTTACTATGCATTTTTCTTTGATCTGTCTTAAAAAAATGTATGCGACTATTTGTCAATTAATGCATTGAAGTCCTTCACAGAAGCGGCAGTTCAACAATTCCTAAAATAATGCTTTGTTTGTGCAATGTAGATAAATTAAAACAATCACTTTTTGATTTTGCATAAAAGCGAAAAAATTATATTGTTCAAGCATACTCATGGGCGTTCCCAGGAACAGCTTTAGGAAGGGAGACGAGGAGGGGCAGAATTCATAATATAGGTTTCGAAAAAAATATAGAATTCTATATATGTATACAATATAGAATTTCGAATTTAGGGCGGGAAGCAAATGTCCCCCTTGCCCATACTGGGTACGCCCATGCGCATACTATGTAAGTCCAGGACTAAAAATTAATCATACAATAATTCAAACTGAAGCTCCAATGCTTGTAAATGTAAATTATTAAAAAAAAAAACAATAACTTAAATAGAACCATGTGTGGCTTTGATGTGGTAGGACACAACATCACGCGGATTGTTCTTAAAATCAGGATCCTTTAGAAGAGCCTCAAACGACTTCACTTGACTGATTAGCTTGGCCTGCCTCTGCTTCAGTCTCTGCTTAATGGTGGATTTCCGTTGATTCCCTTTCGTTAGTGCCGCCGACGACGACGATGGCTCATCAAAGTCTTTGATGCCCGTTTTAATGTCTTTGTTCAGCTTGCTTAAGCGGTACAGTTCATCCAAGGAAGGCAGTGCATCCATTAGCGGCTTTAAGTCGCCAACCACAGCAGTCTTCTCGCGATTTTTGCGCGCTATCTCCTCCTTTTTCTTTCTTTTCATCTGTGCGAATTTACTCAATAGTTTCTTGTGTTTTTGGCGAAACTTCTCACGCTTCGTAATGGACTTTTTCGGTGTTATGGTTTTGTGCAGCAACAGTTTGTCCTTGTCTTCTGCTACCTGTTTCCGATGAATGCTGGCGGCGGCTTTGGCTTTCGCTCTTATATTTTTCTTTACTTTGGCCATCGGTTATTGTGTCGAAATTAAATCGAATTAAAATTAAATCGAAGGAATTTACCAAAAAATATTATCGCTTGTTTACTGCGTGTTGCACATGTGTCAACTTGAATGCATGGTTGCATTCTCTGCGGCACAGACAATCGGCACATAAACAAATTATTGGACAGAAAATTGCACGATCTACTACAAGTTAACAGAACGGCACAAACAACGCAAATCCAATCTAATTAAACAATATAGTAATGCAAATATTATTTTCTAGAAATGCAGTGAGCGCGTCGTGAATGAATGTATTATAATGTTATTTGTATATAACATCTCTGTTAATGCAGCTTTTATGGGAGCACAGTCTGACAGCCCAAAAACAGCTGTTCGCCATTGCGTCGTGAAAGTAAACAGTTTTGCAGCTGCTCGATTTGGTTGAAACGAGTTATTTATATTTTTATTGAGACTTTTAGTAAATTGACTAAAACATTGCAAAAAAAAAGATTATTAATAATTGTAAACTGATCCACGTTGGCGGTCTCGCAATGGATTACGATTTCAAGATGAAAACGCAAATAGAACGCACCAAAGTGGAGGACCTCTTCAACTATGAGGGCTGCAAAGTGGGCCGCGGCACTTACGGCCATGTCTACAAGGCCAAGTGGAAGGAAACCAGCGACGGCAAGGAGTATGCGCTGAAACAGATCGACGGTACTGGTCTTTCCATGTCCGCTTGTCGCGAGATCGCACTACTGCGCGAGTTGAAGCATCAGAACGTCATCACTCTAATCCGCGTGTTCCTTTCTCACAACGACCGTAAAGTGTTCCTGCTCATTGACTATGCCGAGCACGACCTGTGGCATATCATTAAGTTCCATCGTGCCGCCAAGGCGGCCAAGAAGCAAGTGGTGGTGCCGCGTGGCATGGTGAAGAGTTTGCTCTATCAAATCCTGGATGGCATTCACTATTTGCACAGCAATTGGGTGCTGCATCGCGATTTAAAGCCGGCCAACATACTCGTCATGGGTGATGGCAATGAACGCGGACGCGTGAAAATTGCCGACATGGGCTTTGCACGCTTATTTAACGCGCCGCTCAAACCGCTGGCCGATCTGGATCCGGTGGTGGTGACGTTCTGGTATCGCGCGCCCGAATTGCTGCTGGGTGCGCGTCACTACACCAAGGCCATTGACATCTGGGCCATTGGTTGCATTTTCGCCGAGCTGCTGACGTCGGAGCCGATCTTTCACTGCCGCCAGGAAGATATAAAGACCAGCAATCCCTACCACCACGACCAGCTTGATCGCATTTTTAACGTGATGGGCTTCCCTCAGGACAAAGACTGGGAGGACATCAAGAAAATGCCTGAACACCACACACTTACCAAGGACTTCAAGCGCTCCACCTACTCGACCTGCTCGCTGTCCAAGTACATGGAGCGACACAAGATTAAGCCCGACAGCAAAGCATTTCACTTGTTGCAAAAGTTATTGCTCATGGACCCCAATAAGCGCATCACCTCCGAACAAGCCATGCAGGATCCCTACTTCCAGGAGGACCCGCTGCCCACACAAGACGTATTTGCTGGTTGCCCGATTCCGTATCCGAAACGGGAATTTCTCACCGACGATGATCAAGAGGACAAATCTGACAATAAGCGACAGCAACAACAACAGCAGCAGCAGCAACAACAGGAGCCGAGTGCGAAACGCGTGCGTCTGTCCGGGCCGGGCGCCGGTGGACCACAGCAGCAGCAGGTGCAACAATCGCAAGACTTTCATCACCAGCAACAAACGCAGCAGCAGCAGCAACAACAGCAACAACAAATGATGTTCAACCAACAACAGCAAAACTTTCAGCAGCGGTTCTAAAACATCGAGTGCTGCTACGCGAAAGCTAAATTTAAGTAATTCCCTATAGACTTGTCTAACGATTAATTTATACTTGAATGCGTGAGCGACTGGTCGTCTCACTGGCACTTCTTACCAGCAATTTCGCACGAGTGGTTTGGGTAATATACAAAGAAATATTATTGTGTGGTGGCTGTGCCAGCTGATGCAGTGGAGTCGCGTTATCTTGTAACTTAGCGTTTGATGTTCCATTGTCCATTATGTCTGTAGGCTAGGTAGGCATCTCATTTTTGTATGTCGAGTTCCCAGAGGACTCATTCATTGCTTGGAAGTCAATAATATGAATTTTCCATCAAGAACTGAGCATTTTTTATACTTGAGGTGTTATTGGTACTAAGAATTAATGAAGTCCAAGACATGCGGTTTTAGAATAGGCGTGGTTAGATTTATTGGTAACTTTTCTTAAGACAAGCTAAAATGCCCTCCATGCGTACATCTTACGAAAATTCTTACAAGTGTCCAAACTATATAATCCATATGGAGTCCTATCATATGGGAAAAAGTGTCGGCTATGAAGTGAAGCAAAATACATAGAACGGAAAGGGCATTCTTAGTACATAGTAAAGTTAGAAAATCTCAACTCGGAGATGAGCTCCGGCATCTGTTGTACGCTACAGCAATTCATGGTGAATTGGAGATGTCCATGTTGTCCGACTTTTCCACACTCACAGACTTGCGTGACTTGGAGTCTACGCTGGAGCGGCTGCTCTTCACTTCCACGTCCTCCACGATGGACTTAAGTTTGCGGTCGGGCGTGCGCGAACGTCGCTTAGATGTTGAGGAGGACTTGACTGGCAACGCGGCGTCTTTGCTGCGGCTGGAGTGTGAGCGCGCCGACAGCGATGCAGAGCGGCGTTTACTGCGCGAACGGGAAGAACGCGGGCGCTTCTCCTCGCGCACGCGGTGCGAGCGCTTGCGTTCACGCGAGCGAGAACGCTTGCCGCGTGAACGTGAACGCCGCGAACGCGAAGTACTGCGATGGTGGCGTGAGCGTGAACGCTTGCTACGACGTTCGCGTGAACGGGTGCGACGCTTTGAGCGCGAACGTGTCCGGCTCTTGCGGCGTGAGTGCGACCGCTTACGTGAACGGGATCGCTTACGCGAACGCGAACTCCGTGAATGCGAACGGGAACGCCGTTTCGACTTGCTTCGCGTACGTTTGCGCGTACGTGAACGCGACCGACGGCGCGAGCGTGAACGATGCGACCGTGATCGACTGGTACGACGATCACGCGAACGGGAACGAGAGCGGGAGCGACGGCGCTTGTCCTTGGCCAGCATACCGATAACCGGGTCGATGGCGGCTGATATCATGTTCTGCGCCTCCTTCACAATGGTCATGGCCTCTTCAATCTCCGCCTGTGCGGCCTCGTTCGACTTGGCCTCGGGCTTTGTTATGGAGTCGGTAGCGTGGTAGATGCTCAGGTAGCCACCTTTCAACTCCTGACCCTGCATTTTTAGCGCATGTATGATGCTCGGCTGCTCGCAGAACTCAATCATACAGTATGTCTTGTTGTCCTTCTCGGCCCAGCGTGCGTACTTCACCTCGCCAGCCCGTTGGAAGCACTCCATCAGGTCATCAAGGCGCCACTCATTCTTCACATCGCACACAATGATCGTGCGACGAATCTCCTCGATCTTGCGAGCATCGTAAAACGACGGTAGGGCGGGGTATTCCGGCAAATTGCTGTCCACCAACTTTGGATCGTATGTCTTGATGACCTGCAAGGGAAGAGGAGGCAAATTTAGTTGTCCCATAGCGATCAGCTGAGGCAGTTCTATACACACCTGCTGCGGTGACTGGCCCTCGATGCGATTGATTACCTCAGGCGGCAATTTCGAGTCTGGCTTTTGCAGACCGGGCACAATGGTGCCATTTTTAGACATTTCCAGGGCACGGTACTCCTCCGGAATAGCCAGTACGGGTATGACAATCAGTGCCCGGTCGATGAACACCGTGTTGGTCAGGTGCTGCGCCACGGGCACACAGGCGCTATCCGCGTACTTGATGTAGCAGATGCGCGACTGCACCGGACAAGAGACGTCGCGCACTGTCGGATAGAGGCGAATTTCTTCAATTTTGCCAATATTTCCGAACAACGTCTGCATCTGGTCCTTGGTGGCCTGCGGGGCGATGTTGGTCACCTGGATAACACGTGGTGCATTACCGCCGGCCATTTTTCCCCCAACTGCAGAGCTGCAAACTTCCAGAAAATGCAAAGAATCGAAAGCCAATTACTGCTTGGTGTGCAAGTGTCCAGAAGGGCGCTGTGGCCAAATCCCCCACAAGCAGCAATTTATTGATTACTATGTGCGAGTGGTACTTCTGGGATACTTTGTTGATTGTGTTTTTCACTTTTTCCCGATGTTTAACTATGCTTTATAAATATTTTCCGCTAATTTTCGGAGCTTGCCGAAAACGCCATCTTCGAAGCGCACCACAGCGGCAAAATCGTTTTTCGGCAAACAAGAAAAAACGTAACTAAACGTTTGACACTGAACTGTAACTGAGCGAATTCAGGAAAAGTGTCAGTGCTGCCATTTCTGCTATCGATTGTTTATTTCGGAGGTATCGTTGTGGAGAATTTGCAAAATTGATAAAATAAACAGAGTTAATGCGTTAAAATTGTGTAGACATCCATTTATATATTAGCACATTGCAATGATAGACTGCAAGAATAGTAAACAGAGTTGATAAAATAAACCGAGTTAATGCGTTCAAATTGTGTAGCCATCCCTTTATATATTAGCACATTCCGAAGATAGACTGCAATAATAATCGACTCAATTGCGAAAACTTGGTCTTTTCGATTGTGATAGGGGGACTTCCATCACTGACGTTTTCTTGCCGTTTCTTGGATTCTCGCTCTTGCAGTGCTTTCGTACTCTGCTCGCACTGGTCCGTGCAAGAGCAGTTCGGGAAAAGATTTTCATACTCCAATTGTGTATTTTCTATTTTTAAAACGTTGCACGGTTAAAATCACTCGTTTTAGCAATTAGAAAAAAAAGCAAAGAAAATTGTGTAAATTAGAATAATTGGCATTGCATGTGTACGAAAATTGTGGGAGAGCGTAGAAAAACGAAATGCGTTTTGTTTGTTTGAGCGAAAAATTGGCAAAGTGAAAATGTTTGTTGTGTATTTGAAGAAGCAGAAGCAAAAGACGCAGAGGCCGAAAAAAAAATTATTAAAGATAGCAAAAGCAACAGCAACAACCACAAATACAAATACAACAATCACGGCAGCAGCAGCACTAGCAAAAACAAGACCAACAACAAAGGCAATACACAAAATGTGAGAAAAGAAATTTCATTTTTGCCATTTCGAAATTATCATTTTGCATTGGCGTGGATTGATTTAATTGTTTGCTTTGTTGTCGTCGCATTGCAGAAAAATCAATTTTCCGTGTGAGCAGCAGGGGCGTACGAAGAAAGCTGTGGACGGCGGCGGCTGCTGCGGCTGGTGGTAGTGGAATAATTTTGCCAGCAATCACCACTTCTACCTTCTCCTCTAGCCAAGTTTCTGCTCTCGCGTCGTTGCAGAAGTGCCAAAGCGTCCTTGGGTCGCTTTCACTTTCTCTTCCCCGCAACACACACCCACACACGCGCAGTCAACACACCAAACGCGCCTTGCACAGTGAGCGTGAAGTGAAACTATGACGACGGACAATGTGCAGCGCCTAACCAAATTGATGTTGGTCGATCAGCAAAATCAACAACCGACAATGGCGTCCACGTCAGCCAGCCCGGCTGCCATGGCGCAACCGACGCCGCAGCCGCCACCACCGCACATCGCCGAGCGCAAAGTAATGATGCGCAAGTTTAGCGGTGGCGGTGGGCTGCTGAGTGCAGACACTTTCAAAAACGGTGGCAACGAGTGCGGCGGAGTTACTGCTGCTGCTGGTGTTGGCGCAGCCAATGCGACGACGTCACCAACCTCCCCCTGCGAGATGAGCGCCCACGAACTGCGTCAGCTGAAGCGCGACTCGGATCCGCAGTTTTCGCGGTTCGCTGATTACTTTGTGATATGCGGATTGGATCAGGATACCGGCCTGGAGCCCGATCGCTTTGCGGGTGAGTTGGCTGCATTGGGCAGGAAGAGAGGTCATGTGGCTAATGTATGGTTTTATATTCTAGGAGATAATTTGCACTGCTCACCGCTGGATCGCGCCTATAAAAGCAAACCGCTGGCGCACTACCCGGAGAACGTGGCGTGGAACCCCTTTGACGCGCACGGTATTTCCATGGTATGTGCGGATGTGACGCGGTCACGGGGTGCTGTCGTCGCTGTCAATTGTAAAATATGTAAATTTCTAGAATTCACTGTGCAGACGAGGGAAAGTGCTCAAGCACAAAAAGAAAAAGAAAGCGTTGCATGGGAAGCGCAAAAGTCTTCTTTGTGCTGCACACAGTCGCTGCAACATGCGCCCAAGACCGCGTCGTCAATTGAGTTCAATTAAAGTTGAATATCTCGTGGGGCGAGCGCAGTGTTTATGGTTGAGTGCGCGCAACGCAATGTAGAATTGTCAATTTACGTTTTTATGGGCTTTCATATTATTTTAATTGATAACAATTTAAAGTTTGCTTAAGCGGAAAGCATAGTGTGCTGCTGGCTGCAAGCTACTTGTTGGGTTGATTTGTTTTGGTAATCGCGCATTTTGCTGCTGGTGCGCTTGCTCTCGCGCGTCAAGTTCTCGAATATAAGATTCGCGCTCAGTGACTGAATTCAATCACAGTTCTTTCCAGTTTATTGTTATCAATGCTTGTTCTTGAATGACTTCTTATCAAAAATCATGGCTAGCACACTATTTTAAATGTTTGGTAATGATGGATGGGGATGGTATAGTTGATTGGTTGGGATCCACTTGAGCGGGTAAACGAAATGTTTGAGCAATTTGATTAAGAAATTTTTTGGTTTTTCATTTTGGTTTAAGTAAAATAGATATTTAGAAACTACTTCAATTGTTCTTGAATAGAAAATGTATTTTTTATGTGGAAAAAATGTGTTTATTAGGGAATTTTAAGAGAAAAATTGATCAATATTTGATTTGTCTGACTTAAATTCGTCCGATGTATAGCACAGTCTGAACATTCAAAACTTCTTACCATCAAATACATTGTTAGCCTGAGATTAAATATTTTTTCCAAAAACCTTTTGTTTAATTTTATGCAATCTAAAAGATTTGATGACTTTATTTTCCTTTCTTGTTGTATTTTGAATCTTATTGCAGCTTTCATTGCCACAAGGACTGCGTTTTCGCACACAAAAACACAACATCGAACCGCGATTTCACTCATTCGCCACCACACGCGAGGATGGCAAACGCTGTTTCGGGTTCAGTTTGGTCTTTTACGAGGAAATACGCAATCGTGACATTTGCAGCGCCATGCACACATTGCAGGTAAATCTCCCTACTTTCACTTTTCTCACTTGACGTCCACCCACTAAAACGATTCATTTGCTTGCAGTCAATGTTCATTACGGAGTTGTCGAACGGCCAGCAGACGCACTCGCTGGGCCGTGTCAAGGAGAGTCCCGTCAGCCGTTCGCTGCCGCGGCACTTTAAGGTGGCCGGCCAGGCGCCGCAGTCCGCACAAAGCTACTACGACATTACGAAGGATAAGCTCTACGTTGCCAAAAGCATTTCGCTCATTTGCCAGATACCGTACGCGTTCGCCGCCGAAGTTTTCCTCACCAACCTATACAAGTGAGTTGCATGAATTGCGCCGAATGATTTTTGATTTCACGCTTTTCGCCGTTTCGCTTGCAGATGTCTTCCGCGGCAGCCCGGCCCGGGCATCAGTCTCGAATCATATGTGTACAATATACTCTACGAAGTAATGCTGCCGCAGCCGGGCAAATCCATAAGAATTTACTTGCCGCCAGCGGAGCCGCATCTGCCGGCAATGGCGTTGGTGCTGCAGCGTCCGGAGCTAAGCTCTGAACTGCCGTTGCTGGACTTTCCGCTGCGTCTGCTTTTCTCGTACCTTGGCGTCGAATGTGTGATACAACTGCTGACGTGTGTGCTGCTGGAGAATCAAGTGCTGCTGCGTTCCAATGGTTAGTCGAGGCGCACCAACATTTTCGCATGAAATTTCGAGAATGAAACATTTTGCCGCTTCTTTCAGATTACCAAAAACTGATGATTGTCGGCGAATGCATCACATCCGTGCTGTTCCCGTTCATGTGGCCGCACGTCTACGCACCCATACTGCCTGCTGCACTGCACCACTTTCTGGACGCGCCGGTTCCGTTTGTGATGGGCCTTCATGCCGAATGCGAAGCAGCCAACAAAATTGGCACCGAGGCTACGCTCTGCTTCGTGGACATCGACAAGAAAATCATTCAGCTGCCAGAGGAACTGCCTGTGTTCCCGCACAAGATCGATTTTATGGCGGAAATTATATCCGTGTTGGATAAATTCGAAATCGAACGCGACCGCTCGCACGAACCAATACTCAAGAACGGCTATGCCACCCGCGATCACGACGTCATGGTGTCCAGCTGCACGTTGCCGACTGGCTTGCAGGCTGCGCGCCGCAGCAAGGAACGCTTTAATCAGCTGCAAGAAACCGTCTACACACTAGGCGGCGGCATTGGTGGAGGCAGCGGCACCGCTGGCACCATAAACGGCTACAGTCACAATCTCGAATATCAACCACTCATTGCGCATCCATCAAAAATCGACCATGTACCGCGCATAGCAGACTTTCTGCGGCGCAAGGGCGTACGCACGCAGTCGCCGAGTGCGGTGTCGCTGAATGACTCGGGCGTGGACACCATTGACTCCACCATGTCGCCGTCAAAAGCAGCTGCAACAGTGCGCAAAGACAGCAAAGCAGCGCCGACACTCTCGCCCGAGGAACAATACTACCAGGACTTGCGCATCAACAACGCGTTGCGCGAGATCTTCCTCAACCGCTTTGTGCACATGTTCTATGCGTACGAGTTCTTTGTTATTTATCCCAACCAGCATCGGGACGAGTGGCTGTCGAATCGGGAGACGCTGCAGAATTTCGACAAGTCGTCGTTTCTCTCGGACCAGCCGGAACATCATCGCGCGTTTCTGTCGCGATTTTTAGAATCTCAAATGTTTGCCACACTCATTGACAATAAAATACTGGCAATGTGGGAAAAGGAGCCGGACCCGAGTCTGCGTATCTTCGACCAGCGTGTGAAGCTACTCAGGTAAAAGCATTCTGCAGGTTCCTTATAATTTGTAAATTTTGTGGTCTTTTTATTTCACTTGAATTTTCGTTGCTGCTAAGCATTTTGCCCTGTTCTGTCAATTACTACACATTTCTCTGTTTGCAGAAAACGTCACGGCGAGAACATGATTTGTGCCACCAGCTATGAGCCGTGCGTGATGAGCCAGGAGGCGCAGCAGGTCTACGAGAAACGTCTGCACTGCATCGACATCGAAGTGACGCCGCCCAGCGAAATTCTTGCCAATCGCGCTGCCTATTTTCGCAGCTTCCCCATTCTTGAGAAGGCGGTGTTGAACCAGGAGTGTGCCTCGAGGTAGTGTTGTTGTGTTGTAGACATGCAAAACATACCACGTACCATCTAGCGCAACTAGCGAGAACATTCTGTTAGTGTTTTCCGTTTCCCGTTTTTTTTTGTTTTAAATTACGTTTTCCTTTTCTGTGCAACACCGAAAATGTAAACTGATTAGTGCGAGTGGCTCAAAAGCGTTGACGAAGTGTTTAGTTGATTAAAGTTTGCAATGTTTTAGTTGAATTCCACTGAACGAATACAAACAATGGGCACCGTCGTGAGGTTGTGTCACAAATTAGAGAATTTCCAAGCTGAATCGTGAATCTGCGTTACTACATGCTGATATTATTTTGTATAACAATATGCAATGCAAAAACAAGCAACCAAGCTAAAAACAAACAAACAAGAAAACAAAAAATAAAGGACTAAAGATAGCAAATTGCAATCGAGCACAGCAACAAGCAACTATTTAAATTTATGTCGATACAAATGAATGATGTATAATTTTGGTTTTGAAATCTTGATTTAGCGAGTGTCTTCCACTAATATTTATGTGAACATTTTATTCTCTTTTGTTTAAATTATCAAATTAACAGTTAATAAATAATGCAATTTTAATGTTGAGCAATCTCGTTTTTAGTTCTTAATTGTGATGCCTGCAAATGAACGAACTTTCTGCTACTGCATCGAGTTGCGTTAGGGTGCAGTTTTGTGGCGAAGTCAGGCGTTATTTCAGGATGTTTGTAAATGCTGAAGACAGCATTTTCACAGAAGAATAAAAGCGCCATCGGTGCGCTGTTGCGAAGAATGCGCAGTTGTTGTGGCATGATAGGAATTTATGCAATTCAAAAACACTCCTACGCGCTTCAAATCCATAAAGCAACCAATGCACAGCAAATGTTTATGTCTAATAATAAAGCAAAAATAGTTTTTCGTGCGCTCACGTCATGCTGAAACTGCACCTGCCCGCAAGCACTTGATGGAAGCACTATGGCATAGTAATTTTTGTTGTAGTTGTAGTTTATTAGAGCAAATTTTATTTTGGCATGTGAATTTTTCATAAAACTTAAAGTTTTCCCAATTATTCCTCACACACTCCTGTTCCACACATGGCGACTCTCCTACAGTTCACAGCCACCACATCCCGTAGTAGTTAGTCCCTCGTGTGCATGTCGTATAGTGTAAACGCCTGCAACATTTTACAACTAATCTACATAATTAACTTGAAGCAAAACATTGAAACTTCTACACCAACCTGTGCCACAAATACGCCCCCTTTGCTCTTTTCTTTCTCTTTTTTGTTCTCTTTCGACACGGCACCTATAGAGGCAACAGTCTGCGTCGCGTCAAGAACGGCAACAAGTGGCGTGCCAAAGAAATCTCCATCGATCAGAAGTCCATGAATCGACTCTCGGCCAATCTGTCCACCGCCGAGATCAGTCCCGCTCTGCTGGCGCAGGCCAACTGGACGTTCGTGGAGCGTTTGTTGAAGGTGAGCGGGCAAATGGAGCAATATTGACAAATTATACTAAGCGTCTCTTTTAGGATATAAAGTCGAAAACGAAGCGCATGCTGCTGGAGAAAATGGGCACCGAAGCGGTTGCACTGGGCCTCAAGGGCGACGGCATTGAGGAGAATACGCTGATTGCTTCGATGTGCGACTTGTTGGAAAAGATCTGGTCGCACGGGTTGCAGACAAAACAGGGCAAATCCGCCTTGTGGTCGCATCTGCAAGCATACCTGGAGCTGCAGGAGGCGCGCGCAAACAGCACCACTTCGTCCATTAGCCCAAGTGTGCCCAAAACGCTCGGCGGCAATAAAATTGGCGCCGGAGGCTATGCCACCACCACACCAGGTAGATACAGTTTTTTGAATTTGAATTATAGTATTTAATTAACATTTCGTTACAGCACTCGCCTGGAATGTGATGCGCAAACGAATGGATTGTAAGTGATGCATTAATGGTGCACAAGAGAATGCTAACTCGAATTTTGCTTTCAGATTTGTCCACATTCCAAACGGACTTTGATAATCCGCCCAGCCCGAATCGCAGTCGTTCACGTGATCGCAACAAATTTGTGGGCCTGGAGCAGCTGTGTCCACTGCCCGAGTCGCTCGAGTTCGATGTCAAGTGGGTGCCCCAGTAGTTATGCCTCTGCTTTCTGGTTTTATTCATACAATACTGTTTGCTTTGCAGAAATGTACTCGCCATGGCCGATATTAAGACGCACATTGGTTATACGCGCGCTTGGGTGCGTCTGTCGCTGGAGAAGAAGCTCTTGTCGCGTCATTTTCGCACATTGCTGTCGGACGAGTCGTTGCTGCGTTCGCTGTACAAGCGCAACGCCTTTCTGCGCTGCGAGGAGGAAAAGGAACAATTTCTGTATCATCTGTTGACGCTCAACACCGTCGACTACTTTTCCTTCACCAACACTTATCCAACAACTAGTAAGCATTTCGTTGCGTCTTGCTCCCAGTTAAGTTTGAACACGTATAACTTTTTCAGAATTGCCCTATCGTGTGGTGATATTTCCGTCACGCAAGTACGGCGCCTATCACACTTCCAGCAATGTGTGGATTATGGTATCGGGCACCATGAACGAGACGCAGCGAGTGCCAGTGCCAAAGGGCTCGCTGGAGTTTATATTTCACGTGAGTCGATCAGTTCATCCGCTTTGACTTCCGTGGTGTCTAAATTCACATATTTATCTTGCATCTAGTACAAAAATCTCGGCCTCCTAACTACAATGCGCATAGGCCACGACAATTCGGGGCCTTCGCACAAATGGCTGGTGGAACATGTGGTTATGCGCAACGAAGTGACGGGACACACCTACAAGTAACTATGGCCATTTCATATATTAGTGGTTCAAATGTTAATAAAAGCATTTACTTGCAGATTCCCATGCGGCCGTTGGTTGGGCAAAGGTGTCGACGACGACTCCACTGAGCGTCTGCTGGTGGGTCAACGTGTCTCGACCAGTGTGAAGAATGCCGAGCTGGTGGCCGCTTGCCACACACCGCCGCGCACACGTAGTCCCAGCGTACAGCGCCCGGAAACAGTGCCACCGTCCGAGATCCAGCACCAGTTGGGCAACTGTGTCAATGTCATTGTCAAGTGGCACTACAAGCCGAGTCGTGATCGTGACGTGGGCACGCTCACCAATCTGCTATGCGGCGACGATGGCCTGGTGAAGTGCCTGGAACAGGTGTTTCTGTGCGGCTTTCGCTCGACGCGTTTTTTCGGCAAAAATCTGTACATTTGGGACTATTTCAGTAAGTGCACGCAGTAGATAAACATTGCTGTGACAATTAATAAATTATTATTATATCTCTGTCCAATGTTGCAGCGAAAATCAAGGAGCAGTTCGAACAGTATCTACTGCACGAACAGCAGCTACAGCAGCAGCAATTAGACGACTCCGCTTCCAGCATGGACTCGTCCTTTAGCGATGGCAGCGGCATTCACAGTTTGCAGCGGCGCGAGCTGTCCGCCATTTGGCGTTATTACGTACATCTAATGGACGAGATCAACGCCGCCGGCAGCCAGCTCGGAAAGGATGGAAAGTTCCAACTACTCATTTGTCTCAGTTTGCGGTAAGAGTCGCATTGAATTTGTGTACTTACTTGCATGGCTGCAATTGAGTGTAAATGCTTTTGTTTTAGGGAGCATTTGTTGACGCGTATGATAAAGCCAATGGCACTGACGAAGGTTACACATGAAATGTACGAGGAGGAGAGCTTTATGCGCCGCAAGAACCTTCTCACATTCCTCATACAGATACTGGAGCCGCTGGATGATTGCCACATCGTACTTGAAAACTCAATTACTCAAGGAATTCCATCACAATGTTAGATTGTAAGCGTTCCCCATAAAGCCAGTTTTCTATTTGTTAGCAACAACAACAACAACAACACTCGAATCTCAAGTCATATGCAGCTAAAGCAGTAAGAAAAGTTCTTGCCAGCTGAAGGAAGTTTCCTTTATTAACTAATTCGACTATGATTTATTTGCGCAACTTGCCCAGTAACGCTACCAAAGTCTTAGAGCACTTGATAATTATTCCTAATTTTATTCGTAAGTTCTCGGAAAGCAATTGCGTGCAATTAACATAGAAGTAAACGAAACATTTTTAAAATTTTACATTTGAGATTTTCGTTGATATTTTACTTTAAGTTTTTGCAATTTTTTACTTTGGTACTAATACGTGTGCGTATGTTGAAGGGAATACTAATTTTTGTTTGATAACTGATGGCTGCTAATACTTTCGAATATTTACCAAAGATTTGTTACTTTTGTTTTCATTTTAAACGGTAGTGTGCGCAGTGAAAGCACTTAAGCTCTTTAAAGACTATTCATGAGATTATAATGTATTTTGCTTTTCACATTTCTTTATACACGATTTTATAGATTAAGATATAATGTATCTGCTATGATGAGGATACTATAATTCAATTGTTGTACTTGAAACATTCGAATGAATAACTCACAGACTTTACTAAATTTTACTGTGAAGTTCTGTATTTTTATTATTTCAACATTGTGAAACTATGCAATTTGTAAAGACAACAAACCAAAATACTTATTACAAATGAATAAACTTAATATGTGGTATAAAAAGTTATGGAAAATGCCAAGGCCTTTGAATTTATAAAACTATGAATTTTATATTAATCCTGGTCTAATTGTACCCTTAAATAATAACAACGGTTCGTAATTAGAGCCAAGTGTATAACTGTGTTAACCCATTTGCTATTTTGTTGCCATATGGCAACATGATACTCTGTGGACGTCTGAACCTCTATGGTTCCAGGAATACATTTTTTTATTGGTCCTTAGAATAGTTTGAAGTTTTACGAAAAATATGAAATTAATTAACCGAACGTTTAAAGACGAAAAGTATACACTTTTTTAAATGGTATATCTTAACATAGTAAAGAAAGAAGAAAGAGAAAACTTAAATAACTTTTTAATTTGACGTGTTCTTTCAATTTACTTTATACTAATACTACTTTATACTTTTTTTAAATTTTGGCTGAAGTAAATGCAGAAATATTTAAAGTTTCCTTATGCGTAACAAGTTGTATGTTTAAGTAATTATTACAGCCACAACGATGTGGTTGCTCTCATAGAAAAACACTCTAAAATACAGGGTCGGAGTATAAAAATTAAAAAAAAAAATTTTGTGGAATGTTGCTAATATAACCACATAGAAGCCTAAAACGTAAAATATAAAATTTTAACTCCCTAGTAAAAATCTGCAGTGAAAGGGTTAAGTTTACAAATTTTCATGCAAGCAACTTATAAAAATTAATCGTTTTTTACCAAAGTGCTAAAAACTTTGAGCATTGTGCTTTGATTGTTCTGAAAATGAAACGAAATTTAGGACTAAGTTTGAAGTTAAATGATCCGTAGGCAACCAGTTTAATATGTGTTTTATAATCTATTTAGTAGAATTTAAACATTTTATTTGTTAGTTGCCCTCAGTTGATAGAAATATGGATTCTATTGTTGATTATTTCATAAACAATTTTTTTAATTTTACCCTCACACGCTGCGTTGCCAACCAAATTGATTAATGAAAGCAAATACAACTCTGAATTTGCGCCAACTCAACATCTGGTTGGTAGTGAAGAGCAACAAATAGAATTCCGATAAGCATACTAGGACTGCGAAACAACAATATATAAACATTACCAAGCAGCAGCTGTTTGTATTTTAAATTTATAAAGAGCAGCTTAAAGCACTAAGCGTTCCTTATTTTCTACTATCTACTTGTATAGTCAATTGTTTGCAGTTCTACCGCTCGATTAGTTGAGAATGTTACAACATACACGTATCGATATATTCTCACATCGCTAGTGGCAGGCAACACAGCACTGCCGCTGACGTTACACAGGAGGGAAATTTTTAGTTCGTTTGATTTGGCCTTAGCGTAAAACAGTTTAAGTGAGAGGAGTGAGATTTTCTGCGTGCTTAAATTGTTTAAATGTAAAGTGCTGATACAACTTGCGAAAATCTCAAATATTTAGTGCAGTTGCAAGGAAAATTGTGAAAGGCAGCAAGTGCTAGTGGAAAGTGTGATAAAATCGATCGATTTTTTCCATCTCTCATTACCCAATTGGCAATTTGGAAAGAGCGCCACAAAAACAACGTATAGCGGAAGTTATAAACAAAATAGAAATTTTAGGCAACTCATGATGCGAGCGAGTGCGGGAAATTGATAATCAAGATTGAAAGGTGAGTTGCAGTGAAATAAATTGTGACTGTTTTGTGTCATTAATTTTACTGTTCAACGAACTAAAGAAAACATTTTTGTTTTGCTGCTGAGCTGTCTGCTGATTGCACGGCCCACTAGGCTGCCTCTTGCTTTCGTATGCAACACAATCGAGAATAGCGGTAAATGGAGCTGCGAGGGGGTTAGCGAGCGCGGATGTGTGGGGTGCACACTTTCTTCACAGCAACATGCAGAGTTTTTAATTTTGTGTGTGTTATTTTTTGTGCTGCTGTTAGCGACTGTGTATTTGATTGTGCCAGCAAATTTTTGCCAGCGTTGGCACTGCAACGTGGGCACACGTATACCAAAGCAATGGCGTGATAGCGGTGATTAGCCGTGGGACAAGTGTCATCAACGTCGATTCTATTGAGTTGTATCGCACTTTCTTTTAACAATAGACAATGTTGAAAGTAGCTTCACGGTAACCCGATTGGCGCTATTAGATTGCAGAATAATCTGAAAATTTACCACAGCATCTGCCCATAAATTACATAATGTGACGATCATCTGCTTGCCACACTCAACGGATGCTACAATTGGGTTCCTATGACGAGCGCAGCAAGAGCTCGTCATTGCTTGTACGTTGCGCCTGAATTCGGTTGCCTGGCGGAAGGGCGCTGGGCGGGCACGACACACTGCATATCTAACTTGCCAGCGATAGCAACAACAAAAGCCAAATCAGCAGCTGCCGCTATGTGTCCCATTTTGTGTACAGTGTGGCGCCGCTATTGATTTTTGTTTTTGGCATGATGTTCTCGTATCATAATCTAACTGACCATAAGCATAGATTTCACTTTAAATAATTCCGGTCTGGGGGCAAGCATAGTGATTCTTCTAAAATAGTACTTTGCCTGTAGTTTTCTTCGTACTTTGCAAACTAGATATGCATGTAAAGCATCCAGAGACCCATAACTACTAAACCAGGAGCTCGCAAACTAAAAATTAATCACAATTAAAATGTGTGTTACAAGAGAACTAAACCGGCCGGTAGACGCAGCGCGGGGTGCAATAATACCACTTTTCCGCTTTTTCCCAGTTTGCCAACATGTCATGTGGGAAGTGAGCTGGTGGCGCGACCGGTATGAGTATCATGCGATTTTTTGTTATGTGCGTACGTGCCACAGACAAGCGACAAGCGAAGCAAAATGGACAGCAACAAAGGTGCACACAATCATGATTAATATAGTTGTAGACAGACACGCCCGTGGCCGACAAACAGCTGCTGGTTCTGGTGACGGTGTTGGTTATCGCTGTAGCGGTAATAATTTCAATGTTGTCACTGGTCGCCTGGTCCGTTCTGGTTATAGGCTAATTTTATTCTTTCAATTTGCTTTCCCTTTCCGTCTGTTTGGGGTTAGCGCCGAGTCCGATAATCGGTTGATTGACCTCAAATACATTTTGCAGTTCAGTGGGCGCATCGATTGATTACGCTAGAATTGTATACACTCGTTTAATTTTTTTCTTTATATAAATGGCAAATTCTCCAATGACAGCAAGAATGCGGACTACAATATAGGGTTTGCAAATATGTACTTCCAAAAATATTCAAGCTCAATTTGTTGCTGTTTCTAATCGACAAGTCACTGTTTCTAAAGTATTTCTGGCTTCATATCGCTTTGTTTTTTCTATGATTGTGTTTATTTTCATTATCGCATATCGCGAAAAAAAACAGATTTTATTTGCAGGAAATGACTGCACTCAAAATCAACCAAAGTTTGGGTCTGATTGTAATCAACTGAGTTTACGTGCCTTTTTTAATGTATATTTTTGTACATAAATGCTTGCATATGTATAAAGTTATATATAATAAAATGTATTGCTTCATATCACAAAAGTTGCTGCTTTCGTCAGCACTTGCAATTGAGCGAAATTATCGCAAATGATGGGTCAGCGTTCAGTAGAGGTTAAAATTTTTCTGTAAGCGATTGCCCTGAACTTTGGAATATCGTATGATGTGGCTTCAAACAATGTCAACATCATCATCAGAAGCAACAATGGCAACAACAACATCAGCAATATTAAAATATCACCATTGAAATCAACGTTGGAAACAAGCTTTAATGATCAACACTAAACTCTAACAGAAAGATTAAATGATTAGCAATTCAAGCGCAGGTTGTGGTCACCACAAACCTAGTTGCACCCTATTAGTACCGACATTTTATATACATATTTATGTACATATGAGTATATAAACCGCTTAAATCGAGTTTTATGCAACTATCTTTATACTATATACATAAATGAAAGTAAACTAAAATTTTTCCGATTCCGAATGATGCGTTGAAAGCTTTTATAGGTAATTATTGCGTTTTAAGAAGTTTGCCAGTGTCCGCAGAGAAAGCTTTCTCTAAGTCAGGGGTGTTAGTTACGTTTAGATTCGAACTTACGTCCCGCTGATTTATATCTTGTTTCATGCACTAATAATATATACAATTTCGATTGTAAGGCAAAAATAAGAAACAGCCAACCGCATATACCCAGAATGAATCCAATCGTATTCCTGCACGACTTCGTTGCACAAAGACCCCTTCACCAAGTTCATAATACAGCAATAGACATACACATGTATGTTTAACTGTACTACGTACAAATGTATGTATGTTTTAACCTAAAGATGGCGTCCGCTTCGACCGCCGCCCTGTAGTCAATTACGTGATTATAATGAAAGCGGCAGTAATTCCATCACAATCGTATTTTTGAGCTCTTAAACACCAATATTTATGTTTTTCTCACTTCCTTTGACATGACAATGTGTAATCATTTTTAGAACTAGAACTATTTTTAACTGAAGTACTAACAAACTTGTAATTGTTGCTCAAAATACACAGAACAAGAAACAAAAACGACATTACAAATATTTGTTTTGAAGCAGTGATTCCAAGTGCTTTGGTTTTTTTGCCTACGAAATTGAGAATAACTAGTTCGATGTTTGACTACAGCAACAACTACAATCGGTGGTCGTGTAGAAGTGCAGTCCTCCAAATAATCGTCCCCATACGAACGTTTTGATTCTATATTCTGACAAATGCAGTCGTGTCGCTGCTGGAGCGAATAAGTCATGCCGAATGTTACGAATCGTTTCACAAAACAAAACGAAACGAAATGATAAAAACACACCATATGCGAATAAGTGGGTGCACAAGTAACGGGCGTCAGCGGAGAAACCAAACTGTTATTTATCGTCTTAACACATTTATAGATACTCCACACTTCGTAGATTCTGTAGTATGGTACGTGGTGGTTTTATAAATGAACTTCGAATAGAAATAAACTAAAATGGTGTATTTTTACTATATGTTAATGCTGATAGCGAGCGCGAGTATGTATGTGCGTGTGTATGTGTGCGTAAGTACAACCGGAACTCCGGCTTAAATGTGATGTTAGGACAATAGCTCTGCTAATGGCGTCTTAGTAGTTCATTAATGATGAAAGGAGGCGAAAGGGCAGGGTTGTAGCAGATAATGCGACATTCAAAGTTACCCTTTGGAATTAGAAAGTTGAAGATCGAGCCTTGGCCCACAAAGAAAACGAAGCATTCCATTGGTTTTTCAAGCGCCACGAAGCGAGCAGCTCCACTTCTTCTCGTTGTTTATACACGAATTATGTTTTTTGTTGTATGTGTGTGTGATGCTGGGTACACGTATTCGCTTCGCCTAACATGGAACGTGGCATGAAATTTTGCTTTCCCTGTATTTTATGCTTATCGCCAATGCGGCCGGTTTGCAAGCGTACACGTACGTTTCAATAGGTCTGTTTGGGTATGGATATTTTGTAACAATTTATACAAACTTTTACTGGATGTCGTTGTGTACGCCTGATCTCTTGCCACAAGCGTGAAACTGATAGCGTAAAGCGACAGTTAATTTTGTGGGAATTTACTGGAGAAATTTTTGCCAGGAACTTGCAGCCAGTAAAAATAAGAAAAATATATGATTAGATGCTATATGATCGACTGTCAAGGCATATAATTTTTTCCGACACTTGAAGGAAAATGGAACCGGCAAAGAAATTGTACCTTCGTGAGTCCGAGAATAATCGCAGATTGAGTCCATCAAATTTATTTTCTTTTGCTTAAAATGTCTGATTAAACTTAAGTTTAATTATAGCTGAAAATCTCCAATTCTGCTTTAAAATCAGCTGTTTCTTCCTTTAACCCTTTTTCCTGTGTTATGTTATGACAAGTCATACTGGTGTAAACAAGAGTCAAACTTGTAAATTTTTAAAATTCTTCTTACTTTTCGGATGGTTATAATTATTACTGGAAAAGTACACAAACAGATCTACTACCGACACCGACTTTGTTCCGTCTTTTCTTTTTCGCTCTACGTGCTTCTACGCTTGGTAACAAATGGACAATTTTGCTTTGAGCCCAGTTTTATGCGTCTTTTCTTTTTGCGTCATTTGCTGTAGTTTAAAAATTTGTTGTTATGGTTTTATGTGAAATCTAAGGTGAACGGACTGTGATTGCAATTTTTTTTCAATTATTTTTGGTAGTTCAGGGCGAGCAGAGCTTCACTTACTTTTTCAAAGACTACTAAAGCACAGTTCACTCAAAATTGGTACGAAATGGGATTATAATATATCTTTTATAATTAATTTTATAATTATCTTTTGAAAAAACAAACACACCATAATGTTTTATAGCTTAAACAAAAGCGTATTTATTCAGTTTATTTATTCCTAATAAGGAAACAAGCAGCTAATTTGGTTTATTTATTTTTTTTGACTCGAACAAACGCGCAGAGGATGACCCGTATTAACCCTTTCAGTCACAATGTCCAATATATTGGACTACAGCCCATACAATTCATACAGAACGGGTTTATTTTCATGTCGGAAAGGGTTAATGCGAGTCGTTACGTTGGTTCAGGAAGGATATATAGGTTAGGAGATAGGGTTTTGAGAGAAGTGGTTATGGACTCTTGCCTTGAACCCATCGAGATCATAAAGAGCAGCTAGAATAAAAGTAACAAAATATTATGTTAATTAAAATTAATGTTGTTCTTTTACGAAGAATAGATGAATGGAAAAAGTTTCGATGAATAGAAAAGTTTCGAAAAAGTTTCAACTGCTTTAGCAAATTTTGCAATGGGTTCAATCAATTCAAAACGTTTTTCTCGAGTCTCTATAATCATTGGATACAAAAACATGCAATACGAAATATTCTGTCGAGTCGTACATTTTAACTTTGCTAATGTTTATTGTGTCTTTAGAACTCATCTATAAGCCACAATGTTGATAAAAATTAATTTCACTCATTCTTAGTGACAATTTAATACAAACGACTATCATAAGTTCATTCACTGACTGAATTAACGTAAATGTATTATGATCGATTGTAGCGCACACAAATGTAGCGCAACCGCACTCAATCTAACTACCTGTTTGTCGTTTTCCAAAGCCCCTCCGCTTTTTAGTGTCTCAATTACCTCTATGTATACGCCCATAAAATAACACCTGCACTCACACATGCACGCACACTGAAAGCAACAAGACCGCCTTATCGTTGCGATAACGTGTCATTGAAAAACGTATTATAGCAAAAATTATATATTGTACTATGTGTGACTTTGTGGGCGGGTTGGCAATTAAGAAAATTAAATTGTTTGAGGTTTTCTGCTCAATCGCATTGCTTACATTGCGAAATTATCAACAGTAGACAAGGCTGCGAGGTGAAAAGTTAACCGGCCTTATCACCCTTAAAAATAAAATTGCACCAAATTATAATTAGAACTTGAAACAATTTCAACAACAAAAACATCTCAGTGCGAGTACAAAGAGTCGAGAAACGTGAAAATAACAACGACGGCTATCGTTGCTTGAGAAAACGATTGTCTTATGTGCAATTCAATTCAATGAAACATACGACATTCGTTTTCTGCGGCAACGCGATGGCAAAAGGTGTGTGAAAATAATTACACCAAATCATTGTTTATATTGATTTGTTTTTGTTTTTCGCGATAGCGTTTAAATTTGTGACTTGTGTAAGAAATAAATAGCTTTTCTACGTAATTTTGTATTACAATTTGCATTGAAATGTTCATTGTTCTTTGCAGTTGGAAGGTGCAATTTTCACACATAAAAATAAAACGAAAACTAGTTCACTCTTACTTATACTTAGTTCTTATTATTGGCAAGCGATTCATAAGGCCTTTTTCGTCTATATGTGTCCCAATTCCAGAAGGATGCAAAGGTTAGCAGCAGTTCTAAGCGTTAAATCAGCTTAGGGTAAAAAGGTGTGATTGTATAATACTTGCACACATCTCCGATTGCTTGAGTCATAACTAAATAACACATGTCGTGCATCGACGAACTTGACTTCATCTTTCCATCCCCATGTGTCTCCAGAAATTCAATTTAGAATGTAGCACCCAGCAATTTTTACCCTCAAAACGCCCCTAAGCGTTCATTTATCACGTTATTTTGCGCACTTTAAAGTTGTCGCCAGTCGCGCCCCATAACCTAACCACATGTCACTTTTGTCGCCTATACATCGACAGCGTGTGGGACACTATCGTGCTTGACACTACTGCATGTGAAAAGTCAAACGCAATTGAAATGGAAATTACTTTGTAACAAACGGAAATTGAATAGTTTATTCTCATACGTATCCATTATCTAAATATGGTTTATATAAGTGGCCGTTCGGAAAGTAATACAATTACCTGTTACTTAATTGAATAAACGTAGCAAAGCTGTTTACCAGTTGCGAGACTTAAACTCTACACTTGTGAATGAAAATTGCTTCATTTTTTCGAGTGTGTGCGTGAGATACGCGTATTCTGTAAAGCTCTGCAACTGCAAATCTCTAGATAAGTGATTCTACTGATTCGTTAATCATTTGTATATGAAGTAGAACCGAAATTTTACTCTTGTCAGAAATTGATATTTTGTGCGTTGTTCCATGCAGTGCATTGCAGCTTTGGCCTCTTCTGCAATCAACCGGTGACTACCAACCAATGACGCATCCATCTGCAAAGTTTATGGAATGTCTGCAGTTTGCCGCGCTCAAACATCGCACGCAGCGCCGCAAAGACAACGAGACGCCCTACATCAATCATCCCATCAATGTGGCCACCATACTGGCGGCCGAAGGTCACATCGTTGATGAGGCAGTGCTGATGGCTGCGCTGTTGCACGACACCGTCGAGGATACCGAGACCACATTCGAAGAGATCGAACAGCTGTTCGGCACCGAGATTTGCGGCATTGTGCGCGAAGTAACGGATGACAAGTCGCTGGAGAAACAGGAGCGCAAGCGGCTACAAATCGAACATGCGGCCCAGTGCAGTTCCAAGGCCAAGCTGGTCAAGTTGGCTGATAAGTTGGACAATTTGCGCGATTTGAGCAGAAAGGCACCGATTGGTTGGTCCCTGGAACGCCAAGAGCAATACTATGTCTGGGCAAAGAAAGTGGTGGATCAGCTGCGCGGCACCAATGAGAATTTGGAAAAACAGCTGGACGTGATCTTCCAGCAAAAGAATCTGCTCTAAAATGCCAAAATGCTCAATTGTTATAAATAAACAAAATTGATTTTTTCCAAAATTAGTACATACCAGTTATTTATATTTACAAAGTAGATTATATTTCGCTTGTATATTGTTGTCAAGTCACTGATTTGCGCTGAGCTGTGTCAGCCGTAATCAAATTTGGCGTTTGCGCGAAACTGATAGTATACGTCTGGAACAGCGAGTTCATGTTGCGTCTGCAATGACACAATTGCTGGCAGTGTAAACAATTGTACGTAGACATGTGTTTGCGAGTATGCGTGTTTGTATTATTTGTTGATTTATTTACAAAGCGCATCGTATGATCGATAATGACTGACGTGTTCTGTGACCACACAGAGGACTTTGTAGCTCGAAATTTAAAACATTTATGAATGATTGTGTGATTCGCCCCATTGTATTTTGCTTTTGTTTTTAGCACTTGCCGGGCACTATGATCCTCCATTTCCTTGAGGAAAACGCAATATGTAACGTCCCTGAGTCGAACCTCTATTAGACAGCATGTTGGAGTGATCACAGGACACTGCACCGTTGCATCCATGCTTATCAAATGGCGCCTCTCGTCCATTGTTGTCTGCAGAAGCTGCAGAGATGAAGAAGAAATAGAAATGATTCAACAGTTCCTGTGTCACTGCTCGGCTCTGCAGGAATGGCGACTCCGTTCCCTGGGGGCAAGCATCCTAGCGGACCTGGCTTGGGCGGCAAAAGTTAAAATTCCGCATCTGCTTTCCTTTAGCAAAAGGTCGAACTGGTTTGCTCCTGATTGGTTAGTTCCACGACCATTTAAGAAGGGATTCACAACAACACCATTCCCTACCTAACCTATCCAAACATATTTTCGTTTGTAAAAAAATTATAATTTATTGGAACTTTGAATGTTACATAACACACAGTGTCACACAAGTGTTATTTTAATTAACTCATTCCATATTGGCGAAAGTATGTCTGGGCATATGTAGCAAGCAATCGCGCGTGATCGCGCTGCATTTGCGAATTTTTTGAAATTTGCTAATTTGCCAACAATACAAACAAACCATACCTCATTTTTGCCAGCCACTTGCTCAACGTCAGCATTTTTCGATAACGTGTTCAGTCGTATTTCGCCTCTTAGCTTGGGAATTTTTTTCTTGCCTGTGGCCGATAAAAATATTTATACAAGTTCGTTCGCTCTTATTCATTACGTCAGACCGCATGTGCGAGTATATGCTGGCATGCGTGCACGCAGCATGACTGTTCCGTATTTTGTTTGGCCATTTGCGCTCTATACCAGATTCCTTCTTACCCGCTTATAGACACATTCTGTCTTTGACCGACTAGCGACTACTTCCCCGGACCTGTTTGAAATTTGCGCTCTTGCTCTTTGGTTATGACTTCAGCGCATATTTAGTCATAAATATGCAGGGACTGCGTTTCTTTTGGTAATTTGGGCCACATTTCCAAATCTTGTTTGTCTCCTTTCTCCCCCGTCGACAGATTGCCGATATTCGTACTTGAACTTGACTGTTTGCCGGTAAACTATGCACCAGACACACTGTGTGTTGGACCGGTTTGTGTCGACAACTGGATACGCAAGAGAATTGTGAAATTTTTTACGACTTTCATAGCACAACATTTAGTAAAGACACAAATTTTGGAAAGTCTGCGCTTCGATTCACAAATGTCGCAGTAAAGAAAATAGCCTTCGCCAGTTTTTTGTTGCTGGTTTTGGTCTGCTAATTGTGTTAGCGTTGAATGTGTCACATATGTATGTATAAATATAAATTAATATATATATATAAATTTTTAATTATCTATATACACTTATATACATATATAAATTAATATATATATGTATATATTTAATTATCTATACCTATATATATAGATGTATATATAAATTATATTTTTCGGCAATGTTTGTGTGGCCAAAATTTAATTTCAATGATGATTTAAGTGGTGAGTTGGTCCACTCTGGACTTTGCACCTTCTACAAAGACTTAGAGAACAGCATGAATAGAAAGGCAGAGACTAGGTGGAGAAACTTAAACACCTCTCGAACTGCAAAAGTAATGCAAAAAACACTTAACTGCCCAAACTTTGTGATTGGCCTTTTTCGTTCAGACTGCACAACCGTCACACCCCGCGTTTTGACGGAGCACCTTCTAGCAGTTCATACACATAGGATGGGTTTGGCGGGTACGGAAAGTTGTAGAATGTGCGGGGAAGACAAAGATCCGGAAACATTAGAACATGTCCTCTGCTTCTGCGCCGCCAATTCAAAACAACGCTTTGCTGAAGAGTTTGCCGAACTAGAGGAAGTAACGACGCTAGGCCTGAAGCGCTTTCTGAAGTTTGTCACAGGCACTCGTATTCTCACGGATCACTACTACAACTCAACCCCACAAAGGGTCTATGTGCAGTCTCAGCTGTAGTAGGTTGTTCTAAACATTTTATGTATCATACATCGATTATATTTACATCTGTGTATATATGTATATCTGCTTGTATAGTAGCTGTAGAGCTATTCATATATACTTTTGCCATCAGCTCCAAACTACGATCCACTCACACATATACATATGCACATTGTGCGGAATGTGTTCAAATGTTTTCTCAACAGAAAAACCCGCTTCTCACATGCAGTGCTTCCGTTGGACATAACGCACCGACTACTTACGACCGCTTAACCCAGTTATTCCATCATAAATAAATATATAATACCAAATTCAGTAGCACTAATGTTGGTCACCAGTTTGCTACCAACTTAACACATGCCGTTTTATCTATAAAACAAAACTTGACCTTCAAATTAATTCCAATTTTCAACAAATTTTTTGCTTGTATTTCTGTTTGCTTCTTGTTTAAGGGGTAACAGCACTTTGGGATTTTGTAAAAATATATATCTTTTTGGGAGGTTTTGGCTTAAACAATACTTTGGAGTCATGAAAACAATATCTAGTTGCTCCTATAGTTAACAACAAATTTTAATAGGTTCAAGTCTTGGTTTTCCCACAGCGTCTGGAACACGCGCTGAGAGTTCGTTTTCTCGAAACCACTTTTTGCCAACTGGGTGGGACAACTTACTTGAACACAATTAGCTTCGCAATTGTGTGCTGTTCGATTTGCTGGACCTTTTTTTGTTATAATTATACTTTACGAGAAATCCGCCTAACTGTTTTGAAGTTCAAAAATCAGAATTTCATCAGAAATTTTAAATAAAAATAATAATAAACACATTTTTTTCCCCATAGATACTTCACTATGTTTTCAATATCCCGATCAATATTTTTTTAAAGGAAATTCTTATACTTTTCCCATAGTTCCCCAATTTACATCGTCAACTCCATAGTTGAATACTATGGTCAACTACAGCGGCTGATGAAAAGGTCAGTGGTGTAACCCCTTAAAGCGAACCGAAATGCTTGTGCTCTCCATTTACGCACGCGGCCCGCTCTCGCTATCAGCGCTAGTTTCGTGCTTTTCTATCTTCATACGATTATAAAGATATACCTGCACACATATATTTACTGCCGAAAGTCTAACAAATTGGAGCACAATCGCCAGTAAGGCGGTGAGGTGGCATAGTAAAGATGCCAACAATAACATTTATCAGAGTACGACAATTGCTCGGCTGTCAATTTGAGTTGAATGAGTCAAAAACAGCTGATGCCGCTGCCGATGATTCGGTGGTTTGCATGTTTGCCCGGTTTACGTGAGTCACCCAAAGTATAAAACCGAATGCCTCTTGGAAAAACTATTACATCAAAAATGGCAAAATACAACTACCACAACAACAAATATTGGCTTATTTGCCAAGTGTCTTATCGCATACGAATGGAACGATCGAAAGCAGGCAAAAAAATATAGAGAGAGGTATTGTAGAGAGAGAAGATTTGTTTGAAAAATACTAACAGCACTATCGGTGTATGCCGGCGTATAGACAAACGTCGCAGTCAGTCATCGTTCCTTTACCCCCCCCCCCTGCCAACAATATTGCAAGTTTCTACGTCATCAGTCTACGTCTATGATTTGCCGTCGCTCTCGCGATCGCGCTGGTTCTGCTCATTATCTTTTTGCCAAGTCGAAGCAAAATAAAAGAAATAAAATTAAAAAAAGGCAAAGCAAAGCAAATGCAATAATACAACACATTCTTTCAGCTCACGCCACCATTCATTCGTGGAAACTTTGTTGAGTTGTTCGAACGTGTACACCGCAATCTCCGTGCAACCAGTGCTTATTCGGCGCATTGTCGTCTTGTAGGCATCGCCTGGTCAGCTCAAAACTTTCGTCGTATTATTTTGTAAACAAAAATCTTGCGGCAAAAGCAATTGAAACTAATAAAGTTTTGATTAAAATAGAAAAGTTCGCACCCGATTCTACGCAGTATTATTAATTTACATAAATATCACGTGTCATTGGCTGTGCTTGTGGGTATTTTTATTGAAACCAATTGATTGAGGCAAAACATCAATTGAACATACTGACGGTATGTGCTATTTTTAACAGTGTGCAACTTGAAAATTTATGCTTAAACAGAAAAGAAAGTGAAACCATGAAGTGATTTGATTTAAAATAGCTAAAAGATTGATTACATTGATACATTGATTGATACACAAAGTATGCGGAATGGAGAGATTTTGAGTTTTGAAAAGAAATGAAATAAGCTTCAATAAGCGGCAGAGTTTCGCTGTGGTGTTGACTATTCATAAAATTTCGATATCAGCAACATTTCGATTGTGGTTTATAATCTGTTAAGAATTTCGTAATACAAAAAATAAATATTGCAAATAGTTTTACTTTAGGGAGAGAAATATCTACTCAAGTTGTTTGCATCTTTTACTTAGAAATATTTAGTAGAATTGACTAATTTTGGTAATGGAGGGTTAATTGAGATCACTTTCAGCATTTTGGCTTCTAAAATCTTCCAGTTTAACCACATACTTTGTGGATATTTGGGAAGACTCTCCTTCTACGCAATGTGTGCTCGAGTGTCAACCCAACCAACATTATTTAGAAAATGGTTTCGTTAGGAGGTTTTAGCTTTAGCAGAGGCCTTGGAAAGCCATGTAGTTGCCTGCAAAACCTCTATTAACCCTTTTAGTGCCGGAGGCGATATATCGGCTCTTGCTGCACTAGCGAGAAGTGCTAGAGCCGATATATCGGTCCGCGCCTTGTAGCGCTTTACTATTCGTATTGCGGGAGAACTCTATCTCAAAATAAATTTGTAATACGTTATAAATGATCTAGTTTCATTACGAGAGAATAAAAAAAGTAGTTTTTTGTTTTAACTCTTTGTGGACGTGTCGGAACTTTTCGGCAGTGTTTTATGTAAACAACTGTTTGAAGACTCTCGCGAAATAACGTTGCGTTGCCGCAGCGAGAAGTAAGATCAGTTAGTGTCTCCTCGATCGTTGTTCTGAACAGTATATTTCGTCCCAGTTGCAGTTTGAAAGCGTATTTTTTGTTACTACCGTTGTTTTCCGCTTGTATCAAACAATCTTCTTTTTGACAAACCAACAATTAGCAATACAGGATTTCGAAAATTCAATTTATTCTTTATTTCATCCTTAGTATACTGCTTTTCGAATCATGTAAATATTGTTTCTCGTTTGGTTTTTATGAGAATTTTCCCAAACCCTAGTGAAACTGTGAAATTTGGCCGGTTATTCTCGCATACGCAGCTCTTTTTCGCCCGGCACTAAAAGAGTTAACCATGATTATAAAATTGTATTGTATTGTGTGCAAAAGATATATACAGAATATGGAATAGATATAAAACTCTATTTTATTATACAAGTATAAAGGAGAAAATACATTCAAATATAACTACTGAAGGGCCACATTTGTCGCTTGAACTAGATTTAAAATTTTCACTCGATTGTACAAAACAAATACAAGCATTCTAACTAGCTCTGAAATATTAGAGTTTACAATTCTTAAAAATAGTATTTAGGTATTCTGAGGTTGCATTCAAATTTTCGGATTTTTCTGTGAAATTTTTTATTTGTCCCTGAACGCTGTTTGTTTGTACGTTGTTATGAAATAATAAGTTGGCATGAAATTTCATTTTATATTTAAATTGTATCTTTGTTTAATGTTTTAAAAAGTACTGTTTGAAAAACACTTAGATATGCTCTATTATACTTGCTGATTTTTCGCCAATTATCACATTAACTACAGACCATTTAGTGTATTGTTTGTGTATTGTTTTTCTCACAGCATTACAAATTGATTAGTGCACAAGTTCATTGCAATTTCCTGCTCTAACGAACAAAAGTGGACAAAAACATTCAGTTAATGTTGCGTATTGCAATTGAACTTTGAGCCAATTCCAATAAAAAACACTAAAATCGATATGCTAAAATCCATCCATTTATCTGTTTTCTAATTGCAGGCCAAACCAATTGAAACGCGCAAATTAAAGCTAATTGAAGTAGTCACCACCGACAAATTGTCAGCAGTCTAGAGCACAACGTACATTTTAGCAGCCGTGATTGCGTTCCACACAGTCGAAGACGAATCTCCTGTTTTCTTCACCAGCATACAGATATACAAACATAAATTGTTGTTGTGTGTTGGCACAGCAAATCAATTCAAGTTAATTTGGAAACATCAACTTCAACCGCACGACGCGATTTGTCGTGGCTCGCTCTTCAATTAACATCAATTCAGTTTCATTAAAGTTTTGACGTACCAGCGCGAAGCACGAAGCACTAACGTCAGCGTCCTGCATCGTTCGCTGCCGCACCAACTCCAACTTGGTTGATTTTTATACACACCTTTATACTTTGCTATGGCATCCACATCGCTACTCGCCACCAATAATCCAATTACAACGCTAACGTCCAAAACCACGAACCCCTCCTCGGCTGCGGCCACAGCAACGTCTGCCGCGTCCTCAACGATTTCAACGCGCAAACGGAACTACGACACGGCTATCTCAATGCCAGCTGTCGCTGCCGCCATCACCGCTGCCAGTGCCGGTACTGGTGCCGGTGCAGCCACTGTGGGCCCAACAGCGACGCACAGCCTCACCAACGGCAACGACATTGCACCGCGGGAGGACAATTTGAGTAATTTGATGTTGGATAGTGCAGCAGCAGTGAAGTCGGCAGCCAAGGATTACACGCGCACAATCTCACAAAGCGAAGTGGATGAGGAGGACGATGGTCCTATAGCGGGTCCTTCGCGCTATAGCAGCGGCGGCAGTCCCTCGAAAAAGAGATTCGCGAAACCGCAGCCAATACCCACAATAAGCAGCGGAGCGTCCGATTTCATGGTGAGTTCACATGTTATTGTTATGCGTAAATCAAATCGATATGGGTGTTCGATTCGACAGCACTGTTGACATTCTCACATTCCTACATACACAAGTAAATTATATATGTACATACGACGTCTTCATCGTTCGCAACATTAGCGCAGCAAATGCAACCGAAAATTGTACCCGAACACAACAACACAGCACAGTGAAAAAGTATCACATGCGCAAAACGAAAAGCGCAATTAAATGTTTTTGTTTTATTTCGAATGCTTGCAAAATTGACACAATGTTGCTGCTAGCTGAGCGCCACTCTGCTACATTGTTGTCAGCTCTCCCATTCCTGATGCCATAAACAACAGCAAACACGCCACAAATTCGCCGCTGCTTACCTTTGGATTTGGAAGTAAATGATTATAAATGGAAGTTTTAATCACTATTTGAAGTGTCAGGCTTTGTTCCCCCGCAAACAGATGCGATCTAATCTTATCCGATAATAATGAGGAGTGTGCATATTTACACACATATTTGTGTACATAGATTGCGTGATTCATGCACGTGAGCGCTGCATTGACTTTCTGTGCCACTTGCCGGACTTTCACTCGATGTACAACGAATGTACTTTCGTACTGTTCGGGGCATGCAATTTCCAATCGATTGATGACAATGGAATTGTGTGACTGTGGGTGGAATTTTAGAGTTGACATGTGGTTTAAACTGCTGAGTACTCGGATTTCTGCTTTTTGGTGACCAACTCGAAATATGACAAGTTGTTTGAAATCAATTCAATTAAGTAGAAAACGATCATTTTAACTTGACATAAGTATCTGTTACTTTAATGCCTTAATTTGTGATTACTTACTAAAATACAATGCAAACTATGACAAATATTTTGGTTAGGTTGGTTTGGAAAGGCAACCTTCTTTTGAAAAAGCTTACAAGGGATGGTGCGACTGCCTTCTTTACAGCGTTGGGTACCACAAGGTATTCAATATTGCTATCTTTCTAATATTCAGAGCTGCAAGCTGCGTTAAGTTGGTGTACAACGAAAATCATGGAAAGTTTAGTCTTCTTCTGACCTAAGATGGACATACTTGTTAAAAATGCAGCAACTTTTTATTTTGTTTTTGGAACTGCAGCTGCAATAGAAGTCGTAGCAGTTGTACAATGGGTCCAGCCTGTGGTTTATGTGTGTCTTACGACAGTGGTCCGAGCACTGATAGCCACTTCAAATCAACCTAATCGCAGTTTTTCAGCTTGTTTCCTATTAGAAAGTGCCCCCAGAGTAGAGCAATCACTGAGCTGATAAAATTTTTTTTAAATATTTGCGATTGTGCAATGTTGAAGATACGGGTATCAAATGAAAGAGGAAAATTGTCTCCTTTTAACTAAATTTTCTATTTTCAACTTTCAGGACAAAAATATGTCAGGTATGCGACACATAAATGTTTTGGATCTCAGTCTGTAGATTCATACATCACAATTTTTTTCTATTTCTATTTCTATAAGTTCTGAAAGTTCAAAATAGAAAATTTAGTTCAAAGGAGACAATTTTCCTCTTTCAGTTTATACCAATATCTTCATCATTGCACAATCGCAAATATTTAAAAAAATATTCGAAATGTGTATATCCGTAAAATTGTAAAGTCCTTTAAGAAGGTTTTTGGGTCAAATGAAAAATGAAAAACGGACTATGCCCGGATATTATAAATGACCTCTAGTTTCACGTCTATATCAACATTTGGATGGGTCTCGGAAAAATAAAAATTTTTTTTCGCACGGTGTAATAAATGAAAAGTTGGTGTTTTCACTCCGTGCATTATAACTTTTTCATTTTTCTTTCAATTCTATTGATGTTAGGCTTAATATTTGCTCAAATAATATATCTTTCATCTTAGATCTTAAAACCAGAGGATCTCATTTATTTTATCTATAAAAAAACCATTCGAAAATTTAAAATTTTTGAAAAAGGTCAACAAATTAACTTTTTTCAACTTTTATCGTCAGTTACTTCACAAAATCTCATCGGTTTTAGACAATCCATAATTAATTACCTTCTGAACGACGGGCCACATGTGTTAGTCCGGATAGTTGGTTTACGAGATATGTAAACATAACTGAAATAAGAGGGGAAAACGTGTTTTTCGAAGATTTTTCGAAAACGCTTCTTAAGAAAATTTTTTGATTTTCAGTTTCGTGTTCAGCAGCCAAAGATTAGTCTAAAACATACTTTTGTTTTTAGGAGCTCGCGATGAATCCAATTTCTGTCGAGTAATGTATTGAATGATAATACAATTGTTAACAAATTATAAATTCTAATGACGACTTATCGAGAGAAAACATTTATCGTATCGAACCTTTATTTTCATCAAATAATAATTTTCTCAAATGGGTTACTTCCCTGAAAATTTCTTAAGTCTAAAAAGTTTTGAACGTCTGAAAATCAAGTTCAAACAAATTTTCATAATTTTTTCATATCAACAAAAACTTTCATAAACCTAAATATTTAGCATAAAACATTACGGCAACTTTTAAATTTTAATCCCCCAAACTTAGATGTGTAAGGAATTTGTAATCTGTAAGTGGGCAGTAATTTAGCAACGAGTCGCTGAAAGCTTCCTCTTTGTGTTTATGATCAATCTATATGGGGGCTTTTTCACGCTTTAAATATCTGTCGAACCAATTCTCAATTAATGCTTTTTTGAAGTATACGAAAGCGTAGATAGGCACATCTTAATCAATAGCACACATTGTCCTCCTTACTGCCAATTGATGCAAACTTAAACATATATAATACTGTTAGTATACAAGGAATAATTAGTCCCCTGCAAGCAATAAGCCTTAATTGATGCTACGTCGGCTGTATTGCGATGCGTCCTATGTGCAAAATAAATAAGGCAACGCCACGAATGTTTACGTTGTTTACGTGTCGAAGTCCATTCGATCATTTGATTTGAAATTTAATTCCCTGTGACTATTGCGGTCACGAAAAAGCGGTTCTCCATGGTTCTGCAAGTCTTCTGCCGGTGGTGAGTTTTAATTTTCGAGGTGCCCAAAGTTTTTACGCGTCGACTGTGTGAAAAAAAATATTCAAGAACACTGTAACCGAATATGCGTTCACATACTGGAGACCCCAGACATAGAGAGTCTCACAGACGAATAGCTCACTAGGGGCAGCTGCTATATAAAGTGACGGGTCCAAGATTCAAATAGTCAGTTGCGGATTACAATTGAACGCGACCGGGACGCCGCTCTTGCTCCGGAAACCATCAAAAATGATGTAGCGCGCGCGTCGCTTGTAACGAGCACAAGAGCACATCCAGCAATAGGCGGTGATGCGTATAGGTTCGCTGAAAATCTGAATTTGTTTCCAAAAAACTGCTGATGTCTGCAGCTAATATTCGAATTAAACACAATAGAACAAATTGTTTACACAAGTGCTGCCATTTGCCAAATTTTGTGGCGCCTCATTTTCAGCACAGAAACACAAACAATTTTAATAATTGCGCAAGTGAATATAACAAATCGAACGGCTCACGTTTGGTGATTAATTCACAAGCACAGTGTTGCGCTTCCGACTAAACTACTACGGCCCAGGGGCTTCGGCACAAACAAACCGACACACATTATTATTTTGAGTGAATGCACACAGATGTGTATACAAAACATATCACGCCACAATTTGTTCTTTTGCGTTTTTAGAGGAAGGCCACACACAGGCGCAGAGCGTGAATGGGTGTGTGTGTTTTGCTCGAATATTGCAAAAAATGAAAATGGGCAAAGCTGCAAAGAGTGTTGCGTTGGCTATGTGAGAAATGCCTTGGGATTGTCGGAAATTTCGGAAAGCGCTCATATGTCACGAAGCGCTTCTTGTGCAAATTTTTGTCTTACCTAATTGCTGATTGATGGTGTTGGCCCGCGGCAGCGAGGAGATGCATCAAACATATGTATGTATGTATGTACATGTGTAGGTTTGTGGGCAAGCAGTGATGTCAGACGAAAGCCGGCCCCTGTTTGGCCCCTCTCTTTGGCGTTGTTCGCTGCCAGCCAGTGGTGATCTCGTGCGGTGCTTTGTAGCCACCGCCATCGATCATCATTGGCGATAGTCAATAGTTTCGGTTGTTTCATTTTGAATAGATTTCAAATCTGCACAGCAAAAACAATTTCATTGATGTTTGCTGGTGGCGCAGCGCGGAAGGGTAGTAGGGTAGTAATTTCTTTCAATTGAGACCTCTCGCAGACGGAAGTATCCAATTGAGCGGCGCGGCAAAGGAAAACGCATCGCATTGCTGCGGCCCACCTATTGTTAGCAATGACATTGCGATTGTCAGAAAAGCTCACCGAATAGCGAAGAAACGCGCATTTGGAAAAGGAAAGTACAGCGGGCAACATTTGAGCATTTGCACGAGTTTGAATCGAGCCAAACGAAAAATTGCATACACAATGAAATACTCGACAGATTGAACGAAAATCAATCACAGCACGTTGTGACTTCAATTGCCAAACATTCAAAGTTGAAATCATTAAAAACGATTTTGAAATTTGCCAAAACACACATATACGTACACGCACACGCTCACAACCCATCGACCGCACGAGCGCCGCACCAAATATATTTGTGAAGTTGTACAACAAGATCGTAACAAGAGCGATCGACGCGCAATGACTGCACCCAAGATGCTGCCCATTCACATGGACTTCAAGGAATATGTAATTCGGCACTCGATTCAAATTAACCACATCTCATATTTTGTTTACCGCTCATCCGTCCTATAAGCAGGACTAATGTTGTGCTGTGTTTATCTCTTTACAGACGATTTGCAAGCCGGCGCCCTTCTCCAACGATGAGGAGGCCATACTGGAGCGCGAGCGCTGCGACTACACGCAGAAAATCACTTATCAGATGGCTCGCTCGGGCCAGGCCAATCGACGTGTGCGCGTCTATGCCGATGGCATTTACGATTTGTTTCATCAAGGTCACGCGCGCCAACTGATGCAGGTGGGTCATCATTGCTTGCCACACACACTCGCTATCCTTTGTCTATTCCATTAATTGTTGTTGTTGCTGTTGTTGCTTTCGCAGGCCAAGAACATTTTCCCGAATGTGTACTTGATTGTGGGTGTGTGCAATGACGACTTGACACATCGCATGAAGGGCCGCACCGTGATGAACGACTTCGAGCGGTACGAGGGGGTGCGCCACTGTCGCTATGTGGATGAGGTAAGCGGCAAGACAGCGGAACGAATTGGCTTGAACTTTGTCGCGCGTCGTTTCGCAGCGGTTTTCGCATGCAAATTATGTAAACAATGAATGTGCTTGATTTTTGCTATACCTTTGCTATTGTTGTGGCACTGCAGATTGTGCCTGACGCACCGTGGACGCTGAGCGATCAGTTTCTCGTCGATAATAAAATCGATTTCGTTGCGCACGATGACATTCCGTACACGGGCAACGGCACAGACGATATCTATGCACCGCTGAAGGCTAAAGGCATGTTTGTGGCCACCGAACGCACAGAAGGTGAGTGCACGAAAACATAGAATTCGTAAAGTTCTTATATGCAAAGTGCAATTTTCGTTCTCTTCCTATGCACAGGTGTGTCCACGTCTGACATTGTTGCTCGCATTGTCAAGGACTATGATCTTTATGTGCGCCGCAATTTGGCTCGTGGCTATTCGGCCAAGGATCTGAATGTGTCATTCCTGTCGGAGAAGAAATTCCGTTTGCAAAACAAAATGGACGAACTGAAGGATCGCGGCCGCCGCGAACTGACCAAAGTGAAGGGCGATCTCATCACCAAGTGGGAAGAGAAGTCACGCGAATTTATCGATGCGTTCCTGCTGATGTTTGGCCGCGAGCGGCTCAATCACTTGTGGAACGAATCAAAGGGCAAACTGATACAGGCGCTGAGTCCGCCCGGCAGTCCCAACGGCTCCGTGAACGGCGATGACGACGATTTCGAGGAGGACGAAGACTACGCAGAGCTGCCGAACGATGTCAGCATTCACATGGAGCACTCACCGCGCGGCCGTCGCACGTATCATCGCCGCGTCATCGATAATCCATCGCCGGCCCGTGGAGCGAACGCTGCCGCCTCGAACGCAGCCGCCCGAGCAGCGCTTTTAGACGAGGACGACGACGACGGCGATTACGAACACAGAAGTAATTAGAGCGTGAGGTGGCCAAGAGCGCGATGTCGATAAGCACCGCAGACAGCAACGGCGAACGCAGCGAAAGAAAAAAGATACACGGCAGCTGTGCTGTTCACGAATGCGCTTAGTAATAGTTTGGTTAGTGGCTAGAATAATTGAAATTCTAGCGCTTTAATTACGTTTTATATGTATGTATGTATTGTACGAGCATGAACATGCCAGCCTATGTTAAGCGCGTGCAAAACAAGAAAAAAAAACAACTAAAAACGATGCTATTTGCTGTTTCTATTAGCCTGTATCACTAGCGTAGTTTATTTGGTCACACTAAAAATAATTATAGTTTGTAACTATCTGTAACTAGTATCTATAAATCGCACTATTTATGAGTTATGTAAGCGAATTGAAGGAGAAATTTTGACGTAGGCAATGCCAATGAGAAGGCCGCTTAGGAATGACGCGTCATCTAACGCAAATTGAAATCTGCAGTCTAAGTATGTGAATTATTTTCCTACTTGCCTAGTTGTGGGTACAATTATACGCGAATGGTATACACTTTTTTTACGACTGATTTTTTTGTTGCTGACTTCTATTGCAGCCACTTTAGGCCGTAGCAATGGAGCAGTTGATGTCAAATGTCGAAACGAAAGAAAGACAGGTGAAAATGGAATACCAAACCAAAAGCCGGGTGTAAAAACGGATATAAAAGAAGGCTCCAATACACCAAAAACGTATGCTTAGCAAATAATTGTAACTTGTTGGGTAATGGCTTAAATTCGTTAAAAGCAAACGAAAAAAAACCGCTGAGTAATTATGAAATGTGTTTTGCTTTGGTTTTTTATGTTTTTGCAATCCGAAGAGATTAAAAAATGACGAGTTAAATATACAATGGGGTGATTTGTACTGTGCTGCTGATTAGTCATTGGATGAAACATTCAAGAGGTCAAAAACTCAAAAATAAAAAGACAAGAACGCTATGGATTTTTTAATTCAAATAAAACGATTCATGTTTGGCCGCGGGTAGATATTTGAACTCTTCAATGGGATATGAGATTTGGTAGATATCGAAAGAAGTGTTTTTGCTATTTGCAAAACAAATGTGAAGTGAGTTAGCCAGCAGATTATCTTCAAAAACAGATTAACGTACATTCGTTTTCGCAGTGTTCGAGCACGTCGTCGCCGATCAGCTTTCAATGTTTATCAATCCACATGTTTGCTTCACACATTTCAGTCCACAAGGCACTAATTGTGCTATGGTTGCTGCTAAATTTAGACCACAGTAACAAATTACGTGCGATTTTGCACATTTGCACCGCGTAATCAGAAGATCAATCTTGCATTTAGCAAATTTCTCATTTTATTAATTTTCTTTTGCTTCATTGTTTGCATAGTTTACTATGTTATTTGAGTAAGGAGACTAATACGCTACATACCAGAGCTACTTGATTTTAAATCAAAGTGCACGCTTGCGAGTCGCATTACACAGTTTTCAATATTTCCACATATGTTTCTCTTAAAACAACAAATTTTAATTCGTTTAAGGATATTCAAATGGTCATTAACGAAATTTTGGCATTGCAATACCAACAATTTGACAAATCCAAAATAATGACCAACTAAAAAATTCAGATTTTCAAATCCGCTGTTTAAAGTAAACGTAACGCAACATAAAAACAATCGCGCGAACGCAGTGGTGCCTAATTGCCATTGTAGTTGATGCCGGTCGAGAAGAGTGGCTGCATCTTCTTTGTTTTCTTGTTCTGCTTCTTCTTGCCAGCATTATCTGCGGCATGCTGCTTCTTCTGCGAAATTGCCATTGCGAGCACATCGCCCAGCTCCGTGCGCAGCGGCGAGCCTGGAGTATCGGCCTCAGCCGCTGCCAAGTCATTAATAGACTCGCACTCGCTGGAGCGATCCGAGGCAGCACGTCGCGGATTAGCGGCGGAATTGTTACTTTTGCCCCAAGTCGAGAGCTCATGATAAATGTTTGAAGAGAGACCGCCATGGTTACTGTTGGATGGCGAGGTCAGCGTGGGCCAGTATTCTCCTACGCTGGGAGAGTCACCCACCACCGCTACGGTCGAGTAGGATACATGGCGCTTTGGTGCTGCGATGACAGCCGATTTCGTGGTCACAACAGCATTGCTGTTACTTGCATCCATCATGTCATTACCATAAGTTTCGGTTAAGCTGGGCAGCGTTTCCTCGAAGCCCCACTAAAAACGTGAGCAATTATAAAAAATATCAATTTAATTTAGTGATTTGAATATAATTACCGCTGGAAACTCGTGAGCGGAACTTAGATTAAGGTTGGCTGTGCTGGCAATAAGTTTGCCCATCTGACGGTCGTTGATTTCGTTTATTTGCTTTTCACGTTTGCGCTCCTCGCGTTCGCGACGTTGCCGTTCCTTCCTTCGAAAGAGAACGTCGTCTGTAAGAAAAAGAAAACAAGTTGAAACCTGCCTTTTCACAAGCTACATGTTTACTTTACCTCTGAATAGGCGCAGAATGCCGCCTGTGACAGTTGGTGGCTGCAAGTCCACTTCAACCACCGCAAACTGGCAGGTCAGCGGCAAATGGCCGAGACAGGTAAACTTGCGCCTGTGCTCCTCGTCCATTGAGTGGTGCTCTTTCTGCAGGACGGGCGCGTTTATTAGCAATGGTGCCCGATCCAGAGTGCCGTAACAAGCCTGCAGCATCTTCACATTCAACGGATGCAAATATATGTTTTGTCCGTCCTTCGACTGGTAAAAATAGTAGTATTTGGCATTAGTGCCAGTTGCAACCGGTGCAATAGTGACAGTTGGCACGTTGGTAGTGTCAGCCAAGTTGACAGCATTATCGTTGTTGGTGCTGTTTTCCATGTTGGAATTTTCACCTTCGGCCTCTTCTAAAAGTGGTTTCAAGTCCGCATTGTCCTCCTTAGGTTTTAGCTTCATCTGCTCAGCCACTTCAAACTCTTCTTCGTTTTCCTCTTTTAGAGGTGAATTCACTAACTGTTCGCGCCTCTCCTTCAACAAGTCCAAAGCTTGCTGTATGAACACAAACTCCGGACAAGTGGGATCTTCATCCGCAATTAGCTCGCGCCGTTCACGTTCAATAATGTCCAAAATATCGGCGCCTTTTGCAATCAAAAACTTGGAAAACGATTTCGACTCGTCACTGCACGACAACTGTGGATAGTGCTCGAGACTGCATGGCAGCGAGGCCGAGTCGTAGCGCTCCACGAACATTGAGCCTTTACGTCGACGCATTAGCTGAAATGTTATCAGATTGCCAACGCTCACTGCGCGCTGCTGCACAATGGTTGTGCTCTTCAGATCGGCCGTGTGTATGGCCTCGTAGCAGATGGGACACTTGCGCCATGACTTGTCGCTTAGTGCCAGATAGTGCAATATGCACGGCCAGCAGTAAGCGTGGCCGCAACGCGTCAATTTGGCCGCTATGGGCGGATACAGACAGATGGGGCACTGCGGCTCCTCGGTGGTCTGTATGTTGATCTGCTCGATTAGGTTCCAGTCGATGAGTGCGTCGGGGGAGCCGGTTAATGCCGGTTTGGCGCTGGACCTAATGACAAACTGGAAGCTGAAACGAAAATGTTTCAGTTTCCCGTGCAGTTATTTCGCCGTCTGAAACTCACTTTGCCTGCAAAAATTGTTCTTTGTTGTATTTGTGCCGCTTGCCTGAGCCGCCGCCATGCTGGTGGTGACGCTGCATACCACCTGCTGCTCCACCGCCACCATTGCCACGTCCAAACACACTCAGACCCGGCATGTAATCGGATTCACGCGGCGCATAGTGAAAATTCAGCAAGTGGTTCAGATTCTGCTTCTTGCTGCCAGGTGCATAAACCGAGTTCAGCTCGTAGTCAACTTGCTGTTGTTGCGATTTTTTGATCAAAGCGCCAGTCGCCGCCTGTTCTTGTGAGGCTAGTCCGGCGCCGGCAGCAAAAACATCTTCGGACGCGCATGCAAGGCCGTCATCATCAGCGCAACTTGTGCCGCCGTTTCCACTCCCACCAGGGCCGCCGTTGGAAGCGCCACCGCGTGGGCGCGGACGCTTGTCAACATTGGGACGCGCTTTGACTGAGGGGAACTGCTTGTTGTTGCGCTGCGAATCGTTACGAGTGGCAGAGGGCTGTTCGCGACGACGAGAGCTACGGGGCCAAGGTTTGTTTAGCTGTTGCTCTGCGAAAAGAAATGCACAGTTCAAGTGTTGTTTTGTTTTAGTCCAACTGCGTTGCCGTTCACTCACCTGTGGTGGATTTACGACTGCAACTGGACTCAGCAGATTGACACGCCTTTGAGCGTGTAAAATTCTGTTGCTGTTTCTTGTTGTTGTCCATTGTACGAATTGTTGGTTAGGTTGAAAGATGCTGCTATAGCTTGATTGCCCGTCTGGGGGCAGAGGGTGGGCGCAAATTGCGATTTGCAAAAACTCTTCGACAGCGAGCTGTTGTTGTTGTTTCCTCCGAACGGAGCGTGTACCACTTTATTAATTTTAAATTGAGACATTTTTACTGAGCCATGATTTCAATTACCACACACACAGAAATATTCGGTTGTGCACTAAAATTTCTTCAATTCTTAGAAAATTGGTTGAGAAAAAGTTTTCAATAAGTTGAAAAACGACGAGTTAGAGACACGAATGTGAGTGACGTCGCCAGCCAAAATTCGATTTGGAATTTATCCAAAATCCAATAGTCCGTGGTGTGGCGTCAATAGCGCACCGAACAAGTTACACGCGTCGCTATGGATTCTGAATTGCGTTGCAATTGGAAAATGCGATGAAAAGTGAAAATTCTTGGAAAAATCCGCAGCCTTCGAAAAATTTCAGCGAATGACAAACGAAAAGAGGAAACGACGACCACGAGACGACGATGGCGACTGTGAACAGTGTTGTCAGAAATTGCCAGGGGAAACCAATCGGTGTTTGAATGGTAGTGATTTGTTGAAATATTGCTGCTTTGCCTCAAATCTTCTGATAAATTTTACTTGAGAAGCAGGACCTAATAAAATTTTCTAAAGTAGTGACCGAAAAAAAATGGATTTGAATTCAAATGAACACTGAGCTATATAAGTTGGGGCGCGTAGCAAAGCAGGCAACACTGCTTGTTCTATGCAACGGGTGCAATTATGTTCGAAAAATTGAACGCACCTTCGGTTCGTTGGGAAGCAAACAGGGTTCTTCTGGCGATGTTAAAGAATTAATCATGTTTGAATTAGAAAAACCAGAAGCAATAATTGGCCGTGCAATTATTTACTTGGTTTAAGCGATTTTTCAAAGCAATTTGTATTAAATTCGTTTGGTATCTTATTACTCAGTATAGTCTACATGAATAGTACAGGCAAGCATGATAATACGAAACTGTAATTTGTTGGTACTGTGTTATTGGAATATGTTCATGTTAGGAAGATTTCAATTTTTGTTTAATAACACTACTCGACACGAAAAATGCTCCTAAAAACAAAAGTATTTTTTAGACTAATTTTCGGCTGCTGAACACGAAACTGAAAATCAAAAAATTTTCTTAAGAAGCGTTTTCGAAAAATGTTCGAAAAAAACGTTTTTCCCCTCTTATTTCAGTTAGAGCCTATTTACACGAGGGCTTTTCCCCCTGCGTTAAAAGTCATGCGTGACGAGTTTCTTGGCGAGAAGTGGTGAGAAGTCAGCGGGGTAGGCAAACACGCACGGTCAGCAAATTCCAGGGGTTTTTTTGACATTTGCTTTGCTCTTTTTCGCACTTTTCTTCAAATTTCAAACCGGCCGGACGCTTTGCTAACAATTATATTTACATCTTCCCTATTATTTAAATTTAAGCAGTTAATAGCCATTTCAGTGACTTCTAAAATATTTTCAATAATTTCTTCTTTGTTTAAATCCATTTTCTTTTAATAATGAGAATATCACAAAAGACGCGAAAATGTGAATGAAAGAAAATTGGCCGCTTAAACGTCCAAAAAGCCAAGCAAAGTTGCAAGTAAAAAGTCTTCATGTAAATGCATGAAGATTTACGCAGCAACTTCAAAAGAGAGTTGCAAAAAACGCAGGGGGAAAAAGCCTTCGTGTAAATAGGCTCTTATGAGCACATATCCCGTAAACCAACCATCCGACTAACACATGTGACGTTCATGACATGTGAAAATTTATGATTTTTGAAAATGGTCGAAAAATTCACTTTTTTACAACTTTCACCGTCAGTTATTTCCCCAAATCTCATCTGATTTTGACAATCTATATATTGTTGGAAAAGTTAGTTAATTACCTTCTGAACGACAGGTAGTCGGATGGTTGGTTTACAAGATATGTGCTCATAACTGAAATAAGAGAGGAAAAACGTGTTTTTTGAAGATTTTTCGAAAACGCTTCTTAAGAAAATTATTTGATTTTCAGTTTCGTGTTCAGCAGCCGAAAATTAGTCTAAAAAATACTTTTGTTTTTAGGAGCACGCGATGAACCCATTTTTGTCGAGTAGTGTAATTTGCAAACTTTTGCAACTGCTTTGAATAATAGATCAGCAACACTGAGAATTCTTCTCAACGCGGTTCCTATAGTGATTTTTAGAAATTCAATGCATTCTGGCACCAATTCTGTTTAATTATGTACAGTGAATCATTTGCTTAAATATTCCCCAAGTTCTCAATATTTGGTTTTCGTTGTGTCGAAATTAATTAACCTCAAATGTGCACTCGTTGCTTTGTTGTATTTGCACTTCATACAATGATCAGCTGTTTGGCTTTTCTGTTATCAATTGTGTACTTTGGACGTTAGCTTTAATGCCCAAACAAATTACAGAATTTCAACGAGGTCATGTCGCGAATACATCGAAACTGTAATGGATTTTCGTAACGCGCGCGCACGCCAGCCGGAAATTGTACGTTCCGTGCAAAAGGATGCAAACTACACCAGCGAGCTATCGGAGGATATATCCGATCTGCTGCGTCTTGCCGGCCCGCGCCATTGGATTAAATACAATCAGTTGTGCAGGCTGATAGCAGAGATCACGTATCACGGTTTCGCTTCCATCAATCATCTGCAGACGTTGGGTGAAGAGTACACGGGCACCATACAAGTGGATGGGGCTTATCGACACATACCTTCGCGCCTGGTAAGAGTACCTCGCAGTATTCCAATTTGAGATGCAATCTAAACTAACAATTCTTACCTCAGCTGCAACTGACTGCCATCATACTGGAGTTTGGTGGCGATACGCTGTACCTACGCATTCTACAGAAACTAGAAAAGTACATCGAGGACAATGAAGAAATTGTGCCTGAATCGAAAGGAAAACTACTAACAGTGCTGCGCATAATGCGCAGTTCGCCGCAGTACATCAAAGCGCTACACAAGTCACTCTTCTACCTGCGTTCGGACAAGTATCAGGTTTCGAAACGACTCACCGGCATCAACTATGTGCTCATTCGACACTGGCTGCAGCCGGAGTTTTCGCTGTACGGCTACAAGATACTGGGCTTCATAACATTTCTGCAGGTGAGCGTGTCGTTGGCCATCAACACGTACGACACATGGAAGGAGCATAAACGAAAGCAGTACGAGGCGATAAGTAAGGCCGCAAAGCGATTTCTCAGCAGCGAGAAAGCGTCGGTGGAGCGGGCGGCCTCTGCAGCGCCACAGTGCATACTGTGCTTGGAGCCGCGCATCAATGCCAGCCTGACGCCATGCGGACACTTGTTCTGCTGGCATTGCATACTGGAGTGGCTGGACGAGCGCGACGAGTGCCCGCTATGCCGCGAAAAAGTTAAAAAGTCAAATGTGGTGCAGCTGCAAAATTACTTGTGATGTGGTACGTTTCGCAGATGTGGAATTGGCTTTATTTTTGTGTGATTTCATAGTGTGCCGCTAGAGCTTAACAAAGTGTTTGGACTGCTTAAAGAAACTGGTCGTATTTGAACTGAGGGTATGGGTTTAAAAGAGGATTTTTATATGTTTAAGATTTTCAATAAAACTTTTAATAGCCGTTTTGGAGTAAATATTATTAGAAAGAAATGCATTTTCATTAACCTACTGTCTGTCCTTTGCTCAAAATTGCGTTCGCTGTCCTTTGGGGTTAGGATGATCCCAATCAAACGGTTATATAATTTACTGACAAAACATGAAGAAATGTTACACATAAATCACAAAAGAAAGGGGGAAAGCCCCAAAAAGTGTTTTTCTCGATTTGTTATTGGGTTGTAAGTGCAATTAACACTAAATAACACAAGTAAACGAGTGCATACAACCGCTCATCCGTTTTTTTAATTCCGCCTGGGGTCAAATAGACCCCAATAGACAGGCAAAAGGTTAATGAGCCCAATCCCAAAAGTGAAACCATCAAAAAGGATTTTTTTGTGTAACAACTAAATGCTTATAGTTTATTCGTAAACTAATTTCTAACTCTAATATTGTACATAAAAAACATGAATCTTGTATGCGCAACGAGTATGATGCATTGTCCGAGAGTGGGTGCTACTGAGCACATTTTCTCAGTTAAGTAATTCTAAAATATATTGTAAGTATAAATATATAAACCCAAAACGGCGCAGCAAACCGTCACACGGATACTTGCGCAAAGGAAACCTACTTGCTAAGTGTTTTCTTGTATTTACAAAGCTAAGTTCGCCAGTGAGGTAATACACCAGATTCTACTACTTATACATACATATATAAGTAAATACTTATAAATTTAGATGACGCACAATTCAGGCATGTGGCGACTGCTTTACAGCATGTGCAAATGTATAGTACGATTGAAGATCTGTTTCCGTCTGCGCGATTCGTACGCTGCGCGCGCCACTGCTGGCGTCGTGAATGCCACGCGCGCATCGCCTGTCGGCGAGCCGTCGTCGTTGAAGCGACGTATGATGTCGTCCGGTGTTAGCTCGAAATCGCTAAAGAACTTCAAGATGTCCTTTAACTCGGCCTTGAATGGCACATTCTCCATAGACACCACACAACCTGGACGCTGGAATTTTTCCGGTATGCCACTGTTAGCTGCGCCCGCTTCACTTTCGTTTTTATCACCGCTGCCATTGCTGTCGCGTTGAGGCTGCTCCGCTTCCATTTGGTCTTCTTCGATGTCATCGTCCATTTCGTCAGCATCCTGGTCGGGCTGACTGAAGTTTCCACCCCCACCACCACCGCGACTGCCTCTGAATCGGTTGCGTCCCCCTCCGTTGTTCCGACCGCCTCTTCCCATGGGCATGCCGCCATTGGCGTTGTTGTTGTTGGCCCCGAAACGTGACCCCATGCCACCGCGAAAGTCCATCATATTTCCAGCTGGTCCCCCGCGGCCCCCTGGAAAGTCGAATGGGCCACCTGCCGGCGCCATGGGCGGCCCGCCGCGTCCGCCGCCAGGGAAGTAATTCATGAAAGGCTTGCCGATGCGATCAGCGATCTCTTGTGGCGTTATTGAGCGCACCTTTAGGTTTCGCAGGCGAAACTGGGTGTTGTTGAATTCGCCGATGGCATTCTGCGCATCTTGCGGCGTCTGGAACTCGACAATGAACTCGCCGGTGGGCATTTTGCGCTCATTGCGCAGCGGTTCGATGTGCTTCAGGCGCAGGTTGGCGGACATGTACAAATCGGCCACCTCGTTAATGCGCGTGTTGTAGTCGCAGTTCTTCATAATGACGAAATTCTGGTCGATGTTGTTCATGGGCGCAAACGGCGGCAGACTGTTGTCGCCGAAATTCATTGGCATGGCGTTGTTCATGAAGGGCATCGGATTGTTCATGTTCAGGTTGACGCCCATGTTGCTGTTGTTGCTGTTACCGTTGTTGTTGTTACCGTTTCCATTACTACTGTTGTTATTGTTATTGTTGTTGTTGTTGTTAGCATTCTGTTGTTCCTGCGGCTGCACGTTGTCGAAGCGACTCTGCCTCTGACGCCGCAGACGCGGATCGCTGGGAGCTTCACTCGTTTTCTGGTTATCAGGCTGGGATGGCGACAGATCGAAGAGGCTGGGAATATTAGGATTTATAGGATCCAGATCCGATAGCTTATTGCTAGCATTATCGTCCTCCATGACTGTGTCGTCATTTTCATTTAGGGGAACCGAAACATCCTCATTCTCTTCTTCTTCCATTTGAATCTCCATCTGCTTCTTCTCCTCAATAAGGCGCTTTTGTTCCTCCTCTTCGGCCATCGCTTGTTCCTCTTTTCGCAGCTGCTCGTTAGCCAGCCGCAGCTTCTCTTTGGCCTTATCCATGTTCTCCAGCTTACCCTGGCGCACGCGCACCTTGCGATAGCCAATCATGTGCCGCGACTTGTCCTCCAGCGCCGCCTTTGCCTCTTCCTCGCGCGAGAAGCGCACGTACGCGATATACTCGCGTCGGTTTTCCGGACTTGAGGTCAGCAGAATGTCGTAGATGGTGTAGGATGAGAACATCTTCATAATGTCCTGTTCCGTAGCCAGGGACGGTATCTCTTCAATGTAGAGCACGGTGAAAGGCTCTTGAGCCTTGGGCGCGCTGAACGGGTTGCTGCGTTCGCTGGAGTTGCGGTGGTCGTGCTTCTGATTGCCGCTGTCGAAACGGTCCGAGTCAGAGCGATTGTTGTAGTTGGGTCGATCACTGTTGCGATCGAATCGGCCCGGCGGCCGAAAGCTGTCCTCGATGCTCTCGAATTCCGCGTCGGGTACTATTTCCAGCCGGATCTGCTTAGACTTGAGCATGGTGTTGTTGCGGGTCATGGCCTTGTGCACGCTGGAAACGCGCGAGAACTGTATGTACGCCACGCCGATGCGCAGTCCGTGCTTGTCGTTCACCATCTTGATACCGTTGTGCGGTATGAACAGTCCGGCGAAGAACTTGCGCAGGTCGCTGTAGGTGGTGCTGCCACACATGTTGCTCACCTTGATGCAGCAGCTCTCCGCCAACTTATCATCCTTCTTGCGATCATCTTTGGCGGCGTGTTGGTCGCCTTGCTGCGACGCACTGACCGGTTTGGCAGTGAGCCCCGCTGCCGCCGCCTGTGCAAAGAGGTTGGGGTACATTTGGGCATAAGGATTGGTGTTGGCAAATGCGATCGGTTCCTGAGGCAAACTGAGGTTGCTTGCTGCGATTGGCTGCTTCTGCTGCTGCTGCTGCTGCTCAGGCTTCTTGTCTAGAAAGCCCAAGTTGGGGTAGAGGCTGGAGTTTTGTTGTGCCGGCGAGTTGACTGTCGACGAACTATTCGAGTCTTGCGAGTTCGAGTTGAGGTTGGCCGCCTGCAAGCTGGCCGTGTAGGGGTTCTGCAATGCAAACGGCTTGATCGAGTCGCTGCTGTTCGAATTGGAGCTGCCTAGCAGATTAATGCTGTAGTTGTTGGTGGTGGATGTGGTGTAGCTTTGAAAAGCTGGAATGATGGTTGCGGCACTGGTGGTACCAACCGCGCTGACGGTATTGGTGGGTTTCGTCGACATCGACTGCATTTCTGCACTGACACTGCTATATGAATTTGGCATCAGTGCGCTGCGTGCATTGTTCACGCCCAAGTTGAACGGATTCACTATGGGCACCGCGGACGCAGTCGCATTAACTGTGGCGAACGCATTCGGGCTGTTCACGGTGGACGTGTCCGAGCCGAAGTTGGTCTGATACGCATTCATGGGCGGTATACTCCAGGGCGAAGTGACGACCGGCTTCGGTTTGACGCTTTCATTTGCATCGCTGCCGCGCAACTTGGCGGCCGTATCTTTGCTGCCTCGGCTAGGGAAGTCTTTGTCTTTGCTAGAGGTGGCACTTCGGCTCGAGTTGCGACCACGCTCGTGGCTGCGCTCTCTGCTTCGGTCGCGGCTGCGTGAACGCCGACTGCTACGACGACCCTTCCAGTCGCGGTCGCGCGAACGCGAGCGACTGCGATCACGGCGTCGTCTCGAGGAGCCGCCACTGCGATCGTTGCGATCACGCGACCGCGAACGGCGGCGATCGCGAGAGTCAGAGCGACGCCGATCGCGCCCGCTCTCGTTGCTGTTGCGACGCGGACTGGTTACATCCGTAATATCGATCGTCTTGTCTGAAAGCGTGATGCCGGCCTGTTGTTGGTATGCTAGAAAGCTGGGAGCTGTGCTCGAGAGAATGTTCTGCAAACTATTGGCGGTAATAACGGGTGGCTGCGGTGTGGGCAGTGGGGTGGCGACTTTTGTTGCCACAGCGCCAGCATTTTGCAAGGCGAGCAGGGACTGTTGGCGAGCGGTCTCAATGACCTTCTGCATTTCGGCGCGCGACGACAGCAGCAGGCGCACCTGCACCTCGTTGATCTTTTCGCGATCGTGCATCATGGCTTGGCGGGCGTCTTCGTCGGTGCTAGAGAAGGGCAAGAAAACAGAGCAATGGGGACAAGTTGATTTTTGTGTGCAGTCGGCTCGTTCTTACGACTAGTTAGACTAAGGAAACACAAGTGAACGAATCAAAGTCTACGCATTTGCGTAGGGAGAAAGCGGCGAGATATCCTGGTCGAAACTTCCTTTTGATGATTTTAGGTTAGGTCATGATGTCCTCAGTCATTGACAAAACACAAAGCGGACGCAACTACCTACCATTCACATGTTCATGCCTTTCCAACTCCGTTTCACAAATGAAAATCCACATTGATTTGAGGTCGTTAAACTTTCTAATCAGATTTGGACATTTGAATGTTCTTACCAGCGGAATATTACGCTATAATTTCATATAATTTTTGATATAAATCCTTTCGATATTAAAGGGAACTGGTGACTTTCAGAAAATGTTCAAAATATATATAATTACCGTAAAAATGGGGGATCGTCTGAGATCAAATTAAAACAAAAAATTGCTTATTACTGTACAGACTCAGCAACATTTTATAAGACTTAAACCAGTGAAGAAGTTCAAGTATCTGGCGCATTTTCTTTGAATCTTATTTTTAAAGATCCATGTCCCCAGAAAGTAGGTAGAAGTGTGGGTAAAAAGAATCCAAGCTTTGGTGCAGTTTGGAAAGGACACATTTAGACCAATTTCAGAGGCCGAGATTCTCGACTCAGTTGAGTGTTGCACCATCTAGAACTAAGTATGAAGCCATTGACGTTGACCACTGAAATGTTGATGGGGTCATCGGAGTGTTAGTTTTTTTTCTCGTTCCTACAGCTGCCAAAAAGTTGTCCCTCATATTACGTGTTTCATACGATTTTTCATGACGTATGCAGAATCGTTAAAGATTTTTGAAAACATTTAAAAAACAACTAAGAACTGTGACTTTGTTTGAATAACAAATATATGAAGACCTCAATAAATTACCTCACTAATCATTGTAATTACCACCAACAGATTAAAATAAGCTGACCTAGAATAGCTTACCTTCAAAATTGATAAAATTACAATAGAAAACAAAATATTCCACGTCACATTAATGACAAATTGGTTACCTATAACCTCTGTCTAACCGCTTTCCAACAGCGATATTAAAAGAAACTGCTGTACATTACCAAAAAAAACCGCTCTCAACATTATACCTTTAATTTCGTTTGATTTTTGTTTAACTTAGTGTATAAAGCGCATATATCTACCTGAATGCAATAAAAGCATCGCCCATTTCACCACCGACAATGTGAACGCCTCCTTCCGGTATGGACAGACCTTTGAAGAACTGCCGTATGTCCAAAGCATTTGCCGACCAGGGCAAATTTTGCAAACGAATTATAACACTCATCTTGCTGAGATAAATGTGCTTTTTATTATAACTTAATGTATCCGATAAATTGAACGGCTACTCAAATCGCTATATGCCGTGCCAACAAACGAAACGCCCCGATAATGAATGCTGATGTCCGAGGATTCTGAAAAAATACACAAACAAATAAAATGGTACCGCTGATTTTTGTTTTTATTGAATTTCTCTTTAAAGCTATAGGCATGTGTGTGTGTGCGTGTATGAATAGTCCAACGTCGGGGCAAATTAATAAAAACATGTTTATATATACAGTCTGCGATTTATAGGCAAAATCGCATAGGAAGAGGCTGCTGTCAGCGAAATGTTAATACCAACATGTCAACACATTTCCCTCAACTCGGTTCAATACACCATTCCGTAAATCGCTCAAGTTGTATTTGTCTCGATGCTGCGTCGCCTTTGTAGAGGCGATTGTTTTGCGCCAAAAACGGCGACAAATCAATCTGGCGGTTTCGCCACAGAAAATCAATTATTATTGTTAATAAATTCGAGCAGCAGCGTTGTGTGGTAGGAAAAACTCATCGCCTTACAAGGCACAAGTCTTGCCATGTTCGAGCTGGCCGCGCAAGACGCAATCATAGCCTTTTGCGGCACCGATATTCAAAGTGTTCGAAACGCGCGATCGATGCAACGCGACGTGATGGGCATGCGAAAAAACGATCGGAACGTTCTCATAATGTGCAAAACACGTGCTTGCCAAAAATTCCATTTCATGTGTGATTTTAATAAAGTTAATTAGGCTTCGGTTATTTATAGCATTGAGTTTTATAAACAAAATGAAGAGCTCAGGCAGAAAGGAGGAATGCAGTTTCAAACTTGTGATTTTGTGGGATGCTATGTGGATTCATGTCAAGCGTCCTTAGTTTCATCCCAAATTTATTCAGTGCTGATTTAAAATATAAAAAAGACATTCTAGCTTAACTAGTATAGGAGTAGTAAGGTTTAAATTCTCTCTATGCATGACATAATCTTCAGTGTGGGTATTAGAGAGAACTAAAAAAGGACCATGATCGGGGCTTATGGACGCGAACATGGTGGGATATCTACACATCACTTCGAACATTTTACACCGACCTTGATTAAAATGCAACTAAGCGCGCCGTTGACCAATGGAGCCTGCGGTCTGACTGCAAAACCTCTCGCGCGCTGTGACCGAAACTACAACTAAGTAGATACAAAACACTCTTTATGGTCTTAGTAGTCGCAATTTTTGGAGAAAGGCTTGGTTTCCCAGATCAACACTATTGTTGCAGCTGTGAAGTTGAGGAGGGAATTGAATCTCTGCACCGCCCCTTAAGTGAATGCCCTGCGCCACAAAACCTACGCCACCGATATCTAGGGGACAAAATGTTAGGCGACTTGGCCATGGTTTGTTCCGACGGCAAAAAAGGATACCGTTTTTTTTTAATACGAGCCAACACATAGGGGAACCCCTAAAAGTGCGGGCATTGCGCTGCTTCAGCAAGGATATATAGGTTGGGAGAAAGGATGTTGGGTGAAGAATTTATGGACTCTTGCCTTGAACCCATCGAGATCATAAGTGCTGGGGAAAATATCCGAAGGGAGACCATTTCACAACCGCGCTGTTCGGGCCAGAAACGAACTTTCTCTGTAGTGCGTTGTGCACTGGAACATCATTTCGACGTGGAATGCATGGGCGCCAGTGTTCAAACGGGTTGCCCGGGGCATACCCGGAATGATGGCATTAAGCTGCTCATCTTCACTGAGCAATTACCTAAAAAGTATCGGTAAAATAAAATCACACATGCCACGTTTCGACGATGTTCCAATAAGTCAGTAGAGCTGGATGCCCTACTGTCCCCTATAAGTTTAATCGCACGGTTTTGCATCCGGTCCAGGCGCTCCGAATGGGTTTTTGAAGCCCCTGCCCATAGGTGCGAGTTAAACTCCATTTTAGGTCGGATATAGGTGGTATAAATAATGCGGAGATCGGACGGAGTGAAATATTTTTTGCACCGCTTTAAGAAGCCGAGGCATTTGGCTGCTTCTTTCGACACGCCAAAAATATGATCGTTCCAACGAAGATCGTTCTTAATGGACATGCCCAGAACATCAAGAGCTGCCGATTCCGCAATACTCACACCATCCATAACCAGGGATGTGTTGGGCTGTGGGGAGACTCGTTTGTGGGATAACAGGTAACATTGGGTCTTGCGAGGATTAAAATCGACCCTGTTCGCTTGACCCCACTTGAAGATTGTTTGCAGGTCGCTATTAAGTGTGTCATTCATACGGCGCCGTTCTCTCTCAATCTCCACAAAGCTGGGGCGCTTTGTGAAGGAGTATGAATGACAAATGGTGCTGTCATCCGCAAACGAGTAGATGGGATTCTTCGTCGACGACAATAGGTCGTTGATGAAGATCAGGAAAAGGGTTGGAGAAAGGACCGAACCCTACGGCACTTCCGCGCTAAGGGAATGCCGTCTATTACAACACGAATAGAGCGATCATAGAGGAAGCTCGTTATCCAACGAGAGAAGATACTACCGACGCCATAGGCAATCAATTTAGACACGAGTGCTTTATGCCACAGCCGGTCGAAGGCCTTAGAAATATCCAATGCAACAACCTTGCTTTCACCGAGGTCTAAAATACTATAGTTCCATTTCTCGGTGAGGACCGCTATAAGGTCTCCCGTCGATCGCTGTCTTCGAAAGCCGTATTGGCGGTCACTTAGCAGTCTATTGTGCTCCAGATACTTCACAAGGTTGAAGTTAACAATGCTTTCCATTAGTTTGGAAAGCACCGAACAGATTGCTATAGGTCGGTAGTTCGCAGGGTCAGTAGTCTTGCCTTTTTTAGGAACTGGTTGAACATTTGCTGCCTTCTAGCATGTCGGAAATACACCTGTGATGTATGACATGTTGAAAAGTAATGGACAAGCCAGCGAAGTAGCGCATTTTTTCAAAACAAGGGCTGGAATGCCGTCCGGCCCTGAAGCCTTATTCACATCGAGATTTGCAAGCACTCTTTTAACTACCCGCGTCCGAAAATGAATTTCTGGCATAGAGCAAGATACGTTCTAGACTACGGGCAGAGAGCCGTCAAAAACAAAACGGTCCTTTTTGGACACTGCAGCTATAGCGGCACAAATGTGCATTTACCGGCGTACAAGTTGAAGCAGGTTTTGTAGTAGTGTCATGTTTTGGAAACAATTTTTTAGGTTGAATTTTGTTTTCCACCTGTTACACGACTTACACGAAATTACAAAAACATATAGTGCCAATTTTCGAACTTCATTTGTTCCTAGTGTCCGTCAATGTGTTAAGTTGAGGGTAGTTACTAGAGTCCCTCCGAAGGTGGATTTTTGGTTGAATATTCCAGAATATTCCGCATATCCAAAATATTCCGAAGACAGAACAGAAACAGTCTTCGAGTTCAGTTTCTAGCAAAAACCAAAATCTTAATAATTCAATTGACATAATTTGCTAATTAGAGATAACGCTTATCGCAATCTTGATGTCCGAAATATCAAGAAAACCCAATATTTGATAAGATACTTTGAAACAAAAGAAATTTACTTGCACTACAGGGCGAAAACCTTGGCCAGGGGCGGATTCAGAAAAATATTTCGGGGGGTCTCAAAACGAAATTCTTTTATATTCATAAACTGCCAAAAATCCCTTTTAATTTGTATGTATTTTTCAAGTCGATCTTTTTATTTCGGGGTTTTCAACCCCCAAACCACCACCCCCACCTCGGCTAAAGTATTCGGTTATATTGGCCGAAGCCGAAGACTTTAAATTGGCCGAATACCGAAAACGAATAATCGGTCGAATACAAGTACAGTCGTGTCTGGGCATAGTGAACACCCTATATAGTGAACACCCAAATTTTTACATCGAGCCTCTAAATATAGAACAAAATTTTCAAGCAAAAAACAAAAAGTGTATTTTGAGCAAACAAAACGAGTTTTTGAACAAAAATGTTAACCTTGATATAGTGAACAACCTCAATACTGTGAACAGGCCTTACAATAATTAGTTCACTATATCCAGACACCACTGTAGTTACCAATTTTTTTGAAAGCTGAGCACTTTTCAACTTATCGGTGGTTATTCAAAAAACTATTCGAAAGAATTTGACAAAACTCAATATTATTCCAATAATATGAAGTTAAAAAATTGAGTACAAAAATTAAATATTTTTTGGTTAAAAAAAAAACAAATATAATACAAAAAAAAAATAAAAATTTTGTTTTTTAAATTATTTAAATAAAAAAAAAATAATTAAAAAAATTCACTTTTTCAGTATTTCAAATAAAAAAAAGTTTCCATTTTTTTCTAAATCATAATCACTGATAAAAAATCTTTGAAATTATTTTGCAATTGTTGCTCAATTTTTTTTGTATAATTTTAATATAACTTTTTTAAAATATTATACTGTATTATTTCTGGGATTCTTGTGTGTGGTATAAAATTTTCCGTAGACCATATTTACCTCTAATACATTAACTCATCGGCCAATTTATAGTGATACCTTTATGTCGTGAAAAAAAGAAAAACCTCTTAAAGGTCTTAAGGAGTTCAACTATGCAAAAATATGTTTAGGCTTTTATTAAAATTATTTCTTTATTTCTATTATTTCGTGGTTTTACACTATGGGTATTCTTGGTTAAGGTAAATGTTCAAGTTTGACAACATAGATCATGATAATCATGATCACATTTCACATAGTTGATGAAAACCTAGAGACAAGACAGATTATATATCATATTATATTATATTATATATTATTATTATATATTATTATTATATATTATTATTATATATTATTATTATATATTATTATTATATATATTAATATTTATGTATATATTATTATCATATTATTATTACATATTATTATTATATTATTCATACATTTTTTTAACAGTTGGTTTTATTAAGATCGACGAAAAATTCTGGATTTGGATGTTTGTCCTATGCAATAAGAGTTGGCGGTTCAAAAATGGCCTAGAAATTAATTTATTGTATACTATGAGAGCTCTTCTTTGAAAATCAGTATGAACCTACCAATTAACCATCTTGTCAACCGAACCCGGTTTTCAGCCACTAAAAATGTGAAAGTGTTTAAAGCGAGTTTAGCAAAAAGGAAAATAAAACAACTTGGCATATAACTTGACTGGTTCAGCATTTATTTGTATCAAATATTAAAAATAATAACAATTCAACAAAAATCTTTACGGTCTTTTGAAGCTGGAACATTGTACAAAGTCTGGCGCCAAACGGAGGTCATGGAACGAATTCAAAAATACAGCATTAATTGGTTGGATCAAATAGGGTTGAATTTGGCGATCAAAACGCACATTGGTTACGCGTGAAAAAGTTTTTATTAAGCTTTTGTTTAATACCAAATTCAATAGTTACACAGTTCTTACGAATATTTTCAAGACTTAATAATCCATTTCCAAATGATTTAGATTCAGAATTTTTTACTGCTGCATAATTTTATAGATCGTGCAGTTTACTTTTAAGGTTAAGTTTAGGTCATCTCGAGCAAACCTTAAATGCAGCCAACAAGTGTGCACCACATTCTTTGCTTATGTTGCAGTCCTCATGCGGTTCTGCAACTGTTGTGCCAAACACAAACAACTTCCAACGCAGCAGGCGTGATGAAAATATTTTGTAATTTTTTTATTATAATTTTTTTTGCAATTGCATTAATTTGTGGCGAAAGCTCATAAACGATTCGGACATCAATTAATTAGATGATAAAGCTTACGTTGTCCATTTCCACTCAAGTAAACATTTCAAAATTAGCATAAAATCGAGATTCAAGGAATAAAATTGCAATAGTTGAACATTTCGCTGATTAACCAAAAAACAAAACAACTTTCAGCATTGTTGTTGTAACTGTGACAACAACTTAAGCACAAAGCAATAAATTTGACGACGTTTTACCGCCGCTCCTGCGTCCCAACGCAGGATCGCCAACCGCGAACCGCTTTTGTTGTCTTTTGCTGCAATTTTTCCTTATTAAACATAATCCAATTAAAAGAAAACATCAAATACAAAGTTGCATCGGATTCCGACACATATTGGCCAAACAAAACCACACCGCAGTCGAAGGCGGGAAAAACATCAAAAGAGCAACGAGCCTCAAGACGCGGCAAGCAGAAAAAGCGCCAAGCCTTTCAGCTTCCAGCCAGTCAATGAGATTGAAACTTGTTTCCTATTTGCAGACGATTAGCGTGCGCGTGCGCATGGCAACTGATCCAATGCTGCAAACACTCAATCAACAATGCCGACGTTGCACTTGGCGGGGACACTGGCGCTGCAATTACGCTGGCCGTCCGTTTGCCATTCGACGTGCAGTGCATTAGCGCGCTAATTATAACAAAACGCCGCAGTGGAAATCGCTCCTAATTTTATATAAAAACCAATGGCATTTTCATGCAGACAACTACTGAAGTTCGGTTCGTTGTGGTGCAGAGTCGTTGTTTTTCTCGTTGGTCGGCATGAACTGGCACATTGTGAGTGTAAAAGCTTATTTTTCCTTTCGTCAAAATTCACGCTTCCGATACGTTAGTGTAAAAAACGTCAAGGACTTTGTTGTAATGCAAGTGAAAAAAGACAAAAAACAACGAAAAACAATTGACTCAAATGTGAAATAGTTCAGAGGCACTAAAACAATTGTAACACAAGACGTTGTTTTTTTTTTATTTGATTTGTGCAATGCGAATTGAAAACAGCCATCGCTCGTTCAGGACATCATTTGATATATCTAATGAAATTGGGAGAATTCCTAGTCCATTATGTTACATGTTTGGATATATGAAGCTTGTTGTGCTGTGTAAATGTAAAATTAAAACAAACTTTGATCAAGTCCTGAGACCAGAAACCAGCGCACTAGTGAGAAAATCGAAATAGTGAGGTCTGCTTCAAAAATTGGAATAAACTGATTAAATCTTGTAGAAGCATATTTGTGGACAAACTCTAAATCCTTACCGAGTATTTAACATTTAATGCAATCAAGTGCCAACATTGTCAAAATATGGATATTTTTTAAATTTTCGTAATAGGAAGGATTATCGGACTCGAGGAAGTTGATAAGTAAAAAAATCAACTCGTTTAAATTAATTCCCCTATTTAGAAAACTGTCTTGTGATTAAAAACAGAGTGGTTTAAACTTTATGTTTTTTAGGATAACTAGTTTCCAGGAAATCAACTAGTTTCCAGGGGCGTAGCCAAAACTTGGTCATAGGGGGTTTACAAAAATTGTTTTTTGCCAAATTAGTATTACACGCTTTTTAACCCATTGCTGTCTAATGGGTAAAAATCTACCCATGAAAATTGACTTTTTAAAAAAATCACAGAAAAGTTCGTGGAAGAAATATATCAAAATCATTGATAGGTATGGTTGGGGTAAAGATGGAATTACCTTAGTATAGTGGACGTCACCCTAAAATTCCTCCATCTAGCTAGAGTTACCAGACTCCAAAAATTGTAAATTTTCCGAAGGTGGAAAATGTGGCGAAACTTAGTGGCCTTAGAACTTCACAAAAATCTGCCTCCTAACTCACCTGTTAAAAATATATCTTTTGTTCACGTGTTTAGCTGATCACTTTAAAAAGTATGGAAAAAGCTTCCATTGCTGCATAATGGGTTCAAAATACTCAATGAATATCTCAGCAACGTGCAGAGATAGAAATTTTGTTGCGATCATTTTGGGTCAATTCCAGGTCGTGTATGAAATTTTATCAAAATCGTATCGGCGGAACTGATTTAACCCTTTAATGGGTTAAAGCAAACTGCACTTTTCAAACAGGGCATTTCGTAGTGGTGCCAGCTACATGTGATTTACTGCATTGGACATTTCATGAAATTGTGTTCGAAGTAAAAATATGTTTGGGTTACTGGTACAAAAATTCGATACTAATTTGCAGAGCGAATATTTAGTTTTGCTTTAAACTTGAAAAACTTTAACCGAAACATTTTAATTGATGAACCAAGTTTATGGTGATTAGTGTTTATCCCATGGCAGAGTTCAACTGAAATCCGAGATCACCGCAGATCAAAACTAAGCCAAATCCATCAAAGATCAGCGAAAATTTACTTGAAATTGGATTCAACCTTCGCTTTCTTATACGCACCCGAGTGATCTTTTTAAATTTTTTTTAATAACAATATTAAAAAAATTTAAATAAAATATTTTTTTATATTCATGTCTAATACACTGTGCGACAGCCTTTTTCACACTGGAACAAATCCATATGGGCGTGAAACTAGAGACTAAACATAGTAATACTGCGTACTCAGTTTTTCATTTCTACATCCTTTGTGCTTTTAAAAGGACTTCAAAATTTTGAAGGGGATAAAAAATTCAAAAAATATAAAAAATACTTAACCTCGTTAGAATATGGCGATATGTATATCAAATGAAAGAGAAATAGCTCAAGAATTTAAATAAAATCGATCTTTTATCTATTTGTAAAAAAAGGATATGAAAAAGGTCCTTTGAAAATTTTAATCCTTTATATCCTTGAAAATTGATAACTAATTTTCTTTAAAAGTAAGTATGTTAGAACCCAAAGTCTCCTTGATCACGTGTCAATATTTCATTACTCTAAATTTATTGGTTCGAAGGTTATTAAAAAAAAAACCGGAACCTGCAAGTCTAATGAAGAACAAAAATTCTAATTTATTTGCGTTTTAACATACTTACTTTTCAAGAATATTCTCCATAAATTTTCAAGGATATAAAGGAATAAAATTTTCAAAGGACCTTTTTCATATCCTTTTTTTACACATAGATAAAAAGTCAATTTTATTTAAATTGTTGAGCCTTTCCTCTTTCATTTGATAGACATATCACCGTATTATAACGAGATGAAGTGTTTTTTATATTTTTTATCCCCTTCGAAATTTTGAAGTCCTTTTAAAAGCACAAAGGATGTAGAAATGAAAAACTGAGTACGCAGTATTACTATGTTTAGTCTCTAGTTTCACGCCCATATGGATTTTTTCCAGTGTGAAACAATCTTTTCATTTTTGTCGCACGGTGATATCTGCCATCTGTCTTTATCCAATGTAAATAGTGATGATTTCGACTCACTGAACAATTTCGAAAGTACTTTTCAATAACTTAAAGAAATCTTTTTATGGAAATTTTGCTCGTTTTTTTTTAATTTTGTATACCAAATACCCATCCGCGTGATTCCAGGCGCTTCCGCCGCCATTTTGAACAAAACACAAAGTTTTTTTGGCGTAACTCAAAATGTATTCAATAAACGCTATAGAATGAAATCGTCTAATATTTTCCATAGTCGCAAAATAAATCGTTAGTTAGGTCTTTTTCGAAGAACGGACTATCACCAGAAGAAGATACTAAATACTTAGGCAGCGGAAGCGCTTGGGGTCATCCGGGTGGGTGATGGTAAATGGCGCATACAAATTTAAGGACGCCATCTCATCCATAGACACTTGTAACCGTCTTTTTGACTAAAAGTCGAATTTTACTCGTTTTCGCCTGATGCGGTATCGCACAACTCTCACCTTAAAAATAGCATTTATCAATTAAACAAAAGCGTTTTGAGAACGTAGATCGCATCCAAAAGGATTGTACCGACATCCTGAAGGACATTCCAGCCGACGATCTAAAATACTCATTAGATATGCACTTAGATCATGCAAATAGCTGTAATGAGCCTGAAGGGGACTATTTAAAAAAATCATATCGGCTTTACCAAAAAAAATTGTTTATTATTTCATATGTTTAAAGGCGAAAACACCTTTTTGTTAATGAAGGAACGTAGGGGAATTCTTTGTAAGGTGCCATTCCAGCACCAGCAAAAAAATTCCTATTGTCACTTAAAGTATATATGTCAACATCAATTTTAATGTGGTTTTTGAGGGAACAGACGCAATAACACGGTCTGGGTAAATAAAAGTGTCAAATTTGGTTAAGTAAAAACATAAAAATAAAAACTGAAGGTTTTTCTTGCGGTGAAAAATTTATTAAATACGCGCAAAAAACTAAGGTAAATATCAGTGTTGAACTTAATTGTTAATGCTTTTTCATAATCCGAAATGATATCCGAGTATATCGTAAGAGAAGAACATTTGAGGAGTTTACTTACAAAAAGGCTTATATCCACTTTTGAGATTTTTTCGTTTTTTCGCTCTAATCTATTCTTTGCCATGAGATGTATGTGCCTATGGATCAGTTTCCTACCAACGTTGTTTTTATCCTATATTTAAAGCACGCCAAACATTGAGTTTGCCACCAAAAGAGCACATATCCAGTCTCTATCTTGTCTTGTCTTTAATAGAAAATTTTACACCAAAACGGCATATATCCATATAAAACCTATTCCATTAAAATATCTTTTTTTTCAAAAGGGCACATATCCACAATGAGTTTCCTGCCGAATTTTTCTTGTGTAGTTTAGTACATTATCGCTTGAGAGCAGAACTTGCCAAGGACGTGATTTACATTGTCTAACTCTTCCCCTCAACAGGTGACGCCACCGTGAGGTCCTTGTGCACTCTGATTGGTCATTGTGCGCCATCTTAGCCTTCACACTGTCACCAATGTTTATATACGGAAACCGCCACTATTAACATATGTATATATTTTTCTTTTCATCCGTTTTATTAAGACAGTTTTCATTTTTTGAGCTAAGTTGGTAAGCAAAAACATAAAGTGGACTGTGCTTAAGAGATTTTTGGTTCAAATGCGGAAGGGGGAAAAGGGATGAATGGGGTTTCAGCTCCCACAACGTGGGCGAGTTAGTTGCTTTTTTTAAAGAAATGCCATAAAAATGCATTTTCAAATATATTCTCATCAAATTCCATATTTAAGACTTTTGGCTAATACTACATCACATGTCCAAATTTGAACGAGATCGGCCAACTATATCGAGGAAAGGTACGGTAAAGCTACAGGCATCAGTCACGCCAAACGAATAGAAATAAAGAAATTCCACGCTAGAAATGGAGGAGTTACTACGAGAGTGAAGTTTATGGCTCATTTCAGATTCGAAAGCCACACCGAAATATTCAAACCGATCATCAAAAGGGGGAAAAAGGATTCCAACGTCAAAACTCCGAGTGTTCTTTCACTGGGAAAATCGATCAGTAAAGAAAAACAGAGGGTCGTAGAGCACCTGTTATTAACCCATTTTGGAAAAGAATGGAAAGATAACCCGGATCTTAAGTGGTACACCCCCCTTGTTGGACAACCTGAGGCACCGGAAGAAGATGAAAATGACAGCAGCTTCGAAGAATGTGACTGTCTCGACAGCAATGAAAATGGAGTTCACATTTAATATGTGAACACATTAATATTTAATATTCTAATAATATTGTAAAAAATAAATTTTATTAAAGTTTATAAAACAGCTGTTTTTTTTACCAAAAGGGAACATATCCCATTTTCACACCAAAAAGGCACATATCCAAATTAAAATCAGGTATAACTCGCAATGAAACGCACGCAGAGGTTGGAACTTTTGGTAGTATATTACTTAGCCTAAGACGGAATTAATTTAGTAAACAAAAAAAATCAGTTAATTTTTTAATTGCCGTAAAACGTTTCTCTTGATTTCTCAAAAAAAATCAGAAGTGGATATATGCCCTTTTGAAAGTAAACTCCTCATTTATTCAATGATATTAAAAAGGGCACAAGGGGATATGTAAAGTGCCACCTTTTTTCTTTGTAGGGTGCCAACCCCCTTTTTTTCATTGTTTTGTGGTCCTATATCGGTAAAAATGGCTTTTTATTGCTCGGAATCGTCATTACGATGAATTTAAAATGTTCTTAGTCAATTTTTCTCTAATCCTATCTAAGGAATAAAATAGTTCAGTTTTGTTTATTAATTTCCATACAATTATTCGTTGTATTCGTTACCATTCAATTTGCATTTTGCTTTCGGTAATTTTCTATTCAATTCGAATTAAATTTAATAATATTTTGTAAATTTTCTAAATCATGCATTATTATTTGAGATTTTTACGTTTTTTGCGGTTTTTTTAGGGGGTTGCACTTTACATTAACAAATTTTAGAGTGTCGATTTTGAACACTTTGGGAAATTGGCTGTGAAATTCGTATTTACGAAAAATTCAAACGAAGTGTTACCTTGGATCATAGCTCTTTAAACCCTTTTCCAACGGTGTATTAACATTGGCGATACGTTAATTTTCTAACGAGTTTTGTGCAAAAAAGCTATGGGGTGGCACCTTACAAAGAATTCCCCTACACACAACGCATAGTGATTGAAAAATTAAAATAATTATAGGCCATGGGGGGTTCTGATACCCAAAACAGCATGAATTACGACTCTGCGTTTTGCTGTTAATTTTTTTTGTAACTTTTGAAACCATATCACACAGTATTATCGAAGGTGAACACAAAAAAATCTGCTTACCGCAGCTTGTTGTGAATAACCCAGTCGATTTGGGGGCTTCAAACAAAACTGTACTTTAAACCTATACTCGTAGTATGCGTTTGTCGTCATTTATTCAAAATGGCCGCATCCCAACTGCAGTTTCTATTTGTCGTTCCCGCTAAAACTTCTCTGGTTTTTTGCACCAAAGTTTAGATTTCCCCAATCTGTCTTCAGATTTCACAATGGATGTTGTCCATTGTCTGATCTTCCATTTGAACAGAAAGAATAACTTACTCTCCAATCCTTACCTGCGGAGGGACACCTGTACGTAGGTTTTTTTTTTAATTTTAATTATTCTTTTCTTATCAACTCCTCTTTAAATAAAATATTTAATATAAAACGAGCTTCAAGAGATACAAGAAAGACCTGTGCAAGAGATCTTGGTTTAGGAATTATTTGTAAGGGATCTAGTAAATTAATACCTAATTAAACACAAGCAATGACATTAAGCTGATGATAAAATAAGGAGGAATATAAAAAGATATTACAGTTCAGTTGATATTAAGACGTGTCCAATATCTGTAGGGAGTGAATTCGATTTGGAACTTAAAACTAGTTCAAATCATTTCATGACTAACAGTGTACCTACATAGTTGGATCTTCCTCTTCTTCTTGACTGGCACGACAGCCCGATTACGAGACTAAGGCCTAGCTACCCAAACCAACCGTGTTGTGCGTGCGAATGTTTTTACAAGGTTGGAAGGGACCTACAGTTTTATGCCGATTCCGAACGGCGAGTTGGGAGCTTTTTCATAGGCAATTTTACTCTCAGAGGTTTGCCATTTCCTGCTGAGAGGACAGCCGCCGAAAGAAAAATTGTTTTCTTTTTTTTTTTCGGTGTTAACGCAACGGAGTATTGAACTCGCAGAGTCTTGACTCGCGGCCCAACGCACTAGCCAGCTGAGCTACGGCGGCAAGTTGGATATTGCACGCTAATGAAATCACTCTTAGTTTACTAATTAAATGAAACCATAAACAGATATAGCAGATACGATTTGGGTATAAGTAGAGTGACCGTTCACCTTCGATTGTTTTTGTGGTAACAGCCTATATATCAAATGAAAGGTATTTCTGTTATTTTCAAAAAATGCATTTTGAGATATGGTTAGTCAAAATAATTGTTAAAAGAAAAATAGTTTTTCATAAAAAATAGGTGTGCTTTTTAAGTAGATTTTCTCCAAATCTATACACATTTTAACAATAGGGTGTTTTTTTTAGAGGTTTGTTTTTCGAATAGAGACAAAACTGGCATTTTGTGGTCAAATCTGGCAACTCTAATGTCATTTATGTTCAGTTTGGTTTGCCATTTCATCATGAACAGGTTGACAAAAGAACAACGCTTGCAAATCGTGCAAATTTATTTCGAAAATAATGGTTCAGTTCGCGAAGTTTACCGCAAGCTCCGTCCATTTTATGGTCGACATAATCGTCCATCAGAGCAAAATCGGTCCAGACATCGGTTAACCATGGGTCGTTTTCGCACTACCTTTACTCTATGTGATAATACGCATCCGCAGAGACGTCGAACAGTGCGCACCGAAGAAACAATTGCCGCTGTAGCGCAAAATGTTGAAGAGGACCCGAATGAATCGATTCGCCACCGTGCACAGCAATTGGAGCTTTGTCCATCAACTTTAAAAATTGGACCTGTAGAATTGGCTTTATTCGAGCCAGCCGCGGCGGCCACATGCCCGAAATCATATTTAAACATTAATGGCATAAAATTATCCTTCCAATAAAGCCAAATTGATGGACATTAAAACGATTTTCTTGTGTTTTATTTCAATTCGTAGTTCTATACCTCTAAAAAAACACCCTATATAAACATGTAAGAAAAAAGAAAGGACTTTTTGTTACTTCTACAATGGTAATCTCCTTTTTTTAATTGGTCAATATCATAAAAAAAAGGCTTGTGAATTACATTAAACCTGTAAAAAAGATTTGCACCTAAAGAATCAGTAAAAAAAAACTATCACCTTGAAGTCAGTAAAAAGGGGTCGGACTACGCTCACATTTTAAACTTGTTTTTAGGCGAACGGTCACTCTCACTTACTGATTTCTTCAAGTTCTTACTCAAATAACATCACATACATTTGTTGGTAGTTCTCATTTCCCCAACACTACATAAGAAATGAGGTCGAAGTTCTCAAAATAAGAAATACGGTCAAGCCGCTCCCTGCCTTAAATCAATGTTTTATTAGCTTTCAAGGAAGCACAAAATAACAAAAAAAAATATCGATGTTGGTGAGTCTCATAAGATAGTAGTAACGATCAGATAGAGTGAGGTGCATGTTTGGAACGCAGACATCTATGCAAAGTCAGTAAACAGGTTACCAAGCAAATTTTCATAGATTCATTCATGGTTTAGTAAAAAAATAGTTTTACCTTTTAAAGAACGATTAAAAAGTTTACCGTTTTTTTACTTTTAATTTCCAGAAAAACAAGTTCCGTTTGAAAATGCTGTTTCGCTTATGTTTAGAATTTGTTCATAGCGAGAGAAGTTAGTGATAATTTCTTGTATTATCAGTGTATTTTTAAACAGTAGTTATGAAAGTTGAAGTTAATAATAAAAGAAATAAATTATAATACTAAAATAAGTAATAATTTCTTATCAAACTGTCGAAGTATTTAAAGCACTTCTTTTAAAAAACAGTAGCAAGTTTAAGTGCACATCGTTGTAACAATTTAAAACTTCCTAAGAACACTCTTCACCATGTTGATTTTTTTATCATTTAAATCAAAAACCAATTTGTAACAAAAAGGGTTTTAACATTGTTACTCACTAGGTCCTCCTTGCATTCACGCGTCTTTCTCATTTCTCACAAACCTCGAGTCGTTAATAATTTATTTGTGGGGCTTACTGTATGCCAACTTCGTTCTGACATGTTCTCCTTTTAGCAGTTAGTTTCGGATCTGTCAAGGCAGACCCGTTAAAAACAGTAGTCAAATACTTTTCATCCATTTTATCTTCGGAGGTAGATTCGTAGCGACTATGCTGGCCAGCTGGGTCCGATCTCTCAACATGCCACTGCCACTCAAAGTTTCAAAATTAAATTTAATAAATGAAATTATAGGCTGAGTACCCTACGATAGATCGGCTGACTGTCGGAACCAGGAGTTATACCCAAACACTTACCTTTGTGTGCACCTGTTACCAAACTCCACGTTTAATCTCATTCACGATTTATTTCCCAGATATTTGCGCTGTCTGTGACACTACTCACTTCAGTCAAAACATCATCGATCGGCGCCAAGCATGATGGCGCTGTGCAAACAGCGGGTGGATTCGGTATCAGAACCACATACGCAAAGCCGGCCAGCCAAGCCAAACGGGACACCAGCCTCAGCTATGCAGCCACCAATATCGATTCCAAGGAAGGAACACGTGTCAAAACCATTACGGTCATCAAGAACCATAGCGGCAAGAAGAGCGATAAGCTTGCCATCAATCCCGAACTCCACAAGAACGAGGAGTGGGCAACGGCTTTTCGGGATAATTTCGACTCGTACGGCGTCATACCGGATGTGCCCGACATTGATGATCTTTTTGACTTTGTGAAAAACAAAACCAAGGACAAAGACACGGGCAGTAACAAGACGGAGGCACCCAAAGCCAGGCGTCCGACCGAAAAAGATGACGTCAAGCCCGTGGGGGAGTTGTCGGCGGAGGAAGTCACCGAGCAGCCGGTGCAGAAAATAAAAGGCGACGCCGAGCTGGTGCCTGGCATAGTCCGCAATCAAACCAGCGCACGCTCACAATCGATTGCATTGGAAAAATCACAGCGACACAAACCATTGAACCACTCAACACCCCAGCAACCGAAGCAACACTACTTTGAAAAGTACGTGGTGACCCCCAACGGTTACGATTACCCGAAACCATGTCCGCAGGGCGGCAAAAACATTGTCAGCATTACACAGCCCTCTGGCCGTACGTACGACATACCCGTGGAGGAAGACACTGCCGTCAATCCGTATATAGCGCCGTCCGTCGTCAAGAAGACCCAAGTGCAGCCTCAGTCAAACACCCAGAATGTGGCAACAGCCATTGCCAGACCAAATTACTCGGTGAACTCCATTCTGCCGCCGCTGCAGCCCACACAGAGTCCGTCGCTGGGATCAACTTTCCAACAGCAAGCCGGCTTCTCCACCAGCCAACGTCCATACGTGGCGCCGAACATTCGAAACAGCTTCGTGGCCAACAGCTTCGGCTCAGCCCCGCGGCCCAGCTACCGCAACGATGTGCCAAATTACCGCACCAACGCGTTCGGCTTCGGTTCGAACCGGGCAGGTGTAGCCAGGTCGCGCGGCTTTAAGTACTAGCCATCTCAGTTCTTGTTATACAAAAAATCGCACGAATTAGTTAAATTTTTATTGTCTTTCGTTGTCTTTCGTTCTATTCGATAATGTAGTGTTAAGTGCTGAATAAGCTCCTCCAATTCCGCGTCTACCTGCGGATCTTCCAGCTTGCTCTAATGTGAGAAAGTATTTTAGTTAAAACATCTGACTTGTAATACTAAAGTGAATGCTACATCCATTCAAAGAAAATAAAACTGTTATTAAGAACAGCTCGTCGTTTTACTAAGAGCACAAGGATCAGGAAGTATAGAAGGCTTGACCATCATAGATATGGTAAACGGTCGGTATGTTGTTAAAAAATATTTACTAAAGCTACCCACAAGACATCTGCGATAAAATTACGTGACGCTTTTTAATAGCAATCAAGTCATGTTATCGAATCAGCAAGCAGACACAATCAGGGACATAATCCGATTTCTTATGGGTCTGGAAGGAAGTATGGATCAGTTACAACTTTACCTTAAGCATTATATTTCTTACCTTACCATTTGCCGACCTTGACAAGCAGCTGGAATATGATAACTTAAGCTGTTATTAAATTCTTCATATTAAAATGTAGTTGGAAAATTAGAGACCCCGAAGAGAACCTATTGAATTTGATATTTTATTGAACTTCACAGGAAAAGAACGGATTAATCGAAATAAAAATTAAAAATGCAATCAGGTGAATAAAGAACGGGGAAGGTGAAGGTAAGGATTATGCGTTTTATGCTTTCCACAGTTGAAGTGATCACTTCCACAACAGCGTTAAGCACGTTGGTCTTCTCAAGTTCGCCAAGTGCTGCTAAGTCGTACTTATGGACGGTGAAATTCCATGCGGAAGTTGGTGAACCACAAAAAAGAGAGCAGCTGGAAGAGTGAAATACAAGCACCAGTTTGCCTGGAGGAAAGTAATGAAGCAGACCGTAATTCTGTAAGGGTTACTATAGTCAGTTAAGTAAGAGTTTCAGTTATTGGGCGACTGAACGGAACGCGTTTAAATAAGGTGCGTTTCATAATTATAAGGTCATTAAATTTTTCACCATATCTCCGAAAAGACTGACTGTAGGCTATCGAAACTTTTTATAAAAATTGTGTAGCAGGTTAAGAGTAAAGACAATAACAGAAGAATACTTTTGACATGTTGATCATGTTGTTCAAGAACAGAAACAAAAATGTACGTGTTTCACAATTATAAGGTCAACTATGATTTCATATGTAATGTAACAAACGTCAATACCTACCTATTCTATGATTCTCAAGTTGAGAATCAACATAATTCTCAACTTGAATTACAACATTTTCTCCAACATATGATTTCAACTTGAGAAACAGTGGAGTTACACTTGAGAAAATTTTAAAACATTTTGTATGTGGCAATGCTACAGTTGGATTCGCGAAAATGTATGTCTGGTAATGCTAGTGAATCATATGTTTTTATTATTCGACAAAAGTTTTGAAAAAGTGAAAAAAACAAAAAGCAAAGCTGCAAAAAATAAATAAATAACAGAAAGCAGGAAATAAAATAAAAGGTAAGTTGAAAGGATGGAAAGGGAAGTGAGGCAGGTGGTGGATCTGATGTCGGAACGCCCAAGTGCTGGGGAAGCTTTGGCACCGGGGCTGTCGACAGCAGTTGCCCGCCAAAATTCCCCAATTTTTTGTAGCCTCAAAATAACTCAAAATAATCGCCTGCATTTCTACTTTCATGGTAACTTTTCGAGCGGAATGTGGAACATGACGCGATGAAAGAAAACTGAAGGCAGATTAGGAATCAGCGAAAAATTTTACTTTAAAAGTAGTATAGAGATAAGAGATTTTTCCTGTAAACTAGTCATATATACCCCTATTGAATTTGTCTATTATTATTATGTTTGAATTGACTGAATATTTAAAATTTTATTCTATTTTAGTTGTTCTGTTATTTTCATTTATTTGCTTTAATTTTTAATCATTTAAATTTATCCTTCCTTTTTTAAGTTTTTTAATTTTAATGTAAGTAAGCAAGTAAATATATTAAATTTAATTATAGTACAAATATTAAAAGCTAGTCTGCAGTTGTGAAACCATATGAAATAAAATATTTGTTTGCAATACACTTGTTGTGTTTTACATTTTTGAGGCATTCAAAGTACCTGCCACTTTTGAGACCAATTGGAGAATCACCTTGAAATTCAAGTTGAGAATCATAGTTTTCTCCAGTTGAGAATCAATCAATTTTCATACAAAAAAAAGCCCTTTTTGTTAAGAACGCTATGATTCTCAAGTGGAGATGCTGTTGAGAATTAACGTTGGAGATTTGAGTAACACGTTTAATCTCAACTGAACCTCAAGTTGATTTTCAACCTAAATGTTTATTGGGTATTTATTAAAAAGGATTCTTGAATACACTCTCCTCTCTTATTATAAAGATCTTCAATCCGTATTTTCATACTTGTAATAAGACCTAATTAATAGGTCTTGGTCAATTTTTTGCCATTCTTCCTTTACAGCGGTTATAAGAGTTTCAGATGACTCAAACTGTCGATTACCCCCATACACTCGTTGTGTAAGAATGCCCTACAGATTTTCTATGGGTTGATGTCAGGTGAGCATGCAGGCCACTCTAAAACTGTGATGGATTTCGACGAAAACCACCGTTTTGTCTCTCGGCTAACATGGATTCGAGCATTGTCTTGTTGGAAACGCCACTCTGTGTCACATTTTTCCTTCAAAACTGGTATAACGCTACTCTCAAGGAGTTGTATATAGTCAGCGCTCTTCATCCGCCCCCACACTATTACACTGCCACCACCAAAATTCCGTTTTGTAAACTGCAATGGTTTCTTCTGGCCCATCCACATTCCACTTGTTCTCGTCGGAAAATATAAACTAAAGCCGTTGGTTTCAATATACAGGACTATTGCAAAGCTGATAAAAACAGGACTTACACTTTCCCAATTGGTGTTGAAGTTTTTTAGAGCAAAATCCACTCTAACCTCCTTGTAGCGCTTTGTTAGCTTAGGCATTCGTTGCTGCTTCTCAAATTGAATCTTTTGACTCCGCTTTAAGGTCCTCCAAATGGTTGTCTTTGACACATTTGCTTGTACCAACGTCCTTAAACCTATTAATGAAGTGGATTAGTTGTTAGTTTCGCGTACAATGCGAGCCTTGGTGCGCGAATTGAGCTTTCTCTTGGCTCCAGGACTGTTCTGTGTATCATAAACTTGCGGATTTTGCAAACAATTTTGCACAACACATAGGCTACGGTTAATTTGTCTCCCGATTTCCCTCATCGCTACTCCGCGATCGCGTAATGCGGTAATTTGACCTTTATCAAAGTCCGAAAGCTGCGTACCTCGGGGCATTTTTACGATTTTACAATATTCAATTTTTTCCGATGCCGAAAAATCCCATGACAGATTTATCTGCGATAGTTTTACTATTGACCTTATAATTGTGAAACACCTGCAATTTTTTTATTGTTGTTGTATAACCTGTATTACCTTTAGTTCAAAAATGTTCATCAGCTGTGAAACGCACCTTATTTCTATTCCACACTCCCTTTCGCGCAAATCAGTGTATGCCGTTTTATTGGCTTAAGTAGTTATGCTCTCAGATCAAAATCAGCCTTCGTACCTGTAGTAACACCTTTCCACTACAGCCAATAAAGACGCTTGAAATCAAAACTCAAACAGGTAACCGAATTACTACGTCGACAAAAATCGAAAAATACATTTGTCTTGGCAATGCAGCGTTCGCTTTAAATTATTGCTTACTGCTATTGCTGCCAGAAATTATTCCTAGCTAACAAACCCATCAGTCGATTGGTTGTCATAACGCGTGATACGCATACAAAAGCTAAAGTTGTAAGTTGCTAAATTCAAACTGAGAAATATATCTTGGACTTAGCCACATGTCTCACACAAACACACTGACAACATTTTGTTTGACGAAAGTAATAAACGAATGTTGTGTTTTTTTTAATACTTAACTTCACAAGTTTAGGAGATCTTATGAATATGTACATAATATAGGGATTATATATATGTTTTTTTATATAAAATGTTGAAGTCTTTAAATGATACGTACACTTTTATTAGGGGGAAAAAACAAACAAATCGTATCACTATACCATTTAGGACATTCAAAAAATTATAGGTAATGTGTTTGATTACAAGGAATGTAGAGCCCGACCGATTAATCGGCATGGTTTAGTATCGGCCACAAAAATTGGTATCGGCGTCGGCATTTTAAGTTGAAGAAGAACCTGAATTTTAACTCAATATTATGTAATAAGTCGAGTTTACGTTAGTATTTTTTTTATTCCAGTGGACACATGGAATATATGTGACATATTACTTTTTTCAAATACATGCTGATGTAAACGCTAGATTTTTTAGTGATTTTAGTTCAGTGTTAAATTTAATTTTTTGGTTTTTGTTATTTATGTAAAATATGTTACAAATATATTCTAAATATAGCCCTTCGTTTTTGTTCCTTTGTAAAATAAACTGTTTTTCGGCATTGGCGTCGGCCGAAAAAGTGGGAATCGGTCGGACTCTAAAGGAATTTAACTCTCATCCGATGTTAAAAAAACTCACACAAAGTTGTTTGGGGTGAAATTTTACCCATGTGGTACTTTGTATTGTTTTAATGAATTTTGTTACCAATTAAAAGAAAAAAACATTTGTTATCTTTAAATATACCTACTAGAGTCCGCACGAGTATGCATTTTTGGTATTCGAAAACATTCAAATGCTTTTGAATAGAATACTTCACTTCATCTCTGCGGACCAGTCCGAATGAATACGAGTACAGCTCTCTTCGAGTACGAGTAAGCTCCGAAAAGAAACGAATAGACGTACACTATTTATTCATATTCGCTCGAAGCGGGAAAACGAGGACAAAAGCATTCGAATAATAGTACAAACTGCTTGAATATTCGAATATACTCGTTTTATTATTCCTAAGATTATTTAGAAATATTTATGTTGTATATTAACATTTATTTATTTGTTATGCTACTTTCTTTAATAACTTCCGTTTTACGTATTAACTAATAGGGATACCGGTTAACTCGTGCGGTTTTTTTGGGGGAAATTGAAGCTTTATTGTGAAAAAATGGTTACAAATTTAATATTCAAAGTATTGCCCATCACTAGCTATAACTTTTTCCCATTTTTCTGGCAATTAACGATACCCTTTCTGAAAAATTCGGCCGGCTTTTCCGCTATCCAGGAGAAGTGCTGGTCAGCCAGGCCATGTTGCATTGATCGGAAGAGATAGTAATCGGATGGCGCATAGGACATCCCATTTGAGCATTTCAAGATAGGTTTTAACGACCTGTGCAACATGTGGCCGAGCATTGTCATGTTGCAAAATTACCTTGCCGTGCCTTTGTTCATATTCCGGCCGTTTTTCGCGCAGTGCTCGGATCAAACGCATCAATTGTCGTCGGTAGACTTCCCCTGTGATCGTTTCATTTGGTTGCAACAGCTCATAATAGATCACACCCAGCTGGTCCCACCAAATACACAGCATAACCTTCAGGCCATGCATTTTCTGAACGGCCGTCGATGATGATGCATGGCCGGGGTATCCATACGTTGCTCGACGTTTTGGATTATCGTAATGGACTCACTTTTCATCGCCAGTGACAATTCGATGCAAACAACTTTTTCTTTTGTGCCGTTGAAACAGTTGTTCTCACGTGAAAAATCGACGTTCGACGTCTCTTGGCTTTAATTCATACGGCACCCAATGGCCTATCTTCATTCCCATTGCTTTTAGACGATCGGAAATGGTTTATTGAGCGACGCCAAGTGATTTTGCAAGTTCTTTTTGCGTTTGGGATGGATCTTAGTCGAGCAATGTCTCCAATTCGTGATCTTCAAACTTTTTTGGCTGTCCGGGCCGTTCATTGTCTTCCAAGTCAAAATCGCCACTTTTAAACCGTGCAAACCACTTCTGGCACGTACGCTCAGCTAAAGCATGCACACCATACACTTCCAACAAAATTCGATGTCTTTCGGCAGCCTTTTTCTTTATATTGAAGTAATGAAGATGTACTCCCCGCAAAAACACTATTCGGCACAAAATTCGACATTTTCAGAGTAAAAAAAAGTATTGTTGTTTACGCTTCAGCTAAATGACACATACTGATTCTGAAACTATATGACAATAGCTTTCCAACACATATTTGGAAAGGTCACTGTTCACAAAATCAAGTTACGCCATAATTTAACCGCATGAATTAACCGGTACCCCTATTAATAAGCCACTTCAACCACACCACAAGTATACACATGGAAAAGTGACATACTGCGCATAAAAATATTCGATGAAACTGTTGATCTTCGAATACTTCGCAAAGTTTTCGATTACCGAATACGAGCACTGCAGTATTCGCTTCTCACCGAATACGAGCACTGCAGCCTTCGCTATTCACCGAATACGAATAGAATCGAGAAGCGACGCTTGTTGGTTCTCGTTTCTATTCGTTTCGCTGTACATATTCTTCGAATACCAAGTACCCGTACAGTATGTACAGTAGTGTAGTCGCCAAAATGAATATATTCATGCAGGACATTAATACCTACTTACAGATAAATAAGTCAATACATTTTTCTATATTCATATGCAATTAGAGCAGTTGGGTTAGGCGACACATTCTTAGGCATTTTTTAGGACCCGTTGTGATATCACATATTTCACCCGTGTTTTAAATGTGTAACAAACACTTTTTTCGAACATGTTACAACACACATTTCAAGCAGGTGGGGAAAGGGGTAAAGGAAGGGCAGAAGTTAACTAAAACTTTGTGCAAAAATTGCAAGCAGGATATGGCTTTCGATCGTTTTTGATACCAAATTGGCACCGTATTCCAATAGTTTTTTACTTTTTTACGCTATGATTTTCTGACAAGGTTTGAGAAATGGGATGTATTGAGATAAGAAGTCAGCATGAAGATTTCCCTTTCAGTAACGTTGTTCTACGCAAAATCGTTACCTTTACTAAACTCAAATCTAAGCCTTAAAGAAAAATTCTCCGCTGGTAACTTTTGTTGTGATTCCAGGTGGGATCGACAGCGAATAGTTTTTCGTTTGACGGTTAAGTTAGAGAACAAACAATTGGTCCAACGTGTCAAATACTGCTTTTGATGTATTGTAAAACGATATCATTTCGGGTAAACTTTTCCAGTTTTGTCAGTTATTATCTTTAACATTGGTCTTCATTGACATCTTGTATTGCTGACACACGTCTCCAAACATAACGAGGTATACCAACTTTAGTTGAAATAATATAATTGGCTCTTACTTTTCCGTGAAGATTGGGGGGCCCATTGGTCCATACAAAAGTTTTGTCTGTAAAACAGTTGCAACTTTTATTTCAGTGACGTAATTTTATGGCATTTTTTGTATGACTTTCCATGCAATTTGTAATTTTTGAAATTTTACCCGAACGTTGCCCACGAACCCCTTTTTTTTAGAATCACCGTTATAATGAAATAATCAAAATGTTGTAGATGATTTCTAAAACTTATATTGGTTTGCTACAAATACAAGAAACTTTTATCATTTTGATAAATATAGAAGAAATTTATAAGTTAAATCACCCGAACGACGGATTAGGGTTAATAGAAGTGCTCGCAGGTTCCGTTTAGAAGCGGAAGAAACCCAGGACCACACCACTGTCCACTGTGGCCCTGTGTCTCGGAGTGAATCTGATACTAGATGAAAAAGAAGGGTGTGAGCCATCTAAACTCCTCCGACAAGAAGTAGCCCTTATTAGGTCGGCGTAGTAGTAGACGGGAAAAACAACTCAATGTTCAATAGATCGAAATTAAACGAAAACGATTTGAGCATTATTATGTGCAAGAATATCTAACTTGAAACAGATTTATATTGCCAAGTGGTAAGTCACTGGGTAATCGGTAGCTAGTTAGATTGAAAAATAAATATTTGCTATGGAAAGCTATTCAAGATTTGGTACAAGTGAGCTTTAAAAGTAGTAAAAACATGGTATTAATAAAATAAAGAGAATCAAGGACAACAAATCGTATCTGTAATCACCTTTGCTACAGATAAAAGCTCCCGTATAGAATTTAAAAACTCACCAAAAAAGCTGAGTGTCATTTATACTTTCCACAGTTGACAAAGCCGGTATAGGCCGTTCATTGCGAGTTTGTTATTTAAAATGTATGTTGAATGAAACTACAACCATATAAAAGTGGCCATCTATTCAACTGAAATATTTGAAAAGAAACTCAATTTTTGAGAAACATTAGGCTCGACAATTATGATTAAAAATGATCAATAACTGTCCTTAAAATAACAATGCATTGAACTAATGTCAATAATCAATTCCTGTTACAATATCATTACTATATATAACACTCAGATTTATCTAGAATTTATAAAACATGACAAAAAATTGTCATGGTATAGCTGAACCACTGGAATTATGCCTTTTTTAAACTTTCTTAGCAGTAAACAGCTCGTTGGAACACACTATCGGCTTTTCTCAAGCTTATCACAATTATATAGGAACAATATATTTTGCAGTTTTTTTTTAATCAATAAATACAGGCAACAATTCATAGTTTCATCTGAATCACTTGTGGATGAAAAATTCAATTATATTACAATATGTGTAATTAATATTATTCAATATGATTTAGACATTGTCAAAATTGTCTATACTGTAGTTGTCAATAATTCCGTTGAGTCTTTTCTTCTATAAACAATACACTTCCACACTCCATCAAAAAATCTTTGAAATTTGAATATTTTTTATGTTGGCCTTCGATATGAAACATATTTTATCCTCTAATATAGTTCAATGCATTAACATTTTCGTATACGAAAGATTGCTGTTGACTCGTTATTGTTTCTCTTACTCCACTTATTGACATCTGTCTATTCGTAAAATTTATGGGCTCTAGATAAAATGGAACTGTGAACAACACATGAACTAGCAGACAAACGACATTTTCATAAACTTTTTAACATATACAGTGCCTCACAAAAGTATTCGGAATTTAATATTTCCATTTCCAAATTTATTTTCCGCCATACTTTATTTCCACAATCTGGTCCAAAAATGTTAAATGTGGTTTCATCGCTAAATATTACTTTGGACAAAAACTCAATTTCATGGTTTTTGTACTTCTCCGCGAACTCTAAATGCTTCTACCGGTTCTTCGCAATGATAAAGGGTTTGACAAGTGGGTGTCGTACGTGATAACTAGCAGTTCGCAGAGTTCTTCGCACGGTTTCATCACTGACGCGGACTCCATCGTATTCAGCAAGTCTTCTATTGATTTCTGGAGCAGATTTTCGTGGTTGTGCCTTGATTTGCCTAATGATAACTTTATCGTGGGGCTTTAGTTTTTGAGGCCTACCACATCTTTGCCACAGCTAAGTGAATTTCGTTGCAGAATGCTCTGGATGGTAGATATATTTCTCTTTGTAGATTTCGCAATCTCTTTAAGAGTTTTTCCTTCATCTCGTATGTTATAGTTAATTTGTTTTCGTCCAAAGTGTTTTTTTTTATTATCTACCCATTTGGTTAATAAAATGTTAAATGCAAACAAAAATTTCAATAATGGCGAAATCAGTTCGACAACATGACGGGATTTTTCCTAAGGATACCATGATTGGGCAATTACGAATACTTTCGTGATGTGAATTATGTTGTATTTCTGTTTAAAATCAAATTTAAAGCCATTGCATCCAAATTCGTTTGAAATTTTGTGCAACAATGAAAGGTAATAAACCAATCAGAAGATATGAATACTTTTTATACATAATAATTTAGATTAAAGTTAGACATTTTGATTATCTTTCAGAAAAATTGAAATTCCGCATACTTTTGTGAGGCACTGTACGTACATACCACCTTGATCAAAGGAAGTTTCCTCACAAAATACAAGTTTATTTTTCAAAAGAGCTGTTGTCCCTTTCGAAGTAATTCCCATTGACTGTAACGCATTTCTACTACCAACGCTCGATCCAGTTCTCCAAAACATTTGACGTGTTCGATTTTCGATGTATCTTGGCTGCTTAAATTCCAACTCCAAATTCCTCGAAGTAGTTTTCTGAGTCGATCAAACAGGAAAAAGGATGCAGGAGCTAAATCAGGTGAACTCGATGACTCCAAAATATCCTCTACTTTTTTGGTGATCAACTCGTGGATAATGATAGAATTGGACGATGGTGCTCATCGTTGTGACAAATTAAACTTCATTGCAAAAATCGGAGCATGCACAGTCAGATGCATTCAACACTGCGTCCCTTTCATAGACGGCAAGCCACGATGCTGAAATTTGGAGGGAATATTGCTACCAGGTGTGGCAACCTACGAGGAGTCAAAAATTAGTACAATCAGCGACCGAGAGCGCCACACGGTGGTGATTCCGGGAACGCGGTTGATCAAGGTGGTATATACATATGTTGAAAAAGGAAAGATTATTTATAATTTTTTCAAGAATTTGCAATCAGTAAAACCGTTATTGAGCTGAGGTTAAGTTGAGGTGCTCGCGTTAAATATACATTGCACGATTCCAATCCCAGATTCGAATTTACAGTCGAATAAATATGCTACAGAATAGAACTATGGTTTTCTGGTGCCTGACGATTGGATTAAAATTTCAAGAAACCAAATTAAAACAAAACTCAGGACAACCCACCAAGTGTTCGTTCCGAATTTCATCCGAAAACGATACGCAATGCGGGCTCGTTTGACTTTGATTTAACCTTTTTGACCCCAACTTTTACCGTGCCTCGATATTACTTTTTGGTATTTAAATCATGAAACACTTTCCTAAAAACTGTGCACACGACATTTGAAGTCGTCACGCCTCTTTGTTAAAGTTCTAGAGCTAGTTTACTTTTGAACAATTTTAGCTTAAGATGGCTTAAGTAAATTTGGTATCAATATTTTTAATTACAGAAAAATTATTTAATATTTATGAAAAAATACAAAATTATTACTTTTTGATTTTATTTAACCATTATTAAAGCAACAGGGCTTTGATCAAACGCGCCCAATTCGTAGACTTCAATTAGAACACAAACTTTCTCTGATATAGCTGCAAATTATTGGAAATTATTTTGGGCATAACAGTAACATTTTGTAATTTGCTTTGAATTCACTTCTAAAAATATTAATTTGTTGGTGCCTACTTAAAATAAAACCCATAAATACATCGTAGCTTTCGCTATAAGATGACAAATAGGTGCAGTTGCTCTTAGGAAACTTTGGGGTCGAAAGGGTTAAAAAGGTGAACCAAATATTGCCGAAATTGCAATTTAACATTACAAGTGAAATTCGAATTGTCTCGTTTTAGTTTTCATGAAAGTCTCGTTTTAGTTTTCATAAAAGTCTGAAAGTCTCGTTCTAGTTTTCAAAAAAGTCTGAAAGTCTCGTTCTAGTTTTCATGAATGAAAATCAGACTTGCGCTTCATTTCTGCTCTGTTAACAAAGTGCGTACGAGCTCAAATGTTAGTATGGGTTTGCATATTAATTTGCCGAAAAGTGAAAGCGTGCCCCATGTGGTTCCACGACCTTTGTTTTACACTTTTCCAAACATATTGGCTTGAAAAAGATACGGGAAATATTACTAGACCAAGTTCTATATTACTTTGAAAATTTCCCTAGATGTACTATATATAGACATATTTTTGGCAATTCCGCAGCATTTGACAAACTTAAAAGCTGTCGTTGTTGCATTCGAAGCTAGTTTTTGCACCCATTTTTTTTATTCCATATTGCTTTGCAGCCAGTTGAAGACTTTCACAGCTCGCTGCTTGGCAACCTTTGCTTCGAACAATCACAGGGCGTGGAAAATCGATAAGCCTCATTGCGTCGCAGCTATTCCAAGCCGAACAAAAAATATTATGAAGGCATTAATTTCATTTAAAACGTCTATTCGGTGGTTCAAACCAATTAAAAAGCAGTTGTCTGTGATATCAGTACACAATTCTTAACATAAAAAATTTCACACACTCGAAAATTTCCTCGGTACAGCCAACTCGAACTGGGGCTGCGTTGCCCCAAAAAACACAAAGCCGTTCGTCCAAGCGTCACACTTCACGCGCCATTACGAAATTTTTTAAGACAATTTTTTGTTTGTTAACGAGCTTTACTCACCAAAATAACCAAGAAAAACTCAAATCAAAACATTCCAAACAATCCACAACACAAGAGCCGAGTTTTCTTGATTAAAATCTTTATTTATTTGGCAAATATCTGAGCGTTTTATCCATTGAAAAATGTCTTTTCTCCGCAGCAGCAAAAATCGTCGTGTAGCGCGTTTGACGGGTTTTTCAGCAATTGACATGTAGAGAATTGTGCGCTGCCAGACTGAACATTTCAGAAACTGTTGAGTCAATTACAGTTATTATGTTAATTTGAAGTTAAATTTCTTGACTAAAAAGTCATATGTGGTGATAAACATAAAAGTCGTTAAGTATGCTAGCAAATTAAAGTGTGTGGTGTGTAATAAAAAGAAATAAATAAAAAATAGTATGCTTTAATTTGACTTAATGGCAGCGCTGTGATGAAAATATCGATGCAATATCAAAATGGCGCTCAAAAGCAATCTTTTACTACAAAATGCCTGCATTATCGACATTCGGCATTTGAACACTGCCATATTTTAAAAATGTTCTCTTTTTCGTGCATTGAAATAAGTGGATCTTGATTGTGATTAACAAAAAAAACTGGTAGAATAGTTAATTTGTTAGCTGCATACATTTTACATTAAATGCAACAGACAAATATGTGTTGCATTTCCACTGCCTTGCCAACAGAGGGGCCAATGTGTTTGTTATGGCGCTGGCAACACTGTTCGCCACATTCATTTCGTACTAATTTGTCGTGTTCGTCAGTGGGGTTTTTCAACGTCTGCGAAAAGAGATTTTTCAAAAGTGCAAAAAAATTATAAAAATGCATAGAGAAATGATTTCCTAACGCGAGTAGCAAATTAAGATTTTGTGGAAAGTGTAGTGCAAGAAGATTGCCGAAAATTAAGTGTCTACGGTTGGAAAGTTGTGAATATCCGCAAAAGTAAAGTGTATTTCAACATAGCACAAAGCAAGCAAAAAAAAAAGAAAAAAGGAAAGAAAACGTCACCTCTCTGCCAGAGTGGGCAGCGCGCAGTTGACGAAAGCAACGCGCAGCAAAAACGCATTTGGATAACAAATTTCCATAGAAAAACAACAATAGCAACAACAAATTTATACAACAAACATACAAAGGTAAAAAGCACTAAAAACGCAATTGGAACTAAACATATCAGCTGAGTGCCACGCCTCCCAATCGACCATGCTGCTTTGTAACTGTCACTTGAAACCAGTCGACCTTTTTTTTTCGAAGCTGGGGTCACATCGGGCCTAATGTTTGTCACAAGCCAGTAATGGCATTTTATGAGGAAATTGCAATGCCAGCCGCCCATTTGCTGGCACCACAAACCAAACAGCAGCGCTGTTTGTAGTTGTTTTTGTTGTTGTGTTGTGTGTATTGTTGACAGCTGTTGTCGTTTGTTGCCATTGAAGTGGCTGTGCCGACCTGTTTTGCTATTTTTCACTTTTTACACGCTTTTCGCTTTTGCACTTTTTCGCATTTCGCTTGGTTGTGCGGCGCTTGTGATTGTTGCGGTTTTGCAGGAACAACCGCGTCATAACCAACAACATCGTCAACTTCAAAAACAACAACGACGACGCTGGAGCTCACCACCAATGGCTGCCGTTACCTGCCGACACCACGAAGCTTTTACATTGCCGCGAGGAGTGGTTTGCCACCATTGCGCCCCAACGTGGAAAAGCGGCTGTAGTCTTGTTCCTCGAAAAGGCAAAATGCAAAAGTGCCATTTGGCTGGTTGGCACTTTGGCAGTGTAACATGTTGCTGATAATTTATCATCCATTAGACGCAATCGCTGTTGTTTTCGTTTGTTTCCTACTTGTGCTCAAAATCAACCTTATCTGCTTACAACTTTTCAATAAACTAAAAGGCGCGTGAATAATTGTCGGGCAATAGTTGCAAAGTGCGGCAGAGATACCAACAAATTTGCATAAATGGAAAAGGCCAGTTTTCTGCAAAGTAGTCATACTACACTCTTATCATCTTCTGCACGGGCCTATTGTCATTTGAATCAAGCGGATACAGCACAGCGTTCCCTAAAAATCCTCCCAGCTAATCATTTTCTCAAAGGCGGCATTTTCCTTTTTCTGCGATTATTGCGCATTAGTGTTGGCGACCATATGCTGTGGCGTCACCTGCGCCGGTGTGTAGATATTTGTATCTGCCTGTGGCGTGAGGTAAAAATCAATGTCTGACACGCTTGACCATCACATTGCTTGCTCCACTTACACTTTTCTGTTGCTTATAATTTTTCCAGCTTTTTACGCGCTAATTGGTCTGCTATCGATAGCCCAGCGGCATTGTTGGTGAGTGTGTGGGTGGATTTGTAGTTGTTTTGTTTAAACAAATTGTAAAAAAAAGAGAATGCAAAAACGAAATTTGTCGAGTATCGAAATACGCAGATGGCATGCAGGCGGCTTGGAAAGTTTAGTGCGAAATTGAAGCATTAGTTTGAAATTAGAAAAAATTTAAAATGGAAACATTTCAAAGGGATCTGTCAATAAAAATCAACAGTTCTGTTTGAATTATTTAAGAACATATTGAAGTATTTTACTCAACTGATATCATTAATTTAATATCTAATGATGTGTAATGTCTTTAGCAGCAATTACAGACATCATTACTTCCAAAATGTGTTATTAAGGCAGTAGAACAGTTGCTAAGTTCGTATCTTTAAATAGAATTTGATCTAATTTCTATGAGTTGCCACCTTTAACATAGTAGACTGACATTTTCAAAAACTTTGCTCTCTCCCACTTTAGATACTATAACTTAATTCGCGCTATGCAACCAGCTGTGGTGACTAGATTGGTAATATTTATGCATACAGTCGTGTCTGGGTATAGTGAACATCCTATATAGTGACCACCTCGATATAGTGAATACCCATGATGCAATTATTAAAGGTGATGTACGTAGGCAGCCGTCTCGTTCTAATTTGACAATGTTGGCTCCCTTAGCAAATCAGTAATGCTTCTTTGAAAAAGTTCTTTTTTATTTAGAAGACAATTTGAAAAAAGTACTTACAAATAGTAACATTCTCTAAAAACAAAAGGTGGGTATTACTGAACCATTTCACGCTGTTTGTTTTGTTTCTTTTCGTTGAAATTCAAATATATTTTCGTTGTATTTGAATTTAAAGCGCGCGAATTTCGGTATATTTAATAATTTTACCATCCACTACGTGGAGACTGGCGGCTAATTCAGCTACACAAACAACAACAACTGCAATTCCCACCCGCTGCAGCCATTCTACATACTTACTTAACTGGCCATAACAACCCGTGATCGGGTTACGGCCTGCCGCAAAACTTCTCTTCAGGCGCCTCTGCTTTGCGCTCGCCTTCTCCAGTTGGTAACACCAAGAGATGACAGGGCCTCTTCAACTTGGTCCTTCCACCGGAGGCACGGCCTCCCTCTTCGCCGCCGACCTCCAACCATCGCATCGAACACCTTTTTCGCCGGAATTTCGTCGTCCATGCGGCAGACATGACCGAGCCAGCGTAGCCGCTGGATGTTTATTCGCGGTGGCACATCCACACCGTCGTCGTCGATTGGTGCCATCTAGACATTTTCACCACTGGGAACAACCCATCGTCACCTGCGAGCAGCTTGGTGTAGTGCTCCTTCCACAACCCCAGTACACCCTGCGCATCCGTAACCAGATCCCCGTTTTCATCTCTGCAAGAAGATGCCCCGGGCTTAAGCCTTCCGTGAGACGCTTAACTTTTTGGATGCATTTTCGGGCGTCATTCCTGCACCTGCACTCCTCAATTTCCTCAGAAATCGATCAGCCTCAGACCGTTGTTCGTGGTGGTCGTATGGAGGCTGAACTGCCCGACTGTGGGAATAAATATACCTTCTCGCCCGACCTTTGCATTGAAGTCCCGAGGACGATTTTAACGTCATGGGCCGGGCACCCGTCGTAGACGTCCTCGATTCTACATACAGATACTGCAAATCGTTCAGGCCCAGGCCGAGCGCGCGCTACCGTCTTGTTGCATTTTTTAAATGCCGAATGCACTTTCGCATATAATATTTAAATTGTATGGAAAATAAAATCAACAAAAAATATTTGCATTTCTTTTCTTTTCAAACTAGAAATTATTACCATTTTTTGTTTTCAAGATTACGGTATCTTTAAAGATATAATCATTTAAACCTCTTAAATCGTTGTAAATTATCCGAACCCACCCAAAAGCATTCTGATGGTAACATTTTTTTGAATAACTTTCTTATATATTTTGACCTTCCGCACATCATTTTTTTTACTTATATTTAGTTTTTAATCAAAATCAGTATCCTCGGGCATTTAAGGGTCAAGATTTCTTCCTATATGTTAAATTCTAATAATGGATTTTCCTCCTTTTAGGCAGTTTAACACGCATTAAATACTACTTTTTTAAATACCTTTTCATGAAAAGGCCTCAATTTATTCCCCATTACCCCTGCTTCTGAAATACAGCACTGAGCTAAGGGAGTGTCAAAACTCGGCTGTCACAACGTACATCACCTTTAATAATTGCATCATGGTGAATACCCAAATTTTGACATAGAGCCTCTAAATATTGAACAAAATTTTGAAAGAAATCTTTTTTAAGTAAAAAACAAAAACTGTATTTTGAGCAAATATAACGTTTTTTGAACAAAAATGTTAACCTTGATATAGTGAACAACCTCAATACTGTGAACAGGTCTTGCAATAATTAGTTAACTATATCCAGACACGACTGTATTTGTCGAAAACAGTTGCGAAATTCTCATGTTTCTATTCAATTTGTGTTTTTTGCCACTTTCTACAAATGTCACCATGTCGTTTTTCCCAACTTCGAGCATTCAACTTAACAAATTTTAAAATATGGGTCAAAAACAGCTGTAACCCCCTAATTTCTTGACAACCTGTTTGCAATTCGAATTTTATTGCATTTAATTTATTATATCGTTCAACAAACAAAAAAAAACACCTTTGCAGAGACCCATTCAAAAGATTATATATGCGTAAAACTATAGATCATTCATTGTAACTCGGCATAATCAGTTTTTAATAAAAAAGACTAACATATTAAGCACACACATATTTCAAAGATTTTATTTTAATATTTGCGGTTGTTCAATGATGAAGATATGAATATCCAAAAAAATATGAACATTTTCGCCTTTAGACTACATTTACTATTCTGAACTTTCAGGATCAAAATATGTGTCAGTTACTATGAATAATTTTTGGTTTTACGCCTATATCCTCTTTTTGATAAGTCAATAGTATCTACTGTCTCACGGTCTTATCACTTAGTCCAGGAACAATTGTTTGCTTACTGACTTGTAAAGAGCAAACTAAAGGATAAACAACAAAATAAAAATACGTAACAATCAATAACTGAACTGTTGATAGAGTTCAACAAATTAAAAAATATTGTTTTTGAAACGTAAGAGTTCTTCGAGATCTTATTAACACTAGAAAGATCATTGCAGTAATTTTGACGGTTTTTAACTTTTAAACATCTGTATTTTCTTTAGAATTTCTATCAACTTTTGTTTTAAATTTTTTATAGTGAAATCTTTTATATTAAGAGAAATGTATTTTGTGAAATATTAGCCAAATTCAATGTGTATTTTCCGAGATATCAGCGGATATATGATATGTAGTCTTTCTAAGTATAGAAAACTTGCGGTCTTTCTAGTGTTAAATTCAATTAGAGTTCGCATAAGAGGAGTTTGTAAAGCGTAAATAGTTTTGACTAAACCATGAGATCTAAAAGGAAATTTTGAGTGAACCAACCCGGCAATGGCTTAAAAAACAAATCACAGAGTTAGAAAGGATCTTCTGTCTTCTATGACCCTTCAGTGTGAAATGGACGAGGCGAGGCACAGAAACACCTTCTGGATGTGTTCCAAGCAATTCACATGGCAACAGTGATATGACCTCCAAACAAACAAGGCATACTCTAACTTTGAGCGAATTAGAGAGATGTAAAGCGATTGGAGAGTGTGGGGATTTAAGAATTTAGAACCATGGGGTCTCTTTAAAGCTAACATGACATAAGACTTGGATATGATGACAAAGTTGTCCGTAGACCAGTAAATAAAAGATTTCAAATAAGTATTTGATATGCGATAGTATGTCTTAAAGACAGTATTCTTAGCGCTTAGAAGTGTTATCATACCTTTCAAACTTGGATATAAATTTAATACCATTATTTTTAAAAACCAAAAAGCATCTGGTAACCCTATAACTTTTGACAGAGCTGTCAGATCGACTAATGACATAGCGCGTTGGAAGCGTCATTCCAAGACAATTTATACCATGGAACAGTACACTCTAAAAGAACGTGCTGAAATTGTTCAGCTTTACATTCAAAATAATTTCTCGATTGTGAAAACCAAACGGCGATTATGAGTGGCCACTGAGATCACCCGATTTGACGCCGCCAGACTTTTTTTTATGGGGCTACTTGAAGTCCAAGATATACACCATCAGCATTCCACGTTGAAACGATGTTCCAGCGCACTACGCATTACAGAGAAAGTTCGTTTCTGGCCCGCACAGCGCGGCTGTGGAATGGTCTCCCTGCGGATATCTTCCCCAGCACTTATGATCTCGATGGGTTCAAGGCAAGAGTCCATAACCACTTCACTCTCAACCCTATCTCCTAACCTTTATATCCTTCCTGAACCAACGCAATGCCTCGCATTAATAGGGGTCATCCCCTGCGCGTTTGTTCGAGTTTAAAAAAAAAAAAAAAAAAAACAAGCCAAGGATACTAGCTCAACTCAGAGCCAACATACGCCGCGAAATAAGAGCCATATCGGCCGATACACTGGCAAAAGTGATGGAAAATGCCGAAAAAAGGGCACATTTTGCAGCCAAAGCTAATGGTGGCCATTTACGCGATATCATGTTCAAAAACTAACTAGAAAATTTCTCCTTGGACCAAAATAAATGAATATCGAGATGAAAACAAAAAAAACCATTTTTTTCCTCTTTTTTTCAAAAACAAGAATGGCCTTCCACTTTAAATGGCCTACCCTGTACTATACGGTCCAGAAGCTGGCCCGGACATTGCAAAATGTATAGCAACCTAAAGCATAGCATAGCATAGCATAGCATAGCATAGCATAGCATAGCATAGCAAAGCATAGCATAGCAAAGCAAAGCATAGCAAAGCAAAGCATAGCATAGCATAAGATAGCATAGCATAGCATAAGATAGCATAGCATAGCTTCTTCAAACAACGACATTCACTTTTAATTAGTATTTTGTTTATGCTTTTCGCTAAATGCAATGCGAATCAGCTGCAATTTCATAGTTGGCCGCCGTTTTCTCGCTTTTCACTTAACGCAATTGTGCCAGTCAATGCAATTCCATGCAATTCAATTCAATCAACCAACTTGAAAGTGATTTGTTGCCAATATGCTTTGTTGCTGTTGTCGCAATTGTTGTTGTTGTTCCATTAGATAGCTCTCGCCTGCCCACGACTCGCCACGCGTTAATTAAATCACTCGGAAGCCGTGCGAGTGAGCTCGCGTTTATTTAGAAATTCCATTATAAAGGGTGTCCCATGAAAAGTGCATGATTTAATGCAATAATGGAAGTCATATTTATTGCTGTTCACACAGGGCCTTGGTTCATATCATCGATGAATTACACATTAGTTCTCGGCCTTGAGCTCAGGAATTGTTTGGTGGTTTATTCACATAAACCAGAGAATTCAGAAAACCCCAACAAAAGAACTAGCACGCAATTTTGATGTTCAGTTGGACATTGGATTTTTGGTAGAAGATTCTGTCTAGAAATCGTTGCTCCAATAAATCGCTAAGAACGCGCTGTTCCTTTGTGTAGTGTTTAATTTTTAGTAGTCAAAATAATCACTGACTGCTTTAAAATTTCAACGCCACAAGATTTGAATTGTGCACTTTTGGTGAGACACCCTATACAGTGTTTCTACTGAAAAATGAAAATAATTAAATCGTAATTTGCTCGCGTTAGCGTTCCACAGTTTTCCCCGGTTGGCTGACACTTGTTGCTGTTGTTGCATCAAGCAACAGCAGCTTGCCTTGTTTATTTTTTTCTGAAGAAATGCAATGCAGCTGCGCGTTTTGAGTTTTGCCTGACTGAGTAATTCTCGGGACGTTGCAAGCGTAACGATCAAACTTTCAAATGTATATTTCTATCAATAAGAATGCATTTCATCATTGTTGAACGATTAAGTTGTTTAAAGGCGGAACGCATAAAACGTAATGAAATGAAAAGCTGCGCTGAGGTAATTATTCGATGCCTATTTTGGGCAGTCAACATAGTCTAGAATTTGTTTGAGTGCCTGGCAGCTCTTGAATTTTCCATAATTTTATAATGTGCTCTTAAACCTAATTTTTAATAGCACATAAAATATGATATATATGTATAGGTATATACTTATTTTACATTCTAAAATAAGTGCTCTTTTATGGTCTATTTTTGTTGAACATTTTCATTCACTTTTAGATAAGTTTGCTTGTATGTATTTGTAAATAGTTTCCATATCGAAACTTGTATTAGTCAGCAAAAATTCGCTGAACTGACTGACTGAACCTCGAAAATGTTGATTAAAACGTTTTAGCAGCTCGTCAGCGTACACTTTACATGCGACTATAATTTTGTGGTGTTGCACAGTAGTGTTTATTGCTCGAGACAGTGTTAACTCATGTTGAAAATGAAAAGGTCAATGTTTGGTGTTGCCTAGCTTTGCATAATAGATGACAAACTGAAATCGTATACGATGTAGTAAAAATAAATCCATTACTTTTGCCTGAAATGGAAGGCTTGATTTAGCATAGTTGGAATGATACAATTTAGGTCAAACAAGCACCGTTTTGTTCGATACTTTGCATTGAGACTCTTGTCTCTATTGGTAGAAATTGAGACAGTCCGTTTTCATAAGTCCACTTACCCAGAAAAATCATTCGCCGTAAACAGCAACAGGTGGCAATTACCTGAAGTCTGGTTCGGACTGCAAGGTGAATGCATAAGAGCGTCCCAACCAAGCTCCCGGAGCTTCTGTTGAGTTACCATCGTTATGTGTGGTTTGGAGCATAATTCTTCTCTCGTATTGACCAAACTTGTTTCTGGGCGATTGACAGCATAGTTTCGATTTAAAAGTGTGTCCCTAAGTGAGCAGCTCATAGTACGTGATTCTCTGCCAATCCCACCAAACACACAGCAAACTCTTTCTGATCTTCAATCCTGGCTTGACCACCGTTTGCTCAACTTGATTTGATCAACCGTTTTTGCTTCCGAAATGGGTCCATTTGCCTCGGTTTCATGTGTCCATACATCGAGCTGCTTTTTGTTCCAGTCTTATTCAAGGAATTTTTGAAACAGATTTGTGTGCACTGATTAGCGCCTGGACAATCTAAACAGTGGTTACATGATGTTCAGACTCGATGAAATCCTCGACAATTGTCCTTCCAAAACGTGTATTTAGATACCTGACTTGCATTTCGCATTCCAAATATGGCATATTTTTTCTTTGCTAATGGCTATCAAACAAAACTGAGTCAAGCAATCAGGAAACTGTCTGAGAAGTAATAATGTAATATAATAAAAAGAAACATAATTCTATATGCAGTATAATCTCGATAATTCGGACACTCGCTAATACGGACAACGCGGTAATCCGGACACTCATTTCTATTGTAGATTCTGTAATCCGGACACTCAATTTCTATTGTAGACTCTGTAATCCGGACACCAGTTTCCTATACATACCAGGAATTAAAAAAAAAAATAAAATTAAAAAAAAAAATTTTTAATAAATTTCTTTATTAACCCTGCGTCAGTACATGTATGCCAACGTTTGATCCAATTTCCCATACATTTTTTATAGGCCGCCAAAGTTATGGCCTTCAGCTCACACAGTGAATTCTCTTTTATGTCCTCAATGGTCTCAAAACGCGTTCTTCGCAATGGCAATTTGAGTTTGGGAAATAGAAAAAAGTCACACGGGGCCATGTCTGAACTGTTTGGTGCTTGGCTGATGGCATTGGTCGAATTTTTGGCCAAAAATTCCGAAATAATCAAGGCCGTATGAGATGGCGCATTATCGTCGTTAAAAATCCATGAATTGTTCTTCCACAAATCGAGCCTTGTTTTTCGAATGGCAAACGACGCATAACGCCTAAATAGTATTCTTTATTGAGCGTTTGGCCCTCCGGAAGGAATTCTTAGTGCATCACACCACATATATCAAAGAAAAACCGTGAGCAAAACTTTGATTTTAAACCGACTTTGGCGCTCTCTCTTCAGTTTTGGCTCATTTTTGAAGCAACATTCGGACGATTGTTGTTTGGTCGGCATAGCAAATCCATAAACCCATGTTTCGTCACCAGTAATGATGCGTTCGATGAATGTTGGATCGCTGTCTGCGTTGGAAATCATCTCTTTGGTCACATCAACACGACGCTGTTTTTGAATGAAATTCAACTTTTTTGGCACCAGCCGAGAAGCGACGCGTTTCATGCCTTAAATATTAGTTAAAATGTGTTCGACTGATCCAAATGAGATGCTCAACAACAAAGCAATCTAATCGATACACAACGATTTTCTGACTATTTGCTTCGCCGATTCCATTTTGTCTTCAGTAACAGACTTTGATGGCTGTCCAGGGATCTCATCGTGCTCTAGGCTCTCTCGGCCGCTTTTGAAGCTTTTATACCATTCGTATGCTCGTGTTTTCGACATACACACTGCACCATACGCCTTTTGTAACATTTTCAACGAATCGGCACACGAAATTTAATTTTTAACACAAAATTTTAGGCACGCGCGTTCTAATTTTTCATCTCTTATAAAAATCGCCATACAACTATTTTCCGATAGACGCCAATTGAATAATAATCTTACGATATGCGTCAAAATTTGACAGAACACCAATAAAAGTATTGCCAACGTTGAGAAAATAAAAATTTACCGATTGGATAAGCAGGGCAATTCAAAATTCCGTCCTTTTTTGATAATAAGGTATAAATGCTTGTCCTGACTGATTCATCATCGCTCAGCTAAAGCTACAAACATGAAATTTTAACTGTAGGTACATTAACAAAAAATGAATCTCCACTAAGATGGGATTGGATGGGATAAATTGGGGGTTTAAAGGAGCAAATCATGAGCTAAGGTCTTGTATGAAGAAACTTGATTCAATGGGCTTATTGATTTCAAACTTGGTGAAAATACTCTAATTCAAAAGTAATTCGACACGTATTTTTCAATTTTCCGGAAGTAAAAATTTAGCAGTGTCAAAAATGGGTTAAGGTTCGTATACGGAAAGGCTACGAAAAAAAGTGGAGCCCATGGGTCTATTGACTTAAAAATTTTTGAAAACACTTGAAATCAAATATTTATAATTAAAGATGTGTTTTTTTATATTCGTGAAAATCAAAACTTTAGGGGTAAACAAAGGGTTAACACTTTGTATGGAGAAACACGATTTTTTGGGCCTATTGACTTCAAACTAGCAAGCAAAGCCGCGAGGCCCTGCTGTGAAATACAAAAAAACCTAAGATTTGAAGAATTAGATACACAAACAGCCCTGTTTCAGAATCTGAATCGGATTTGAATCGAATTGATTCCAATTTGTAGAGGTGTTCTGCAATCCGAACGGAATTGTCACATTCGAAGTTTATTTCGAATCCGATTGTTAGCAAATTAAACAAACCTTCAATCAGCTGTTTGCTTGAAATGTTCAAATGAAAAAGTAAATTGTAAAATTTTGTGAGATTTTTTATTTTATTAAATTTTATTGGCAGTATTGCTTGAGAACGAGCAGTCCGCCGTTGAAAAAGTGCAGCGCAGAATTTTGGGAGAAAACAGCAATCCGATGGAAGTGCCAGATTCTGCGCAACTAGTAAAAGTTATTTCAGTTATGTTCAAAATTTAAGGTTTATTGCTCAGAACCGCCTTAACAAAGCAGAATTTAACGCAATCTTGACCTTCGGAAATGCTCCATCCTGTCAGAATTGAAATTGGCGATGGCTTTGCGATTTCTTGCCGAAGGAGGCTATCAGCGATCGGTAGAAAAGGCAACCGCCTCTTCCATTTCGGAAAGTGTGCGCTTCTTAAAAGCCGGTCGCTTAAGGTTCTATTCTATTATGCGCCAGCTTCCTTCTAACCTCACTTTCCCAATCAACCCAGGTCTATGATTGAAGAAAATTTTACAAAATGAATTGATTTAATTTACTTTTCACCTTTTCCCATTCCGTTATATTTTTTGTTGGTGGTCCTTGCTCGTTCAGCGACTGTGTTAAATTCTTCCATTTATTTGCCTTTACAGAATCCCTTCAGTTTAATAAAAATAATTAGAGTTTCTTGGTCTTGGTCTAAAAACAAAATATTTTTCTAATAAATTTATGAATTCTTTTAATCCTTCGCTGCATGACATTACTTATATGCAATGTTACCTTTCCATAGAATTGGAAGCTGTTCTATTCACCATTTTATAGTCATTCATTCTTCAGTTGTGTCTTTTATTTTTAAACATTGGATTACTAACGGAGTTTTGCGAATAACATAGAAAGTATGTGCAAAAGAATCGAAAAAACACCAAGTGTTTCAATTTGGTGAAAGAATTTCGGTTATTGATGGCGATGGTGATATGGCGGTTGTCGTCGCTCAGCAGTTTAGTGCGTTGAATTACAAGTATACAGTGACGCCTGACCTCGGTTCGATTCCCCGTAATAGCCAACACTAAAATAAAGATAAAACCGACTTTCATTTCGGCAGTGGCGTTCTAACCAGGATACGGAAAATGTCCCCAAAACTTCTTTTATAGATACAGGAATTCAACAAAATTTAATTTTTACCATCAGAACTTTACAAGCAACAAGAATTATATGCCAAAAATTTGTTTCTTCACGGAAATTAAATTATGTAACGATGGGTTAATATTCTGTTTTTATTAAAAATTTTTAATAGTAGTCTTGAAAAACATGTAAAACTACTGAAACGCCACGTTGCCGATTAGTGATTTTTACTCACGCACGAGGGTGACTCCATTTATGTTTCTCGTTTTTTTTATTTTTAGCTATGGTTGCACGATATATCATCATCAGCAACAGCAGCAGTTGGGGAAGCAGCAACAACTCTAACAACAAAGTCAACGTCAACAATTTAACAATAGCCAGCTCGTTGTCTGTTGGCTTTTGTCTGTTGCTGAACAAATTGTGGCTCATTGTTGTTTGCGTCGTTTGTATTTCGTTTGAACGCTGTTCTCAACGATGGCTGGTGGTGTTGTTCCCATCGCTTTGTTGTTGCGCATTGCCGAAATACACTAGTATAACGAACAGCAGCACCAACAACAACAATAACAACAACCAGAGCTACGTTGAATGAAATAAGCGCGAATTGTTTTATTTAACAGTTTTGCTTGTTGTTGTCTCTTTTGTTGGCTCTATCGCGTCGTTGCCGTTGAAGCTTTAAGCCTGTTTCGGCCACTAACTGTGCTTGCGTTCTTTGCTGCTAATGCGGATTTTGTTGGTGCTTTGCACTTTTTGCTGACATTTTTTGTTGTTTATATTTAAACAACAAATTTGAGTCATTGCACGATCAAGCGAGTTTCGCTGAAAGTCGCCAAACTGTTTAAATTTGTTAATTTCTGATGTTGTGGCAGTTTTCAAATTCCACTGAGAATTGCTGAACAAACAAAACGCTGTAAAATGGCAAAATTCGTGCCAGCTTCTAGTTTGTCTTTTTGCAACAATTTCCGCTTTCGATACATTTTCGCATTCATTTTGCTTCTTATTTCGTTCATTGTCGTTGTTGTCTTTGGCATTGCAATTGTTCTCCAACTGATAACAACTATTGGCAGCTGCTTCATTGTCTCTTCACCACCTTCTATCCAACCAAATACGTGTCACAACTTTTGCGCCAATGGTTGTTGTTGTTGCCGTACTTGGTATCTCATTTGTATGTGGCCAGTTCAACTTGTTGTGCGCCTCTCAAGGCCAACGGGTAGCGTCTACTTCTTGCCTGGTGGCAGTTCTTGTTTTGCGAACTTTTGCCATATTGGCTGATTTTTCTCAGCATTTTTTTTGCCGTCTCTCTCATTTGCCGCTACACTGTTTGCATACTGAATTTTTACTTAGTTGTATATACTCCAATTCTTTTGCTCAGTGTTGGCGGGTACACAACAATCGGCCAATAGCGCCAACTATTTGTCCAGCCCGTAATCTGGCCGGTTGCCGTCGTTGCCCTTCACTCATTTTCTGCCTTAAATGCTTACCGCATTTGTTCGCCGTGCAACACGGCACCGCCCGTTGGTTTAATGAACTTTTGCTGCTGCTTTTCCCAAGCTTTTTCCTTTCGCCCTGCCTCGGTCGGTGGCATTAGTGCTAATTTATTTTTACACTACCCAAGCAGTTATTTTTACATTTAAGGCACAAAGTTCTTTTGAATTTGTACGCACTTTCTTTGGCCGCCGCTTTCTGCCTCATCTTCTTGTCTGTTGCTGTTGCGCGTCAGTGGGTGTGTATGCAGCACAGCGTCTACGACGAGGACGACGTGCATGTTGTGGCGTAATTTTGTGCTCAAGGCTCGTGTTGACACACCTTAGTTGTCGCTCGCCATTGCGAACTTTCCGGATGAGCCTCTTGCCGGAAAGGGATGCCAGCGCATGCCGGCTGGGAGGTTGCAGCGTCACTCTTACGCATTGCACTACAACCCAATGGGCTCTTCGATGTGCGTGCGTGGCTGATTTTGACACATTTTTCACGAGTTTGTCATGGCGAATAAATATAAAATTTGTTATCAAAGAATTCATTGCAAAATCGTGACCCACTTACATTTCGTGACACCAAACTTAACCAAACGAAAGCAAAATGAAGTGGAAAAGACCGAATAAAAATGCAAAAACAATATTTCTTATGGAAGCATATAATTTTGTCCAAACAAGAAAACATAAATGCCAAATGAGCAAAAATGGGAAAAGCAAATTGGCCACCAATTTCAAATGAGATGAAAGTAGATGTGTGCTCATTTGTGATTGATGATTATGCACTAACGAGGAAATATTTATGGTACAAATATACTTGTATGAAAGAATATACAATACGATACCATGTGAGCTCTACACACAACGCTAATTTAAGATAAACGACTACTGTTGCAGCTGCTTGGACGAGGAAGAGAATATTATATACCTCACCTACTTTGCACCTGTCTTTCTTTATCCAGAAGAAAAATGACGTTTTTAGGCAACTTCTCCTTCGATAGTTTAGTAGATTTAGCTGATAAGACCTTTCGCTGTCTACTAAGCTTCGTAAGAAGCTCCAATTGGTTCAATCAGTGAGCATGTAGTATCAAAATGGGCCGTCATGGCCTAAGTGGGATCCGCCGTGGGGCAGCCACACCTACTTGCTTACCTACCTATATAAGAACTGCTTCTGCTGAAATTTTACAAGCATGAAGTGACAAAAGAATTAACTGAAATGTGAAAATTCTTATAGAAACTTTTTTAGAACATTGTTGAAATTATAATAAAAAAATACCCAAAGTTATTACAAGAATTTTTCACACTAAAAAAACTTGCACCTTGGAGTTAACGCGCTTTCTTTAGTACTTGGACACCTCTTTTCTTGATAGAATTAGCCTGTTTTTGGCGACAATCTGCGGAACTGGGTTATGTTCGAAACCGTGTCTTTTGTTTTCTTTAATTTTGATTTCATACGAGGGTTGCCTTTTATATTTTTTCAAAAGGATGAAAATGCATTTTGTTAGTATCAAAAATAGTTTTATTGCTTTTCAAAGTATTCTCCTTGAAGATTTATACACTTTCGATTGAACTCAAACCGATTGTCGAAGCACTTTTTCCACTCCGATTGAGACACCTACAAAACATGGTTTTTGAATGATTCAGCAGTATTATCTGGCGATGAAAATCGTTGACCACGCAATTTTGTTTTTATGTGCGGGAATAAAAAGAAGTCATTGGGTCCTAGGTCAGAGCTGTATGGCGGATGACCCATTAAATCTATGCTTTGGTCAATCAGATAGGCGGTTGTTTGAGCCGATGTGTGAGAGCACACAGTGTCTTGGTGAAGAATGATTCGGCGTCGGCGATTGTTTTTCCGTATTTAATTGAACATTTCTGTCCAACAAATTACTGTGTACTACTCAGAATTGACCGTTCTACGTTGCTCTAACGGCACAGTAGCCGCATGACCAGGTTTTCCGAAGAAACAGACGGCCATATGCTTCGATGTGCTGCGTGCCCGAACAACTTTTGTTAGATTTGGCTCGCCTTGGAAGACCCACACGGTCGATTGCTTTTTTTGTTTCGGGCTCATACGCATATATCCATGGATCGTCAGCGATTGACAAATTATGCGGGATCCAACGAGAACAAATCCTTCTGACAGCTAACTGTTAATGCGATATCGAATGCACGGCCGTGGAACTAATGCCGAAGAATGCCTCTATCTCACGGTATGTCACATGATGATCTTTCATTATCAGTTCACGCACAGCATCGATGGTTTCTGGCACAATGACCGATTTCGGACGACCTTCACGAAACTCGTCCTGGAGCGAACGGCGACCACGCTTGAATTCGTTGAAGCAGTTATAAATTGTCTTGAGGGTTGGTGATTCATCACCAAATGCGGAATGAAGGCGATCGAAGCACTGTTGTTGAGATAATTCATTTCGGAAATCGTAAAACATTATTGCTCGAAAATGTTCACGAGGTAAATCCATTTTTTTACCGATATGAATTTTTCAAGTCAGTGCAAAAAACACAAGTAGCGCTTGAACATCAAAATATTCTGAGCACATTTATGGTAAAAAATGACAAACTTTTCAATGGCAATCTCAGATTTTTCGAAAACTTACTAGACCAACCCAATTGAAAAAATATAAAAGGCAGCCTACGTACCGGTAGAATACCGTTAGATGAGGTTAGGTTACAGAAGAGGTCTGTGTGTACATGCACTTTTACTCGGAGACCCTGTTGGGTTCATTGTGATTCCCTCCGTTTTAGGAACCAGTACCCTTTCCTTAACTGATTCGATCCCAAAGTTGCCCGCGAGCAACTTCACCTATTTGTCATCTTATAGCAAAAGCTACGATTGTTTTATGGGTTTAATTTAAGTAGGCACCAACAAATTAATATTTTTAGAAGTGAATTCAAAGCAAATTACAAAAAATTTACTGTTATCCCCAAAATAATTTCCAATAATTTGCAGCGATATCAGGGAAAGTTTGTGTTCTGATTGAAGTCTTCGAATTGGGCACGTTTGTTCAAAACCATTAATAATGGTTAAATAAAATCAAAAAGTGATAATTTTGTACTCTTCCAGAAATATTAAATAATTCTGCAATAAAAAAATATTGATACAAATTTTTATTTACCCGTTTTAAGCTAAAAAAGGCGTGGCGACTTCAAATGTCGTGTGCACATTGTGTGCGTGTCTTAGACAAATCTGTGGTCAAAAGCAATAACCGCCTAAGTCGAAAATTGCTGTTTCGAGCAATTTCGGTTTAAAGTTTTAGCGCGTAGTGTGTTCGCTATGGGAATGCGAATAGGTTTTTATTAATAACTTTTTTTATTTTTAAGTTATAAACTCCCCGATTTTACACAAACGTAGAGCACAGTCAAGGGAACGTGGTGGCATCCATAACTCAATTTCTTCTTAAGTCGACTTAAGCGGTTATTGCTTTTGACCACAGAAATGTTTTATGATTACCAAAAAGTAATATCGAGACATGGAAAAATTCGGAGGTCGAAAGGGTTAATACTTGGTTGCCTTTAAATTCAAAAAGCATCGTTTGGCAACCATTTGGTCTTGATGAGGCAATTGTGTAGTTGTCAGTTACTAGCGTAACAGATTTTTCCACGAGTCCTTCAAAGAAGCTGTCCTCAAGATTTTAGATTTTTCATTCTTGTAGTGATGGACAATGGCTTAGCAAATTCTCGATTGATTCCACTATATCCTTGATCGCCAGTTATAACTTTTAACTTCAATAAGTTTTTGGCAACGTATAGCCAGATGCTTTCTATTTATTACATACCTATGTACATGATGAGCAATTTTATATATTTAATTTTCTTAATCTAAATATATTTTATTAGTTTATCAAACAAAAGTCGTTAATGGTTTGACGTTAACAACTGTAACTTTCCTAATCCGATCTGCCATAGCTTTGTGGAACAAATCGTAGAATGTAGCTGGAAGCTTCAGCTTTCATAAATGGGGTAAATTTCCCTGCTATCCTTAAGGGTACAGGAGTATTATCGTATAACCTAACAACTTAAAAATCTAAAATGTTTGAGAGAGACAAAAAGAAAAGGAGGATCAACACGCAATTGACACAAAAACAGAAATACAGTATTTTTTCCCAGAAGAAACGACACACAATATTTTTAAAGAAGATAGTAATTCCGAAAACCTTGTGGTAATGCAGCTACCCATTTATACCCTCATGGGTCCTTTTCCATTTCCTCCTGGACATTTCCCAAGAATTTCTTCTTATACTTCGGTGCGTACGAAAGTAAACTTGCAGGAGGCACTTTAAACTACACTCATAACTGGGTTTAAAGACAGGGAGAAAGATACTTTGAGCTTGTACGAGTAGATACGATGGAACACATCACTCTTTATGGTGTGGCAAAGTAGACGACGTCACTGCTACTAGTTACTACTACTACTAGTCCTATTACAGCAAAAGAAACATTTAAACCCACAAGAATTGTTCAGTTTTATATGATAGGGACCTGACTTGTCAGATGCCCAAATCACAAAATACAAATACAAAAATCATACATTGCAAATACTTAATCATACATTGCAAATAACTTATTGTATAAGCTACAAATATCAATCGTTGAGATAAGTTATATTTGTTCGTAATTCGTAATAATCAACTGCCGTTGGCCCATTCAATGTTCCAATAAAAACCCCATAAATATCTACAATTCGTGCCTTTTTTTCACACATTATCGTTATTAATTAATTATCGACAAAACGGCCCATCCCAAACATTTATGAATATCATTGCTGTTTGCTGATGTTTTACACACATTCCACTTATTGTAATTGAATTTCCATTTGTTGGTTCACGTGCTGTGCACTTGATCGACTTTTCTTCACGCTCAACTACTCACATGTAGCGAAGTAAAACTGCGTTGTTTGTGGCACTTTAGAGGCGACTATTGATTTTCGCCGTGGCTGGCAAGTGGAGTGCAATTTAAGTGGTTTGAAATTTTTGCAAAAATCCATAAAACAAAAACAATTGCGTAATTGCGGGCGCTGTTGTGTGCTGACCCTGACAAACGCTATCAATTTGCCAGTACTGCATGTCCTGCTGGCTACCGGTTGGTGCAGCTTGGCGTGGCGCATGGCCCATTTTCACACGATTTTTCATTTTTGCTCGCTTTAGTTTTTCGTTTTTTATTTGCATAGAGGAGTGTGTGATACTCTTATTTTTATTGCGATGATCTAATAGTTTGTTGTTATTTTCACTTTTGCTTCATGTGCAGTTGCACACATTTTTGCTCACTTTTCAGCGGAGCCGTCAGCGCTGACCCATTCACTCGACATCGGCCGTAAGGCTAAGCAGAAGGTGTGAGCCGGTGCTGTTGTTGTTGCTGGCGGCACAAGGAAGTCACATTCTTGTTGACATTTTGAATGTCAGAGGTGAAATTGAAATTGAATTTGTGACGGTCGGTTGTGTGGGAGTGTTGCGAAGCACTGTCAGCAATTTGTGTCGCTTCGTCTCGAAATGTTTTGGCTTATCAGCGCAATAAAAATTTACGAAATGTGCAATTAGGCTCATGTTTCCAGCGATAAGCGTCGAGTTTAGCCATTTGGCAGTGCAAATATTTAAACATTTTTTGTGCAAAAAGGTTTTAGTCATTGTTTCAGTTGTTTTTGCGGAGTTGGCCCTTTACTGAACATTGATTTTTTCCATACTTTTTCACAAAACAACCCAAAACAAAACCATAACAAAAACCGCTTACTTCAAAGCCACCTGTTCTCAACTGATTGTTGTTGGTTTTGTTGTATTTGGCATGCGTGTAATCAGCAGTTTCGTGTCACTCGCTCGGCGTATAGTAAAAAAAATAACCCAAAACGCCATTAGCTCTCACAACGTGAGGCGGCAGTGGGCGAGTTGGAACAACACGAACGCTCACACTTGTGCCATTATTATTATTATAAATAAAAGGCACAAATTAAGAGCAGCAGCAAACCAAAACAACCACAAACAGCAACGAACTTTGTTCGCATTTGGCATTTGCCGTTCGTCATTATCACCTTTGGGTACGCTTCTGCAACGCCATTCGTCACAGTTTGCTGCCGTTCAGGTTAATAATTTTCGGCTATTGATTTGTTGCGACAGTAGAGTTTATATATGAAATTGTCTCCACTCTCGGTCTGCTCGTTCAGTTTCCTTTAACAGGCAATGAAGCAGTAAACCCACTGATGTTTGCTCACTTTTTAACATTTCTTTTTAATTCTCTTCCATCTTTTCTTTCTATTTGCATGTGTCGCACAGTATGAGCAGTGACAGCAGCAACCACAGCAGCACAGCAGCCAGTTCAAATTTCCTTGATCCGAATGGCACAGCGGCGGCAACACTCAAGCCCAATTTCATTGTACAAGTGACGCCAGCCAAGCAAATGTCCTCGCCCATCGATCCGCTCAGTCATGTCGGTGATGGCATCTTCCTGCAGACAAAGACCGCTCAGGGTTTAGCAACGATTTTTGTTTGGGCAGCGCTATTCATCACATGTCAACAGGTTGGTAGAGTTTGCCTATGGAGCTGTCGGTGCTGACATTTTCTTAATTAATATTTGCCTTGCAGATATATCAGCACTTGCGCTGGTACACAAATCCACAGGAGCAGCGCTGGATTGTGCGCATACTGTTCATAGTGCCCATCTATGCGACGTACTCATGGATCAGTTTGTTCTTCTTCAACTCGGACAATGTGTACGTGTACTTTTTCACCGTCAGGGATTGCTATGAAGGTATGGCCGGCAGCTTAGCTAAATCCCAACTAAACGAATTTTAACTGATGCATTGAATTTTTGCAGCTTTTGTCATCTACAATTTCCTCTCGCTGTGCTATGAATACCTGGGCGGCGAGGGCAACATCATGTCCGAGATACGCGGCAAACCGATTAAGACCTCTTGCCTGTACGGCACCTGCTGTCTGAAGGGCAAAACCTACACGATTGGCTTTTTGCGCTTCTGCAAGCAGGCCACACTGCAGTTCTGCCTCGTCAAACCGCTAGTGGCCTTCATTATAATCTTCTTGCAGGCTTTTGGCCATTATCACGATGGTGATTGGAGGTGAATTGCATACAAATCTATTTAGACTCAACAAATCTGTGGCCGTAAGAAATAACAGCCAAAGTCGATTTTATGAAGTTTTCAGGAGAGCACTTTTAATTTTTGAATTTGCTTTAGATTTAACTAGATAAATTTTAGATTTTTGGGCGTAAAACATTCATTTTATGAGCAAAAGCCATAGAATTTTGTGTAGTAGTACATTTGAATACGACGAATGCAATGGTGGTAATAACTCAATTTTGTCCTAACTCGAGTTTGGCTGTTATTGCTTACGGTCACAGAAATGTTGCCAACAAATTTGTTGTATCCCTTCTAAATGTTAAGATTTTAGTAGAATTTATAAATTTTTTTCTTTTTATTTGCATTTCAGTGCCGATGGCGGTTACATCTACATTACCGTCATCTACAATATTTCCGTTTCACTTGCCCTGTATGGCCTATATTTGTTCTACTTTGCTACGCGCGATTTGTTGACACCCTTCGAGCCGGTGCTGAAATTCTGTACAATCAAGTCAGTTATTTTCTTATCATTCTGGCAAGGTAAGTGACTCAGTCAATCAGTCGATCAAGCGGCAAGTGTTTGTTGCCAGCTGGTCATGACAAATAACGAATGTGATTTAATGTTCACTTCCCTACAGGTGTTGGCTTGGCGATTTTAGAAAAGGCCAAGGTCATCTCGCCCATTGTTGACAGTGCTGGCACTGTCACCTCGGCCGGTACAGTGTCTGCGGGATATCAGAATTTCTTCATCTGCATTGAGATGTTGTTTGCAGCCATAGCGCTGCGCTATGCCTTCCCGTACCAGGTATGAAAACGTCAAATAGTTGCGGTGATTTTTTGTTTTGTTTGCTATAAAGAAAATATTTGTAAGTGCAGTATTGTATTGTGTTGGTGTGCGTTAGTCATTTTATTGCTAGGGCACCGATAAGATAAACATTTCGAGAGTATTTATTACATGCATACACTTTTGTTGTGAGTCTACAAACACCTACAAGCATTGGAATACACTGTAAACTTTTGCAGGCGAAAGCGAAATTGATATAATTGCTGAATTGAGATTTCTTAGTCAAACGTGGCTCTGCAATTCAAGTACTCGAAGGTAGTCATAGTCTAGTTTTCTCATAGTCTATGTGGACATGAAGCATATAAAAAAGATTGTAATACATCACAACTATCAAAACAATTATGACGAATTTAAAGAGGCCCCTTAATACAGTTGTTATAGTTGTTCCCAACTTATACTAGATCTATATTCAAGGTTTCACTGCCCTAATAAAGCAACTGGAGGTCTGGATGACATCGTTAAATAGGCAGTTTGTGTACTTGCAACTACTTTACTAAATTATAATAGTTTTAAAAATAAAACTATGTCTCGATACTACTATTTGGTATTTAAATAATGAAACACTTTCCTCAGAAGTGTGTACACGGCATTTGAAGTCGCCATGCTTCTTTGTTAGAGTTCTAGACTGAGTTGCCGCTTTGGTCTTTTCGGACCAAAATTGGTCATATTTTTTTCCTTTGGTCCGCTGGTCGGGTTAAACGAATTTCGGTCCGTTTTGTCATGTTAGATCTTTTCATTAGTACACAAAATTTATTAAAACAAAATAAAATTGTAATTTAAAAATGACTTTAGAGATAACAAAAATTTTTAATTTGGTCGGTTGAGGTCCGATTTGGTCAGAAGTTTGGTCGGAAAAAAATTGAAAACACTGGTTCTAGAGCTAGTTTACTGTTGAACAATTTTAGCTTAAAATGGGTTTAATAAATTTTGTATCAATATTTTTTAGTTACAGAAAAATTATATAATATTTATGACAAAATACAAAATTATCACGTTTTGATTTTATTTAACCATTATTAAAGAAACCGGGTTTTGATCAAACGTGCTCAATTCGTAGACTTCAATTAGAACACAAACTTTCCCTGATATCGCTCCAAAGTATTGGAATTTATTTTGGAAATAACAGTTAATTTTTTGAATTTTTCTTTGAATTTACTCCTTAAAATGTTAGTTTGTTATTTCCTACTTAAATTGAACCCATGAATCAATCGTGGCTTTTGTCATAAGATCACAACTAGGTGAAATTCCTCTCAGGCAAAGGGTCGAAAGGGTTAACACAGTTGTAGTGGGAACAATATTTAATCCAAGTTTAATTGCTCTAATATAGAATCTAAGGCAGGCAGTTTGTATTTTAAAAACTTAAAGCTATGATAAAGTTTCTTTAGAAAATGTTTTGCAATGCATTCCTTAACAGCTACAGCCTTCTTCATGTGTAGTTACAGAATTTTCATTTCTTTCATCATATTTTCTCTTCTTTATGCGCAATATGAATTTTCTCCAGAATTTTAGTAATTTTTTCAATTAAATTATTATTTTAAATTATTTCTAATTGCAGGTATACGCACGCAGTTGTATTGGCGATGGCCATGGACGCTCTGTCACCATGCAATCAATCTCCAGCAGCCTAAAAGTATAACAAATCATTTGTTTTCCTACATAAAATACTTTAAATCACTAATAATGAAATGTTGTGTTTTGCAGGAGACAATGAATCCCAAGGATATTATGACAGACGCTATACACAATTTCCATCCACAGTATCAGCAGTACACACAATACAGTTCCGGTAAGTTGTTGTGTTGATTTCATGTCATTTACATTTTGTTGTTCATTTTGTGTTGTTCTGCTTGTAATCGCATTTGTAGACACATTAAACACTTATTTATTGCATGTTTAACACAAACACATAGTTTTCAGCTGCACTAACGCGCTTTCATTGTCAAAATAATTTGTTACTCGTCACATACTTATCTGTTTGTCTATTGTAATTAATTTTTATTTAAAATTTGTTAGACAAATTTTTTAGTTTTTGTGTAAAATCTAATCACAAAATTTAGTTGCGCTTGAATTGCAAATAATTGCAACTAACTAAAATCACAAAACTTAGTCGAGTTGCTGGTGTTGGATATTTTGGGTTCCACACACACTGTCACAACAATGTTAATGTCCACAGTTTAAAGTTGATTCACCACCAACTACACTGCGAAACATACAGTTTCGTGTAGATTTCTCTTGCCTAGACGTACTCATTTGGTTTTGGTTGACGTTGCCGTTGTTTTTGCCTAAGTTGAATCATTTGTTTTCTTATTCTTTCTATTCTTATTGCAGAAGTGACTTCGTCTCAGCGTTATGAGAAACTTTAAAAAACACAACAAAAACAAACGAAACAAGTTTTCGCTGCTGAGAATGACACAATATACAAACAGACCGACAGTTATTGTGTTAACAGAGACCGCAACAGCAACAACAACTATACAAATCGAAAAGTATATTTTACAATAATGAAAGAAACGTTACGGATGCGCTCACACGACGCATTTGATTACCAAAATTGCCTTACATATAGTTGAAGTTGATAGTTTTAAAAATTAAAGTTTTGCAGGTGTTTTATGTTTAGCATTTAAGCGAGAGGCGAGAGAAATAATTGGATTGAAACTCAACTGCTGTTGCACTTTGATTAATGATATGAATAAAAAGAGAGGCCGGTGCTGTAAGCATCCTTTCTCTAGTTGATAGTGCAAGAAGAGCTGTTCCGAAAGTGGGCGTGAAATGAAAGCTGTCATTGTGTTACAAAAAGTGTGCTTGAAGCTTGGCTTTGAAACAACTCAATCAGTGCAAGTCTTTGGCGGTTTTTTATGACTTACTTGCACTAACAGCTGTTGCTCAGTTTCGACAGATTTTCTTGTATGTACCACGCGCTCTGCCACGCCCTCTTTTTCATACCATAAATCTCTTTGGGTGCAATAGCAGCTAAGCAATAAACGATATACCTAAGTGGTCTTATGTTTCTGTCTTGTAATTGATTTTAACCGAAAACTCGTCCGTTCGGTGTAATTTTTTATTGTGTTTACCTTAAGTTTGAAATAATTTGTATTCAAATTTTTACAAGTTCATTTACCTATAAATATTGTATAACTTTAACGTGATTTAAAATTTTGTACGTTTGAAATCGTAATGAAATATTAGTGTACTTGAATGAAAGTCACCCAATGCTGCTAATGATATAATTAACAAATTTCAACGCAACCGAAGTGCTGTCACGTTCTGCTACGTTTCCAGTTTTGCTTGAGAAAGTTGGCGGTGGAAAGACAGCTTTTTTAATCCATGTGAATTTTTAAAAGAGAAAATACCTAAACGAGTTTTCATAATGAAAAACTGTTGAATTCAAATATGCTTTTTTAATATAATTTTATTTGTTTCTAATTTAAATAAACTTTTGAAATAAGTTGAGCTAACTTTAACTTTATCAATGTAAAATTTAAAAAAGGAATAATATTGAAGATTTAAGAACATGTAAATTGTAAAGTAGAAATGTAAATTGCACAATTGGAATCTTCCTATTAGTCATTGAAGAGTTTTGGCACTTGAATTTGAATTTGAAAACTTTTCATATTGTTTTCTTCTTTTCATTAATTTGTTTTTTGTTTTTCTAAATGTCATTTTTGCATTTGAAATACTAAAAAAACTCTTAAAATCTAAAAATTTCATTTTAAAACCATTTGAATTTAAAAGCTTTTCTTATTGTTTTCTTCTTTCAATTAATGTCTTTCTGTTATCTGAAAAAGTATATAAGCTCAAACGAAGTTTTGTTTTTCTAAATGTTGCATTTTTGCATATTAAATTTTCTTTTAAAAAATTTCACTTTGAAATGTAAATTAATTTGAATCAATTTTCTGTATTTTGAAGCTTGAAGTTTTATGTACATTTCCAAAAGCAGGTTTTCAGTGCAGAATCTTGGGTTTGAACTGAACATTTTGCTTTAGAAACAAATTTCTTTTATTTTTTTTTAGTTTTAGGTTTTAGCATTTTGAACTCAACATTTTGCTTTTGAAAATATTTTATTTTTAATTTTAAATTTTCTATTGTAATTTTTTTTTAATTTTTTTATCTCTAAATTATTTTCCTATGTCGTATTTTTAAATGCATATTTTTAATTTTAAATTTTCTATTGTTTTTTTCTATTGTTATTCTAATGTTTTTTTAATCTTTTTTCTTGAACTAAAGTTTTCAGTATTTTCCGTATTTGTAACTTAATAAAATTATTCAATGAAATGTTACAGTTTGTAATTTACGGCTAAAGGACTAAGCGGTTAATTAATTATCTTAATTACAATTTAAAATGTTCAAAATCAAAAAAAGAAAAGGAAATCTCTCTTAAGTGAAACTGGAACCAATGTGAACATATTGCACACTAAACATAAAAGAGTCATAACTAAAACTTTTCCAGAATCGACTTTTTTCTTTCCATACATAAATTTACAGTACTTAAAAAATGTAATTATTTCATTATAGTTTTTATTTTTTGTTCAAGCCCAAAAAATGTATATCTCTCTCTTAAATGAAACTGGAACCAATGTGAACATATTGCACACTAAACATAAAAGAGTCATAACTAAAAGTTTTGCAAAATTGCCTTTTTTCCACCCATACATCAATTAACGGTATTTAAAAATCTTAATTATTTTTTTTATATTTTAAAATTGAAAAAATACTGTCTGTGTTTTTCTATGAGAATTGCGTTAGCCTCTTCTAGAAATTTGAGATTTTCGAATTGTGACTCTTTTGTATTTAGTGTGCAGTACATTAATTAGTCCATAGCGTGTTTTTGCTATTGCACAATAATTTATTAAATTTTTGAAAATACGAGGAAATATTCTACTTAAAAAAAAAAACAGAAAATATGCAGCGATCTTTTTTAAATCTACAGCCACTTGGCAGCTGCATTCGAGAAATACTTTAGTGCGCCGCTGTAAATGCTGCCTTAGCCTCTTTGAACCGTCTGCATTTATTTGTTGCACATAAAAACTAAAAAGAAATTATAAATAATTTAAATTCTCGAAATTTCACAGTTTACGAATGTGAGATTTAGAAAAAGTGTACTTAATCATGCAACTGTGGCGCTTTAAGCTAAGCAAAGTATGGCAAATGTGCGTTTCTGTGTAAATTGCAAAACTGAATGCAGCATTAGATGAATTTCTGAGTATTGCTTTCCTCTCATACTTGAATGCTTTTGCTCAATGCACTCACTGTTTGTTGTACCTCTTATTGGCATTTATGAGGCCGTTGTCCTGCAGTACTTGAACACATTTGAATGGTCAATGAACGAACGCGGCTCTGAGATCCAGTCTTTAGGGCTGTTGTTGTTGTTCATTAATATATCAATACATATCCTGTTTTAGTTGTTTTGGTAATACAACACATCTCTAGTTTTTATTTATGTGATAGCCTTAACAATTATAATTTAAATAAACTATACCTGCAGTAATTTAAAAACTCAACTTTGTGCATACGAGCCTAAGAACGTTGATGAAATAAATAAATGAAAACAAAAAAATGCCTAAGTGCCCAAGTTAGAACTACAATAAAAGCGTTGTTCATTCGTTTCCTTTCTTTGTGTGTGTATGTGGCATGTGAACTAGCATTGAGTTGTGATTATGATTTGTTTGTGCTGTGCAATTTCTGCTCGCTACTTCGCATGTGCTGTGCTTCAATGCACCAAAACGCCAATATCGGCTCATGATTACATATATAGTTTAGTTTAAATTTTCATTTTGCAACTGTTGAAATTTGCGCTTCTCTCGTTGACATTCAGATTTATCATCATACTCTCCATAAAATGCTCCCTCTCTCTTTGTCTCTTTGTCCATTTATGTTTTTGCGCCAATTTTGCCTTCGTTTAGGTGGCAAAAACTCGCGCGGCATACGCGTCTCCTCCTACGATCCGGACGATCCGAGCGCGGTGCAACATGGCAGCGGCGGCGGCGGCGGCAATGCGTGCAGCACTGTCTCCACCACTGGCGGCAGTAGTGGCGGCGGCATTGGCTGCATTGCCTCGAAAACGCTGGGTAATCAGCGAAAATTCATGCCCGGCGGCCAGCGCGTGGCCACCATCTGTCAGAATTACAATGAGAAGACAATGTTGCTGAGCAGCGACGACGAGTACCAGTAGAGCGTCCTCCTCAGCCCCGACTAGTTGGGGGCGTGTGTGTGTATGTCGGTGTTGTTTGCCGCAATTTGGACACGTGTTGGGCTTTTTACAAAAATTAACATTTTACATTGGGCATTTTTACAAAAACAAAAACAAATTGAGTGTGGCAGAAAATCTGACTGGCATATTGCTATTCATACTTATGATGGTGTGTGTATTTCACTGTAGACTATTGATATGCAATTTCTTTATTTATTTGGCTGCTTAGGATTTCAAAGTTTTTAGTGCAAGTACAAATTAAGCAGAAAATCAAAGCCTATCAAATTATAGTCGATCAAAAGTAATGCTAACCGTTGCTAATAGGGATTTCATAGTTTCCAAGCGCTTTTTTGTTTTGATTCTGTGACAATTCTCGTTGTTATATTCAGTGAGAATGTTTGCTGTTAAAGCTCCACTGCGTTAGCATACTTTTAGGCCGATGGCTAACACAATACAAGTAATTGGAAGCCAGCACCGGTGCAGCAATAGTTTGCTTAACCGTAGATCGAGCTTTGTATCAAAAATGATACAATTGGGTTTTTTGTTTTATTATTACTTTTTTCAGGATATAATTAATTGAACCATTCCTGTGACTTTGTTTGTGTTGGGATTATGCTTGTTTAAAGCCATCTTTCACACTTTTCTAAGAAAAGAAAATTGAGAAAATCTTGAGAAAATTGAAAAGTTTATAATTTTCTCCTTTGTAAACATAGAACAGCATTCCTTAAATTTTTTAAAGCTCGATCTACAGTTAAATCAAAATTAATTTTTTCCCATAGCCATTAAGGAATATTGAACAAAACGACAAATCGATGCAGTTGTCGCCATGTTTGCACTTCAAGCCTTATTGCCGCGCTCAGAATATTATAGTCAATCGATTTGTCTGTGCTTGGCATAACGTTTTTTTATTCTTTAAAATTATATAGCAAATCGAAACAAACCAAAAATTGCCGCGTTACGTTTTTTTTTCAAATTAAATAGAAAACCGAAATAAACCAATAATCGCCACGTTACGCAAAACACATATTTAATGCTAAATGCTAAATCGCGCAACAAAAGCAAATGCAGAACTGAACTGCCGTCGATATTTATTTGTAAACGAAGAAACAAAGAACACAAAAAATTAAACAAAAATTAAAAAAATTATGAAAAAAACACGGAACGCTTCTCTACAGCAAAACCAACAAATGTCCAAAAAGTGTTTTTTATTGTATGTACAATTTTTACACGATAATACAAAAAAGAAGAAGAGAAATAGAACAACGTGTATGTATTTTAAAACTAACATTTCCAATAAATATGCTTTGCATAGAATTATATAATCTACAATAATAAAAGATATAAGAAAAAAATAACATTTATTTCCAGCAAAAAACAGAAACAGAAAAACTTAGAAATACGAAAGCAGAAATGAATGAGAGAACAAAGTATTGCAAAAATTACACATAAGCTAGAAAAGGGTTAAGAAGTTATGGTTCTAGGCAGCGTTGCTTTTGTGACACACGAATCCAAATCCAAAATCCGGTTTAATTTCGAACGTGTCGCTGAGGCAGCGCCGCTTGATGGGCGAGGAAATGGGAAATGTGCCGTGCAGCTGGCGCCGTTCGAAGAAGTCTTTGCCGAGAGCTGCGTTTCTTCTTCGATATTAGCTGCAGCTGAGAGTTGTCGTTAAAAATATTAGAAAAGTAATGCAACTCAAACAGTTTTCTTGTAAACAAATTTGTAAAAATCTAAAATGAATTCATATATAATGGCAAACAATAAATATAATAGAATTGTTAGCACATTTAATTGCGGAACTGAAAGCGTACACAACAACCAAATTTGAACTCGCTTACACATAACCTAACAAATTTTTATCCAATTACATGGGGTGTGTGATTTTGGTACGGGAGGCTGAGTTGGCAACGGGTGCAATGTGCATGTGTCACTGTTGACTTTTTTATTTAAGTAAATCAACTAAGAATAATGCAAGAAACAGAAATAGAAGAGATAATTGAATAATAAGATATGTGAATAAGTGAATATTTTACTTAATGTATATGAAAACACATAACAGAAAATTATTTGACAAAGCATATAAAGGATAATAATAAAGTCAAATTATTAATTTCGTAAAACAAAATTTCAAAACAAAAGAAAAAAAAAACAAATTAAAAGAAAATTTCATTTTGCTAAAAACATGTGTAAATTTATAATTTCATAAACATATTTTTGTTTTCATATAAAAATAATTACAAAAGCAACAAATATAAATGAAATGTGAAAAGTATAATGCAACAAAGAAAATGCATAAAGAAGTGTGTAAAACATTGAGATGTGTTGCATGCAACACGTTGCAATGTGTATGTAAAGAAATATGTAACGTACCATAAATAAATACGGTTATGAGATACATACGAAATGAAATTAAAACACAAATTGAATTTTATTTAGCAATACAACTTTGCAGACTTGGAAAACTCATTTCCAGCTGAGACTAGAACAAGACAGGTGTATGGAGGTTCTGTGCGGGAACGAAGAAAACTGCGGAGCAGAAAATTTTTTACTGGGACATTGTGTCTCACAGTAGGATACGACACTTGGGCCAGCAATCATGGACGTCAAACACCTAAAGCCACAAGAACTTCTAAGTTTCATTAGAGTTGTGGGCCCAATAGTTCAAAAACCTTCAGAATGCGCTACACTACAGTTCCATTTAAAATCTGTAAAAATCGTTGATGGAGCGGATAACTGAAAAACGTTGTTTATTTTCGTATATGAATAGTAAACATTGAACAATGCAAACGGCAGAGGCCAGAAGGAGATGGAAAGGATGAGATTTGAGGTAGGATCGACAGATCATTAAACCAAGCACTCATTTAACCATAATCTTTGTTTTTGGGAAGGATACTGAAGAGCTGAGCAATACAATTGTGTTGAAAGGAAATTGTCTAGTTTAAAAAACTACTTCTTACTACTTCGAGATTTTACAGTGTGCTATAGCTGAAAGTATGTATTAATAGAAACCATGGACTTCAGCTGCACAAACTTGCACGTTTTTAAGAAATTCAACATTTTCAGTGACGTATACCGTCAAAAATATGGACCTTTTTGCAGCATGGTTGGCAGGAAAAAATAGCGACCATTGCTGCGTTTCGCCTAAACTATTAATTTTTGTTTGTAATAATATGCAAACACTACATGATTTAGAAAAATTACAAAAAAAAAGGTAGATTCGATGGAAAGCTTCGGTAATACTGGGTGGCTTGCCATCGAATTAAGGCAATTTTCGAAAAGAAGCAAAACTTGTTACTGCCTGCAGAACCAATTATATCAGCGAATAGGAAAATTAATAGTAAACATGAAAACTGAAACTCTGATATACTGTAATATAAAAAAATTTAATTTAAAATGCTGTCAAAAATAGATGTAGAGGGTTTAATTTCCAATAATTCACGATCGAAAACCGATTATCCTAGCAGTAAAAATTAACAAATTGTAATTTTGAACGAAAAATATGCTCTACTGAGTTTATTTAGAGGTGTTATTATTTTTTATTTGGGTTTGAAATTACTTAGGTGCGCATTAGTATGCACAGATATTTGTATTTTTTTCAATATTTTCTTTTTTTATGACAAGCGTAATTGTAGGTCGATCGATACCATTTTTGGTATATATTTTTATATTCATGATATGAGTTGCTGTACCAAATTTCATCAATATATCAAACCTTGACGGCCACCTTAACGATGTGGCTTCCATACATAATGACATGACTGTATGTAGCTCCAAAATAAACTCTGATTCAATTTGATATCTCACACCATTGCTGTTTTATTAAAATTGATTTTCTTATCGTTATTATCTGGTCATCCTTTACTACCCACAGCATCAGCTGAGATCAGTTGGAATCAGATAAGCAGATTGTGAGTAAGATTGTGAGTATTTTGTGTTTTAAATGCAACTAGAAATAAAGAAAATCTTTGCAATATTATAGATAAACCTTCTGCAGTTGTGGCCATGGAAGTGTAGTTGCTGAATGCTATCATAAGTTGGCAGATTGTGGGACTTTTTCAATGTCATTAAAAGCTCTTCCAAGGCGACTAATTGACGCTTATGTCTATTTAAATTCGGCTATTTGGGCGGTTTATTTCTGTTTATACATTCGAGTATGTAACACTGAGAGTATTTATATCCTATGACAAGCATTTCTACGTCACAATGGCGCTAACGATAATTCTGTCGCAATTCTCATACAATGCGGGCAATTGAAAGGCATCAGAAACATGCACAACAGGCGGATACTCGATTGTCAATTATTGGTCATATGTTGTATGTGTGTAATATAATGAATACCCACGCGCATACATGCACACACACACACACTCGTACAAATGTGGGTATTATTAAACTGTCATATCGCGTTGGTATAGCCGACCATAAACAATTTGCAATTGTATTGACGATTACGACATGCACATAAATAAATGTATATATGTACATACAAACATGTATGCAATCCTATATAGATATTTATATGTGTACATATATATGTATATATGTATGCTTACATTGGCAGTGATGTATATGCGCACATTTGTTGTACAAGTATGTATGTATATATCAAGTACACATTTGTACATACAAGAACATTCATGCCATATGTAGGTAAGCATATATGTACATAAATATGTAGTATGTATGTATGTATAAATGTTGGTGTACACGCAATCATGTTGGTCCAATAATATTCGGATATATGTATGGGAGAGTCTCGCACTCATCCTCCCATATCCTTTCGTCGCCCACCGCTGCTTGTTTACCCGCCAAGCGGAAGTCAAGCGACAACGCACATTTCCAGTAATTATTTTTCAATACATCAGAATGCCAGCGCGCCAACCACTGAACGAACGCACACATTCTGTCGGTCCGTGCGTTTGTATGTGTGGCTGTTTGTCTTTCGGTTTGTGCTGCTCGCTCAACCAGTGTATTGGTGGTTACGGTTTGTGCCTTAAACCAAAACAGTAGCAACAACAACAACAACAATAACAACATAGGTATGTATGAATGTCATCGCTGCGTCGAGCTGTTGGCAGCTTTGGTGACAATGTTGGCGACTGGCGGCGTTGGAAAGGGAACAGCAGCAGCAGCAACAACAGCAGCAGCGATGAATCGGTGAGCATATGCGTTGCGGTTATTATCCGCTTAAAGCGATTTTCCATTAAGTGTGCGCAGCACATACATACATACAAATGGTTCATATATACGTACGTTACAAATTGTGTATGTGTATTGGTACACATGCACACATATGCATATATATGTGTGAGTGTTGTATGTGCGTTTAAGTGTGTGATTAATGGGCAGCGCCGGCATTGCTATTGTTGCCGTTTATTTGGGCTGTCATTGTTGTTGCGACTACTGTTGCTGACATTGTTGCTGCTATTGTAATGTGTTGTCGTGATTGTTTTTATTGGCAGTGTGCGTGTGTTGCCTTAATTTAACACTTTGACTGCCAATACATTGAACAATTACAACCAAACGATCACTACATAATAACACCAATAACAACACCAACAACAATAAGAACAACAACAATTTAAATGCCAGCTACAGAAAATTAAGCTCTTACATGTCGAATGTACTTATCGCTTTTTTTCTTTTGATGTTTTTAATCAGAGACCTTAAATAATTACTATCCATATTTTTTAAAATGAAAACATTTCCCCCGAAATTTGCATTGAGGAGTTTTTTTACTTATAAACTTTTTTCTTTTTTCGTGCCATTTAAAAAATGCTCCACAAACTACAAAAAAGGCACTATGTGTCTTTCTATATGTTGAGGGCGCTTTCGACAACACTTCCCACGAAGTCATAGGCACTGCCAATCCCAGCTACTTAGTTCCACTTGCTTTCCCTCCTGGACCTTTCTTTCTACCTGTTTCTCCCCCTGGACCTATTCCTCCTACCTTTCTTCCTACCAGAACCCTACGATAGTAAAACTTGAACATTTTTAAAATTACTAGTAGAGGACTAACTGATACCCTACAATGCTAGATACAGTATGCTCGCTACTAGGACGGTTGAGATACAGACTGGTACCCACTGTATGGTAAAAGCCAGTACAACCCATAGATGCCCTCAGGGAGGGGTATTATCCCTATTGCTGTGGCGTTTCGTGGTTGATGATCTGCTATAAGCACTGACGAACGCTGGCCTAAGGGTCCAGAGCTATGCAGACAACATTGTAATCTTATGCAGGGGGAAATTCAAAGATAGTCCTCGGGATACCATAACCTTAAGACTAAGGTTAACCAAAAAATGGTGCTCAAAGGTGGGGCTTAATATTAATCCAACAAAAACCATCATTTTTTTCACAAGGTCATATAAACTTGGCGTTCTTAGACTAATCTGTCTGAATATTAATCCAACAAAAACCATCATATTTTTCACAAGGTCATATAAACTTGGCGTTCTTAGATTAATCTGTCTGGACGGCATAGGTTAGATTAATCTGGAGTGGTAGTCTCCTACGTGAGAAGCTCACTTAAGCAAATCTTATGGCTTATTGTGATACCACAGTGGGTGGCACGACCCCCTTTACAGCGCTGAGAACCAAGAAGATTCCGTTGGATTGCAGTCTCAGTCTCTCCGCATGCTTACCCATAAGACAGTGACGCGTGAGCACCGAGACCGTTGTGCTTATTGAGTGACGGCTAAGGTTAAGGAAGGCCAGGTTAGTCGAGAGATACTGCAAGCCTGTTCCTCAGACCACAGTTCATTCGCTACTCTTTGGTAGAATTGTCTGAGCATAAATTTAATCGATGCAATAGGAGCTCTCACTGGGAGGAAGGACGAGGCTTCAGCGAGCAATGTGCCTGCTCTCGCAATGTGTGTCTACTTTGCAGTTGACTACAATGCCCCTGTGCCCTGGCACCTAGAGTAATGAGACGTTAGAGCGTCTAGCTAAGTTGTTCAGGGATTTTCGGCAGTCCAAGACCAGCCTAGAGGTGGTCGCTCCCGTGAGCGACTTGATGGCTGCCTGATATACGCATATATACATATAGACATCCGTCTCATGCGCGTTCTCGCGTATGAGCCAGATTGAAGCCTGGTAAATGGCCATTACATTTGCCTGAAAGACAATGCAATGGTCAGCCAGGCGGAAGAAGAGACGAAGCCGAAGCAGATGTGATCGATGACATCTGGCACCGAACAGTCTTGAGTAAGAATCCTGGAATGACCAGGATCTGATCGAGCCCAGCGGAAGGCGTGTGAAGTATCCAGGTGAAAGATATGTAAAGCGTGATCCATTTCGAGGTTCCCTACTTTTTTAAAGAAAAAAACACAGAAAATTAAAATTTAACGGGGAATGTTTATTATCATTCGAAAGAACATTCTTTGGCATTTATTTTTTGAAGATTATCTCTTTCAAATGTTGGCCGCGGCTACGTCTCAGATGGTCCATCCGTTGAGTCCAATTTTCGATGACTCGTTCGAGCATTTCGACTGGTAACTGGCGAATGACACGCGTGATGTTTTGCTCCAAGGCCTGAATCGAAGCGGGTTTATCCGTATAGACTTTAGACTTTACGTATCCCCACAGAAAAAAGTCTAACGGTGTGATATCACACGATCTTGGTGGCGAATCGACCGGCCCATTACGTGAAATTAGCTGTTTACCGAAATGCTCGTAAACAGTTCGTAATAAAGTTGAACGATTTGTAAACGTTGTTCAGGCGTAAGTCTTTCCATGATGAAATGCCAAACAATACTGAACAAAAATAATATGACAGCTTGACACGACTCACGCGTGATCTGTCAAAAAAGGTTATTGAAAAAAGTACCTCTAGTTGGATCACCCTATATATTAGATCAGAAAGTGCTCTGGAGAGGACATATTCAAAAACTGATAAGGAAGACCATCAGAGTCTTAATGGTCTGTAGATCCATAGCAGGAAACAGTAAGGGTTTCACAGCATGAATACTGAGATGAATCTACACGGTAATCGTGAGACCTATTAAAACGTGTGGTTCAGCTGTTTGGGTAAACAGAACCAGTCAACTGACCAGTATCGAGGTGCTCAGTAAGCTCCAGGGACGAAGATATACGCAATCGAAAGGTGTTCAGATAGATAGCAATCCTTTCTGATAGCCAAGTGGCAATCAAGGCATTACGATTATACAAGGTATCCTCGAACCTGGTGTTGAAATGCCTTGAGAAACAATTTGTCTGGATGGGATAAGAATAGAATTCCAGAAAAAGGTCAAGTATCCAGGAGACAGATAGATTAATTCAGAAATTAACCTGGAAGGAACATATTGAAGAAACGACAAGGAAGACTTCCAGAGTCTTCATGATCTGTAGGTCCATAGCAGGAAAAATTTGGGGTTGCACAGCATCAATACTGAGATGAATCTACACGGTAATCGTGAGACCTGTTACAACCTTTGGTTCAGCTGTCTGGAATAGCAGAACCAGTCAACAGACTACTACCAGGGCGATCAGTAAGCTCCAGAGACGAAGATATTCGCAATCGAAAGGTGTTCAATTCAATTTGACGAGAAAATACTGGAACCGGAAGATAGCGATCCTTTCTGATAGCCAAGTGGCAATCAAGGCATTAAGATTATACAAGGTATCCTCGAACCTAGTTTTGAAAAACCTTGAGCAGCTAAACGAACTTGGCTTCTATAATTAGGTATGGGTCCTCTGGGTTCCGGGTCACGCTGAAATTTAGGGAAATAAAAAGCCCAACAAACGTGCAGGAAGGGGCGCCTCTACTCCCTTTGTCGGTCTAGGAACCTTTTGTGGTTTTGGTCATGGAGCTTTACTCATCCTAACGCGAAAAGACGAGATAATCAGCAGGAGTGTATACTCGAAAAACTAACCAGGTCTGGAACATTCCAAGCCGATTGGCGAGTTATAGAGTAAGAAAAGATTCGAGGAATATATGAGTCTCAAAGAACAGTCTAAGGATTATTACAGACATGCTGACAGGGCATTGTAGGTTGACTTGTCACCTGACCAAACTGGAAATTCCTGTAACGATTGTTGCAGATTCTGCTTGTAAGAAATGAAACTTTTAGAAAAAGGATTGGTGATATAATAGAATTATCACAATATTCCCTGCAAAAACGTTGGTTACCCTAATCCAATTCGTAGCGGCACAGATTGCAGTTTACTCTTTCTGCTTGATTGAAGTTCTTTGAAGGCAGCAGTGTCCTTTCTTTGGAAGACACTCATAAAAGATTGCAGTGATTATGAGTGGAAGACACTATTAGAAGATTGAAATGAAAACACTAAGCCAATCTAAGACTGCTAAAGTTGAAGACCAAATCAAGATAATCGTTTGTCTATTTCGAAATGGGATATTTAAAGTTTCAATTTTGGTTGCTTTCTGCTCGTTTATTGGTAACAAAGAGTACTAATTTATTCTGATACGACTCTCTTTAACATCAGATTTTAGGTAAATAGTTAATGATTGACACATTCTATACACATTCACATACAGCCAAGTAATGACACTTTGTTATGATCACAAAACATAGCACTGACACAATCACATTGTCAATGAACTATTCATCAGCAGCTAAGTGTTACACTGTTGCTTTTCAATTCAATAATGCATACAAATATTGTGCAATCATGTAGGCTTCGAATCTGTAAACATATTTATGCTGATGATAGCATCACACGTACATTTATGCATTTGTATATTTGTCTGCAGAACTGTGTGCTATGCTTCCGGTTGAGCAATTCAGCCATTTACAGGTCAATCTTATCTTGAAATCAAATAAAATAATTTTCACATGACTTTCTTCCACGCTCAACAACAACAACAATTGCAATATGTTGGTCAGCCTTTTGGTGAGTTTGTGTAACTACGAAACCACATCTTAAGTGTGCCATATCACATTAATTAAATACACATTTGTTGCTCGGATAAGTGAAGAGGTCTTTTCATTTGTGAAATTTTCATTGGAATTTTGTGGCAAGACACTTTATTGAGCATCTGCAAGATTGTCTGCAGACCGCATATTCGTGTGGCCAAGTGCACTTCTACGCATATGTGTGTACTTGTGTGTGCGTATGTGTGTGTGTGTGTGGAAGCACAAATTAAAATAGCCATATGTGAAATGTCAGTGTCGTTAGTTGCGTCCATGATTGGCCAGTTGTGTGGAGGATTTCTTCGCTTGAACTGCAGATGCACATTGAAAGATTACAATTATTGTTGAGCTATAAAACGATAATTTTGATTTAGTACGCAATTAACACATTAGCACTGCATTAGTTGTGTTAAGGCGGGGTGTGAGTGTTTGCATGAAATAAACATAATAAAAGTGATGCTTTCCGTATGAGTAAATAATTTGAGAATAACAAAGACACATTTGACATTTTGTAAGGAAGTTATTTTTTGACTTGACATTTCTGAAGTGGATGGTGATTGAAAAGTGGATCACTGAAGTCACTGCCAAGCGAGACTCGGTGAGAGGGCACAAACAGTGGCCAAGTTAAGATTGATGATGTTGCGTGTTTATTGCACAGCACAACAAAAAGCACTTTTTTCTATTGCATGGAGTTTTTCTACTGTTTCTTACTAATTTGGGTGCGCTGATTTCGAATCTATCAGATTTTTTCCAGCAGCTCTAGTTAGTAAGATATAGGTACCCTGTAATTTTTTCAGTTTTTCCACTACTTTTTCCATATATTGATCGTAGTTACTTAACCAAAAAACCGATTGACATGATTTTCACCTTATCGCATTAACAACACCGCACGGCTTCTTTTTCGATGCAACTTATTTATATAAGTTTTAAAATTCCGCGGTAATTGGACCTCAAAGTCGGAAAATATGAAATTTTAAGGCGTTTTCTTTGATGGTCAAAAACATACAAATGTTTTGTAAATCAATTAACGTTTTGGTGTTTAATGAGAGCCGAAACATCAAGCAATACAACACAGCCAAATTATTTGGTGGAATACACATTCGCATCGAAATAATAGCAAAAATCTACCATAGCCATTTTCATCACTTTTCATACCTTTTCCTTAAAATATTCTTAAAAGTCCTCAAAATATTAAAAGGGCATATTTTGGGGAATTTGCTCCATTTATAGTCTGAAATACCAGCAAAAAACAAAAAGAATAAAAGAAATAAAATAAAAGCTTTGCATATTTTGAGGCTCCTCATTTTTTAAGGAAAATGTCACAGGCCCTAGGTTCGATTCCTAGTTTGGGCTGGTTAAACACTCGCGACTACTTCTATCCAAATGAAGTGCATAGAAAAGATTTATATGAAAGGTATATCTCTGGACACAAGCAAGTGTGGACGAAAAACTGTCAAGTACAACGTTCGGATTCGTCCTTAAATTGTACACTACACATTTCAAACGTGTTGAGTTTGTGGTATCACAACGGGCCATACATACCTACCTTCCTAACCTAACTCGAGCATTATTTGGATAAGTTTTTTATATTGAATACACATTTTTTGTGGTATATTTTTAGGCTTTTTGCTTTACCGCAGTTACAGCTTTCAATTTAGCGTCTTCCTCAGCTCCTCTAACTAGATCTAAATATTAATTGATTAACTTTTAATTAAAAAAAACTAATATTTATCTACAATATTGCCAGTAAAACCCCTCTTTATTTTAATTGAAAACTTTCAGGTACCTAAGTAAGCAATTGTTTTGTTTTCAAAAATGTTTATTAAATGTCTCGACTGGCATTTACACAAATACAAGTCGAGTTAATATCGAATTTATATTGTTACAATTATATGTCTGTGGTTAGCCGCCCGATCAACTGGTCTCGTTGCTGTGATTATTGTTGTTGTTGTCGGCCATAGCACATCAACAATGTAGATTCAACCGAATCCGTTTCGTCACTTCAGCTCTGGTGCCACACTCTTCCATTACTTCCTACTACTGTTATACATTCGTTGTTGTTGTTACTGGCATCCATAGCATTGCCTGTGTCGGCGATGACGACGATAAGAGCAGCAACAATGCTGCCGGTTGTGGATAATTATTGGTTTGCAGCCTCAATGCGGCTGCCGGCAAGTGTCTGCCACTGCAGCAGCAAATACTGAATGCGTTTACTTAATGCACATCCGTTGCATATGCAACACAAAGTGCGTAATATTGTGTGCATGTGGTATGAAATACAAATTGACTACAACATTCGGCTGAGCACTGCGTAAACTTGGTCAGCTGCTGGGAATTGCAACGCTTTCGCATATCACAATATGTCCTTCTTCTTCGTATGTAAGCATTTGTGTGTGTGTGTATGCATGTGTGTGCACATATTTGAGTGCATCTTGATGTGGCGTGCGTTCACATGCTTGTAATGAGTTAATTTCATAGCAGACAACAACCGCAACCGCAAGACACATCGCACGCTGTGTGTATGTGTGTGTGTGTGAGTGCTGCACTGCAGGTACGAGTAGTTGATGCCTGGTGGCTCTGGTAGCCAAGCAACAGGCGGCCAACAGTTTTACTTGAAGTGTGAGCACTTTTCATGTGTTTGCCAGTGTGGAATATCCGTTTTGATACTGAAGCCTAAAACTATGCAATAACAATTGATATGTGTTTGCTGAGCAGAAAATTTCTTGGATATTCCTACAAAATTAATAATTAGTTAGCTCTTTAGATAAGTAATAATCTTTAGAGCGTTCACTGGAATTGAAATAAGTGCATCTGAAGTGAAAGTTCGGTACAGAAATGAGCATCGAACAAAGAGCCAATGTTAAGTTTTGTTTTAAGCTTGTTACAACTTTTACCGAAACATTTAAATGAATAAACTAAGTTTAGGGTTATAATTCTTTGTGAATAATTCTTTTTCGGTCGTAAAAGCAGAAATGATGACCAACATGTTGGCCAACTGAAATTCCCGATCACTGCAGACTCCATGAAAACTGCGCTTGAATTCATCAAATATCAGTCAATATTTTCATTGAAATTCTTAAATTTGAATTTCAGCATTTCAACAACATAAATGTATAGTATTTTAACTGAACATTTGGCCATCGAAAGTGGATTCATTGTTTGTTTTGCACAAACTGACTGAAGTCAACTGATTGATCGACAATGTGACTGATGTTTTTTTTACTAAAAATAGCTTTTAACCATCAATCACTCCATTTGCCTTATTTGGCACCGTGCGACTTTTATCTTTTAGGAAAAGTGCATTTGCCGATGATGATTCGATGAAAAGAAAGCGTTTTAAGGACTTAGAAGCCATCCAAAAGGCTTATGCCGACATCCTGAAGAACGTCGTGGTTGACGATCAATATTAAAAAATAAAACAAATCGGTTTTGCCAAAAAATTGTGTAATTATTGTTACTTTTTTTAATGCCCAAAGGTTAAAAGACCTTTTCGACTTTTGAAAATGTTGACACCCAAAACCGCCCCTTGGCTACGCCCCTGCGCTAAGATAATATCATAAAATCAGATAATATCACTTAGTTCATATTTATTTGAGTACGAAAACAAGTAAAACTGTCGCGACTTGGACAAAAATCCCCAAAAAAATCGAAGAGAATAAAAAAATGTCTTCAAAAGAATGATCGTTTGTATGATGAGTTAAGGTCAGAAATTACTTGTTATTGTTATTTTATTTATTTGTTAGTTATTTGTCAGAAATTGTGTTTTTTTACTGACATCAGAACTTGTACTATAGATTTAATATCATGATTGCTTTAGAAAATATTCTATGTGTTCAATGGAGTTTTGATCCAGAGAACAAGCTGACCATTGCAGACCGGGTACGTCCTGTGCTTGGAGTCAAGTGGTTGCCGCATTGGTTGAAAAAACCAGGCATTATTTTATGAAAAAAACTATGCAACTTATTTTCTTATAACTTTTTAAACACACACACACTCCCACATATATTAAAATTACGAAAATTTACAGTGTTATAGAGATTTGAGAAACACCACAGTCACGTACAAAACTTCACACACATTTTTCTCGAAACTGTATTTTTCAAAACAGCGACCATTGTGTCTCAAGATTTACTGAAACGATTTTCTTGAGTGTATATCAAAACCAAATCCATGAAAAAGTTTGCTAATTTTTAAAGTCACAGAAGAGTACAAATAAAGATGAGTCATCATATATCAGGTTTCAAATAACCAACATTTTTTTTATTCAAAAATTTTTGTTACCATTCTGCTGCCAGCGATAGCACCTCCGGCTTAAATTGACCTTGGCCTCAATCGTGGGCACTTCTACGAGAATTTGTGTACAAAGAAAGTAGAAGGAATGACGTTATTGGTTTCTAAGAGACACCAGATGGAGATTGGTTTATGAGTGGTAGTAGCGATCCCTTAGAATACGAGTGGCTTGGCAAATTTTAGTAAAAACCTTGTCTTTTCAGTTCGTCAGGTCCTTAAGTTTCTCAGATTTTTTCATGCTGTTCTTCCAGTCTCCGTAGTAAGTGCCAAGTGACAAAGAACCTTAAAAACTTTGTATAATAAGAAAAAAATAGTTGTAGTTTCTGTACATATTTTAGGAAGGGAAGAGTGTGTACGGCACAGACTGCACTTCCACTCGGAGGTGGAATTGCCTCTGCTTGTATTTCTCTGAAGCTCACCAACAGCCTTTATTCCTGGCAAATTATTTCGATTTCTTAATGAAGGAGAGCAGATTCGAGATTTCAACCTTTGCTGCGCTAGCTAGGTTCGTCAGGAATCTTGACGCCAGGACATTTTTGTAGAGTTTCAAACTCTTCTTCATCTCCAGTTTCATCTCCGCAGCTTCGCTTCTGCAGATATTACTGGACGAGAGGAACCATTTGATATTGTTACGAAAATGACTTCTCTAAGTTCGTTTTGGATTGTGCTTGAAAAATAAAACCACTTCAATTATTCAGCGCAAACGCAGTCAAAAACCAACAATCAATTTTTTTACAGATTTTACACTTTGCTTGTATCTACACTTGTAGCTACTTTGCTTATTCAACTAAAACTCGACCCTCTGCGCTGCACACTGCTGTTTTTATACTTGTTTTCTTATCGCGTCGATGTGTCTTGCACATTCTAGTTAGTTGTAATCTCTATCTCGATTGTTCTAGCACAGCTCATCACCTTCGCGAACCATCCTTGCCATATCGGAATTATAGCAAGTTTGCCGTACTCCAAAGTGCCAAAGTGCATGCCTAAAAGTATGCTTGCATTCATGCATAGAACAGCACAGAGTACCTCATCGTTACAATATGCATAGATCGAATGGTGCAGTTTTCAGCGATGACTTTAACGTGCTGTCTAATAGAGGTTTGACACAGAGACAATATAAATCGCATTTTCCTCAAGGAGGTAGGTAGGTAGGTAGGTTGCGGTGGCTGCCTCTGTATGAGACACACTTAGGCCTCTTAACGGGCCCGTTGTGATACCATGGATTCCACCCGTTTGAAATGCGTATGCAACACTGTTTTTTTCAACATGTGATACAACACACATTTCAAACGGTTGGGGAAAGGGAGGGGACCTACAGTTTAATGCCGAATCCGAACGGCGATTGGCAGTTTTTTCGTTCACACTTGGAGGTTTTGCCATTGCCTGCCAAGAGCGCACTTGTGCGATTCTTGTAATTCTCATTCCCTTCATGTGGATAGCGATAGAAGTAGATGAGTGTTTTTTCTAGCCCAAGCCAGGAATCGAACCCGGGGCGCTCGGTATGAGAAGCCAGCGTGCTACCCGCTGAGCTATCGAGGCCGACTTCCTCAAGGAGAGGGAAGGTCAAAGTACCCGACAAGTGCTGCCATTGGTTCTGCTATGCCCTGAGGAGTCTTCAGTTCTCTTTTTTGGTCAACGAGCCAATTCACATATACAGGGCAGATATCGAAGGAAGCATAGAGTTATCCACTTCGGTAACTCCTTTCCTTACCATCTCGTCTGCTGCTCTCGATTCATAAAAATAGCTTAAAAAATCCTCACGAAAATACCTTTTGAATTTGTTTTTACCTCACTACCTTATTTACTAATTTACTAATTCACTAATTTACGAATTCCGTACGGCCTAAAACTATGCACCAAAAAATCTCATAGTCTGAAATGAACAAATGGAGCTTATTGCGAATCAGCAACCACTGATTAACATACGAAACTTTGATATACTTTTAGGTGTGATTTCCAACAGTAGAAATTATCACTACGTGATGCTCGAAAGTGGACTTGAAATAAATTGAATAAAACGTCATCTATAAAACCCACGAAATTTCGCCAATATTCCCTTTGAAGTTGGTATTTTGTGCAAACAGCTGCCGGCAATCTGTCAGAAATATTTACAATTACAACGCTTACTTACTTTTCCATGTAAATACACGAAATACTGTTACATGTTCTGTTGTTGTAGTTGTTGTTGTTGTTGTTGTCGTTGTGGTATTTAATTGCATTATGTGCGAACGTCAAATGTATTTTATTGAAAAAATGCAACAAATAAACGAAACGAACAAAATCATCAACCAGAATAAACCAATGAACCGCCACCGAAGTTTGTGTGCGGCAATGGAAATATTTTCGCAAATATTTTGCGTAAATTTTCACAAAAATTACAGCGCAATTTCAATTTTTTTTTCACAATGCCACCAGAGATTCCGGGCAAAGTGAATAAACAATGAAAATGCAATCAATGCAAATGATGTTGGCGACGACGACGACGACGACGATGAAAATAATGACGCAGTCAAGTGTTGATAATAATGTGGCAATGCTGTTGTCGAGCAACGGCTGCGGCGTCATTATGCATCAACGCCAAACATAATAAGCAAACACAGAGACTGACGTTGGCGCTGGTGGGTTGGCGGGAGGGGAACCAATAAATTAAAAGCAATGAAAACCACAACAAACCAAATAGCACATCGACCAAATAAAACCAACAACAGCAACAACAATGTAATGCACTTACAATTGGCCAATCGAGTGGAGCACGGCAGCGCAGTGAGTGGCGAGCGAGGGGTGGACCACTTTTGCATGTATGACAGCGCATTATTACAATTAAAATTAATTAAATAATAAATTTTAAAATAATTACATTATATTGCGCTTGTTTATACAGGACCCGCACACACACAGACGCACATACAGACACGCAATGTGAAACCAATAAAAGTGTCAATACATGGCACGTAAATAAAATGGCAATGTTTTTACTGCCACATTTTCTGTTTGCAATTTTTTGAATGTGTTTTTCAGTGCGTTTTATCGCTGCGCTGAAATTTAATAATTTTATGTTTTCCCTCTTTCGGCCTCAAAGCCGCACATGCATTATCGCTCATGTGCAAAGATATACAAGTACGCAGGCGAGTTTGTGCACGTGTGTGTGTGTGTGTGCTTTATTATCCTGCCGTGTTAACTGCGAAATGCACTCATGTCCCTGTCGCTGCTGCAGTTAACGTCGGCAGCGCTGCGCCAGTTGATGCGGTCAAAAGTGGTTAAATTCTTGCAGCAGCAGCAAAAAGTTGACTACATGCACGCCGACCGCTCTATGTGCTTTTAGCCACCTACAGCGCGCGTGTGTGTGTGTGTGACAAAAAAATTAAATTACACTGTCACAAGTGGAAAACATTTTAAAATTACACTTAGAAACATAACAAAAACAATAGCAAAAAAAATCCCAAACATATAAAAATGGTTTAGTGTGCCAACGTGATTACATAGCTGTGTCCCGTTCGCCTCATTCCTTCCACCATCACTCTTTGCCTCTTTGCTGCCATTATGGCCGCAAGTGTGTTTTTTCGTTACGCCGCTACTGTTTTCGCTTTGCTGCTTTGCCCTCATTTTCTGCGTAAACGCGATGCACAAAAACCGTAAGCTGTAATATAATATAATATAATAAATAAATAAGTGCGCAAGTGTGTGTGCGTATGTGTGTGTGTGTGAAAGCTGTTACAGTTCGTTGCTTGAAACCGCAACATTTTTGATGTCACAGCTAAAGTTGAAAATAGTGAAATTAGTGAAGATACATAAAATCTTGTTGTAGAATTTTTCAACATAAATTCAAATGCACCGAAAGCAGCGACACTCAGCGCTTATGCGACCGACAGCGATGAGAACTTGTAATATTTAAGTATTTGTGGAAAATTTTAACTATTCACTTTGCTTAGTAGTTGTTGGTACAGTGTTTTTTGAGATTAAATATTTATTATGCTTGAATCTTTGATCAATATGGGTTGAAGACAAGAGTCAAAAAAGTCTTCACCCAACATTCGAACCTGCTAACCTCTATGTCCTTTCAGAACCAATGCAATACCTGGTATTAAAAATAGTAATCGGTTAGGTTTGGTTAGGGAGCTCATATGAGTCAAACTTGATGTATGTTTTGCATTTATGCAGTTTTTTTTTTTAATTTTTCATGCAAATGGAATACTTTTAGGGATGAATAAAATAAATTTTGTTGAAAAATAGGTGTTTAGACCACTTTTTAAATTGAATTATTTCCTGAGATCGGAAGATATCAGAGGATATAATTACATTATTTGACAAAGAAAGAATGCTTTTTAAAATAAAAAAATCCAGGAACATACTTTCACATACTTTGTAGATATTTTCTTCTAAGTTTTGCCTATTTGCAGATTTTTAATTTAGAAAAAGATTTTTTTTTCAATTAAAAGCAAAGCAAAAACCTCATCTTTGCAAATTTTAAGAAAACATTTAAAGCGAAAATGGCCACATCATTTCTTAATCTATATTGAAAGTTTCAGCAGTTTCTTGGTAACCATGTATTTTTGCAGTTTTTTTTACTCAATAGACTAAAAAACAGAAGTAATTTTTCTGTGAAAAAATGTTTTAACTGTGAGCCGCTTTTGCACACACACCAATTAACTTTTTGCACAGAATTTTTGCTGTTTTCGTAGTTGGAGTTTTACATTTTAAATGACATCAAAATCGTTAAATTCTGAGACTTGAATTGAATCTTGAATTTTGTCTATGGAAAGAAACATTGGGCGTTGTGTTACCATAGAAAGATTAGAGGCATTGCATAAACTGGGCAAATATAACCAGGTCAAAGTCCTTTGGGTCCCAGAACAAGGAGGATTAGATGGCAAACAGAAGACGAACAGTCTTGCTAGGAAATCTGGCTCTTCTTGGACCAGAGCTCTTTATCGGACTGGAATGCTAACTTTAGCACAGTCATTAAGACTAAGAAAAAACCACAAACCTGAAACAATGCATAGTTGTCTAGACCCGAGACAACATCAACGGTTATAACTTAAAATGAAGTGAGGCATGTCTCACACTAAGAAAAGACCAAGAAAGACAGATCACTGGGCTTCTAACTGGGCACTGTAGACTGAGAAAACACTTGCATACAATTGGTTTAGAACTGTAGACTCTGTGGAATAGCGGAGGAGACTTCCGAGCATCGCACTATGCAATGTGATGCAGTAAATCGCAGCAGGAATCGTTACCTGGGCCTATAGAAAAGAACATCATGCACCTGAAGCCACGTGAGTTACAAAATTTTATTAGGTCGGTACGTCTAGATGATGTTCTCTAACTGTTAGTAGTAGGAGACACAATAGATCATCACTGGTCTCAGTGCTCTTTGATCTGAATAGATGATGTAGATAGATGTTCTACCATAGAGAAGGAGAAAATCCCGCCGGATGGAAGAAGATATCTATTGAAACTTCCTTCATCCTTTCGGGACGGAGTTTAATTTGAAATCCAAAATACTCTCAGTAAAAATATTCTCATGCCATAAATGTTGGGGTAAGAAAGTTATATTGAATGCTCACAAATCAAATCATCTTTTATGCGCGAACTCCGAAATCGAAAAATATTTTCCGTGGTTCGTAAGATTTGTTTTGAGGTGCAATTAAAACTTGCTGGGATGTAATATCCCAGTAGTCCTGAAAGGGTTAAGAAGGACGCAGTAATTAGTACATTGTTCAGGTCCATCAAATAAGAGGACTTTAATTTGGGGCCCAAGGCAGCACAAGGGAATATTCAAAGCGAAACGTATTTCCTCTGCTCGTTGAAACGAAAATTTCCGTAAAAGATTTGGTTTTCATTATTTTTCATTATTGTTTGCAAATTCCACAAATACAATAAAAATTTACCTATAAAATTAAATAAATGATCGAGTAGAGTCTGACGTAAGTGGTAGTGCGAGGGCAGTTTGATAAGTGAGTGTTTTTTTGACTTTCTCTCATAGTAGCGTCAAATACAACACTGCTTCTGTCAAATCTTCTTCTTCTTCTGGACTGGCACGACAGCCCGATTACGAGACTAAGGCCTAGCTACCCGCAACCATCCATGTTGTAAGTGTGAATTTTTAAAGGTTGGAAGGAACCTACAGTTTTATGCCGATTCCGAACGGCGAGTTGGGAGCTTTTCATAGGCAATTTTACTCTCAGAGGTTTGCCATTTCCTGTTGATAGGACAGCCGAAGAAGAAAAATTGTTGTTTTTCTTTTTTTCGGTGTTAACGCAACGGAGTATTGAACTCGCGGAGTCTTGACTCGCGGCCCAACGCACTAGCCAGCTGAGCTACAGCGACTGCTTCTGTCGGCTTCTGTCAAATACTATCTGTTAATAGACTGCTGCCAAATTTTGACCAAGCTGCAACATTTAGTTTGTGTTTGACAGCAACTGAAAGCAAACAACCTCGTGAATTTTGATGACAACTGACAGAATTTCGTGAGCTTATCAAGTATTATTTTTGGCATAAAAAAACCATCACCGCAACTAAGCAAAGAGTTAAGAGAGTTAAAAAGTGGTTTATTGAATTGCGTCGCCGAACATTCAGATTGCCCAGAAGTAGTCGTCAAGCCAGAATTTGTCAATAAAATCTATGAAGTTAAATTGTGTGAAGTGAGCGTAAACCGTGGACAAAATCATTATTTCTCATCTATCAACACTTTTTCATCAAATACACCAGAGGCTACAAAAAAAATTATCTGTCACCATAACAGTGTGTAGTCGGCATGGAAAAAATCCATAAATTGGATTTCCATAAATCTGCTATCTTTTACAGTATATTTTCCAGGTTTAGCTCACTGCAACTATCTCCGGTTTCCAAGTCTGGAACAATGGCCCCCGGCAGTTAATTTGAGTTAAGTTAAGAGGTCATCACTGCAATAAACCACTGAGGAACTTGAAAAAGTATATAATTTGGAAGCTGAACTAAATGTATCGAACTACAAGTCTATGTGAGCCATTGAGCTCCCAAAATTTTATATGTATGGACTGACTGGTGTTTAAAAGTCTCATATATGCTCATGGTTTATATTCGATGTGTGTGTCGTTTTTATTTGAATTGCAAACTATGCTGTTAATAGAACTTCCTTGCAAGTAAATGAAACCTTTATTATGTTTATATATGAATCGTGTATGGTAAACTATGAAGTTTCAACCTGATTGTGCAAGCATCTTCAAAGCGAAAATATTGTTAGAATGCCAGTTTAGCTGTTGTTAGTTTTGCCATAAAACTTTAGTATTACACGAGGGTCCACAGGGCGTTCAATGTTTTGCTGAAAAGTACATAAAAAGCGTTGGCGCACTCTTGTCAACTATGCAATGCCATTCCAGGGCCAACGGGTGGTATGAGTGATCTGCAATGAACTTTCCATTCAATGACAATATTGAGTCCAGTCCTAACGGCGACAACAACAAATGTAGCAATTTCAGTTGTTGCCATTCCGCTACTGCAGCGTAGTTCATCCAAATGCAGAGGTCAGCTTGTCGCTGTTTGCATGGAGAAAACAAAAATCAAATCCAAAAAAAGTGTAACACACATAAAAAACATTTAAAATATTAAAAGGATATGCTATGTGGTATTGTTGTTGTGTGTGGTGCTGCCACTTTGTAAATTACCCAAATCTCTGCCATGCACCTGCTGCTCTTTTTTCCCCAGCTACAACTACAAAAACAACAACAATAACAACAAGAATACCTTTTATCAGTTACTGCTGCAATGTGCGTTTAACTTGTAATTTCGTAAATTGCAAATGTTTTGCACACAACTATACATAAACACACACATATACACGCATGCAGGTGTGTATGTGCGTGGGGTCTCCAATGCTCGTATCATGATTTTAATATGCAGCTTTCGCAAAGTGCAAAGCACCGCAACCAAAACACACAATAAAAGTGACAAAAATAGCAACTACAGCTACAATAATAACAATAAGAAAAACAACAACAATAATGTCCATAGATGCAAAGGGCAAAGTGTCGAAAATCAGTAGCAGCCAAGAAGGCAGCAAGATAAGAAAGAAGAAGAGAGTAAGAACGAAAGGAATTGTACGCAACAACAAAGTGTGCATACTCTCATACCTGCAGTATGTGCAGATCTGTATAGAAATATATCGAAATATATATCTGTGTGTGTGTGTGTGTGTATGCCAGCATAGCAGCACCAATTTAAGCGCATTAAGTAAAGACACAAAAAGCAATTTCGGGCAACATTCGCCAAGTAAAATTGCTGCCATTGCACTTTGCCAAGTCGAATATGTGATTTTTGTTTTTGTTTTTTGCTTTTTTGTTTTGCCAATTTGTGTGGTTGTTGCTTTTCCGATATCATTTTGTGTGGTGTGGCTTACAGCTTGCGGGCATTTTCACACTTGCCAGGGTTGCTGCTGCTGCTGTTGCTGCTGATAGTGGAACAACACCAGCAATTTTTGCAGCAGTGTGTTTGTATGTTGGCTCAGAGAGACAGACACTGCAGTGTGGCATGCAGGCCATTGTTGCGAATGGTGCTTTGTTTTCTTTGTGTTTTTGTTGAAAGTTTATTTTGCTTTCTTTTGTCTTTTCTGCAGTCAATATCAACAAATTTCATGCAGTGGAAATTGTTGTTGCTAATCTGAGCATAGTTTGTTGGTTGCTGCTTTTTGGCAGAAGTTAATGTTTATGCGTTGTGCATGTAAAAAGATTTCTTACAGTTAAATGCAGTCGAATGTGTCTTGCTTTCTCCTTAGTGTTGAGTTGAGAATGGCGTCAAAGGGCGAGTAGTAGCTTGGATGAGAGATAGAATCACTGTATGGAGGTAAAAAGTCTTTTTGTTTGCTTAAATTTGTCATAAGCGTTGGTTGTTTAAGTCTTTGTTCAACGGATATTTGAAAATCAAGTATTAGCTAAATTTTGTTAGGAGACATTTGTTAAAATTCAAAGAAAATTCAAAGAACATAAATCCTTGTATGGCTAGAAAATTTGTTTGGACAAAGAACAAGAAAAAAAAAGAAAATGTAATGTAAAATGTTTTAGCTTATTTTTGATTTGCGAAATCACAGTCTATGTAGCAATAGTTGGGTTTGCTTTCCAAACAATGCACCTTTAATTGGAACTAGTTAGTAACCAGTGCAATAATCATCAGTAATTTTTAATACACAAAAGTAATTTTGAAAGTGTAAAATGATTTGGCGTTGGCGCACATTTGGCAGAGTTTTATAATTTGAAAATTGCCTCCATAATGAGACTTTTTGTCAAACACTTTATTCTTTCTGAAATAAATATTTTTAAAAAATATTTTTTAATGAAATTGATGAACGTGATAGAAAGACGTTTCTCTTAAAATATCATCGAGTTTTTTGGACTTACTTACTTGCGTTTTCTTAAGAAGAAGTGAGAAGTGTCAGACACGATATGCTTTCGGTAAAGTTAGGAAGTAAGTAAGTAAGTAAGTAAATAAGTAAGTAAGTAAGTAAGTAACTAAGAAAGTAAGAAAGTGTAAGTAAGTAAGTAAGGCAGTGAGTAAGTAAGTAAGTAAGTATGTTAGTAAGTAAGTAATTAAGTAAGTAAGTAGGTAAGTGAGTATAAATACGTAAGTAAGTGAGTAAGTAAGTAAGTAACTAAATAAGGAATTAAGTAAGTAAGTAACTAAGAGAGTGTAAGTAAGTTAGTAGGTAAGTAAGTGTAAGTAAGTAAGTAAGTGAGTAAGTAAGTGAGTAAGTAGGTAAGTAAGCAAGAAGGTAAGTAAATAAGTAAGTAAGTAAATAAGTAAGTAAGTAAGTAAGTGAGTGTAGGTAAGTAAGTCAGTAAGTAAGTAAGTAAGTAAGTAAGTAAGTAAGTAAGTAAGTAAGTGAGTAAGTAGGTAAGTAAGCAAGAAGGTAAGTAAATAAGTAAGTAAGTAAATAAGTAAGTAAGTAAGTAAGTGAGTGTAGGTAAGTAAGTCAGTAAGTAAGTAAGTAAGTAACTAAATAAGTAAGTAGGTAAGTAAGTAAGTAAGTAAGTAAGTAAGTAAGTAAGTAAGTAAGTAAGTAAGTAGGTAAGTATGTAAGTAAATAAGTAAGTAAGTAAGTAAGTAAGTAAGTAAGTAAGTGAGTAAGTAAGTTAGTAAATATATAAGTAAAACAAATTAAGTAAGTAAAAAATTATCATGTATTTCCGTTTAGTCTCTTTGAACGTTTACCAGTGGCGGATTCAGGGGGTGTTTTGGGGGTTGAAACCCCCCCGAAATATTTTTGATCGCCTATAAAACTATATACAAATTAAAAGGCATTTTACAAATATTAAAGAATTAATTTTTGAAACCCCCCCCCCCCCGAAATATTTTTCTGAATACGCGCCTGACGTTTACAAATCTCTTCGTGCTCTGATTTATTGCGCATAAATTGTGTTATAAAAAGCGTTGGTAATGTTTATTCTGGTAATGTTTATTTTTGGGATATATTCCAAAGTCTCCAAAGTCTGCAGCCGTCGTAGCTCAGGTGGCTAGTGCTTTGGGCGGCGAGTCAAGACTCCGCGAGTTCCATACTCCGTTGCGTTAACACCGAAAAAAAAGAAAACCAAAAATTTGTTTCGTCCTCTCAGCAGGAAATGGCAAACTTCTGAGAGTAAAATTGCCTATGAAAAAGCTCCCAACTCGCCGTTCGGAATCGGCATAAAACTGTAGGTGCCTTCCAACCTTGGAAAAAATTCACACGCACAACGCGGTTGGTTGCGGGTAGCTATGCCTTAGTCTCGTAATCGGGCTGTCGTACTAGTCAAGAAGAAGAAGATTCCAAAGTCTCAGCTATCTCTTTCTAGTTGTTTAGTACCATTTGGTGAACTTGAGCAATGTTTTTTTCGTCAGTGATTGAATTTTTTTGACGTAAAGGCTGTCCACACCAAAATTTGGTCACTAAAAAACACCCCTGTGCCTCACGTTACGACTTATTTTGCAAAAAAATTTTCGAACCTAAGCTTGCGATGATTTAAATGTAAGTCCTCCATTAAAATTATTTTCATTTAGTTCTTTGATTCTTTTAAAATGGCAAGCCAATTGGAGAAGCGAAAATTGATTTTGCACGAATTCAATTCTAATAGACAACTAAGCGCACGAAAAATTGTGAAAAAACTAAATTTCGCACCATCCACGGTGATGAGTGTGTTAAAAAACTTGTATAATCCTTTGTGCTTAGATCGGAAAAAAGGAAGTGGTGGAGACAATAACCAAAGCGATATTCGCAGCGCAAAAAGAATGAAACATGAGTTTAAAAAGGATCCAAGGATATCCACTCGTGCAGTACCAAACAAATTGGCATTTCGAAATGTTTTGTATAAAAAGTAAAAGAAAGAGAAGGTTTGAAAGCTTATAAAGCTCAAGTTGTGTCCGATCGTAACGCCAAACAAAATTTGACAGCAAAACAGCGATGCAGAAAACTTTCTGAAATACAATTGACCAAATTTAAATGTGTTGTAATGGATGACGAAACTTAATGTTTTAAGAATTTTAAATATATCCCGGGACAAGACTTTTACACTGCTGCATCTCGACAAGATGCACCTGATGACGTAAAAATAAAAAAACCTTCCAAATTTCCACAAAAACTGATGGTTTGACAAGCGATTTGCTCCTGTGGTAGAAAAACGGATCCCTTCGTTACATCGAGCACAATAAATGCAGAAATTTACAAAAAGGAGTGCTTGGAAAATCGTGTTCTGCCCTTTATAAAAAGCCATAATGTGGGTATTCTGTTTTGGCCCGACCTCGCTAGTTGTCACTATGTTCGAGACGTCCTAAAATGGTATAAGGACAATGGAGTGTTTTTCGTTGCTCGCGACTGCTATCCTCCCAATAGCCCGGAGCTGCGACCAATTGAGAATTATTGGTCTATTGTTAAGAGAATCTTAAAAAGCACACGTGGCTCCATCAATACAGAAAAAGAGTTCCGATCAAAATGGTTGAGGGCGTCTAAAAAAGTCACGAAGGACCTCGTGCAAAAAATGATGGGAACATTTCGGCAAAAAGTGCGCCTGGTAGCATACAAAAATTAATATATTAAAACGTATGTTATGTTTAAGATATCTAGTTACAAATAAAAAAAAAATTTTGGAAAAATATCATTGTTTTTTATTTTATATACAATTTTAAGTGACCAAATTTTGGTGTGGACAGCCTTTATTAACGTTCATTATTTCCGAAGCTGGTAAGGCTTTGTTTAAATTAAACTGCCTACAAACTTAAGGCGTTAAATATTGGGCAGAGATCTTGTACACAGCATTCAACTACTCTTTAATTTGCCAAAACCAAATATTGAATAACTTCCCTTACTCGATGTTTTTCCATTTTTACAAAAACACATCGACCGATATATCATGATTCAAATCATTGTCCAATAAAAACTGCGCCGCCAAATTAACTAAAATTTTGTTGACTATCAGGAGGCGCCCAAAGATTTTATATCTTCTGTTAATAAGTGCTGCAATTTTAATGTTGAGGCCGAAAACTTTTCCAAATAATCTCGCAATAATTAAAAACTTGAAGCTTGGCAACATTCTAAAACATGCTACCTTATAAAATCTTTTCTATAACTACGGAATTTTCGTTACATTCCTTATAGATATTTCTTTAAATCTTGTTTTCTTAGCATTTAACGCCACCAACACAATTTGAACACACTCGACGCAGCCTCGAGCGATTGTTAATTCCATTGCCATACTTGGCGTATGAGTGACCTTTAATGCTGTTTATTCTTTCAGTTCATTTCTTTCAGTCTTGTGTGTTCAAGGCCATTAGAATTACTCAAACTCTAAAATTTCAGGTGCCATCACATGAAATATTGTTTCACATATTTACATAAAAAATGTGTAAAATATTTTGTTGAGTCCCTTTTAAATGGAATTATAAATTTTCTCTATGCGAGTCGAGCTTACTGCAAACCAGAGAACATTATCTTTGTTGTATAAAAAAGATTTATTTTTAAATTATTTACAAGTTTTTCAGAACTGTAGACGGGGAACTGTTACAAAGAATTTTACATTTAAATTTCATATCACTCATACGCCACGTGAAACCGATGCAAGGTAACAAGCAAGTGACACATAACATGAACAAGAACAGGAATGAAAGAAAGAAAAAGACAATTATGAAACGAAAAATGGTGAAAAAAAAATGCAGACAACACGTAAGCAAACAGACAGACCAGCAGCCAGTCGATAAACACTTAAATCCACTTAAATCTTTAAGGTTTAGTGAAGGTGAAATATTGCCACATGTGAGCAAAGTTCAATACTTCATCTTTAAATAAATTAACATTTACATGTCGTGTAGCAAAGGTGAATGTGCATGTGTGTGTGTGTGTGTTAGACTGTGCGTAAATATTTTATTACGTTGCAAAATTGAGTTACAAAGGAATCTCAATTGCAAATAAATACAAAAACACAAATTCAAATGACAAACTTCATGGGTGAATGTATATGTATGTGAGTGTGTTTATGTGCCAACGACCGAGCGAACAGACAAAAGTCTGTGTGTTCATATAATGGGCTGCTCTGAGGTTGGCCTAACATTAAATAACAGCACTTGTACGCAGCCAACTGTGCTTGTAAGTATGTATGCATTTCTGTATGTCTCCCTGTTTGTGTGTGTGCGTATAGTTTGTTTGTTTATGTGTTTGCACACACAATCTCGTTCATATGAATATTTCTACTGCGTACATAACGAAATGTTACATACATAAAAATGTGTGTGTGTGTCACATATGAAGCCCAACACAAATACAAAAACAAATGCATATGTTTATGTATGTATGTATGTATGGAGTGAAGCCAGCGTGCTGCTGCCAGTGTGTTAGCTTGTTTGTGTATTTTTGGCAAATACGATTACGTTGTGACAGTTGCACTTCCAACAACAATCAAAATAAGCTAAAACAATACAAAAACAACAAAAACTATGAAAACAATAACAATTTTGGGCAATAACAAAGACACCGAGCACAACAACAGCAATCAGCTTAAGCAGCAAGTGGCAAATGTTGCCGAAAGTTCAACGGGCGGTCGTCGAGCGTACCGGGGGGTAGGATGCGACAGTTGAGGCACTGCCGCTGGCAGTGAAATGTGAAGTGTATGTGTGTGTTTGTAGTTTTGTTTATATGTCAGTAGTTGTTGGTGTTGTTGCTGCTGATGGTGTTGTGTGTTGTTGCAGTTAGTTGAATATAATAAAAAGTTTTTGAATTTCACACAGCTGCAGTTAATAAAATGCAACTGTCTGTATTTGTTTGTGTGGCTTCGTGTGTGTGTGTGTTTGTGTGTTTGCCTTCTATGTGTTGCCAAGTTTGTATTTGCTCGTCTTTGTTGTTGTTGTTGTTTGCGTTTATGTACCCAAACGAAATTTCAGTGCAAAAAGTTTGCCACGAAAATACGAAAACTAAAACTGAAAAGCATAAAAACAAAAGTCCGAAAACTAAAAACCAAGCAAGCGAAAAGTGCAGCAAAAAAGAAATCAACCAAAAATGCATAAAAAAATTGCAACGATGAGTGTGTGTGTGTAGCAGCAGCAGTAGTTGGTTGGCTTTATGAGCATCGGTAATACAAAATTAATTTTATGTTTGTAACAACTTTTTACTTTTCAAGCTAAATAAACTTTTGTTACCAATATACTTGTTGTTGTTTTTTAGGGTTTTGATAATTTCAATTTGGTTTTCAGCAACTGGCAGCTATTTAAATTGAAGCTTTGTGTGCGTTTTATGGGGCGTATACGCAACACTAATCGACGAAAATCGACGCTTTAGCAGCAAAATAAGCAAACTTCATATAGAATATTCTACTTGTGGTGAAAAGTTTGCTAATGTTTGCAATTTTTCAAAGAAGTTTTAATGTTGTTATTGCTATATGCAACATTCATTTAATTACACAAAAAGCAGCTCAGAATAAAGAAACTTTTGGATTGGATGTGAACAATAAATATAAATATAAAATAATAGAAAAATAAACAAGAACATATATATATTTATTAGAAAAAACTTTTGAACATTTTGTATTGTAATACGGGGCGTATGATTAATATTGGATGGACCAAATAATGAAGAACATGCAAACTTTGTGTAATATCTGAACAAACAATGGTAAACTGTGCGTAATATGGATGTATAAAACATGGACATATGGACATATAAAACCGACGGGCAGAGACCTGTCAGTCATAATTATGAGAATAATTTCATTGCTGTTTGATGTATCAGTGTAGAATAGTTTGAAGTACAGGGCAGTATTTTTTCCAAAGAATTGTAGCTGATTTATGTGCAGCACTCTTCAGGAATACATGCACTGGATCCTGTCTTCGAGAGTAGGTGTGTTCCGATAGTACTGGACAATCAAGCGATGGTGAAGTATAGGGTAGTCTGTGATTACATAAAGCCTCTGATAAGGATCAAAGCACACATTGGAACAGAAGAGAATGTGTTATGGTCAATTTTAGTCAAAAGAGGGTTTGACAATGATTTCAAACCATTAATTTGTGACCAGTGGGTCCATACTAGATTTTATAGTTAGCCTCAGCAGCTCTACTGTGGAAAGGATGTTCAGCAACGAGGTAAATTCGCATAATCTGAAAAGATGACTGGAGGCAATTTAAGATTCTTCAGGGTTAATCTTAAAATGTGATGGAACAGGGAAGTCAGAAATGTTCTTAACTTAAACCGAAAAAGCCTTAGATGGCTAACAGCAATTACAACTAAACATAGCCAGTTTAAGCGTCACTCACACTCATTGTGTATGCAACGCTCAGGCCATGTTTCGAAGTTACTCAAATAATGCCACACGGTGTGTGCAGTTGTCCAGCCTTGACGAGTCGAAAGGGAAGCATTTTGGTGCAAACATCCCAACAGAAGTATGAATTCTTAACCATTATCTCAATGAATTACTTGAATTGACGTCAGATATAGTCATCAGGAAGGAGGTTGTTGACTACAGAAGATCTCTGAATGAATAATCCTTTCCAAGAAGGTCCAATTAAGTCACTTGTTATTAAGTGACCTGTTATACCTGACCTTAAATTCGAAAGTGAAATAATTCAATTATCAGGTGTACAACTTTGCTTCCGCCGTTTTCAGATAGGTGGCTGTACCGGCTGAGGCTGCTTGAAATACATAGATGGTAATGCCTTTAAAGTGAGTGTGGACAGTGCCTAACGAATTGTCATCGCCGTTTCAGTGACAGTTGTTCTTGTTTTCGTATTATTCACGCTCGAAAATGTCCGTTTATGTGCCCGATTCTCGCCATTTGCGGGAAGTTTTACTTTTCTGTTACAATTCGAAAAAAAATGCAGCTGAAGCGCATCGAATGCTCTCAGAAACTTACGGTGATGCTGCTCTGAGTGAAAGAACGTGTCGGGAGTGGTTTCAACGTTTTAAAAATGGTGATTTCGATGTCGAAGACAAACATGGTGGTGACTACTTTTGCGGCCTCACGTCGCAAAAGTGGTCAAAAAGTACCTGGAAACGCTGAAATGGGAAGTCGCCCCACCCGCCGTATTCCCCAGATGTCGCCCCTTCTGACTTCCACCTATTCCGTTCGATGGCACACGGCCTGGCAGATCAACATTTTCAATCCTTCGAAGAATTGGAAAAATGGATTGCTGCATGGATAGCGTCAAAAGAGGACTCCTTTTTTCGAGCCGGGATCCGAAAATTGCCGGAAAGATGGGAGAAAGTTGTCGCTAGCGACGGACAATACTTTGAATAATACATCTGTAAGCACTTTTTCGCAATAAAGCTTTTAATTTTGGAAAAAAACGGCGGAAGCAAAGTTGTACACCTGATAATTATTAAGTTAAACCCGATCACCGCTAAAATATTTTGTAATATTTGTTTTTTTAATTTATGTTCTGTAAGAAATGTCTTTCGATCTCTGTTTTGAAGCCCTCTAGATTGTGCAATGTGACACCCGTTAAACTGTTTTATGTAAAGTTACCTAAAGTCACTCGTCAATGATAATAAACCAGTGTCAATTCAGCCTTGACAACCAACAAACCTTAACAAACCAACAACAAGTGTTATTAGACTGATAGCAGCCACTATGCTCGAAAAATTGGTTCAAATTTGGAAGCTGGAAGTCCTGTAATATTTATTAGCTGTTCTTTACTCAATTTGAGGCATTCTTCACTACTTTTGGAGTTGTAATCTTTAATGATGATGAGACCTGAGATCTAATACCTGTATTCTGAATTCCTGGTTCTTTCTTCGAGTCACATAGTCCAGAAAACCATACACAAGGAATAGTGGTAACAAAATGGCGCCCACTCGCACCCACTTGCATATTGGAACATAGCCACTAGAACCAACCAACCAACTACGGGTTTATAATATTGAAACGAAGAGGCACTCTGTGCTGTGCATGAACGCTTTTCCAAGCATACTTTTAGGCATGCACTTTGAAGTACGGCAAATTTGGTATAATTCGCTTGGTATAGTCCGATATGGCAAGGATGGTTCTCAAAGAAATGGGCTGTGCGAGAATGGTCGAGCGCTTTCCAATTGGAAGTTGCAAGAAACTTCGGCGCGATAAGAAAACTGGTATAAAAGCAGCAGTGTGCAGCGCAATGGGTCGAGTCTGTGTTGAGCAAGCAAAGTGGGAACAAGTGTAGATACAAGGAAGTGTAAATCTGTAAATAAAGTGATTGTTGATTTCCGACTGCGTTTTTGCGCTGAGTAATTGAAGTTGTTTTATTTTCAAACACAATCAAAACGAACCTTGGAAAACAAACTTGGGTTTAACAACATATTGTGCTTACAAGAAAATCGTATTTGCTGGCTGACAGCAAGAAGTATTTGCCAAAATCTGAAAAAGGGCTTCTTATTAGTTTCTACAGTGACACAGTACAAATTAAACACAATTGAATAGTTTAAAAGATACCAAATAGAACAATTTTGCTCTTCAGGGCGTATGAGTAACTACAATTCATCGAAACTTATTTCAAGTTACTTCATACATTTTCCTACGAGAAAACTCAACTCAGCCACCTACACGCACATCGTATTACAGTCTACATGACCAACCATAGCGTGCATACATTCTTTCGGTGAGATACTTCAATGATCCTTGAGTCACACTCAAGAAGCGTGGCTCGATCTAAACGTCGCGCTCAGAATTAGACTTTGGAATTTGGGAACATTGAAAAAATTACACTGTGCAAGTTGAAAATTCCAACATGGGGGGGACCTACTGAGCGACTTTTCTATAGGTATACTAGTTGAAATCCACCAGCCGTTTCGCTAGATTGGCTCTAGTTTAAGAGAAATCCAACTTTGAATGTTGCTCATTTTAGTCGAGTTCGTCGCTTAAGTCTTCGAACGTTTAAATGCTAATAGGTCCTAAATCGTTCCGAATATCGTCTTACTCTCTTCGGCAAGTTTGTAGATATTTTAACGACCAACAAATTTGCTTAAGTCACCAATCCAAACAAAATACATTCAAACTGTGTTTTCGACAAAAATGTCCCAAAAACCCCACTTTCGTCGAAGCATAAAAACAGTATAGCGAACCCTCGTGAAAAAAATAAATGAGTATACTTTTACAAAGAGGGTTGGTTCCTGCATGTAACAAACTAAAAATTGTGCCTGGGGAACTCAATTAATTCCAACTGATTTACACGATATGGGTTTCAAACGAAAGGTAACCAAGCTTCAAAAGACTTCGGCTACAACTCACAAATATCCTGTAATACTTCTCTCGTTTTCCTATTTTAATGACCCCATTGTGAGACAAACTACTACTACTTAAACATCCTACGAGGCGTATGAGTAACCACAAAGATATCTAAAATAATAGAATTTAACACAATATAAACGAGGGACTGTGCCGCCATACTGTGCGTATGAGTAACTTAAATCAAATGCCACGTAAAAATTGCTTAGAATTTTAAAATTTACATAAAAATATTAAAGCTTCTTGGTGTCATGCAATGCTTACAAGTGACTAATTTAACACCACAGTAGCCGTAGATTTTTTATGGTAATTTTTTTAATTTTTAAAATTATTTCCAATCAAAATTTCATAATAAAATCTGCAGAAGAATCTACTTAAAAGTGAGTAATTTAACACCACAGTAACAGTAGATTTTTTATAGTTTTTTTTTTTAATTTTTCCCAATTAAAATTGCATTATAAAATCTGCAGAAGAATTTACTAAAAATTCTAATAAATACATTTTTTTTCGCATTAGTCCACTTGAGTGCAACAATTTATCGGCAAAGCTGTCGTGTTGAATTTTTCATAATCGCATTTATACTGAATTTTGCAAATGTGAGACATGAAAACAATTAACTGGGCATAAATCAAAAATGTAATTTACTAATCAAAACGTTGGCAATTATTCAATTCGTGCGACGCGTAGACGCAACCGGCGTTGGCTCTGTGTCAGCGTCAATGCGACCAGCTTAAGAGTGACACGCATGAAAGCACACACACACACACGCAGGCATACGTGCAAGTCGATGGGAAGGCGCATGCGCGCACATTTAATTACGAAATATGGCAACCATTCATAATTTTTGCGAAACTAAACGACAGCCGTAATTAACACAAAACCGACAATCATGTCAACAGTCACTTAAAAGCAAACACCACAAGCGCCGCAATGCAGTGCAATGCAACGCAGTAAACGTTTAAAACGACTAAGAGTCCAACAGAGAGACTGGCGCTGGAATGGGCAACAACTTCAACAACAATAACAACGACAACAGCAGCAACATTGAGATTCAATCAATCATGTGGGGCGACGCGCAGCAGCCAGTTAACCAAGTCGCCACGCAGCCAGCCTGCAAGTGCAGCAACAATCTGTGCAACAACAATAACAACAACGACAACAGGCAGTGCAACAAGTCAGCAACAAACCAGTTTAGGTTCGCAGCGAAAATATGTCGCGCACTAAACCTAAGAAATGACACTTTATTGCATATAAAAGAGTCAAGAAAACACAACAGCAACAACTTGAAGTTGTAGCACAGCAACAACAGTAGCTGAGCAGCAACTAAATTACAAAAAACCAACGCACTAACAACAACAACCAACGGCTTAGCGCGCCATAGCGCAATCAGCCATTGCGGCTCTCAGCATTTTGCTCGGCGCATGCGCACAGCACACATTATCGCTGTCGCGTCTGACGACAACCGCATTAAAGTCATAAATAATCAATACGCGTGTTGTTGACATTTTCAACGTCAGCGTTTGTTCATTTCGATGCGTGCTTACGTTTGTGTATCTGTGTGTGTGTGTGTTTCTGTTTGTGGACATACAAGTGCCATTTTAATAATGTCAACAACAACAACAACCGTACACCAATAACCAGCAATTGCTACGTCAACAGCCACTAGTACTCATTTGTGCGTGCTGCAGCAACAACAACAAACAGTAGCAGCACGTCACAGCAAGAGCGACAACAAACGGTGCCAACCAGTCAGTCGATTGGCAGAGCTGGCAGTGGTCTTTTAATTAATTAGCTTTTAACTAATTAGTACCCATGTCGCGCGGCAGCAATTTCAGCTATCTGGCAACGGCGGTTAGTGCGATAGAGTCAGCAGCCGAGCGTAAGCGAGAGCACTGACAAAGAGTGAGCAAGTTGAAAGCGCAAGAATTGCTGTGGCATGGCGTGTGGCGCATGCGCACTCGGCGCACTGGACGATCAGCATTAGGGAGAAGTTCAAGAGGGGCGATTGCGGGCTCTTTGGACTTTTGTGGGTTTTTTAAAACCAGAATTGATGGGTTTTGAAACTTTATTATAATTAAGAACTATTTCAGTAATTTTAGAGTTGTTTAACCCTTTCCGACATGAAAATAAACCTGGCTGTATGAATTGTATGGGCTGTAGTCCAATATATTGGACATTATTACTGAAAGGGTTAAAGTGGCAAAAGAAAAAAAAACTAAATGAGAAGAAAGTAGTAAAAAAAAAGAAAATCAAACAGACAGCAGGAGATAAAATGAATAAACGAACCAAAGAGTTAAATGAATTTAGTTAAGAATTAAAAAAAGGTTTTTTATTGAAAAAAGTTGCTCATCACTTAAGCAATAAACTGTATTAATTCATTTTTAAAGAGAAAATATATTTAAATATTAATGAATAAATTTAGTATAGCGGCATCAGAAGAACTTGAATAATCGGATGATAAACAACACGAATTGGAACAAAATTCAAGAGCTCATAACCTTACATTTTAGTAGAGCATAGTTCAAGAGTTCATAACCTTAAATTTTAGAAAAACAGAATTCAAAAGTTCATAACCTCAAAATTGAGTAAACAATTTCTTTCGGTGTTGATTGATAATAATCAACTTTATCCTTATCAACATCAAAATTTGGCCTATCACACATAATCACAACATTTAGATGACAAGCAACATATTCTAGAACTCAATTCTTCACAACATAACCTCAAATTTATATGAGTTAATCTTACATTTGAATAAAAATAACTGAGTTTTATTTTAGAGAAGTCAAAATTAAGATAGAAAATATTTCAAATAACAACGAAAGTAACGATATCTTAAGCAACACACTTAAGAACTCATTCGATCATATCATAACCTCAAATTTTGAAAAAGAGAATTTCAAATTTAAATATTTAAAATACAAATTTAATTGTGATATACCAAAGTTAAGCCTAAAACACGCACTTAAAATGATTATTGCATTATCATTATTAGTATATAACTCAATTCTTGTCATCATAACCTCAAATTTTGATGAGTTGAATAAAAATAAAATTGAATAAAAATAATTGTGTTTTATGTTAGAGAAGTGAAAACAAGAATAGGACGTATGTCTACTAATGACCAAAGCAACGATATCGTGAGCAACGCACTGGAGAATTTATTCGATAAGCTCATAACCTCAAAAAAATTCAAATAAAAATAATAAAAGTAAAATATTAATTAAGATACTCCAAGTTGGCCCTTAAAAAATGCACTTTAAATACTGATATCATCATCATTATTAGTAACAGACTGTAAAACTGAATCCTTGACATCATAATCTCAAATTTCTATGAGTAAATATTGAGTAAAACTAATTGAGTTGTATGTTAGAGAAGTGAATATAAGGATAGGAAGCATTTCCAGTAACGATGAGTCTAAAAAAATATATAAACAATAACGATTTAGTGAACAATAGACTCTAAAACTTGTCTATAAGCACATAACCTTAAATTGAAAAAAAGGCATTTAGAAGTTTTAATAGTAAAAGTTAAATTTTATGTTAGATACGCCAAAATTGAGACTGAAACATATACTTACAATAATAATATTCTGAACAAAACACTCTAGAATTATATTTGTAAACTTATAACCTCAAATACCTCATAACCTCAAAAATCTTAAAGACAAAAAATACCTACTTAATATAAAATTGTTTACTAACTACGCCAAAATTGAGTCTTTAAAAAATATTTACAACAACGATGTGGTGAGCCATTAGTCTAATCATGCAATCTGCATTTCAAAACCTCAAAGTTTAATAAGTAAATCTCTAATTTGATCAAAAAAATTTAATTTCTTGTGTTCACTTTTACTTCCAAAAACAATATCGTAAGAAAAACGCTTTACCGTTGAAATTATTCCCCGAATGGGTTAATCGCTATAGAGTTTTACTGGGGAAAGTTAAAATTTTAAATTTTACGTTTTAGGCTTTTATGTGGTAATTTTAGTAACATTACATAAGAAATCACACCGATTTCTGTAATAATTACTTTAACAAAAAACTTTGTACGCATAACGAAAATTTGAATATTTCTTCATTTACTTCAGCCAAAATTAAAAAAAAGTATCTAAATTGAAAGAAAACGTCACATAAAACAGTTATTTAATTTTTATGCTTCTTCTTCTTTTACTTTGTCAAGATGTACCATTAACAAAAAGTGTATACTTCTCTTCTTTAAACTTAAATATTCAATTTATTAATTTCGTATATTTCCTAAAATTACAAACTCTTCTAAGGATCAACAAAAAATGTATTCCTGGAACCACAGAGGGTTCAGACTCCACAATGTAGCATGTTGCCATATGGCAACAAAATAGCGAAAGGGTCAAGCTCAAATTTTGGGAAATTTTATCAGACACATTAAAATTTTACGTTAGCTATGAAAAATTAAGATTGACACAGCCACACTGAAGTACAACAACTTTCAAGTAATGGAAACACGCTTTCAATTATTCCACTTAACTTCAAATATCAATTTCAAAAATTAAAAAAAATTAAAACTTAGATGGAAAAACTATTATAAAAATAATATTGTGATATCATGAATTACATTTTTTCTCATTTCCTTCAACTGCAAACATTTGTCAGTAGCGCCTCAACAAGTCACCATTGCCCGATTGCAAAATTCCAACATGCGTTCGTCCTCAATGCTGCTTCATTCTTTTCGCATTAAACGAAAACTTGTTGCAAGATTTTTAATTAACGCTCATGCACAGCCACAGCCATCAGAAGTGCAGTGCAGAAGCACAGCTGCTTTCAGTGCGCATTGTTGTTGTTGTTTTTGTTGTATACGGTTTGTTGTCAGCCGTGGCAAAGTGATACATAGCTTACAAGTGCCGATCGACATGTTTACTATGTTGTTGTTGTAATAATTGTTGCTGTTGTTTTTGTTGTTGTTACTAATGCTTACTGCGCCAATAAAACGCATTGCTGTGCTTGTTGGCGAATGCGCGATTGCGTCTGTTTTGTGCGTGCGTTGCCCACATTTGGGTGGCAGTTGTAACCTTGAGATTCTCACAATCATAGCTACATACATATATTTAATACATACATACAAACTGGTATATGGCGCATGGTTTTCCGCCCATTTTCGAACTGAAATTATAAAGCAATAAAAGCATTGCATATGCAAAATAATGTCGCTACGCTTCCGCTTGCGCGCACACGACCATTTATGTTTATATTGTGGTTTTGCTGGCCGCTGGCCGGCTGCGCATGCGTCGTTTTGGTGCGTTCGCTGCAGCGTTGAAAATTGGCAATTGCCATTCGGGTGAATGCAGCGACCTGCCAGTCGCTCTGTGCGGGTTTTGTTGGTGTGTAATTACCGATCGGCATTACGACACTGCACGGGTGCGAAGTGATGATATGGCAGTGACGCGCATTTGTGTTTTGCATGCCTACAAATTGTATAACAACTGCGGCGAGGAAAGAAAGTTGTCACTCACACACATACACACATACATATATACAGTAATTTGTATGGCCGTTTGCTTGCGTTCCGATGAAAGTGAAGCTTTGCAGCAAACAGAAGAAAAAACAACAAATGAGGAAATAATTCAGTCGATGCAGTAAGTGGGGTAAATTGCAATTTGACTTTTGGTGGCATTCACGTGGATGCGGTTGATTTGAATTTATTTGTGGGTAGTTAGGAATTGAGTTTAGCATTTAAAGGAAATACATGATTGAAAATTCAACAACAAAATTTTCAAACTGTTGCATAGGTTGCCTCAACAAGTATGGTTCTGTTTTTCTTTGTGGTATAGAAATATTATTAGTGATCCTTTTGATTCTTTTAAATACTATAACAACAAAAGGCTAGCAGTCAAAAACAGTCAAATGGAAAATAAATACAACAAACAAATTATCAAATAATAATATTTGAGGACCCCGTTGGATTATTGAGTGAGATATCGGCGATCAACTACTAACATATAGTTTATTGTGATATTATAGTTTAATTCGATTAAGATTAAGATTAGATATAAATGTGATGGATGGATGGATGAATGAATGTGAGGGCAGCCGAGAAAGTGAAACATAGAAGGTCCATATCTCAAGAGGTTCAGGATACGTAGCCCATTGAACTCAAGGCTCAAGGCAGAAGAGGACAATAAAAGGGGAGATATAAGAATAAAGAAAAAAATAAAGAAGGAAAGAAATAAAGTAAGACAAAAATAAAGAAAAATAGTAATAGGGAAAAACACATGTTTTCCTGAAAAAATTTCTTGTATTCTTTAACCCATTTTTTACCGCCGTGTCTTTAAAGACACGGCAACTTTGAAAAATTCTGAAAATTACAGTTTCTAACGCATATTAAATATTTTTACATAATCGGAAAGCTACATTCGTTGGCTTTAAAACTGCGAACAACTATTTTCGAATTTTAGGGTTTCACTCAGTGTAAAACTGGTATAAACAGGACCACCTTTTTTAAGGGTTTTAAAAAATTTTGGTTTAAATACAAAATGAATTTTTTTTTTAAATAAAATACCCAATACTGCTTACCAAAAGAACGAAGTTGGCATACAAATTATGAAACTTTCAGTTTTCTAAAGTTTTAAGCGTGTTCTAACTTGAAATATTTTGGGTAGTCCTTAAAAACACGGGAATCGCATTATATTCAACTTTTTCCTTGGTTGCAACTACTTTCGATGCGTAGTTAAAAAGCAACCGTAACTTAAACTTGAAAAATGTGGAATTTTCCGAATTTGGCTTACGTATTTTGCCAGCGTATCTTTAAATTCACATCTGCTACAGCCCAAAAAAAAAATTTTTTTAATTTTTTTAAAAGCAGAAATGGCATACGGAGGCTCTAAATAGGCTGTATTATGAAAATTTTCAAAATCGGTCCACGGGATCTAGGGGCGGTAAAAAATGGGTTAATGAATCCCAGGAGATCGCACAGGCTAAATGTATGAACATTTTAATTCTTTAGCTATTTTTTGCAACTTGTTTGATGTTTGAGCCTTTCATGATTCCAGAATTCTATGATTCAATGTTTTCTTTTTATTAAAATATTTTATTTAAAATAACTAAAAGTTTTTAGAGCATTTTGTAATAAAACAAACCTGAATGTTTAATTCGAAAAGATAACTAGAAGTATACATGTTTATTGAATGCTATGTATATTTACATAGAAAGATGTGGGTGAAGCAGAGAAAAATCACCTTTGAAAGGTGTCCATATCTCAAGCACTCAGACTTGAAAGCCCATTGCTAGTTCTTTAGGTTTAGAAAAGAAAATGAAAGTAGAAGAACAGGGGTTACTGCGCAAATTTCCTCAACTTTTTTACGAATCTCAGGGGATCCGAAAGAGCAGAAGAATGGTCTTTGGGTTCTCTCCTTTGTGAGATCCTCTTAACATCTTTGCACACAGTATGCACTTTTGTTCTAGAAAAGACGGTACATACACAGAGAAAATGTTCTGTGCTGTATGTCTCTTTCAGGCAGGATTTGCATGTTCCATTCTCGAAAGTTTTCATGTGTTGCCTCCAAGGATTGTGTCCCATGCTCAAATCGATCATTAGTTCAACATAGATCTTTCTATCTCAGTTTCAGAATGAATTATTCTCTCTTCCTGTTCAGACTTCTCACAAAATTCTAAGCAATTGTACAAAGTTTCCTAGACAGACCATCGTTCTCTGTTTAAATCCTTCACATAAAATTAGATCCAGTCTAAGGTCCAAGGTATAAAGCAAGGTAATAAGTAAGTAATATTAGTAACTACCTCTAGTCCCAAAGCTGTAAGCCTTGGTTCACAGTTAGTCAATTCATGCGTTACCTTAAACACAACAGTGTTCAGGACCCAGACAAGTTGAAGCTTGTCTTTTTTATAGAAAATAAAATATAATCAGGAAAAGTGTGGGAAACTTTTTATTTTAATTTTGAATTCAATTCAGACACATTCAAAAACATTTTGTATATAAAATATGATTTTTATATATTTAATTTATTTTTTATAATTTATTTATAAAATGTAATTTTTTATTTAAATTTTAAATTCACTTCAGACACATTAAAAAATGAAGTGTAAAGTGTGTGCGTGATATGTGAAGTAAGAAATGTCCTCGTATACATTGTTAAAAAAATTAGTTTTGCTGGCCCAAGTAGGCGTTCGTAGTTCGTATCGGTGAATTGTGCCCCAAATAAAACACACTGACAATTTTTATGTAACCTACTACTACTACTACTACAATACCTACTCAGTCAGTTAAATTGTTCAATTAAGACATTTTATCAATTAGCCCTCAATTTAGCTCTAAATTGAATTTAATTTGTCATACAAATATCTATATAGAAAATTGCAATTAGTGATAAATTTAACATAAATTCGATTCGCCATGCCACTCTGTGTTCTGTTGCTATCGAAAAACGAATTCATTTATTCGTTCATCCATTCAAAAATGATAAACTGATAGAAGCGAAATTCGTAATATTTGTTAGCTTTGAAATTTCGTTAAATAATGGTGTGCATCAGTAGGAATGTTGAATGAATATTATTCTTTATTCCTATTTATTCCTATTCCTAATAACGAATAAAGAAATTCTTAATAAAGAATAACAAAATATAAGATAAAAATATTCAGTAGATGCTTTTAAAACAGGTTTTTATGATTAAACAGGAAAAAAGTCTAGTCCGTCAAAACAAAAACATGTTTCTATTTCGATAACAGCTACATTGAGGTGTGTGAACAACAACAGCTATAAACTCAATTAAGAGCTAAATTGCTTCAATTTAAAGGGCTGTCTGAGCAGGACATTAACAGATATTTACAAAATTTCCAAAGTCAGTTTACTTTCACTACACTTTTCCACTCCGAGTTAGATCGTTGCTTGTCAAAACCAAACTCACTTACTGCACTGCATTCAGCTGCCTTTTATTTAGTTATTTATAAGAAAAAAGAAATATATAATAAAATAAATAAATAAATAATAATAAATAAACGCACAAAGAAGAAAAAAGCGAAACTAGCTACGCGACATTCAGTCGCCTCTTTAATAGAAAAGTTAGTAGCTTCTTTTATACTAAAAAAAAAGTAAATATAAATACTTGTTTGCCTGGAGCGCAACTTGTTCTCCATGGTTCCAGCATTGCCTCGAACCATCTCTGCCTATAATTCGCGTAAAATTGCCATGCTCCTAAAAGTATGCACGGTTGTTGCAGATGATAAATGCCCATAAATTACACTGCACAACAGCATGTCTGTTGCGTGAATTTTTTTACATGAATCTGAATCGTTTTTCCACGCTGTTTTCAAAACCATACACCGTTTTTATGTAACAGCTCTAGTTTTTGCAAAAAATGGGCGTGTCAATTTTTCGAATTTTCCTCCGCTTTAATCTCGTTTTCGACTGTAATTTTTAAACCAATTATCCTATCGACATGATTTGACATGATATCGTTGCACTTACAACATTTCACGCCATCTTTTCTAACATTAATCAATTTTACGCGTTCTAAATAGGCGTTGTAATAAGGTTTCAAAGTAAGAAAATATTGAATTTCAAGGCGTTTTTTCTGATGGCGAAAATTGTGCAGAAGTTTCATAAATCAAATTACGAAGTATATGAATATCTTAAGGCAGGTTCTCACCTTGTGGAAAAAAAAACATTTTTTTTTTGCCTTATCGATTGCCTTATACGATATGTTCCAAAAATGTGCTCCAGAAATTTCAGATCAAAATCTGAAAAATTACAAAAGTTACAGGGCGTTACATAGAGCAGTGTAGAGCACCGGCCAAGCGCGCTTTAAACTTTAAACGCGTTTTTCTCAGAACCACATTTTCGGACCTTACGGAAGTGATTGAAGGCGCTGGAATGAACCAATCGTCACCAAATTGTTTCCAAATGTTCCTTAGGGGTTTTTCTAATAAACGAACTACGATCAGCCAAAAATATTGAAAATTTTTTATTTAAAAAAATAATTAGTGAACAAAAAAATGCGAAAATCGTAATTTTTTTTCAAAACCTCATAACTTTTTTAATTTCGATTTTTTTTCATGATCTTAGTTCATTCAATAGATAATACGGTACACATTAAGAATGTGTTCGATTTTTGTGTTTCCGATCACGGGTTTTGACGGAATCACTTCCGGTAGCGGGACACCTCCTCGCCGACATGCCGCCACTGATGGACGCCCCTCCCCCCCTTTTTTGGATTCATTCAATTTCAAAAATTGTATTCTCTAAATAAATGTGTGTTCATATCCAGAAACAATTTTCAGCGTTGTATCTTTAACCGTTTTCTCAAAAAAAATTCCTAAAAAAAGTGCCTTTTTTCGGATCCACAAGGTGAGAACCTGCCTTAAGAAACATCAAGCAATACAACACAGCCAAATTATTTGGCGAAAAACACATTCGCATCGAAATAATAGCAAAAATGTACTATAGCTATTTTCATCTCTTTTCATACTTTTTCCTTAAAAAATTAGGAGCCTGAAAATATGCTCTTTTATATGTTCCATTTATAGTCTGGAATACAAGCAAAAAACAAAAAGATTTTGAATTGCTCGAAACAAAAAAAAAAATTAAAAACTTAGCATATTTTGAGGCGCCTAATTTTTTAGGGAAAAAGTATGAAAAGTGATGACGATCACGATGGCACATTTTTACTATTTTTTCGATAAGAATGGGAACCACGCCAAATAATTTAGCTGTGTTGTATTCCTTGATGTGTCGACTTTCATTATACACCAACACCAACAACTCGTTAATTGTTTTACAAAAAATGTGTATGTGTTTGACCATCAAAGAAAACGCCTTAACATTCCATATTTTCTGACTTTGAGGTCCAATTACCGCGGCATTTTAAAACTTATAAAAATAAGTTACATCGGAAAAGAAGCCGTGTGGTGTTGTTAATGCGATAAGGTTAAAATCATGTCGACCGGTTTTGGTTTAGAAATTACGATAAAAAATATGGAAAAAGTAGAGGAAAAACTGAAAAAATGACACGGTACCTATATGTTATATCACAAACTAGAGCTGCTAGAAAAAATCTGAGGATAGATTCGAAATCAGCGCACCCAAATTAGTAAGAAACAGTAGAACAACTCCATGCAACAGAAAAAAAGTGTTTTTTGTTGCGCTGTGTTATCTTCACAATATATGATGTTATCAGAAAAGATAATAGAATTTGACATCTTTCTTTGCATCTGTACTAACAGAACTTAATTTGTTAGATCCAATTGCGTTTGATCCTCGCCTTGCTTGAGTCTTGATCGTCGAAATTTTATTTAATCTATCGCTGAATCTCATCGTTGAATTCTTGATTTGTTTTTTGTCATAAAGCATTTGTCTTGGCAGTGATTTGAGCTTTGGAACGTTTGCTAAAGGGTTGTGGGTGCGAATGGCAAATATTTTTGTTCATGGACAGTTATTTAGTGTGACGTTTGCTTACTTAGACTTAGAGTTAAACTGCTTACAATTTTCTGATCCAAAAATTTATAAAATTGGTCAATTAAATAATGTTTTAAATTCCGCTATATTAAATCGATACTGGAATAGACAACTATTTGAATACTTAATATTTGTTATATGCAATTCTTTGCCTAAATCTGGATTATACATTCAAGTGCTTTTAATACTTTAATAGCATTTCATCTCAACCATTAAGTATTAAAGCTTCTATCATGTTTAACTAATAAACAAAAACAAAAAACAAGGAAATATAATTGAAAATTGCAACGCATCGTACGCGTGTTTACAGGCAAACACCATTTAAACTTAACGCTTGTTGCATTTCAATATTTAGTTTTCCTAAATACCCTCAACCTTTTAACTTGTTTGTCTGCGCATAATCAACAACATCTGCAACAACAACAACAATCGGCTGCCAACCAACACACAACGGCTGCCTTTGCCTCATACTTCGTTGCATGCCGCCGCTTGGCCGCCAACTATTGCCAATAAAAAAAAGAAGAAAAATAAAAGCAAAAGTAGAATAAAAAAAATAAAAAAATAAGAGAAAAGGCTGAGTAAAAATTTGCCAGCAAGAAAGTCGAATTAGCTGGCGGCGGCCAAAGGCGCATTTCTGCAAATAAAAATTCTTGCCGTGCGATTTTTTTTGTGTACGTTGTTTTCGTTTGCAAAGTTCGTTTTGGCTTTGCGCCGCTGCTTGTTTTTGTTGTTGTATGGGCGCAGACATTTGTGCGGCCGCTGTTGAGTGCTGAAAACGATGCCCTGTAATAACTCATCGGCCGCGCGTTTGTTGGTCCGTCGGCCAGTTGGTCGCTCGACCGGCTCGATTGGTTCGTTGGTCTCTAGTCTGCGCGATGTTTGTCCACTATTTTACCAGTTTAGCTTAATTTGAACTGTTTCTCTCGGTTGCCGCATGCGTGCGTCCCTTTGCTGCCTGGCCGAGTGCAGCCACAGCCACAGCGACAACAGAAACAAACAAGCGGAAAGTTAAGCGCAAATAATGCTGACAAAATACACGACACCTGAAGCCGGCGATTGCGGTCGCAAGGGCCGCGTCCATAATCGCTGCACACTGCAGCGACTGCGCGGCGCGGCGTGCGCTCATGTGTGGATTGCTGCATTGTCGGATTGCCGGATTGTTGGCCACTAAGAATGGTTGCGCTGCGCTGCGCAGGCGCACAAACACGTGCAGCGCACTGCGCGTCGGTTGCTGGTTGTTGTTGGTGCTGCCTGCAACCGTTTTATGTATTTTGCAAGACTTGGTGCAGTGCTGCCTAGTGGCAAGCAATCGTTAACGTATCTGCCACAGTCGACAAATGTTTGACCAGCAGCAGTCGAAGCAGCCGCAGCAGCAGCCATGCTGCATGGCTGCTCACTGTGTCTGCTTCCTTGTGTCGCTGTTGCTGCGCCTTTGCCGTTTGCCGTTCACCGTTTGCCGCGTTCGCTGTGCTAATGATGCACGAAACGAGCCGCTCTCGCTGCACTTGCAGAGTATTTGCATCGTTAAAGCATCGTTTGGATGCCAAAGTTTGCTTACGGGTTTATTTTGCACAAACTTTTTTCTGGCGTTTTATATAATTTTTTGCTTGGCTTCTTTCTCTGGAAATGTCCAAGACAAGACAACACTGCCGTGAGTGCTGGAAAGAGAGTAGCTTGAAATATTAATGGAAACCACTTGGCATTAGTTGGCGAGCTTGGCGCTGTTTGTCTCGTATTTTTAACAAACTTTGAATATGCTAGATTCAAGTCAAGTTTAGGCAAAATTTTCAAATTTACTTGGGAGAAGGATAAGCCTCCTCGACTCTATCTTCTTGCACACAAAGGCTCAGGGTGGACATTAGAGGTTAGACGACATTAGAAAATTAATCCAAAGTAAGCTTAATTGAAAGGAATTCCATTTAACCGGAGTTTGTTTGATTTAAAAAACCTGGGTTAACTGTAACTAAAACGTTGAATAAAGCAATGCTTGAATCCATTTCAAATGGATGAACATCACAGAGCTTAAGTCTGACCAATTAATCGGCTTCAGCTTTAGTCAAAATGTCTCCTTTCGGTCGAGCTCTAAAAAGAGCACAATAGGTCTTTAACCCTTTCGCTATTTTGTTGCCATATGGCAACATGCTACTTTGTTGACGTCTGCATCCTCTATGGTTGCAAGAATTTATTTTATTGTTGGTCTTGAGAGTAGTTTGAAGTTTTATGAAAAATACGAAATTAGTAAACTGAATATTTAAGTTTAAAGAAGAAAAGACATAGTAAAGGAAGAAGAAGCAGAAAAAATGAGATAACTTTTTAATTTGACGTTTTCTTTCAATTGAGATACTTTTTTTTTAATTTTGGCTGAAGTTAATGAAGAAATATTCAAATTTTCGTTATGCGTAAAAAGTTTTATGTTTAAGTAATTATTACAGCCACATCGTTATGTGGTTTCTCTCATAGAAAAACACTCTAAAATACAGGGTCCGAGTATAAAAATTAAAAAATGTCTAATGGAATGTTGCTAATATGGCCACATAGAAGCCTAAGACGTAAAATTTAAAATTTTTACTTTGTCCAGTAAAAACCTGTAGCGAAAGGGTTAAGAGAACTGTTTCTGGCACTTATTGACCATTTCAGGGTTTTCATAATCCACCTACTGAGAGTGTAATTCAATTCATAGTGAGTTGGGCGTCGTGGATTGTACGATTCAATGCTCTTTATGAGAAACAGTGTCTTACTACAGACATGGAAAACAAAATTAAAAATGTCATTAGTGAGACTTTTTGCATGTATTAGGTGTTTCTTTGTCAGAATAGCCTAGCAAGCACAGCACTCAGAAAGAGTCCATTGTGCTATAACCTGCGTTTTCTTTGTAATGTTCTTTAAACATTTCTTCTTTAGTTCTTTAAGCATTTCTGACCTCCATAAAAATCTGAGTAGATTCTGCGTTGCCATCGTGATTGCTTCTCAAATCGTTATCGTTTCTCCGTGTCAAATGTTTTAAATTTGATTCAGGCGTGAGCAAGTCACAAAAAAGTGGTCATCAAATTATTCTCCTCATAGATTGGACACAGCTTAATATCTGATGCCAATTTTTTGCGTGTGATTTGTCCATAGGACAATGTTTTTTTGAAATATTTAATACATTTTGGTTTAGTATAAAATTAAAAATAAAAGAATAAAAAGTAAAACATATAGAAATCGCATTTTAAAAACTTTCTCACTCACAAAATGTTGAAAATTTTGTTAGTTTTTTTGAAAATTTTGTTTAACCCTTATTCTCATACCCTAACTTACTAACGTCGTTCCATTTCATGAAATTTTTAAGTTTTCAATATTTTGTTAATTAAAAAGTGATTTTTTTTTAAATATATGGTTTGTTCGCTTTTCAGCTAAATAACGAGGATCCGGAAGGTACAAAAAAAATTTTCATTACTTGTCAGTTTTTTCCACGAAAATACATCGCAGTGGGCACCCGGGTACCCGGGTATGAGAATAAGGGTTAAAATGTTTTTTAGTATAAAAATTATAAACTTTAAGAATCAAGAACTTATTAAGAATCTAAATTTCAGTAAATATTCAAATTTTCCTAATGAAATCAAATACTCGTATTTTGCTATTAGAATCGCATTTTAAAAACTTTTTTTATTTAAATTGAAATTAAAAATTAAACTTTTTAAAATAAAAAAATTTAAATTTTTTTTGTATCGAACTCGAATTTTGAAATTGTTTCTTTCGCAAAGAGTTTCAAATTTGTAATGTTAAGCCACCATCGATGTTATTATTCGAATAACTCATAAAAATTCAGAGAGAATAGAGATAGAATACAGAACAAACTATGAGCATTGAAAAAATTTAAAATTTTGATCGAAACAGCTCTGGCCCACTTCTCAGGCACAAGAACACTCACTTAGAGGACAAAACATTAGCACTGTAAGAACCCGATTCCTGGTAGGATGTTCTTTGGTCGAGCAGTCTTTCGTTGTCTCAATGTTGAAGAAGAGGAGACCATAAGTTACCGACTCTACCAGTGGTCGGTGCTTTCTAAATGCAGACGAAAGACTCATTACTCACCATTCTTCGACAACATGAATGATCTCAAAATATACAAATCATCTATTAGGATTCATTCACAATTTAACCCTTCGTTGCATGATTTAATTTCCGTGATGAAAAACCAGTTTTGTCATGTTATTCTTGTTGCTTGTTTAGTTTTAATAGTAAACAAGAAATTTTGTTGAATTCATGTATCTATGAAAAAAGTTTTGCGGGCATTTTCCGTATCCTGGTGAGATGACTGCCGAAATGAAAGTCGGTTTTATGTATATTTTAGTGTTGGCTACTACGGGAAGTCGAACAGAGGCCAGGCGTCACAGTATACTTGTAATTTAATGCCTTAAACAGCTGAGCGACAACAACTGCCATATCACCATCGCCATCAATAACCAAAATTATTTCACCAAATTAAAACACTTGTTGTTTTTTCGATTCTTTCCACATACTTTCAATGTTATTCGCGAAATTTCTCAAATGGGCTCTCGAATGACTTTACATCACATTATTCCTTTTTTTTGTGGTAATACATGGGCCCAACTTATGGTCTTTGTAAGGTCCCGTACCTTGAGAGTCACCTGACCTAACTGAACCTTGAAGAAGTTGCCGATGGACAACTCAACCAACCCATTTCCTAATAGTGGCTTTGCTGGCAGCAGAAGGCAGTGAGTGACATACAAGATTCAGGGCCAATATTTCCAATCTCGGAGCCTCATCTGGCTAATGAGTCCGAGGCCTTGTTACCTGCAATTCTACATGTTTCATGAAGAAAGTAAGAGTTATCTTATGAAATAGTTTAGACCAGATTTGCACCACTTGATGGCAGTGAAGGTGGCTTGAGAGTTGTCCAAGGTCATTAGTGCATTAGTGGTTCATTTGTGTCACTACAGACACCATCTGCCGTCCCCTTGGTTTTAACAACGTAGTTTACTGCCTCAAGTATCGATATTTGCAACGACATCGGAGTCAGGAGCTGAGGTTGGGTAGATGTTTTAATTTTCTTTCAAAGCCCGGTTTTTTTGGTTCACTGGATTGTTTAAGCCTAAGTTTATTTTCTTTATTTTTAAATGCTGTATTTCGAAGAACTTTGGTCCATCTGAGATCGTCGCCATAGTTTCGCTTTTGTACTTTGTTGTGTAAAAAAAACTTAGAAAACTTTTATGCATCGTGTGTCTGCGGTTCTCCCCTCTGCTTGAAGATCAAATTTAACTTCTCTTCTGCGACCTACAAAAACTGTTTTGGATCACAAAGAGATCACTTACCTACGATTTTTTCATGTCACCATCTCACGCTGTGGCTGTCGAAGGGCAACAGCAACAATAACAACAACAACAACTCAAAGTGCGGACAGCCTAACGTGTCATTACGCGAACTAAAAGAGTAATTTATAACGCCCCGCTGTGGGCGTGTCAGGCAGCTGAATTAGTGTTGCCCACCTTATCATTGTCACCTCGGCGCACTCTTCAGCGACGAGTGCGCTCACATGACGACGGGAAATTATCTGGTCGCGGTGCGCGCCTGTGCCCAAACGGCACAACATTTAAAAATTGCACACTGGCGGCAATAATAATAACAACAAAAACAACAACAATAAACAACAGGAACCACAATAACAGCAAACAATGCGACTAGAAGTAGAAGTGGCAGCGCCAGCGAGAGAACTGGAAACAACGCTCGCGCCTGCAGGCTGTTGATCTGACGTGATTGCAAGGTTGCGACGACGACGACGACGGCGATGGCGACTGTTTTAGCAACTCTGCCCACTGGCCGCACGTTGAAAGCCAAACAACAGCGCGACGAACTTTGCCGCGGGCCGTTCGCAATGTGCACATGGCGGCCGGTGAAATGTTGCGACCAGTTGGCCGGACTTGGTTAATAACAGCCGAAAAGAAGAAGAAGAAGCAGCAAAGGAACCGTGTGCATTTCATGCAATTGCGGAAATTCCGCACTGCATCGCACACAACACACACCGCGCAGCCTGAAGACGATGCGGCGGACGATGCCGCTGCTGCTGTTGGCTGCAGCGGTGCAATAAAAGTTTCAGCGGCTCGCTGTGTATGAACGAAGTCGAGACTGAAGCGTTGCAAGCGTCAGGCGCAGGATTGGCTAGTGAACTTCTATTTCTAAGCTGGTTGTTGTAGTATGTGGTGGCTAGTGTTGTTGTTGTTGCGACTGTGAGGATTTATATGATTTTGATTTATTTTTGCTGGCGTTAAAAAGCCGCACACAGCTGCGGCGACGCGGATCAGTTCGACGATCGCCGCAGATGAAATGAAACGGCGTTACGGTGTGTTGGCTAGTTGGCAGCAATGGCTGTTCGTTGTTGTTGTTGTTGCTTATGCTGACTGAGGTTAGTTGCATTTGAAGGCCAACGGCTAAAAGGCTGTGGTCGGCTGAGATTAGACGATGCGGCGAACGGCAGGCAGCGAGTCAAGAATTAGAGAAAAATGATGGCAGATTTAAAGACAAGAAGAATGAGGCAAATGGGGGAGGAAGGCAGTAAAAGGAAGTCAAGAAGAAGAGAAAGAGAAGAAGAGAAAGATAAGTGGCAGGAGTAGAAGCTGAAGAAATGGAATGTTGGAAAGTCGTTGAGCGAAGAAATACCGCTTGCATGGGTTTGTTGTGAATAAACAACAACTAAAACAACAACAACAACAACAATGGTCAAAGAAACATAAACAACAACATGTAATAAATAACATACAGAACAAAAAACAACAACAAAAGCCATAACCAACAACAATAAGACTCACAACAACATAGAAACTCAACACTAGAACAACAAAAACAACAACAAAAATGCAACAAATATCCAAACACAAAAGAATGTAAAGAAATGCAATATTATCTAACAACAACAACAACAATAATCAATAAAAAAAATGCTTTAACAACAACAACAAAATAAATAATAAAACGAAAAACAAAAACGGTGGCAACAACGTTTGCTGTGCACTTCGTTCACATTTAAGCACAGCGAAAAATTTTTGTTTTGATGGTTGTTTTTGTTGTTATTGTTGCTGTTGTCGTTTGTTAATGGGATTATCGCTTGCCACTTGTTATTATTAATGTTGTTGTTTGTGCATGATTCATTTAAGTTATTGCGGCTTTTTGTTATTGCCGCTATTCGTTGTGTTGTTGTGGCCATTGTAAATGTGTTGTTGTTGTTGTTTATGTTGTTTTAAGCTCACTTAGGAGAAATTTGCTAGCAGCTAATTTTTTTATTTCGATGCCACATCATGATAGGTCGAGGGTTAAGCGATTGATTTGGTCTTTGAGTGTCGATCGTTTGTCTGAGCGTGGAGCTGTTTGTTTGTTGTAAATATTAATGAACCTGCTTAAAGGATCTATTCGAATACCTTTTCGAGCATTTGCTGACATTGCTATGACCTAAAGGGGCAAATAACCACGCCCACTTTACGTAATAGAGGGAAAATGTAGCAATGATGCATGTAATTGTTAGAAAATAAAACAATTTTCCTGCTGATGTATGAAGAAATCGTTTTGAAGACCGGTTCATGGTCATATCCTGCGGCAGTGGCGCACATATAATTTCATTTTGAGGGGGTTTTGGGCACAACTTTTGAGCCGCATACCTTTCGAAATCATATTTTATACCAGAAATTTTTTGTGTTGGGGGCTTTGAACGCTCCAAAACCACCTTCCTCCCCACCTCCTTCAGTGTAGCGCGGTTCCAGTTCGTGCTGGACCGAATTTCAGTTCGTACTGGCGGCTGTTGGCATCTTTTGCCACTTACTATTTATGAGTTTTTTGTTGTTGTTGTCGTTGTTGCTGTAGCTTGGCTATAGGACAAATCACCTATTATCCACACACACACACACATACAGACATAAACAACCCGCAATAGATGCGACCAGGAAAGCAGAGTTCGACTCTGATGAGCAGTTTCGCAGTCGCTGCCGTTGCTTGCGGTTGGCTGAATGGCGAGTGAGTGTGGTGGCAAGTGGCTGACTGCATGCTGCACTGCCGAAGACGTTGCACGTTTGTTTTGGCATGCGAATTGCGCTTCCTTGTCTTCTGTCTGCCTGCCTGCCTGCTTGCCTGGCCCGCTGTGTGGCTGTCGAGTGCTGTTTGTGGCTATTTAGATTGCAGCATACACTCATATTTAAGCTGTGCAAATAGCCACTTGCAACATGCGGCATGCAGCATGCTGCATGTGGCAGCAGCACCAGCCAGCGCGCACTGGCCGTGCAACTGTTGGCTCTTTGCTGGCGGCCAGTCAAAATGCAAAAGTATCGAATTCCATGCGTTGTATTGACCTCGGTTGGGCTCAAACAAACACAGCAACAACAACAATAAACAAAACTTGCTCAGTGTAATGACCACGAGTGAAATTCTAATGATGCCGCTGAAATATTGTTTTTCTTGCCCAACAAAGCGCAGATTAGTTGAAGTTTGAGCAGAGTGCAAGTGTGAGTGCATGTGTGTGTGTGTGTGTTCGTGTGCAGCTTATCGCAACCGAGTTGTGCTGCGCATGCGCGTTGTGCTTTTTTTTAATTCCGTTCAATTAAATTTATGAATACTGTCGCACATGCAGCGGCTGCCACTGCTGCTGTTGTTGTTGTTGTTGCTCCTTTATCGGCACAGCTACAGCGTTTTATGCTTTCGCTGCTGTTACGGTGACTGCTGCCGTTGCTGTTGATATATTTATTGTTATAGTTGTTGTTGCTGTTGTTTCTTTGTTTTTTTTTTGTTTTTGTTATTGCCGCTGTTGCGATGCATGTTTAACTGTAAATATAGCTCGTAAATTTGAGATAATCAAGCAACAAAAAACAAAACGCATACAAAAAAATTAAAAAAAAAGGCGACAGCAAAAATTATAAACTGTCTCTCGGTGTTGCTCCTCGTTCCGCTTGGTGCATCTTCACTTGGCGGCATGTTGCAGCGTACCAACAGCCACATGAGCCGATGAGCTGGCTGAGCCGCCAAGAAATATTAAGGAATTTCCAAGAATTACAGCAGCTGCTTCCTTCCAATGCCACAGCAGCCAGTCAGTCAGTCAGTCAGTCGGCGTGCAAGTGTGCGTGTGTTTGCCGTATCTACATATCGACGCTTATTGCTGCGTACGCCATCGCTTTTAAATACAAATTGAAATTTTATGATGAAATCAACAGCACAAAAAATTTTCAAAGCAGCAAAAAATTACAAAGGAAAGAGGATGAAATAACAAAAAAAAAAAATTCGAAAAATTTTATGAAGAACAGATGAACGGCATAAAATAAAAACATCAGGTACGATGCAGGCGATGCATTAAAAGTAAATGCAGCCGCAAAAATAAATCATAAAAAATTAAAAAAAAATTGAAACTTTTCCAAAAAATTATACAATAAAACTTAAACGACAGACGACAGAATGTTTTAGTTGACTTTGGTCGACATATTTATGACCTACATGTAAAGACAGATATTACATATATAGGTGAATAATTATATTGGTTGATTTAATGAGAGAAAATAATATTGGATTATAAAGATTCTTGAACAGAAATGGTTTTTATTGAAAAAACATTTTAGTCAAGTTATATATATCGGCCATTATTACTAATGATGGGTCGATGATCGGGTAGTTTTATAAAAATTATGCAAAAAATGAAAGAATTTCCAGAATTTCTGTACAGAAGCACAAAAGAAATGATAGAGTGCTTTAGTTGACTTTGGTCGACATATTTATGACCTACAAGTTAAGAGAGATAAATAAGTAATTATATGATATGAACCATAGTGAAATTATTTAAGTAATCCAGATAGACTGATGGCCTCTTTTTTGTATGACAAAAGGAGAGAAATTTGAAAAATTATTTATCATTTGTGGCATAATGCTCAAAAAAATTAACCTTGAATCAAACTATAAAGATAAGAAAGTTTTAGGAAATTTTTGCAATATTGGCACATCTAAAATGACAATTTTTGTAGTGCCCAGCGTACTTAATAATGGCCAAAATGTGATCGAGAGTACGGGCTGCACTTCAGTGAATCAGAAAGCGATTTGAGAGGTCTTGGGTTAATGGCACAGAGAACCCTTTGACAAAATATTTGCCATGTTTTTTTGCTATTACAAAGCCGTGTCAAAATCTGTTCTACTGTGTATTGTGATATGAATGATGTATGATGATGATGATGAATGATTTTATGAGAGATAATAATATTGGATCATATAATTTTTTGAACAACAATTTTTATTCAAAATCAATTTTTGTCTTTAACTCATTGTTGCCTTATGGGTTACAAATTTACCTATGAAAATTGCCTTTTTAAAAACTTCATAGAAAAGTTCATGGTGGAGATATCTCAAAATCATTGATAGGGATGGTTGGGATAAAGATGGAACTACCTTAGTCTAGTAGAGGTCCTCTTAAAATTCCGCCATCTAGCTAGAGTTACCAGACTCCAAAAATTGTGAATTTTCCGGAGGTGGAAAATGTGGCAAAACGCAGTGGCCCGAGAACTTCACAAAAATCTGCCTCCTAACTCACCTGTAAACAATACATCTTTTTATTTATCTTTATGTTTAGCTGATCACTTCACAAAGTATGGAAAAAAGCTACCATTGCTGCGTAATGGGTACAAAATACCCAATGAATATCTCAGCAACGTGCAGAGATAGAAAGTTGAAATTTTGTTTCTGATCATTTTGGGTCAACTCCAGGTCGTTTATGAAATTTTAATGGTAAAATGACCATTGGCAACTTTTCGGGGAGTTTTATATGATTCCTTTTGTTTTGTTTCGTTTGCTTTTGTTTGTTTTTATATGATAGATTGAAGGATTTCATTTGTTATAAGACAAAAAAATTGGCCAAGTGATTTTCAACGGCTCCTCGGTTGGTCAATTTTTTCTATCATTAAGAGAGTTTTGCAGAGACCGAAACAAATTAAAGTCAGATGGAGAATGCATTAAAACTTTTCAACCAAGTTCCATCAATTTATTTCGAGTCATCAAAGAAGTGTGTGATCTGGCATTGTCATAATGGAGCACAACTACTTTCCTGTTGAACAATTATGGTCGCTTTTCCTTGATTGTTTTGTTTAGTCGTTGAAGTCGAGAACAGCAGAGAACCAAAATAACCGCAGTACCTGGTAGAAGCAGCTCGTCATAGATAATCCCCTTCAATTCAAATCCAAGCAAACACCCAACATAAACTTCAATATAGGCTTTGAATTGGTTTGTGAAGGGTCACAGCGCTTTGATCATGATCACTCGAGTAGGATATTCTAGTATTGAATGCACCTTTCACGGCCCGTAAAGATGCGCCTCAAAACTGATTCAATTTTATTGCATTTTAATAGCGTTTCACTGATGGTAATTCGGTCAGTCACAATTCTTTCCGATAAGTCATGTGGTAACCAAACATCGACGGTCTTTGCGTAGCTTAGTCTCTTTAATATATCGTAAACTGTCATATTTTTGGTGTTTAGTGTCTCTGCTATCTCCTGACAGCTTGCGTGTCGATTTTTCTCCACCAGTTGCAAAATTTCGTCGTCTTCTTTAGTGACTGGTCAACAGAGCGAGGTGCATCTTTGATATTGAAATTTCCGTAACGGAATCGGGCAAACCACTATTGGGTCCGGCTTTCCCTCATAGAATTTTCACTGTTTGAAATGTGTTTGTAACATTTATTTCCAACATATGTTTTATTATTGTTTTATCCTTGTTCACTCCTCTCGAGAGCATAGGACCTCCACAAGACATTGCCTTGTGTTGGTTACGTTAATCGGCTGTGTTTTACTGCCATGGTAGGTGATTGGCCTACCGCAGGTTGTTCTAAGTGATGGTACTGCCCTCTAAAAACGACACCTGTGATGTTGTAAGCTACCGCTCATAGCGCCATATGTCCTTCTCTGTGTAGAGGAGGTGACAGCAGGATGGTTGGGTGATTTCGCTAAGATCGGTTTGGGGCGCTGCTATAGCTAATACCCGTTTCCCCTTACAAGCGTCGCTGGTGCACTGTGTAGCTGTATATTTGTTTTCTTTTTACAGCCGTTCAGCACATGATTGTGGGTAATACTGTGTGGAAGTGAGTGGGGAAAGGAACATCTAAGGCTAGGAAATTTTACGAGCTGGAATGAAAGTAGGCGGAAAATATCCGCCTGGGTATCAGGTTTTCGGTGAAATCTCAGCAGTATCTGTTAAAATTTCATTACGATATCTTGACGCACTCAATGGTTATAGTGCGCACCACCGAGTGAAGAGACGAACAAACGCTTCGACGAACAGACAGATGGGTGCAATCATGTAGTTTGATCAAACTTCCTGACGTTTCTGATCATGTTTTTATGGATTTTGTTTTATATCAAACATGCCTTTTCCGAGGTGTTACGACAAGCCCACTTGTGTATACCGCAGCAACTGACTGTAGGGTGCAAAAAGGAATCTACATGAGATCAAAAAGTTATAAGCGTAAGATACACAATACGCGTCAGTCTAACTGCAGCCGGTACGAAGACGTAGCAGCGATAAGGCGACGCTTGATGAAGTGGTGAAGTGACGCTGGCGCAACGTACAGAAATTCGTAAAAATTGCAGTTGCTTAAACTTCAACTTAAACCCGTTTCAATTAAAATTCTTTAACGAACAAAAACAACAACAACAACAATAAATATCAGAACGTCAATAACACCAACACAGACAACAACAACAATAACAACACAGACAACAACAATAACACTGACGACAGCCAAAGCAAGAGGAAGATATAAAAGTGACTTATGCGCCAGGAACAACAACAACGACAAAGTGCTGAACAAAATTATTTACCACAATTAAAAAAAAAAAAAATTTTTAAATATAAAGAATAAACAGAAAAAAAGAAATGAAAATCAAAACAAAATGCAAAATTAAAACAAAACGTAAAACATTAAATAAAACTGAGAAAGAAGGCAAAAAATTGGTGCAAAACACACCCAGCGCCAACGCAGCGCTGAAAAGTCGGCAAGCAAAGCACACACAGCAAAAACCTTCAAGAGCGAAGTACAAAAAATCGAACAAAAAACGCTGAACCTCAAAAGCTGCAAAAACCAAAAAAATGTAAAAAAAACTACAAACGAATAAAAATACCCAACAACAAGAACAACAACAACTAGTCCTGCTGAAAACATCAAAGAGTGCGTTTTTGTCGCAATCTTCTTCCACTTGGTTTGCTGCGATTGCTTCCTTTCGCCCGCTGCCTACACACCAACACACCGACACACACACACACACACAAACGTAAACGTGCACATCCGCACATCAGAACCAGACTGCAGTTGATTGTAGCTGCTGTAGTTATTGTTGTTGTGGTTGTTGTTGCAGTCTGTGCAACGTATCTGGCCGCGCTGTCATATTTAAAACAAAGTCAAGTCTCGATAATGTTGTTGCTTGTGTTACCGTTTCGCTGTTTTATTTATTTTGTGTGCTTTTGTTGTTGCATGTATTGCGGTGGACATATTAAACGCACAATTGTGGGATTTATGCTCCAATCCGTACGACGTTCTTCTGTTTTCGGCTTGTCTTACGGCCCGCGGCGCACTAACACAGCTGCAAACGACGCAGATGAAAGCCGCTGCGCTCGACTGAACATGCGTGTGCGTAAGTAAGTATTTCACCTGGAGTCATTAGGTACTGCACGCGTGTTTTGTCCGCAGCAAGCAAGATGCATCTGCAGCAACGACCACAGTACGCAACAACAACAAAGGCACATTTTAATAATTCAGACAAAGAAAACATCAACAGTTTACATTTCGTATTTTGCGTAAAATCTGTAACTGACATTTTTAATAATAAAACTGCAAAGCAAAAATTGCAAAGAACAAAATGCGTCATGCAAATAACTGTGGGCCATACAAAATGCACATAAATAATGCTTTGATAAAATGCATTGCGCAATTGCTGAGAGATCGGTTTTTCTCTAGGAAACCAGCGCCAAAGGGGTACTCAATACTGGGAGGTAGGACCGTCTGGACATTAAGGAACATTAAGGTAATTTAAGTATTAAAAAAAAAAATTCGAAAAAATCACGTCACAGAAAAGTGACCAATATTCTTTAGGTGCTACTAAAAGTTGAGAGCTGAGGAAGTTTGTGTAGAGCAGTGCTTTCTCGATTTGATAAAATAACCGAAAAATGCGGAAAATCGATCTAAAATTTCATAAAGATATTACAGACATGGCTTGCTGTACATTGGGCCTTGCTTTTCTTCTTTTAGAAATCCAAAAGCTGTCATGGAATTTACTAAAAGTCGGATTTCATTCATTGAGTACTGATTTTTGAAAAATATTTGGGCCATTGGCTCATTGCAAAGCGACAACTTCATATGTAAGGGAGCTTAAGTCTGGTTCGTCTGGATTTTCACGATATCCCATTGACCTCGGCCCTGGATGGTAGACACAGGGGACAAACAATGTCATTTCTGTGCCCTTCAGGGATCCTCGTGGGGGAAACAAAAGTTATGTCTGTCTGTCTGCCGCATTGATGGTATGGGTTGGTACTAGGGAGGAGACCCGAATTAAAACTATGCTTTGCTATGAGTGACGATAATTAAGGTAAAACGCTCATCTACTTCTATCGCTTACCATAGGAAGTAGATGAGAATTACAAGAATCGCACAAGTGCGCTCTTGGCAGGCAATGGCAAAACTTCCATTTGTGAAAGAAAAACTGCCAATCACCGTTCGGATTCGGCATTAAACTGTAGGTCCCCTCCCTCCCTTTCTCCCATCCGTTTGAAATGTGTGTTATATCACATGTTGGAAAAAACTGTGCTGCGTACACAATCCAAAACGGGTGGAATTTGTGGTATCACAATGGGCCCATATAGGCCTAAGTGTGTCTCGTCTCATACAGAGGCAGCCACTACAATGGATTATGGAATGGATGGATTAAAAGAAGGTCGTTACCATGATCTTCTATTCTTCAGAGACATAAGAGCCAGTTTCATAGGCCTCAGCGGTGTCTAAATGATCCCACTGCGGTTTCGGGTAAGGAAATATGATAGAAGCAAGTCAGGGAGTAAGAAACTGCTTATGCTTTTGCGTAAGAACTTCGCATGTAGGATCTTAGGTCTTATTGAGCCCGTGTCCTCCAAAAGGTCTTGGTCGGACATGAGATACGCAGGTTCCCAAGGACACGGGAGTCCCCAAGGACTCGGGAGTCCCCAAGGACTCGGGAGTCCCCAAGGACTCGGGAGTCCCCAAGGACTCGGGAGTCCCCAAGGACTCGGGAGTCCCCAAGGACTCGGGAGTCCCCAAGGACTCGGGAGTCCCCAAGGACTCGGGAGTTACCAGGGACACGGGAGTTCCCAAGGACACGTGGATTCCCAAGGACACGGGAGTTCCCAGGGACACGTAGGTTCCTAAGAACACGGGAGTTCCCAAGGACACGAGTGTTAGCTCATGGGAGTTCCTAAGCCATTTAGCTCGCGAGGCAAGCAAAGGAAAACAGCCGTAACTGCTGCGCCACTGTCCCTAAATCTGAGGCGTAGCACCAGCAGCAGCACAAGTGGCGGGGAAGGGTGCTGCTAGTGGGCCGCAGCCTGCCCAGCGTCTCAAATCCAGCACGTCTGCCTACTCAGCGAACTCTTGGTTCTTTGCCCAAGCATTTTTCGCCATCGAATAGCGAAAAAGTTGGCGGTCCGTGACCAGTGGCGGTGATTGGGAAAGACGAGACCTGACCATCGATTGAATCATGAAGAACTTGGATTCTACAATAGTCAGTTGATGCGCTGGATCATGAGGCAAATGACAGCATTTTAAGGGTGTCGTGAGTATCACAGGACAACTTTGAACGAATCAGGAACACAGTCCAAATCATTGACCCCTCATGGGGTCTCACTTTGCGGTATACGAAGAGGAAATCATGTCCCTCAGGGAGGCCAACTGTTGGATTGCAGAGCTTTAATCCTTGAAAATGCGTTAAAGTTGCTTAAGAAATTACTTTATTTGACTTGACTTGATGAATGAAGAAAATAATTGACGGATAGAAACTGCCGATTGGTAGATCCAATTTGGTCAATGTTAGAGGTCATAACTTAAAATACCGTATACCAGTTAGATTACTGATCTCAAGAATATTACAGATTTCCAACCGATAGCTGGCACAGGGACCCTTGTTCAACTGCTATAAATCTTGAGCAGTCTGTCATTTGTATTGAATGACAAACGGATGTCAAAATTTAGTGAATTTGAAGGCAAACCAAGTCCTTTTGAACCTTGTCAAGCGAGTTCATCGGTAATCGCTTTCCACACAATGCCGACCAGGATAGAACTGAGCCCAGCTGTGCGTTATGTCATTGCAAAAGTAAATCTGCCACAGGTTGCAATATGGTGAACATTGGCATCAATATTTGACAAAGTTGGTGCACCAGACTTTGGGTACAATTAAACCCACTGAAGTACCTCCCCTCTTAAGTTCATATCCCCTTTAAGTAGCCAACATTTGCGGGCATTATGCGCTATGTTAGCTTAGTGTTCAACGCGCTTAAGTTAGTCAATAAGATTGCATTTATAGGTGAGGTGTTTAAGCGAGTCTCTCTTTACTTCCTCGGGCAGGCATTTGTCTAGGAAGCTTTTGATCTAAATAAGATACCTGAACCAGTTGTAGCAGTCAGCTGGTAACAATGTCTAAGGTACTTCAAGACTCCTGAAATCAAGAGCAAATATATATTTTTTAATTTGATTTTAAATATCGAAATTCTCTTTAATTTCCTACATATCAAAATCTATAGTAGTTGTCTATAACTCATTTAGTTATACATAAAAATAATGTATTTTCAAGTCCATCTTGAACACTGTCAGCACCCAAAAAAGCATCGTTCGTCTGCTGCGACTGCAGTTCGCTTCTTGTTCGCTGCTGTCACATTTAAGAAGTAAAATTTCTGTTAATTCGCTGTCCGGTCATTCACTACAAACTGCAGCCGACAGCAACAACAACAACAACAACAGCTCGCGACCGTGCAACGCGCAAGCGCGGGATTCCAAGAAATTAAAAAGTCTGCAATGGGCACCGCGATGCGCGCTGACAAAACGATCGTAAATAAATTTTATTTGCTTCGTTTTTAATTCATATCGACGCAGCCGCCGCTGCCGCACACAGACCGAGCAGCTTGGGCACGCTGGCCGCTTGTCTGTCCGCCAGCCTGTCTGCGCGCCTGTCGAAATGTTATCGAAGGTAGAGGCGACGACGCTTAAGCTAAAAATACTAATGATACCCTTCCATCGTGGCTGGGTGCGCGTCGAGTTGAAGTTGAAGTTGCCGCATCGATCGTTGTTGTTGGCGAAGATGATGAAAACGATGTCGATGGCGATGATCGCAACGGTGCGACGAGCAAATGTTCGCATTAAAATGAAATAAAATCGAAATGGACTGAAAGACGAGCAGGCGGCAGCGACGAAATAAAATGCGTCTACTTGCGGCTGTCTGCCGGCGGCGCGGTGGGTGTGCGGCAGTCGGGGGTGGCAGAGCGGGGAAATTCATTTTAAATTGGCGCTCATCGCGACAAACACCTGTAGAGGGCAGCACAATAAAACCAAATAAACGAATGAGTAATGACGTTCGGCGGTTGTGATGCGGATAAGAAGTAGAAGAAGCTAAACACTAACAACAACAATAACAACGACAACAGCACTAAGAACAACAAAGACTTAATAAAGCGAATAAATGAGGGCAACATGGATTTGTGCGCGCGCGGCTTAAGAACAAATTCAACAATATGGCGCACAATGATGACAACAACAATAGCAGATAAAACAACAACAATGACAACATGATTGTAGACAAGAGCAGTGAGCATATGAAAAGGACATTATTAGTAAAAAGCAATTTACAATAACACTACTGCAACTGTCATCATAGAAAACGCAATAACAAAATTCAGCAGAAGCATAAAAAGACAACAACAATAACAATAATAAGTGGGAACAAGAATAAGCGACATCATCAACAATTGCAGCAGCAAAAGTTGTTGGCACCATAGTTGGCACTCTTGTTGTGTTCTTGATTGTTTTGTTGTTATTGTTGTTGTTGTTGTTGCTTCAGTGACCTGTGTCAATGGCCGCGCGCAAATACACCAACATTTACATGATAACCTGCAACAAGCGGCGACCAGCACAGCAACGGCAGCCACATCATTGATCGCAATGAAAACATTGCAATAAAAATCAGCACCAACAACAACAACAACAATGGCACTATTGGCAACGCAGTTGCAGCCAATCTGCTAAGCCAACAGCACAGGTTAAGGCCACAAAGGCGCACAGTCTGAGAGCGCGACTGGACTCGAGCCAAGGTAAAGCGCAACAACACTCATACAGCAACAACAACAACAACAGCAGAACCAAGAAAGTGGACAGCAACGGCAATTGAAATGAAAATATTCGCAAATTGGTCGCACAGGCGCAAATCGCAGTCACACACACACAGAAGAACACATCAACCAGTCCAACCAATGAAAAGAACAGGAAGAAAACAACAAAAATAAGAACAGCAACAACTCTGCACATCGCATTGCAGGCAATGGACCGGGCAGACTACAGCATCCGCAAATACAGCCAAGTGTTGAAATCGGCCGAAACTGTAGCTGCAGTATAAAGAAACAACAACAACAACAATAATCCAACAACAACAGCACCAACAGTTGCGCATGCGGCATTTGAATGCGCGCTCGCTGTCGTTGCGGTTGTAGTTGTTGTTATTGTCGTTGTCGTTGTTGCAATTTCAGTTGCTGTGCCTCGTCGCATTTCTTGTTGTCATCATTATTGTTGTTGTTGTTGTTGCTGTTCTTTTTGGGTGTTTTTTGTTTTAAACTGACTGCTGCTCTTGTGTGCCGCATCCACTGTCGGCTTTCATTTAATTTTTGCTACTTTTATTGTTTTGCAGCGCTTATGTTGTTGTTGCTTCTGTTACTGGTGTTGTTGTTGTTGTTGTGGCTGATGCAGCGACTTATGTGAATGTTTTCATTTCCAACGACCATGTCGATTTATTTGAATTTAATCTTTGCTTTGACTTGCTGGCTCTGTTTGTTGTTGTTCTTGTTGTTGATGCTTCTCTTCTTACTGTCATTGTTGTTGTAGATGTTGTTGTCGTATCGGCTGTGAATGTTTTGCGCATCTTTATTTGCTTCATTTGCTGCTGACTTTGCTGAGTTTTGCATTTTTGCAACGCCAGCAAAAATTTGCCTTCAATGCAGTCGTCGACGTCTTTCCTCCCCCTCGCCAACTTCGTTTTGCTCGCCGGTCGCTCTCTTCCGCACTCTGCACTCTGTCAGTACTTGAGATTGTACAATATGTGTGAATGTGTGTGCCGTGCTGCCGTTTTGATTCTTTTATTTCGACAGTTTATAAAAATTCCTCAAGTTTATTATTGCTTATGAGACATACAGGGTGCTGCAGTGAAATGAATTGACTTTTTATTTATTTATTTATTTATTTTATTCTTTATTTTTCTATTTAAAACATACTTATTTATTAGAAGATTTTGTAATTTTGGAAATATTACTAAAAAAAAAATGCTGCAAAAATTGTTATAAAACGTAGATTTAATTTACAAAGAAACAAAAACTAAAAATATAAAATACAAAATAAAGCAGTACTGAAAAATATGAAAATAATAACAAATTTAAATAAAAAATGATCCAAGACACAAAAAAATCGAAAAAAAATTTTGAAAAAATAATAAAAAATTCACCTTATAAATGCACTAAAAATATCAAAAAAGTACTATAAAAAAATAAGAAAATAATAAAAAATTAAACTAAGAAATTATCGAACATATAAAAATAGAACAAATAATATTAAAAAAAATAAAAATAAAAATAAAATAAAATAAAATTAAAAATAATAATTAATAAAAATAAAAGTGAAGGTATATTAAGACACGAGAAAATAATAAAAAATTAAAATAAGAAATTATCAAACGTATAAAAAACACAACAAATAATATTACAAATAAAATAAAAAACATAATGCACCTTGTAAATGCAGTAAAAACATCAATAAAGTGCTACCAAAAAATAAGAAAAAAATTCTCAAACATATAAAAAATAGAAATGATAATATTAAAATACAAATAAAATAAAATAAAATAAAATAAAATAAAATAAAATAAAATAAAATAAAATCAAATAAAATAAAACAAAATAAAATAAAATAAAATAAAATAAAATAAAATAAAATAAAATAAAATAAAATAAAATAAAATAAAATAAAATAAAATAAAATAAATCAAAATAAAATAAAATAAAATAAATTATAATAATATAAAATAAAATAAAATTAAATAAAATGAAAATTAATTATTAATAAAAATACAAAGTACAAAATGAAACACTATTGAGAAATGAAAAAATAATAAAAAATTAAAATAAGAAATTATCAAACATAAAAAATGCAACAAATAATATTAAAAATAAAAATAAAATGAATAATGCCCCTTGAGAATGTCTACACTAATTAATTTTGTCAGACGTTACACGTATTGCATCAAAAAGCAAAGTGATGGATCTTCTTTATGAAACTCTCTGCTTGTCCTCTCCTCCCTTGAGCACCCTGTATTTTAATTGTGAACATGTACAAACGTCTTTGTGACGTTTATTCAACTAATAAAGTACAACGCGGCGTGTGTGTGCGGCGGCGTTGGGCTACGAGCCACGCTGTGAACCTGTTTGTGAACTCGAGTGCCTGCAACGGCCGCCGCCGTCGCCGCCACCTTCGCGGCAGCCTGGTCGCCCTATTTGCGCCTCGTTCTCACACACAATCCGTGTGCGAGCAGCGTACAGCGACCAGAAATGCAAAATTTCTTCTAACCGAAATGGCAAGTATGAGTTCGATGGCAGCCACACTTTGCGCATTCGCAGATAGCTTCAGTTACCGCATCACCGTCAGCTGCGTCTCTTTCCCCGCCCAACTAGTGGCAGCACAGGTTACTGCAGCTAAGATGTTAGCATTTTGCCAGAAAACATTTTCCCAGCCATTTTTGCTGCAGTAAAAATGTAAGCGATGATCTGATGCGATTTGTGCGACAGCTGGGCGAAGAGTAAAGGACTCAGACACACACAGACACACACATCGATGCGCTGTGTGGCATGAAGGGCAACATAAAATGTTAGTTTTGCAAACACAACAAAACAAATGCAAGTAATAAGAGATTTGTTGCAATCATTAAGTTATGTCGCGTTAAAAACTAACAACTGACTGAACAACCAGTGGGAAGCATTGCATTTGATGGATAGTAATATAAAAATTTTTGTGTTTATTAAAAAGTAGTCAAAACCAGTAGAACACGTTGAGTTGAGAGTGGAAATATTTAATAGTAAAAATAATAATTTTTGTTCTCCTTACTAAGACAAGACATTACGTAGGGCATCCACTCACTTCGCAGGAAGTCCACATTGCACTTGTAAAATAATGGCTCTAATTTTTGCGAAAAGGTTACAGATAGGGACAGAAATGGTAGATATCTGCAAGATATCCATACAGCTTGGTCCTGGCCTTTTCCTCATCGCACCGGAGACTTATTATCGATGTGTAGTCGACATCATTGCCACTTGTTTACTTATTTGGTTGCCATCCAGATTGTGGATTGGGACTTCTAACATAAGAAGTAGCAGACCCGCTCTGTCTTTTTCCAATTTTGTCTCGACAAACTAGAAAAATACGTTCATGTCCCATTGTTCAAGATCTGCATTATTTTAGATTAAGGAATCAGGTAAAGTTTGTCCAACTACTGGCTGGCTGAATGACCCTCAATAGAAGGTATAGAAGAGTAAGTTTTTTCGTGATATCAGGTATCACAACGGCCCTTCCCAGTTTTTGGCTGTTTTTTCAGACATCTGTCTTACTCAATTCTTACCTCTGGAATAAAATAGAATAGAACAGAATAGAATAGAATAGAATAGAATAGAATAGAATAGAATAGAATAGAATAGAATAGAATAGAATAGAATAGAATAGAATAGAATAGAATAGAATAGAATAGAATAGAATAGAATAGAATAGAATAGAATAGAATAGAATAAAATAAAATAAAATAAAATAAAATAAAATAAAATAAAATAAAATAAAATAAAATAAAATAAAATAAAATAAAATAAAATAAAATAAAATAAAATAAAATAAAATAAAATAAAATAAAATAAAATAAAATAAAATAAAATAAAATAAAATAAAATAAAATAAAATAAAATAAAATAAAATAAAATAAAATAAAATAAAATAAAATAAAATAAAATAAAATAAAATAAAAAATAAAATAAAAGAAAACAAGATAAAATAAAATTGCATGTCGAAGTTTTTTCTAAAATTTGTTGAGTAATGAGCGTAACAACCAATTCGGCTAAGGAGGAAGAAATGCTTAACTTGTAGTATCGTAAAGACTCAAAGTCCTGGTTATATGTATTGTTGAAACTTTCATTCTTACTTAACAGCCTTCTCTCTCTCTCTCTTTCTATCTCAATACCTGTCAACTTGCCTCTATTTTCGTACTGTCGCAACTATCATTCTTATTCAGCACCCTTCTCTCTCTTTCTCTCTCTTACTATCCCCATATCTGTAAACTTGCCTCTACCAACTGTATTTACTAATTTGATCTATTTGCTTCTTTCTAATTATAATTTTACTATTGCATTGTTTCTCACAACACTGTCGCTTTAATGTCACAAAAATCAATCGATATTCTCACAACGGTTCATACTCTAATTTCCAGATGTTTTTCTCTCTCTTCTGCCAACCAAGCGCCACAAATCCAAATGCCATTGGCGTTGCTGACTGCGTCAACGTGCAGCAATTCCTTTTGACTTTTTCTTATTAATTATGCGGAAAGCAAAATACATCTCCACTCACTCCCAACCATAAATACCGAAGAGGCGCGTGGACGGCAATTACCAACATGACAACAATAATAACAACAACAGTAACAACAACAATAGGAACAGCGGGAGCAAAATAAACATTAAATATGAAAAAGAAAAGCTAGAAATGCGCCAAAGTCATTCGATTGACACCTACATACACACACACACACACATAACTTTAACGTTATGTGGTCGACTGTCATTTGTTTGGCTTTTTCAAGTTCGTCTGATGTGGTAACACTGCAAATGGCGGGTGACGCGGGGAGGAGCGTAAATGCTAAAGTTCACTGCTGGCGCATTCCTGCAGGCAAAGCACAGCGTGTAGCTGAACGTTTGAGCAATGAATGTGGGCAGTGGTAGCATTTGACAATTGCTGGGGGCTGGGCGTGCGAGCATTTGATATGTGTGCGTAGACGCGGTGACGTCAGTGGCCGTTAACCGAACACGAATGAAAACACTGCCAGCTGTCTGAGACGGTGCGTGGGTTAAGAGGCGTGCGGCGCTTTACGTCAGTTGGGCAATGAAAAGGATAATGCTAGAATAAATTTTTATTGAATTGTTTAGATTATGGCGTTGGTTGGTTGTTGTTGTTGTTACTATTGTTGGTGACTGCTGACGAAAGCTGTGGCTGCAGGCAGTCCATGCTGGTGGGGGTCGGGCGCATGAAATTGATTTGTTGTTGGCACTGGCTACATATATACATACATATATATAGTATATAGCAACAAGTCGAAGAGGATATGTGTGACAGCTGATGGAGAGATAGCAGCAGCATGAGGTGCGCGCAAGCTGCCAGCTGGCGGCGCCGTGGGTGTGGATTAGCACTGTTGATGGTGTGTGGGCGCCGTTGCTGCTGCTAGTTGCAGCTGTTGTCAATGCTGGGATTCTAAACAGGAAATGTCAAAGGAGAAAGCTTAAATGCGAATGGCTTTTATGCGGCGTTTATTTATAGTTGAAGTGAGCGAGGCGTTGTTTGATTTGATTTATTATATCGAATTTTAATTTAGATATGTTTAATGATTAATGATGTTGAAATCAGTGGATATATTTATATTTATAAATATAGTTGTTAAAAATATTTATATTTTAATAGGAAAAAAATAAAGTTTTAATTTTAGCATTAAGTTTTTAAATTTTTTTATAATTTCGGTCATAAAAACAAGAGTTTGCCAATGTTTGTAGTAGGAAATAATTCAAGATTAATTTCTAAGCTATTCGTATTTCGACATAAAACGAAAAATTACAGAAAATTGCGTATTTCTATAAATTTTGACTGAAATGACTTTTATTGCGACTAAAAGTCACTGACTGATTTTGAGTGATGACTTTTATCACTGATTGATTTTTATTGAAGACTTAAAAAAAAATCACTGACTAATTTTCATTGATGACTTTTAGTTATAAATATAAGTCACTGACTAATTTTTAATGATGACTTAAAACATAAAAGTCACTGACTAATTTTCATTGATGACTTTTAGTTATAAATAAAAGTCACTAAATGATTTTTATTGTTGATTTACAAATAAAAGTCACTGACTAATTTTCACACTGACTAATATTTATTGATGACTTAAAAAATAAAAGTCACTGACTGATTTTCATTGGTGACTTTTATATTAAAAGTTACTAAATGATTTTTATTGATGACTTACAAATAAAAGTCACTGACTAATTTTCACACTGACTAATATTTATTGATGACTTAAAAAATAAAAGTCACTGACTAATTTTCATTGATGACTTTTATAATAAAAGTCACTTAATGATTTTTATTGATGACTTACAAATAAAAGTCACTGATTAATTTTCATTGCTGACTTTTAGTTATAAATAAAAATCACTGAATGATTTTTAATAATGACTTAAAAATAAAAGTCACTGACTATTTTTCATTGATGACTTTTAGTTTTAAATAAAAGTCACTGACTAATTTTTAATAATGACTTAAAAACTAAAAGTCACTGACTAATTTTCATTGATGACTTTTATAATAAAAGTCACTAAACGATTTTTATTGATGACTTTTAGTAATAAATAAAAGTCACTGACTAATTTTTAATGATGACTTAAAAACTAAAAGTCTAATTTTCATTGATAACTTTTATAATAAAAGTCACTAATTGATTTTAATTGATGACTTACAAATAAAAGTCACTGACTAATTTTCATTGATGACTTTGATAATAAAAGTCACTGAATGATTGTTTTTGATGACTTTTATTAATAAAAGTCAGTGACTAATTTTCATTGATGACTTTTAGTTATAAATAAAAGTCACTGACTAATTTTTAATGATGACTTAATAAATAAAAGTCACTGACTAATTTTCATTGATGACTTTTAGTTATAAATAAAAGTCACTAAATGATTTTTATTGATGAGTCATGATATGGTAAAAGTGATATGTGAAGTGAAAGATGATGATAAAAGTCACTGATTAATTTTCATTGATGACTTTTAGTTATAAATAAAAGTCACTAAATGATTATTATTGATGACTTAAAAAATAAAAGTCACTGAGTAATTTTCATTGATGAATTTTAGTTATAAGTAAAAGTCACTAAATGATTATTATTGATGACTTAAAAAATAAAAGTCACTGAGTAATTTTCATTGATGAATTTTAGTTATAAATAAAAGTCACTGACAAATTTTTAATGATGACTTAAAAAATAAAAGTCACTGACTAATTTTCATTGATGAATTTTATAATAGAAGTCACTAAATGATTTTTTTTTTATGACTTACAAATAAAAGTCAATGACTAATTTTCATTGATGACTTTTAGTTATAAATTAAAGTCACAGACTAATTTTTACTGATTACTTTATTAAATAAAAGTCACCAAAATTGTTATCATAAGATAATTAAAATAAAATCGAAAAACTATTATTTGGGGACTTATAAGAAAAAAATAAAAAATAGTTGTTAGGGACTTGAGTTCGAATTTCTGTGATACCTCAATTAGCTCCTATGGCCTCTGTGAGCTGTCCTCGAAACAGTCACTTTCACTCAGCAAAACTTCAGTTCTGTTTTACATTAAATATCGCATTGAAGAACTTTGTCTTTACAATATAAATTTCCAGTTTAGGAAAATAGTCAAGTCAAATAAAAATCTAAACTTTTTTGCATTATTTATTTTGCTTGAAATTAGTTCAAGTCTAATTATATTTTCATAACAACAAATTTATTTATTTTCTATAGCAAAAAAGTTGTTTGCGCAGTTGCTTGACATAATTACGATTGTATGTGTGTGTGTCGGTTAAAGCTGTCACCTTCAATTTCATACCTTTTTACGCATTTTTAGTGTTCTGTGTGCCCTTCTACTTTGACAAACAAACCGTCATTCCCTCACAGCGGCCACATTGCACGCCATGGCGCACAGTTTCGGGGCGTTTTCACCTTGTCGCATAGTCAACTACACCAACAAAAATGCAGCGCTCAATGCGAACAATGTCAACGCCGCCGTTGGCCTCGACCCACAAATACGGGGCAACATCCGCTGGCAACTGCCAACTGCCAACTGGCACTTGGCCGCGCTGACGGGCTGACGGCGATGTCCTTAGAGCGCAGCAGAAAATAAACAGAAGCCAGCGAAACCGTGTTTGGCAACATGACCTGCGAGTCAAAGCGAAACGACTGACAGACAGTGTGTATGTGTGTGGAAGGCCACTCTAATGAAAGTGTTATTGTTATTAGTTGGTTTATAATAAAAGTAACAACGCATTACCGAAATAACGCAATGTACGTCAAATCGGTTTGAGTTGGCGTTGCCTGAATTTGAGGCCTGTTTGACCAGTGTTAGTGGGTCAAGTTAGTTGCCAGCCAACAAACTATGACGTGCTGGCCGCTGCTAGTGTTCCATGTTATTAAAATATAGTAATATTGTTTACACATAACGCGCAGCACTCAAGTTCTGCTCAAATCAATGCGAACCGGTCAGTGCGACTACTTGAGCAGTTGGCAAAAGGTTTCGATAAATCACAACAGCTCAGCGCCATCAATAAATCAATATCAATCAATCAATGAACACAATTGATAGGCAATAAACAAATACGCAATGATACACAACAACATCAAAAGCATTCAAGCCATCAATCATTCATACAATTAGACAATGCAGCTGACAGCAAAGTGTCGTAAGTTGGTGCTTCCGTTTCGTAAAACTGATTAATGATTTGCGATAAATCCAATGCGAATTTTAGCCCAACGCACCTAATGCATCATAAAAATTTATTCAGTTGTTTCAGTATAAAATAAAACTGGTATTTCTAGTAAAACAGCAATTCGATTGAAAAACACTAAAATTTAACCTTTTGTTGAACAAAAACCACTGCCGGTTTGCTTTTGAAAATAAATATTTGCCGAATTTATTAAATAAATATATTCATTCCACAATACTTCATAGCTTCGTTAAGTGGCCAGATTAAGTTAGCTAAGTGTGTTGGACATCTGAATGCGTTAGTTTTTTGTTTTTTAATGGAAATTAACTTGGACTGATCCAGCCTTGGCATAACACATGATTGGAATGTTTTCTTCGATTTATTGAAACCATATCGAATCCAACGTGTGGAGCGCCAGCACCAATAAAGTGGTTTGTGTGATCTACTTAACACCTGAAGTTTTGCTTATTTGCATATCCACTCATTCAAATATTATGATTTCGATAGTCAAATTGGATAATAAAATTGGATAACTTACGTTGTTCAAAGCCGTAACTTTCCATAATGATTTGCCGTACAATACCTAATAATTGGCAATCAATTTGGCAAATGTTGCTATTATGGCTGCTATAATTTAAAGCTTTCGAGAGTCTCTCTTGAAAAAATTCCATAGATTACACATAAATGACCGCTCAGCAGGTAATGTCAAACCTGAAGCTGGCGTTTTTTTGACATAAAAAAGAGGGAAGAAAGCTTAGCTGCGATTTTATATAAAACATATGGCTGTTTTAGGTTCGATATGGGTTATATAAAGTGGCAGCATACTTTTTTTCTTCTTCTTTAAATATATACAATTTCACTGATCTTTTGAAGTCTTATACAACTTATGAGTGCATTTTTATTTTACGGAGAGATCCGTTTCAATCCTAAATGATTCTGAACTGTCATGCTAGGGTCTAATTTATTACACAGTGGTGTCTGGATATAGTGAACTAATAATTGCAAGGCCTGTACACAGTATTGAGGTTGTTCACTATATCAAGGTTAACATTTTTGTTCAAAAACTCGTTTTATTTGTTCAAAAAACACTTTTTGTTTTTTGGTTGAACATTTTTTTCCATATTTAGAGGCTCAATGTCAAAATTTGGGTTTTCACTATATCGAGGTGTTCACTATATAGGGCGTTCACTATACCCTGACACGACTATACATTATTTGGCTTGAAAACGAGGTCATGTAGCTGGACCATAAAGCCTGCAGGAAGCTAAGTAGGTAATGTGTTTGATGGAGAGTTTTTCTGCTAAATTTGTTGTCTTTTATTGCCAAAAATGAAGACTGCAGCAAGACTTGGGGTTTAAATTAATTCAGACAATCAATTTTTTAGCCAAAGTTCCAGACAGTGTTACACGTACAAAAAACCCTAAACCATTAGAATGCTTCCTCTTCTTAAACGACTTCAAAAAGGGTTCTGGATCAACGCTTGAACCATGGTAACCTTAAAATTTTTACGCTCCTGAACGATAAACTTCGAGAATGTGAAATCAAACTCGGTCAGATTCGGTCTCAGTGGTTGCCTGAACTTTAAAAGCAAAAGTTCGGTTTGCCATTTCTTTGCAATCCTGAGCGCTGTGATTAAAAAGTTCCGTTCAGTTGTGCTCTTATTTTCACAGACTTAAGAGGACCAATATATCCATACTCCGGAAGGGAGAGAGGGAACATTCTTAATAAACTGGATACCGCAATTTACATGGATGGCTCCAAAATGGTATGCGGAGTAGGAGCAGTAGTCTTCTCGGAACATCTTAAACTGAATGTGTCTTTCCGTCTCCCCAACACAGCAAGCGTTTTCCAGGTGGAAGTGCTAGCTATCAGGGAAGCGTGCAGGATCCTACATACTACAAAAGCCACATCACTTTACTTTCCGACAGCCTATCAACGATTAAGGTACTGGGATCGTCGATTCTGTCGTCAAAACTAGTGCGGGAGTGCAGGAAGCTTCTCACAGAGTTACCCTGATATGGGTGTCAGGGCACAATAACATTGAAGAGAACGAAAGAGCCGAAATAGCTCGAAGAGGCTCCGCTCTTGCTGAAAGCGAGGCGTTGACCGTTCAAGCCTCACTGGGCTCCATCAAGAGCGAGGTCTCGAAGGACGTCTTTGCCAAAGTCAATACTATATGGCAGAGGACGGAATTTTGTAAAACCAGCAGACTACTTTGGCCAACATACGGCAAGAACAAGACCGCGGAGCTCTTGAACAAGGGCCGCCGGGATGTGGCAAGACTAACGGCCGTCATCACTGGCCACTGGCCCATTGCAGAGTATGCGGCAAAAATGGGGATCCCATACAATACCAGCTGTCACAGCTGTGAAAACCCGGACGAGAAAGAAACCGTATACCACTTCCTCTGCGACTGCGCGGCGCTATCAAGAAGGAGATGGAAAACGCTGGGAAAACCGACATTTCAGAATTTCGAAGAGATAGCAAAGTGCAGCGTAAATTCGCTGCTCTCTTTCATTAACCTCTCGGACAGGATATAGAGGATATATATGGATATACAAATTGCTCATGAAAAGTATGATTTCTAATGGCATTGGGCTAAAAACTTGTTCCGTTGAATTTCCGCTCCCTTTACAGTTTATACTAAGAGGACCGACAGTTCGATGTCCGTCCCGATCATTTTCTGTACTATATCTCACGTCTTTGTATAAATTGTATAGTTCTGAGTTGGATTTCCTTTGTATTTCACAGTTTTTACTAAGAGGACCGATAAATCTATGCCCGTTCCGAATATATTTCAGACTATATCCTAAATCTTTGTATAAATTGTATAATTCTTGGTTGAATTTCCGTCTCCATTCACTGTTTTTACAAAGGGCATTGATGATTCCATGTCCGTCCCGATCATTTGTGGGACTATATTCCATGTTTTTATATAAATTGTATAATTCTTGGTTGAATGTCCATCTCCATTCACTGGTTTCAGTAAGAAGACCCATAATTCTATGTCCCTCCCAATCATATTTCAGACTATCTTTCATGTCTTTTTATAAATTAGTTGAATTTCCGTTTTCATTCACTGTTTCCCCAAAGAAAATCATTAATTCGGAGTCCATCCCAATCATTTCCCAGACTATATCCTACGTCTTTATATAAATTGTAAGTTCTACTTTGGACTTCTTTCGTATTTCACAGTTTTCAGTAAGAAGACCCATAATTTTATGTCCTTCCCAAACATATTTCCGACTATCTTTCACGTCTTTTTATAAACAAAATCACTGTTTTCCCAAAGAGGACCATTAATTCGATGTCCATCCCAATGATATTCCAGACTATATCCCACGACTTTATATAAATTGTACAATTTTTGGTTGAATTTCTGTCTTCATTCACAGTTTTCAGTAAGAAGACCCACAATTGTATGTGCGTTTCAATCAGATTTCGAACAATCTTTCACGTCTTTATATAAATTAGTTGAATTTCTATCTCCATTCACTGTTTTCCCAAAGAGGATCATTAATTCGATGTCCGTTCCAATCATTTTCCAAATTATATCCATTAACAGTTCTCAAAGATGGGACCTTAAAATCGTTGCATAATTTTATGTCCATCCCAATCATTTTCCAGATTATATCCATTAACAGATCTCAAAAACAGAACCCAAAATTCATTGTAATATTTTCTCGATGTAATATATTCCATCAAGTCAAGAATCTCCAGTCCTACTTATTGGCCATGCTTGCCGGCCTCGATAGACCAGCGGGTAGCGCGCTGGCTTCTCATACTGAGGCCCCAGGTTCGATTCCTAGCTCAAACTGGTAAAACCCTCATCCACCTCTATCACTATCCACATGGAGCAGATGAGAATTACAAGAAGTTCTTTGCAGGAAATGGCAAAACCTCCAAGTGTGAAAGAAAAACTGCCACTCGCCGTTCGGATGTGACGTTAAACTGTAGGTGCTCTCCCTCCCCTCTCTTTCCCTATCCTCTTGAAATGTCTGCTGCAACATATGTTGGAAAGACAGTGTTGCATACACATTTCAAAAACGGATGAAATACTACTGTGTCTAAAAAATAAGGTGACATTTGAATTTAAACTGCGCGCGTGGAAGGATTTGGAGAATTATTTTGTTGTTTAGGTTGGTAGTACTGTCAGTGACATCTATGTCAAATTTACATGTCAAAATATTGATTTGTGTTTGAGATACGCGTCGTTTTGTGAGCTGCTAAAAGTGAGTTTTTCGTTTTTTGCGATGTCGAAATTGGTAATTCGTGATCATTTCGCCAAAAACTCAACCCATATCGTTCCGCAACCACCGTATTCACCTGATCTGGCGCCGTGCGACTTCTGGCTGTTCAGCAAGCTCAAAAAACCGCTCCGGGGACACCGTTTTGATACGATAGAGGAGATTCAAGCCGCAGCGAAGACGGAACTGAAGGCCATACCGGAAAGTGACTACAATCAGTGTTTCGAAGATTGGAAAATCCGGTGGCATAAGTGCATTGCATCGGGAGGGGATTACTTTGAAGGGGATGAAATTGATTTGGGAGTATAAATAAAGAACTTTCAAAATAAATAAAGTGTCACCTTATTTTTTGGACACAGTAGTATGTGGTATCACAATGGGCTTCACAATAGGCCTCTAAGTGTGTCTCTTGTAGAGGCAGTCACCATAACCTAACCTAACCTATTAGCCATGCTTTGGATCCACACATAACAATAAACGGAATTAGTGTCTTACAGCAAAGAAGTTTGGAAGAAGTTTCATTCAGCGCACATTCGGACAGAAAATCTTTTCCAGGTCAAGTAAGCCATGCTTTCATAGACCTTTTTCTTCTTTACGACTGCTTTAATTAAGGAGATGTCGTATGATCGACTGTTTGTGGTATCATAATGAATCTTCCATGCCTAAGTAGGCTTCTTTCCATAGACCTTCTTTATTCATTTCATCTCGTCTCTTCATCTCGTTTGTTTTTCATCTCTCACATAAATTTTGTGTAATTTCATCAACTGAAAATATTCCACAAAGTTTTTGTGTAATGTTCATTTAATGTTTTTTTTTTGTTTTTGTTTTCAAATAAACGCTTTTTTGTACGCGCTGCCGTTAATCATATTTTTGCAGCCAAATGTTGTTGTTTTTTTTTGCTGATATGCTTTCACCTGCACGTTTTGCATGTTGTTTGTTGTTGCAAATAATGCCACATATTGCCAAATTGCTACGTGCCCATGCGCAAAAGAAGATTTATGCGCCCAAGTATATGCTTTGAAATTTCATTTGAAATTATGCGCACATAAAATTTAATTGCCTCATGAATTTGCCACCTAAATCCCTTTTGCCACGTTACGCGCACGTTTCGCAACATGGCAAATAGGCAAAAATAAGAAAAAAAACAACAAAATGTTGAATAAAAACAGCATCAGCGTACAAAATGGCTGCCTAAATGAAGAGGCTGCTGCGCATCAAAAATGTGTACCTAACCTAAAAGTTTGTTGAGATGCTGCCACGTTGTCGCCTGTCGCCCTTTAACCAAATTACAATATTTATGCAAAAATTGTCTAAATGCGCGCCATTGTTGTTGCTGTATGCGCCATGAAATTGTCGACGTTTGGAGCAGCGCGAAACGCGGATCCAGAGCACATGACAACATTTCCGGCTGGTGAAGGTAGTTGTTGTGGGAGTGTGGCGGTGAAGTGGAGCAAAGCGCTAGAGTGAGATGAGAAGAAATGGTGGGCGGGCATGACAACTGTAGGAGAGCTAGGGGTGGAGGTGCAAATTATTACTTAAGTGACAACAACAATGCAAATAAAACAACAATAGGAGTAAGAGAGCAGAGGGTGTTGGCGAAGAATGAGTGGACGATTTGAGAAGTCGAGTGCACCGAGCGGGTGTCAGAATGGGCGTGAAGCTTCAAAGCGCAAGCACAACAACACTAACTACAGCGGCACTAATAGAAGCAACGACAGCGCTGACACGGCACAATGCTGACAGCGAAAAAATAAATGACAGCAACAACAAAAAAAACAATGTCGGCAAGAACAGCAGCGCAATGACAATGTTGTTGGCAATAATAATGAAAGCAACAACATTAATAATTATATAAAACGGCTGTTATAAATACATAATAATAAAAGCAACAGCAATGTCGGCAACAAAGTCAACAGCAACAACACGTGTGAAAAGTGTAACAACAACAACGATAACAACAACAGCACAGGCAACAGCAAACAAGTTAAAACCAACACCAAAAGTGACAGCGCACAATGTGTAACTACATAAAAGTTTTTGAGCTGGTGGGAAGGGGGGGGGGGGGAGAGGAAGGAAAGAACAACTCGAAGATGCTGAAGGCAATGCGTTGTCGAGTAGGAGTTGAAAAGGTGCTGGAGTCGCATAGCAAAACGGCAACATAAGTGTTGCTGTTGTTATTGCTACTCATGGCGGTGCGACAGTTGTTGTTGGTGTTGATAAGGTTGTTGCTTTTATTGTTGGCGTCGTGTTTGTTGTCTTTTACGTGAAACGACTTAAAAAAGCGACGTAAAAGATGCGCATAAAAAAGATATATATATATGTTTATATGTTTTTATGTATATATATTTATATATATATATGTACACACATATATAAAGAACAAAGCACAGCAAAGAGAGCGGTATAACGGTAAATTGTTGCAGGCAGCAATGGCGACAATAACAGCAAAACAACACAACGACACAGGATGCGACGTTGTACTTATGCTGCCATTGTTATTGTTGTTGTTATTGTTTTCATTATTACTTTTGGTAGAATGTTTTTGTTGTTATTTTGGTTGAAAGTGTTCGGCAGTTTATGCGATGCAGAGCGGCCCAATGCGAAAAGTTGCTGCTGGTTTGGGTTGTGGCAATGTGAGTGCAGGAGTAGGAGGGAGCTGAGGAAAGATGGGGGCAGGGGGCTGAGGAAGTATAACACTAACAGTATGGGTGCGCACCTCAGCTGCAGACAAGATGAAAATATTAAATACACTTAATTAAGAATGTTGCGGTGTTAAGCAGCCATTGGGGGAACGGGAACAATATGTAGAGACAAGCAGAGAAATACTCGTCGGTTGGCGAAGGCATGGAAGGGGATCGAAGGAGTGTGCGTGTAAAGGAATTTTCGTTAATAATGACAAGCTGCCTAAAGAAAAAAGCGAAGGTTGTACTCATATAAAGATTCGAGGGAGATGAGTGAAGAAGCAAAAAGAGGCAGGGAAGGGTATAAGGAGAGCGCGATTAATTATAATGAAAAGTTAAGAGAGACATTTTTATGCGTAAATCTGAGGCTGAGGTGAGGTTGAAAGAATTATTTGTTGAGTTTATGTTGGAAACTTTTATATTCTTTATCGAAAGACATGTTGCGATTCACGGAAGTGGTTTGAAAGAGTGTGTGGGGTTCTGAAAAAGTGTTCAAGATAGAAACGACTGTACAAAGATGCAATGTAAAACAGGTTAATATAGAAGTATGATGTTATATATATACATTAGGTAGATTTATAGAGATATTGCAGATGTAGAAGGATATACGCGTGAACCAAGAAGTTAAAAAGATGAGAGATATGAAGATGAAGAGAGATGAAAGATAAGAACATCTACCAAGAAACCGTGACATTGGGTATGGTTATAGAATGGGTGCTGGGTATTGAGTATTGGGTAATGAAAATTGGGGATTGGGAATTGAGTATTGGGTATTGAGTATTGGGAATTGGGAATTGATTATTGAGTATTGCGAATTGGGAATTTGGTATTGGGAATTGAGTATTGGGTATTGAGTTTTGGGTATTGAGTATTGAGAATTGGGAATTGATTATTGGTTATTGAGTATTGGGAATTGGATATTTGGAATTGAGTATTGAGAATTGGGAATTGGGTATTGGCAATTGAGCATTGGGAATTGGGAATTGGGAATTGGGAATTTGGTATTGGGAATTGAGTATTGGGAATTGGGAATTTGGTATTGGGAATTGAGTATTGGGTATTGAGTATTTGGAATTGGGAATTGGGAATTGATTATTGGTTATTGAGTATCGGAAATTGGGAATTGAGCATTGATTATTGGGTATCGAGTATTGGGAATTGGATATTTGGAATTGAGTATTGAGTATTGGGAATTGGGTATTGGGAATTGAGCATTGGGAATTGGGAATTTGGTATTGGGAATTGAGTATTGGGTATTGAGTATTGGGAATTGGATATTGGGAATTGAGTATTAGGTATTGAGTATTGAGAATTGGGAATTGGGAATTGATTATTGGTTATTGAGTATCGGAAATTGGGAATTGAGCATTGATTATTGGGTATCGAGTATTGGGAATTTGATATTTGGAATTGAGTATTGAGTATTGGGAATTGGGTATTGGGAATTGAGCATTGGGAATTGGGAATTGGGAATTTGGTATTGGGAATTGAGTATTGGGAATTAGGAATTTAGTATTGGGAATTGAGTATTGGGAATTGTGAATTTGGTATTGGGAATTGAGTATTGGGTATTGAGTTTTGGGTATTGAGTATTGAGAATTGGGAATTGATTATTGGTTATTGAGTATTGGGAATCTGATATTTGGAATTGAGTATTGAGAATTGGGAATTGGGTATTGGCAATTGAGCATTGGGAATTGGGAATTGGGAATTTGGTATTGGGAATTGAGTATTGGGAATTGGGAATTTGGTATTGGGAATTGAGTATTGGGTATTGAGTATTGGGAATTGGATATTGGGAATTGAGTATTAGGTATTGAGTATTGAGAATTGGGAATTGGGAATTGATTATTGGTTATTGAGTATCGGAAATTGGGAATTGAGCATTGATTATTGGGTATCGAGTATTGGGAATTGGATATTTGGAATTGAGTATTGAGTATTGGGAATTGGGTATTGGGAATTGAGCATTGGGAATTGGGAATTGGGAATTTGGTATTGGGAATTGAGTATTTTGAATTGGGAATTTGGTATTGGGAATTGAGTATTGGGAATTGGGAATTTGGTATTGGGAATTGAGTATTGGGTATTGGGAATTGAGTATTGGGTATTGAGTTTTGGGTATTGGGAATTGGATATTGGGAATTGAATATTAGGTATTGAGTATTGAGAATTAGGAATTGGGAATTGAGTTTTAGGTATTAGGTAATGATTATTGGGTATTGAGTATTGGGTATTGGGTATTGATTATTGAGTATTGGGAATAAGGAATTGGATATTGGTAATTGAGTATGGGGTTTTGAGTATTGGGAATTATATTGAGTATTGGGTATTGAGTATTGGGAATTGGGAATTGAATATATGGAATTGATTACTGGTTATTGAGTATTGGGATTTGGGTATTGGAAATTGAGTATTAGGTATTGATTATCAGAAATTGGGTAATGGGTATCTGGTAGTTAGTATTGGGTTTTGATTATTGGGAATTGGGTGTTGCGTAGATATTGGGAATTGGGTATTAACGAATGAGTATTGGGAATTGGGTATTGGCTGTTGGGTTAATATTGGGTATAGGTATGGGTATATCAGCTTGTAAAATAGGAACCGAAACAGCAATACGTCTAAATAGAGTCGTAGTAGCTTTGGATATTGTGATATTTGTATTCAATATTTATTTCTTTTTGTACTTAAACCAACACCTGGTGCATTTTATGCCAAAGCAGACTACCTACTGAGGTGGTTTATGCCAATAAAAAATATATACATACGACTAAAAGTTCAAATAGTCACCCACCACATTGATGTCTCTATCAATACTTAGGAAGCTAAAGCTTCACATTGAATGGATAATACAATTTTTATCTACCTACGAAAGTGGACAACGAGTAGATAACAATCAACGCTAACTGAATCTTTTTAATGCAGTTAAAAATAATTTCTTCATAAAACTTTATCAGCCAACCAAAAATGTTTTCCTCGAAGAGTTTAGCACGCATCCTGTCCCTGTCACTAGGCTTCATCATTATTACTAGAAACAGCACAACAGCAACTACAACAACAACAACAGCGTCAGCTGGATGTATCAACATGTGCTGTTGCTTCATGTAGTACAACTTTGCAGCTACAAATTGAATGAGTGCTGATGGATCCAAGACGCTGACAAGCGTTGCTTGTTTTTAGCGACAATATTCATACCATGCGTTGAACAAGTAACTGAAATCAAAGTTCACTCTCTACTTGAAGCAAGTCCATAATTTTAACTAAACATTAAAGATATTTAAGTAAACAAATTATTTAGTTTCATATTGTCTAAAATAATTTCAACTCAGTACACAAAAACTTGAAGCCAGACATGTTTTGTTCGTTCATACTTGTTTGAAAATAAATCCAATTTAATTACAATTAAATGCAATTAAGTTTAAAAGTTAGCATGTTGCCAAGGTTGCCAAACATCAAACCAAATATTTAGAAATTCCCAAAATAATTTAAGCAACAATTTTATTAGCAACAACGACAGCAGCAGGAGCAGCACATTGGCCAAGGTTGCAGCATATTGCGGCACCAACAAAAATAATAATAATCCTAGCAACAGCAGCTGCACGAGACGCCATACAAACAAACTCGAATTATCAACAAAAAAGTGTTGAGCTGCGCGCACAATGCAGGAAGCGGTTTTAGACTTTTGTCGACTAGCGGAAGCATAGAAGGTACGCGGAAGGAATGAGTGGAAAAGAAGCAGAATTGTACAATTTGAGGTGATAACATAAAAGTGTAATGGCTAAGAATAAATAGACAGACAGCAGCGTGGGTTCTGAAATAAAAAAAAAAAGTCACTCATACGCCTAGTGGGACCACAATCGTCTATTGTGCAAATACTGTCGGTTAGGCGTTGTAAACGCTTTGAGTAGATAGTAAAAACGTGTGGCAACTTCTGAGTTAAATATCACTCATACGCCCAGTGTCACCTGGCTAGGCATAGCATCGCTTCAGCACACTGCGGCGCGGCGGCGACTATTACTTGAAACGACAATTAATAATTCAGACAAGACGCCACTGCTGCAGCCACCTGCCTGCCAGTCTGCCTACCTCGACTCCGCATTCATCCATTTTGAACAGCAAAACGAACGTTGCAAATGAACGTCGGCAAAGTTGCTGCAACATGGGCGCTGAAAAGTTTTGCCACCCGCTGCAACAACAACAACACTGCATGACATGACAAAAATAAAACATTTTCCCTAAAGTAACGCAAAGAAACGAACACAAGTAAACTGAATAAAAGATAAAAATAAAGAAAATATAAAACGAAAACAACAGCGACAACGACAACGCAAAGCGTTGAGAAAATTTATGAAGTGAATGAGGACACGCTTTGCAATGGTTAAAACGCGCTGTGTCGTCTTGCCGCACTGTCGCACACGACGGCCGCGCAAGTTGTCAACCTGCACACACATTTTGGCGCTGCAGCTAACGGTCGGTCGGTTCTTTCAGTCGTACGTTGGGCTGTTGGGCCGGTTTGACGGTGTGCCAGCCTCATGTCTATTAATATGTGTGTACATACACACAAATATATACACACACACACACACTGACGTGGAAGAGAAAACAAAAAAATATACGAAAGGTCCTTTTAACTTTTGTTGACACGTTGTATGCCGCTCTGTAAGCCTCTGTGGCGTATGTATGCATGTGTCTATCTATGTATGTATGTATGCATGAGTGTGTATTGTTGTTGTTGCATGTAGCATTGCACAATTTGAACGTCAGCACAAACGAAAAACAACAATTGTTATATTGTGTACGCCGATATTCTTGCCAAGTGTCAAATGGATATATCGACACACACCCACCCACACCCACCCCCACACACAGACACACACACACACACACACGCACAAACTGCATGTACATGTTTGTGCATTTGTCGCTGTGTTACAATACATACATTGTATTGGCACAATGTGTGCTGTCTGTTGTTTGCACGAAAACGTGTCAATATGTGTTTCCATTGACGCGTAAACGTGGAGAAAAAATTCAATAAAAAATGTCTCTGTATGTGATAGAAATAAACACTGGCGCATATGCTCTAATGGCACTAAATATGTATGTGTGTGTATGACAATATGCCTGTGTGTGCGTGTGTGCATCGAAGTGATATCAATAAATGCACACACACACACATAAGAAAACAACAAACTCAATTCAGTTGCAATCAACTTTATTGCCAACGTTAAATTACTCTCGCTTACTGGATTGCCAGATCACTGAAATACTTTGATTAAAAATAGTAGAGGAAAAATTCATTTTTGTTTATTACTAAATCGACGTTAACAAGAATTTTTAGAAGAAATTAAAAAAAAACAACTATGGGATTTTATTTAAAGAGAAGATTCAAAGAGAATTTAACTGCCGTATCTCATAATAAACCTTTTGTTAAGTTTTTTTATTTTTACATGACATGACATCAGATGACATGAGATGACATGAGATGACATCACATCACATCACATCACATCACATCACATCACATCACATCACATCACATCACATCACATCACATCACATCACATCACATCACATCACATCACATCACATCACATCACATCACATCACATCACATCACATCACATCACATCACATCACATCACATCACATCACATCACATCACATCACATCACATCACATCACATCACATCACATCACATCACATCACATCACATCACATCACATCACATCACATCACATCACATCACATCACATCACATCACATCACATCACATCACATCACATCACATCACATCACATCACATCACATCACATCACATCACATCACATCACATCACATCACATCACATCACATCACATCACATCACATCACATCACATCACATCACATCACATCACATCACATCACATCACATCACATCACCGACTAAAAAATTATTGATACCATTATTTTTGTTGTACAAGTCTTATAGCTCAAAATGTGCGGTCTAATGATCAAAGTAACACATCGGTCGCAGATCACTTCACTTATAACGCTTCAATTTACCTCACCACACATCTCCGTACATTACGACACCGAACCTTATTTTAGCTTATCTAAACTTACATTATATCATTTAATTACATAACCTTGCCTTGCTTTAACTCTTTTTGCTCTACTTTACATCTCCTTTACTTATAGTGCTAATCTTATATTGTCCTTACCTTTCTCACCTTTTGTATTGCCGATTCGTGCGGTTGTTATATAACTTTGCCTTTCGTTTCTTACACCAAATCATTTTACATTACATCACACTTTATCACCTAATCTACCTCTGACTACCATTCCCCATAATACCTTGTTGCAACTTACCTCATATTTCATCACCTAACTTTACCTTGTTCTATACTTATTACATTACATTGTCACACATTAGCATTTCCAACCAAACCTTTCCGCATCTTATACAAAATATCTATCATAGCGCTCCGAATATTACTTATCATATGATTGATTCATTTGATTTGATCTGACCTGATCTGATGATCTGATCTGAACTCATCTCATCTCATCTCATCTCATCTCATCTCATCTCATCTCATCTCATCTCATCTCATCTCATCTCATCTCATCTCATCTCATCTCATCTCATCTCATCTCATCTCATCTCATCTCATCTCATCTCATCTCATCTCATCTCATCTCATCTCATCTCATCTCATCTCATCTCATCTCATCTCATCTCATCTCATCTCATCTCATCTCATCTCATCTCATCTCATCTCATCTCATCTCATCTCATCTCATCTCATCTCATCTCATCTCATCTCATCTCATCTCATCTCATCTCATCTCATCTCATCTCATCTCATCTCATCTCATCTCATCTCATCTCATCTCATCTCATCTCATCTCATCTCATCTCATCTCATCTCATCTCATCTCATCTCATCTCATCTCATCTCATCTCATCTCATCTCATCTCATCTCATCTCATCTCATCTCATCTCATCTCATCTCATCTCATCTCATCTCATCTCATCTCATCTCATCTCATCTCATCTCATCTCATCTCATCTCATCTCATCTCATCTCATCTCATCTCATCTCATCTCATCTCATCTCATCTCATCTCATCTCATCTCATCTCATCTCATCTCATCTCATCTCATCTCATCTCATCTCATCTCATCTCATCTCATCTCATCTCATCTCATCTCATCTCATCTCATCTCATCTCATCTCATCTCATCTCATCTCATCTCATCTCATCTCATCTCATCTCATCTCATCTCATCTCATCTCATCTCATCTCATCTCATCTCATCTCATCTCATCTCATCTCATCTCATCTCATCTCATCTCATCTCATCTCATCTCATCTCATCTCATCTCATCTCATCTCATCTCATCTCATCTCATCTCATCTCATCTCATCTCATCTCATCTCATCTCATCTCATCTCATCTCATCTCATCTCATCTCATCTCATCTCATCTCATCTCATCTCATCTCATCTCATCTCATCTCATCTCATCTCATCTCATCTCATCTCATCTCATCTCATCTCATCTCATCTCATCTCATCTCATCTCATCTCATCTCATCTCATCTCATCTCATCTCATCTCATCTCATCTCATCTCATCTCATCTCATCTCATCTCATCTCATCTCATCTCATCTCATCTCATCTCATCTCATCTCATCTCATCTCATCTCATCTCATCTCATCTCATCTCATCTCATCTCATCTCATCTCATCTCATCTCATCTCATCTCATCTCATCTCATCTCATCTCATCTCATACGTCGAACGTCGATTTTTCACGTGAGAACAACTGCTTCAACGGCACAAAAGAAAAAGTTGTTTGCATCGAATTGTCACTGGCTATGAAAAGTGGGTCCATTACGATAATCCAAAACGTCGAGCAACGTATGGATACTCCGGCCATGCATCATCATCGACGGACATTCAGAATATTCATGGCCTGAAGGTTATGCTGTGTATTTGGTGGGACCAGCTGGGTGTGATCTATTATGAGCTGTTGCAACCGAATGAAACGATCACAGGGGATGTCTACCGACGACAATTGATGCGTTTGAGCCGAGCACTGCGCGAAAAACGGCCGGAATATGAACAAAGGCACGGCAAGGTAATTTTGCAACATGACAATGCTCGGCCACATGTTGCATAGGTTGTCAAAACCTACCTTGAAACGCTCAAATGGGATGCCCTACCCCACCCGCCGTATAGTCCACACCTTGCGCCATCCGATTACTATCTCCTCCGATCAATGCAACATGGCCTGGCTGACCAGCACTTCTCCAATTATGAAGAATTAAAAATTTGGATCGATTCGTGGATAGCGGAAAAGCCGGCCGAATTTTTCAGAAAGGGTATTCGTGAATTTCCAGAAAAATGGGAAAAGTTATAGCTAGTGATGGACCATACTTTGAATATTAAATTTGTAACCATTTTTCCACAATAAAGCTTCAATTTTCCCAAAAACCGCACGAATTAACCGGTACCCCTATTAACATTACAGCTTATCTTTTCTCACCTACCTTCTCAAAAATCCCGTCTGGATATAGGGAGAACCCAACATATAGAGAAGGGCATTCCATTTTATCTGACTTTATGTACTTTTGTTTATCTATACACATTTCATCTTATTTCATTTGATTTCAACTCATTCTATCTTCACCACAACATCTCTCCTTACTTAAACTAACCACAACTCATTCAAATCACCACTGTTCTTGTCCTTCCACCTACCAATTCCCATTCAATTTAGTTTTTCACTTAACCAAGGCAAGTTTTTCAAATAAATTCCCGTACATGCCTTGTGGCAACCCTGTCATTGAACATAGTAAAACTGCCATTTTGGTTTAAATGTTCATTTACTGTGCTTGTCACACTCACATTCATACACAATGGCATATTCACTCATACGCACACAGCCGCACAAGCAACGTCAAAATGGAGTGGAACACATTGCTGTCCTCTGCCTGCGCACCGCAACACCCTCCAACCAGCTTGTAAAACTCGGCTCACCCGCAATCCCCACAAGTGAAACTGTGGCGCTGCTACGGCTTTTACCCCGTCCACTGCTATTCACTCTGCGTCGCCGCGTCCGTCGGTTCCTGCACCTACCGCACCCCCACCTCCTCCGGCAACGCTGCTGGCTGACAGCAGACAAACTTTAACTTTTCGCCGTGCGTGAGTGGGCGACGGACTCAAAGCGATAGAGGAGGGGATGCGGAGGCGCCATGCTCTCGTTGCACTGAGTCCACAATCTGTTTTGCTTTCTACCCAATGCCGCCGTGTGCCGGTCTGGGCGACAGCATTGCATGACAACGCTTCATTTCGGTTTGGCAACATTTTCTGTTCAGCGCTGGGTTTGTATGCATACATACACACCCACACACAAACACACACCCACAAAAAGATACACACAAACACACATCAGCATAAATGTTGCTCATACTCCAAACGGCAGTGTGGCAGCGTTGTTGTTGCTGTTTTTGTTGGCAGCTTACGGCTTCCGATGAAATGTTACGGTAATTTCTGTCGTTTTATTCTTTTCCCCCCACTCGTTCGCTGTTTTTTGTGAGTGTGTGTGTGTGTGTGTGCGTGTGAGCAAGTTTGAGTGCTGGTACGTGTAAATGTAGTTTTGTGTCGTTGTGTTGGTTTGCTCCATTTTCCATGCTGAAATGTTAAAGCGCAAAATACAACAACAAAAACAACAATAACAAAAACAACAACAAATATGGCAACAAATGCGCACCGGCATAGAAAAAAACATAACGAAAATAAAACGTAGAAACAAGCAACGAAAAAGGCAGCAAAATGCGACGAATGGCACAAAGGATGAAGTGGCAGGCGGCGAGCGTACAACGTCGGTTGTAGGAATTCTGACGATTTAACTGGAGCATGTTTTTTTGTTGTTGATATTGTTGTATCTGTATGCGAAGCGCACCTACACACGTTCCTACAGTCAAACTCAGACAGACAGGCAGAAGGACAGGAAGAACATATACCGTGGACTAAGTGGACTAAGTTTTATTTGAATTTGAATTTTGTCTTGATAAATAACACTGTGCAAGTCCAAAATTTAGACATTGGGGGGACCTACTGGGTGAGTTTCCTATAGGTATACTGAGTTCAGATCCACCAGCCGTTTGGCTGGATTGGCTCTAGTTTAAAAGAAATCCGACTTTGAAGTTTGCTCATTTTAGTCGAGTTCGTCGCTTAAGTCTTCGAACGTTTAAATGCTAATAGGTCCTAAATCGTTCCGAATATCGCTTTACTGTCTTCGGCAAGTTTGTAGATATTTTAACGACAAACAAATTTTAATATTAATATAAATAAATGACATTCATACGCCACGTTGTGCTGCGCAAAAAATGCACAAATCGCAATTACACAGTTTGAATGTATTTTTTTTGGATTGGTGTCTTAAGCAAATTTGTTGGTCGTTAAAATATCTACAAACTTGCCGAAGACAGTAAAGCGATATTCGGAACGATTTAGGACCTATTAGCATTTAAACGTTCGAAGACTTAAGCGACGAACTCGACTAAAATGAGCAAACTTCAAAGTCGGATTTCTCTTAAACTAGAGCCAATCCAGCCAAACGGCTGGTGGATCTGAACTCAATATACCTGTAGAAAAGTCACCCAGTAGGTCCCTCCCCCCCATGTCTAAATTTTGGACTTGCACAGTGTTATTTTTTTTAAATAATTAATGAAATGGAAAATTCTAGCATTGAATTTAAGCCTGGAAGTTTTGAATATAAGATAATTAAAAAGTTGGAGCTAAACGTTTTCGTTAAAAATTGTTTTTTGTTGTTTTTATGGAAACTCCAAAAGGTAGTCAACTGATTGCCAGGACTATAAAAAAATATCAACCAATGAAAAAGTGTTTTGTTTTTTTAAGATTTTCCAAGTCAAAACTGTAGCATTCACACGCCTTTACGGTATATTTCAATTATATTTACACAGAGCACACAATTTTGTCGTAAAATATCCCTAATGGCATTTCCAGCGATGCTTTTGTGTAAATATGGCGCAATGAACACAAAGAAAAAAGAAAGAAAAGAAAACGCTACACGAACAACACAAATAATGAAAATAGCGAAGCTTAACGACTACTACAACAATTCAACAATAATAATCCAAAAAGAAAACAACACAGTCAAAGAAAAACAAAACAAAAGTCGAACAGCGAGCAGAGCCGAAAACGAATAAAGGAAAACTGAAAAGAAAAATTTCTTTCTGCACTTCGTGACAGCCAGCAACAATCGACTGTCTGCCATGCACACACACACACACATACACATACAATACTCATAGAGCCGATCCTGTTGGCACCGAAAGCATAAAGTACAACTATTTACTTATTTCTACGCGCCAAACTCGAACCCCTCCCGCCGCGAGGAGGTGTTCGAGTTTGGTTGTGTGTTTGAGTTGGTTTGCTTGTTTGTTTGTTTGCTACTTTGTGTGCCATTATCCTTGAACGCCCGCTCAACGCCCACAACAAATAACTGCCACAACAACAATAATCTCATATCGTAACAAAAAAAAACAACAATGAGCACACAGCACGCGGCGGCGCCCGATTACAACGACGAGTGGCGCAAAGTAAATGAAAAAGACAGCAAAACACCAGCAAAAGCAACGCAACAGAAATTCGAAAGGCGAGAGAAAAAGTTGTAAATCATGGCTGCATGGGATGTGGAATGATGTCATGGCGGTGGTGGCATAGCTGACAAACTCTCAATAAACTTTGAATAAACGTGTTTGAACGAAACACACAAACGAAATAACGAAATGTTGTAGCAGAAGGATGCGGTGAGGGGGTGTGGAGGGAGGCATGAAGTGGGGGGTCGAAACATGTAGACAACTTCAACACACACACACACGAACATTTACATACGTGTGTTGTAAACATGAATTTATGTTGGTTGGCGCTGGTTGTTGCAAACAGCAAATAAGAAAAAAATGAACAACAAAAACATGGAGTCACAGGATCTGCCGGCGCACCTTTCACGTCGGCCACCTGCAAGAGTCGCAGTCAGCGTGTGCGGTCGCTGCTCAACGACAGATGTTGAGTTGGTAGGAGCTGTGGTGTGAAATTTATTGCGCTTTTTTGGCAGAGAGCACAACTCAACGCTGCGTCGAAGGTGAGGACGTGCCAGTGTGTGACGACAAGGACGTTTAGTAGGAAAAGTTATTTAATAATTGAGAGCCCACAGACGAGAGAGCGAGCCCGAGTCAGAACTAAACGCGCTCACAGCTGTTCGGGTTGTAGGAACGCGCACAGCAGAAGGAAATACGAAAGCACGTGGTCTTGCTGGCCAAAAGGAGGAGAAGAAGGAGGCCTCAGCACCAGCAGGTGCTTAGTTTTTCTCCGTCCACTGTCGCCCCCCACATATCGGAGCCATTTTGCTTGCGTCGGAGCATGTTCGTGCTCTCTCACAATCTCTCACAGTTTCGATGTTCGTTTTGTGGGCGCCTCTCAGCTGTTCTTTGACAGTTTCGAAAGGCTCACTCCTTTCGCAGCAGCGTCAACGATGCTCTCAATTGGGCGCTCTCACAGCCATTAAATTGTTGTTATATTCGTTTGCATTGGACGGATTCACTAACTAATGCCGCCTTCTAGCGCGCACACTGCCATTTCTATGTTTGTATGTATAAGTGTGTGTGTGTGTGCCGAAGTAACAGAGTAGCGGAAACGTAACCAGAAGGATAATGTTATAATGCCCCAGTGTCCTTCTGCCGTGAGCAGAGTTATGCTTCGCTTTACGCCCTCAAAAATCCCACTACATGTTTTACGCTTTTACTGTTCTCTGCGCTTTTATTTCATGTGGTTGTTGTTTTTGTTGTTCTTTTTTGCATGCTTACAAATTTTTTTGTTTCATTTTATATTGCTTTGCCTGTGCTTATGTGTGTGGGTGTGTTTAGGTGGGTTTTGTATTTACATTTGTATACGACTGGGTTTATGTTTGCTGTGTGTGTGTGCGCGCTCGATTTTGTATAATTCAGTTGCTTCATTGTTATTGACTTTAAAAGTTAAAGAGCAATAAAAGCCATGCAGAAACAAACGGAACAGGACTAATAAAACAAAATACAATTTGGCTGCTTTTGACTATCGACTCAATAATGTACACAGTGGGTTGCAGTGTTATGGTTTTGCAGCAATTTAAGAGTTTTACATTGAATTTAAAAATAAATTAGCTCGATTCGTTTTTGAAAAGTTCAAAGGCCGCAGTAACGAAATGATTTTTTTTCTCATAAAAAAAGATTTGTGTGCTATTTTTAATTTTGTATTTACTGAATTGTATTGATCGACTAAACAAAGAGCTACAGTTTCTATGTAATTGGCCTATTAAGTTTTGTTTGAGCGCCACATTTTATGGTTTTTCATCGGCACAGGCCGCTAAAAGTGTAAATAAGGAGTGTCCACGAAAAAACTGATACCTCAAAAAATTTGTATATTTTTGGAAGTATTCACGCAAAATCGAAAATTTTTGGTATGAAGATGCTTCTAAGTGTTATTAATAGGATACAATGCAAAAAAAGCAAAGTAATTATTATCTATAAAAGGCCCGAACCTTTGCCTTTACTCCTTCCATGTCTTGCACAGTTGATTCTGCGATATTTTCAGCGAACTCCTTCCACTTTCTTTTGAACTCATTTTCATATTCGGTTTCGCTTTACTATTTCCCAATACCTTTCAATGGGACGTAATTCTGGACAATTTGATGGGTTGCATTTTTTAGGTACAATATTGACATTATTCTCACTATACCAGTTCAAGGCTGCTCTGGAATAGTGGGATGTAGCTGGGCGAAAATATGGGCAAAAACCACCGTTGCAACACCGACATGTTTTGCTATCCTGTTTTGGGTCCAGAGTTAAAATCAAAATGAAACTAAATGCAATTAGTTTTTGTGAAGTTTAAGATTTTTTGAAAAGCAAAGCCTACTGTTGAGGCGCGCTCCCAAAAAATTCAAAATATCAAAGAAGAGGGATCAGTTTTTTCGTGGACAGTCCTTAGTTTTTATGGCGTTGGTACTGTAACATCCAATCATTTGGTTTTGTCGTTTTCATTCCGATAGTTTCGATATCAATGACGCTGTGAATGGTAAATTTCTGAAAATGTCGATAAGAAATCTTCAAATCTGATGGTTATGAAAGCACTTTTTCTTGAACTCGAGTAAAGCTGAATACAATAGAAGAAGGAAAACAAGTGTCAACATACGAAAACCTCATGAATCATGTTTCCATTTGCAAATCACTGCTAAATTGCAACACCATCGGCCCCTTTCTAAAGCCGATGGTGAAAGATAATGAAAAGAAAATCACTTACAACAACGTCAAGTCGGTGAGCCGGCGCCAACGTTGGCCAAGCCAGGATTGACGGTCTGGAAGGAAGTGCTGTGTGTTTGATGGGGTCTATTATCATCTCATCTCATCTACTATGAACTGCTCCTCATATCGCCATATCACTCACTAAAAAAGTGACACAACTCCAAATTTTTAATTTTTCAAGAAATGCAAAATACTGATTTTGAGTTGGATTCACATTTTTTTTTAAATAACGTATAGACAGTTTAGTAGAAAATCCCTACAGATTATGCTTTAGGATAAGTTACAAAGTTTTTTTTTTTATTTTACACTAGAAAATGCAAAATTTTTAATTGCGACTGTTTTGATTATATTTTTATTTTAATTATTTTAAGTTTTGTCACTTTTGCTGGTTTTAATAATTATAATTGACAGTTAAAATGTTGAAAGAAAAATTTTGAAAATTCGAAATTAATTTTTTTTTTTAATATACTTATACTAAAATTGTCAGAATTTTGCTTAAAATTTACTTTAACAAAAATTTATTTCTTCAAAAGTGACACAATTTGAGTTAGGACTGTTTTGCATTGAGCTGCAGCGATCACATAACATCAAACTTCTCGAAATGAAAAGAGACCTACCTGTATTTTGGTAACAGTTAACAACAACAAAATGTACTGAGCTTTTGCTTATTGGTAGATAGATGCATTGTGCACAGTATTAACAAATAAACCCGAAAATGAAAAATTTTGAGTTGTGTCACTTTTGAAGTGGGTGTGCGATATGCTCCACTCTGACCTGTACTGTCAACAATTGGACCTTCTAAAGAAAGCAATCGCCCAGAAGCGGACAACTTTGGCCCGTAAGAGAGGAATTGTGTTCCATCAGGAAAACGCCAGGTCTCACATATCCATAAAAACTCGACCGAAGCTCAAAGAACTTGGTTGAGAGGTTCTTATGCATTCACCCTAACAGTGGCACAGTTTGAACTCACTATCATTTAAAACCATAAGTATTTTGCACCAGCAATTTTTGTATTTAGAGGATTTGAACCTTCGAAACACTCTCCTGTAGCCCGCTTTTGGCAGCAAGTGATTGCCACCTGCTTCTGTCTATGGCAACGATTTCACCGGCACACAAAAAAAAAAGTGGTCTGTACATTTGACTAGACCCACCTATCCTTATGTATTTCGGTGCGCTGAAACCGAATCCGAGGTCAGTTTTGTCCGTACACCCTCACAATTTTGAGTAAATTGCAAAAAACTGCCATTATTTGCGATTTTTTGCCATTTTTGGCAAAATCTCCCAAAATCTCCTTGATCACGTGTCAAAATTTCATTATTCGCTGAAACCGAATCCGAGGTCAGTTTTGTCCGTACACCCTCACAATTTTGAGTAAATTGCAAAAAACTGCCATTATTTGCGATTTTTTGCCATTTTTGGCAGTTTTTTGCAACTTACTCAAAATTGTGAGGGTGTACGGACAAAACTGACCTCGGATTCGGTTTCAGCGAATAATGAAATTTTGACACGTGATCAAGGAGATTTTGGGTTTAAACATACCTACTTTTCAAGAAAATTCGTTATAAATTTTCAAGGATATAAAGGATTAAAATTTTCAAGGGACCTTTTTCATGTCCTTTTTTTACAAATAGATAAAAAATCAATTTTATTTAAATTTTTGAGCTTTTCCTCTTTCATTTGATATACATATCGCCATATTCTAACGAGGTTAAGTATTTTTTATATTTTTTTTATTTTTTATTCCCTTCAAAATTTTGAAGTCCTTTTAAAAGGACAAAGGATGTAGAAATGAAAAACTGAGTGCGCAGTACTACTATGTTTGGTCTCTAGTTTAACGCCCATATGGATTTTATCCAGTGTGAACAAATTTTTTCATTTTTGTCGCACGGTGTTATTAAACGATTTTTAAAATGCAAATAAAAAATAACTCTTATCTGTTGAGGCATTAAATAAAAGTAAAAAAAATAACTCTTACACATTGATTTTTATAATAAAACTTATAATTGTTACGATACCTGTTTGAAAGTAAATTTGTCACCCACAGTTTCTATAACAAACAGATATTTCAAAATATTGAACCCCCAAAACCCTCTTTGCGTACGCCAGTATAGGGTGACCCATTATAAGTGTACAACTTTAATTTTCTGACATTTTTTGTTTTGTACAAGAAGCATCTCTAAAAATTTAAGCCGATATCTCTGATAGCTAGCGCTTTTGTATTTTATTATAATTTGAACTGCAATAAAATGTAATAACTAACTAACTAAATTTACAGCTGTCGTCTATGACTGTAGAATGCTTTGTGAAAACCATCGATTAATTGGAGCAACTATTTCCAGACCGAATCATCTCCCACTGCCAAATGGCCATTAGGATTGTGCGATTGAACGCCGCGCAATTTCTTTCTTAAGGGTTTTGTAAAATGTTTGTCTCTACGACTAAAGCACAAATAATTCCTAAGCTTGTGGCCAAGATTTAAAGTGTTGTCGTTGAAATAGATCCTTTGCATCTTTGTCAAAATGTTACCGAAAATTTCACAAAAAGGACAAAGGCTGGTAATCAGAACTGTAAGGACTTTTGCCGAATGTTTTCTTTCATACTTAAATGGAACATGTCTACTTTAGATTGTAATAGAAATATGAGCACTTACTCAACCGACTTCTAACATAAATCAGGTCATCCTAAAGCTTTCCCTTGTAATTAGTTCGAGCCCAATAAGAGATGTAACAGCTGTCACTCTTGCAAGTCTTTTGGCCTATTCATTGTCTTTAATACACCTGGAGTTAGAGGATTGTTACCCGTTTATATTGCTGAACAACGTAGACATAGTTCGTATCGCTGGATTGTGCCAAAATAACACAGACTGAAATTTGGTAAAAGAGTTTACTACTAGTAGCCATTTTATTTAATTAAAAAGTATTCAACGTCTAAATCTTAAAGTAATTTCCTTTTTTTTTAATTTTTATTTCAATTTTCCTTTGATGTCGACATGTATTTATTGTAATTCATAAAGTGTGCAACAGGAAACTGCACACAACACCATTAACAACAAGAAATCGTTCAATGAACAAAACATACACACCAGCACAGTGGCGTACAAGGGATTTTATTTCCATCTGTTTCACATTGCCACCCAAAATATTTGCAACAACCAGATATTTGGGGAGTTTGAGCCTCAAAAACCCTTCTTGCATGCGGCACTGCACCTACATTACGCATAGATGCACAATGACTACAACAGCAACAACAACAACCCACCCCCCCACGCACACACACACACTCCTAAATGCACACTTTTGCACCTTAAGTCATGTCGAGTGTGAAATTTTTTGTTAAAATAAAAAATAAAATGAAAAAAAAAATACATAAAAAAAAATAAATAGAAGTGCAAAATTTACTGCAACTACACGCAGTCGGGTCGGTGCACGCTGCAATGCAAACAAAGCAGCCAACACGTTCATTCAGACGCGCATACACATACAACATTCACACACACACATACACACACACACCTAACCATTCACACTCATGCAGCACATACTTCAAGTTATGCACTTAGTGAACACAAAACTAGTCCCTCGCCCCTTTCTCCATCACAAACTACATCGCGCCTCAACCCATTCCGCACCCGAAGTGTTAAATTTGTACTTGTTGTGCCACTCTGGCACATTGTTGGCCAACAACAATTACGTGGCCAGCCCGCCGCCCTGAATGCAACGACTCGTGTGAGGCCACTTGCCGCGTGTCAGCGCGACAGCGTCAACGACAACGGTTGCCAAGAAGAACAGGCGACCAGCACGCAGCAGTCAGCGTCCTTGTGCGATTTTCGCCATTTTGGCTGCTGGAATGTGCCGCGAAGCCGCAGCGACGAGATCCTTGAGGCAACACAACACCAAAAACAACGCACAAAGTGAAGCGGCAAAGCAAAACTAAAAAAGGCGAAAAAAAAGCTGAAAACTTTTGTGTGTGTGTGTGTGCGGGCAACAGAATAAAAGCGAAGGCAATGTGGAAAAATGTGTTTGCTAAAATTTGTTGGCGCGTTATTTATTTGTATTTTTTTCTATGGTTTTTCTAGTATTTTTTGTAATTTTTTTTGTACAGCACGTTTTGCACATTTAGTAAAATAACCATAAAGTGGCGAATTCGCTGTTGTGTATGGTGTGGTGAGGTGGGTTAGATGTGGTGGAATGGGATTTGGTGGGATGGGATAACAAATGAAGGACGCAAAGTATTCTGCCAAGTGGGCAGAACAGAGCAACGGAATCGTAGACGATTTTCAAAAAAACATCAAAAAAGTCAAGTTTCGGTCAGTACAAAGGAGATTTAGTTAGATTTGGTTTGGTTTCTTGCCGTTCGGTGTGGGGTACAGAAAGAGTTGTGGCTTTGCTATAATGTTGGGCTGCATAATTGTAATGCTGAGCGGTCCTTTTTCCGCAATATTTGACTTGAGTTATGGTTCGACTTCATGTTGCAAATGGTTGTTCGCACTCAACTCAATAAGGACTTTGTTTTTATTATTATTAAATATGAGAATTAGTACACTGTAGTTCTCAAGATCTCTTGCACCTCTTTTATAGAGTCAATGCTTCAAATTCTTAAGTTCTATCTTCTAAATATGACGATGCAATCAGTTTGTCCCTTGCTCAGGCAGCCTCTTTAATCTAACTTAACCATCTTCAAGCCGAGACTTTGAGTCCGGCAAGAAAAATTTAAACCTGTGCATTAGTTTTACAATTAATGCGTAAATCTTAAAATTTAACAATAAAATCTTGTTGGTTGATAGTTTCATAGATCAAGGCTACAACTTCTCATGGTGGCTATGCAACTAATCGAAATAAGAACGAACGGTGGAAAGAAATGTCTTCGAACCACGGATAGCCGAAAAATCTCATAAAACAATTTTTTTTCTGTTCTAATTTTAACTCCTGACGTTTGAAATTAAGTTCTACGGAAAATAAGGAAAAACGATGAATTAAAATTATTGCCAAATAACGAGTATGATTGTTGGAATCCTCATGAATAGAGGAAAGAAGAAGAATAATAAAAATAAGTAGAAGAAGAAGCATACGAAGAAAAGTAAAATACAGAAGGAATGCTGCGTGAACCATGACACCGCGTTGCAGAATTCGAAGTGGATATATCAACATTTGGCAGAAAAACAAAAACAAAAAGACGTAGATTAAGAAGTTGAACAAGAAAGCAACAAAAAGAAAATAGGAGAAAGGAATTGGAAAAAAGAAGAAAAAAAACAAAGAAGAAAATAAGAACTAGAACCAGAAAAGTAAATTAAAAAATAGTTTCTTCTGAACATGTTTTTGGTAAAGAACTGAGAAAGAGTGAAGAAAACGGAAAAAATAAAAAGAAGGGACCCAAGAAGAAACTGAAGAATCAACAGCAGAAACGATAAAAATAAAGAAGAAAAAGAAAAAAGGAGAGGAGAGGAAAACGAACCGGAAAAGAAAATGAAGGAAGAAGAGCTTCTTCTGAACAGTGTTCTGAAAAAGAACCGAAAAAGGGAGAAGCAAAAGGAAAAAAATATTAGGAAGAGGTCGAAGACAAACGAAGAAGCAGAAGAAGAAAGGATGAAAGTAAACAAGAAGAATACTAAGAAAAAAAGTTGACAAGAAGAAGAACAGGTTTTCATAATTTTCTTGAAAATGAACTAAGGAGCGGAGGAGAAAAGGATAAAATAATAAGAAGAGTCTGAAGAAAATACCACCGAAGCAGAAGAAGATACGAACAAACGAACGAATGAGCAAGGAGAATAAAAACCGATAAACGTTAATGAAAAAAAAACAGCACCTGAGCGAGTTTTTGAAAAAGTACTGAAAAGAGGAGGAAAACAAGCAAAGAAAACTTCTGCTTTGCCTTTTCAATAAATGCTTCAGTTGTTTCTAGTCTTTTCAGAACAAGAAGAAGAACGAAAGAAGGAAATGGAAAAAGAACAGGTTTTTGAAAAACAGCTGAAAAGGGGAGGAGAAGAAGGGAAAAAGCGAATGATAATAATAAAAGCATGCAAAACGAGTAGAATGAAGAAAGAAGGTAAAGAGAAAGAAGAAGTGAAATATGAAGAAGGTAAAGAAGAAGATAAAGGTAAAGAAAGATGATCTCCCATCCCAAGAAGACGAAGCCGAAAATTAATAAAATAAGAATAAGAATATGAATAATAATACGAATAAAAATAAAAATAAGAACAAGAACAATAATATGGCAAAGAATAAAAATAACAATTTAAATAAGAATAAGAAAAAAAACAAGACCGAGCTTAATAAGGTGAAAAAGGATAATTATTTTAAATAAGAATAAGAAGAACAAGAAAAAAGAGAATAATAAGACAACAACAAATACGAATTTTAAATAAGAACAAGAAGAAAATGAAAAGGGGTAGAAGAGGAAGAAAAATTGAATAGAAAAGAACACAAAGAGAAGGAGAAAAAAGAATATTTATGAGAAGACGAAAATGAAGTAGAAAAAACCGTCGTGCTTCGTCCTTAATCGCTTTCTATTAGAACCAACACATTGCTATCGTGTGTGTCTATGCGAGTATTGGCCAAAAGCTGCAAAAGTTTTATTCATTTTATTTTATGTAATATTTTTTCGGCGACAGCAGATGTTGTGGCCAAAAGTGGAGTTTCCCTGACAAATGAGCAAATCAACAATGTTCTGATTTATAGAGGTTTGGATGACAACCTACCGGGAAATGTAAAGAAAATGATGGCAAGACAACCCTGACGCACATTCCTGGCGCCTGTCCGGGGTTCTGTTTTTCTTTGGGTTAGATATGGTCCCTAAATATGACACTAAGTCAACACTAAACCTCACTGATCATAGTGTCAATCAGCAGCACTAGAGAGCAATAATTGGTATCATTAGGGACTAGGGATCCCGGGATCCCGGACTTTTTCCAGTCCCGAAAATCCCGGGATTCAAATTCTTTTATCCCGGGATTTTCGGGATTGCTTCAAAGTTCAAATGAAATAAATTTTAAGGCACAAAAACCCAATTCCTTATTTGAGGGAGAAGGGAGGGGATAGAGTGCGTCTTTTGCAAAAGGCTTATGATTATTTACTAAGCATTCAACCAACAAGTGTGGAATCTGAAGGATGTTTCTCTTCAGCAGGGTTCATTTGAAATAAATTTCGCTCTAGATAAGAGAACAAAACACTTAATGCCTTTGTATTTTTAAGATCTCAGTTTTTAGTTAATCAAAACGCTTAACTTTTTTATCGAAATAATCGAAGTAAAACTAAAAGCACAAACAAATTAACTATTTATTTTTTTTATCAAATATGCATATATATGCACTTTATGATACATCGGTTGCAAAGTAATAAGTTATGTTTAAGTGTCATTTTTGGATAAAACAAAATGCTATGAAACTGAAGTTAAATGTCAAATGAAAAACTTTTAAGTTAACTCTTCAATTCCCAGTGTCACCTGTAGGTGACAGATGCTTAATAGGTTTTCATAGGTTTTCATTTTAAAATTCTAAACTTGTATAGCAAAGTCAATTAGTAGTACTTGTTTATTTAATTTTCCTACCAACACTAGCGATACGTCATTTGTAAAATTTATTCATTTGTTTCACGCGTAATTAAAGCAGTGCGAGTTTGTGTGGTTTCTTTCAATATAAAAATGAGGGTAGTTTAAACATTTTTTATGTATTTTTTTGTCTTATCCAAACGTATCTAAGCTCTTTTATTTAAAAAGAAAATTTTCTTTTTCACTATTTTGGACATGGGAATTGAAGGGTTAAACAAAATGTGATTAAATTCAAGATACAAAATCTTGAAACTACCCAAATGTGATTAAAATGTGTCCATTTTTATGATAAATATATTATAAACAAGTATTTATGCAATTCGGGAAAATTGTTTTATTAAAAAATGTGTTATATGAATCCCGGGATTAAATCCCGGGATCCCGGGATTTGACTTTTCAATCCCGAAAATCCCGGGATCGCAAAATGGCAAAAAATTGCGATCCCTATTAGGGACCCAATGTAAACCCGACTTGGCTGGCCAGCTTACCTAACCTAACTTTTCCTTACTTTAACCCTTTCAGTAACAATGTCCAATATATTGGACTACAGCCCATACAATTTATACAGCCCGGTTTATTTTCATGTCGGAAAGGGTTAAGTTTCTTGGTCTTCTACCTGTTACTGGGTTAGGTGTAGACGGCCTAAGAGATGAAGCAGAGACCTCAGTGGATCCGTAGTAATATAAGTCGCAGTTCTATTCAGAAAATGTCTGTTCCTCGATTTAGAAGTTACTGATTCGATTTAGATTTTGTTTATTTTTATTTTCTCGATGTCCTACAGCACATCGAAACTTTAGTAAAGACTCCCAAATAGGTTAGACAAAGTTTTGAAATATTAGCATAGAAAAGTGCAGCTGCTCAAAGGTCTCTTTGGAGCCCCACTCTCCGCATTTGCCACATCCTGCTGCATGAATATTGTTTAAGAAATGCTTCTCCTATTTCGTCATTTGAAATTCAGCAAACAATTCAAATTTACCGAACGTTCGCATCAATCTCGACGCCATATCTTGCACGTGCGATGCTTTAAAATTTCTCATAGATTTTGCAAACATTGCTGCCTCAAACGCCTCGCATTCGGGGCGCCATCCGCCTTTCGCCGCGTACAAATTTACGAAATAAATTTCTCAATAAACCCATCAGCTTCTTTGAAATTGCGCTAAACTTTAGCAAAAGAAAAAAGTGAAAATGAACAACAAAAAAATTGGAAATAAAAATTAAGGAAAACTTGGTGAAAGAATGAAACGAGCAGAATGTGTGTGTGAATGTGAGGCGACGAGATGGAAAGAAGAAGCTGCCAAAGAAAGGAACTTATCAAAAATTCACACCACATCCGCTGCGCGCGTGCATTCAAAGCAGAAGAAAATCTTCATTGCTTGGCTTTTATTTCTTTTCGTTCGTTTTTTTGTTTTCGTTCAGACGTTGCGTTTTGTTTTTTGTGCTTCTACTTTTCGGTACAACGCGGCTGCAGTGGCCAGAAATTAAAAAAAAGAAAAATAAATAAAATAATAAAAAGGAGAGGCAAAAGAGGTCGGCGCAATGAATAAGGAAAATGTTGGAATGTAAAAGTGCGAGAAGATGAAGAAAACAAACACAAAAAGCGCACAACGAGTGGAAGTATTTGTTGCCACAAAATGGCAAAGCGGCAGCGGAAAGGAAGAGGAGAATGGTGGAGAGGGGCAGCGGAAAGGAGCCGGAAAAATGTGGGAAAAAGCAACAAACCTAAGAAAAAATAAATTACAATGGAGAAAAAACGGTATTAAAATCGCATACAGCGATATGTGTGTGTGTGTGTGTGTTTGTGTTTGTATAAACAAGTGTTTGTGTGCGTTGCTTGCGAGAGAAAAAATGAAGCGAAACTTTTCACATTGAACAAACCAAAAGCATCCGTTTTATGTCGGCGCGCACACCCCGCCCGGCCCCCTGGGCCCACAGCGCGCACACATTTCCATTTTACAAACAGACAAACGCGCACAGACAGCTGCACGCCACACAATGCCGGCAGTAGCAACGGCAGCTGCAACAACAACAACGAGCCGAGCTACAACAAAAGCTGCCAACAGCAACGGCAGCATTGGCAGCAGCAAGCAGCATAAGCCAATGTTGGCAACATACGGCAATGTCGTCGTTGCTTGAGCAAAAAAAAAAACCAACAACAAAAACAACAACAACAAAGGGCGACTACGCCATCAGGCATAACGAGGGATGCAAACGGTAAGGAAGCCAACTGGCAAAAAGGATCGCCGCATTGGTGCTTGTGTTGTTGTTGTTGTTGGTGCACAAAAATGAAATTCGTTGCAATGGTAGAAGTTGTTGTTGTTGTTACTGTTGTAGCAAAAATTTTCACATGAAAATCGCATAAAAGCGTTTCGGGCAAAAGGCAAAAAAGATGAAGCAGAGCAGCCAAACACAGTCAGAGAGAAAAAAAAGATGGCTGCACGAAAAGTTGTTGCCAACAACTTTTGCCATGAACCGAAAAGCGGTGCCGGACGCGATGTAGCGAGCTGGCAGCTCAATGTGTCGAGAGTGTCATGGGACTAGCAGCGAGGGGGCGGTAGCAGGGAGGGTGGGAGTGAAGTGGTGGCATTCGCTTGGTGCGAATGGTTTTGTGTCTCCAAAGTGGCAGCTGGCAGCAGGCAGCAGCGAGTGTGGTGTGGTGCATCATTGGACGGCAGTGGCGGCCACTGCGAATTGCAGCAGCAGCGGCGATGCTGTGGCGCCGGAAACGAGCGCCGAGAATGCAAACATTTTTGTTGAATGTTGATTTTTTATTCCTTATGATTTTTTGCGCTCCAGTTGTTGTTGTTGTTGTTTTTGGCAGTGTTTTTATGACTTGCATTTTATCATTGTTTCATTAGATTTTTTTTGGGGAACAGGAGGAGGGGCCTTCCACTGCAAAAGTTGTTGGCCAGCAATGGGCGGAGAAACGTTGAATGGCGTTGCGCTTATGTAACCAAACACCCAACAGGCGCACAGCATTAAAAAATCAACTGAACCCAAAACAGCAGAGAAGAAAATAAAAACTGCGCTGCTGTGAAAGCACTAAAATCAAAAGAGAGCAAAAAATTGAATTGATAAAACTTGGCGAACGCAACTTTGCGTATTTGTGAGTTTTCTTTATGCTGTGCACATGTGTGTGTGTGTGTGTGTGCGTGTTTGAGCTGGTATTTGTATTTGTTGCGGTCATGGTTGATTATTTATTTGCTGCTTTGAATTGAGAATTACAATTTGCAACTACTGCTAAGTTTTTTTCTATGCCTGACTGACGTTTGCTTGTTGCAAACAATGCGCGAGTGGGGAAGAAATGAAGAACACAAAGGATGTTGCTGCCTCTTTTGGTAAATGTTATCAATGGTCTTATTCAACTTGATTGGGTTGTCTTTTCAGCAATTGCAGCTGCTGCATGCATTGGTTGAATAGTTTCAATCAATAGGCTGCTACGGTGACCTTGAACTTTTATACAAAGAACTAGAATGAAAAGAGAAAAATTAGAAACAAATATTGGGCCTTAAGAAAGAAGCTACTAAACCAAATAAAAAATAATAATCACAAAATAAAAAATAAAATTTTACAATAATAAACATTTCTGAAAAAATCGTTTGCTAGCTTGAAATGTAGCTTGTAGAAAAATTAAAAAAAAAACTTACAACAAAAAAATTGTGTCTGCACATTTTGCCAATTTTATCGCTCAATTTCTCATGTCAGTCATGTCATGTGTGTTTTAAGTTTCCCTTTTTTTAGTTTCACAAAAGTTGTGCAAAATTTTCAATAATCACCGGAAACGTTCAAAGGACATTCACACTGGTGCAATAGCTCGTTCTCATGCAAACATACACTTTAACAAACACACACATACACACACATGCACATGCACACGCCCAATGCCGCCATCAGACGCCGTAGCACTCAGGCAAAGCGTTCGCCAAAACATAACTTTAACTCATACCTCGCGGTTGCCTTCAGCGTTTTGCCAAGCTAACGCACATAGCGTCGCACAAGTCGTCCTTGCAACGGAGAATTCACCTTCATCCTTGCTGCAACATCAATAATGCATGCGCTCCACTTGAAACGCTTCAACTGCGCCCTCTCGTATGTCGTTTGGCGGCAAGAACAACAACAACAACAACAACAAAAACCATAAGCCATCTATAGCAACATTAAATGCAATGGCAATGGTGCTGGTGCTGGCGTTAGGATGAGAGACTTGGGTGCAGTGCAAATAAGAAAAAAGGCAAAAAAGAGCACAAGGAAAAAAAAGCAGGAAAACCTTCGCTTCACTTCATTGAGCGATAAAAAAGACCTTTCTCCGGCATTTATTTTATATCCTTTCACACACCCACTCACACACACACACACACGCACATGTATACATGGTTGTGCATTAGGAGGGAGGAAAGGAGCAAACGAGCACAAGACGGAAGTAGAAAAGAAGCAAACAATTCACAAATTTCAGTTGCAACTTTACAAGTTTGCATTTATTGAATATAAAAATGCTGTCGTTGGCTGGCGGCGAAGGGTAAAGAGTGACAGGCGCTGGCAGTAAGTGCACTGCAGCAAAGTAAATAAGTGGGTGTGGAGGGTGGCAGGTGCGGCCCAGACTTGACAACTTATGAGTGCAGCGCACAAAAGGAAGCAAATCGCTGATGGCGACTGGGGGAAAAGGGGCCCAGAAAGTGGAAAGATGGCAAAGGCATTTAAAGAAAATGTACCAAAGCATGGAAGTGTTTTTGAGTCGGTCTGACCGAATGCATTTATGCCCTGCAAAATTTTTTTTGCATTTCAAATATAAAAATTTAGAAAAAAATTACTCAAAATTTTTATTTTCGTTAAATAAAAACTTTGTATAGAAAATGTTAATGAAAAATCTCTCTATTTGCTTTTAATATTGATGAAAGTACTCCTGAGGAGAAATAATTCGACACGTGTTTTTCATTTTTTCGACGGGTCAACGATGGGTTAAAAGTTTGTATGGGGGAAACATGATTTAAAGGACCTTTTGACTTCAAACTTAGTAAATGCTCTTATCATATGAAAAATTTCGACACGTGTTTTTCATTTTTTCGAAAATCAAAATCTGACGGGGACAACAATGGGTTAAGAGTTTGTATGGGAAACATGGTTTGATGTGCCAGTTGACTTCAAATATTCTGAAAGCACTTCAAATGAGAAATAATTAGAGTAAGAGAGTATGTTTTCATAAAAATCTGACGGGATCAACAAAGGGTTAAGAAGAACCAGATTTATTGAACCAGATTTATTGGTCTGAATATCAGAGAATGAGAGTCAGGAGGGTAAAAAATTCGGACATCTGAGAAAAAAATGATGTGGAAAGTAGAGCTGGGAAACTCTTGATACTTGGTCCATTCGATCTTTTCTACAGTTTGAGTGAAATTTATCGATAATATCGATACTCTCGAAATTCTTTCATATATGAATACATACGAAAGTGTAGTGTGTACCCGGAGTTACACTCGGCAATTTGTACTGAAAAAGATTTATATTGAAAGCTTCTGCCAAGACACCTATTTTGCCTGTTGTTAGATATTACGATTTTGACTTGCTTGAAGGGTCGTCCAAAAGCCAATGCAATCTACCTGTTTCAATGATATCAGAATTGTAGTTCCGAAGGTATTTCACAATAAACAATTCAGTTATATGGGCAATGCTACGCCTCTTCATTAAATGCCAACCCTATTCTTCGAGTCCCAGGGGTCGTCTAAGCAGATACCTCCCACCGAATGCCATTCATATGCTATTTATAGTTCAACAGTTATCAATACATTTTTATTACAACTGTTCAAAATTATAGATTTGAGTTATGTGGGCGATGACATGCCCTCTTGTCCTAACATCCATTGTGTCTAAATTTTAGTTCAATCGGTCAAGTAGTTTTACATATTTGAATGTCACAGCGGAATGAATGTCTGTGGCAGCATTGCCAGCATAGAATATTTTGGAGGCATTGATGTCATATCAGAAAAACCCTATAGTATCGATAGTGTCAAAAAATCATCGATAGTGCTATCGATAGTTGTACAGTTCTAGCAGAAACCAAATTCGTAGAACAGTGTTGCCAGATTATGGGGTTTCCGCCTATATTTGGGGTTTATTTGTTTGGATTGGAAGAACATTTCTAATTTACGCTTTTTAAACTATCTGTGGCCAACCAGGTTGCATTTTTGTTACGTCAAAAACTTGTTCAGATATGGTCAGTGGGTCGTTTTATAATTTCAAGTACCAAATAAAATGAGCAATGTTCATGAAATATTAATTTTATGTGTGAATTATAAATTTAGTGTGAAATGAACTTCATTTTAAAAGGCTCGCTTGAAATCCGTCTGGCAACACTGTCTTAGAAACAGGTTCGATGTTTGTTTTCGGTAAAGTCAACCTGAAACAGGACATTCACATCTGGGGAAAAAATTTAAATTTGTATTCTAGGTCCATACTGAGGGACTCTATCAGTCCAAGAAATTCATTGATTCATTAACTCGAAAAGAGCACAATTACACTTTCTTTTAGATACAAGAAGGCTAAGGATTCTATGTGACAACGTAACAGGAAACTTTCTCTTACAGATTCTACAAATTAGATGACAAAACAATGGATCATCAATTACAAAGTGCCCAGCGTTGGTACACAGACGTGCCAAGTTTCTAGGGAAACATAACCTCAATGATGAGGACCGAAAGCAAATATTTCATCTGGCTAGTGCGTTGGACCGCGAGTCAAGACTCCGCGAGTTCAATACCCCGTTGCGGTAACACCGAAAAAAAAAAGAAAAACAACCATTTTTCTTTTGGCGCTGTCCACTCAGCAGGAAATAGCAAACCTCTGAGAGTAAAATTGCCTATGAAAAAGCTGGCAACTCGCCGTTCGGAATCGGCATAAAACTGTAGGTCCCTTCCATCCGTGTAAAAAAATTCACACTCACAACATGGATGGTTGCGGGTAACTAGGCCTTAGTCTCGTAATCGGGCTGTAGTGCCAGTCAAGAAGAAGAAGACCTTCCAACCTTGTACGAATTCGCACGCACAACATGGATGGTTGCGGGTAACTAGGCCTTAGTCTCGTTATTGGGCTGTCGTGCCAGTCAAGAAGAGAAGATATAGTCCAGTACACTATATAGTACATTATATAATTAAATATTAGCAACTTATAGCTCATACCATCAACGCTATAGACGAACAGAGACTCAGCCTGTTTAAAAGTATATGTAAACTTTATATACTTTGTGTATACTTACTACACTTTATAAATTATGTATTATGTACACATTGTACATTTCACTTACATTATTTAAACTACCCAGCGTAGAGTAAAGAAATGAAGAAAAAGCAAGAATTGCACTTTTCATAACTTTGCATAAGCTGTGCTGATATAAAAAAATTGACAGCGCAAAAATATTGCAAAAATCATAAAACACAAAATTTTATACCAAGGAAAATTGAGAAATTGTAATGATGCCATACGAGTTGCCAGAACCAAAAAAGAATGACTTTATCAACTACTGGTTTATTGGAAATATTTGTCTGATTCGAAGTTTGAGATGGTTTGGATCTTAGCGAGAAATACTTTAATGTAATTTGAAACATTAAAATGGGTTGTTTTGACTATCCACAGTTCTCGTTCAGAGGAAGATTCTGAATGATAAGACAGCCTTTGACAAACCTAAGTTAACTGATTTATAAAAAAAGATTTTTTTAGAGGCTGAGCACTGACGTAATCTTGGGGTCCAATTTTTATAAAACTCTTTGCTGGAACTCAGACCATACTTCGGCAATAATGCCTCGAATGTTGGCTTTCCAGTGTTTAATGCTTTTTGGTTCATTAACAAAGACATGCGACATATTCACTAAGAAAATAATGATGTCAGTGCGTTGTGTATGTGCGCTGCAGCGCACAGTGTCGCGAGTCCATAGTAGCAAGGTACAAAAATAGAAGGAATAGTCGTACGACAATAAAATTTTGTTCATATGATTTTGTTATAAAGAGAAGTTAATACGCCAAAAATTACTTCAATCGCCTCACGGACACGCTCACCTCCCATACTAACCAAATACTAACTTGACAGTATCTCGGAAACTATAAAAGATATATTGATGAAATTTGGTACAGCAATTCATATCATCAATATAAAGGTATATACCAAAAAGTTTGATGACTCTGCACTTTTATTCCTCCGAATTTACGTTTCTTCAAGCAGCGGTACAAGGAATATGGAAAGCAAAACAAAAGAGGGAAAGCTTTCCCAGAGTTGCAAAAATAGTATATATGTATAGAATATATTTTCTTGACATAAGGTTCCATGGGAAATTTTTCAATAAAAGTCCTCGAACTTAGATTTAACAAATTGCAATAATTTGCAACCAAAGCCACCAAGCTTCACAAAGTGCAAGTTTGGTGGCCTGCCATCGGTATATAAATTGATATTTTTAAAATTCGTTTTCACATTTCAGTAAATTTAGGTATTTACTCCAGTACTACAAACTTATTTTTCTACATTTACGACATTCATGTTTTTGATTTTTGTCCCTACTCGCGACACAGTGCGGCGCATTCTTATTCATAATGAATTGTCAAATCAAAGTGACATCAGAACAATCGAAAACTAACAAATCAATTGTCACAGACAGTATATAGTATAATATATATAATTTTAAGGCCTTGAAAAAATTAATTGTAAAAAATTAAAAATTATCGAATTTTTGAAGATGAAAATGCTTTGTCGTCGAAAACGACAATAAATATCCTCTGCCATAAAAGTAGTTTACACTTCAATATTTGTCAAGTTTTTCAGCCAACCTTGAACCTATAATTTACACTGCAACTTAGGTTCGATTCCTAGTTCAGGCTAGTTAAACACTCGCACACACAGTTAAACACACACTAGCCTAAGTCAAGTGGAACTGAAGAGATTTTTCAGACTGATCAATTAGGTGTTTGCTTACTTATTTAATATATTTATAAATGGCATATTTTTAGGCTGCTTAGGTATAAAAACCTGACGCTTACTTGGATGCTAATGATAGCTCAGTGTCCTTAGCTACAATAAGCTCTGAGGTTGCATTTATTGTCCCTAAACCTGTGCTGGCGCTCACATTTGCGTTCATCAAAGTCACTGTCACAAAGTCACAAATGGGTCATTGCAAGCCATGAGTCAGCATGGTAGAGTGGAAGCGTCTGTAGTTGAGCGAAACTTATGTTCGTCGTCATCTTTGAAAAATGCCCTCAGGTGTCTGTCTCACGTTCATATGTCCGAATCAGTTTTGAGACTATAGGCACTGATATGCCCGGAAGCGACCACTTTGGCTTAGATGTCAGATACAAAGATTTCTCCGGAGGTCTGGTAGATGTAAAGCAATTTAACAGGGAACATCAAGTGGTATTCGAACGTATAGTCTGTGTGTGCTTTGCTAAGCTGTTCCCTCAAAGGGGGGAAAAGAAATTGCCAGGTTGCAACCAGCATTAGGAATTTTCAGGAGACTTTAGATGCATTCAAGCATAAACAGCAAACATTTTTTTAATTTTTAGGTATAACAAGTTTTAGAGATTGTTGTAAAATATTTTCAATATTTAATTGAATTTTAAATATTTGTAAAATATTTTTTATTTATTTAGAAATATTTTAAAAATATTTTTTTTATATTTTAAAATATTTTTTATTAATTTTAAAGTATTTTTTATTTATTTTAAAATATTTCAAAAAAATTTAAAGTTATTTCATGGCATTATTAATGAAACCAGCGCCGAGCGAAACCAAGCTATAAGTATTTGAAATTATAATTCTAACCAATGTAATGCAAACTAATTGATTATTAATCAATTATTAATTCTAACTAAGAACTGCAGTCACTGACCGCACCTCATCTGACTGCATCTTGTGCTCAGTTTCGAGTGCAACAAAATGAAGTAACTTCTATTGCTACGCTCCACACACTCACCCACAGTAAAACTTCCACTACAATTACAAAATACTTAAGCGTGTTGTGTACAATAAAAAGTGGGCGTGGTTGCATTACTTTTAACTTTTTAGTGCTCTTTCCATGCATTAACTCATATGTGTGTGTGTGTATGTACGTTTGCAACTGTTTGCTTTTGCCAAGTTGAGCATCCTGCCAAGTGGCAGCCGCTTCTCTTCCAACGATTTCTTGACTTTACTGTTGCTGTCAGTTGATTTTTTGTTCTTTTATATATAGTTGTTGCATTTTTTCGTATGTATTTTCTGTATTTTCTCCTTGGCTTTGGTGCATATTTTTGTGCTGCCACTGCCGTTCGGCGTCAAATTGAAAAGCGGCAAACTTTTGCCTTTTGACTGCATTTTAATGCTGCACTTTTCAACAACGCACCCACCCCACGTCACTGCCACAAGCACAAGCATCAGTAAACACCAACACCAGACCATGCCACATCGTCAGCAACATGCTGCACCTTAAAATTTATTCCACTTGATTTTTCATGCCACACTACGTTTAATTTTATTTTTTTGCGCTCCATTTTTGCAACCGTTCAACACTTTTTCCACTCGCACTCATTCTCTCTCTCTTTCTGTAACATCAGGCGTCTATATCGCTACTGATTTCTATATGCCTGTCTGTCCATTTGTTTGCTCTTTCGCATGTCCGTGCAGTTGTTCGTCTATCAGTTGGACTGTCTGTTTGTATTTCTGACTGTGTGTCGGTGCAGCGTTCTGTACGCTTGTGCACATGTAATATCCAGCACACACACACACACACACACAAACGTAAAAAGTTGCTTTTATGTACTTAAGTTTATGTGCATATAATGTCTATGTGTGTGTGTGTTTGTGTTTGCATCGACTGCCGTCTTTTAGGTGAAAAGTGCGCGGCAAAAAAAATGAAATACTTTTCTTATAGTTTCCGTGCACTTTTTGTGCAGTTTCCACGCTGCTTTTGTAAGTTTTTCGCAGATTGACTGATATTTAAAATTCATGCGACAGTAAGCGCAAACAATTTGCAATCACTTGATAAAAATTTTCTAAATAGCAAAAATTTATTGCTGCCTTACGCAGCTTGCAGTCTTTAGAAGTGACTTGAATGTTGCTCATACGCCATGGTGAACGTGTATGTTGGTCTAAACAAAACGGCTGCATAAATTTTTGCACTCACTGTGTGCTGTTGCTAGAAAAGTTGCAAAGGCGCTTGAAAGTAAAGAAATAAAAGAAAAATATAAACAAAATAACACCAACAAGAAGATGTAAAGAAAAAAAGAAGCAAATGTGATGTGAAAACTCATATAAACAAACAAAAAAAAAAAATTTGCTACAAAAAACTTTAAATGTGAATGTGAACAAGAAATGAAAAGAAAGCAAAACATTCAACGTCGACAAGTGGCAGCACTAAGAGCAATAACAACAGCAACAACAACAACAATAATAACTAAACGACGAGCAGCAGAATGCAAGCAGACGTAGGCAAAACGACTGACAAAAAAAATTGGCAACGAAAGTTGAAGGAAAAACTTTTGCCAGCAAGTTAGAAGACAAGAAAACTAAAGGACGTGCACATACACACACACATACACATTTATAAGTATATAGATTGCATTTTACAAACCGACAGTAACAACAACAACAACAACAACAACAACAACAGAAACAAGTAGATAAAAGCAACCAAAAAGTGCAAGTAGAAAGAAAACTAAGCAACGCAACCGAAGAAAATGTGAAACGTAGAAGTTTGTCTTATAGTCGATGGCAAAAGCAACAACAATAACTGCAGTAAAAAACAGCGAACCGCAAGAAGCGCCAAGGATTGCATGGCAAGCGGCAGCCTCCAAAGGAGCATTGAAACTTTGCAAGTGGCTGACGGCAGCCGGTAGGACAGGGAGCAGGGAACAGGAGCTGCAGTGCCGGCAACTGAAGTTGCAGCCCAAGACGACCAGGTTGCATCTTTGAAGCAGCGAACAACTAAAAGATTCGAACAACAAAAGCATTATATACAAAAGCGTTGGCAATAACAACAACAACAAGCAGCGCAACGAAAATCAAGCAGCAGAATGACAGGGCAACGAAATCAAGAATGCAGTCAACGCTGTGGCAAACTGCAGTCAGCGCTGGATGCGAAGCGGGTTGACAAATGGACGGTTGGAACGGTAGTGAAGATGAGAGGCAGTGGGCGAAAAGGTGAGACATTGGCGCACATTGGAAAATCGTGGAACAACAGCACTTAAAAATTGGATCCTTGAGCAAGACAGCATCGAAGAGACACAAATGCCCGAGGAGGACATAGGTGCATTGAGGTTGACCGAAAGGTTGGATACACTTATTCCAGGCCGAGTTCTCAACAAGGATTTTGGAATCTCAAGTCGAAAGCTGGACTCTTTGTGGAAGGAATGAGACTTTCATGCACTCTGCATTTCGAAGGTTAGTCATCGGTTTATGCTGGAGAAGCTAGAACCGATTCGTCCATTGGATCACGTTCACTCCTTCGGTACTCGATAATCAAAAGCTCATCAAAGCATGTAGCAGTCGTCGATAACCTCTAAGCTGGCACACAAATGTGTCCCAAAACTGAAAAGATGGGCAGAATCAAAAACAGGATAATGCTGATGTTCAGAAAATATATCGGAACGGAACAAATTAAGATGACAGATAGTATAGCTCAGAAGGGATCGAAACAAGACTTTTGTAAAACCGATCATAGAATTTGACTAAGCAATTAAAATTAAAATTGAAGGGTTGAAATTCTGATAGACAGTTAATTGACCACAGTACATTGTAAGAGTTGGAATCAGATGATCAACATTAGCATTTCGAGAGCAGCTTTAAAGGTCCCAATGGGCAGCGAGAAGCAGAGAGAGTTCTTAGTTTTAATCGGACAGTCTTTAGACGAGGTCTTTAGGCGATAACGAGGCACGATAACTTCAGGATATGCTTGGATGTAGATGTAGATGTAGTTAAACTTAGCCGAAAAGTTTTTAGTAGACAGTGCTTCAAAGATAATAATGCAGCCGCGAACATTGCATGCGAGTGCCGGACTCCAGCTGGTAGAAGAAATCTACATTTTGGGACAATAGTTCATAAAATAGAACAAGTTATGGAACATTAGTCATAGAAATCAAGTAGATATAACGCGGGAAGTAGCGACTCTAAGGAGATTAGTGATTAATGCAGATAATTAGTCTGAACTTCATAGGAAAGTAAAGGGATCCACTATGTGGTGCGTTTCAATAAATTCCTAAGCAAGGAGTGGTTGTTCAGTCTGCAAGAATTCAATTAGATTAGCGGATCTGCCAGGTTCTTTGAAGATTTGAAGATTGAGGCTCATTTCAAGCCAATTTAATTTATCACTTTTATAGTTAATATTTGTAAAACATTGTTGGAATAGATATCCAAAAAGAACTTTTGAAATAGGGTTCTAGTTGCAACTTAGTGCATTGGAAAAGTACATTCTTTTTCGATTTCCAGTCAAAATTTCATGATATTTGTTTCATTGAAAGCGAAATTACTGAGTCTGAAGGGACAGTATGTTTCTGCCTTGGGTACAAAAAAGATAATCAAAAAAAGAGCCAATATTAAAATTTGCTTTTAACTTGGTAAAAAATTTAACGAAACCTTCGAATTGATGAACCAGGTTTATGGTGACTTCCTGCTTCATGCAGATAGTGATAGAAGTAGACAACTGTTTCACGAGCCCGAGCTAGGAATCGAACCTAGGGCCTCTGGTGTGAGAAATCAGCGCGCAATCCGCTGGACTATCGAGGCAGGAGATCAGTAAAATTTAGCCAAAATCTTGATAGAAATTCTTGAAATTTGATTTAAGCCTTTTTAAGAACATCAATTTATTGCATTCTAACCTAATAGTTGGGCTTCAAGCACAAGTTGACTGGAACCATTTGATTGACTGGTGTGTGACTGGTTTTTTGATTTTTCTTGATTTTAAACAAAGCATTTTTTCCATCAACCACTGCCTGTATTTGTCTGTTTTGGTACCTTGCGACGTTTAACTTTTCATAAGAATGCATTTGGCGATGAAACGGAAACGTTTTGTGGACATTGAAATCGTAATCCAAAGGGTTATACTGACATACTGAAGGATTTCCTATTCGATAATTTTAAACACTCATTAGACATGCTTTTAAATCGAGCAGAATTTAATGGATATATTATTTAAGTCCAAACTATTCGATTAGAATAAATCGGAACCAAATTTTCTTCCCCTTAATTTTCTTCGTTATTTTTTAAATGTCACGTTTACTTTGGAACATATCTTGTAGTGTTCGACCTAATATTCGTCTTCGGCTTTGGTATTTGGCTTATTTGGCCAATTTTAAGTCTTCTACTTCGGCTTCGACTAAAATAGCCGAATGTTTTGGCCGAATGTTTTCGCCCTATAATGCAAATCAATTTGTTCTGTTTCGAAGTATTTTATCAAATATCGGGTTTTATCGATAATTTGAACATTACGATAAATAAAAATGATTAGAAATGATGAATAGCTGATTAGAGACTATTTATGTCAATTGAACTGTTAAGTTTTGGTTTTTTAGAAACTGACTGTGGTTTATTTTTACCTACATTTTTTTAAGGAGAAAACTGCAAAATTTGGTTCGTGTTTTCCTTAAAATAATTTTTATTAATATTCGGCTCCGGCCGATTATGCCGAATATCCTGCTTCGGCCAAAAGTCCACCATAAAAATTAATGAGAAAAAACTGAAAAATTTGGTTCGTGTTTGCCCCAAAAGAATTTTTATTAATATTCGGCTTCGGCCGATTATGCCGAATATTCTGCTTCGGTCACAAATCCATTATAAAAATTAATAAAAAAACTGCAAAATTTGGTCCGTGTTTTCCTAAAAATAATTTTTATTAATATTCGGCTCGGGTCAATTATGCCGAATATCCTGCTTTGGCCAAAAATCCACCTTCGGTGAGACTAGTACCTTGCAATGACTTATATATCTCTTATATATCGAAATCTATACATATGGTAGTAAAAAAAATATTAATTTTTTATCCACAACACACCTCGATTTTCCACTGTGCCTCGGGTTCGAAGACAACACCGCAAGACACAGTGGCTGCTGCTAAGCGAGAGCGAGAAACGGTCGGCCGAGGGTTGCAACGAAAGATTGAAGCCTGTTGTGGCAAAGGCCAAACACTCGGCGTTGCGTCGGTTGCGGGGTCAGACTTGTGGCGCTGGCCCAAAGACTTTTACTTTATTTTAATTTCTTGCTAAAAGTACTTGATTTTTTTTTCGTTACTTTGCCTTTCTTTGAATTTCGCATATTTTCTTGTCGCTGCCTGTTCGCCATTTGGCTTTGTGTTTGTTTGATTGTGTGGCTTAGCAATATTTTTGCATTTTTCTACGCTTTCTTGTATGTTTTTTGTTTTTATTTTATTTCTTTATTTTTTAGAGCGAAATTTATGAGAAAGGATTTTCATGCTTTTACTTTGTCAAGTGCGGATGCTTAGAAGTAGCAACGATAGGGGTTTGCCAACGGGGGTTTTCGCATTCGACTGTCGACGTCAAGACGGTCGAGACAATGCAGCGTGGCAACTTAAGCTGCAATTGCAACTTCAACATATAATTTTCAAACAATTTTCATGTTACGTGCTCTTCGTGCCATTTTCTTTGATTTTTCTTGTTACTTTTTCAACTTGCTTTATTTGTTGTTGTCTTAGTTGTAAGTTTTACTTGTGAATGGCAAATAAAAGTTGCACTTGCATGCAAGTATATAAACACAAAGTACATAATAATACACACACACACACACACACACACACGTAGACACATAGAAACACAACGTTTAGCGAGTTTAAATCAACGGCAACAACCAGTCGACGACGTTGGCGTCCGGCTGGCGGGGGTGCAAAGTGTGCAGTGCAAGTGACTGTAAATGCAGTGTTGTTGTATGCTTGTATGTTCGAATGTGTGTATGTGTGTGTATGCGGCTGACGCGGCGCATTGCAAACGTTTCTGCTGGGCAGAAACTTCTTTTAGGTTCAGTTGTGCGCTTTCAAGTTGCTGTATATTGCAATGGTTATTGTTGTTGTTATTGTTATTGTACTCGCTGTTCATTTAGACATTTGCTAAACATTTGGGTATTGTTGTTGTTGCTTTTGCCCACTTGGGCCCGCATATTCTTGCTGTAAGTTATCTTTGAGGTTTGTTTATTTTTTGTTTATTGCCTCGAAAAAGGCAAAGAAAACCAAAAAAAAAACAAAATGGCAAACTAAGCAGAATATAAAAAGGAATGACGCAAGAAAGAGCAAGTCCGTGTAATCAGTAAAATGGCGCAAAATTAAATTGTGCACCGTTTCTATGTGTTTATGTGTGTGTGTGTGTCAATGCAGCGACGCCAGCGATTGAAATAATTTGCGTCGTCTTTGACTTTGCGTCGCACTCGCCTCTGCTGCTTCTACATATATATTGCTCTTCCTCTTGTTTCAGTCTGCCGTCTACCGTCTGCCAGCCTGTGTGCCACATGCCGCGTCGAGTTATGCTTTTCGTCTCCGGCCTGGCGCCCGCTTCACAGACGACTTTCGTACACAGTTTCCTACAAATCCAGCCCGTGGACTGCTCCTCACTCCCCCCTCAGCGCACCCATCGTTGGTTGATTTGTGCGGTGCGGTTTAATGCGTCCATTATGCGAATGTCCTGTGGTGTATTTATATTTTTGTTGCTATGCGCGCGCGCCTCGCTCGACTGCTTTCTGTCTTGTTATTTTTTTTGTTGTTTGGTTTTTGTTGCGTCGCCATTGTCGCCCATTGTCGCGTTCGCTCGTGTTTTGGCTTTTAGTTTCGAATTTGTACTCACTTACGGACAGCGGCTAATGGTGCGGCGCTTCGGGTCGCCTATGTTTTGCTGGGTAAAAGTTTGGAAAATGATTTTGCTACGACTTTGACTCGCTGCGGCTGGCGCTGGCCGCCCATTGGCGTGTCGTCTGACGTTGCGTTTGCGGCGCAGACTTGTTTAAGTTAATTTATAATTTAGCAATTTAGCGAGTAAATAAGTTGCCCGTCTTGCTGCTTGACTGGCTGTTGCTCGGGTGGCGTCTGGCACGTCCCACAGTGCGTATGAGCGATGTTATTTGGTGCAGCGTGCAGGCAGTGTTTGACAATGTTTGGAAAGTTTTGTTCGGGCAAGAAATTTGCGCATAACTTTGCCAAAGCCAAAATCGTTTTTGTTGTTTTAGATGTCTGTGTGGATGGGACGCTAGACTGGATTTTGTCAATTTCGATTTAATTAAATTAATTTGCTTTATGTTCACTTAATTTTACACAATCAAAGTGAACGGCATTTACTATGTTTCCGGAATGAGTTTGAAATAGTTTTCGAATTGTTGGTTTGAAATTTTTAAACTTAAAAAAAGGAAAAGATCTGGTTTATGCGATTTTTAGGCGCCAAATATTTATTAAAAATATTCTTGAAATTATTAAATATTTTAATCCAACAATATATTTTATACGCGTAGGAAACTATTTGACCGATGGATCTGAAAGGTTCATACAGTGGGTGGTATGTCTAGTAGAAAGGTTTTGGTATATCATTTGTTGTGTATGGGCAAAGGGCGTGGCAACGCCCATACAACTCAATTCTACTTCTTTAAATAACTTCGAAATAGTAAATTGGGAAGAATTAAAATTTGGTACACGTCTGTTTTATGAATCTATTGTTCCACTAGTAAAATTTCATGGGTATTGAATGAAGAGGCGTGACACCGCCCATACAACTCAAATCTATAATATTAAATAACTTCACAATGATAAGTTGGGTAGCATTGAATTTTGGTATGAGGCTGTCTTATAAATCTGTTATTCCACTAGTAAAATTTCATGGACATTGGACCAAGGGGTGTGGCACCGCCCATACAAATAAAATCTAGAAAATTGACTCACTTCGAAATTGTAAACTTGGAAGAATTAAAATTTGGTATAGCGATGTCATAGATAGTCGATCATAGATCTGACATTCCTCTGGTAAAATTTCATGGACATTGTACGAAGAGGCGTGGAACCGTCCATATAACTTAAATCTATAATATTGAATAACTTCAAAATGATAAGTTGGGTAGCATTGAAATTTGACACAACACTGTATTATGGATCATGCATTCTACTGGTGCAATTTCTTGGACATTGGACGAAGGATCGTGCCATAGCCCTTACAACGAATATATATAATATGGAATAAGGTGAGAAATATAACTTGAGCAACATTAAAATTTGCTACAGCGCTGCTCTATAGATCTAGCGATCCTCTGGTACAATTTTGTGAATAGTGTACAAGGGACGCGGCACGAGTTTTGTGATCCAAGGTTGTTGGAACTATAATTCGCACATCAATGATGTTCAGTACAAACTTTCTACTTCAACTGGGAGAATGAAATGGTGATTAAACAAAGAAGCGTCTCATCGATACAACTCAAATCTACAACATTGAACATCTGGACAGTTTACATTCGAAGTTAATCAATGATTTTGTTGTCAGTCTCAGACGTCTCCGTTCTGGACATTTTTCATTCAAAGTTGACCAACGATTTTGTTTACAGACGTTTTGTTCTTCCTCAGACGTCTTCGTTCTGGGTATTTTTAGTTCTAAGACAACAAACGATTTACTGGACCCTTAAAACTTGATGACGATCACATCAAAACCATAATTGAGTTAGACCGTCATGTCTTTGTAAGAGAGATTGCAGAGAGTTTAAATGTTTTACACACAACATTTGAAAATCACTCAAAACGTCTTGGACTCGAAAGAGATTCACTTAACACAACGATTCAATGTTCCATGCATATCCAATGTAATGAAATCTACCCTTGTTTGAAAGGAAACCTCACTAGGGATGATGAGAAATGGGTCATGAAGTAATATTGAACGAAAGAACAAACTAAATTGAAACTTGAATTTCATTAAAAAAGATAATTTTGTCAATTTGGTTAGATTACACGAGACCACACCATCAATTTATATGTTTACTGTCAACAATTTATAAAATTGAAGATAGAAATGATGGAAAAAAGATGAGAATTGGGAAACCACAAAAAAACCACAACAATTTATAAAATTGAAGATAGAAATGATGGAAAAAGATGAGAATTGGAAAACCACAAAAAAGTTGTGTTGCATCACAAAAAGGGAAGCGGAGGGCTTCACACATATTTGGGGACCTGTGGAAAATTATCAAAAATGTCTTTAAAAGTCATAGTAACATTAACATTCACATTCACATCATCACATCACATCACATCATCACATCATCACATCACATCTCATCTCATCACATCACATCACTTCACATGACATCATCACATCACATCACATCACATCACATCACATCACATCACATCACATCACATCACATCACATCACATCACATCGCATCACATCACATCACATCACATCACATCACATCACATCACATCACATCACATCACATCACATCACATCACATCACATCACATCACATCACATCACATCACATCACATCACATCACATCACATCACATCACATCACATCACATCACATCACATCACATCACATCACATCACATCACATCACATCACATCACATCACATCACATCACATCACATCACATCACATCACATCACATCACATCACATCACATCACATCACATCACATCACATCACATCACATCACATCACATCACATCACATCACATCACATCACATCACATCACATCACATCACATCACATCACATCACATCACATCACATCACATCACATCACATCACATCACATCACATCACATCACATCACATCACATCACATCACATCACATCACATCACATCACATCACATCACATCACATCACATCACATCACATCACATCACATCACATCACATCACATCACATCACATCACATCACATCACATCACATCACATCACATCACATCACATCACATCACATCACATTACATCATATCATTGCATCACATAGTCCTGACTTTTCAGGGTTGACTTGCTGAAGTTTTCAAAACTCTTTTAATAGTAAAACTTTCACCAACGATGATGACCTGAAATTGGGTTTGGTTCAGTTTTTTCCTAATAAGGACAAAAAGTTCTATAAGCGCAGAGTCAAGTTGCCAGGAAAAAATAATATAAAATAAAATATAATATAAAAATAATAATATGCATTGACTTATTTTTTTTCTAATTCAAGAAGAGGCGAGCAGACCACAGCATTTGCATTGATATATTTTTTAGCGTCATTAATCCAGTCATGAATTTACTGTCCAAGAAAAAAGAAGTTTTGGCGTATATGACACTATGCAAAGTCTTAGTACACTTTACAACTCTCAAAACCGTTACATTTCCACTTTGTCGAAGAGCAGCTGAGGCCCGAAAAGTGGTTTTAACGACGATTAGAGATAGAAGAAGAACGTAGTCTGAGCGGTTATTCGCCAGTGTGTCTGCAACTTCAAGGATTGCCTTCTCTTCCACAAATTTAAGCTAAATGTTTTTAATAATTTTTCTTCCATTTCAGTAAAAACAAAATTTGGGGACATTTCGGAAAAGTATCAATTGATATTTAGTTGTGACTCAAGAAATAAGTGAAAGCAAGAAGATAATTTCGTGAGTATTGAAAATTGCCATTTGTGATCTTAAAGTATTTTTTATTGACTAATTTATTCTATTTTCATTTAATTTAGTTCAAATTTAATTAATTGTCTAATCAACTTTTTTAATTGCACAACTTTAATTGCTTTGATTTTAATTGTTAACTATTTTCATGCTGTTTAATTTGAAATGATTTACCAATCTCAAAGTGCTTCAGTTTTAATTTATTGCGCATATTTGACTTTCCATGAAATTTGTTTGCCCGTTCGTAGCTTCATAATTATCAAAAATTTATCTACTATCGAAAAATTGAGCATAAATTTCACCGCTAATAGCTTTCACACCAAATCCGGTTAGCATAAATCGTCGATTGTTTTTTTCATGGGTCTCTCGTTTTATTAAAAACAAATTAACACATTTTTAAACTTGCCAGCCGACTATCATAACTCATAGATACTACACACACACACACTTACACACACACACACTAACGCGTCCTATGTGCCGCCCTGGCGCTAATAATGTATTTGTAAATAAATAAATTGTAGATAATTTCCAACGGCAGCCACGACTGGTTTACATACAAATTTAATAAATAACGTGTTCAACAACCTTTAACCGCGCACACGCCACAACAACAACAACAACAACAACATGCGAGTCAAAAAACAAAATAAAAACAAAAAATCAAAATATAAAAAGTATTTGAAATCTGATGCGTTAAGCGCGAAGATAAAAATTAAAATTTGACTACAACAACAAAGGGCGAAGAGCGTAAAGTCAGCGAACAGTGCCAAGAAGGCGTTTAGATGATGTCGCATTAAATGGAAATAAAATCGAGAGACAAAAGAGACAAACAAACAAAACTATGAGCCAAAGTCAATGAAATTCAAATTTAAATTTGACATTAGATTGAGCACGAAATTTGTATGCAAATCGATTAGTTTGTCTAACCGACTGAAGTCGAGTCTTAGGTGGAAAGAGGCGATGGAGATGTGCTGTCTGGGGTGGTGCGTTGCTGTTTGAAACTGGAAGCGTTAAGTAGACAATCAAAGTATCAATTAAGAGTGGCAAAAAAACAAACACTGGTGGAGAAGAGAAGAAGGGGGAGGGGAGTGTTGAATTAGTGATGACATTAGAGATACACAAACGAATAAAGAAACAAAAAGTTGATTTAGGGGAACTCATAAGGAGAAGACTAGAGGACAGGGAAAGAGGAAAAATGAAAAAAAGAAGAAGACCAAAACGAGAAGCAACTAAAGAAATGAAAATGTTGATGTTGCTGTCGATGATATGAAAGATTAAAAAGAAGATAAGAAGAACAGAAGATTGCAGACATGAAGATGGAAACTTTACGAAAACAACTAGAATGAGAAGATTAAGGAAAGGGTGAAAAGAACAATTAAACAGCAAAAACATAGGTGGAAACAAAGAAAAGAAAGAATATGAAACCAAGGGCGGCAGCGAAAAAGATTAAGAAATGAGTGATTAAAGAGAAGATAACAAGAACGCAAGGTTGCATATAAAAAAGGAAGAATAACAGAATATGTGTGGTAATATGAAAGAGTAGCGTAAGTCGACATAAGAGAATTGAGTTTTTGTTGAGTTTGGAGCTTTTTAGAGGTCCAGGAGCTTAAATGTATTTCATCCATCCATTCATTTGAAAAATCCTGTCCTTTAACAATATTATGTGTGTTTACTTCTTAGCGACTCAAGCTATTCTTCCATATGGCTACAGAAATAATAATAAAAAATAAAATAGAAGGTGAAGATAAAGTGAACAGAAAAAGAAACAGTTCATAGAGGGGAAAAGAGGAATATGAAAACATAGAGAGACCGCAAACGAAATGAACAATAGAAAACAATGATGGGCGGTATAACATATTGAAAAGAAGATAACAAAACGTTAGATTTCCCAGAAGAAGAAGGAAAAGTAGAAAATAGATATAAAATATTGAAAAGAAGATAACAAGAACCTAAGATTTCCGAGAAGAAGAAGGAAAAGTAGAAAATAAAAAAATGTGGAAAAGTGCAAAGGAAGCAATTTTGTTATAAATTGTTAATAAATGATCTTTCGATGGTAAAGAAGGTAAAGTTTATAAAAAAGAAGCAAGAGAAAAAATGCGAAGAAGAAGGAAAGAAGAAAGTGAAAATAGAAGTAGTGGATTAAAATAGACAAACGAAATTTTGAATGTTGAAAAATAAAAACAAAAATTAAGTGTAAAGAAAAGTATATAGAAGATTAATGAAGAAAACAAAAAGAAAGTGAAAAAATAAACAAACAGAAACAGAGATATTAAAAATTATGAATGTTATGGAAGCAGAAAAAAGGGATATGAAATAGAAAAGTATGCGCATGAAAGGAAGATAAAGGAAAATTGATAAAAGAAGCAAAAGAAGAAGGAAGAAGAAGAAAAAGAAAAAGAAGAGAAAATCGAAGAAAAAGAAGAGCATGAAGAGGCTAAAAAGAAGAGGAAAAAAGTTGATAAAAGATTAGAACGAGAAGAATATAAAAAAGGAGATAAAAAGAAGAAGAAGAAGAAAAATAAGAAGAAGTAAGTCAAAGAAAAGAAGAGAATGAAGAGGCTAAAAAGAAGAGGAAAAAATTCGAATAGAACGAAGCAGGGAGATGGAGAAAAAGAAGATAAAAAGAAGAAGAGAAACAAGAAGAAGTAAGACAAAGAAAAAGAAGAGAATGAAGAGGCTAAAAAGAAGAGGAAAAAACATGATACAATTACAGAACGATGCAGGAAGAAGGAGAAAAAGTAGAAAAAACAGAAGAAGAAAAAGAAGAAGAGAAACAAGAAGAAGTAAGACAAAGAAAAAGAACAGGGTAAAAAGAAGAAGAGGAAAATTGGATAAAAGAAGGAAAGAAGAAAGAAGAATAAAAAAGATAAGGAGAATCAAGAAGGAAGAAGGAAGAAGAAAAAACAGAAAGAAGAGGGAAGAAGAAAAATAAGAGAAAGAAGAAGGGGAAGAGAATGAGGAGGAAGGAAAAAATTAGAATAATAGGGAAACAGAAGAATGAAAGAAAAAATCTATTTTGGGAAGATGTGATTAGAAAAGAGGAAAATAGAAGGAGAAGGAGGAAAAAAGTCGACAAAGAACACAAATAGAAACAAGATGAAGCGAAGGAGAAGAAAAGAAGAACAGAAATAAGCTTAGGAATAGGAATAGGAGTAGTAGTAAGAGTGGCAGTAGAAGAAGAAATAGAAAACGAAGTAGAATAAAAAGAAGAAAAAGAAAAATAACAAAAAGAAAAAGTAAAAATAGAAGTTGATGAGAGTAGAAGTAGCAGTAGAAGTAGGAGATGAAAGAAGTTGAAGTAGAAGTAGTAGAGCGTGGAAGAAGAATTATAAGAAGTCGGAGTAGAAGCAGAACTAAAAGTAGAAGTATGAGTAGAAGCAGAAAAAGGAATAGCAGAACAAATAGCAGCAGAAGAAGAAGAAGAAGAAGAAGAAGAAGAAGAAGAAGAAGAAGAAGAAGAAGAAAAAAATACGTTGGAGTAGAAGTAAAAACAAATATAAATACTAAGAAGTCGAATTTGATTTAGAAGAGGTAGAAATAGAAGTAGGAGTAGAAGAGAAAGCGTAAATAGAAATAGAAGTAAGAGTGGAAGAAGAAGTAGAAGCAGAAACCGGAGTAGCAGAAGTAGTAGGAATAGCAGCAGATGTAGAAGTAGGATTATAAGAAGAAGAAGAAGATGCAGAAGATTTAAAAGAAGGAAAAGTAAAAGTAATTTTTGAAAAAGGTGTAGAAATAGAAAATGAAGAAATAGTAGAAGATGCAATAGAAGTAGAAATAGGAGAAGAATATGAAGTAGGATTATCAGCAGAAATCAGAAGTAGAAGAAAAAGTAAAAATAGATTCAGAGAAGGTAGGAGTAGGAGTAGAAGTGGAAGTAGAAGAAGAAAAGAAGTGGAATTAGAATAAAAAAAATTGGAATTGATATAGAATTAAATAGAAGTAGAGATAAAGTGGAAATGGAAGTAAAATTAAGAAGAAGTTGAAATAATAGTGTGAATGGAAGTCGATTTAAATAGAAAAAAGTATAAATTAAAGTGTAAGTGGAAGTAAAATTAAATTAAAGTAGAACTAGGCGTAAAATAAATGAAATGAAATGAAATTAATTGCAAATAAAAGTAAGAATGGAAGTAGAAGTATGAATACGAATACGAATAATTATTGATAACGATGTGGAAATAGTGAGAGTGAGAAGTCTACGGACAATATCTATTAAATGGAGAATAAAGCAAGGAATGTGAAAATCGGCGATTAAAAAAATCGTTTTAAAGAAGTCGCAGAGAATGAAAACAAATATCAGTACGGCTATACAGAAACTAAGAGAAAAGGAAACCTCAGTCAAGTGGAAGCCTCAAGGACTCTGTCGCATCGAAAAGAAAAACAGATGAATTGGGTTTCTGCACAAAAATGTTGATTAAAGTAATATTAAATAATAACCACAACATCTGTTTGTAACAATAACAACAACAATATGGAGTTAAGAAAAAGCCTTGTGTGGTGTTTAAAGCGATTTCGTACGCAGTTGCTGGAATTTTAATTTATGACAATTTATGCAAATGCGGGCGACAGCTGTGTGTGTGTGTGTGTGTGTGTGTGACGTTGGTGTTTGGCTAGCGGCTGGTTGAGCTGGTTGGTTGAGTGATTGTCGCGCTTGGCGAGCAGCTTCCCACATAAATTCTACGCTTCGCCTTTTAATGCTGCTTTGGGCCGTTGTTGCCAATGGCTTTGTTCGTTTGTCTGAAAGATTCAGAGAAAAAGCCAACAAGTTCAAGTTCAACATTCTTTGGCGGGTTTTTGTCTTTGAATTTTTTTGTCATTGCATGGTTTTTTGTTGAGGCCAGTTTCTTGGCCAGTTCACTTGGCTTGGCACCTTCGTTTGGATGCTTATTCTGCTGCTGTTGGTTGCTGTTTATTTTGAAGGTTTTCGCCACTAATGGACAAATCTTTGGTTAAAATGCCTCAAATGGTCGCAACCGTATTTAAAAAAAATAAAATGTAAGTCTATTAAGAAGTTGGCATTTTGTGGTTAATTTGCTTGAGAGAGCAATTGCTGTGTCGCTTTTGTGCACGTCAGCGCCACATGATACCGAAACCAATAAAATATTTGACAGTTGAAATTTGAATTTAAGCGGCCACCGGTTCGCGTGTTGACACTAACGGCGTCATTTGTTTAATGTGGAAGAGTTATATGGCGCGCTCGCCCGATTAGTATCGGCCAGATACACATCTGCTTGCCTACCTGTGTGCAGCGCTGTCTGCCGGATATTCGCATAGCTGGCAGCGCTTTCAGGTGGCGGCGCGCGGCTGTCGTCGATTGGGGGTGCCGGCGTTAACAGCATCAACGCCGTCGCTGCCATCTTGAGCGAGCTTTGAGCGTGTTTTTTTGTATTTGCTTAGCGTTGTAGTTTTGTTTGCTTGTTTGTGATTGCATGTGTTTTTTATTATTTGTGTGGTTGGGTTTTTGTGTTTTTTGTTTTGTTTAGCTGCTGTTGCCAGTGATTGGCAGTTGTCGATGGTGCGATTTACTGTTGTTGTTTTATCATAATAATTGTATTTGTTGTTGTTGTTGTTGCTATTGGTGCGTACGTTTGTGTCGGTGCGTTCAAGCCTGCGCCGCAACATTTTCAAATTGTCTGCGCTTCGATTTCGCTGTGGGCTGTTTCTCGTTGTTGTTGTTGTTTGTATTTGCGCTTTTGCCATTGATTGCGATTGTGGTTGTTGTCATTGCTGCCGCTGCCGTTGCCGCTGTGGTCTCATAATGTATTATGTAATTTATTTATTAGTTGGTGCTGCTGCTGTCGTTGTTGCTACTCGTATATTTGAATTTATTTATATTTCTGCCGGATTTGGCTATTTCTGTCCATTTCTGCTTGAAAACTTGTTTAAACAGCGAATCGAGTTGTTGCTGTTCGTTGGGTTTTGTTTTGCCGAATCGACTTGTGGCTGACATTTTTATTTGCTACTTTTAATTTTATTTATTTATTTACTGTTTTTGCTGCCCAATTCGGTGCATAGTTTCTTTTTTGGCAAATTGTTGTGATTTGCTTTTTCTCGCTGTTTGCCTTCTGTTGAATAGAAATTTTTTGTTCGCTTTTGCTCGGTTGGCAGCTGTTTGCCGTTAAAGCGATTGTTGTTGTTGTTGCTGTTGTTGTTGCAGAAACATTTGACGGCATTATTAATTTAGTTTTATATGATTTGTTTTATTTGCTGCCGCTGGTTCATTCACAGTTCATTTGTTTCGTGCGTTTCGCTAAGCAGCCGACCGACGCGATGGGCAGTCAAGTGCTAATGGGTTAAAAGGCGAATTTATTGAATTTTTATGGGACGCTTTCGATGGAAGAGAGTTTCGCTTGGAGTGAATCTGATTTATGGTGGACGGTATATTGTGTGTAGAATGTGTGTAGGTGTTTGTTTTGCTCCATTATCGATTAGCCATAAGGTAAATTAATTGGAGATACGATGAAATTGTTGAAACTTTCCATGAAACTGTAACACAATTAATATTGAAAGTTGTAAGATTTGAATTGTACTCATTTTGTAAATCGCTTTAGAGATAAAAAGATGCATTTAAAAAGTTTGCCAATGTCAAGAGGCTGTTAGAAATATTCCAATCGAGTTCAGTTGCGTTATGAAAGTGCAAATTGTGGTACAAATAGTTAAATACAGCAACAAATTGTACTACTTCCGGTATTAACATGTCTCTGTGTGATTGCCTGTTTATTCTTTATAGACTCAAAAACTATTTGATCGATTGATGTGAAATTCTTATACAATAGGTGGTATGAACAGAAGAAGGTTTTGGGATATCATTTGTTGTGTATGATGAAGAGGGCATGAAAACGTCCATACAACTCAAATCTATAGTATTGTAACGATGAGACACTCTGTGCTGTGTTATGCATGAATGCTTTTCGAAGCATACTTTTAGGCATGCACTTTGGAGTACGGCAAACTTGCTATAATTCCTATATGGGCACGATGGTTCGCGAAGGTGATGAGCTGTGCTAGAACAATCGAGATAGAGAGTACAACTAGAATGTGCAAGAAACATCGACGCGATAAGAAAACAAGTATAAAAAACAGCAGTGTGCAGCGCAAAGAGACGAGTCTGCGTTGAGCAAGCAAAGATTAAACATGCAATAGTAGTAGTGTAAATTAGCAACAAGTGCAAATTTGTAAATAAAGCGATTGTTGGTTTTTGGCTGCGTTTGCGCTGAATAATTGAAGTGGTTTTATTTTCAAGCACAATCCAAAACGAACTTAGAGAAGTCATTTTCGTAACACATCGTCGTTCTGAGAATTTTTCATTCTAAGTTAACCAACGATTTTGTTGTCACTCTCAGGTGTCTTCGTTCTGGATATTTTTAGTTTTAGGAAAACCAACGATTTACTGGACCCTTGCAACTTGGTGACGACCAAATCAAAGCCATAATTGAGTCAGATCATCATGTCTATTGAACCTTTGACCCATCGACCCTTTTGTGAAATTAAACCTCACTGGGGCTGAGAAAAGGGTCCTAAAGTAATATTGAACGCAAGAACAAACCACATCGGAACCTGGATTTCATTAAAAAAGATCATGTTGTCAATTCGGTTGGATTACAAAGGGGTTGTGAATTCTGAGTTGAGAGAAAAAACGATCAACTCAGATGTTTACTGTCAAAAACTAATAAAACTGGAGATGGAAATCCTAGAAAAACGGCGACAATGGGAAAACCGCAAAGAAATTGTGTTGTACCACAAACATGAACCTCACACAGCTTTGGGGATCTGTCATCATCACATCACATCACGTGATCACATCATTATAATTGACCACAACATTATAATTGAATCCGAAGTTTTCAAAACTCTTTGAATGGTAACGATTTTACCCATAATGATGACCTGAATTCGGGCGTGATTCAGTTTTTTGCTGATAAGAACCAAAAGTTTTAAGAGCGCAGAATCATGGTGCTGCCAGGAAGTTGGTAAAAAGTCACTACACGAGAGGAAAATATATCATAAATTAGAGTTGATATGTTATATACAGAAGTGAGTTTTATTTTGCACTACAAAACCGAAATGACTTTATTGCCAATCCTCCAAATTTAATATAAAAAAAAATATTTTGTTTTACTAACTTTTGGTTTTGATTTACTTCATTTTTTTATTTACTCAAAAATAACAAAATACTATTTATATTATTTTTATATTTTTATATATAGAAAATATTTATATTATTTTAAAAAGTTTCTGATTATTCTTCAATTTTTTTATTTTTGATATACTTTAAATTATTTAGAAAATACTTATATTATTTTATACAATTTTTTTTAATGCCTTCCTGACTAAGTTTTGGTTATGCTTCTGTCTGTGTTTCATTTTTTATATTTGTAAAATATTTAAAAATATATATATATTTTATTGTATTTTATTTTATTTTATTTTATTTTATTTTATTTTATTTTATTTTATTTTACTCTATTTTATTTTATTTTATTTTATTTTATTTTATTTTATTTTATTTTATTTTATTTTATTTTATTTTATTTATTTATTATTTTATACAATTTTTTGTAATGTCTATGTTGTATGCGTAATTATATTGCGCAATTTTCAATATTTACTGTCAATAAAAATAATGAAAAATTTAATGCAAAAATTTATGCAAAACATTTGCTAATTGTTCAAATCCGCATCAAGTTGCACATCACGTCGATTTCCTTTATCGAATGACACCTCACTGTGCACAACAGCACAACACAACAATCGACGTGTAATTGCGCCACTTTTGAAATATAGATTGTAAGATAAGGTAATCGTTGTGCTGATCAATAGCTCAAAACATGTGTCGGCGAGCAGCGCGTTGGTGCGGCATTCTAATTAAGTTAATTGCGTCAAAAGGCTAAGACCGCCAGTTGGCAACACGAAGTTGGCGCACAAATATACACAAAAAGCAACTACAATAACAACGACAACAACAATAACAAAAACAACAACAACAACAAAGCATATTGAATAATTGCTCGCTTGTATTTCAGTCGTTCGGCTGCCATTTTCCTTTGCACGCGTCCTTTAGCTGCGCCGCTAACCACCGCCATTGCCGCCACAGTCACCGCTCCACTTGAGCATTGTTGTGCCTCGTTTTGCTGCCACTTTTGCATTTATTTGGTATTATTTTTACACCGTGACACGGAAATAAATTGATATGCAGTCGACCGGGCGCTGGCACGCACGTCAAAGCGCCAACCTACGCGTACACGTACACGTACACACGCACGTTGCGCTGGTGGGTGGTGTCTGCTTGTTGTTTTTGTTCTTGTTGTACAGGATAAACGTGAGCTAAGCAGCGCGCGGCAGGATACGTTGGCGCGTTGGCCTATTTCGGTGCGCGCCCGACACCACTAATGATAAGTGGTTTTCGTGTCGTCGCAAGCGTAGCGACCGAAGGCGAAAAGGGAAACGGAAGTGGTTGGGGAGCGAACTGCGAAGTTGCGCTACTGCGGAAAATGGGCACTTGACATCCATATTTCCCCAAAGGGAGCCGTGTGCGCGCTGATATAATATCACAAATATTCAAAATTATGCAGGAAAACTCAAAGAAAATGCATGACAAAAAAAATGGGGAGGGGGAAAACTGCTCTGGGAGTGGTCGCAGCCCCACAGGCAAAACAGTTAAATGTGGTGGAGGAAAATCAAAAATTATTCACTTTACATTTTTCCTAACCTCACATTTCATATATATTTACTTAGGTAGAGCTTTTAGTACTTCACAAACACACATACAGCATGACACTAACACACACGCATACAAGCAACGCGTGCCGCTGCGCACATCATTATCATTCCATTTGTATTTTCAACAGGAGCACAGCAACGCGCTGTAGGTGTCCTGGCCGCCGTTCGCGCTTCGATTCAAAGCTGTGCGCTTTTTTCGGCTGTGGCTGCGGCCGTCTTTGGCGCCTGTGAAAAATGAAAAATGTTGGCACACACAGCCACCGACATGCGCACGTATTTGCATACACCAACAGACACACACACACATACACATATACATACACACAAATTTTCCAAGTTTTGACACTTTTGTTCTGCCAGCCACCACCACGCGGCCACGTTTGTTGTACAACAATAGCAAAAACAACAAAATCCAACAACATTATGAACAACAACAACAACGTCTACTACCTTTCAAATCCGTTCACCGCCACACATCTCGTCCACCGTTCAATGCATTCAAAGCGTCCTTCAGCTGCTTTGCCGTTGGCTGTGTGCGTAAAAGTTGCTTCGCCTCGCCTCGTTTTTTGTTGGATGAGCTCTTTGCTCGCTTGTTCATTCGTTCACTTGTTGGTTTCGTTGTTTGTTTGTTTGTTAGTTTGTTTGGTTGGTTGCTTTAGGTGGCAACATTCTGGAAGCGTTTTATTTGTGTCACTTTTGGGGATTTTCAGCAGGAGTCAAGGATTTTGTGTTGCGTTCTGCATTTTCATTTATTTACCGTGTTCGCTTTATTCGTTGGCTTTGCACTTTTGTGTGGAAATTTTTCAAGTTAAACGATAAAATGTGAAAATGCTTTGTGCTTTAGTGGTTTTCATTTAGGGGCGGAAAAGCGTGCAAAGGGAAGAGCGGTGCGTGTCAGGCAAAAGTTTAACGTCTGATTATGGCTGCGACTGAACAAATGCAGACAGTTTAACAGAGAAGCTACGAGAAGAACAGAAGCGTTGCAGTTCGAAATTATGAAAACAAAGTGGAAAATATGAAGCTTCAGTAGGTATGAGAGTAGAAACAAGAAGAGAAGAAGATTTTAATGAAGGCAGAAATAAGTTAAAAGCTGCAAGAGCTTAAATTAAGTCAAGAGTCTGGAGTCTTTTGTGGTCTAAAGCATTAAAAAAAAATTGTGGCAGATTAGATACTATAATTATTTATGATATCTAGTAGAAAATTTGTTGTAATCCTTTTCAGAAATGTGAAAAAATTTAGAAACATTTTATGAATCTGTACAATAAAATTTTCTTATATTTTGTATTTGAAAGCGTAGGCACTTTTTATCGAATGACTTTTTAATTTTTATTAAGTAGTCTGTGTTGTATAATTCTGAGCTATATTAATTAAATGTGTAATTTTTGACGAGATTTCATCGACTATTAAAATATCTCCCAATATATGTTTTGTTGCCAGTGTTCTCTTCGTTATACAAAAATTTCCAAAGAATCCAATAAGGATCCGAAATATCAACTAATATAAAATATGAATCTCCTAAACTTTCTCCTAAACAATTCTTCCTCCTAAAGATTTTTCTAAAAATGTTCCTAAAAGGTCAAGAATCTCCTAAATTTAGAAGGCAATTTCCTGATCTGGCAACACTGGAATAATCGATACTCTGACGAACAGTTAGATGCCTTTAAATTTAAATTATTAGTCGAAACAAATCACAATATTCGAGCTCACTTTCGTTTTTATAGTTACTGATCTAACTTACCAGATTTCTGCCATAGTGGCTGTCCAAGCTTTTAATAGTTTATGTTTATTTTGTGTTATCTTCAACCGAGATTTGTGGCTAATGGATCGTAAATGAGTAAATAAATTAATAAAATTACTACCAGCTGTGTCATCTGGTTTCATCTTAGCAAAATGAAAATTTTACAATGTGGTACTTAAGCTTCTCCTATCTTTTTATGATTCCAAACGTAGGCTTCTTCAATCACCACTGCTTTTTTTGTCTATCCATTGTTTAACATAGACTAAATTGGATCTAATAGACGGCTATGCGAAATATAAAAAGTTTTTAAGAGCAATGCATTAAAATCACCATTTCTTCTCACAACTTGCGGTTTAATATTTCGCAAAACGAAGCACCTATTTAGCCGATCTTTTATTTATTTATTTATAAATAGCCGATCTTTATTATAAACCAACACTAATTTTCTTGATGACTACTGTTCAAGCTGTGTGGTTGTGTAAGAAAAAGCATTTCACCTGTTATGCCTTTGTCATGCATTATCTAGAAAAAGAACGACTTTCTGGGCAGCTTATAGTTCAACAATCCAGATGCTCTAACAAAAAGAATCACTTGCAGTCTACTAATTTAGTTAATTTTGGTATCACAATTGGCTTTTAAGCCCTAAGTGGACTACTGAATTAGTTTACCTTGCAATCTGTAAACTAATAAATGAAAGAGTCCATAACTTTTACAAATGTTATGCCAAAACTTGTAGTGTTCATGATTTGAGGTCAATCCTATTTGTTTCATTAAAATGAGCTCTCATGAGCTGATAAAACTTTGTACTTTTGACATTTTGATATAGTTTTTAACATCTGTATTAAGTTCCAACCTTAAACTATTAACCTCTTGTTTCAAACATCTAACCATACATTTTTAATCTTTTGACTTCTGACTTTCCTAACCTTGCACTCCTTATTATCAAACTCGAACGATTAACTTTTGAACATACAGTTCTCATATAATCTCTAACCTTAATCTGTAATTTTTGACTTCTTATCAAACCAAAAACTTGAACTTCAACTTTTACCTTCGAGACCGTTCTCCACCTGTTGCGCCAGTGTCCCTTACTAACCAGAAGAAGACATCAGTTTCTCGGTTCAGTTTTCTTTATTAGTCTAATTCAACTTTCACCTCTGAAAAACATACATATAGCCATATTCATTCATTAAGAATCATTAGGAGTCGCACCATCCCTTGTTATATCACAACGAGCCATCAGTTCATCAGTTAACCCTTTCGCTACAGGTTTTTTCTGGGGAAAGTTAAAATTTTAAATTCAATTCATAAGAAATTTTTAAATGTGTTTTGCTCGGACCCTGTATTTTAGAGTGTTTTTTATGAGAGGTTGTGGTTGTAATAATTACTTAAACATAAAACTTTTTACGCATAATGAAAATTTGAATATTTCTTCATTTACTTCAGTCAAAATTAAACAAAAAAAGTATCTAAATTGAAAGAAATCATCAAATTAAAAAAGTTGTCTAATTTTTCTGCTTCTTCTTCCTTTACTATGTCAAGATATACCATCAAAAAAACGTGTATACTTCTCTTCTTTTAACTTAAATATTCAGTTTATTAATTTTTCTTTTCTAAGGACGAACAAACAAATTTATTCTTGCAACCGTAGAGGATGCAGACGTCCACAAAGTTGCATGTGCCATATGGCAATAAAATAACGAAAGGGTTAAGTGAGCTTTTCACAGAGAAGGCTGCCAATTCAACCTAACCTCATTTCGAATCTCCAATTAATAATAACTTATCTCTATCACTCTATAGGTTTTTATTGACCATTTATATTAAAGCTTAAAACGGTTTCAAGGATACAATAAAAGACAATACAATAAATTTTAGAAAACCTTGAAGATTTAGGAATAATACGAAATTAGTAAACTGAATATTTAAGCTTAAAGAAGAAAAAAACATACACGTCTTTTTATATGTAATGTCTTTACGTAGTAGAGAAAAAAGAAGCAGAAGATAATAAGATATATTTTTGAATTGACTTTTCTACTTTAATTCGGATAAATTTTTGAGATAAATAATTTGATCTAAAGCAAATGAAAGAGTATTCGATTTTTAGTAATGCATGAAAAGTTTTTTATTTAAGTAGTTATACTGTACAACAAAAAAATTAAATAAAAAGTTTCTAACAACGGACGGGCCAAAAAAAATTTACGTGTACCGGCGTTTTGAAAGTTCACGTTTTGTCATACGAAAACCACGTAACCTCACATTTTAGGTATATGATGTGTTCAGCAATTTGATGTAAAATACTACGAAGAACATTTTTGTGGAGCATTTTAACCCTGTAGCTCCTATTTATATGGGTCAAAGTGGCCCTTGTTTTTTCTTAAATGCCAGAAATCTCCTGTAAAACACGATTTTTTAGGGACAAAAAGTGCTACAGAAATATTTGCCATAAAATTCTACTTAGGTCTTTGAATACATCAAAGCATAAAAATTAACTTAGCATTCCAAATTACCATAAGAATGTGCAAAGGGGGAAAACTTTGACTCCCCTAAAAAAAATTCAGACGTAAGCTTTCAAATCGCCGATACACATATATTTTTTTGATCCCCTCAACCAGAATTCATTGTCAGAACCTTGTTTAAAAAAAATGAATTTTGTTGTGCAGCGTTATTACAGCCACAACCATATGTTTGCTGTCATATGACAACATTAGATATAAGAATAAATAATAATAAAAAAATAATAAAAATTAAAAATAATAAAAAATTAAAAATAATAAAAAAATTTAATAAAATAAGAAATTAAAAAAAAATCGAAAAATTTGAAATTTAAAATTTAAACTTTGCTAAGTAAAAACCTTTAGCAAAAGGGTTAATCGAAATATGCATGAATCTGGAAAGAGGAGGTTGACGCGGATGGTTGCAAGAACTTGGGTTATGGTTCTCGTTGCAAGAACGAGAAGGGCTCTCGTTCCAGTAATGTTTATCTCTAACTTTTAAGACCTAATCAAACTTAACCTAACCTAACCTCACCTCACCAATCTTACTTAACGTACAAGATTTCAACACCTATAATATACATAAGCTCTGTAAAATCAAAGACTGAGTTCATTACTGACTGAGTTTCATTACTCGAAACGCGTTTTAGCGTGTTGAGTCAAAGGAAGAAAACCTAACGTAACCTAACAAAATCCTTTCGCTAATCTGTAATCGATAAATAATTGTTTTCCAGTACATATGTACATAGTATAGTTATAGTTATGTATGTATGTAATACATACATACATAAATATATCGCATGCAATTCAACTAAAAGCCAAATTGCTACAAATGAAATTTATAATTTCTGAATTGTCATTATTGTCAAAATATTTTCGTTAGCTATTTTATTTTCGAATTTTAATTACATAATTAATTTATTATGGCGACCAGGCTGTGCACAACAACAGCCATTTAACATACATTTATTGTGTTGGTCGCCATTCGTTCGACGTGCGTGTGCAACGTGTAAAACAAAGCGAAGCCAACAACAAAGCACAATGACAAAAGTAAAAACAGTGTCAACGTCAGCGACAACGACGGGAAAGCGGCAGTTGTTAATGTGTTAAAAATCGCTCGTGCGTTATCTATTTATCGATAAATATCAACGGCGGCAAACAAACAAACAAACAAACGAACAAAGCAACAAACCATAGCATCGACACTCGGCCGCTTTTTGCTGCGTGTGCCAGAGTTTCCTGTTCTGTTGCTGCAACGCTCATACACACCTGATGCGCAATAATACACACACACTCACACATACGCACACACACACACACACATAAAGCCATACCGAATCGAGCACAAACAAAAAGGGCGAAATTCAAATGACAAGCAGCGACAGCAGCAAAAATATCAACAACAACAACAATAATAATGGTAAAAGCACTGCCAGCAACCATAGCGGAAAAGTGTGCACAATACATGCACAACAACAACAACACTAAAGTTTAACTACATCACCAACAGCAACAACAATGAGAAAGCCGCCATCTCTGCGCCTTATTGTCGTTGTTGTTGCATATAAATATTTTGTGTTTGTGTTTTTTTTTTGTGAACCAATTCCAAATGAATTTCATTTTACAAACATATTAGCAACATTGTAAACAACATATGGAAATGTTGCTGGCAGCCATCACGAGTGTGCAAGCGAGATGGCCCACATGAGTGTGAAAGAAAAAGTCGGAAGCTGGCAGCATGGCAGCTGCAACATTGTTGGTGTAAATGCAAAGCGTTGGGTCAGAGGCGGCCAAGGGAAGGCGGAGCGGTTGTGGGAGAGGTCGGTGTGAGAGCGCTGTACGTTGTGCATATTTTATGAGTTACTCCATTATTGTTGTTGTGTTGTTTTCTTGTTGTTTGTTGAAAATCTCATGTGGCAGTTATTATGCCACAAAAAACAAGAACAACAACAAGAACGACAACTGCAGTCAACAGCATAACTGCTGCGCCACACTGCCAGCTTGTTGTGTTGTTGTTGTTTTTATTGTAATTGTTATTGTAATGTCGATTGTAAAATGCTCCCACACTCGCTTGCGCTCCCGCTTGTTGATTTTTTGCGCTTTTTTGTTTTTGGGCCAAGTGTGACACGACAAATTCCCCAATCGGCGCACCATCTCGCTTCCCATCGCTGCGCTGCACATTGATGCTCTCGCGAGAGCAACGACAATTGAATTGAGTTGCCGAGTTGGCGTGGGGTTACCATTGCAAGTTAATCGGGGTTGCCCCTGAACGAGCGCCAAAACTTAAGAGCGCCAAATGTGCGCTCACGTTCGCTGCTCTCTTGCAGTAGCGCGTAGAACGATGGGGAAGAGTCGGCTAAGGCCAGCAGGTGAGTGGATTTAACTTTGGATAGTTGTTGTTGCATTAGTGACATGATTTTTCAGCCAAGTGTGTGTGAGTGTGTGCGAGTGCTGAAAATCAATTTTGTCCGCTCAGCCCACCAGCTCACCGCTGCCAAAAGTAGCTGTGCTCTCTCTCTCTAGCATTCGCCGCTCATTCATGCAAACTGCTGCTACCACCCGCAACCCCTCTACACACACACACATACTCACACGCACACACAAAGCCGTTCTGCGCCTGCGGTATTGCTGTCATTTCGCTGCCGTTTAGCAACAACGATTTCGTTATCGAGCGCAACGTCAGCTGCGTCGTCGTCGCCGTCAACGTCGCAGTCGTCGTTGGCTTTGCAGTCGTCGTCGCTGCATGCGCTGACGTCCACTGCAGCTTCGAACAGCGCGCAGCGCCGTCGTATCACACTTCTCTGGCAACTCGCAATTGTTGTGCGACTTGTTCGCTCACCGCAGTGCTCGACGTATTCATTCACACAGTCCAACCGCCATATAGACAGCCGCACAACAAACGTAACAAAAAGCCAATTTTGTTACTTAAATGTTTACGCTGTGTTTATCTTTTGTATTCGGTTTCTTATTAGGTTCTCATCTCTCATCGTTTAAGCATTTGATATGCTTAAATTGCGCTTCGGCCTAGGGTTGCCGCATTGGCGCATTATTATGAAGAAAGTGATTTTTATGGATTTTCTTGTTTTTTCGTTTAAAGTGTTCTTACTAAACAAATACATTATTTTGACTTCATAGTTTTGCAGAATTTGTTTATATAAATTTTTGTATAAATGAATGAATGAATTTTGCATAATACAATTTCGCAAAGCAAATTTTGTTATTTTGTAAAATAATAAAACATATAAAAAATTAAAAATGAAAAATTTATGATTTTGTAAAAATTTATTTATTTATTTCTGACCTCAATAAATATGTAGTGAAATAAATAAAAAAAAATAAGAATCGTTTGACTCTTCAGACAAAAAAATTTATAAGTGGATTTTTACGGAGCAAATTTTTTTTATAGAGAAACACAATTTTATGATTTTGTAAAAATCTTAATATTTTATTTCTGACTTCAGTAAATATTTAGCGAAATAAAAAAAAATAATATTCGTTTGGTTCTTTAGACAAAAACATATGTAAATGCATTTTTCATTGAAATACTTTTTTTCGAAACAATTGTTTTTAATTAAAGAAAAACAAGAAAAGGAAGAATATTGGACGGATGGATGTGAAATTTCTATAGTAATTTACTGCTCATTTCTAACAAAAAATCGATTAAGTTTTTATAAAAATGCACTACGTACTCCCATAAATAATACATGGTGTCCTAATAAAAGTACAGTCGGGTCTAGGTATAGTGAACACCCTATATAGTGAACACCTCGATATAGTAAACACCCACATTTTGTCATGGAGCTTCCAAATTTTGAAAGCAATTTCAAGCAAAAAACAAAAAGTGTATTTTAAGCAAATAAAATGAGTTTTTGAACAAAACTGTTAACCTGGATATAGTAAACAACCTCAATACTGTGAAAAGGCCTTGTAATAAATAGTTCACTATATCCAGGCACCACTGTATTTTTAAAAATTTTATTCATTGCGTACTCCCATTGATAATATATGGTGTCCCAATAAAAGTATACGATTTAATTCAAAAATAGTTAAAACGAAACTTATTGAACGAGTGGTTTTGTCCCGAAGGATGTATGAAATAAGATATCCTACAATGAGTCATTGCAACTTTAATCACAAATCTCACGCAAAAATTGAAATGAAATTTTCCATAATATTTTGACTACGATGTGGCTCAATGATGCGTTGAATCTTTATTTATTCATTTATTGATTTTCAGTATTTGAATACAATTCTTACAGACTAATTAACAATTTGAAAAATGTAAACATAAGAATTGTCTGTGATTTTTTGGTTGCCTTTTCACATCAAAATTCAAAATGATTCGGTCCGAAAATCGTTCTTCTTATAAATCAATTGTTTTCACAATTGGTTGCCTCAGAAAACGAATGTCGTATGTTCCATTGAGCCTGGTAAGACATACGACATTTGTTTTCTCAGGTGACGAATTTTATTTCTCAGTGCTCCATTTTAAATCATCGAAATGATCGTAGAAGACAGCTGTCAAATTTCAGCATTGCCATTTGCACAGAAAAAATTAACACAAAATTAAAACTGTACAGAATAAACAATTATTTTTGTTGTTTGTTCCAGGACTTATAAATTACAAAAAATTTGTTTCCCAAAAAGCGAGTTAAAAACGGAATAAAAAACTATAATAACTATAACTATAACTAACTACGGTTTGAATAAAAAACTATAAAAACAACTTCAGCACGTGTTAAACAAACTCTCTCAAATCCTTTCTTTTACATGTTTACAAAAATAAGTAGTTCAAAGTAGTAAATAAAAAATAAATAATTAAATAAACTCTCTCAAAAGGAATCCTCGTATTTATATCATATATTCGAAAAAATAAATAGTGAATAATAATAGTGAACAGTTAGCAATAATAGTAAATAAAAACATAAATCGTAAAATAAAAAGTAAAAGAAACTCTCAAAATTAAAAGAAAATAGTCAAAGATGGGTTTTATTATCGCTAGAACTTTGGATTTTGTTTTTGTATTTATGGCTTTAAAATCAAAAGTCATTAATACTATGTTCAGGTCCTGCTAAGAAAATATTTCAATATGAATGTATTAAATAAATCCGTGGAAAAGAAATCGCATTTTTTTCCCATAATCCAAAATTAATCGGAAAAATTTAGCACTTTTTTAACCGATGGTGTCAATTTTTTTTAATTAATATTACCCTTCAATATTTTATAATCTATTTAAAATTTACAATTCTACAGCAAAAATTAAATAATTTATTGTTTTAATTTAGTAATTTCATGTCATCTTTTATATAATGTAATTTTTCGGATTTTCCTTTTCAGATGGAACACTCAACTTAAAAATGTAAATCTTCACTATTATCTTAAAAAGTTCTAATTTGTTTTCTTATTTGTCAAATGAACTAAATAATTTCTATTCAGTAATCCCAAAAGATTTGTATTCTTTGCTACAATATTTAATACACGCACAACTATTCATAAAAATTGCACTTTTCACATAACATACAAGTGCTGCACAGCGGCAACCCTGGCCGCAAATTCGAGGTGATAACAAAAAAATTAAAGTCAATTTGAAAATTCAATAAGCAAAATGAGAACGGTTTGATATGTTAATATAAAGCACTGCGCTGTGGTTGCCACCGTTTGGCATCGGTGTGTGTGTGTGTGAGAGTTTGTGTGTCGGTGTGTGTGTGTGTGTGTGTGTGCGGGCATGTTGGGGACAAGTAGACGGATTAAGCATGACACGATACACGAAACATGCTGTGCACGAGCGCGCAAGTAGCGCACACACAAAGTAATTGGGAGCAGGCAAGGTGGAGCAGGTTTCGACCAGTCGGGCAACTTGCGAAGCACCAAAGCGAGCAAAACAAATGCGAATGAGTGCGAATGATGGCTGAGCATGCGAGAATGAGAGGGCCAGAGCGAGAGAGCGAGAAAGAGGAAAGAGGGAGCATGAAACGAGAGCGAGTGCGCATCGAACATGTTGTACACAATATGTTCGATGCGAACATGTTGCATGTTGCTGTATGAGAGTTACACATCGTTGTTGAATTGCATCAGCTGTTTGAATAAAATGTTGCCGTTGTTGTTGTTGTTGTGTGGGGGAGCATGGCAGCGGAGTTCAGTTGAACCAACGTCAACACCGCCACGCACACGCGCACATAAAATTCGGTGTAGTCGAGTACTCACACTACAGCCGGCACGGCCACCCAACCATATTGAGCACATTTATGTTTTTGTTGTTGTTGATTTTGTAGTTGCGCGTTTTCTGTGATTTTCATTCGGTTGCTGCTTTTGTTTGTGTGTTTTGTTTTTACTGTTTTTATTTGTGCCTTTTTGCGCAGCGTTTTTGCTTTTGTTGTTGTTGCTTGAGTTAAAATGGCAAACAAAAAAATTTAATAGATACATTTGCGCTCACGCCGAGCGTCAGAGCGAGCGCGAGAGCGAGAATGACAACAAATTCAAAAATAAAAAAAAAATCATGAATGTGTATCCAGGAGTGGGTGGCGGGATGTGGGTGGGGGAGGCGTTTGGTTGCTGCTATTTTGACTGGAAGGGCCAGCGACGTTTGTTGTTACTGTATCTGCTGCTGCCGTTCTTGCCGTTTAACCAAACAAGTTAACAACACCAACACCAACAACAATAACAATAACAATGGTGACTAGAGTCCGACCGATTAATCGGCATCGGCATCGGCATCGGCTAGTATCGGCCAATAAAATTGGTATCGGCATCGGCTAGTATCGGCATCGGCCAAAAAAAAAAGAATCGGCATCGGCATCGGCTTCGGCCTTTTTTGGCCGATGCCATATCGGCTTTTTTTGGCCGATGCCACATCGGTTTTTTTGGTCGATTTTACGATTTTCGATTTTTTAATACGATTTTATTTGCAGCTGAATCGCACTGTCTTCCTTTTTCATATCTCGCTTTGTATATTTATTACATTTTTATTATACGTTACAAACCAGTGTTGCCTGATTAGGGGGTTTCTCCTTAGATTTGTTTGGATTTTATGACAAATACTTAAGGGGACAATAATTTTCAGATATTTTTAATCTATTTTTGCTACATCAACACCTTGTTCAGCTATATTGGCTATTGGGTCTTTTGTTAATTGCTTGTGCCAAATAGAATGAGCAATTTTCATGAGATATTAATTTTGAATTCTGAATTTTCTTGTAATTTTATTTAGTTTTTAGTTGTTTATTTTCTCGTTTTCGTTTGTTAATTTGTGATAAATGTGATGAAATGTATTATATATGTAATAGTTCCTTTTGTTGTTTTATAAAATAAGCTGTGTTTTTGATTGAATTCATTCGTGTTTTTTTTTCTATGGAATCGGCATCGGCATCGGCATCGGCATCGGCCGATTTTCGGCCTTTTGACCGATTAATCGGCATCGGCTGATAATTGGCCGATGCCGATTAATCGGCATCGGCATCGGCCAAAAAATTTGGTATCGGTCGGACTCTAATGGTGACTGCCGTGACGTTGTCGAAGCCAGCAACGATGGCGACAGTGACGCTGGCAGCAGCCATCGGAAGTGCTTATGTTGATGTTGTTGTCGCTGATGTAGATACGCATTGTTGTTGTTGTTGTTGTTGGCTATAGCTCTTTTCTGGCCGGCTGTTGGGTCGTTGGGTTGGCTGGCATGGCGTTTTGCTCGTTCATTTGGCTTTCGATTTTTCGTTTTGCTGCTAAATGCGCGCACACGCGAATGACGGAGCCAACGGCTCCAATGGCTGTGGCGACCGTCGATGCCGCTGATGGTGATGGCGATGGCAATGGTAGGTGTACTGGCTTTTGTTGCTGGCGAGCGTGATGGAGCGTATGAGCGGCAAAAATGTCGAACTCGTTTGTTGTTGTTGTTGTTGTTGCTCGTCGTAATGATTGTTTTTTTGTTGTTGTGTTTTATTGAGTTTTGGTGGGTGGTGTTAGTGCTGGTATTTGTGACACTCCATTCGTTTGGCTGTATGTGTGTGTGTGTGCATGTTTGAAAACTTTATTGTTGTTGTTGTTTGTGTTTGGGTGTAATAGTGCTGTGTTTGTGGGTGTGTGCGCGCTATGATTTCGAACAGGACGCCATCTACAGTGGTCACTTTATGCCATAAAGCTAAAGAAATTAACCCTAATTTCCATAAGTGAGCCTCACAGTCTCACTAAAGATTTCAAATGGTGATAAATCCATAAGTTTTTCGATTCCATTATTTTATGTAATCCTCTAATGGAATGTTAGAATTAAATTGCGTTTATAAATTTAACATTTTAGACAGTTTTTGTACTTAAAAAAAAAATTTTTTTTGTAATTTAGCTTATGCAAGCCTGACAGTATCACTTCTGGGTTTACGTTACTTTTAAAATTCTGGGAATTAGGGTTAATAGAAAATTGTTTAATAGAAAGCATTTGGAAGCAGAAAGCAATTTGGAAGCATCCTTCCCTGGATTTAATGAAGCACCCTGCAGCCGAATTCCAAGATTTTCTAAACACTTGAGATGCTTGTAATCTGTGTTTGCGCAAAAGAGGTTTTCCTTCTGTGAGTCTATGATGGGTTGGTACGACCAATCGAGAGGATAAGAAATTTAGTCAGTATTTGGTTTGTTGTTTAAAGTTCGCTACAGATAGAAGATTTGGTTTCAAAATGGTTGCAAACATGCCTTGGCTGAGTAAAAAATGTTGTATTCATGTTTACAACAAAATTTCAGGATTAAGGAATCAAAAAATTTCTACTTTAACTCCGAATAAAGCCGATGTTGGCAAACATGTTGTGTGTAGATCCATCTGGAGCACAATACCCAATTTCATTTTGAAACCAGGTCTAATGTCTGTACGGAGTTATAACAAACATTAAAGAACAACATTTAATTACCATTTTTAAACTTTAACTCCTTTTGATTAAAAACAAACAACGTTTCGAGAAATGAATTTCTAGATACGTGAATGTATTGAGGTCATAGAGCATAAAGCTTATTCCACAATCGCACCACACGAGCAAGAAACGAATTCTTTCTGATTCATAATTATTTGATTCACCACTATTTGATTCATCACTATTCGATATATCACTAACAGATACATCACTATTTGGCACATAACTATTTGATACATCACTATCCGATACATCACTGTCTGATACAGCACTACTTCATATATCAATGGTTGATATATCACTATTTGATACATCACTATCTGATTTCTCACTATTTGAGTCATCAATATCTGATAAATCACTATGTGATAAATCACTATTTGTTACATCACGATTTGATTCATCACTATATGATTAATTACTATTTGATTCATCACTATCTGATTCATCGCTGTTCGATACATCACTATCTGATACATCATTATTTGATACATAAATATTTGATACATCACTATTCAATATATAACTATTTCATACAAAACTATTTGATACATCACTATCTGATACATCACTATTTGATACATAAATATTTGGTACAGCACTATTTTATTTATCACTATTCAATATATAACTATTTTATACAAAACGTTTTGATACATCACTATGTTGATGCATCGGACATCACTGTTTGTTTCACTATGTTACTATTTGATTCATCACTATTTGATACATCACTATCCGATACATCAATGTGTTTTTCACTATGTAACTATCTCATACATCACTATTTGATACATTACTTTTATTTTACATAACTATTTGATACATCCCTATTTGACACATCACTATCTGATTCATCAGAATTCAATATATAACTGTTTAATACATAACTATTTTATTCATCTTTATCTGATAAATCACTATTTGATACATCACTATTTGACACATCACTATCTGATGAATCACTATGTGATAAATCACTACTTGTTACATCACGATCTGATTCATCACTATTTGATTAATTACTATTTGACTCATCACTAGTTGATTCATCGCTATTCGATACATCACTATCTAATAAATCACTATATGATACATCACTATCTGATACATAATTATTTGACACGTAACGTATGTTACTATTGGATTCATCACTATTTGATACATCATTTTCTGATACATTACTATCTGATACATCACTATCTGATACATCACTATTTGGAACATCACTATCTGATACATCACTGTTTTACATAACTATTTGATACATCACTATTTGACACACCACTGTTTGATACATCACTATTTGACACAGCCCTATCCGATACATAAATGTTTGTTTCACTATGTAACTATTTGATTCATCACTATTTGATACATAATTTTCTGATACATCACTATCTAAGACATAACTATTTGATACAACCCTGTTTGACACATCACTATCTGATACATCACTATTTGATACGTAAATATTTGATACATCACTATCCGATACATCAATGTTTGTTTCACTATGTCATTATTTGATTCATTACTATTTGATACATCACTTTCTGATACATCACTATTTGATACATAACTACCTGTATTGATTGTATTGGTTCCGATCTTCAGCTTTCTTCTTCTTCTGTGCCGTCAATACTTGAAACGAAAAGGATCTAATAATGCAATTCCCTATAATTTCCGTTTTGAAAATCTCTCATATATCAGTCAGTCATATTTCTTGACCTAAATTTGTTATTGATTTGAATTATAATTTTAATTATAACAAAGTTTGGCAATTCGGCGCTTCACTTCAACTTTTAATAAATAAATTTTTAGATTTTCTAAATGTTATAAATTAAAAAAAAATATTTTTCTGAATAATTTTCTAAATGTTTTCTAAATAATTTTCTAAATTGAAATTTCTGAATAATTTTCTAAATTAAAAAAAAATAAATACTTTTAAAATTTGTACTCTACGGCGCCCATCATTTTTTCCACTGTATTGTGCAATGTTGCTATGTTTTTATGGCAACAGCATTTTTTCTCTGCAGCATTTCTTCTCTGTTGTTTTGCATATTCGCCGAAGTGCAAAGGATTTTTGTTATGCGGCAGTGGACAGTTTTTGCATTTTTTAGTGTTGTTGCTTTGTTGTTTGATATCCTTTAAATTTGTCGTTTGGTGTTTTTATGATTTTTTGTTTATATATTGTAATGTAATGAAATTTTACTGAATCTGCTTCGAGAGCCAACAAATTACTAAATTTTTCTTTTATAATTTTTATTTTAAAATAAAAACTTTTTATTATTAAACAAAATTTTAAATAAGCATTGAACCATTTCGTGAGTTAAGGTTTTTTTTTAATAAAAACTATGTATTACATAAAAAAATAAATAAAACATTTAACCATATCATAGTTAAAATTTTCTTTTTACAATAAAAACTTTGTATTACTTCAAAAAAATAAAAAAAAACCATTGAACCATATCGAGTCACAAAGGACTTTATGACCATTGGCTGCCTTCGAATGCAATCAATTTGTGTCCTGCTTTGCAGCTTTCCGTGCCGACGCCACATTGAGCTATTCAGCGCGCTTGAGTCACACATGCCTGTTCGCCCGCTGCGTTTCACCACAACCGACATTGCGCTCCTTAACCTTGCACCGCTGGCTCGCACTTGGGTTCATCTCGTCAAGTGCTCCAACTGCGCTGCTCACCTGCTGCCGTTGTGCTGCGAACGCCTTCAGAATGCGAACGTGTTGCTGTCAATGCCATCGCTGCTGTACGCGTACAATTCTTGCAGTTTGTGTTGCTGTGCAATTGTCATTGTTGTTGTTACTGTGTTGGTCGGTGCTGCCACTGCTGTTGTTGTTGTGGCAGGATAAACAAGTGAACAGGTTTCGGCGGCTGACAGTTGCCGCAACGCTTGGCCGCTGGTTTGTCGGTATGCGAAACGTTGTGGCAATTTCCAGTCGCTCGCTGTTGTTATAACACACACAGAGACACAATTAAAAGTTACTCACAGCGGACGTGCACATTGCAGCCGTGCAGGCCACATGTGTCCTCATCGGCTTATCGTCGCAGCAATGCCGCTGCTGCTGTTGCCTATCGTTTTCACGCTTTCGTGCTATCGCTGCCACTGCGAATGCAATGACTGTTGGTGAGCACTTTGAGTGTGTGTGTGTGTGTGTGTGTATGGAGTTCTATCTTGGTGTTGGTCAACTTTATGAGCGCATTTAAGGTTGACAGGCGGCCGCTTGCATTGAGCAACGCGCCACTTGCAGCAAGCAATATGTGCAGTCGAATTGTGTAGGACATTAGTTCGATGGCGATAATCACGTTTATGTTGGTGTGAGTGTCCAGCACACTCAACGAAAAGCGATCAGTCTGCATCTCTATGAAAGGCAGCAGCAAGAATTTGGCGCCTAAGAATGTTTTCGTTGGGACTTTCAAGTGTGTTGAATGGGTGTTTTCAGGATTGATAACATTTATAGTAGTTGTTGTTGTTGATCTTGTCATTTTCTCATAATTCGTACAACATAGAGACAGTTTGTATTTGTAGCAAAGCTCAGACACAACGATTTTATGACCAAAACAACTGTGAACAAAAATAATAAAATAAGTTAGGGGTATGAGTCAACATCGGCACCGGTGAGTCATTTGGCCGATCACGTTTCCTGTAAATGAATTAAATATAAATTTTCTCCTAATTTTGCTGCAGAGTAACAAAGCACGTTACAACTCGCTCAGAATTAAAGATATTCTACTACATAGCGTTCGAGATATTGTCAGAATGACAACACTGTCAACACTGACAGTCACTGTCCTGACTGACTGACAGGTTCACTGACTGATTCATCATTGCCGCACCCGAAGCCGTTAAAAATACGGATATGGAATTTAAACTGCAGGTATATCTTAAAAGTTAAACCTTCGTTAAAAGGAATTTTTGGAAATTCTGGGTCTTAAGAGGCAAAACATGGGTTAAGGTGATCTATGAACAAACTTAATTCAATAGTCCTTTTGTTTTTAAACTTTGTGAAAATACTCTAAATCAAAAATATTTTGGCAAGTATTTTTCAGGTTTTTGAAAATATTAATTTAACGAGGTCAAAGACCAACAATAGGTCAAGGTGCGTATACGGGAAGGCTACAAAAAATCATGAATCGATGGACCTATTGACCTCAAAGTTGGTGAAAGCACTTGAATTAAAAAATAATTTGACACATGTTTTTGGATTTTTTTTTTTAAATCAAAACATAAAGAGGCGACCCAAGGGTTAAAAGATTTTATGAAGAAACATAATTTTTTAGGCTTTTTGATTTGAAACATGGTGAAGGAATTCGAAATTCCAAATAATTTGACACGTATTTTTAATTTTTTTGAAAATCAAAACCTAACGGGATCAACAATCAATTAATGGGTTAAGGTTTACGGGGAGACCACGAAGAAAACATGCACCAATGGGCCTACTGACTTTAAAGTTGATGCAAACGTTTGAAATCAAAAATAATTTGATGAGTGTTTTTCATTTTTTGAATATCGATAACTAACGTGGTGAATAAAGGGTTAAGAGTATGTATGAAGAATCATGATATCTTACGACTTTTGACTTTAAACTTGGTGAAAGTACTTGAAATATGAAATAATTCGACACGTGTTTTTAATTTTATCGAAAATCAAAATCTAACGTGACCAACAATGGGTTAAAAGTTTATATGGAGAAACTGTGAAAAAAACATGAATTAATGGGCCAATTGACTTTAAACTTGGTGGAAGTAGCCTTAATGAGAAATAATTTGATATTTTTTTTAATTTTTTAGAATAAAAATTGAACTAGGTGGACCAAGGGTTATAAGTGTGTATGAAGAAGAACAAGATTTAATGAGTTTTTCGACTTTAAACCTAGCGACAGCACATCAAACAATAAATAATTCAACATGTATTTTAAACTTTTTCGAAAATCAAAATTAAATGAGGTCAACTATGGGTTAAGGTTCATATACGAGAAGGCTTCACTTCAGGCTTGACTTCAAAATTGAATCAAAAAATAATAAAAGACGTGTGTTTTATTTTTGTGTAAATTTATACTTAAAGGGTAAACAAAGGGTTAACATTTTCTATGGTGAAATACGATTTTTTGGCCTTTTGACTTCAAACTTGGTGAAGGTACTTAAAATGTGAAATAATTCAATGTGTTTTTGTTTTTTTTGTAATCATTACCTGACGCGGTCAACGATGGGTTAAGAGTTTGTATGGGCAAACTGATTTAAGAGGTCAAATGAGATATACAGTCGTGTCTGGGTATAGTGAACCCTCTATATAGTGAACACCTCGATATAGTGAACACCCACATTTTGACATCGAACCTCTAAACATAGAAAAAATGTTTCAAGCAAAAAACAAAAAGTGTATTTTGAGCAAATAAACGAGTTTTTGACCAAAAATGTTAACCTTGATATAGTGAACAACCTCAATACAGTGAACAGGCCTTGCAATAATTAGTTCACTATATCCAGACACCACTGCATTTAGAAAAGTAATTGTTTATAAAAATTGGAAGAAAGAAGTGCCACGCCTATCGTTGAATGCCTATGGACGATTCCATATAAATAGATTTGAATTGTATGGGCATAATCACAACTCTTCTCAAGTAAGAAACAAAAAGCATCCAGAACTTTTTAATCGGCCAACTGAGTTTTTTTTTAAGACAAGCAACCAAACAAATACAAAATATTCGGTTTTATACATAAAGATATATTGATGGCTCAAAAATTGAAATTCAGGTAAAGCTATTTTTTTGCGTAACAGTAGGAAATAAAACTGAGAAAAACAAATAAATTTGAAAACAGTGCGATTTGAATTAAAAGACAAGAAAATCGCTCATATTATTCATTTGATTTTATATAAAATTTAGTTATTTATTTATTTTACATATATAAAACTGATCTAAGCCACTGTGAGGCAGCTATCCTAGTCTTTGCTTTGACTGCCAGGGCAGTGTTAACGTCTAAGATTTGTGGTAGGATGCGCTTTGTCCTCTCTAGTAAATTCACTTCTTCAATAAGATTTTTTCTTATACAAACATTTCCAATAGTCAAGCCCAGGTTTTGTTTTTTTGTCTGCACTAATATTTTGCGTTTGTTGTGCTTTAAAAATTATGCCAAATATGCAAATACCGCGAATTAGCTTCGCATTTGCCATTAATTTGATATCAAAGCCTCGCCTGCACACACCAAAAGCCACTCAAAGCGCCAATTTCATTTTCGCACTAAATACACACACACAGCTAAATGAATAAACCAAACAACAACAACAACAACAACAACAACAACAACAACAACAACAACAATTAGGTAAAACAGCTTGCCGCATAAATTGCAAATTAGGCCCAAACAACACAAGCCGCCATCGCAGGTTTACCTGCGCCCAGCGAATAGCTGAAAATCAGTCGCCTCCAAAAAAAAAAGTAAATTAAATTGCGCGCAGGTTGGCGGCAAAAACCACAATATGTATAATGGCAGTGTAAGAGTGCAAAATATTGTGGCAGAATGTCCTTAACCTGGTCCCCTCGCCCCCTGGTCATCGTGCAGTCTAAGCAAACACATAAAAGCGCAAACAAATTTATTAAAATGACTCGTGCAAAAAAGGGTTAAAATGCGCAACATAAACTACAAAAACAACAAAAAACAATGACAACCACAGCTATAAAATGCGAACAAATAGGCGGTGCCGCGGGAAAGTTGAAAAACAGATGCGTGGGCAATAAAAATTGTTGTTGTTTTTAGGTTTGAATTGAACTTTTGCTGAATTTTATATTTAAACTTTTACTTTGCTATAAACTCTGCAAGTGGTTTTATAAAATTTTAATAGTTTTAATTTTAATAATAGTTTTTGACTTTAGAGTGTGTAATGCTAGCAAGGAGTCAAAATTGGTGGACATCATTTCGAATACTTCATTTGGGTCATGTGGAATCATTGTGTTAGTTCCCCGGTAAGGAAAAGAAGGAAACAGATATTTCTGGTCAGGATTATTTGAAGAATTGACAGAGTTATGTTCGTCTCTGCCTCTTCCATGTCAAACAGCTCCATCGCACAATAACGCTTAAATGATTTGAGTTATGGATTAATTGTCTTGAAATATGAATTAAATTTACTTAAATTAATGTAATTTTAAAATTAAATTAAATTTTTTTGAAAAAATATTTGTCTAATTATATCTTATTTGAATTTCTCTCAACATATTTTATGTTTCCTTATAGATACTCTAAACCCATCGTTGACCCCTCAGATTTTGATGTTTAAAGAAATGAAAAACATGTGTCTCATAATTTTTCATTTCGAGTGTTTTCATCAATTTTGAAATCAAAAAGCCTCTATAAACGTTTTTCTCCATACAAACCCATCGTTGACCCCCGTAAAATATTGATTTTCGAAAAAATGAAAAACACGCGTCGCATTATTTCTAATTACTTATTCCTTATTTCACCAATTTTCAAATCAAAAGGCCCAAAAATTCGTATTTTCCCATAGAAACTTTTAACCCTTTGTTTACCCCTTTAAGTATTAATTTTCACAAAAATAAAAAAACATCTTTAATTATTTTTTAATTTAATTGTTTTTTTTTTACCAATTTGAAGTCAATGGTGCCGCTGGGCCTCGGTTCATGTTTTTTACGTAACCTTATCGTATGCGAACCTTAACTATTCGTTGACCTCCTTCAATTTTTATTTTCGAAAAAAATTTAAAATACGTGTTACTATTATTTATCGTTTGAAGTGCGTTTGCTAGGTTTGAAGTGCTATAGTGAAGTCTCCATGTACACTTTTAACCCTTGGGTCATCTAGTTCAATTTTGATTTTAAATAATAAAAAACGAAAGTACTTCCACCAAGTTTAACCCTTTCCGTCATGAAAATAAACCCGTTCTGTATGAATTGTATGGGCTGTAGTCCAATATATTGGACATTGTGACTGAAAGGGTTAAAGAAGAGGCCTATTAGTTCATGTTTTTTCACAGTTTCTGCATATAAACCTTTAACCCATTGTTGATCACGTTAGATTTTGATTTTCGATAAAATAAAAAACACGTGTCGAATTATTTCATATTTCAAGTACTTTCACCAAGTTTCAAGTTAAATTTAATTTTAATAATTGTAATCAAGTCAAGGCTTAAAGTCAAGTCAAAAGGCTTAAAAATTCATGATTCTTCATACGAACTTTTAACCCTTAATTCCCCCCATTAGAAATAGATAAAAAAAAAAATAAAAAACACGTATCCAAATATTTTTGATTGCTAGTGTTTTCACTTTGAAGTCAGTAGGCCCATTGGTTCATGATTTCTTCGTAGTCTTCTCGTACACGAACCTTAACCCATTATTGACCTGTCAAATTTTGATTTTGGAAAAATCTAAAAATACGTGTCGAATTGTTTTTGATTTCGAGCACTTTCACCATGTTTGAAGTAAAAAACCCATAAAATCACGTTTATTCATACAATACTTTAGCCCCTTTAGACCTCGAATTTCCAAAATTCCAGTCTTAGCGGAGGTTCATTTTTCAAGATGTGCCTATAGTTCAAATTTCATGTCTGTAGCTTGATTTGTTTCGGCTGATTGGCGATGATGAATCATTCAGTCAATCAATAAGTCAGGGAAGGCAAGTAGAAATTTCCAGCGGTACTAATGGGTCCCTATCCGGATTTGTTGAATTTTTTCCTGCCAAAATTATTTCTTGGTAACTTATTGAACGATTTCTCAAGGCAACACATCTATTGGATTACTTCTCGTTTTGCCTATTTTGCTCAATGGTCCAAAGATCTATCGTATGAATCGACTTTCCTCTTAAAAACTATGGTGTTATTTATTTAGGTAACTAGTGAAGTTTGGTGACTGCTGGTTCAGAATGAGCTGTTTAAACACCATGTCTCCCGCATGGACAGTAAAACTCCTCTGAAATTGTGTTCGACGCGTTAGTTGGGGATCGAGGACACCCAGATGTCTCCGGTGGAAGCACCCAGTTGAGAACGTCCTACTTTTTCCTGGTGTCAAGAACTCGAAAAGGTGTGTGAAAAACAGAAGTGCCTGTAGAGAATTTTGACGACAGGCTTGAAACCCGGTAAAGGGTTGTTATGGTGAGTTCAGTGAACTAGTAAGATGGTTCAAAACTCCTCTCCTTTCATAAGGAATTATTCCAATATAGAAAAGTGACTTTCTTCTGGAAAACAAGGACACACTATGTGTTAAGGTGTCTCGTTGTCTTCTAGGCACAAACTAAGAACTTGTTCCTCAGCATAATTGAGTAATGCTATGCAGTTTACGATCTCCAATTTTAGCTGAGAATTTTCTTGGGTTTGGTGACGACTGATATTTATAGAGTTATGCCTGATTGTCTACCATTAGCAAACCCATTGTATGTATTTCTCATCATATCGTAGATATAGATATATTCGATTGTCAAATTGCTTTGTTCAGTTCTTAACTCGGGTTCGACAAAGCTTAGATTAGCTAAGACAGGCAATGATAACTGACAATGATTTTAACGAAACTTAAACTTTGTTAAAACTTGTTAAAATCCAGGTTCAACAGTCCATAGTTCATCCTTGAGTAAAGAATATCTAAGACCTTATAGAGAAATAAAGTAATCAGTTCACAAGTTATTTGAACTACTTTTCAATATCATTTAAACCCTTTCACAGCCAATGACACAAGTGCATCCTATCTGAAGTTTTTTATAGTTCAAACAACGGTAACCCTTTCGACCCCAAAGTTGCCTGAGAGCAACTTCACCTTTTTGTCGATTTTGTCGATTGATTTATTTTAAGTAGTTTAACTTAAGTAGGCACCAAAAGTTTAGTATTTTTATATGTGAATTCAAAGCAAATTACAAAAATTTTACTTTTATGCCCAAAATAATTTCCAATAATTTGCAGCGATATCAAGGAAAGTTTGTGTTCTAATTTAAGTCTACGAATTGGGCGCGTTTGATCAAAACCCTGTTTCTTTAATAATGGTTAAATAATATCAAAAAGTGATCATTTTGTATTTTTCCATAATTATTAAATAATTTTTCTGTAATTAAAAAATATTTATAAAAAATTTATTCAACCCATTTTAAGCTAAATTTGTTCAAAAGTAAACTAGCTCTAGAACTCTAACAAAGAGGCGTGGCGACTTCTAATGTCGTGTACACCCTTCTTAGAAAAGTATTTCATGGTTTAAATACCAAAAAGTAATATCGAGAGACAGGGTTGAATTCGGGGTCGAAAGGGTTAAAACAGTACTAGTTACATTGGCCATGAACGGGTTAATATGGGTTAAAGTACATTGCCAACACCTCCATGTGTGCGCCTATGTTTTCTGATGGCACAGCTTTAAAGCACTGCAAGACAGTGAAGGAACAGTGGCGAAAATAGCAACAACAACAATAACCAAAAACAACTTCAGGGGCAGAGTTGGCAGCGGCTGGCGGCATCACTGGCCACGTAGCCGCCTTTGTGTGCGTATTAAAACATTTTGCGCGTTGATATGGTTGCAACAACAGCTACCACAATACAAAACAATAACAACAACAACAACAAGGAGTGAGAAAGAATGCCATGCAACATTCGCTCAAGCAGCAGCACCATAAACAACAACAAAAACAATTTCAACCAACTTTTAAATGTTTAAGCGGCAACGTATGTTGGCTGCAATGAGTTTTATTGTTGTTGCTGTTGTTGTTGTTGTTGGCGTTGCAGGCAGCAAGTGGCATGCACAAAGCTATGCTTTTGTGTTGGGATGAGCTGCACAACGACAGACAATCAGTACGTGCGGCGATTGCGTGCGGACGCAACGACATACCGACAGACTGACGACCAGCTGAACGGACGGTCAGTCATTGCGTGCGCACTGTTGGTGCGTTAATTGTATGTACGAGTAGTTGTACAAAATGCTTTTGTTTATATATGTGTGTGTATGTGTGCGCCTTTGGCTTTGATATACTTAACAGTTTAATTTACAACAATACCAACAAAAGTTAAATAACAACAAAACAAGCAAATTATGTGTGCACTTTGCCATATACAAAACACACACACATTTATACAATTTTGTTGTTGTTGCCACAGTCATTGACATAAATACAGTAACAGTCGGCAGCAACAAAAGCAAAAACAATTACAACAACAACAATAACAAATTTACTGTGCGTATCATAAGGCAACCTAAGGCGAAAAAACTAAGCTAAAAGCCAACGACAACAACAATAACAACAACATCGCACAGTTCACCACACAAACAAACACACACACACATACACGCACACAAAACTTAAATGCTGTGCGCTAACAAAGCTGCGATTTGTTGTTGTTGTTGTCGTTGGTGTTTTAGTGGTTTTACTGTCCGTACAATAATAATAATTTGTTGTTGTTTTTGTGCTACATAAGCAACAGCAACAACAAAAACCGAATTAAAAGCGAGTAGCAAATAAGCAAAACCGTCCAACAGCTCCACCGGCAGCCCCCAAAGCCAGCAACATGCTGCCGCCACCAGTCGCCAAAAGCAATAACAATAACAACAACAATAACATGAACAACAGCAGCAACATCGTCACCACCGGCACTGACCGCTGTCGCTTGGCGGCGGCGGCATGGAGCGACGCGCACTAAAATGCCGCCTCCGTCGTCGTCGTAGCCACCGTTCTTGTTGTTGTTATTATTATTGTAGTTGTTGTCATCATCATCGTCGTTGTCGCTGTTGCCGGCATGTACGACTACACGTATCGTTTCATATATTTTTATTTGCTGCTTTTCCTTTATTTCTATATTTTTTTTTAGTTTTTTTTGAGCGTTTTTCTTTTCGTTTTTCTTTTAGCTTTTTTCATTCTCAGTCAACGAACTGATGGGACGTTGACGGGGTCATAAATGTGCAAAAAAATAAAATAAGTCGACTTAAAATAAAACGAACATGAAAACAACAACAACACCAACAACACTGGGAAAAACGACAGCGCTCTGTACAACACCAACAACAACAAAAGAAAAATACATAATAAATCGAAAAAACGTTTTGCTTGCGCCGCAAACATTTTGCAATGACCGCTAGGAAAATTTTCGAGTGTGTCGTTTATGATTAATTGACTAATTGAGAGCTAACGGTGCAAATGTTTTGTGGTTTTGACATTTGGTAAAATCAGAATTAAAAAATTGGTAAATATATTTTGGCTGAAGAGTGATTTGTGGATAAACTAGGGTGGCTTTAATATAGAAGCTGAAGAAAAAGAAATTAAATGTATCAATGCATCAAAGGATTTCAAAGGATTGGGAACCAGGACATGTGTTGCAAAATCAGGGCGCGTGGCAACCCTACCTTGAAGCTCATGGTAATGCGTGAAAGTGGGAAGCGTGACTGTTAGTGTTAATGGGGACATGGTTGATACCACTTTGGGGCTCGAGCAATCTGGAGAGTTTCAACTTCACCCACTGGGTTGCTATTCTTAATGCTTAGATTTTCTTTAATCACAGGTTTCACCAGTAAAGTGTGCCATCACTAAAATATTCCAAATATTCCAAGGAGTTCATTTCATTTATTCATTCAACAGTTCACTAAAATGTTCCATTAATGTGTGCCATCACTTAAAAAAATGTGTTTCAATAGTGAAGTGTTCCTCCACTAAAGTGTCACAAAGTATCACAAAAGTGTTTCAATAGTAAAGTGTTCCATCACTAAACTATTTCTATACTAAAGTGTCCTAGCACTAAAGTGTTTCATCACTAAAGTGTTTCAATACTAAAGTGTTTCATCACTAAAGTGTTTCATGATTAAAGCGTTTCATCACTAAAGTGCTTCATCACTAAAGTGTTTCATCACTAAAGTGTTTCAATACTAAAGTGTTCCATCACTAGAGTATTTAAACAGTAAAAGGTTCATTTCATTCATTCAACAGTTCACTAAAATTTTTAGTTCAATTATTACATCAATTATTTATCATTGGCACAATATCATTCATTCAACAGTTCAATTACATAACCGTTCCACTACTAACGTGATCCATCACTAAACTAATCCATTGCTAAGGTGATCCATCATTAAAGTGTTTTATCACTAAAGTGTGCCATCACTAAAGTTTTCAATACTAAAGTGTTCCATCACTGAAGTATTTCAATACTTAAGTGTTCCTTTACTAGAGTATTAAGTAAGGTAAGTAAGAGGCTCATTTCATTCCTTCATTAAATAGTTCACTAAAATGTTCCATTACTAAAGTGGTCCATCACTAAATTAATCCATTGCTAAAGTGATCCATCATTAAAGTGTTCTATCACTAAAGTATGCTATCACTACAGCATTTCAACAGAAAAGTCTTCCATAACTAAAGTGTTTTAAGTGGTCCATCTCTAAAGCATTCCAACAGTAAAGGGTTTATTTCATTCTTTCATTTATTCGTTCAACAGTTCAGTTAAGTGTTCCATTACTTAAGTGGTCAATCATCAAATTCATCTCCATCTCTAACATTGATTTCATTTCTAAAGTGTTCCATCACTAAAGTGTTTCATTTCTAAAGTATTCCATTAACAAGAAGCTTGCCACAAGCAGAATTGCCGCTTTTGTTCTTTTCGGACCAAAATTGGTCAAATATCTTTTCATTAGTACAAACAATTTATCAAAAAAAAAAACTGTAATTTAAAAATGACTTTAAAGATAATGCAATTTTTTTTAATTTGGTCGTTTACGCTCGGATTTGGGCCATGCCTGGCTCTTCAGGAATGTAGACCCGTCTTTGACTTGTCTGGCATACGGAAATCGGATGTCGACTCAGCGGACTTATAACACTTCATTAAGAAATCGACTTCATTAAGAAGTCGACATCAGATTCTGTTGGATACTGTTTCTCAAAATTGAATAGATTGCTTACAGAATACTGTTGGGATTTTTAATAATTCTAGTAGTCTAAATGAAGGCCCTTCTTAATCTAATATTTATTTTTTAATTTTTTTTTCAAATTTTTTTTACTATTTTCTTCTCATTATTCACACCGATTGGATGCATAGGGGGCCAAAAAAGCGTTGGCCTTGTATTGGTTACATTAATTGATTTAAGTCGATACTTCGAGTAGGTGATTATTCTATTGGAGTCCCAAGCGTCTATTTGTTGTCCCCTAGGAAGGACGTATCTGTATATAAAAGTAAGGTTGGTATTTGCGTATGCTTGGTCACCAACAAATTTTTAATCACGATTGTCATGGGTCTCCAATTTTTCTCACTCTATCAGTGTTGTCTACTAATCAGTTAAACTACTAATCAGTGTTCGGTGATTGAGTATTTTTCTCAAACGACCGTAAAGATGTACAAAAATGTAAGAAATGATTTGAACAGGAATGATCATATATGAACTTTGAAAGCTTACGAAAAACTTGGAGAAAGAGACTTCAGTGCGCCCAAAGCTGATATTTAAGAAGATTAGGATATGATTGGAAAATTAAATATTTTAAAATTATTTTTTAAAATTACCTACTTGCTTCAAAGTCCACTTCACAGCCATCTGGCTCTGTTTCTTTGCTTTTCCTAGTGGCCCTTCAAGCACAATCCAGACCAAAATGCGAGCACAAAAAAGTGACAAAATGTACAAAAGTAAATTTATAAAAATTCCATTACTATATGAGAACATTTTTAAAGCTACCAGCAATGGAGACGGTAAGAAAAAATTAAAAAAAAAATATACAAAAAAATTTACAAAAAAATTAACAAAAATAAAAATAAAAAGAAAACATCAAAAGAAAGGCAACAAGCGAAAAATAAGAGTATTTAACAGGAAAAAAGAATGCAAAAGAGATAAATAACTGAAAATGGAATTAAAATAAAGTAGAAAAAATTGGTAGAAAAAATTTAAGAAATTCAAGATAAAAGCAGACAAACAATTGCGACAAACGAGCAAAGTGAGCGAGAAGAGGAAAAAAGCGAGAGCGTCAAAAAGCGAAGTAACGTTGAGGCGGCGAAAAGCTTGAATGGTGTGGGCCATTCGAGGGTTTTGGGGTCGCAGATAAGCCAAGTCAGTGGGAGAGAGCGCTTGAAGTTTCCATAAATGAGTGAATGCAAGTGAGCGCTTGGCGAGGAAGGCGTCGATTTTCCTCGGCAACTTGTGAGCAGCTGACAGTGCGCCTTAATTTGTTGCTTTTTGAGCGCTAACTGCGGATTTTTTGGCACAGAAAAGTGACTGTTGGGGCTCAGAATAGTGAGAATGAGAGAGAGAGAGCAAGTGTCTTGAATGGCGACTTTTGAGCGCACTTGTTACCATTTTTGGTTGTGGTAGCGGTGTTTTATTTCAATCGCTGTTGTTGTTGTTGTGGTTGGCTTTTGCTGTTATTGTTGTTGTAGTTTGCTTGGTTAACACTTTAAACGGGTGTTTACGCCGATGGTATCTCGCAAGCGTAACATTTCATTGTCTTAATTTGCGAGTGACTTCTGTGCCCAATTGTTGGTGACAGCGACACACACACACACACACACAGCGACAGCAGTGGCGCGCACAATCGATTCACGGTTTTTGTTGTTGTATTTAGTAAATGCTGTGTTGGTGGCGGTTGACGGCAGTTTACAAGTTATTTGCGTGCGCTTTGTGATAGTTGCTTGCTTGCTTGCGATGTTGCAACCATGCCGCCAATAATTGTTGTACTTATTGCTTTTGTTGTTTGAATTGTTGTTATTGCATGCTTTAAGTTCACCTAAAATGGAGCAAATTGCGCTTTTTCAAGTGGCCGAGTTTTTGCATGTTGCAGAGATCATTGAATTGTTGTTGGCGCCAGCGAGCAACGAACACTAACTGAAAAGGGCAACCGGCAGCTAATGGTTGCTGTTGTAATTTGGTGTCATGTGTAATTTAAGCTGGCAGCGTAAATTTCAGTGCGAAATTGCTAAATTAAATAAATAAATAAATAAAAAAATAAATAAATACAAAATTAAATAATACAAAAATTCATGATTTAAATAAACTGCAACGCTGGTGGCATGAGGCTGCCACACATGCAACACACACACTAATTATCTACTATGGGATAATTGTTGCTTGTGTTGCACGAACAAAGGAGCAGCAACAGCCACGGCCATTGCAACAGAATGCAATCATCTCGCCACGGCGAATGGGTTGTTGTACAAGTTTTCACACATTTTCAATGCATTTGTCACAAATCACACGCATGCGCGCACGCGCCGCACCACGCCACCAATCAGTCAGACAGACAAGACTAACGGCGCAGAAAATCATAAAATACACGCGTCAACGGCTGTGTAACATAAAATTTATCTACAATCTGTCATGTATGACAGTTTTTGTCAGCGCTCAAGGCCGTACAAACGACAGCGAGGAGCGTACAAGGCGCAAGTTTCAAGCAAAACGGGAACTGGAGCAGTGTGTGTGTGTGTGTGAAGACGCACGCAATGCAGTTAAACAAGTAGCGACAACAGCCACAGACGACAGCTGCCGAACGGTCGCTGGGGTTCTGTAGTGGCCTCAAATATTTTGTATTTAGTAGAAGAACTTGAATTAATTGTAAAATATTTTTAAAATATTTTTGAATACTCTTGATGGCCGCAAACCTTCTGCCTTCTGTAGTGGCATCAAACGTAATGTATTTAGTAGAAGAACTTGAATTATTTGTAAAATATTTTTAAAATATTTTTGAATACTCTTGATCGCCTCAAACCTTTTGTCTTGTGTGGTGGCCTCAAAAATGAAAGTTTAATTTTCAGCTGCAAAATATGTTCAATGTAGAGAAATCTTTGCTATATGAAGATTCATTATGAAGAGATCAAAACGCAAATGAAAATCAAACGAAAAAGCTGTGTTTTTTTAATCAAAATCGAAGCCGGTAGGACTTTAGTATATTGAAGACAATTATAGGGAAAGTTGACATTACTTACCATCTGATAAAAATAACCGGAAATTTTACATAAAACAAAATCGGTTCAATTATTCGTTGATACTAAGTTTATTTTATTTTTTTTAATTTTATTTTATTTTATTTTATTTTATTTATTTTATTTATTTTATTTATTTTATTTATTTTATTTTATTTATTTTATTTTATTTTATTTTATTTTATTTTATTTTATTTTATTTTATTTTATTTTATTTTATTTTATTTTATTTTATTTTATTTTATTTTATTTTATTTTATTTTATTTTATTTTATTTTATTTTATTTTATTTTATTTTATTTTATTTTATTTTATTTTATTTTATTTTATTTTATTATATTTTATTTTATTTGATTTTATTTTATTTTATTTTATTTTATTTTATTTTATTTTATTTTATTTTATTTTATTTTATTTTATTTTATTTTATTTTATTTTATTTTATTTTATTTTATTTTATTTTATTTTATTTTATTTTATCGTATTTTATTGTATTTTATTTTATTTTATTTTTTATTTTATTTTGTTTTATTTTATTTTATCTTATTTTATTTTATTTTATTTTATTTTATTTTATTTTATTTTATTTTATTTTATTTTATTTTTATTTTGTTTGTACAACAATAAATTACTATACAAATAAGACATTAACAGCACGAGCGGCTTTGGCCATCGGCTCCATTTAAATTGCTTCCTACATATTGTACATGAAAATTGTCCTTAAAAACTCTCAAAAATTACAAAACTTTTTTTTTACGATCTTTGACGATCCCCCAAAACTTCCATTAATTTTGCGCATGCGTTTTGTTTTTATTATTAATTAATTACCAACAGGTTCTTCCTGCTCGATTCCACTTTCGCTGTCCATCTGCATTGCGCCGCTTCGCTAAATTCAGCGACGCCGCTTTGTTGTTGTTGCGCTGCTGCTGTGTTCGCTTTTGCATTCGCTGCGCTAATTAGCAATTTTTATATACACATTGTTTTTTTGCAGCGCCTGCATTGACTTAATTTAATGACGGCCTTTATCAGCGCATTTCGTGTTAGTTTCGCAATTTAAATGCACATTGAAGCTTAGGCTTTGCCGATAAAGTTGTAGTCGTGTGCTTGCGTGCTTGCGTGTGTGTGTGTGTTCGAGGCGTAATATCCTGGCGATAACATGCAAAAAAGCTGTTCACAATTTTCACAGGTTGTTGCTGTGCGACAGGTGCTGCGCATGCCGTCGCCAACAGCTGTTGCGCATGCGCCAACGCGCCGTTATGTGCGTGTGCAGGCTGCTCTCGAAGTAACCAGTTTTTTCTTGTGCATTAATGGTTTAATTAGTAAAATTTAATTGAACGATAAGATTTGCATTTTGAAAATTTTCGAGCATTTTTACGCTGTTTTAACTGATTGAAAATTGAGGAACACTTTGAGGTTGTGGTACGAAGATGAGGAAGCAATTGTCCGGAATTGTTTTAAAAGTGTGTTTCGAAAATATTTTTTTATAAATTTAATATTTTAATGTGTTTTTAATGGTGTACAAGACTTGCTTGGCAACAGCAAAAGTTATCTTCTGTTCAAATCGTTCTATGCGCTTTTCAACGTGGAAAATATGGAAAGTATTCACTATATGTGGCAGCTACATTAATACAATGAGCCGTATTTCCTCAGTGATGACCTTGAGATAACCACCTAACCTACCTTTCCTTTCTGATGCCCAACACTCAGAGGATACCCCCTTGCGACCTTTAAACAACCACATAACCTACATTTTCTTTGTGATGACCAACACTTAGGGGATACTTCCTTGAGACCTTGAGCTAACCATCTAATCTAACTTTTCTTTGTGATGTCCAACACTCAGGAAATGCTTCCTTGAGACCTTGAGACAACCACCTAGCCTACCTTTCCTTTGTGATGACCAACACTTAGGGGATACTTCCTTGAGACCTTAAGCCAACCATCTAATCTAACTTTTCTTTGTGATGTCCAACACTTAGGAAATGCTTCCTTGAGACCTTGAGACAACCACCTAGCCTACCTTTCCTTTGTGATGACTAACAGTCAGGGGAAACTTCTTTGCAACCTTGAGACAACCATTTAACCTAACTTTTCTTCGTGATGACCAGCACTTAGGGGATACTTCCTTGAGACCTTGAGCCAACCATTTAATCTAACTTTTCTTTGTGATGTCCAACACTCAGGAAATGCTTCCTTGAGGCCTTGAGACAACCACCTAGCCCACCTTTCCTTTGTGATGACTAACACTCAGGGGATACTTCCTTGAGACCTTGAGCCAACCATCTAATCTAACTTTTCTTTGTGATGTCCAACACTCAGGAAATGCTTCCTTGAGACCTTGAGACAACCACCTAGCCTACCTTTCCTTTGTGATGACTAACAGTCAGGGGAAACTTCTTTGCAACCTTGAGACAACCATCTAACCTAACTTTTCTTCGTGATGACCAACACTTAGGGGATACTTCCTCGAGACCTTGAGACAACCATCTAACTTGCCTTTTCTTTGTGATGTCCAACACTCAGGGAATGCTTCCTTGAGGCCTTGAGACAACCACCTAGCCCACCTTTCCTTTGTGATGACTAACACTCAGGGGATACTTCCTTGAGACCTTGAGCCAACCATCTAATCTAACTTTTCTTTGTGATGTCCAACACTCAGGAAATGCTTCCTTGAGACCTTGAGACAACCACCTAGCCTACCTTTCCTTTGTGATGACTAACAGTCAGGGGAAACTTCTTTGCAACCTTGAGACAACCATCTAACCTAACTTTTCTTCGTGATGACCAACACTTAGGGGATACTTCCTCGAGACCTTGAGACAACCATCTAACTTGCCTTTTCTTTGTGATGTCCAACACTCAGGGAATGCTTCCTTGAGACCTTGAGACAACCACCTTACCTACCTTGCCTTTGTGATGTCTAAATGTGTACCTAGGAGTCACAATTTTTATCGCAGGGATATAGAGGTGTAACACGGACCCAGACCGGGTACGGTTGGTTGGTTGAGCTAGTATTTGCTGTGTTTTTGGTTTATCAGTCAGAAAATCGGTCACAACTGTTGCTTAATGAGTTGGAACATCATTCAGTTTCATCACATATTTCTCCACCAAAATTGTTTGTTTCTGAAGCACCCGAGACCAGATCTATAATAATACGATCAACTATTTTGGGTTGGTTGAACTGGCATTTCCTGTGTTTTTTAATTGTCAGTCACAAAATCGATCACAACCATTACTTAATGAGTTGATCCTTTCTAAAGAACATGGTTCGAGATATGGTGAATACAATTATCTATCGTATGGTTCGTTGATTGAGCTGGTATTTGTTGTATTTGTGGTTTTTCACACTTAAAATTTGTCACAACTGTTGCTTAGTATGTTGGTATATGATTGTCGCGTAAATTTCACCATTTGTTTCTGTAAACTCTATCGTTTCTGAAGGATACGAGTCCAGACCTGGTAAATAAATACGATCAACTATAGCAGTTTTGGTTAGTTGAGCTGGCATTTGTTATGATTTTGGTTTATCAGTCACAAAATCTGTGACAATTGTTGCTCTATGCGTTGATACATTACTATTTCTGAAAAACATGGGTCCATACCTGGTAAATACAATTAACCATCGTACAGTTGATTGATTGAGCTGGTAGTTGGTACCTTTTTGGGGTTTTCAGTGAAAAAATCGATCACAACTGTAAATGTAAAAAATGTAAAACCACAAATGTGGTCGTTCTTAAGAATTCTCCCACACCAATGCTTGATTAGTCGATTGCTCGACTAGTACATCTAAATATTTACTAAGGACTATTCAAGTCGAATTTGCTAAAATTTTTCAAGATATTTTTCAAGACATCACACGATGCTTCGAGCGTGGGAAGAAATAAGAAGAGAAGATCTGATTTTAAAGAATAATTTCTTTCAAAATCTCGCCGTTTTAAATTGAATTGCATTGCATATTCGTAGCTGTGTTATCTCCATGTTAAGCTCTATGGATATCAAGGTAGGTTAGGCTGGCTGACCCTCGGGGGGGTCTCACATAGACCATGTTGGTCCATAGTGGTACCAGAAAGGTTCTGGAGCTTCAGACCTGTATGTAGTTAGTCAAAAAAGTTTTGCCAAATCTAAGTAAGTCGCTGCTTTTTTGTTCCGCGACTCTTTCCAAGGAAGGGAACGACGCGGATCCGAGGCAGCTGACCCGTGATCTGTAGAGAGCAGGACAGTGGCACAGCAAATGCTCCAGGGTACCCTTGGCACTGTCTTCACCACATCTTGTGCATGCATCACTTGGTACCAAGCCAAGTTTGGCAGCGTGGGACGGTGTGAGACAGTGTCCCGTGAGTATCCCGGTCAATAGTTTGCAATCATCTCTTCGGAGTGATAGTACAAACTCTGTGTTGTTGACATTATGTTCGCGAAGCATGATTTTTGCTGTCCCGTGAGATGTAGATCTCTCCCACATGAACGCCGCTTCACGAATCATATTCTCTTCTATTTCCGTCTTGAGCGTGGAGAGGGGTGGATGGATGTCTGGCTCGCTAACCGTAGGCAGTCGTGCCCCGGCTTTGGCGAGCGCATCAGCCTTCTCATTTCCCTCAACTCCTTTGTGACCCGGTACCCAATAGATAGTGACCACTCTGTTGCGACAGAGTTCGTCCAATTTGGTTTTGCAGTTCCGTACGCATATCGAGTTTGACAATACCCCAGCTGCTGCTTTTATGGCTGCTTGGCTGTCGATATAGATGTTTATTCGAGAGTCTGGAGGGGTACGACCCATTGCTAGTTGCGCCGCTCTTGTGGCAGCGTGTACCTCTGCTTGGAAGATGCTGCAGTAGTCCGGGAGCCGGAAAGACTGTTGAAGGTCAAGTTCCGGACAGAAAACTGCAGATCCCACTCCCTCTGTCATCTTGGATCCATCCGTGAACAGGTTATAGGATTGACGGCCGGGCTCGAGCCCCTGTCGCCACCCATCCGGTTCTAGGATCACGTGGGGTTTGAAGTTGAAATTGGCTTGAGGTACGGCGTAGTCTGAGCTTTCGCTCACCCCTGCGTGTAACCTGCTGTGGCCGTAATGTCGTAGCGTGAGCTGTCCAGTTACCTTAAGTCTAAGCGCCGCCTTTTTAGCGACGCTTTTCGCAGTCAGACCAATTGGATAAAATCCCAAGATTTTGTCCAGTGCCGCTGTCGGAGTGGTGCGCATTGCGCCTGTTATACACAACCCAGCGGCTCTCTGTACAGTCTCGAGTCTTTTGGCATAGGTCTTCTTATCCACCGCAGTCCACCATACTATGATCCCGTAGAGCATAATGGGTCTAATCACTGCAGTGTAAATCCAATGTGTGAGACGGGGGGATAAGCCCCAAGTCTTACCGAGCATTTTCCTGCAAGCGTATAAGGCGTTCAAGGCTTTCCTTTTCCTGTCTTCCACATTCAATTTCCACGACAGTTTATTATCCAAGATGACTCCTAGGTACTTAGTAGATGTTTTGGGGGTGAGTGTGGTGTTGTTCAGTTTGGGAGGAAGCCAGGTTGGGATCTTGTACTTTGTTGTAAAAAGAACTAAGTCCGTCTTGTCTGGGTTTGTTTCCAGTCCCACAGTCTTTGCCCAGTTGTTAATCACTTTCAGTGTCCTCTCGAGTACTTGGCTCATTGAGGTGAGACACCTGCCTGAGACGACAACGGCGAGGTCATCCGCATATGCGGTTAGCCTTGGCCCCCCGTCCCTCAGCTTTAAAAGGATCTTGTTAACGACTAGATTCCATAGTAACGGAGAGAGCACACCCCCCTGGGGGGTGCCCCTGTTCGCCTTCCTCGTCATGGTTGTTGCGCCCCACTCCGCTACCACTGTACGGCAATTCAACAGATTACCAATCCAGTCCTGTATGGGTGGGTGCACCCCAATTGATGCAAGGCCTTCCAACAATGCCTCTGTGGAGACATTGTTGAAAGCCCCTCATATGTCGAGGAAGGCTCCCAGTGCGTATTCTCCGTAGTGAAAAGCTTTTTCTATCTGAAAAACCACCTGATGAAGTGCTGTCTCCGTTGACTTGCCTTTCATATAGGCGTGTTGGTTCGTTGATATCAGGCCAGGTGGAACCCTTTCCTTAATAAACGAGTCTAGCAGTCTTTCAAAGGTCTTCAGTATAAACGAGGTGAGGCTGATGGGCCGATAGTCCTTCGGATACAAATGGCTGCTTTTACTTGATTTCGGCAAAAATACAACCCTTGATAATCGCCAGTCCATCGGTACATAGTTCAGTCTCAGACAGCTCCTGAAAACGTCCTTGAGCCACGGTATCAGAACAGCACTTCCCTTTTGCAGAAGCGCGGGAAAAATGCCGTCCGGACCCGGGGATTTGAAGGGATCGAAAGAGCCCAAAGCCCATCGAAGTCTGGATGTGGTGATTAGGCCCTCACAATTCCCTTGCTCTGTGCCGAGTGCAGTTGAGACTGAGTCGGGAACCTCTGAACAGCCAGGAAAGTGGGCTTCCATAAGTGCCTCAAGCGTCTCCTTGCCATCCTTGGTCCATTCTCCAGATTCTTTGCGGATGAGTGATGGTATAGGGGGGGATTTGGCGAGTATCTTCCGAAGTCTGGATGCCTCGGAGGTCTTGTCCATACTTCCACAGAAGTTCTTCCAGGAGCTTCTTTTGGCCCTCCGTATCTCTTGTTTGTAGGAGTGAAGTAGTGTCTTGTACTCTCTCCAACACTCCGCACAGTCGGCAAGTTTGGCCAGTTTGAAAAACTCTCTAAGTTCTCTTCTTTGCCTACCAATGTCCTTGCTCCACCAGGGTGGATAGGATTTCCGTCCTACCGGCCTTGAGGGCGGGCAGGATTCGTGGTAAGCAAGTAGGATCTTTGACGTTAGGAGTTTCGCCTTAGCCTCAACGTCCGACCTGGAGAGAGTCTGAGAGGCATTACTCAGATGAGTCTTTAACCGATTTGCATACAGATCCCAGTCCGTATTCCGGGGGTTCCTGAAGACCCTTACTGTACGCAACGGTTTAAAGTTGACCGTAAAGTGTATGTAGCTGTGATCAGAGAAGGAGGGTCTTTCCAGCACCCTCCAATCCGAGATCCAGGTATCTGCCCCGTAAGAAAAAGTAATGTCCAATACGTCTTCCGACGTCGGACCCTTGAAAGTTGGGATGTTCCCTCTATTAGCTATATCTACATTGTTTTGTAATATAAAGTTAAAGAGGGACTCACCCCGTTCGTTCGTGTCCTTGCTTCCCCACTGAGGGTGGTGCGAATTGGCATCCGCACCTACCACGGCGTCGAAACCTTGTCTGAGGACCTCTTCCGTCAGGTGCTGTAGTTCTGTGGGGGGTGCCTCGACGTCGTGGGCCATATAGCACGAGGCCACAAGTCTAAGCTTGTCGTCCCCTTCGATGGCGACCACCGTCAGGTCATCAGAACTGAAATTAGGTAGAAGATATGCGTTAATATCCTTCCTAACAAGGATGGCAGATCGAATCTTACCTACCGTTGTTGCATGGAAAAGATTATAGTTCGTGGACCCTAACCCTGAAACCTTATTTCCGGAGGAAAGCCAGGGTTCCTGGATTAGGGCCACGTCGTAGCTGCCCTCCTCTAGTGTGAGAAGGAGCTCAGCTGAAGCCACCTTACTGTGGTGGAGGTTGATTTGTAGGACCTTTCCCTTCAGAAGATACAGTGTCCTTCAGGGTTGGTGTGGCTGTCACCGCCGACACTCCACCCGTCTCAACCTCCGTCTCGTCAATCTTCCCGTCACCAAGCCGAAGCATGAAAGTAGCGTCGGTCATGGGTTCAAGCCCAAGATCCTTTTCAGCTTCACCTTGAGGTTGATTTGTAGGACCTTTCCCTTCAGAAGGTACAGTGTCCTTCAAGGTGGGTGTGGCTGTCACCGCCGACACTCCACCCGTCTCAACCTCCATCTCGTCAATCTTCCCGTCGTCTAGCCGAAGCATGATAGTAGCGTCGGTCATGGGTTCCGGCCCAAGATCCTTTTCTGCTTCACCTGGCTTCAGAGTGTTTTCATTCCCGTCTTTCGGATGACGTTTTTTGAGGCGCAGGTAAACACTACCCGTCCCCCAAGACATCTTTCCGAACCGTTGATACAACTTGTCCTCTGCCTCTTTGTTGATTTGGAGGATCAGATCAAGTGTACCGTCGGCGTTGGGTTTCCCCGCGTGGATCATCTTCCAGTCCGTCGTCGGGACATCGGGATTCTGCCGCTGGAAAAGCAGTAGGGCATTTTCCGGTTTCACCGCGCTTGGTACACGTACCTTAGCCCGCGGTGGACCGGGAATATCGTCCCTATCCACTATAACCAGGTTAGCGCCCGGCCACAGTCCTCGTAGTTTCGGGACCACCTCCTTTACCCATTTAAGCGTGAGGTCGTCATTGCACTTTAGAATCTTGACTCCCCTGTACCACCCCGCTCCTTCAAAGGAGGGCGAAGGTTTGTTAGGTTCGTCGATCGCCTGTGCAACAATGGCCTCGATAATTTTGCTGTCCACTAGCTTCCACTGTTCCGCCGTCATCTGGCCATTTTCGTGTCGTCGGTCAACGAGCGCCACGGTCAAGTGCCGTTTGGCTACTTCGCTGGTCGTCGCCACTCTTTTGGACGAGGTCGGCCGGTCAGATGGAGTAGCTGTGGTGTGAGTGCGAGGACGTTTGGCCGCGGGTTTTTCTCCCTCCGTGGACCTCTGTCTCTTCGCCTCCGTTCCCTTCATAGCCGTCGCTACGTTTTCTTCTATTTTGTTCACGAAGGTGGGATGCGTGGTCGCAAACCGTTCGTTTTGCGAGAAGTGCTCCCTGCCTTTCGTGACCGTCTCAGTTGCCCATCGTAGGTCCTCTCGCTCCGTGGGCGAAAGAGTGTCCTTATTCTCCAGGCGCAACTTGATGCGTATTGCCGCTTTGTACTGGGCGAGCGCTTTCAGGCCCTCCTTATTGGGCTTCTTCCTTTGCTCGCTCCTACTAGTGGATGCGATGCTCGGGTCGAGAGACTTCGGGGACTTCAGCAGCTCCTCCTCAGCTATCGTATTTGTGGTTGCCACGCTGCATACGCTGTCGAGGTCTGAGTCTGTGTCGACTGCAGTACCCCTAGTGACTAACCTAGCCTTCGTAAAATTTGCAGTCGCATGACGACTGCTAGAGCCTGCAACCACTCTAGCAGAGGTGTGACCGCTGGCGACACGCAGAGGGGAATCAAATTCCCCACCGTGCCCGCCGGTGGTAGCAGTCACTTCTTCCACCGACGTTTGGGTCAATATCCTGACCCGCTCTTTCCCCTTCTTCGACTCCAGACTGGTTTTTATTTCAGGGACTCCTCCCTTAGCGTTTTATGCCTACCCGCCAGGCACCACTTAGCGTGACTGAGGTAGGACTCCACAAGCCACCCCTCGGGCGGCATGTAAGCTGGACCTCAGGCATGACTTGTGGAGCCCCACCTCACTCTTAGCTAGACATCGCCGTGCCTTGCCAGTTTACCTGTGCATAGACAATGCGGTGCCCATTGCCCGGTCGGCACCCGCGAGGAGGGTTAAACTAAGTGGATTTTTGCCGACCCTATGGATATCAAACAAAAAAATAATTTCCTTCAAGGAACTTCACCGCCCTCTTTCCACCTTTTAAATGTAGATTTTATAGAAATGCTAAAACAGGCATTTTGTTATTGATTTTTGGTTGGCGTTTTTAAATCGCTCCTTTCTAAGGGTTGACCTCTCTCAAAAATACAACTATTGGCCAAATTTCATTATTATAGCTCCAGCGGTTTGGGCTCGGTGGATAATCGGATAATCGGATATACAGTCGTGTCTGGATATAGTGAACTAATTATTGCAAGGCCTGTTCACAGTATCGAGGTTGTTCAGTATATCAAGGTTAACATTTCTGTTCAAAAACTCGTTTTATTTGCTCCAAATATCCTTTTTGTTTTTTGCTTGAAATTTTTTTTTCCATATTTAGAGGCTTGATGTCAACATTTGGGTGTTCACTATATCGAGGTGTTCACTATATCGGGTGTTCACTGTACCCAGACACTACTGTATATATATTCGATATTTGTAACTATAACTATTTGGGGAAAAAAAAGCAATATTTTTGAAATCAGGAGCCCAAAATGACGTAGACTGAACATTTTCAGCGAATTTCAAGGACTCTTTTTATTTTTGCGCCAATTTTCTATGGAGTCGAAGCACTGTGCGCCGCTACGTAGACAGTTAATTTGTTAAAAGCTTAATTGATGATCTTTTTTGACACAAAACTTAATCTATTTGATGGTTTTGGAAGGAAAGCTACAAATCTGTTGAGTGCTCGAAATCTGCACGAATGCCCAAAATTGTGAATTTGTGAATGCCACCAACGTTTCTCACACCAACTTAGCATTTCTTCTATCTCATCTACGCGCCCATTCATCAACGCAGAAAGACGCACGGCGCACACTCACTTGTCAAATTCATTGCAATTCTTAATCAATTTTGACACTTTCAAATGACATTAATGTGCCGTCGCGCAGCAAATGGTCGAAATGCGTGGAGCGCACGGAATGAGTGAGTGAGCGAATGAGCGAGCGACTGTCAAGTCTGACGTTCGCTGTCATTTGCATTGTGCATTGTGCATTGTGCGGCCGCAAGGCAAACGAAATTATTGGAATTTTTGCTGCAGCTGCTCGTTGGCCCCTCGGTCGCCCAAGTCGGCAGCCGAATGAGTTGCGACGGTGAGGACTGCTCCGCTTATCCACTTGTGGTTGCGCATTTTTTAAGTGATTTGCTCAGTTTTATGACTGGCAAATGACAACAACTATAATACAACTACAACAATAATTGTAATAACCACAAACAACAACAACAACGACGACAACGACGACAGTGGAGAAGCGCCAACAACTAAATAAAACATTGCAAAGCATGTTTATTGCTTATTATCACTAAAACTTGTTGTTGTTGTTATGGTTGTTGTCGTTTATTGGTTGTTGCTGTTGCTTTTTGTTGCTGTTGTTTGTTGTATTCGACTGTGTGACGCTTTTGGGACTTTGCGATTGTAAATCATTATTTGTTGTCACTGTTGTCATTGTGCGGCATTGTTGTTATTGCTGTTGTCATTGTCGCCGTTTTTCTTATTGTTGTTGCAATTTGAGTGTTTTGACAGGGTGCTGAGCGCTGAATATTCAACAAAATAATTGTGTGAATTGACTCATAAATTATGCTGAATGCGCCCAAATGTCAGATTTTGTTGTATGTATGTAGTCTCATGTACTGTTGTTGTTGTTGTTGCTGGTGCTGTGCTGAACCATGTCCGCTGGCAACTGGACTGTCAAATACAAACGCCGTAACATTTTAATGGTTCAGATTAGTGAACGTTTGGCTGATTGTTTGATGCTTTTGTTTGTTTGTTGTTGTTGTTTTTGTGCTTTTTGCTGTTGTTATATTGCTGATTATGTTTGGTAAAAATCTGCACTGAAATTGTACGCTTGGGAATAATCCGCGCGCTTCTGCGCGTGTGTGTGTCTGTTGTGTGTGTATGTGTTGGTGTCAATGTTGCCAGCGTGTGAGCGCAAAGCCAGACCAGTCAAACGGACGTGCGTCCAACTGTTGGCGGTTTACGCCAGTCGCCTTTGTCAGCGACGGATTAAATTCCGGATTGTGGCGATTAATGTTGGTCGGCTGTTTTTTTTTAATGGTCGCTCTTTGAGGTTTGTGGAAGCATCGGTCGGGGGTTGAGCTCATTAATTAATTTTATCGGCAATGAAAATGATTGTTATTTTCAGTTTCAGTTTTCGTTTTTGTTTTTGTTGTTGTTGTTATAATTACTATTGTTGGTTGCGACCGAAGTGAAGCGCTTTATTAAGACTCAAACAATTAAAATGGGCGAAAAATGTCATCAGTTTTACACAGCGGGGCAATGCGATTAACACTAAATCAATGAACATTAACAATAACAACAATGCGAATAGTTTTACGCTAAACTGAATAAATGAGGATATTCACGATTTGCGGAAATTTTGTTGACCGAGGAGCAGAATAGGAGGTTTTTTATGTTAGTAAGTGAGTGATACAAGGTAAGTTACGAAGGTAGCTTTTAGTGTTGCCATATCAGTAGATTTTCTCCTACATTCAGGAGATTCTTGGAAATTTAAGATAATCTTTAGGAGGAAGAATTGTTTAGAAAAAAGTTAAAGAGATTTTAATGCTAATACATTTGACATCATTAGTGACATTAGGCTTCAGCCTTGAATATTGAAAGCTAAAGTGTCCAATTTAAACTAAGTTTATAATTTATGCAATGAATGAAGGAAGTTTTCAAAAGCAAATTCCATACCGATCTAAATTTTTGATGTTTTGTTTTTATTAGGTTGTTGTAAAGCTGAAGCTGAATTAATAAAAAGGATGTCTTAAACTGATAATATATGTATTTTAATTTTTTATGAGAAGTTAAATTCTTTTGTTTATAATGATAAAATTTATAATAAAAATTGTTGGAAATTTTGAAACCTTTTTTACATTTTTGAGAGGAATTTTCAGCTTTTTTCAAGATTTAGGAGAACGTAATTTCAGGTATCTGGCAACACTGGTAGCTGTAGTACTTTGTTCGTCTATCTAACTGAGTGTCAGTTATTCGAATAAAGATGAAGACTGAAATTTGGCATAGATGATCTTAGGAACTAATAGCCGTATGGGCAGCGTTCCCCCATTTTCAAAGGCCTTATAAGTCTAATGTCCAGAACACAATGACGATGGCAGCGACACAACTGCATCTAGTAAAATAAAGAATCAAAACGTTCTTATGAGAGCGATTATTTTGACGACTGATTTGGACCACCGATAGCGCGGCTACACGACCTCGACCGCTTCTATTAAAACATATTAATAATAATAATAATAATATTGCGGCTATTAGGCACTGCGACCAGTGTAGATCTTTGGTGCAAGCCTGGTTTAACCCTTTAAGTTGGGGCTTTTTATTAGTTTCACTCTTTAGGTTGTAGATTCCAGATCGTTTCCGGGACTATGGTGATAGCCCCTAGCTGGAAAAATCTTTTTCTGCTGAGTGCAGTACAATCACAGAGCAATACCTTAGTGAGCAATGTCCAGTTAGGTATCCAGTGAGGATGCGGAGGTCCTCCTTTTTTTAGCATGAGACGTTTTCTGGATACTCCTCTGTCTGGGGTTATAAACCGCTTTGCCTGTCGTTGTCCCGTGCTGTTGGTCCATTGTTCGGCAAGGTTTAGGTTTACTCATTTCCTTAGCCACTCTTGTGTGTGTCCGTTTGATAGTCCACAGAATGGTTTAGGGCCCACCAGTGGGCGCATTGCGCCTCTTTTGGCAAGGCGATCGGCTTTTTCGTTGCCTTCGTGACCCCCGTGTCCTGGGATCCAGTGTAGCTCTATTGAGTTACGACCTCCCAGTACATTTAGGAGAGCACGGCAATCCTTGACGAGTCTTGAGGAGGCCGCATAGGCTTCTAGAGCCTTTAGGGTCGCTTGACTGTCGGATAATATATATACTTGTGTACCAGATGTTTTCCTGCATAGCTTCTCTGGCGCATGCCTCAATGGCATGGACTTCAGCCTGGAATATGGTAATTACCTTTCCCATAGGGAAGGATTCGTGGAATCTTGGGCCATATACTCCAGCCTCCAGCCAGCATACTACGCTTCCGTCTTCCAGCTTGGATTCATCCTTGTACCAAATTTGAGAACCTGGTGCAGAGGTGAATCTATAGGTTGCCCACGATTGTCTGTCTGAAATGCAGACTTTGTATCCCCTCGAGAATTCCACTTCAGGTGTAATGTTGCCGGAGATTCGCATTATGGGGTCATTGCTCAGCATTTTTAATATGCTCATGTGTCCCCTTAGGTCTCCGCTCTTTAGTTCGTAGGTTCTATTAAAATATAAAATCAAAGACAATTATTTAGACGAATACACGACCACTGATGGCAGCTACACGACCACAAACACTTTTATCAAAATATAGAATCAGAACGTTCTTATGAAGACGATTATTTGGACAACTTATTTGGTCCACCGATGACGACCACACGACCACGTCCACATCTATAAAAATATAAAATCAAAACATTCTTATGGAGACAATTATTTTGACGACAACACGTCCAGATGTAGCTAGCTCCAACCTTTCAACTGTTTCTAAGGTAACAAAATCATATAAGTTGGCAATAGTGCTTCAAAAGATTCTAATAATTTTTACAGCTTTGAACCATAATTATAAAATTGTTAGTGTTTTAGTTACAATTTCTTAGTTTCACAATCTTTAATACATTGGAAGTTCTATTACATTGAATTTTTTTATTTGAAAAGAATGAAATTTTAAGTTAAGTTTAAGTTTATTTTTTTTTTATTGAAAAGCACGCTAAAATTTGTGTTTAGGAGCACAAAAATTATGATTGTGACGATGTTGCTGCTTCTTCATTGTAATCAAGTAGTTGACTACACAACGACGATTGAAGCTGACGCCATGTTATAGTCGTGTGGACTTGTTGAAGTCATCTTTAAAGTGTTCGAGCCATAAGTGTGTTTAAAACAGAGGCAGCCACCCCAACCAAAGCTTATATAACCCCTTAAATAGGGTTGCCATATGAACATTATTAACACAAGGAACTTAGTTTTGCATTAATCAAATGTAAAGGGTTTTTCAATAAGAGCGCTACAAAAGTTTTTTTAAATAAAACAAAAACGGTTTTGGATATCAATGAAATTCTTTATTCCTGTGAAAGTACATTCGATGCCATTATGTATGGAACTCGATTTCTCTTGCATGGCCACCACGGGCACGCTTGCAGAAGTCCAGACGCTGAACCCAATTTTCGACGGTTTTTAAGCATAAATCGGCCGATACTGCCGCAATTTCACGTTCGATATTCGTACGAAGTTCATCAATCGTCGCTGGCTTGTTGGCATAGACCTTAGACTTGACGTAGCCCCACAGGAAATAGTCCAACGGCGTCAAATCGCACGACCGAGGCGGCCAATTGACTGGACCATGTCGTGAGATAACACGTTCACCAAACTTGGTTTTCAATAAATCGATTGTGCGATGCGCTGTGTGGCTTGTGGCGCCGTCCTGTTGAAACCACATATTGTCCAAGTCCATATCATCCAATTCGGGCCAAAAATATTCGGTTATCATTGAACGGGAGAGACGAGAGACACATTTGGGCTTTCTTGAACTGAAGCCTCAGCGGCAGCAATATTCTCGACACTACGGGCACTTCTTTGTCTCACTGGCACGGGAACATTTTGTACTGTGCCTGTGGATTGAAATTTTTCCACTAGACGCTCAATTGTTGATCTGGCAGGACAATTATGACGACCATAAATTGGACGTAGCGCTCTTAAAGTTGAGGCCACTGACTCCGAATTTCGGTAGTAAATTTTAATAATTTCGACTCGTTGTTGGACCGTATATCTTTCCATGATGAAATGGCAAACCTTACTGAAGAGAAATGTCAAAAGAGCGGAAAAAAATATGGCGTCGTTTGCTGTCCCTATCGGTCTACTTTTGTAGCGCTCCTTTTGAAAAACCCTTTATATGACTGAAAACGGGTTCAGGAAGCCTTTTGAATCCCTTTAGAATTAAATAGAAACACATTGTGTTTCCTTATGTCGAATTTGAAATTCGTATTTTTTCAGTCTTCAATGTGTTCAGGCCACATTACTCTTCTGGCCGACTTTTCAGTCTCCTTGACGCTGTTCTGCATCGAAGCTTCCTACCAAATATTTTTTTATATATGAATGCCGGTGCTTCACAATCAAGCAACCCAACAGTTATTATCACTTGGTGTGCCTTCACATTGTCCGTAAAAAACAATAAGCATTGCCACGGCCAATCCCATTAAATATGCATTATTTAATTAACCTTCAAAACTATAAACCATTTAGTGTATTTGCGCTGCAATGTTTCCATGAAAGTGGCATCACCTCAGGTGCCGAAATGCGCCAATTGAATTATCCAGAACGGCCCAGAAGCTCCGAACGCAATCGACTGCCAAGCGAATGGCGAATGAAATGAAGATAAGCAAAAAAACCAGAAGAAGAAGAAAGAAGACAAAGACGAAAAGCAGCCAGCAGTCGAGGAACATTAACGCGGGAACAACAGACGCAACAGGGCACAGGGCATCAAGCACGCAACCCTAATTGCATTTATTAACAACAATTTGCGCAAGGTGTAGCATTTATGTGGCCCGCGCCCGCGCCCGCGCTCTTACCCTTGCGGCTGTCTTTATTTTTTTATTTTTAAGGCAAATTACGCGCGTAATGCCAACAAAAAGAACGACCCGCAAAGGTACAAACCGACTCGAAGAAGGTCTGAGAAGGCGGCAGCAGTCGAGTAACAAAAATGTTGACCCAGCGAACGGTGAAGGCAAGTGGCGAATGGTGAATGGCGAATGGCAAATGGCGGAACTGAAAACACGCAGCGCAGCGCAGCTTCAGGAACCGAGCCGAACAGAAGTACTGAATTCATAAATTATTAAAATTAATTTTACAAGAGAGAAAAGCGGAGGCAGCAAAAATACAAAGCGAATGCTGGCGAAGCGAAAATTGATGTGCAGATAAATGAAGGTAGGCTGAGTGGGCAACAATAAAAAAAAATTAAACAATTGATGACGTTAAATGGACAGCGGCATAAATTCCGGCTAAAGCAACAATGAAATCACACACACACATACAAACACGAATGCGGCACAAAAGCGAATATTCGTACATACAAAAGTTCACGCACAATTGAAGGAACTACGCAATTTTTGGCATTTATTTGGAGGTATTCACAAACCGCACCTACTCTGAGATAAGAGAAAAAGAGGGAATACGCTGTAAACACGAAGGTGTATGGGGATATCAGAGTTGAATTCAGATTATTTCGGCCCTTCTAAGTTGTTTGAAAACAACAAACAAAAGAAATAGAAGCGTTTCAATCAATTCCAGTATCCTTTTTCACACCCAGTAACTACAACAGCCAAGACAGATGAGTACCGGAAGTTCTATACCCTGATTCCAGAAGGGTAAATGTGGAAAAACGGTTCTATATATGAGTCGTATGAGGTCACCATGCTACCATGCACCATGCACCATGTGCCTAACACCATGCTACCATTTCAACCGGAAATTCTATACCCTGATTCCAGAAAGGAAAGTGTGGAAAGAAGGATCGCCAAATTTTTTGGTAAATACAAGCCCAATCGACACAGATGGGTCTAAATTAGATGAGGTCGTGGGCGGAGGGGTATTCTTAGAGGTATTAGGCTTTGAATAGTCATTCAGATTCCCATGCCAATGTAGCGTATTTCAGGCTATGGTATCAGCTAAAGAAACGATTCTAAATTTTGTCAAAGAGAACAATATCCAGACATTGCGATTCTCTCCGACAGCCAAGCGACAATCAGAGCCCTGGGATCTTATCTATTAACTTCAAAGACTGTGATAAGATGTCTGAACATACCACCTTATCTGTTGGCCCGGTCATGGTAGCATTCCGGGGATCGATAGGGCAAATGGACTGGCCGGGAATGGCACGACTAAGAACTAAGAGCCCAAAAGAATAGGTCAAGGGCAAATGACTTCCGTAGAAGTTGTAGGAACGCAGAAGACAAAGAGTCAATCCTTCACCTCCTTTCTCAGAAACGTAAGAAACATATAAGTTTCTTCTATTTAGAAAACCTATCCTATAAATGGCATAAATAGTGTAGATGCTGGGTTCCGGGACATATAGAAGTTGCAGGGAACTGTAGAGCTAGAAACTGAGAAGCTATTTCAAGATATTAAAACACTCGGTGTCTCCCTTTTAATCTGGAAGCTGTGTACCCCTACAAGTTCTATAGATGCAACTAACTTAAGATGGACTAATGGCAACATTACAACATCGGCGTTCTAGAGATCTTCTCTCACTTAAAAGATACCAGATCGTAACCATGATTGGTGTCCTAATAGGTCACTGTTTAATTGGCCCTAAGAAGCCAAGAAGGTTGAGACTGTTTTTCAAAGACTTTCGTCACATGGGCTAGAAAGAAAATATACTTTACCTTCTATGCACTTGTCCTGCTTTACCCAGTAGAAGGATGAACTACCTGGGAAACTTCTTTGATAGTCTAAAGGATATGGCCGATAAGACTAACCTTCATGATAATCTCAAATTGATTCAATGAGTCATTGGCCTTTTGATCGACTGCTTGTGGTATCCCAATAGGCCTGCGTGTGTTGTCTTTGGAGCAGTAACTCTTACCTACTGACCTATCGGATCTTTTGCGTTTCACCGAAATGAAGACGTTGAGGTCCAAAGTCATTGGCATTCTAAATAGGTACCACATACATACCATGCATACATGCACTATGCAACGAGCAGCAGTCTTTACGAAATGCTCCGAGTATTCTGAGTACACCGAGTATTCGTTCAATGATCCCTAAGTAAAGATACGTGTTAGATAAAAAGGAAGGTACTTTACGAGTTGAAATGAATCACTTTTTTACTTGTCTAAGCCTTGGACACTTCTAGCATTTAAATAATAATAATGACTGCGTCTTTTTTATTTTTATTTCATTTTTCTTATTTTTAATATAAAACTCCATACAAGCTGTTAAAATATTTTTTAATTTCAATATTTGGTAAAAGCCTGTTTAGTTTTTTTCAAATTGTCCTCGTGATAAATTTCATTATACATTTCGCTATACATGCATTCATTTTATTTAAATTAATTTTTTTCACATATTTACCTAATATAACTTTTTGTTGTTGTTAAATGATACTGTAATTAGTTAAACACTGTAAAAAATTGCATATTACACGATTCCAAACGAACGTCGACAGTTGACATTTCAATGCATGCAAATTAATCAAGTAAACGGTGAGAGGAAAAAAATTGGCGACACCCAACAACACATTAAACAATTTCACACTGCCGAGGAGAACAAACGAAGATAAATATTAATTACATTCGCATCGTTTAAATTGAGTTATTAACCCATGTACACAGCCAAAGTAATAATTTTCGAGTTAATTGCAGACGCCGACTGTCGTGGCGACAATGCTGAAGACTGCAAAATTTTCAGTATACAAATTAATTGTTTTAAAACGAGCTGCATCAACAATACCCAAAATAAACATTAATTACACTTAAGCGAAGAAAAAATCCAATCCAAACCAAAATAAAAAATCGCTATACAAATAACGAAGATTGGTTAAAAATTGAAATGACCAAATGATTTAATTTGCGACAGAGTGTAAATTTGTTTAAAAGTCAAGTTAACAAGGAAATTATTAAAATCAACAATCATGTTTTTAGCATTTTCGGTGTCTGGTTTGATTTCTTTGTTAGAAATCACAATGAAGTGAAGCTAAGTTGATGACAATCTTGAGTTTTTATTAAATCTGAGAGCCTTTGGGGGATTTAGGGATTTAGAAATCATACATAGATATGAGCTTAGAAATTTAGCTCTAAACAGATAAAAAGAGATCAAATTTGAAGGGATCTAAAAGATCAAATTGCATTTAAAATCAATGGAGATAACTTGATACCGGAAAGAGATACCAGTCTTTTGGGGGTTTAGAGATTTAGAAATCATACATAATTATGAACTCAGAAATTTAGCTCCAAACAGATCAAAGAGATCAAATTTAAATGGATCTAAGAGATCCAATCGCTTTTGAAATCAATGGATAGAACTTGATAACAGAAAGAGATACTAGTCTAGGAGAGAAGAATGAAAGGAACAAGATTGTTGGTGAATAAACGTCAACCAGAAGTGTTGAACATAACGAAAATTTGAAAGAGACATTAGTTACATGGATTCATGGCATTGTTCATGAAACAATCAGAAACTTGTCCTAAGTAAAAACGTGCCAAGGCTGTGCTAATAAAATCGCACATCTGAAATCTAAAGTACCAACTTTTACTAAAATCTCCAGTATCTTCTATGAATTATCCACACAATTACTCGTATAATGACTTTTTGAAGCACCGGAAAACGTGAAGGGGCTTTCGGCAGGCTTACCAAAGATCCGACTAAGTTCTTAGCATTGAGAGTTCATTTCTAGTCCATCTTGTAGAATAGTAGAATGTTTTCACTGTGAAAACTTTTTCTCTTATGACACTAACTTCCTCCTTAATTCTTGAAGTCAAATATACATAAACACTTCTTTCAAAAGAAATACTCCTTCTCTCCTAACTTTTGCATCCTTTCAGTTCCAATACAATGGAAACATCTCAGAAAAATTAGTTTATAAGGAGATAAGGGTTCAGCTCGTTTAGGGTTCAATAGTTCCATGCTGATTCCGGGCATCGGGCTAATACTTAATATGAGATTTTGGAAAGCTTCCATCCATGCTACCCACCTCAGAAATATGCTGAAGCTCAACAAACTAAAGTATTTTCAGATATCAAAGACGTGATCTTGACACTCGATTCAAGTAATCGAGAGTATATCGGTTTTTTAAACGTTCTTAATAACGGATTGATGAGTTCAACAATGTAGCTTTTTCTCAAATTTTTAGTGCCACTCATGACGTGAAATGTATTGCTATCAAAATTGTATTTGAACTTCCATACTTCAAGTTATCCTAAAACGTTATTTCCTTTCCATATCCAAATCAACTTAAAATCCAAAAAATCCACAAAGACAGAATTAAAATCTGCTAAAACTTCTTCTAAACAATTCATCGTCTTATAGTTCCTCCCAAGAGACCAAGATTCTTTTAAATCTAGAAAGAAATCTCCTAGAATTAGAAAAGATTTCTTTGAGGCTATCATCACTGTCTGGAAAAATATACATTGGAATATTCCCTGAGTCCAATCGACAGACATGTGTTACAACTAAGGATGTCTCTATATTGGATTCCACAGAGCATTTAATTATGAAATAACAGAAAAGTGCCACAAAAACTATTTTTGGGACGCTTCTTACATTTCGTAGAGAATTACATGTATCCAAAGTTAAGTTAGATGAGAAAGGGTTGTCTTGAGAAGTCTTTTTGCAACATATTCCCTTTTTTCTGCTCTAAATTTTATTGCATATTGCTAGATGTGATTCAGAAGCTACAACTGACTTTGTTGGCGTTCTGCCCAAAAGTGCCAATTCAACTCTTTTTCGTGGTAGATTGTGGGTGATGTAGATCAGGCAATGATTTGAAGCAGTTTCAGTTCAGTTTTCATAGGTGGAATCTTTTAAAACACCAAAGATGTTAGTGTCCCAATTAAGATCACATATTATGGCTGGGCCTGTCCTTAAATCTGTCTGTCCAGCATTCATAAATAACAAAGTTGCGGGAAGCTCAGAAAAAAGTCTGTCAGAAAACTAAGTCCACCGGGTCTTACAAATTGTAAAATCGTACTTTTGATGGAGGTCTAACCTTTCGTTTTACTTTTCTCTAACCTTTTATTTCACAACACCGGGTCCCACAAACAGTAAAATTGCCCCTTTAGATGGAGTTTTGAATCTCTAACCCTTCATTTTAGAGCACCGGTCCTACGAATGGTAATGTCACCCATTCGATGGAGGTTTAAGCTCCTAACTTCTCATTTCACAACATTGGGTTTCATCAATTTTAAATTTGCGCTTTCGAAGGTGGTTTTTTTGTTGTTTCAAACTCTTCTTTAACCGTTTATTTTACAACACCGGGTCCTACGAATGGTAATGTCGGCCCATCGATGGAGATTGAAGCCTCTAACCTTTCATTTGACCATACTGAGTCACACAAATGGCCCTTCTATGGAAGTTTTCTTTGAGTCTCTAACCTTTAATTTTATAGCTCCGGGTCTTACGAATGGTAAAACCGCTCTTTGAGTCTTTAACCCTTCATTTGACAACACTGGGTCTTACGAATGGTAAAAATGGCCCTTCGGTGGTTGTTATCTTTGGGTCTCTAACCCTTCATTTTATAGCACCGTGTCCTACGAATGATAATGTTGCCCCTTGAGTCTTTTTACCCTTTATTTGACAACATCGGGTCCTACGAATGGTAAAAATGGCCCTTCGATGGTAGTTTTCCTTGAGTCTCCACTCTTCAGTTTATAGCTCTGGGTCCTACGAATGTTAAAATCGCTCCTGGAGTCTTTAGCCCTTCCTTACCTTCCTCCGGGTCCTACAAATGGTAAAAATGCCCCTTCGATGGAAGTTTTCTTTGGGTCTCCAACACTTCATTTTGCAACTCTGGGTCCTATAAATGATAAAATCGCCCCTTGAGTCTTTAATTTTTCATTTGACAACACCGGGTCCTATGAATGGTAAAATCGCCTCCCCAAGGGGAGTTTTTGGGTCGCTAACCCTTCATTTTACAGCTCCGGGTCCTACGAATGGTAATGTCGCCTCATCGATGAAGATTTAAGGATCTACCCCTTCATTTGACAGCACTGGGCCCCAAAAAAGGCAAACGTGCCCCTTCGATGAAAGTTTTCTTTGGGTCTCCAACCCTTAATTTGACAACACCGGGTCCTACGTATGGGAAAATCATCCCTTGAGTCTTTAACCCTTCATTTTGTAGCTCCGGGTTCTACGAAATGTAAAATCGCCAATTGAGTCTTCCTTCCCTTCCTCCGGATCCTACGAATGGTATTGTAGCTTCTTCGATGGAGGTTTTCCTTGAATTTCAAACTTTTCTCGAACCTTTTCAGATTATCTACATCGAGTTGTTTGTCAACTAATTAAACAACACCTTAGCATGCATGAGCTCATGCCAAATGCCGGAATTATTTGCCAAAGTCGAAGAAGCCATCAGACAGAATTCACAGAGCCACTGTGAGCATTGCAGATCACCTACACTCGAACGCTTGACGCGGTGATGAATGGCTGACCGTCAGTGTGGATCAGCAACGGTTCTCAACACTTCCTGCTTGTATTACTCGTATTAACCGATGACGACTGTCAGACGGGCGGCACCACACAACAATCGCAACGCGTTCTCACCGAGTGTAGGTTATTTAGATGGAAAATGTGACGGCGAGGTCGTTCATCAATTTCGACTTTGGTAAACCGAGTGTCGCTGCGGCGGCTGCTGATCGTATTTCGGCTGTTTGAGTATCCGCAAGCGGCCGGAACATTGCTTAATTGATGCATACTTGGAATGGGCAAATGTCGTGAGCAAATTTATAGACTGTCTGACGGCTTGTCTGTCTGACAGACAGACGTACATTCATAGAGAGAGAAGGAGCTGAGACGCGCGACGTTTAGATGGATTTCTGGATTTGGTGTGCAGCTCACTTGATTTTTTTTAAACAGCTGACAACAACAACAATAAACACATTTCGATGGTTAATTAACAATTTGTCAAAAACGCAAATTCTGTTGATTATTATTGGATTTTTGTTGCGATGATGTAGTCGCTTCTGTTGTACGTTGGTGTATGTATAGTAAATGTTTTTATTGTTGTTATTATTGTTGTTTGTATACGCGAAAAAAATCAATTTTCGTATAATATTGAAATCATGACATTTTATGGTTGACATTTGCTGCATGCTGCCGACTTTTATTGTAAATTTTTTTTGTAGCCATATTTATTGTTGTTGCCATTGTTGTGCAGTGTTTTGTGTTGCTTTGTGTTGTCAAATTTATTAATTATAACTGTCAAGCTGCAGCCTCATTAGCATTGCGTACGCACTACATACATACAGTCATACATACATATGTTGTATTTGTCCAGCATGGCTGACCGAATCGGGATATTTAATGGCAGCCGGCGGCGGTTTGCAGAGGCGGTGCGAGTTGGCAGAGCGAGTGATCGGTTGGTCGTGGGAAATTACAAATTTGTGGCATTTTTATTGGTGATGAATGATTTTCTTTTTTTTGTTTGGTTTAGTTGTTCCATTATATAATTTATGGCAGCTGTAAATACGAGCGTAACGATTTTTTTAGTGGTTTTTAATTCAATTTATTTGATTGTAGCCATTTGCCATGTGATGCTTTCGGTTCATGTTTATTATTAATTTTATTTTACTGTTGTTTTTTCTCGTTATTTATTGAGAATTAAATAAATGATGTTGATTGTTTTTTGTTGTTGTATTGATTTTTAACATTTACGCCATTCAGTTTTATTCGGCTGTTTTGAAACAAGTCAATTTTTAAAGTCACTTGAACGGTGTGACAGTGCGACCTTTGAAAATAAAACAACATTTGACATGATTGTGTTAAAAACAATTTATTTCTTTAGTCATGTTGTCATTTCGTTGCCGCAGAAAACGAATGTCATATGTTCCAAACAACTCAATAGCACATACGACAATCGTTTTCTCAGACAACGATTTGTCTACTCTTCCCAAACGACAGTTGCAGTGCTCACTAAATTCCTCAGCTACACTTTGTTGTTGTTCTAGTTGTTCAATCAATCATTGCTTTATTCATTCATTCGCTAATATTACTGACTACATATTCTTTGCGATTTTTGTTGCTAACTTTCTCTTTTTATGCTTTGTTTTTGCTTGTCAAATGCCAAACAATACAATGAGACACTGAGTACACCAATAGCAACAATAAAATTGTCATGTCTGTACTAATTTGTTGTTGCTTACAATTTGAGCGCAATTCGTTGGAATGTAAATTTTGCTTTGGCTTTGCCTTTCACGACAATATTTGCGTGCTGTCGCCGCTTTTAAATAAAAGTCGTCATAAAAAATTAACTAGGAAACGTTTTCGAGACGGAGAAATGGAAATGTTTAATTTGTTGAACTTTTGTGTATAGAAATAGAATAATGAAATTCTTTTTCTAGTAAAACTGAGCATTGAATTGTGGTAAAATCAATTATCATAGCGTTTTTTCTGTATAAAGTTGTGGTTTAGAAGGCAGCAATAGAATCACATTGTGGTCCTAGGAAATAGAGTTTCGTTTTAGTCGCCTTTTATTAAGGTCAAACTCCCAGCAACAACAACTATCAGATGGAGAAGTCATCCACATGCAATTTAGTGAGATTTGGTCTACTCACAATAGCTATAGCACCAAATATCTGATCAACAGAACTTGGACAGACATAGCAAAATTAGCCAAAACTTGGGAACTAGAGTTCAACAAAAGTGTTGGAAAATTAAACAAACTGCTCTTGGGGGGTTAAAATCTATTGCTAACTCTGACTAATTTTTCCTTCTCAACATTTCTTTCAAACATACTTACCACTTACACATACATACACACCTCTATCTTCAACCCTTGATGAAGCTCCAAAAATTTTTGTATTACAAAATGTACATTTTAATAAAGTGAGCTCCCATTGCTTCCAGGTTTCTTCCAGACGTATCAACTGCAAGACCGATCACATTTTTTGTACCCTCCGAATATTTTTTTCATACATACCCAATCGATATCTCTAACTTTTAGGGGGCCGCCATACCAAACTAGTTATTTTCTATGAAACTGGCTTCCCACTTGTAAGTGTATGTTAGTTCACTAAAGGAACATTGTATCTCCGAAAGTACCGAACCGATTTGAATGATTTCTTCAGCGATCGGGAATAATCTTTAATGCAAAAAATACAAAATAATTTAAAGTTAAAAAATTGACCACCAAAGGGCGATTTCAATACAAACAAAACTTGCGAGTTTATCAAAATTTACTCCAATACTTATTATGGATGAATTGTGAATGTTTGAATTGAATTGTTTTTAAATTATACTATGGTGCACAACTATTATTTTTAAATAAAAATAAAAATGTTTTCTTTTTTATTATTTTTATATTATTTTTTCACTCAGAGAAAAGCTGAAATTGACTATGGAAATCGCTGTCACTCGATACTTGTAAAATGGAATTTGATTGCAGTTTTTGTTTTTTGCATTCATTAAGTAAAAAAAACTTATAAATAGGCACACACTTCGAACGAACATGTCAGCTACGCTGTTTCGTGTGAGTGTGTGTGTGTGTAGCGCTTGTTTATCGCGCATTTAGTGGACTAATTTAAGGCACCTCGAGCAAATTGTAGCCGCACAATTGACGCACTTGTCAGCGACAGCCACAATAATCAGTTCGTTGCTAAAATGAAGTTGATTTTCATACAACAGCGAGAATAAACAGCAAAACAAATCGTAAATTGAAAAAAGGTATTTTGCGTTACACGCCGATATGCACGTAAACATGCGACAAGTACACGTGACAACCCTGCACTCCCTTACGGCACTGATTTTCTGAAGAAAACCTCCAATAGTGAGCGCAGGAAAATCACAACAACAACAGGAAACAACGAAACAAATCAAAAGTGAAACGACAGAAAGCACTAACACTGAGCTGATATCATTAAAGCAATTTGTAGTACTCATTGTGCGCTAGAGTTGGCAGTAAGCAGTTTTGTGTGGAAATATGTTTTTATAAAACTTTGTAATAATTTCCATAACATTTTCACAACTCTTTAGTAACAAACATTGTAAATAAAATATTCTAAATATGTTTTTTGTTTAAGAAAATTTTACAAAATTTAAAAGGTTAGGTGACACGTAAGCTTGAAGATCAGGAAGGCTCCTTAGCGACGTAATAGTGTTCGGTAATACTAATGTGTTTGTTCCTAACGAGGTTCAGTAGCATCTTTATGACACTAACTCAACGAAGAACAGGGCCCCTAAGTGACTAACCGCAATCTTGAGATAGCCGGAAGGAAGTAAAAAATATGAAATAAAATTGATAGCAGTTTGACTGTCTAAATAAAAGTTTATTGATTGGTTGCTAGTGTCGTCTTTCTTTTCGATTTGAAAATGCAATGATTGGCTGTTAAATTTCCAATTTCGCACAAAAAACCTCTTTGTATTCAAAATCAATTTACATAAAATTGATTTGTTTTTCAATATTATTTATTTTTTAATATTAATTTAAATGTTTGAAAAAAAAAAATTACCGCCGCTAACCATTGAAATGTTTTGTAGTCAACTCGTTGAAACTGCCTGCATGTGTTTTGCATTCTTTTAGTAAATGTCATTTGCATAAAATTGTTCGCATTTCACCACATAAAATGTTTAATGTAATTGCAATAATTTAAAAAAAATTATTTTATTTTTATTTTATTTTGCTATTTTTTTTGGTTTTTTTATTCCAAAAAAATTTCTGTTTAACTCAACTCATTAGTTTACTACTATTTAATTCCCATTTTTTATGTATATATGTTTCACCAAGCATACATATTTTTGCATTTGTTGTTATAATTTTTATTGTTGCCATTGTTTGGGGGCAAATGTCGTGTTTGCATATCGCACATTTAGTTAAGTTGAGAACTTAAAAGTGCACCGTTTTTTGTTCGTTCGTTTTGAATAATAATTGTTGTTGCTGGGCAACGATTTGCATTCGTTATTATTGCCGCATTGTTGTTGTTGTTTATGTAATACCGTAACAAATGCAAATATATTGAAAGTGACATCGAAAATTGTTCAGAAGCGCCGATTGGAGCAGCGTTTTGTGGAGCTGGCAGGCAACGTACAAAGTGCACTCAATGCGCTGCTTGCATTGGCAGTGCACTGGTCGAAGCGTCATAGAGGCAGGTTATAGAAAATGTATTAAAAAAAAATTTCACTTTTTGACTATTTTCCATAATGTTATAAATAATTTCTATTACATCTGTTTGCCTGCAACTATTAAACAACAGCTGAGTATTTTTACAAGTGGTCACAAAACGTTTATGACAAGTTGTCACACTGTGTGACCACTTGTCACACTGTGTGACCACTTGTCACACTGTGTGACCACTTGTCACACTGTGTGACCACTTGTCACACTGTGTGACCACTTGTCACACTGTGTGACCACTTGTCACACTTTTGTAACTCAGTTTCTCGGACATCTGCTATGGAAAAACAACTTATTGTTGTTAAAAGTGGTCTCTAGGTGTTTGTGACAAGTTTTTATAACGTATGACTACTTGTCACAATGTTATAACTCATTTAATCTGACATCAGCTTAAGTGTAATCATAATAATACAGATCATTGTTATGCCAAGTGATCAGAAAACGTTTGTGACAAGTGGCTATAAAGTGTGACTACTTGTCACATTGTAATAACTAAGTATCTCTGACATGTGTTTGCTTGTAGCTAAAAAAAACCACTGAGTATTGTGACAAGTGATCACAATAAGTTTGTGACAATTTGCCATTATGTGTGACTACTCGTCCAATGTAATAACTCAGTTTCTCTAACATGTGTTTACTTGCAGCTAAAAAAAGACCGCTAAGTGTTGTGATAAGTGGTCACAAAACGTTTCTCTAACATGTGTTTACTTGCAGCTAAAAAAAGACCGCTAAGTGTTGTGATAAGTGGTCACAAAACGTTTGTGTTATGTGGCAACTCAGGAAACGTTTGTGACAAGTTGCTTAACGATGTGACTACTTGTCACGTTGTAATAACTAAGTTTCTCTGACATGTGTTCGTCTGCAACTAAAAATAAAACAACAAGTGATCACAAAAGTTATATCATAAGTTGTTCCATTGTGTGACCACTTGTCAAAATGTTATGACTTAGTTTTTCTGACATGTGTTTGCTTGGAGCTAAAAAAAATCGCTGAGTGTTGTGACAAGTGATCACAATAAGCTTGTGACAATTTGCCATAATGTGTGACTACTAGTCAAAATGTAGTAACTCCATTTCTCTAATATCTGCTTGCGCAGCTACAAGCTATATCACAAGTTGTCCCATTGTGTGACCACTTGTCAAAATTTTATGACTTAGTTTTTCTGACATGTGTTTGCTTGGAGCTAAAAAAATCGCTGAGTGTTGTGACAAGTGATCACAATAAGTTTGTGACAATTTGCCATAATGTGTGACTACTAGTCAAAATGTAGTAACTCCATTTCTCTAATATCTGCTTGCCTGCAGCTACAAGCTATATCACAAGTTGTCCCATTGTGTGACCACTTGTCACAATGTTATTACTTAGTTTTTCTGACATGTGTTTGCTGGGAGCTAAAAAATCGCTGAGTGTTGTGACAACTGTCACAATAAGCTTGTGTGAATTTATGTGACAAGTTGTTCCACTGTGTGACCATTTGTCACAATGTCACTTAGTTTTTCTGACATCTGCTTGCCTGCAGCTACGAAAAAACAGCTGAGTGTTGTGACAAGCGATTACAAAAGTTGTGTGACAAGTTGTCCCAATGTGTGACTACTTGTCACACAACTTTGGGACAAGTTGTCCCAATGTGTGACTACTTATCACAGTGTTATAATTCAAATTACTTGACATCCTTTTGTCTCCATAAAAAGAAAAATTGCTGTAATCTGCACCTCAGCTGTACACGTTATCAGCAGTTGTCGAACCTTAGTTTAGTGCAACAACAAAAACAAACGACAAATGCAATCAAGGCAACGAAAAAATGAAACTTTCCATACGTTGCTGGCGCGACATTTTGCATTCGATTAGCAAATAATGGGCCAGTCGGCCGTGTTTGCTAAGTTCGTGCTTATATAAAGTTGTAGTAACACACACACACACAAACACTCACGCACACTTCTATTTATACTTAAAACAATGACAAATAATGCCAATCACATCAAGAAATACTAAATTATTTAAAAATAGTTTGTCACACCGTTGCGTTGAAATAATTTATTTATTTACCGGACGCCTCATCGAAGCACCGTCAAGCTCGAATGTTTCGCAAATTGTTGGCGCTTAATTGACATTTCAAATACAAACGAGCTAAAGCGAGCAATAAATTCCGCTTGAAATCTAGAAAATTACAAAAAATTAGAAATAAATTCTTTGCATGCCATAGAAAATAGACAAATGTGTCAGACAAACAATAGAAGCAACAAAATTACTAAATAAATGCAAACAAAAGAAAACAAAAACTTGAGCGCGCTTCGCATTTTGTTGTTACTGAGCGGCAGCACAAATTATGATAAAATACTTTGACACATTTTCAGTGTCACAAATTAATAATAAAACACTAAACATTGTTATAAATATACAACAAATAACAACAACAACAAGAGTAGTCGAGAATGTCTTAGCGCTAAAAACACATACAAAGGCAACGAGCGGCAAATCAACTCAAATCGCACGCATCAAAACAAAATCAAGCAAAGCAAGAGCAACAACAACAACAACTAATACTACAACTAGTTTCCGTTGTGGCATTATTAATTGCTGGTTATTAACAATTTCACAGGTTCTCAACAAATCTCTTTTAAATGCGCCTTAGCCGTCGCTGCTTTTAAACTCATTTGTTTCAAAGGGGGGTTTTTTAGTTGGTGTTGTTGTTGTAGTTTTTGGTTGCCACTTGAACGAAATTTTATGTTGTGACAACGCAGCATGTTGTCGCCATATGTTGACATTGCCGCTGCCACTGCCGCTGCTTTCGTTGGCTGTCAGGTTGCGGCTGGCCGACTGGCTGGCGGCGATACGACGGGGCGTATGTGTGACGCGCTGTCACAGCGGCTACTCCCCAACGTCGGCAACGACCTCATTTCGTGCGTCGCACAGCAATTGCGACTTGTCGTCTGCTCGACACTCTCTGCGTTGCCGAATAATTTTGTGCTCGTTGTGTTGCGGTTTGGCGGGCTTTTTGTATTTCGAATGATACTAAAATTATACGCGTTCGCCAGCTCCAGCGTCGTCGATTTTCAATAATTCTTTTATTAGCCTGAACGATGATATTTTTGACGCAGCATATGTTGCACCTGTCGCCGACAGCCATACAGCCTCAGCCATTTACGGAGAATACCTTTCTAAAAAAAATTTGTAAGCACATTTATGAAGAGGTGTTTAAGGTTGAGTTGCGTCTGGATGTTCTGATTGGAAACGAAAATTTAAACTCGCAACAATCTGGTTATTCTATAATGACCGGTTTAAAGTCGATGCATTGATTTCGGTCATCCACTTATTTTTTGAAGCGTTGACTTTATTGATTGATGTTCGAGTTGCAGACAGCTGGAAGTGAAAGTGTGTTGACGAAAGTGTTTGAGGGTTTTAAATAGTGATTTAATTAATATAATTCAATAGCATTCGTATAAATATTTTGGAATTTCGACTACAAGGCGAAAATAGTAACAATAAATCAGGGAGGTAAAGCAGAGCGGATTTTATTGGAATCCTGGCAGGGATGAGAAAGTTTTATCTTAACGATTCGTCTCTTTGTGCTTTTGAGCTCTTTCAGCCGAAGATTACCACATCAAGCTATCCTTCATTTTTTTTAGGTTCTATTAGGACTACTTTTCTTATAAATTTTGTTTAGTTAGAAGAGCTCTTCTGGCTTGATTTCTTACTTCTTGTTAATACATAGAAGAACTTTGATTGCTTTCAGTTCAAAAGAAATGTTAATAATTAAAACTAGTTCAGTGTTATGGTGGAATTGGTTACAGAAGTTTCTTTTTTTTTATTTATTTTAGTTTTTTTATTGATTTTCATGAATTTATTGATTTTAATTAATTGTTAATTCATGAATTTATTGTAATTAATTAATTAATTATTTAATTAGTTAATTTTATTTATTTAATTAATTTTATTTACTTTATTTATTTATTTTTCTTTTATTTTATTTTATTTTATTTTATTTTATTTTATTTTATTTTATTTTATTTTATTTTATTTTATTTTATTTTATTTTATTTTATTTTATTTTATTTTATTTTATTTTATTTTATTTTATTTTATTTTATTTTATTTTATTTTATTTTATTTTATTTTATTTTATTTTATTTTATTTTATTTTATTTTATTTTATTTTATTTTATTTTATTTTATTTTATTTTATTTTATTTTATTGGATTTGATTTGATTTGATTTGATTTGATTTGATTTGATTTGATTTGATTTGATTTGATTTGATTTGATTTGATGTGATTTTATTTTATTTTATTTTATTTTATTTTATTTTATTTTATTTTATTTTATGTACTTTATTTTATTATTTATTTATTTATTTTATCTTATTTTGTTTTATTTTATTTTATTTTTTTAATTTAATTTAATTTTATTTATTTTATTGGTTTTATTTATTTTATTTAATTTTTTTATTTTATTTTATTATTTTATTATTTATTTATTTATTTTATATTATTTTGTTTTATTGTATTTTTTTTATTTTATTTTATTTTATTTTATTTTATTTTATTTTATGTACTTTATTTTACTATTTATTTATTTATTTTATATTATTTTGTTTTATTTTGTTTTATTTTATTTTATTTTTTTAATTTAATTTAATTTTATTTATTTTATTGGTTTTATTTATTTTATTTAATTTTTTATTTTATTTTATTATTTTATTATTTATTTATTTATTTTATATTATTTTGTTTTATTGTATTTTATTTTATTTTATTTTATTTTATTTTATTTTATTTTATTTTATTTTATTTTATTTTATTTTATTTTATTTTATTTTATTTTATTTTATTTTATTTTATTTTATTTTATTTTATTTTATTTTACTTTATTTTATTTTATTTTATTTTATTATTTTATTTTATTTTTTTTTATTTTCTTTTATTTTATTTTATTTTATTTTATTTCATTTTATTTTATTTTATTTCATTTTATATTATTTTATTTTATTTTATTTTATTTTATTTTATTTTATTTTATTTTATTTTATTTTATTTTATTTTATTTTATTTTATTTTATTTTATTTTACTTTATTTTACTTTATTTCATTTTATTTTATTTATTGTTATGTAAAAAGGAGAAATAAGTAAATTGGATATAAATAAAATGTAGACCGTACTGAAATCTCGACTATGAATCAATCTAAAAATTTCGTAAAAGATATGGACTGAGATCTCGAAAGTGCTCTCTGAAAGTTTCATGAATAGAAACTCGATCAACCTCTCTCGTAAGACTTTTTATTAGTGTTTAACTTGGGTTAAAGCCTACAAGACGATACCAGTATGTATTGACCGATATGTATTTACATATATGTATATTTATATATATATTTGTATTTATTTACTATTTTATTTATATCGATTAATTTCACAACACTATTATCGATTCTTTAAACATTTGCATTCGCATCAAAAGTGTTGACGCAAACGAGTCGCTCAACAAATAAACAAGTAAACAACAGCAAGACAAGTCCATGAAGAAAATGCCAACGAAAGCTCAAACTGCTGTAGATGTTACTCAATTATTACCAAATTATTTCACACCCTCGACAGAGTTGGCCCGAAAACCGCAGACAATTGCGTGTTGGTTAGGAGGGCAATGGTGTGGTTGGCTGTGGGCACGACGGCATGAATGAATGAATGTACTTATGTGTGTGTTTGTGTGTATTTATGTAGATATGTAGTGTCGAAAAATATCGAAAATACCAAAAGGCCAGCAAAAAAGCAAGCAACATTTGTACGCCAAACTGACCTCAAAACAAAAAATGAACGCGCGCGCACACAACAATGAAACAAACAATTGGAGAAGACAAAAAATGAAATAACACCGCCACCAACAATAATAACAACAAATGTCAAAATATGTGCGTGTAAGTGTGTATGTGTGTGTGTGTGTGTTTTGGCCTGGCCTTGTGCCAGTTTTCTACATGACTCTTTTGTTTCTTCACATTGCGCCGTTGCATTGGGGAATTGGAAGTACGCAACGAATGTGTGCGCTCGCGTTCCTGCGCCCACAATACAGCAACAACAATGCCATAACCTAAAACAATATTCAAAGCAAAACAATTCGATTCATCATAAATTTATTGTATCCGAAAGCATTTCGCTTCAGTTCGATTTATTTCGTGTGCACCACAAGTGCCACTTTGCACTCTCCTTTTGTTTGACATTGGTGTGAGTACGCTAGAGTGTATGTGTATGAGTATGAGTATGAGTGAGTGTGTGTGTATAAGTGAAAATGCTCTGACCATAATTTGTCGATAACTAATTTAATAGCTGGCGGCTGACTGTGTTGTTGGTTTTGGCTCTTTGACTTTAGCTATTTTTATTGTCGACTTATTCGTACTATTGATTTTTCTATTTACTGATGTTGTTGTTGTTGTTATTATTATGCCACCGTGTGTGACCTCATTGAGAAAATACTTGAATGGCATTTTCTGAGGAAAAGCACAGTGAGCAAAGACTTCCGCTTTGCTATCACATGGACAGGTGTGACGTCATCTAAGTCGTATAGCACTTAGTAAATTCCCATAATGAAAAACAACAACAACAAAAGCAAGCAAAACATAAATAAAAAATTGCCAGAAATATGACAAGTCTAGTGTGTTGGCACGAAACGAACAGCACCGAAAAATTCCCTCAAACATTTGACGCAGGTATTTTGTCCAGTTTGCCTGCGCACGTCGCGCTGTGCATAACCGAAGCAAAGTATTTGGAGCACTCACATGTGTGCAGCTTACACACGCATCTGCAAGTTACCTATGCCGTGCGTATGTACTTACATTCGCATGTTTGTTTGTATGTTTGTATGTGAAATGTGCGAGTGCGCACTTTGCACGCCACCGGCGTCACATACACAGTTGAGGTCGTTGGCGGACGTAAAATCCATAAAACCCAACAAAAGAAACAACACAAACAAACCGGCAACATAATACAGAATTGTTGTACAACAACGAGAGGAAGCTTTAAATAAAACAAACCAACAAATATGCAAAATAAAGACAAAAAACGAGTTGTGAAAAAGTTTGCATTTTTGTTGAATTTCTTTTTGCATGACTAGCGGCCTTTCGATTGTGCCCCAATTCGAGTGGTTTCTTGGGCCTTGTGAGTTTATATGGAATTAACGTTCGTTGATTTGTCCCATGCTATATAAATTCATCGAACGATTTTTTGAATTTTTCATGGTCCATCAGAGCTATTTGCGATTTCTACTGTTTATCATTGCAGTTGCAACCATATTTGGATATTTTCGACATTCAAATTGTTGTATCCATTGCTGTACTTTCGCTCTTCATTCTTCATATTGCTTGTCTTTGTAGCAGTTTGTTTTGTAATCCTTTGAAGGACACACTAGTGTCTGTAGTAGTTCACAATTGGGATTTCGCCAAAAGTGGACACTAAATCGGCCACCTTTTGTAGCTTTAATTCCACCCCATTCCACCATATTTTTGCCCCTAAAATTGTGTACCTATGTATTTAGTTTTTCCGTACATTTATTAGTACTTTTTTGGACCAATTCATTGCAACCCAAAATTGTGTATTTCCTTCTTGATTTGTCACTTAATTTAGGCAATTCTGTACTTTCACTCTTTGTGCTCTCAATTACTTTTCTTTGCTTCTAATCTTACTGTACAAAAAAAATAAAAAAAATAAAATAAAAAAAAATAAAGTTTTGATAACGGATTTTGGTGGAGAAGACAAAAAAAAAACTTGAAATTTTAAGTCTAAATTGTTTTTTGGTGGGGCCACAGTTTTCCCTCATTTGCACATTCTTATTATGAATCGGCGACGAATCCAAGTTCATTGATTCCCAACCCAATTATTCCTATTCCACTTACTTCCACGCAATAGAACGCGCAATTATGCGCTGTGCGGCTGATAAAAACCAAAACAAATAAACAGTTACGCAAAACATGCGCACGAGCGACATCTGCAAGGCGAAGCGGACAACTGCGAAAACAGCGCGCACTAACCTGATCCTAGCGAGGTCCCCAACCATTCTGCTGTAACCTCCTCACAACAGATGGCACTACGAGCGGAGGCGACGTTCCTGAGCGGCATTAGATGATTCCATCACTTAAGGCTTGATTACACGTAACGAGTCGAGTGACGAGACATCACAATGGTACTAGGCCGAAAGAATTGGGATAGCGAGCAAAAGCGACGAGTTGTTCAAACGTATTTCGACACGCGGCGAGTCAGTTCGGTTTTACAATGCACAAAATGAACTAAGCAACTCGCGCAATTAAACTCAACCGAGCGAAAAGTGGTGTGTGACGCATACTGCATGTCACGAGCGATTCCGCATGTGACGATTGAGCGAATCGCTGCGAAAAGAGAAAAATATAACGGTAAAGTAGTGGTCGCTCGGCCTAGCAAACAAAATGTGATTCTAGTGGCTCTCCCGCCACTTTCATCGGTGACTGACTCAATCAAGAACTCGCCTTACCGTTTAGACGAAACGAGTACTCGTTCGAATTGCTGTCTTCTCACTCTACTCGTTACGTGTAATCAAGCCTTTAGGACTACCTGCGGCAGGCCAATCACCTACCCTGGCAGAACAACACAACTGATAAATGTAACCAACACAAGGCTGTCTTGTGGAGGCCCTATGCTCCCGTGAGGAGTGAACAAGGAAAAAAAAAAACTATGAATCGGCATACGTAAACCATGAGTCCTTACATTTTACATACCTAATGTGTTCAGCAATTTGTTGTAAAATACTACGAGAAACATTTTTGTGAAACACTTTAACCCTCTAACTCCCATTTTATGGGTATTTTTGACCCTTGTTTTCCTAATATTCCAAAAAGTGGCTTTTGGAACAGTATTTTTAAGGAAGAAATTTATCACAAAAATATTCGCCATAAAATTCTACTATATGTCTCTGAATACAAAAAAAAAAAAATTAAAAATAAAAATGTCAAAATTTAACTTAAACGCCAGAAGTCTAAAGTTTAAAACTAACTTCGTCTGTCCATGAATACAAAAAAATAAAATAAAAACACAAATAAAAAAATCAAAAAAATAAAAATTGTACTTAAACGATAGAAAGAAGTAAAAACTGAAGAAAACTAAAGTTTAGGTATAACTTCGTACTTACTCAGAATTAGCTGCACCCGCAGCTTCGTTCATGACGACTTCTTAATTTATTTAATGCAATAAACATAAAAGTCCCAAAAAATTTTGTTATATTTGCCAAAAACACTCGTACTCTCACGGATCACTACTATAACTCATAAACGGATCTCCATCTGGCATCACAAAGGATTGGGTCCTTTGTGAGTACCCAAGGGTCAACCAGTTATACTTACCTATTTGATGCCATGTTTTCGTCTCTCAAATTATGCGACTTCTTAGTCATCCATTACTTTCACCAACCAACGCTGTCCTTCAACTCTTGCTGTCTGTCCACTCTACGCCGTTTCCAGAGCCTGTCTTTACTGCTGTACTTTTGTCATATTTCCATTTCATAAATTGTGTGACTCTCTAGTTTTTTTTCGTATTCCTATTGCTTGTTCTTGCAGCAATCCGTAAGAACAAATTTGCTGTTCCTCAAACTATGCGACTTTTTAGTCATCTGTCACTTTCACTAACCATCCTTGTTTCTCAACTGTATAGTTTTTCTATTCTATGTCTTTGTTGGCATACTTTGGCATACTTCGTTTCTTGAATCTTCCGTCACTTCTATAATCCATTTCTGCACTTTTACTCGCTTCTTAGTTCGCAGCCATGGCCATTCGTTAATCCATATTCCGTCCATATTTCCTTTCCCTCCAACTCTTCAAACTACAAAAATTTAAAACGATTCGTCGGCTTAAATTGCCATCCTTTGTGACAGCGAAGCGGCAATCAAGGCTCTTAGATCCCATCAGGTGTCCTCGAAACTTGTGTTGGAGTGCCTTGAGAAGCTGAATGAACTTGGCCGTTACAACAAGCTGACGAGCTGGCAAGGAGGGGAGCTTCCACACCCTTTGTCGGCCCTGAACCTTTTTGTGGGATGGGAAAAGGAGCTTCCTCCATCCTACTGAGAAAGGATGAGACAACCAGAAGGAATCAATACTGGGAAAATCAACCAGGTCTGGAGCATTCAAAGCTGGTTATCGGATCCTATAATAGGAAACGATTCGAAGAATGTATGACTTTATCCAAAAATAATCTTAGGATTATCACGGGAATGCTTACAGAGCATTGTAGATTGAACTATCATCTAACTAAACTAGGAACCCGTGAAAACGGGTATTGCAGGTTCTGCTTGCAGGAAAACGAGACTGCAATACATATACTAGGAAAATGCCCTTTACTCATGCATAAGAGAAAGAAGCACCTGGGAGACCATATCATATCGGGTGCAGACTGGGTATCCAGAGGTTTAGGAAACATACTAAAATTCCTCTTGGATACTGGACTCACTGACAGTCTTTGAGGACCAAGAATGGGGCACAATAGATCTACTAGGTCGCAGTGCATTATCCCCATCAATAATAATAATAATTGGCTTAAATTGTGCAACTTCTTAGCCATTAATCACTTTCATTACCCAACCCTGTACTACAATAGTTTATACCTTCTATTACCTGTCTTTGTTGGTGTACTTTGGCCTTTTTTCTATTGATTACCTGTCTTTTCTGATGGGTTTTCGTACATATTTCCGTTCTTCCAACTCCTTACTTCTACTGAACGTATTCCTTTGCCAGTTGTCCTTAGCCTCTTAGTTTCCCCCCAGTGCCGACTCAATGCCCTTTCCTAACGATCCTCGCTCATCTGTGCGTCTCTGTCTCGCGCTCTCTGTCTGTTCATCAATCCATTTTAAGTGCTCTCCTTCTCTGCACCTTGTAGCGTGTTCCATCATCATCAATCGAACACTCACCCATCCAGCCATCATTTGATTTATGTAATTGTTGTTGTCATTTTGTGTATCAAAATGCCATAAAGTGACAAATATTTTGTTGGCCTCCCGGTTTGTAGCGATTTCGTGGCTGTTTTTGTCAAAGAAATTCTCAACTTTATATATTATTTCGTTCAATTCGTGATGTGTCTGTGTCGTTGGCTGGTAGCACGTCAGGTTGTTTTTGTTTTTGTTGCTATGCCATGAAAAATATGCTAATAAACGCATAAATAATTTCGCTGGCGCATAAATTTAGAACAAAAAATAATGCAGCGAGTGAAAATTTTTGGAATTTCTTCTCTTTCATTAATAATTCAGCGTTAAAAAAAAGTACCACAATGAAAGACAAAGAAAGAGAAAAATGGAAAAACATTTTCGCTGCAGTTTGTTCACGATCAGCCGGCACGATCAGCAGCTCGTGAACCCAACAAATGCCCATTTCACATTAGTGTGTTTTTTTTTCGAATCAATGAAGTCGTTTTTATTGAGCAAATGCGTTGTTAATAAATTTCGGACATGCTTTTCGAATACTTTTGGCATTTTTTTTGCTAAATAAAAAATGCTTAAAATTTGTTTCAATTTTAAAGGCTTCTGAAATTTGTTCGGATGATTAATTTGGCGGCGTTTGATATATTTCTGCAGTTAATTGAATTTGTTGGTATTCTGAAAATAATAAATTTTTTAAAATACGACACTGAGTTATGTATTGGAGGGGCCACAGAGTTGAGTGAATTAGTGAGCAGTAAATTCGTTCAGATTTGAGCTTTAATTTATTTAAAAAAAGTTCGTTTTTTTACAGAGTGACAGGGGGAATGATTGAAAATCATTGTTCATTCATATCATATCATTAATTAAACAATTTTAGAAGAAATTAATTATTTAAAATTGTTTATTAAAGAATAAATAAAAATAAAAAAAATAATAATATATATAAATGAACTAGCTCGGCCCCGCGGCTTCGCACGCAAGCTCTCTTGTTTCACCCGATACAAATTTTGAACGCATTGTTGACCCCGAAAGATTTTGATTTTAAAAAAAAAAACATATGTCTATTGTCTTTATATGTCTCTTTGATATCAAGTGGTTCTAACAACTGTGAAGTCAAAAGGCCCTTTAAATCATGAGTTTTCACATTTACTCTAAACAAATTCTTAACCCTTAGTTAACCACGATAGATTTCGATTTTCAAAAATATGAAAAGTACATTTTAATTATTTCCCGATTGAAGTCCTTTTTGTCTAAGTTTGAAGTCAAAAGGACCAATAAATCATGTTTCTCTACACAAACTGTTAACCCATTGTTGACCCCGTTAGATTTTCATTTTCAAAAAAGTGAAAAACACGTGTCAAATTATTACAAAGTTTGAAGTCAGTGGGCTCATTAATTCATGTTTTTTACAGTTTCGCCATACAAACTTTTAACCGGTCGTTGACCCCGGCCGGTTTTAATATTCGGAAAAAATTAAAAACACGTATAAAATTATTTTACATTTGAAGTAGCCTCACCAAGTTTGAAGTCAAAAAGCTAAAAAAAATTGTTTCTCCAAACATACTTTTAACCCGTCGTTAATCTAGTTAGATTTTGATTCTGAAAATAATGAGAAACGCGTGTATAACTTTTTTTATTTCAAGTATTTTAACAATTTTTGAAGTCAATAGGACTATCGGTTCATGTTTTTTTCGAGTCTATCCCTAAACAAATCTTAACCCATTTTTGGTCCAGTTAAGTTTTGATTTTCCAACAATTATAAAACACGTGTCGAATTATTCCTCTAGTCGAACTGTGGCACTAAGTGGAAAGTTCGTACCAAGTTTCACTGATGTGTGTCTGTACTGCATAACTGTTGGATCATAAAAAATGTGCCACGCCCCTTGACCAACGCCGATCAAATCTCATCAGTAGAATGACACATCTATGAAACGTCGATAAACCAAATTTCAATGCTGTGCGGCTTAAAACTCCGAAGCTATTCCATATAAAAGATTTAAGTTGTATGTGCGGTGCCACGCCCCCTTAGTAAATACCCGCCCCATTTCCTCTATGGAAAGATATGACTAAATGATAAATTCGTACTAAGTTTCATTGATGTGCGACTAACAGTTGCAAACTTATGCGGATAGTTTGGGTCAAACAAATGTGCCACGCCCCTTGTCCAACGTCCATAAAATTTTAACAGTGGAATGACACATCTATGAGGCGACGCCTCACTAATTTTCAATGCTGTGCGACTTACAATGCCGCAGCTATTCCACTCAAAAGAATAGAATTGTATGGGTGGTGCCACGCCCCCTTGTTAAATACCCGCCCCATTCCCTTTGCCGAAAGATATGATTAAGTGGTAGGTTCATACCAAATTTCATTGATGTAGGACTTACAGTTCTGCTGCATGAAAAATGTGCCACGCCCCTTGTTCAACGCCCATAAAATTTTAACAGAAGAATGACACATCTATGAAACGACGGTACCCCAAATTTCAATGCTGTGCGACTTACAATTTCGAAGCTATGCGGATAGTTTGGGTCAAACAAATGTGCCACGCCCCTTGTCCAACGCTTTTTGGACAAGGGGCTTTTTTAACAGTAGAATAACACATCTATGAGGCGACGGTACACTAACTTTCAATGTTGTGCGACTTACAATTTCGAAGCTATTCCACTTAAAAGATTTGAGTTGTATGGGCGGTGCCACGCCCCCTTGTTCAATACCCACCTTATTCCCTCTGCCGAAAGATATGATTAAATTATAGGTTCATACCAAGTTTCATTGATGTAGGACTTACAGTTCTGGTGCATCAAAAATGTGCCACGCCCCTTATTCAACGCCCATCAAATTTTAACTTTCTTTCGACTATTCTTTTTTTATAAACCTTCACGTAACAATTTCGAACAAACCCGCCGTATGAAGTATCCAAGTTGGTCCAGCCGTTCTCAAGTTTTAAGCAGCCGAATGGACCACGATTCATTTATATATATATACATATATATATAATAGAATAGTAATAAGCAAATATTAATAATGAAATATATAAACATTTATTAGTACATCTTACGTATCTAATGTTGCACATCAAAAGAATGGTATGAAAAATACCTTTCGGTTGATACCCATATCGTGTAAACCTTTGACGCCGAGCCACGCCTTTTATGGGCGTTTCCCAGGCAAAATTTTTAGTTTGTTAGATGCAGGAGCCAACCCTCTATGCAAAAGCATACTCATTTATTTTTTCACGAGGGTTCGCTATACTGTTTTTATGCCTAGACGAAAGTGGGGTTTTTGGGACATTTTTGTCGAAAACACAGTTTGATTGTACTTTTTTGGATTGGTGACTTAAGCAAATCTGTTGGTCGTTAAAATATCTACAAACTTGCCGAAGAGATTAAGGCGATATTCGGAACGATTTAGGACCTATTAGCATTTAAATGTTCGAAGACTTAAGTGACGAACTCGACTAAAACGAGCAAACTTCAGAGTCGGATTTCTCTTAAACTAGAGCCAATCCAGCCAAACGGCTGGTGGATCTCAACTCAGTATACCTATAGAAAGTCCCTCAGTAGATCCCCATGTCTGAATTTTCGACTTGCACAGTGTAATTAATGAATATTTCGCCTAAGTTTGCCCTAGTCTTAGGTCTATAGTTCTTAGCTCTGTCATATCAGTTCTATATCTATCTTTATTCAAACTGAATTTATATTGAAGCAACGATTAAAAATTCAACACATAATCTTTCAATCTTTTTCCTAGAATTCCTACAGAAATTTTTCCAATTTTGAAGTTTCTTTACCTTTCAACTCGCCTGTTATTGGCTAATTTATTAAAATATTTACCACAATAAATTTGGTGTGCTAGAAAACATAATAAAAAGAAATCACTTAATATGTGTTGATTTCTAGCTGAACAAAATTTGTCCAGCTGCGAATAACTGAGCACGAAATTTTTGGTAAAAATAGCCGCAAGCCAAACTGATTGAGCTATTAATAACAATTTACACAGCAACTTAACAACAAAGCGAAAATAAGAAAGAATACCAAAGAAATGATGTAGAAAACTGAACAGGAAAGTTTTCTCACATGCTGTGCCGACAGCAACAACAACTCTAGTGTGGGACAACCAAACCAATAATAATAGTAACAATTAACTAAAAAGAATATTGGAAAATTTTTAATATGTCTGAAATGATGATGAGAACCAGACATAATGAAATGTTGACAAAACAACAATGCAGCTGAGGTTAGGTTTGTTTTAGTGAATCTCAACTGATGTTGACGGAGAATTGCTTGGGATTTTTTATAGGAATGGACAGTATTGATACCACTAAAGGTTCAATGATAGTTTTTGAAGCTGAAAGAGAGATGATAAAATATTTTTCATATTTTTGTAGTTGTTAGATGTGCGCTTAACCCATTGCTGCCTAATAGGTAAAATTGTACCCATGAAATCTAACTTAAAAAAAAAATCACAGAAAAGTTCGTGGTAGAGATATCTCAAAATCATTGATAGGGATGGTTGGGGTAGAGATGAAACTACCTTAGTCTAGTGGAGGTCACCCTAAAAATCCGTCATCTAGCTACAGTTACCAGACTCCAAAAATTGTGAATTTTCCGCGGGTGGAAAATGTGGCGGAACGTAGTGGCCTTAGAACCTCACAAAAATCTGCCTCCTAACTCACCTGTAAACAATACATCTTTTATTGACGTGTTGAGCTGGTCACTTTAGGAACTATGGAAAAAAGCTACCATTGCTGCCTAATGGGTAAAAAATACCCAATGAATATCTCAGCAACGTGCAGAGATAGAAAGCTGAAATTTTGTTTCTGATCATTTGGGGTCAATTCCAGATCGTGTATGACATTATATCAAAATCGTATGGGCGGAACTGGTATCTGGCTTTAATGGGTTAAACGCGTTTGACTTTTACTTCGTAGAAGTCCAGAAATTGAAAATCTCACAACTTCGTTTATATGGGAAGCGCTCTCTGGTGGTGAATTTTTGAATTCTAATTAATTTTGTATTTTTTGCACTTAAAAATGTTGCCGATCGCTGAAAAAGTCATTCAAATCGGCTTAGCAGTTTCCGAGCTGCGAAGTTTTACAAGTGGGAGCTAATTTCAAAGAAAATTACCAGTTTCGCATGGCAGCCCCTTTGAAAGTTGAAGATATTGGTTAGGTATGTATGAAAAAACATTCAGAAGGTAAAATAAATGGGGGAATCAGTCTTACATTTGGAGCGTCTGGGTGCAACCTGGGAGCAATGGGAGCCCATTTTATGAAACCAATCATTTTGTATGGAAGCCCCATTAACGGTTGGATATAGAGGGTTGGTACGTATGAAAGACATGTTTAGAAACAAAAATTAGTGGGGGTTTGTCCTAGAATTGAATCCTCTAGGAGCCATTTCTGAGCAGCTGTGGAGAAATTGGGTGAATTTTCAAGCACTTTTGGAAACATAGAACTTGATGCGAGGCCATTTAATGCCATTTCAGCCTTCTAATTTTTTTGCTCATGTAATTTATCATAAAACCTCATACAATGAGACATTTTAGAGCAAAGAGGAACTATTATAAAGAATCGCTATATAACACTAAATCTTGTCGGACAGTAAGAGAGCAAGGAAAGAAAGAAAGAACACGAACGAACGAGGGTTAACATGGATAGGTCAAAAAACTCTGTCAAAACAAAAAGATTTACTGTAAGACAACTAATAGAAAATGAAGTTAGTTGAAAGAAGAAGAAGTAAGATGGAAAGACAAAGGAAAAGAAGTAAGATGGAAGAGTCTTGTGGAGGTCCTATGCTCCTGAGAGAAGTGAACAAGGAAAAAAAGAAGAAGTAACGAAAGAAAATTCTACGGGATCCGCTACTGATAGCGAGCGCTTTAGCGCCATTTTGAAACCATACAAATTTGGTAAACCTTAAAAAAGAGTAGAAGATTGGATTAGCTTTTGATTGAGTAAAGCGATAATACTCTTTCTTCTTTTAAGATTCCATTTTATCCCATTAAGTGTTCCATCATGAAGCCTATGTTGCCTACTCGTATGTTCTATGGGTTCAAAACTCCTTAGATTTATTGATGAAGTTAAGTAGTTTCGGTATCTGTACTGGGAGCCGTACGGGCCTGATTAAAACCTGGATTGTACTGTAATGTAGAAACTTCCATTTTCTTTGCCTGATATTTTATGATCACAGATGTTAATCTGACAAGCGATGGATAAATTAACTAACAGATAGTCAAAGGACTAATACGGGGCTGATAGATATATAAATTAAATATATATAGAGGGGGATTTCAAAACAAAAGAAAGGAACACTTGGATGGAGGTATAAAAGGTTGACTGGGTGATTGTATTGATGAACGGATATAAAGGCATATGTAGGAATGTAAAGAAAACTAGAACATGCATATAAAAGAAGGGGGGAAAACATAAATAAGTGGAAGGACAACAGATAGAAAACTCAGTGTTGAGTGATCAGGAGATTTCCTCCTAGATTTAGAAGATTCTTGGCCTTTTAGGAGCATTTCGACAAGAAAGAATTGTTTAGGAGAAAATTTAGGAGATTTATATTTTATGTTAGGGGAGTTTTTGGATCCTTAGTGGATTTTTGGGAGTTTTTTGGATAACGAAGTATGATGTATTGGGAACACTGGCAACAAAACATGTTTAGACAACTATTTTAATAGTCAAAGAATTCTATTGTGTTAAAAATTGTTGAGCTTACAAAATCTCATTCATCAAAATCTCATTATCTCGTTCTCACTTATTACTTTCACAATGAAATCTCGCCAAAAATGGTACTTTTTATTTAATTCATTTGATATATGTTTTTTTTTGTTAAGTTTTTGTTGTTAAACTGCAGATGAATAAAAACAGGCTGCATTAAAAAAAATTATATGTATATATTTTTATGTTTTATGAGAAGTTTAATTTCTTTTGAAATTACGTTAATTATATAAAAAAAAGTTTAAGAGATTTTTTGGAAGGAAATTTCAGTATTTTTTTAAGATTAAGGAGAAAGTCATTTCAGGTATCTGGCAACACTGAGAAAACTATAGGCAGGGAGTTTAAGAGCCAGCTCGGTGATTAACCCTTTCAACCCCAAAGTGGCCAGAGAGCAACTTCACCTATTTGTCATGTTATAGCAGAAGCTACGATTGATTTATGGGTTTAATTTAAGTAGGCACCAACAATTTATTATTTTTAGAAGTGAATTCAAAGTAAATTCCAAAAAGTTTACTCTTGTCCCCAAAATATATTCCAATAACGTGTAGAGATATCAGGGAATGTTTATTGTCTTATTGAAGTCTATGAATTGGGCGCTTTTGATGAAAACCCTGTTTTATTCATAATGGTTAAATAAAATCAAAAACGGATAATTTTGTATTTTTCCTTAAATATAAAATAATTTTTCTGTAACTAAAAAATATTTATACAAAATTTATTTAACCCGTTTAAAGTTAAAATTGTTCAAAAGTAAACTAGCTCTAGAACTCTAACAAAGAGGGGTCGGTGTCGAAAGGGTTAAACAGGTAGATATTGTGAATTCGATCCTTTAAGAGAGGTTTAGTGGTTCAAACCTATATAGTCAATTCAATCCCTCAAGGGAGGTTTAGTGGTTCAAATCCCCAAATATCTGTTTGTTTAAAAAATGTATGGCTGACAAATATGCTGTCAAATGGTATTCTGCTGAAGAGTTGTTGTCTGCGGAACCTTCAAAAATTGGAATTCTAGTGACTAACTATGTTGGTTCCAAAACAACACAGAACCATACTGCGAGCACTACAATGAAGTAGACCACTGAAGTAAAGCGCGTATTCTTCACCTTTAGTTGCTTCGATCAAGAAAGTGTACACCTCTGCAGAGGTCGTCGAGGAGGTAACCATGATTATGTAGTTTCGAAGAGTCGACTCAAACAAATTTGTGGAGCATTTGATGGAAATCATAGAAAAGTCGATAGCAGCAGAACTTTCTAGAACTTCTTAGAACTTCCTGTTCTACGAATGACAGAAAATATTAGAAAAAAATTGAACATTACTTCCCTTCCCCGAACAAATGCCTGACCACGGTACTACTGGGACTGGGACCAAGGACTGGCGAATCAGTTCACTGAGATGGTTTTCCTCGATAAGAATACGGAATACTGACATGTGACTCCCGCCGATGATATAAAAAGTTAGTCAATTCAGCAGCTACAATCAAATTCAATAGAATTCAAGTTAAGACAAAAACAAAATAAACTTGTTCGATGATCGTTGAGTGGAAAGTTTGAAGATCGCTAATGCTAAAAAAACAGCGCACCAAAAGCAACGAGGAAAACTGTTTAACATTGAGGTCTGAAATGTTTAGTATTAGCAAAAAAACAACAACAACAACAATGCATGTAGTTAACATTCTAGTATAAGAATATTGGATTGGAAAAAAGTAGCCAACGACAAATAGCGCTAGAATTCAACGCCCATAACAAGCGGCCAACAACAACAACGATGGACACAGATCAACGACCAAACCAACGAGCAGCAAAAATCACCGCGAAAACGGCGCAGAGGTAACACGAATTTAAATATTCCCAGATCGATGACCCAAAATCGGACGCGTCTGCGTCTGCGGACGTAACCGAATCGAAACGCGCACTCAATTGAACTGTCTTGAGCAGTTCTGGTCAGCGCGCGCACGGAGGGCAGTGCGGGCCGCCAACGAATCGAGAACGTTGCTGTGGCAAACGCAAAAGAGTTTCCGTAAAAAGGCAAACTGTTGAAATAAAATGTTGCTGTTGCGTTAGAATTTTGTTGTTGTTGTTATCGTTGTTTGTGTTGTTGTTGTGCTGCCATGTCTTGGCATGATTTTGATATATTGATTGCTGGGCATTGATTTGCGACTTTCAAATTGACTCACTGTCGAACGCGTCGTCTGACTGACTGGCGTCCAGCGTGAAATCTTTCACAATTTGCTGCTCACACGCGGCGGCGGCGGCCGCGCCGATTTGGGGCGATTGCTTTGCGAAATTCTCCCGATTGCTTGCCGGACTGTCACCATTGGCCAACTGTTGATTGTTGCTGTTGTTGCTTCACGTTCGAATGCCGCTGTAACGTTGCCATGATTCTTACATATTTTGTTTCTTACATATCTTTGTTGTTCTTGTTGATAAATTGGCACAGAAATAAATGACAGCAAAATAAAGTCAAGAAATTTGCATAACATTTGCAAAAACGTACAATTTTTTTTGTTGTGTTGGTGCCGTTGGCCATGATTTTTTTAATTTTTTTTGTCATAAATTTTGTTATTTTTTTTTAATGTATGTACATATTTTTGTGAAATTCTAAACTTTCTTCAAACTGAATGGTTTTTATGGGATTTGCGCAAATCATTTGTAAATTTTGTGGAATGAAGCCCAATCGCTGACCGGACCCAACAACATGGCGTGTAAACTTCGACACAATTAATTAACCACCGCCCGATCTGCGCCTGAAAGCGAAGCTCGCTTGGGACGCACATTTTTCGGCGCTAATCATTTGCAAACACGATGCTTTGTTGTTTAACAAACAGTGCTAATCAAAGTTAAAACAACAAGAAACACTCGGCCGGCTGCATTTCGGCCATAAGTCACGTTCTAAGACAGATACCATACACACACACACACACTAAATTCTATTAAAGCAGCAAAGTAGTAAACTAAGCCAGGGGTAGGCGGCAAAACGTTGAAACCATAAAAGCAAATAACTATAAAGAAACACCAACAAAAAGTACGTGCAACTGTTGCACGTTTCATGTTGAGCGGCACAACGCACAGCGCACGCGCACACGCACACAACGCGCGTTGCCACTGGCTTTGGCTGGTTTTATCGTCGTTGCTGCTGTTGTTGTTGTTGATGTGGTTGTTAAAAGTCAGTTAGTGGCAAAAAGTTTAACGTAACATTAATTGGTATTAGACAGGTTAACAAGTTCTAATGTGTAGTTAACAGCATCTGATAAAAATGAATTATCTGCTTAGTGAAATAAATGCGATAAAATGGCAGCGCCGAGTTGATTGAGGGGATGTTTGATGCGGCAGAAAGTTTCGTAGTAAACGACAAGTTGAATTGAGTCAGAAGCTGAGCAGCAGCAAAAAGGTGGACTGCCGTTGAGATTTTAATTAATTTTTGTATACAAATGTTGCGCAACATTGTTGATGTCTGTGCAGTGCCGCTTGTGGGTGAACTATTCGATTGGATTATGGTTTGCCGAGTACAACATGGGTTCAATTCAGTTTTGAGTATACGATTTATTGGCATTCGTGTAGTGAACCATTTCGCTGTTGCTTCCTTGATCAAGGACTTCCCGGCTTTAGAGAGGAAACTAAACATGAGAGTCAACCCGCGTTGATAAGATAGGACTATCCTACTTAAAAGAGAAAACTAAGCATTAGAGTCAACCCGCATTGACAAGGTAGGACTTCCCTGCTTCAGAGAGAAAACTTAACATTACAGTCAACCTGCATTGCGAAGATAGAACTTCCCTACTTGAGGGAGAAAACTAAGCCTTAGAGTCAACCTGCATTGATTCGATAGGACTTCCCTACTTGAGAGAGAAAACTAAGCATTTGACTCAACCTGCATTGCGAAGATAGAACTTCCCTACTTGAGGGAGAAAACTAAGCCTTAGAGTCAACCTGCATTGATTAGATAGGACTTCCCTACTTGAGAGAGAAAACTAAACATTAGAGTCAACCCGCATTGCTAAGATAGGACTTTCCTACTTGAGGGAGAAAACTAAGCATTTGACTCAACCTGCATTGCGAAGATAGAACTTCCCTACTTGTGGGAGAAAACTAAGCCTTAGAGTCAACCTGCATTGTTTAGATAGGACTTCCCTACTTGAGAGAGAAAACTAAACATTAGAGTCAACCCGCATTGACAAGATAGGACTTCCCTACTTGAGAGAGAAAAACTAAGCATTAGAGTCAACCCGCATTGATTAGATAGGACTTCCCTACTTGAGAGAGAAAAACTAAGCATTAGAGTCAACCCGCATTGATTAGATAGGACTTCCCTACTTGAGAGAGAAAAACTAAGCATTAGAGTCAACCCGCATTGCAAAGATAGGACTTCCCTTCTTTAGAGAGAAAACTAAGCATTAGAGTCAACCCGCATAGCAACGATAGGACTTGCCCACATGAGAGAGAAAACTAACCATTAGAGTCAACCCGCATTGCAAAGAAAGAACTTTCCTACTTTAGAGGAAAAGTCAAGCCGCATTGCAAAGATGGGACTTTATGCATTTTAGTCCTGTCTCCAGATAAGCGAGAGAGACTATTAAACCATATTTCACGTCTTCTTTCCTGTAGCTGCATGCAGCTGCAGCAAAAGGAATATTTTGATATCTCCAATGCCGCTGCGTTTAGAGCAAATGACCATTGACCGGTAATCACTTCTTTAATCTATAAACATTGCTTCGAAAAATTAACAGTAGATCCACCTAGATCCAGTAGATCTATCTAGATCCACTAGATTTGCCACCAACTGTCGGTTATCCGCAGTAAAAAGTCCTGCATCTGTCTTAGCCTTGGATTAAAAGACGGTGGATGGTGGGAACAGATAGTGCCGCTTGGGTTCTAAACCCAAAACAGACCGCAGCTCATCAGCAGACTCATTCCCGTTAATTCCGCATAGTCGGATATCAAGCAGATGTTAAAGTTCACTGATAACCCACCTACCTCAGCAAATCTGTACAGTCTCTTACTTATGGAGAGAAAGTAAAAATCCCCACCAAGGAGATTTGCTGTAGCAGAATTCTTCCTTGCTTCCTTTATTATACAAACTTTTGTTTAAAGGACACACAAACATCTGAAAGATGTCCAGATGTTCCATTTTTTACTGGAAATCCCTGTTGTTGGCGTCTCCTTCAACCTCATAGTGCATTTTAGAACCATCCGTGTACAGAGAGATTCCTACCTTAGAAAAAGTAGATGCTTTAACTTCCTTCTGGAAGAGAAGAGTAGGGTCAACTTAACATCAAGGACGCCACCATTTGTGGAGTAGTTTGTTACCTCGTCCTTCGGAACCCTTCGTCTTGCCACCCTTTGAGATGATTCTTGCAGTGTCAACGCACTTGAAGTGCCCGCCTGTCTTGTAAATAATTCCATTGGTAGCATAAGGCAGGACTTCTTCAGGACTGGCCTTCGTAATGCAGTTCTAGAAACAATATTTGATTTTTCTCAAGCGCGGGAACCAAACTAGTACCCCGTACTTGAGTATTAGTCGAACTTTAGCCCCTTAGGTCTACCGAATCATATTCCCTTGTAGGTCCCATCTTTTATCATACATGCCTCTTGCATGAGTAGTACGCGGCCAATGCTTTCATGAGTCTTTCCAGAAAGATTGTCTTTCAGCTTAACTTGGCAGTATGCACATTGAATTCAGCTTTGATGAAAGTACTTCAAATCAAAGATTATGCAACCGCTGCTTTTCAGTTTTTGAAAATTAACATGTAATGGGTTCTGAAATGACCTAAGAGTATGTATTGAAAATCAAACTCTGATGGTTTATGAACAGTTTTTTAAATCAACCACTGATATGGGTTTAAAGTTTGTATGATTCAACAGGCAGGCAATGTTTGAAAGTGAGTAAGAATTACCTAGTTGGAAGAAATTACTAAACTCAAGCGTGCAGGTCGGAAGCTGCTAGCCTGCGATAAATAGAGATGTATATCTGAAGAATGGCTGGATGAGTGATTGAGTTTTTGAAGGAACTGAAGCCGACAAGCACTTTGCATCTAGAATGAGAATACATGTGAGGATATCAGGAAGAGATTAATTGCTGACTTATATCATGCATCAGCTATGCGTTTTATAGATAAAATTTTATAGCGTTAGACCACCAGGCGGTGATTAGGTGCTTGTGACAATCGAAACTAACATTAAGGACACTAACCTCATGTTGGGACAAAGCAGAACGAGGTAGTAAAAAAGTAGGACAGAGAGAGTTCCGAAATGAACTTCTGTGGATTACAACGGAACAGTGATTTACTTTTGCATAATCTCGAGACTCCACAAAATGGACTTTGACTTTGGACAAACTGTAGACTCAAAGTCCAGTGTAAAAAAACATTAAGCAGTAAATCGAAGAAGGTGTTTCTAAGGCGAAGACTCTGATTTGGGACCATCAAAACTTCAGGTGATACCCAGCTTGACTAAATCTTCAGCGACTCAGACGAGACAGCTGCGCACTTTTTATGTCATCAGCCAAATAAATCGAAATGTGATCTATCCTAAAACACTGACACGGCTATAAAGATATTTCTGATGACATAAAAAGTTAGGTTAGGTTAGTTTACCTGTTTGGTATCTAGCGATAGCAGTTAGATCTGCTTAGTTTTGCGGATCGACGTAAAGTGGTCGGTTAGAATGTGGGCGTTCTTAGCGAAGTTCAGCAGCTACTTCATGTCATGTTTGGGAACCTCTTCTAAACCAGAAAAGAACGAGGCCCCTAGGTTAGGTTAGGTTGCGGTGGCTGCCTCTATAAGAGACACACTTGGAGGCCTGAAAGGCCCATTGTGATACCACATATTTCACCCGTTTTTGAACTATGTATGCAACACTGTTTTTTGCCAACATATGTTACAGCACACATTTCAAGCGGATGGGGAAAGGGGGGGAGGGGACCTACAGTTTAACGCCGAATCCGAACGGCGATTGGCAATTTTTTTTTTTTCGTTCACACTTGGAGGTTTTTGCCATTGCCTGCCAAGAGCGCACTTGTGTGATTCTTGTAATTCTCATTCCCTTCATGTGGATAGCGATAGAAGTAGATGAGTTGTGATTCTTGTAATTCTCATTCCCTTCATGTGAATAGCCATAGAAGTAGAAGAGTTGTTCACCAGCCCGAGCCAGGAATCGAACCTGGAGCCTTTGGTATGAGGAGCCAGCGTGCTACCCGCTTGACTATCGAGGCCGACCTAAGTGAGTAAGTCGCAGTATTAAGATTATCGAACAGGAGCAAAGATTGTGCTTCATAGTTTCCTTGGCACCATTTTCTTTACATTTTACATACATATTAGAGGTATTCACAACTCATTTCTTCATAAGTTCGGTACTCAGTCATTTTTCTAGGTGAATTTTGTTTTTGTAAAAAAAATCAAAATACTGAAATAAGTGCCAGGCTCAACAATTCCTGTTTAGTTGGTAACATTTTAATTTTTAGACAATTTTAGAAAGTGCTTCAGGGTTTCCTTGGTACCATTTTCTTTACATTAAATAAATATTAGAGGCAATCAGAAATCGTTAGTTCATTAGTTCGGTACATAGTACGTTTCTAAATGTATTTAAAAAAATAAATAAATACATAAAATACTGAAATATGTGACAGGCTCAACAATTCGTTCGTTAGTTGGTAACAGGAGCATTTCACAAAAATACTTTGGGGGGGTTTCCAAAAATAATTCTTTAATATTCGTAAATGTTTATGCAGATTTCTTTTATTTTGTATGTAGTTTTAATGTCGATCCTAATATTTCGGAGGGGTTTCAACCCCCAATATCACCCCCTGATTCCACCACTGGTTGGTAACAATTAAATTGTTCATTGTGAACTGACATTTTTCGGTTTTTGTCTTCACTTATTTTTAATTTTTTTTAACTTACAGTTAAAACAATGTTCGAATTACCAAACTAGCACACAAGGTTGTGAATACCTCTATTGCCACAAGTTTTCTCCTTAGCATAAAGTTGCTGTTAACATTATTGCCGCATTTGGCCTTCATAAATACAATCAATTCTATTATTTCAGCAGTGAAAATCATTGTGTAAATTACGCATTTAACACCAAAAAATTATTTCTTATAGAATTAGAAAAATATGAACTTCCTCAATGCTTATAAAATTTTGTGCGTGGTTGTGTGTAAACAAATTTCAAATTTTTCTTAAGAAAAAATTGAAAAATTAAAACAATTTGTGCCAATATCTTTTCAGTAAAAATAACACACAAACAATACAAAAAAAAACAAAAATAAAATGAAAAATAAACAAATAAATGAAATAAACTTGAAAATTAACCAAAATTCAGAAATATGCGCTAAGCACACAATCCATTGTGCTTGATTGTACATAAATACATATATACATAAATTCATACATACATACATACATATAAACTGTATGTACATACAAGCATGTTGAAGTATAAATTTAAACGCCACCGCATCGACCACGTGTGTTGAAATCGGTAAAAAGAAGCAGCGGCGGCAGACGCACAACAACGCCAATAAAAGAATTTAATGTGAAAATTTCCCACTTCCCAGTCGCGTAAATACTCCGAAAATAATGATTTTCCAACAGACTGAAATAAAATCGAAAAGTAGACAACAACAACAATTATAACAAGTCGAAATATTGCGCGCCTTAGCGAGCAACATCGACGCTGGCAACAACAAGAAAATTGTGCGGAAAAATATTTGTTTGGCGGTGGCCAAAAATAAAAATGTGCCACATCTGCAATGTGGTCGTCCGTCCATCCCAGCGATCTATCTGCATATCCAACCATCCAATCATCCATTCGGCCATCTATCCAGCCGACCAGTCAGCAATGTGTCTGACCGAACAGCCGAACGTTTCATGCTCAATCACCGAAATAGGCAAATGGCGCACTTTTTGACGCGTCAGGTTTGTGTTGCTCGAGCAGCATTGATGAGCAGTTTGTGGCCATATTTGTTGTTGTTGTTGTGTTTGTTGCAGCAGCAATTCGTGTGCGTGTTGGCCCTCAACGGCGCAATCTGTGGCTGTCGTTGACTGTCTAAAAGTGGAGAATACATAAAACAATACGTGCCGTAATTTGTTGTTGTCTGATATTTTTATATCAACTGGCAACTGCTGTCGTTGTGCTGATGTGAGCAATGCCCAAAAGTAAGCGATGGTATTTATACGCGTAATTATAGATAATTCGAAATGGAGTCGAGAGTTGAGTCGCATTGACTTACAATGAAATGTTTGTTTGCAACAACAACAAGAGTACCTTACCACACATTCATCAGTCAGCGCATTAGTTCGCCTGTCAGTTGGCCAGTGTTGCCATTTTGCCAATAGTGCAAATTGAAATGGCTAAAATATGCATTGTTGTTGTTGGCAAATAACTCAAAATCAACAAATCGTCACTTGCCGACGTGTTGCTGTTGTATATGTGCAGTGGCGGATTCAGGGGGTGTTTTGGGGGTTGAACCGCCCCCCCCACGAAATATTAGGATCGACATTAAAACTACGTACAAATTAAAAGACAAATTATGAATATCAAAGATTTACTTTTTGAACCCCCCCCCGAAATATTTTTCTGAATCCGCCTCTGTATATGTGTATGTGCAACATTTCTTCCGTAGTCAATCCTCAGCACAAATAGATCTGAAAATCTATATTTTCCTACTTGCCGCTCACCGAGGGTGCAAAGGCAAGAAGAAGAAGAGTTGCTGTTAGATTGGCAGCATTCAGTTGCACATTTTAGTGCATTTGTCTATTCGACGCCTCCCGCTCACACTTTTCCCTCTCGTTGTTACCTCTCAATCGGCTCAATCAATCCGATAATTCTTGCATATGTAAACATATACAAATATTATACTAAACACATGTACACAAGAGTGTGTGTGTGTAGATGTTCGCATCTTGCAGTTCGACTCTTCCCCTTTGCAACTTGTGTGTTCGGCCTGTCTGCGCTTCGTATGCAGTTTTGAATTATTTTCATTAGTTTACTGTGTGATTGCTTTGGCTCATTCCCTGTGCATGCCGCTGTATTTCTATCTATGTACGTCTGTCTCTGTATGTGTGTGTGTCTAATTTTAAAAATAATTCAATTTGTGAATTATTTTGAGTTAAAGTGTACCTATATTTTGAAAAATTTTGGCTGCATTCAAGGGAGCACATTTAAATGGTGTTGGTTGGAAGCTCATTAGTTGTGCCAAAGCGGCGCACAAGAGCGAACGAGAAAGCAAGAGAGCGCGTAGGTGCAGTGAGTGCACGAGCGAGAGCGCATCGTTTTGTAAACTGGCATCTTTATGGTGTAATAAATTAATAATTAGACTAAATATTTCTTTGAAATCCCACACTGAAATGCACACTGCAAATAACCATGATTTATTGCAAACGCTGTGGAATTTGCATAAATTTCAATTTTACTATATAGAATAATACTAAAAGTTGCTTGCTTGAATGCAGAAATTTTTATTTAAATTAAATTTCAATAATTTTTAATAATTTTTCAATTTAGTCTTAGTCTGAGTCTTAGTCTTAGTCTTAGTCTTAGTCTTAGTCTTAGTCTTAGTCTTAGTCTTAGTCTTAGTCTTAGTCTTAGTCTTAGTCTTAGTCTTAGTCTTAGTCTTAGTCTTAGTCTTAGTCTTAGTCTTAGTCTTAGTCTTAGTCTTAGTCTTAGTCTTAGTCTTAGTCTTAGTCTTAGTCTTAGTCTTAGTCTTAGTCTTAGTCTTAGTCTTAGTCTTAGTCTTAGTCTTAGTCTTAGTCTTAGTCTTAGTCTTAGTCTTAGTCTTAGTCTTAGTCTTAGTCTTAGTCTTAGTCTTAGTCTTAGTCTTAGTCTTAGTCTTAGTCTTAGTCTTAGTCTTAGTCTTAGTCTTAGTCTTAGTCTTAGTCTTAGTCTTAGTCTTAGTCTTAGTCTTAGTCTTAGTCTTAGTCTTAGTCTTAGTCTTAGTCTTAGTCTTAGTCTTAGTCTTAGTCTTAGTCTTAGTCTTAGTCTTAGTCTTAGTCTTAGTCTTAGTCTTAGTCTTAGTCTTAGTCTTAGTCTTAGACTTGGTCTTGGTCTTGGTCTTGGTCTTGGTCTTAGTCTTAGTCTTAGTCTTAGTCTTAGTCTTAGTCTTAGTCTAGTGTAGTCTAACCAAAAGTTTAGTCTAGACTAGACTAGACTAGACTAGACTAGACTAAGTAGAGTTAAGTAGAGTTCGTTGTTGTTGTTTTTTGGATTAAATTAACAAGTTTTGAGTTGAAAAGAGTTTATCCAGACTAGACTAGACTAGACTAGACTAGACTAGTCTAGTCTAGTCAAGTTTTGAGTTGAAAAGAGTTTATCCAGACTAGACTAGACTAGACTAGACTAGTCTAGTTGTTGAATTTAATCCAAAAAACAACAACTAGACTAGTCTAGTCTAGTCTAGTCTAGTCTGGATAAACTCTTTTCAACTCAAAACTTGTTAATTTAATCCAAAAAACAACAACAACGAACTCTACTTAACTTTATACAGAAAAAATCACATGTAAAGTGCTCAGCGTCTCCTAAGTCGACTTAAGTGCTTCATTTCATTGCCATTAAGATTTTCATATATAAAAGTCTCCATTAAGATTTTATAGACTTTGAAAAGATCTCCAAACGTTAGCTTTCGCGGACAAGTGGGAAATCACGCGTGCGGCGTCATCAAAGCACTTCAAGACTGGCCTCACTGAATGACGATCAGAGATCAAATCGCCAAAGCATCACTGTCGTGTCTCAATTGGTGCGAACGCAGAAACAACACAAATGCTCATGATTCAATTTGTCATCGCGTATCAATTGTGTCGCTCGAGTGGCTCAAGTGTCACCACAGCACTTCCTCAGCAGCGAACTGCAACAAAGTGCAAGCGACGCGACGCTCCTGTGCCACTGTCCAGTGCGACTACTTACAAGCAATCTCGCTAATAAAAACAGCAACATAAAGATTTAAATTTACAAATCTGTAGCATCGGCGGCAAATCGGCGCGCACATATTTCTGGCATTCTTACTGCGGCTGACAATTAAAGTGAAATAGTGCAACGGTGCAGAGCGACGGCGCACGCAGACTGGGCATTGTCAATTCAATTGGCCGCCGCGCGAAGCGACAGCCGGCGGCGCATAATTCAAATTCGCTTTGCGCAATTTTCAGATTTCTCAAAGCAACAAAGACACACACAATGATTTTTTGTCTAAACGCAAATTTAGTTTATTGCTGAAAATTATAATTTACTGGCTGCGCCGCCCCACACTGGCGGCACACACAGCAACGCGGCCCACCCCACATCCAGCCCAGCGCATTTGTCGCTGGGCGAGCGCGAACGTGAGCTAAAAGTCTGTCGGCGAACGCAAATTTATGCGACTGACCCGCTTGTGTGTGTGTGTGCGTGTGTGTGTTTGCGTGTGTGTAGCGGTGCAAGTGAAACGTTTTATTAACCGCAATTATTGTTGCACTTAGGCGCTTAAAAATGTGGCCGGCGAGTGCGTGCAACATTGCAATAAATTTGTTGCATGCTTAAAATTGCGCGCGCGAATAGAAATGTCAGCGACGGCGGCGTACGAAAATAAAACACATCATCGGTAAATGGTGGCCAATGTTGTTGTTGTTGTTGCTTTGGCTTTCGTGTGCAATACTTTCGCTGCGCGGTGCATGTCTGATGTGTGTGTTGCAGCTAATGTGCAAAACTGATTATATAAGTGCGAGTGCCGGTTGTTGTAGTTGTGGTTAGGTTTATTGTTGTTGTTGTAAATGCGTGTGGCAGACGAGTGGAGCAAAGCGATGGTATTTTGGTCAGCGAGCACACGCTTTGGGCCATTCTCGCCAACTGCCAAGCCACTGACATTTAATGAAAATGTTTTATTAAATGTAAAATTTTCGAGAGTGTTGAGATGTCGATTGGAAAATGGCGAGTTGGCATGGTGGTTGATTAATGGCAGGCAAATTTTGATGGGTTGATAAGAAATTTGTGTATGAGATAGACTTAAAAGTGCAAAATTTAATTTTGTGACAAGTTGTCACACACATTTTGTGACAGCAGGAGCATGTCATAAAGTAATGGCGTGCAATTGTATGAATTAAACTTCGAAGTGTAAAATTTTATTTTGTGACACCTTGTCACAAACATTTTGTGACAGCTGGAGCATGTCATAAAGTAACGGAATGAAATTTTATAAAGTAAACTTAAAAGTACAATATTTAATTTTGTGACACGTTGTCACAAATACTTTGTGACAACTCCACCATGTCATAAAAAAATGGCTTGCAATTGTATGAATTAAAAACAACAAAACAACAAAATTTTTGAGTGCCTGTAGTCGAAAACTCCAAAGTGTATGTCTGTAGGTGTTTCGGGAGCGAATTAGGGACCTTGAAGCTTTTCATGCAAACCTGGGATTTGACTAGAATCAAAACTCAAGCTCAAAACTTCTAAACGGGTCCTTTCAGTCAGTATTTGAATTTCATAACGAAAATTGAGTCCTGTTAGAGTGCAATGATCCGAAGCATTGGAGTCTCAACTTGTAGGAGAAAAACTCCTCTATCACAATGAACTGATGGTCCTAATCTGAGGCGGTTTAAAGAGTCGCTGCCAGGACTCATAATTTGACAATTTTATAATATACAGTTTGTGACATTGCAGTTTTGTTCAGTGTTGCCAGATCAGGAGATTTCCTCCTAGATTTAGGAGACTTAGGAATTGTCAAGTAGAAAGTTTAGGAGATTTATATATATTTTATGTTAGGTGATTTTTCGAATCCTTGGGAGATTTTTAGAGAGTGAAGTAAGATGTATGGTATTGGGAACACTGGAAACAAAACATATTTTGGCAACTATTTTAATAGCACCCATTGTGTAAGCCAAAAATAGCACTTTTGACTTAATTCATTTGTTGTAGGTTCCTATACTGTTAAGTTTTTTTTGTTTAGCGGAAGATGAATAAAAAAGGCGGCATTAAACAAATTATGTGTTTATATTTTTATAGTTTTATGAGAAGTTTAATTCCTTTGAAATTTAGTTTTAACTTTTGGAAGAAAATTTGAGTACTTTTTTAAGATTTAGAAGAAAGTAATTTCAGGTATCTGGCACCACTGGTTTTGTTTCAAAGGACCGATTGTGAAGGGTGGCTTAGCTGTGGTTCGTAATTATATGAGAAAAAAATCACAATAATAATAAAAATAATGAGAAAAAGTTAAAACAAAAACAAAATAATTTTGCAAGCATTTTGTGACTGTCCCACTGTGTCACAAAAAGCATAATAAATGACAATAATAATAAAACTAATGAGAAAAAGTTGAAACAAAAACAAAATATTTTTGCAAGCATTTTTTGACTGTCACACTGTGTCACAAAATGCATTAAATCATTTTCATATTGATAGCTTTTCATTTTCATAATTTTCGTAAATATATTTAAATATAAATTTCATTATATTTTGAGTTAAAAACACAAATTTCTGAAAACAACACACATAAATTATATATTTATAATTATTTATTATATTTAATTATATATGTATGCTAAAGCAAAAATGAGCAATTCTAAAGAAATGCCGAACTAACAAATTACCAATATGCTAATGTAACAAGGTGTCACACAACTCATCTGTGACAGTCCTATAAATCTGATAAACGCTCAAACTTGTTTTTGTGCTAAAATTTGAATATTTTATTATACACAAAAGTTCATGTTGTCGCATTTAAGTCATTTGTCACATGGACAGTGTCACACAAAAACCGTAGAACCCATTAAAATATATCTTTTCAAGAATCTGTTGACCTTTTTGTCAGATATTTATGGCAAAATCTGCTCAAATCTCTCACAAATGAACAAGCATTAGTTGCTTGAGGCCACTAAATGTGCCTTAATCAATCTGAGAAGCTGTCACAAATGCAGAAAGGCCATAAAACTTTCAAGCGTCTTGTTCACACTTTCCACTTATTTAAGCGAAATGCTTCACTTTTTTTGTTATTTAATGCCCACAATTTACCATTCAGATAGATAAGTATGACCTAAGATAATAAATTAAGACAAAAGAAACCCTAACGCTGGCCACTTGAGTGCTAACAAAAGCAGCAGTCAACAACAATAAAGCAATTTGCTAATTTACCAACAACACCCACGAGAAAAAGTTCCCCAAAAAATCGAACAAAACGTGGCGCAAAAAATCAAAACACCAACAACAAGCAACGAGTAAAGCAAAACCCCAAAAACCAGCGCCGCAAGATACAAAATGCTAATGATAGATGGTAACAACAATAAAAACAACAACAACAACAACAATGACAAGAGTTGACTGCAAAAATCTCATAAATTTGAAATGCCGCGTAGCAGAACGAAACGTTTAAGCCACCAAATGACAAACAACGAATTAACAAATTAATAAATTTGAATATAATTCTCTTTCGTATTGTTGTTGTTGTTGTTGTGGTTGTCGTTGAGAAAAATTGAGCGCCGCTGGAGTGAGACACTCGATATAACAATCACAGCAACAACAACAACAACAACACAAGTGGCACTAATAATCACAGCAATGAACATGAAGCGAACTGCGGTCCAAAAATTATAGACACACTGTAACTGTTGGGCATAAATCGAGGCTAAAACGATCGACAACAACAACAAAAACAACATCGATGGCAACAGGAGCAGACAACACTAACCGGATTGTTGTTGTAAGCTGCAGTTGTGCGGCATCTAAAACCAAATTAAAAATCTGCGACTACCTGCCGGCTGGTGGCTGTTGGCGATCGTTGTGGTTATATAGCAGTTGTTGTTCTTGTTGTTGTTGGTTAACGCTCACGCTCGCATTCGTATGCTTGAGTGCGGCGTACGCGACACGCCCATTATTAATGCATATTAATTACGACTAATGCGACATGTGCTGGGCCACCTACTTGACTTTTTGGCGTGCGACTGCTATCGTTGTTGTTGTAGCTATTGTCATGCTATGGTGGTTGTTGTTGTTGTTGTTGTTGTTGTTGGCTTAGTTGACTACTGGCCTGTTGTTGGCTGGCGTTTTAATTGCTAAATGAGGCGCGGCGTGTTGATGGCATCTTAAAGGATTTATTTATGGGCCATGTTGCGCAACATTTAACGTGCAACATGTTGCTGGCACAACTTCAGCGACAAGGCGCTAATTTGCTGCAATGAGGCCGTAGAATGCAGCCAATCGATTTCGAAAAGGTACAATTTTTGGATTTGTCTTTTAGAGATTTGCGTTTGATTGCTCGTTGAACTGAGAAGAAGAAGAGAAAAATATACAGCGCCGCTTAGCGTCGTTGTGGACAGTCTGGCAGTGTACGTGAGCGGCAAGCATAATTTTGGCAACGCTGGTGGCGACAGTGGCGCATGCGCAGGCGCGAACCGCAAGCGAACACATTTCTGTTTCCACCTGCCGCCCCCCGCGGGAGCGCAAACCGGCTCCCAGGAGACGATAGCGAGACGGTGCCGCGTGCTTTTGTGTGTCGGTTGGTTTGTTTGGTTGATTCTTTGTTTGATTTGGTTATTGCTTATTTTTGGCGCGACTTCACTTCGTCTGTCTGGCTGCGTACCTGCCTCGCCGACGCCGCCGTCTGTGCGTCTGCCTTTGTCTCAGCTCTTCGCTGTTGTTTCGATGTTTTTTTTTTTTTGGGTTGTTCATTGGTTGTTGGTGTTTTGGGTGTTTTTTTTTTTGCAATTATTAAAATTTATAAATTTTGACATTTTTCATTGTGCGGCGGTGCGTTTCAGCTTGGCAGCAAACTTCAAGGTTAAAATGTTGTTAACACTGTTGACAGCTTTTGCCATTCGCAAATGTGCGCAAAATGGACAAAGTTGTTGCTTTTGAATGAGATTTATTGTTGTTGTTATTATTGTTGGTTTTGTAGTGGTGTTTGTCGCTTTGCGTCGAAATGATTCCATGATGACAGATCGAAATACCAGCAACAATATCAAAATTCCAGTTAAAAGACCGCACTCAGTGACAACAACAACAACAGCAACACTATTGTTTGCTGCCAAGCAACAATGCTTAGTAGTCAAGTAACAACATAATCGATTTCAACATCAGTCTTCAACAAGCTAAGCCACACCAAACGTAACAACAACAACAATAACAGCAGTCAAGCTGACAATAAAAATGGCAAACAATGGACACATCATGTCGCATGCAGAAAATTGTTCCGACTCCTCGATTCGTTGCAACTGATTGACATTTTTAACTGTGTTGCATTGTTTTGCGGCGCTGCGTGTCACATTGTTGTTGCCACACTTGTCAGCGTGGGTGTTTATTGTTGTTATATTCATTGCACTGTTGTTGTTGTTGTTTGCCTTAAGAAAACATTAAAGACTGCTGTACATTTGAGCTAAAACTTCTGACATTTAATGCTTCAAGTTGACAACAAAATCTGAAATTTACCCAATAATCATAAAATTGTTGAATTTTAGCGGTAACCAATTTTTTTTATTGCAAGCCACACCATTGTTATGGGGCGCCATGTTGTTGTCATAATTATGCACTTTATGGCTGTGTGCTATTTGTGAATGGGCGTGGCATAAGCAATTCTTAATAGCACCGTAAAGTCAAAGTAGATACTTTGCTGATCTTTGAATGTGAGTGAGCAATGTTTCAGATGACTGTTGGCTGTGTTGCTTACAGTTGGTCTTTGGTAGGTTTTTTAGTATAGGCTGACCAGTTAAGATCAATAAGAAAATATATTTTAAATAAAAATTAACAACGGTGTGATATGTCAAATTGATTCTGTATGGAAGAGTATATCATTTAAATTCATTTTCAGCTTAACAACAAAAACTGAAGGAAAAATAATACAAATGAATTAAACAAAAAGTAAAATTTTTGGCAGGATTTCATTATGACAGCAATAAGTGAAAACGAGATAGAACGAGCTTTTGTAAGCTTAAAAAGTTTAAACAAAATAGGATTCTTTGACTATTAAAATAGCCGCCAAAATATGTTTTGTTGCCAGCTTTCCCAACACATTATGCTTCGTTAATCAAAAATCTCCCAAAAACCCACTAAGGATACGAAAAATCCCCTAACACCAAATATAAATCTCCTAAACTTTCTCCTTAACAATTTTTCCTCCTAAAAATTCTCCTAAAGGGCCAAAAATCTCCTAAATCTAGGAGGAAACACTGCAATTCACTCTTTTCTTTCTCTCCTATTTGCATTTTTTAGATGTTCCGGAATTCGATTTTTGATCTCACTAACTTTGTTCAATATCTTTTATAATTTTTTAATCTACGGATTTATGCATTTACTTTGAAAGTGGGTAGAAGACCGACTAACCAAGTCCCGGAAGTGCTTTCAGTATTAACTGTAGGGGTACCACTGAGGTTCGTTGAGCTTGTGAACTTGTGAAGGACATCAAGTTGTGGGATCTACTATGGAAAACTGTAGCTTTACTTAGTCACAACAGAGCTAAGTAACTTGTATACCAGAGGTGTGACGACTTTACTTCAACAGGTTCGGGGCTGACAGAAAAGTAGTAAAAATTAGTAGAAAAAATTAGATCGATTCCCGGCTTCAGTGCATCAGAGTTGCGAATACTTTGATGAGAAAACAGATCAACTTTCATTCATGTTTTTCTATTCTTTCTTTTGCCTTCACGTTTGGTACAGACAGACTTTTTAAATGTTCGTAGATACAGAAAGATACCTCAGAGTCAGACATGCGAGTCTTTCAACTTCAACTTTCAACTCATGTGTTAGATGCAGAAAGAGACCGAGTCCTCGCTTCAGTTAGTGTTAGTTGTGAATCCTTTGATAAGAAAGCCGATCAACTTTCACTCCAGTCACAGATAAACTTTCACTTCCTGTGTTCCTTTTCCTTCTTTCGCCTTCACTTCAACTCCTTTGATGCTGACAGACTTTTTAAATGTTCGTAGATACAGAAAGAAACCAGAAACTCTTTACTTCATTAGGTTTGAGTTCCGAATCCATTGATGAGAAAACAGATCAAATTTCACTTTCTTTATTTCCATTCTTTCTTTAGCCTTCATTTCAACAGGTTTGGTGCTGACTGACTATTTAAACGTTAGTAGACATAGAAAGAGATCTCAGAGCTAGACTTGGACAAAGGATTTCTTTGAGAGGAAAACAGATAAACTTTCACTTCATGCGTTGCTATTCCTTCTTTTGCCTCCACTTCAACTCTTTTGGTGCTGACAGACTTTTTAAATGTTCGTAGATACAGAAAGAGACCTCAGAGTCAGACTTGCGAATCCTTTGACGAGAAAACAGATCAACTTTCGCATCATGTGTTAGATACAGAAAGTTACCGAGTCTTTGCTTCAGCAGGTCGAAGTTCCGAAGGCATTGATAAAAAAATAGACCAACTTCCACTTCATTTGTTGACATTCTTCCTTTGCTCGAAGCAGACTCTGCATACTTAAACACCCATTAGTTGTTGAGCCCATTGATCTATCAGAGATTACCTTCGTGCTTATGTCTTGATTCATTAAGAAAACTAACTAGTTTCCCTATTTAAAATTTTTTCAAAATACCTTAGTGTGTTCCAGATCAATTGGGAACTTGTAAATATTTCAAGCAGCTTCACTGATGCGTTTATAAAATTTTCGCTTGTTGCTGCCATGTGGCAGAAATCTTACATTTGCACACTTTACCATAAAACTAAAAGCGAAATAATAAAAAAAAATAAAAATCTCTGCGCTGTCTCCCTTCATTTGTGCTTTGCACATTTTTCGAATTTTATTTTTTACTGCCGTTGCTGCGCCTGCTTCTTGTTGTTGTTGCACATTTTGATGCCTCATTCGCTGCCATGCTCGATTTTGTTGCTCTTTTGTTGACAGTTTTGTCAACAAGCGTTGAAAATTGGCTAAATATATTACGAGCTGTCGTTGCCAATGTTGTTGCTGCTGCAGTTGTCATGACTGTTGTTGTTGTCACAGCAATGCACATTATGCATCCATTACGACAGCGGCAGCGTGATCGCAATTGCGATCGCACACGCGACATGCTCGCACTCGAGTCGACTCAATAAAACCGACACTACATTCACACATTGGCATGAATCTGTATGTGTGTGTTGTATGTGTGTGTACGTGCCTGATGCAGCAGCGTGGCACATGTTTGCCGGACGCACTCATTGCAATTTGCAGCAGGCATGACTTGTAAATTTCTGCGCGTTAAGTATCTGGCAAAGTGCAAAGTATTTGATATCGCTGACTGCATGCTATCTGTCGTTCCGTTCATCTGTCTGTCTGTTCATTTGTCTGTCTTTCTGTCTGTCTTTCACTGCGCACACACACATTGGCCAAGGCTTTTCCGCCGTTTAGCTGTCGACACAGACAGCGGCGCATTTCACTGCCTGCGCGCATCGCAAAGTATCCGTGAGCGCGTAATGAACTGGGTACGCGCTCCTTCGTCCAAGCGTGCCATGATGGATGGCACAAAAATTGTGCGTCTCTTATTTGTGAATTTCGAATGAAATTGTTCGTCATCTGGCTGGGCGGAAATATACAAACAGCGACCCTACTGTTTGCTTGAGGGCGGCGAACGATGCCAATGAGTGTTGAGTTGTGCATTAAATGTGTTTAAAAATAAATTGCAATTGAAAGAAAAGCAATATTGTTTTTAATTATTGTGATTATTGTGAAGATGTTTGCTTTTAGTTAAAAATTACTTATTGAGTTGAATAGTTTGTGAGCTGAGTAACTTAGGTGTTGAACTAAAGGGTTAACATGTAATGACATTACATTACAGACAACAGAGAAGATAATGGCCATCAGTTAATCAGTGTAGTTAGCTCTCAGAATTTATCTTCTGTATTTGACATAAAAGAAACTGCATTAAAATTCATGTTCCAGCAAGAACAAAAAAATGTCCGATACACTACCAACTCCTCGGAAGCCCAGAAGAAATCGAATCTTCTTTCAGGTCATTCAGAGCTATGTGACACTTCATGTCACTTATTCTATGCTGGTTGAATTCATCAAAGAAGGCAGAAATGGTTACCTGTTGTTATAATATTACAAAAAATAGTCACACGACTTAGTTCGTAATTTGTTTACGAACCTGTTTTCGAATCTATTTACGAATCAAACCATGTAGTCAGAAAATATTGTCATAGAATAATAACAATTTAGTTGCGGAACATAGTCATCAAACATAATTAGAGAATGTGATCAGACAACATTAGCACAAAGCATAAATAGTCACAAAATTTGGTCACAAGTTAATAGTTTTCAAAAAAAACAAAAGTTATCGAAATATAGTTAAAAATTAATAACAGACTATAGTTGTCAACAAATATTGTCACAGTATGTGATGAAACAATAATGCGAGAAAGTATGGTACAAAATTTGATCATCTGGTGAAAAATATTTTTAACCAAAACAAAGTTACAAATACAAATATTCACCATACGTAGCTACAATTGACTAATTACAACAGTTACAACATCTAGTCGAAAAATAAGGTCGCAAAATGAGGTAACAAAATGTGGTAATAAAACAAAGTCACCAAAACTGGTTGCAATTTAAACAATGTTCACTATTCCTAAACAGCAGAAATCTTTTCAGACGTCTAGACGCGTATGTGCTAAATTTTTGTAAAACTTTTTTGTAAAAAATATCGGTCACAATTCATACGCACCGGACATAGTCAGAGAAAAGAGATAAATAAACTGTAGTCACAAAATATAATCACAAAATTTAGTCTCAATATACAGTTGCAAAAAAAACAAATGTTGCTAAAAGTCATAAAAATTCAGCCAAAAATATTGTCCCAAATTATTGTCACAAAATAGTGTCACAAAATATAATCTCAAAAGCTAATCCCAGTTTAAACATTTTGTCAAATACCTTAAACGTAGAATATAGTTACAAAATATGAACTATTGTCACAAAATATATGCACCAAATTTAATCAGAAAATATATATTAGTTACAACTTGTAGTCAAGAAACGTAGTCACAAAACAGCAATAAAACTGGACCGTGAAATAGAAATGTTGCTACAGAACATAAACACAAATTGTAGCTACACAATATAGTCACAAAATATAGTCATAAAATCTGATTGCAGTTTCAAAATTTTATCACATAGCATAAACACAAAATTTAGTCACAAATGTAAGCTAGAGTCACAAAATTCAATCAAAAATATAGTCACAAGTTTTGAAATAAAAAATTTGTTACATATAAAATATAATCATAAAATAAAGTCGCAAAACACAGTCACAAAACCTGATTGCAATTTAAACATTTTGTCACACAGTATAAACAGAAAATATGACCACAAACTGTATGTAGATACATTATGGTCACAAAAATTTGTCACAAATATCTATTCTCACAAAATTTCTGTCACAAAACGGAGCCATGTAACAAAACATGTTACATGTAACAAAATTTAAATTTCGCAAGGAACATCAGCACAAAACATAGTCATCAACGTATAATCACTAAATATAGTCACAAAATATAGTCAGAATATTTCTTCACAAAATATAGTCATAAATATGATTGCAGTCTCAAAATTTTATCACATAGCATAAACAACAAATTTAGTCGCAAGGTAGAGTCCAAAAATTTTATCAAAAATATATTCATAAGTTGTAGTCACAGAACAGAGCAATAAAACCTGGTTTTGAAATAAAAAAGTCGCTACAGAACATAAATATAAAATAAAGTCACAAAATAAAGTCACAAAATAAAGTCACAAAACAAAGTAACAAAATCTGATTGCAATTTAAACTTTTTGTCATCCAGTAAGTATAAACAGAAAATACAAATACGTATCACAAAAAATAGATGATCTCAAAAATTTCATAAAATATCTATTCTCACAAAAATTCAGTCACAAAATATAATTACAAAACGGAGCCACGAAACAAAACATGTTACCTGTTACAAAATTTAAATTTCCCAAGGAACATAAATACAAAACATAGTCATCAAACTATTATCACTAAATATAGTCACAAAATATAGTCAGAATCTTTCTTCACAAAATATTGTCATAAAATATGATTGCAGTTTCAAAATTGAAACACAGCATAAACACAAAATTTAGTCGCAAAGTAGAGTCACAAAATTTAATCAAAAATATATTCACAAGTTGTAGTCACAAAACAGAGCAATAAAACCTGGTCTTGAAATAAAAAATTTGCTACCGATCATAAATATAAAATAAAGTCACAAAATAAACTCACAAAACACAGTTACAAAATCTGATTGCAATTTAAACTTTTTGTCACACAGTATAAACAGAAAATATGATCACAAAAAATGGATAAATTACTGACACAAAAAGTTGACGCAAAATATCTATTTTCACAAATTTTTAGTCACAAATATAATCAAAAAACAGAGCCACACAAAATAAACTCACAAAACACAGTCACAAAATCTGATTGCAATTTAAACTTTTTGTCACACAGTATAAACAGAAAATATGATCACAAAAAATGGATAAATTACTGTCACAAAAAGTTGACGCAAAATATCTATTTTCACAAATTTTTAGTCACAAATATAATCAAAAAACAGAGCCACGTATTAACAACAACATATTAAAAAAATTTCCCAAGGAATATAAACACAAAACATAGTCTAATCACTATAGTCAAAAATGTGATTGCAAAACGTAGGCAAGGAGCATAACGACAAAATTTAATCACAAAATATAGTGAACCTGCTCACTAAACATCTGGTAACATAAAAGAAATATAAATTATAGTTACAAAATAAGATCACAAAACACAGTCACAAAATATAGTCACAAATAAAAAATTAACACAAAAAAGAATAACAAATTATGGTCACAAAATTCACTTCCTAATGTTCGTCATAAAAATCAAATTCACAAAACTCTTAAAAACACATTAACCTAAAGAAAGAAATGCCAAAGAATAGTAAATATACACAACAGTGCTTAGATTTGAACGCGTTGTCTGTCCGGCCGACCGTTCAACTGTTCATGTGTTAAAGTGTTGTGCTGGTTGGCTAAAAATAATCGATAAAATTTTGCTAAATGATCAAAGTGCGCAAACAATTTGTGCACGCGCTGCCTGTTTGCTACTTTCTGAATGTTGTTGTCTTGTTGTTGCAGCAAATACAAGACAACAACAATAATGCAAACAACGAAATTGAATTGATCGCAGTGAAAAGCACATGAACGGAAACATAAAAAGGTAATAATAATTTAAATATAACCGAAAAATTTGACTAACTGACGGACGGACAGTTGGTGTGAAATTTTGGGCGAAATAAGTAAAAAGCGCTGACGCCGTTGATGATGGCAGTGCGGTGGATGATTGCGGTCTTGCAGCAATTAAGTTGCCAACATTTGCGTCAATTTCATGCAGCGTCAGTGTATTAGTGTGTTTATATGTATGTGTGTGTTTGTGTGTGGTTACAGTATGTGCTTTCTTAAGGAAACAGTCACAGCCGAGAGTGAAGGTGCGAGAATTTTTGCATTTACACTGAAATGAAAATATTTAGAATTTGTTGTACGTACGAATTTCGCATTGTTATTGTATTTGTGTGTGTGTGTGTGCATCGGCAAAGTGCGAAAAATTAGCACAAATTAGCGCCAAGCGGCAGAGTCGAAGCACAAATATATTTGAAGGCGCACCTGCGATTGCGTTAGAATTTGCTTGAGTCAAAAATACAACAACGAATACTGAGAGGCTGGGGAAGAGAAGGAGGCACAACGAATGGCGTAGTCAAAGGAATTTCATTGTGTAGAAATGGCAAAATTTGAAAGTGCTTAAAATTGGAAAGTTACAAGTATAGTTAAATTAAATGTATGATTTTCGCTTGAAATTGGAGGCTTTATTCGGCAAAGAGTTATTGGATTTGTGTCAAATATTTATCGTTTTGTTGAAAAACTTGAAGATACCATGAATTCTGCTTAACTACTCCTTGAAACTGTCAATTTTAGCTTGGCCGCTGTTTGCGCCGGTTCACCGGCTCAGCGTTGTCGTAAGTGATCCATCAATAATCAACTGTCACGATTCCACTTCTGGAAAGGACAGATTTTGTTGCAATTCAGCAGTGATTCGCAAATGGATACTCAGTCCATCAGTTCCATTCCCTTTTCCCTAAAACCACTTCATATAAAACGCATATCACTCATACGCCATGCAATCCATCACCAACGCCATCCACACATTGGATTGAAATGCACTGCCAAAAAAACCAAACATTTGCCAAAATAAAAGTCAAAATACCTGCAAATATTTTCAAAGAAAACTCAACAAAACATTGACAGAAATTCACTGCAAAATGGCTTGCAAAAATATCGCAACAGCAACAAACACACACCAATTTAAATCTAAATCCAAATCATACAAACCACAATTAAAGTTGCCTTTTTTGTTTTCCATTGGCTGTTCATATTTTTGAGTTATTAATAAACACCATGCAGTGGGCAAAAAGCAATAGTAACAACAACAACAACAACAGCACCACCAAAATGTATATAAATCAACACGATCACAGTCGTCGGCGCTGCCGCCGTCGGTGGTTTCGGCGCACTAAATTTACATCCACTTGAGCAGCGAACGGTGCGCTACACCGCACTGCAGCCGCTGCACTCTCCTCGACCGTTCGGCCAGCGCAAATGTCTAATTGAAATCATTATTAAAAATGATAAATTTCAGTTTTATTTCAAATTGTGCGCAAATTGTGTGCGCGCTCGCGTTGCCGTCGCACATTTACCGCCGACGCGGCGCTTTAAGCGGAAGGCAGCAGGCAGCAGCAGGCGGTGTGGGACAGCAAATTTGCTGGCTGGCTGATCGTCGCTGATGTCTGGTGTAGTGGAAAATTGCTGGCGGCGCTACTCAGCGCTGTACCTGGTCGAGTGGCATATGTTATTGTAGCTATTTTGTTGTTGTACATATATGTGCAATAATTTGGTATTTATTTCTGTACACAAAAAAATATTCTTTAGGCGCTTTTTCGGTTCGCCCATTACAATTCAATATTTTGATATTTTACTTGCATTTGTAATTTATGTGATTTGTTGTTGTTGTTTTTGTATTTGTACATAATTATAAGTTGCGCTGCACGAGTTTTATTTATTGACTGCCTTATAAGCGGCACAGTCGGATTCGATGCTTTGACTGTATGTGACTGCGGGGCGTATGAGTGACCTTTAATTGGGTGAAATAGTAATGTGATTGTTTTATATATTTTCATATAGCACAATTTTGATATTTTGTGAAGAAATGAGTGTGTTTATTGATGCGTATAATAGCATTGTTATTGTGACAATTGTCACAAAAATCTTTGGGAAGCCAGAGTTGTATAGTTGCAACTGATTTTTATGATAACTTGTAAGTTCCTTTCATTATATTATTCACCAAATCAGTTTTGTGGCAAAAATTATTTTTTATTGAGATGAAAACATCGAAAGCCTTGTTTCCATCAATTTGGGACTTTGACCCGCTAAAAACATCTCTTCTAGTCCTCTTGTTTCCCGCACGATACTACCTTCAAGTATTTTGGGAGGCGGATTGAGCAATTGTCAGTGTCAGTTGTCATCGTCGCAAGAACGTTGGGGTTTTGTGACACAATGTCCCACTCTCATTGTACAAATAAGCTTTTTAGCGTCCATGTGTTATATCAAAAATAAGTTGTATTGTTGCAATAAATAATACACAAAGTTAACAAATGTCACAAAATCGTCACAGATATGTCACATTTTTCAAATACTTTTAATTTGTACAATACTATTATATAATACTGTATCACAAATGTATTTTATTGTTGTAATAAAATAATAGATGAACTTGAAACCTGTCTAAAAATTGTTAAAGGTTATGGTTGTCACACAGGTTGTTATGTCACACGTTTCAAATACCCTTTAATTACATAAAAACTAATACCATATAACACAAATTAGTTGTAATACAGTTGCAAAGTTATAAACGAACTTAGAAAGTACCAAAAGATTATGACAAAAATGTCACAAATTTAAAAAACCTTCAAATACAATGACAGATGCGGTGCTGTATGACCAATGTGTTGTATTATTAATAATAGGTAATAAGAGGTAATAAATGATTTTATAACGTGTCACAAAGTTGTCACAAATATATGACCTTATACTAAATATATGACCTTATACCTTTAAATTAGCTGTTATGGTGCGCGTTATCGTAGATCCATCCTATAGTTCTAGTAAAGTTATAAGCGAAATAATATATTGCCACAATGTTGTCAAAAATTTGTCACACTTTGAAAATACACTAAAGTGATATAACACCTGATTCTTTATACCACAAATGTGTTGTATTATTGTAGTGAACTAATAAGACTTGCTTTAAAAGTGTCACAAAACTATCACAAATACGTCACACAATTTAAAAAGCCTTAAATTAGAACATCTGTCGAGCTGTACTACAAATTTGTTGTATTAAATATTGTAGCAAAGTGATAGATGAACTACAAAATGTGTCACAAATATGTCACACATTTCAAATACCCTTAAATATCATAGCAGCTGGTGTTGTTTTTAACTATTACCAATTCATGTCACTCATACGTCGTCAGATTTAATTTTACTCGTTGCTGATTTGCAAATTTCATTTCAATTGTGCGCTACACTTTCACACATGACTCTCTAACACACACACACACACACGCACAGACTCATATACAATATTTAAATTATCTCATCTGTACAATAAATGCCATTCAAGTTGCCAAACATTTTCATTTCAACTCAATTCCGAATATTTGCAGCTCATTGTTGAAATTGTTGTTGTTGTTGCAAATACAATGCCTAGCTGTGTGGTTTCAATTGTTGTTGGCTGAAATTTATATTCTGATTTTTGCGCTATCACGCGCAACGTCGAGCAGCAAGTGTCGGACAGTCGAGTGGCAGCTGTGCTGTCAGTGCGGCGCACTATTTCTGCCGCACTATGCACGTGTGTGTGATTTTTTGTATGTATGTGTGTTTGTGCTGAAATGAAAATGCGTCAATTTTTCAAATGCGAAATTACACGCTAAATAATTTGTGAGCTTTTCAAATTGTGTGTGCTTGGCATATGGTGAGTTGCTAGTGAAATAAATTGAATAAAGAAAGAGAGGTAAGGGTTGTTGCAAGTGCATAGTTGTTGTACGAAGGTAAAAAGGATATTGGAAAAATTAGGTAGAAGGGTGAAATCGGGCAAACCAATGGGAAATTGCTTAGCATAATAGAAAACGATTTAGAAAGATCCTAAAGAAGACTAGTAAACTATAAGTAGAAAAAGAAGAATAAGAAGGAAGAAGTAAGAAATAAGAATATGAATAGAGTAAGTAAACAGCGCTGCCCTCTTTAGACTTGGAAATATTTTATGGGCTCGAAATTATTGGTGAGAGAATTTGAGTAGATAAAGATTACAATGTGGGGAAATTTGATTAGTTGGGTCTTTAATAGCATCAAAGAGAAGGCTGTGAGAAAAATTTGATGGATGTGGTGGTAGAGTGCTGAGACTACAAGGAATACGTAAGAAGGGCAGTGCATAAAAAAGTTAAATTTTTCTTGGGTATAGCAATTTTATTTCAACCAGCATTCCATTGCAAAGTAATTCAAAAAGCAGCCAACCGAGTTCTTGCTGACGGTCAGCTAACGTGTTAACTTGCTGAATCGATCATTCCGTCAACGCCAAACAGAAACGGCATTGCCAGATCAAACCTGATAAACGTTGTTACTCAGTTGGTGCTGCCTCTAATCTCCAATAGGTGAATATAGAAGCGAAAGTACTGTAGATAAAATATTTAACGACAAGAAGATCGATTGCAGTTCGCATTCCAAGTCAGAGCAAGAAAATTAAGAATTTGTTGAGGAAGTGGAAAAGCTCGAGTGAAAGATGAAAAATTAGCTGAAGAAAGAACAGTAAATCATGCTTAAGAAGAAGTGGAACTAGAAAAGATTTCATATGTATTGAGGAATGTCAAGCTGGGCACCGAGGAGTATACTACACAAATACCAGATGGAGTTGGCTTCGAACGTCGTCGTGACTACACTTATTGATTACAATAAAAGCTGCAGCAACAAGACAAGAATCATGTTTTTCCTGCGCCTAATCACAAATTGGAGAATACTTGTCTATTAAGAAATCATTTACAACCACTTGACCGTTCTAAAATTAATCTAAAAACGTTTAATGATTAGCGATAGCCGCAACTGTGGTCGGTAGCCGTGTAGTGGGAACATTTTTATTCTATATTTGGACCAATATGGTTGTGTCCCTACCGTCGACAATGTGTTCGGGGCATTAGATGAAGTAGTTTGATTTTTTATTTGATTTTATTTTACTTTATTTTATTTGATTTTATTTTACTTTATTTTATTTTGTTTTATTTTATTTTATTTTATTTTATTTTATTTTATTTTATTTTATTTTATTTTATTTTATTTTATTTTATTTTATTTTATTTTATTTTATTTTATTTTATTTTATTTTATTTTATTTCATTTTATTTTATTTTATTTAATATTTATTATATTTGTATTTATTATTATTTTATTTAATTTTATTTGAAGACGGCGGTAACTGGGCCACCGCACTTCAAAATGACATCGGTTATGTAGTCAACTACTTGATTACAATGAAACAGAAACAACGTTCTAAGTAAAACGTTCTGATTCCAAATTTTGACAGATGCGATCGTGTCAGTGTCATCGTCAAATTGTTCGGGACATAAAGTTGGCGACAGACACAACTGTGGTCGGCGGTCGAGTAGCTCTGTAGTTGTCAAAATAATCGTCTTCATACAAATTTTGTGGTTCTTTATTTTACAGATGTCTTGTTGCTGTCATTGACCTTTTTTTTTTGAATACGTCACACAATATTAAACTTTTAAAGTGTTCGAGTCTATGTTCATGTTGTGGGCTGTGGGTTCTCACTGACTACAATATAAAATTACAGTAGAGCTAAGAAGCCTTCGAACTCAAAAAGTATTTAACAACATTTTAGATGTAGATCTAAGATTTTAGTTAGATTTATTTAGACTGACCCGAGTTGAGTTGCTACTCAGCATTCAATAGACTCAAAATTGTATAGCACTGGCTTTGGTTTTAGTTGGCAATTAATTTATAGTTAATTTGACTGTTGGAACTATTGACTTGGTTGACTTATCTCAATTTTTGTTCTACAAAATATATGAAAAAGTTTCTGTATTTCTAAAAAAGCCATTTCACATTTTACCATATGTCTTCAGGTTGTTATTTTTGTTGCTGTTGTTCTTGTTTTATTTGTTATTGTGATATTTTGGCAACAATTTGCAAGCGGCCGATCACAGCTCTATGTGTGTATGTGTGTGTGTGTACGAATTTCGATGGCAAGGCCAATTAGCGTAAATGAGAAGACAAATTAAAGCGAGCTGGCAGCACTGATGGCGGTTGAGGTGCGCGCAAACTGTATGTTTGGTTGTATGTATGTGTGCGTGTGTACGGAAGTGCCAACATTTGTAGGTGCAAAAACATACACAAACAAATAAATTGATTTAAAAATATGGCAAACTGAGTCAGGAATGCTGCGACAACTAAACGCGTCATACAAATTTTTGCCAAGAAAAAATTTCAAATATTATAATTTAAATAAATTGGAAAAATGTTGATGACTTTCGACGTCTAACTAGATTTGGCGTATTTGGCAATTTTGGCGAAAATTCTCATTTACCGGGCGAAAAATTGCCAGTTTTGTTTTTACAACAACAAGAACAACAATACTTTGCAGTGAAATATGAATTTTAATGCAGCCAACACCCACAACAACCACCATACACACACACACAATAGACGCATATGAGCAGCAACAACAACAACAATGCACCATAAAGTCACATTGAAGGGAATTTATGAAGCGTTCATGGCTGCTGTTGTTGCTTAGGTTGTTGTTGTTTTATTGTTTGTTATTGTTGTTGTTGTCAGTGTTGAGTGTCGCCTAAGTGGGCGCAGCAAATGTGACGCTATCATCGGCGTTGACGCATAATTTACAATTATTTCAAGGACACTTTGGTCGGCTAGTTGAACGTGCCACCAGTCAGCAGCAGCAACAAAAACACCATGCCTATAGTCGCAACAACAATGCGCGCCATAACATGAAACGTGCAAGAAATTCTTAATATGCTGGCGACGCATTAAGTGAAAAATTGCAATTTTAACGCCCGCGTACGAGTGGAGCGCGCGCGCGCCCCCTGCGGCTGTTGATGTGGCGGCGGCGCGAGCCACGAACCGGCGAGTAAGCTAAGCAGTTCGACGCTGACTGACGATGTGGTATGCAAAGCAGACCGACGACCGACTGGCTAGTGGGCAGACGGGCAGGCAGACAGACAGGAAGACAGCCGGATTTGCCAGCCAGAATGAGGCGAAGTTGGCATCAGGGGGCGTCGATTGTGGCAGGCGATGGCTGGCAGTGTCGATGGGCCGCGTACTGTTCGCAGCACAAGAAGTGACCGTGCAGAAGGTGAACTGGTATATATGGTGTGTAGTTGTTTTTGTTGTTGTTATTGTCCAGCTATTTATACCTATGGCTTGTTGTGTTTAAGTTGTATAACAGGATAACGATGACATTGTTGATATTTTATGTAGATATGTGGAAATGAAAATAAATAAAAATAAGACTGAAAGTTTAAAGTTAAAACACGACAAAAAATTAAAATAACAAAGTTTAACTAAAATTTCAAATAAAAGTTTAAAATTAAATCAGTAGGAAATAATCATACAAAGTATTTAAATAAATTTGAAAATATATTAAAATAAATAAATATAAATTTAAATAATTTAAATTAATTAACACATTACATTAAATTGGAATTAAATTAAAATAAAATTGAAAAGTAATGAAAATAATAAATTTGAATTAAAATGTTTAACTTGAAATCTAACTAGAACGAATATAAAAAGAATTAAATATAAATTAAACAATTTTAAATATAACTAAAATTAGTTTAAAAAATTCTAATTAAATTAAAACAAGAACTGGGACAGTTGAGACATAAAAAGTAATGAAAATGATAAATTTAAATTGAAATTTTAAATAAAATAATTAAATTCTAATTATTAGGAAAATGTCACACAAATTAATTAAATAAATTAGAAACATATATAAAAATAACTTAACTAAAATTTAAATTATTATTATTTATTAAATATTAAATTATGTAAAATAGTTATAATAAATTAATTTAAAATGCACGCGCGAAGTAGACTAAAAATTATATTAAAATAAACCTGAAAGTTAAAATTTAGAACATTAAAAAAGAATAGAATATAATTAATAAATTAAAAAATTAAAAATATAAATTAATAAATTAAAAAATTGAATTTAAATTAGAATTAAAATAAAAACATAAATTGAATTAATCAAATGAATTATAAAAATATATAATTTGTTTAAATGCGAAAAATAGAAATTAAAATAAAGTAATTCAACTATAACAAAATATATTAAAATATAAATTAAATTAAAAGAAAAATGAATATTTAAAGTTAAAACATTGAAAGGTAATAAAATTGTAAAAGTATTTATAATAAATTAACAAAAATATATCAATGATATAAAAACAAAATAAATACTAATTAAAATAAAGCAAAATTGTTACAATTAAATTTAAATAAATTAAATAGAAGAATTAAATTTACATAAATTAAATAATTTAATAAAAATTAAATAAATTGAAATAAAATAAAATAAAATAAATAAAATAAAATAAAATAAAATAAAATAAAATAAAATAAAATAAAATAAAATAAAACAAAATAATATAAAATAAAACAAAATAAAACAAAATAAAATAAAATAAAATAAAATAAAATAAAATAAAATAAAATAAAATAAAATAAAATAAAATAAAATAAAATAAAATAAAATAAAATAAAATATAAAATAAAATACAATAAAATAAAATAAAATAAAATAAAATAAAATAAAATAAAATAAAATAAAATAAAATAAAATAAAATAAAATAAAATAAAATAAAATAAAATAAAATAAAATAAAATAAAATAAAATAAAATAAAATAAAATAAAATAAAGTAACAAAAAATGAAATAAATTAAAATAAAACAAAATAAAACAAAATGAAATAAAATAAAATAAAGTAAAATAAAGTAAAATAAAATAAAATAAAAAAAATAAAATAAAATAAAGTTACAAAAAATAAAATATAATAAAATAAAATAAAATAAAATAAATTAAAATAAAATAAATTAAAATAAAATAAAATAAATTAAAACAAAATACAAATGCTGCAAAACTTCAGTTAATAACTAAAAAATCCCAGCTCCAACACTTTATACAAGTGCATCTTTTACTGCCACTATGGTCACCTTAAATGCAGTCAACAATCGAGCATCTCATAAGTGAATATCGACACAGTTTTGTATTTGAGTTCATAATGTCGGCAGCTCAAGAGACCAAAAATCAATAAACACAATTTGCCAACACATAATTCGCACGAATTTGTTGTTGCCTTTTTGTATTTTTTGCCATTTGCCATTTCTTGTAGTTAATTTTTTTTGCATGCCACCCAAGTTCTGTGCGATTCCCATGAATTGAATTATTGCATGTGGCCGTTTCAAGCGAAAAATGCCAAAGAGAGTCATCAACACTGACCGCACCAACGGCCTGAATTCCACAATCCCCCAATTCCTCACCTTCTCCAAATGATAACCATAAGAATAACAACAACAACAACAACAACAACAAAAACAACCATACGCACTAATACTCCACGCCAGCTATAAAATATGAAAATGTCAAAATACATCGCAACAAAGAATTTGCTGCTCGACAGCTGCTGTCTTCAGATGCTGCTGCTGCTGTTGTTGCTGCTGCTTCTTCTCGAAATGCAAATAAGACAAATTGAAATGCTTGATTCGTTTGTTGTTATTGTATGGCAGCGTTGACAGGCGTTTTTGAGTGGCGAATGTGCCGAAAAAAAACCATCATGCAAATAAATACTTTGCCAATCGGCTGCATCATCACTTAAGCAGATAGCAACAGCAATAACAACAACAACAATAGCGAGCCATTCACAGCGATGACATGTATAAATTTCGCTGGAGTATGTTTATAAAAGATAATATTTAGGATTGGAAAAAAGTTGCGCCAATCTGAAAGGTAGACAGCAAATATTTATATGAAAAATGCTAAAACCCTAAAGATGGTGAAATGGTGAAAGAATGTTGCAGCAATGCGCAGCGTTAGCCATGAAAAACATCCATTGTTGAGTTTTAGGTTTTTTTTGTTGCGATGATATCTAAAAAAATCAAATATCCTGAAAAGTGTTTTTCTTAAAAATTAGTCAATTTTTTTTCTTCACCATTCTTGGTCAGTTGTCGATTTATGTTTAATACAAAAATTATAAAAATTATACAAAAATATTTTCTTAAAATTCAAAATTAAACAATAAAAAAATACTGTAGAACAAACATTCATACATCAAATCCCAGTAGAGTTACCATACTTCGATCCGTTGCAGAATTGTTCCAAAATGTGTTCCCACTTCTTTTCTTTGCAAACGATTTCTCACACAGAGCCACTCACATATACACACATTATGCGCCATACACATACACATATTTCCACATACATATATTTGTATGTATGTAAGTATTTAGTTTAGTTGAGTGGCGCGCATGCGTGCAAACCTGATTTGAATTCTGGTCGCTCGGAATCTGATCTCTGTTGATCTTGCCACTTGATTCACTGCTCTGTGTGTTGGCAAGTCTCTGCTGATCGCCACTGTTGTTGTTGTTGCTGCTGCTGAGTGACCGCGCATTTGCCGTTGATGCTGCGGCCGTTGTTGGCAATTGGCGTTGTTGCTGTTGTTGTAGCTGCAAATTGAAATTTTATTTGCTCAATTTGTTCGGCATACAGCGCGCGCGATTTTGCGGTCTTCAAGTTGCTCGCCTTCTGGCGCGCGACGCGGCAGAATTTCGCACTGCGTGCAGCGCGCCGGTCGGCTGTGACAGCTTCCATTGTGCTCGGCGCGGAGGGCGGAGCAGTGAGAAGTGGCTCGCTCGGAACGAGTTGCTGTGCACTGGTAGTGGAGTCGAGTAGCTGGTTGCGTTACATTTAAGTGGATTAAGTGTGCGCTTCCGAAGATGGAAGCGAGATACAACCACAAGAAAAGTCAAGCTGCGTGAACAGCAGCGACGTTGATTTGTCTCTGTATGGGTTAGTTTTTTTTTGCAATTTCGTTTTGTTGTTGTCATAGTTATTAGTGCTTTTATTGTTATTATTGCGACTTTTGCCAACAATTTTTTATTATCTACACGCGTATGCGGAACAAAAATAAAATATTGATTCTTTCAATTCACACACTCACACACACATACACACAAAGTTGTGAGCATATAATTGATTTATAACTGTACATTGTGGAGATTATTACGTCAAGTTGCGGTTGATGTTTTTCATGATTTGCATAGTTTATGTGTTGTTGCGATTCAATGTTTTCGTGTTCATGTTGTTTAGGAGTTTTGAAGATCGATGTTAATTATTGTATGTTAGCATTTGCGTTAATGATATTCCACGCCATAATAATTGAAGCGGTGTTCTATAAAAATTAAGTGGATTTGGTTATGTTTTCGAAGAGATGATGATGCAGTTATCGTAAGTCGTTTGATGTGAGTTTGTTTGGCTATGATTCGGTTAGTTTGAGAGAAATAATAGTCAACAAAAATTGACTAAAGGCGTATGAACTTTATGATAGGACTCTTGTTTGGACCTCAGAGCCACTGTTTCATACAAGATTTAGTGTTTTTTAATATAAACGCTTGGTGCCTTGTCCAGTGCTTTTTTTAACTTATTTACTTAAGACACCAAGACTAATTCTTGCTTAAAAAAATTTAATACATATATTTTTTTAACTGCAGTGTTGTACAACACCATATTTCATTTAACAACTATACAACACTGGTATGTTGGGTTACAAAAATTTTTTTTTTTTGAACATTCTATGAATCCTGAGGTGATCCCCCTTGTTTGAATTGCTACTTAGGTCAAGGTTGCCACTACTCTGCAACAATGTTCCTAGTATGTTAGACGGAACATTGAGACCACTATCTACATTTTTTTTGTTCTTTGTTCATCACTGCTTTTTGAGTGGATAAACGCGAGTTTTAGTGCTTTCTGAAAATTAAAAGTTGGGAACACTTTTTAACTTTTAGTTATATATTTAGTCTACAGTTGAAGCACAGACCATGGGACTATAATAATTAATTAAAAATACTAAATAAGACTAAACTAACACTATATTCGGTTTCACTAAAATCTCAATGTGGGTTGTACATATTGCAAAGGCGGATACATCTCGCTATTGGATCCAAATGGTAAAAAATTTGTTCGATGTACTGCGACAGAGAATCAAAATTTGTGCCTCAAAGTCCAACTAAACCCTAAATCACTAAATAAATTTAATAGAACACCTCATCTCAATTCTTGAATGCGAAAATGAGGCAGAGGAAAGTTCTCCGCAAACCTAGTAATTGGCGTCTGCCAGGATATGAAGTGAGACCATGGGGTCAGTACATTTCCCGAAGAGCAAATCTTGTCAACATTTTTTGAATAATTTCAATGCGATTCGAATGATTCTCCAAATTATTGGAGCAGAATCCAGGAGACCCAGAACCAGAGCTGTGTAAAGCAATTTAGGAGTCAGGAGATCTTTAAAGCTTTGTGAATTCCTATTAAAATCAATTCCGCCAAAAACCTTCTCACGACAGCATAGCTGGACCCAACTGTCTATAAAAAGAGCAGAATGGGCGACTAGAAAGTTTATTCAAAAACTCTGGATTACATCCTCTGCTTTTTCCTACTATTTCGTTGCCTCGTTTGACTATCCTGAGATGGCCGTAAATGTTATATGTTACAAAAAACTTAAAAAAAAATGTGGCACAGACGTCTGAAAAGATTTCTGCTGTTAAGGAATAGTGAAGCGACTTCATCTCAATTAACTGCCAACAAATGAGTCGCTTGCTTTTGCTCTGCAAAGTTTAAAGTGAAAGATGTTCTTAGCTTTGGTCAACTTGTCATCGATAAATTATGGAAAGTTCAAGAAGACCGTCATGGGTTGAGACACAATATCTCCAAGAAACTAAAAACCAATTACAATAATGTTTGAAACCATTTGCATAGACTTGGTTTCAAAACGAAGTTCAATGGGTGAATGCCTTATGAACGAATTTCCATCTGCGAATCGCTATTGAAATCGATGAAAATATTTTTTTTGTAAATAAAGCAAATGTATTTTTACTAAAACAATGCCACATTCCCTAAACCAATAATTATACAGTTTTCTATTTATATTTGTTTGATTTGAATTAGTTAAATTTAATTTCTGGTTTTTGAATTAAAGCTCAAATATTAAATAACTGGAATAAGTAAGGCTTGTCCACGAAATAACTTTTACAATGTAAAACGAAAAAAAGTATAGTAAGCACCGATATTTCTAAAAAAAAAATTCGCTTTTCAAAATCTGTCAAATTTCAGCTATAAGTGGTCAATTGTATTTTGAAATTCAAAGTGATTCAATCAAAATGGCATCTAAAGAAGAGAAAATTCGACAAAAAATAATTGCCCACTTTTTCGAAAATCCAACGGCTTCGTACGCATTGTTGGGAAGACTAGCCAAAGTTTCCAGGGCAACAGCTAGAAATGTGGTAATTAAATACAAGAAGGACCTGTCCACATCCCGTATCGTCGGAGCCGGACGAAAAAAAGGTTTCGTCTATAAAGATATAGCTCGTAAGGTGAAAGTTTCTCTGGAAAAAAATCCAAACCAATCTTTACGAGATTTGGCACGAAAATTCGAAGTTTCGAAATCATACATTGCGAAAATTAAAAGACACTACGAGCTCAAATCTTTCGTTGTTCAAAAAGTGCCAAATCGTAACTCCGAAGTGGAAAATCGTGCCAGAAATCGAGCCCGAAAACTTTTATCGAATGATCTGTGTCGTTTTAAAGGCTGCGTGTTAATGGATGACGAAACGTATGTCAAAGAAGATTTCAAACAGCTTCCAGGTCGAGGATATTACACAGCATACCTGAAGGGTGGCGTTATGAAAAGGTTCAAGTATAAACGGATGGACAAATATGGTAAAAAGTATATGGTTTGGCAGGCCATATGCAGCTGTGGCAAATACACTCGTCCTTTTGTTACAACTGGCAGTCTTAACAGTAAAATTTACTTGAAGGAATGTCTCAACAAACGACTTTTGCCATTGTACAGAGAGCACGCTGTTCCACCTTTATTTTGGCCAGACTTAGCAACAGTCCACTATGCAGAAATTGTCAAAGAGTGGTACCAAAGGAATAAGATCCGTGTTGTTGAGAAAAATCACAATCCCCCAAATTGCCCACAGCTTCGGCCAGTCGAACGATTTTGGGCAATAATGAAACGAAACTTACTGAAATATAAAAAAACGTGCTAAGGGAAAGATTGATTTTATAAAAAAGTGGAACAGTATGGCCAAAAAAATTGGAAAATCTGGTGTGCAACATTTGATGAGGAGATTGAAAGCAAAAATACGTAGATTTGAAGGAAATCCAATTGAACTTTAAAATATTTGTACATTATCACAAACTTTGAGTTATAAGAGATAATAAATACTCACACAAACATTAGTTCAATATTTTATTTAGTAGCTATTAATAATAGAAAATGTAAAAGTTATTTCGTGGACAAGCCTTATTTATTTTATATTTTTCAGACTTTATTCCTTTACTAAACAACTAACTTATAGCTTATAACGAAGTAAGTTGAAAGTGTCATAAATGTAAGGTTAGCGTGTTCATTTAGGGTTTTATAACATTTTCAGTTCTTAACAAGTTTTTAATTTTGGTTATATTTGATTACAAATTTATGCAACAAAAAATTTATTTAAACTCAAACTTAAAAGTATAAGAAACTATGTCTATTTGAGGAAATCGGTGATTTTTATATACGAGAAGTCGATATACTCGCAAAACTGAGATAAAATATAGTAAAACTGCGTTTTTAGTTTTTCTCTTTGATGCCAAGATTTTGTTTTTTAAAGGACTTTGAAATTTCAAGGACATGAATATTTCCAAAAATATTGTAAACATTTTTTCACAAATTAAAAGTGTAAAAGTGAGTGTAAAATATAAGATTAAAATCACTTTTTAAAATTTTTTGTGCCACAAAATACCACTTTTGTCGAGACCTGCCAAAAAGATGATATAGGCGTGAAACTAGAGGTCAAGAAGCAGAAGACTAGAGGTCATTCATTCTCTGAGTTTCATTTTCTTATCCGATGACCTTTTAAAAGGACTTGAAAATGTTGAGGACATACACATTTCAAAGATTTTTTTAAATATTTTGGTACCAACTAACACAGAAAACTTTTCACTTTTTACTTAAATTTTTTTATTTTGAACTTTTAGGACTAAAATATGTCAAATATGTAAAGGTCCTTGTAAATATGTATCTCTGGATATCTTTGAAGTTTTCAGAAATATACTCGTATATTTTGGATCTCGGTTTCTCCAAATTTTATTCTTCTATCTTTTGTTAAAAAAAATTTGCTTAAAAAATTTAAATTTTGAGTAAGAAACAAACCACTGAATTTCAGAATTGTTTTCGAGACGCTTTTTACCAAAACCGTACCTATTGTAGTGTTTTGTTTAACAAAAAGTTACCTGAATAATTTTTTTAAGTTTTTAAAAATATATGTTTTGGATCTCGGTCTTCTCAAAATTTAGAATTAAGAAAATGATATTCTTTAAATGATTTCAATTGTAAAATGTGAGGAACAAAAAACTGATTTTAAGAATTTTTTTCGAAATGATTTTGAACAAATTTTATTTTTGTTAGTGTTCTATTTAAGAAGAAGTTGCCCGAGTAATTCCTCACAATTCTATTCTTCTTTCTTTATTGGTTTAGAGTTAATAAAAATTAACTTCTATAAATGATTTAAATTCTTAAAAAGTGAGGAACAAAAAAAAGATCTTCAGAATTTTTTTTAAATGATTTTTAGCAAATCGAAATTAGTTTTCACAAATTCATATCTTTTTTTAGTATTTTTCTTAAGAAAAAAATTACCCGAGTAATTCCTTGAAGTTTTTAAAAATATATATTTTAGATCTCGGTCATCTCAAAATTGTATTCTTCTATTTTTTTGGCTTAGAACTACAAAAATTTTCTTCTTTTAAAGAATTAAATTCTTAAAAAGTGAAGATTAAAAAATGGTTTTTAGATTTTTATCGAAGTAATTTTTAACAAATTGGAGGGTTTTTAACAAAATCAAAATTTTTTAGTGTTCTATTGAAGAAAAAGTTGCACGAGTAATTCCTTGAAGTCTTTGAAAATATATATTTTAGATCTCGGTCTTCTCAAAATTTTATTCTTCTAAGCAATTTTATTGGTTTAGAGTTAAAAAACTGAACTTCTTAAAAAGATTTAAATTCTTAAAATGTGAGGAACAAAAAACTGATTTTCAGAATTGTCTTTCGAAATTTCTTGAAGTTTTTAAAAATATATGTTTTGGATCTCGGTTTCCTCAGAAGTTTATTCTTCTATCTTTATTGGTTTAGAGTTGAAAAAATAAACTTGAACTTGAAGTGAGTGAACAAAAAACTAAATTTTAGAATTTTTTTTGGAAATGATATGATGACATCATATTTTTGCATAGTTTTTAAAAATATTTTTATTTTTTTTATTCTCCCATCTTTATTGGTTTGGAGTTAAAAAAATGAACTTCTTTAAAAGAATTAAATTGTTAACTAGGAAGGTACAAAAAACTAATTTTTAGAGTTTTTTTCCGAAATAATTTTTAGCAAAATCATATTTTCTTAGTTTTCTATTCAAGAAAAAGTTGCCCGAATTATTCTTTTTTCTCTCAGAGAGTATTTATACAAATAGATAGAAGATTAATTAAATTTTCTTCCTCCTCGTTGTTCATAGAACTTCTGTAGAAATCATTAGACAGCAGTCTCGAACTTTTGTTTTCAATAACATTGAATTACGAGAAGAAGAACTCTTCCAAATTCTCCTAGAAATTCCGCCATATCGATTAAAAATCATTCAAAAATTATTTATTAAGAAAATCTTTCATTAGGACCAATTAAAGTCTCTCTGTGTTGAAAATATTGATCCATAAATAGCTTTAAGTACCGCAAAGTTGTACGAATGAATGTTGTTGAATGGTTTCGATTGCTCGCTCATCTCAATCGGAGCCCATCGAATTCTCGCGTATTGCATTAATACTATTTTAATTAGAGCCAACATTGGCGCATTTGTTTGCCGCTAAGAATTCAAGTTAATTGGTATCGGTTGCAGTGGCAACCTCGCGCATTTTTCGCTGGATTCTGCGAAATTCCTTGAAAGCGTTTAGTGCGCTCGACGGACGTTCGAATTGCGGCGCGAAGAAAGCAAGCAAGCAACGACAGACAGCGCCGCAAACAAAGACCGAAGCGGCTAAAAGCGAATTAAAACATTAAGAGCGAAAATCCATGCGCCCGATTGTGGCCAAACAATAAAACAACCGGCGACGTGGTCGGGCGCGGAGACAGAGTCGGCTGCAACTACTCGCGTAGACAAAGGAAAGCAAGTGCCGCAGCAGGGCGAAGGAAGACTCCAACAATCGCAAGGGAGCAAAAAAAAAAACGGCAAACCCGAAAAAGCAACGCAAAGAAATTGAAGCGAAAGAATTTATTGCCGGCTAATTTAAGCGAGGACAACACCTCAGCTCAACCAGCAGCGCCACGCAGCGCAATGCAACGCCACGTCAGGCCATGTCGGGCCGGGCCGCGACGCCAAACTTGACGGCACTGCGCGCGATGCGACGCGACGCGGTGCAGCTACACTTTATTTTCTGATCGCATCGAGTCGAATCAACTCATATTTACAGGCAGCTAAATCAATGTGGCTGTCTGTGCGTCTGTCGGTTTGTGCGTCGGCCGTCTGCTGTGCTGCGCTGTGCTGTCTTTGTGCCTGGCCGCTCGCAAAGTCGCAAAGACGCGTTACGCGCGAAAAGCTGAAGGTGTGGAGAGCGGGTCGAAACGCCGCTGCAGAGTCACCCTAGCAACAGCTCCAGCAATGCGGCGATACTGGTGGATGGATGGTGGCCTGGTAGACCATGGAATGGCAATGACGCTGACGCTGGCACTGCCACTGGGAATGGGAATGGAAACGAGGGCGGCTGCCTGGATGGATGGTTGGATGGCTGAGTGCGGCCACGAAGTTGCGCACGACCGCCCATGGAAGCGCACATGGCGTGGCTGGGCATGCAAAGTGCCTCCATCTCTGTTGTGTGTGAGTGTGGGTATGAGAGGGAGAGGGGGGAGGATGGAAGTGGTCATGCAGTTTGTTCTTCGACAAGAAATTAAGAAACCAACCAACAAATTCATCCAGAAAAGGAGTCAATAAAGTGTCGACAATGCGTAATGCAACCAAAGACAAACAACAGCAACAACAATCAAATAGCAATAACAACATTGCAAAAGAATGCCAAAAGGGAGACATAACGCAACGAAAAAAACAACCTCAATAAAAAAATGAATTAAAAAAGATATTCAAGAAGCAGAATACTCAACGAAAAACGTCAAAACAACAATAGCGCCCCTTGCCGACACATTGCGAAGCGCGGCCTGTCTGGCTGGCTGGCTGTCCGTCTTTCTGTCTGGTTGTGCAACCGTAGACAACGAGCATGCAGCGACAGACAAACAGACAGTAGGACGAGACAGCCATGAACACAGGCGACAGGCCCTGTGGACGCGAAAGACAACGAAAGTGCGCAACGCTTCGTCTCGGCCGATGCGGATGCGCCGCACCGTTGGTGAAACGTCGGCGAGCGAACGCAGCGAGGCACAAAATCAATTGAGCGATCAAGTGTCTTGAGGCGAAACGGAAGGTGGAATAAATAAAACAATAACAACGATAATGAAGTTAAAGTGAATTTTGATGAATTCTTTGCCGTTGTGCTGTTGTTGTTGTGGTTGTTGCCGCTGCTGGCAGTGTTGTTTCGCTTGTTATTGCAGTAATTTGCAAAAGATGGGCACAATAGGGTGAATAATAATATTGCATAAATTTCGTTGCATTGTCTGTGTCCAGCACAATGTAAATAACAAAATTTGGTGTCTAACTTCACGACTGTGTTTATGAAATTATGAATCGACGGGGCGCATACACAACGAATTGTAAACTATAATTCGCTCGCTTGGCGGATTCATATCGTTAAATGACGGTGGCAAATGTCTGGCAATTACAGTTGAACTGCTAAATGCAAACAGTATTTTGAAAGATTTTTGTTTTTTATGGGAAAAATGCACTCAGAACTAAGAATATCAATGCGTTGCTTCATGGACTTTTAGTTTGTCTGTAAGTCCTGCCTACGAGAGGAATTTCAGTATGACACCTGAACCTTTGAATACCCAATTGGCATCTGTTATGAAATGAAACTTCAGAAAATTCTTTCAACTGTGTAAAATTAGTGTAGATCTTTAGGATATGATTTCCCAATTGGCATCTGTTATGAAATAATTCCCAAGGTGCTACTTCCGACCATGAAAAAGTAGTATACATCTTTAACCTATGAATTCCCAAATGAAAAAGTAGTAAAGATCTTTAACCTATGAACTCCCAATTGGCATCTGTTATAAAATGATCCCCATGGTGCTACTTCCGACCATGAAAAAGTAGTATAGATCTTCAACCTATGAATTCCTAATTGGCATCTGTTATAAAATGATCCCTCAGATATTTCTTTCGACTGTGAAAAACTAGTATAGATCTTTAACCTATGAACTCCCAATTAGACGATTCTTTCGACTTTGAAACAGTAGTATAGCTCTTTAACCTATGAATTCCCAATTGTCATCTGTTATGAAATGATCCCCAAGATGCTGCTTCCGACCATGAAAAAGTAGTATTGATTTTTAACCTATGAACTCCCAATTGGATCCCTCAGATGCTTCTTTCGACTGGGAAAAAGTAGTATAGATCTTTAATCTATGAACTCCCAATTAGCATATGTTATGAACTGATCACTCAGATACTTCTTTCGACTATGAAAAAGTAGTATAGATCTTTGACCTTTGAATTCCCAATTGGCATCTGTTATGAAATGATCTCCAAGGTACTACTTCCTCCCATGAAAAAGTAATAAAGATCTTTAACCTATAAACTTCCAATTGGTATCTCTTATGAAATGATCCCCCAGATGCTACTTCCGACCATAAAAAAGTACAGAGCATTTTCTTAATATGTGTATTGCAGTTTCATTTTCTATCATACAGCAATGATGGTCGGACGAATTCCCAGTTTAATTAGGAACAGTAATTTTGACCCATTCAAAAGAAAGAAAAAAAAGGCGTGGAACTAGCGGTCACTGGCATACTCAGTTTATATTTTGATCCCATAATAAGCAAAAATTTAGTGTTAAATACACAATAAGTTTTTGTCCATAAAATTAGATAGAAAAGAAAAAAAAGGAAATATCGAACTAAATATTACACCATGCGATAAAAATCCAAAAAATTCAAAACACACGAAAAGCTCGATATGCTTGCAAAACTGGAGGCCAAATGTGGTAAAACTGCGTTCTTAGGTTATCTCTCTGACGTCAGGATTTGTTTAAAAGGACTTTGAAATTTCAAGGACATGTTTATTTCAAGGATTTTTTTTTAAATTGAGCGCAATGTAGAATAAAAATATGGATATCAAATGAAAGAGAAAAATCCTCAGAATCTTTGAAATTTTAATGTTTTGGATCGAAAGGACGAAGAAGTATTGAAAATGTCCTTTTAAAACTTTATCCTTGACTATCCTTGCAAATTTCCAATAGTTTTTTTTGAAAAAAATATATCTTGAGGCATAATATGTACACAACACATCCTTGAATTTCGTCCTTCTAACTTTATTAGCTTAACCCTTTCGGGATTACTGGGATGATACGTCCCAGCAAGTTTATAATGGCCCTCAAAATAATTTTTCAAATCTTATGATCCACGCAAAATATTTTGTCGATTTCGGTGTTCCCGCTAAAAAGGATGATTTCAAAATTTAAGAGCATCCAATATAATTTTCTAACACCAACATTCATGGCATGAAATATTCTTTTCTGCTAAAAGTATTTTAGATTTCAAAATTAAACTCCGTCCCGAAAGGGTTAAGATATAATAAATGTAATACTTCTTTCTATATAACAAGGATATATAAACAGATAAAACTAGAGGATAAATACACTAATTCTGCAAATTTCAAAATTGCCTTTGAACCTAAGGAACATTGTTTTAAACACTTCTGGATGCTTTTGTGTCAGTGCACATTATTACACACTTTGAAGACCTTAGATCAAGACAAGTCTTGTCAACTGCCCACTGAGCCCAAAGCAACATTTTTTGACAAGAACCAATCATTGTTTAGCCTCCAGGCTGACATTTGGAACACACTAGAAAGAAATCCGAGAAATTTATTAATGTCCGCACATAAAAAGGACCCCTGGGACACTTTTAATTGAGAGCATTACTGGAAAATGCGTTTCATTCAAAATACCCAACCAATGTTTGAAGAAAATATGAACCCACCATTTGAAAAGCAGCCATTGCACCACTTTGCATCCCCAGCTGGTGTTGCGTGAATTTTTCATCAGCCAAATTTCCGAGTAATGCATCCTCCAATTTAGCAATGAGTGCCATGCGGCGCTGTGCTGTGCTGTCGATTAACTGTGGCAGCGGCCGCCTCTATCGTTGGTCGCGTGCGTAAAATGTAGACTGAGTGGCCGAAAAGGAGCAACGCAACTTGGCCAGAGTCCGAGCTCGAATTCCTTTTAATGACTTTTAGTTGCTGTTGTTGTTGTTGTTGCACAACATGCATGGTCAGCGTGGCTGTGGTTGCCATCACACAACGCCATAGCTACTGCAGCAGCAGCAACAACAACAGCAGCAGCAAGCAAACTGCACTTTTACTGGCAACGGCAACGGCAGCGACATCGATGCCGACAAGGACAGCCAATGTTTATGTGACCGCTGGTCGGTGTGTGTACGATTGCTGTTATTGTTGTTGTTGTTGTCCTTGTCTGACTCTACCTCGGACTTCACTTTTCAACTGCTGCGCCATTGCGGTGGCACATTGCAAGGACCGTGTGGAAGCCAGTCGTAGGATGTAAATCCGCAAAAATCTGGCACTGCAAAAATCACAAAATTAAAAACCTACAACGCAGAAATGTTTTGCAATTGTCAATTTCCTCTTTTTTTTCATTCTTCTTCTATTTGCTGTTCTGCGCCCAGCGACCGCAGCAACTCTGTAGGCCGTGGCCGAGTCAAATGTGTCCATTACGTGCGAGTTGAAGGCAAAAGCGACTGTCTGTCTGTCTGTTTGTGTGCCGTATGACAGCGGCTCGCTGTAGCCAACAACAAAAACATTGCATGTCCCAATGACAGCCAGCAACAATTTACGAATGGCAATGCGCAAAAGCAAAAGCAAAGCTGCAACAACAACTAAACTCATAAGAAAAATGAAACCAGAAAAACAGAATTAAAATGAAAATTGCGAAAATGCAATGGAAAGGCAAAGGAAGAACTGCGTCTGCCAAAGGATACGCGCGCATTGCACTTTGCAGGGTGGCAAACACCAGCCACAAAAACAACAAGAACAACAACAACGCAAGCACAAACAACGGCAGCAACAAGAAGCGCAATGTGCGTTCGCAGCAGTCAGACAGGTAAAGCGGACAGACGGCCATGCTTGCAGTCGCACTCACATTTCGGTTGGGTTGGCTTAGCTATGTTAAGCCGGCGCAGTGGTTCAGTTCCACTCAGGCGCTGCCTGTCTGCTCGGTTGCTGTCCTTGGCGCTGCCGCAGCTTTGTTTGCCGCTTGCGACTTTGATTGCGAGTTTACACGGTGGCGAAGTGCATTGCAATAGTGCGCCAAGGTAGCAGCCAAACACAACGCACGCGCTTGGCTCAGGTTCAATAGACGACGGCAGCGACAGCAACAACGACAACAACCACGACAATGAACGACAACTGCCATAGGACGCGCTTCCTTGCGGTGGCGAAGCGAAGCGACGGCAGCAATGGCAGCAGACGACGACAGCAAAATAAACCAGCAACACACACACACACACTCATTCGCTTATAGACAGCCAGCCAGACAAATGGACGAACAACAACAACAACAATGTTGCAGTGTGATGGGTGCAGTAGGAGAGGGGAGGGGGGCACTGCTCAACAAAAGCGGGGGATAACTAGACAGCGCCGGGTATGCTTCGTGCCAGTCTAAAAGGTTTGCACCGAAGTTTTTGCAAAACGCCGGGCGACGGTGTCGGTGGCAAACTGTAGTGCACTTTAGATGCAACTTGTCGTAGGACTATTTGAAAATTTCAACTACTAAAATGTGCACGGAAAGTGTAGTTTTTTACTCAATAAATCCAGACGATGCTGCATGAAATATTAAAGCTTTAAACTCACAGACTACCAGTCCGAAGCCTGAAACAAAAACTCATGTTTGGTAAGACTTCATAGAAGACGAAGGACAATGCTTTTAAATATGAAAAGGAGATAAGTAGATAAGATAGAAGAAGTAACGAAAGACAGTATCTACACTTCCAGTTAGAGCAGCAGAGACTCTTATTCAAGTCTAGGGTTTTCAAATCGCCTATTTCTTCCAAAAGTTCAAGGGAACTTAGACAATTTTCCTGAGTACAAATTTAAACCTACCGCAGTCTCTAATATTAACTGATTTGCAAACTCTACAAAAAACACAGCTGCAGCGTTTAAAGAATAGATTTACAAGTAGAAACTCTATGAAGAGAAAGTTTAAAGCTCCACAATAGGCACTGCAATTCTTGATATACGCAAATTTGAACCATGGTCAAAGTTCACAAAAAAGCTGGGAAATTCGACAAATTGCTCCACAGCTAGTCAGAAGTTGCTTTTAGAGGATTAAAATCTATGACCGACCCCTCTAGTTTTCCTTACTGAACATTTCTTTCAAAGATACTCATCCCCTATCTCCAACCCTTAATGGGGCTCCCATACAAAATGGTCGTTTTTATAAAATGGGCTCCCATTGCTCCCATGTTGCCCCCAGATGTATCAAATGTATGACCGACACCCATTAATTTTCTCTTCCGAATGTTTCTTCCAAACATACCTACCCGCTAACTCCAAGTCTTAAGGGGGCTGTTGTACAAAATTGACCATTTTCCATGCCATTGGCTCCCCACTTGCACTTGGGGTTAAGTTTGGTTAGTGCTAACGTAACATTTGGTTTGTTTATTCTAGAGTTTAACCCAACCAATTAGAAAAGCAGATGACTACAGATTGTTCCCACATATTGTGAGTTATTTTCTCAGCAGTTCTTTAACACTTTCGAACCCAAAGTTTCCTGAAAGCAACTTCATCTATTTGTCATCTTATAGCAAAAGCTACGATTTATGGGTTTAATTTAAGTAGGCGCCAACAAATTAATATTTTTAGAAGTGAATTCAAAACAAATTACAAAAATTGTACTGTTATCCCCAAAATAATTTCCAATAATTTGCAACGATATTAGGGAAAGTTTGTGTTCTAATTAAAGTCTACGAATTGGGCGCGTTTGATCAAAACCCTGTTTCTTTAATAATGGTTAAATAAAATCAAAAAGTGATAATTTTGTATTTTTTTCATAAATATTAAGTAATTTTTCTGCAATAAAAAATTTTGATAAAGAATATATTTAACCGTTTTCTGCTAAAAGCTAAAAGTAAACTAGTTCTAGGGCTCTAACAAAAAGGCGTAACGACTTCAAATATCGTGTGCAAACTTTTTAGGCAACAGTTGCCTGATTTAAATACCAAAAAGTAATATTGAGACACAGGTTAAAATTCGCGGTCGAAAGGGTTAAAAAACTTATAATAGTTAAGTCCCTGGTTTATACATTGAAAATACCAAATAGGGACTTGAAAACTAAAATATAGTTCATATTAACATCAACAATTCACACTCAAGTGTACGTTTCCTATCATCCTTTGATTTCTAACTGTACTCAACTACACAATTGCTTCTTTTTCATGCAATGCATCCCTTTGGTTCCCATTCTATTTTTTTGGCCTTTTCCCATTTCCACTATGCTTCGATTTTCCCAAATCCATGACACAAAATGCATTCCCCAGCATCATTGCTACTACTGACAGCAATTTTTGTTGTTTTTGCTGTTGTTTGGCAACGACATTGGCTGCCTCTAGAAACCATGTTCAGTGTCCAGTGTCGATGGCGGCCACAGAATCAGCGCTGACGCAGTGGCAGTTACAGTTTGCTAGAAAAACAAGAATACCAACAACAACTGGCCATTGTAAAAACAATGCAACAGTCGAGTATATTAAAAATTGCGCGCCAAAAAGGAAATGCTAAAAGCATTGCCAGGCGGCTGGGTCGGGTGGCAACGCGTGACTCTCACATTTGGCTAAAACAAAAATGAGTTTATTTTTCGTGCGCAGTTGATTTTTGTTGTTGTTATTGTTGTCCACAATTGGCAACACTTTAACGCGTATGCGTTTCGTTTCGGCTGGCAACACCGCACGAGTGGCAACCACAGTGTGCGGCACGTTGCTGCTGTCGCCGCTTCACAGTGCATGATTGCAACTACTGTTCGGTCAGGCAGTCGACTGTTGTCCTGCTGTGTGTGGCTTCGTGTGCTTTATTGTCGTTATTGTTGTTGTTTTTGCTGTATGCACTCAAACATTCCGTTCGCGCTGTCACACTGCCTCCCACTTGCGACGCTGTGTGGCTACACGAGCGTAATGTTGCCAACTGAAATGCAACCATAACAAAAACAACAATATGGACAACAACGATAACCATAACGACAGCAACAATGGATATGTGTCTGCAAGCATTGTGGTTGTTGTTATTGTTGTGCGTTGCTTGTGTGTGCACAGCCACAAATGCAATGAACTCGCCACGCATTGCAACAAGAATGCAGGAATTGAACTGCTAGCTGACCATCTATTCTGACTATTAGCGGAGTAACATGGACTCGTGAAATTGCTGGGTCTTGGTGACTACTGAATTGAAAAACAATCAAAGAATGAATGAAGTAGGGTCCTGGAAAAAACTATTATAATTTGTTGAGTCTTCTTAACACAGACGTACAGGTTAAGGGCAGGAAAGTGAATCCGAGCTTTAACAGAATTAATAAAATTACATAAATCCATAAATTCTGAGTTCTGAAAATTGTGTATCTGTGTGTACAAAATTTCTTCTTTGAGGTGTCGATGGATCATAATGACTCAACTTGACTCTTAATTATAATCTTTTAGCCTTTTAGAAATATCTGTTTGCTCAACGCTGAGCACTCATATCGAAAGTAATTCAATGTTTCCTGTTCGTCATTGCATTTTCTGTAGTCATCTATGGAATGAGTTGCTATTTGTTTCAGATGAAAACCGAATGAACAGTGACCAGTCAGTACCTTCTCTCTTATATAGAATCTCTCTTATATATCTTCTCTGTATAAGGAGTTTTCTTAAGGCTGCCATTTCAGATATAAAGGACTATTTAGTCTGACACTGGTCTATGCATGGCGTAGAAAAAAACAAATTTCTTATCGTTTAAGATGATAACTGTTTGGATAGTGACCAGTCAGGACCTTCTTTTTTTTAGTATAAGTTTCTGCCATTTCAAAAATTATGGATAGTTTAGTCTAGAATTGGTCCATAAAAGACGTTCGTTTCCACTTATTTCTGCTGAACGCTGCACATTCGTAGAGAAAGTGATCCAATGTTGCCCCTCGTAGTTGTATTTTCCGCAAATATCTATGAAAAAATCTCCAACTGTTTGAGATGATAATAGTGTAGTCAGTGAGCAGTCAGAACATTTCCTATCTATTTCTGAAATTAAGAACCATTTGACCTCGCTTTGGTATATACAATTCGTCCATTGTCTGTCATTTTCTGCTGTGTTCTTTGGATAGATCACCGAATAGCTCGGATCATCGAATAGCTTAGAGCTTGTTGCTCCTTTTCTGTCTCGAAAATCAGTTCGTTCGTTGCTTTACTCGTTCGTTGTTCGCTCTAAACTGGAATCTACTGTGATTATCTGGAGTTACGCATTTCTAAAGGGTGATCCAACTAGAGGTACTTTTTTCAATAACCGTTTCTTGACCAGGCCCGTGCGCAGAATTCGTTTATGGGGGGGGTTTTGACATATGTGTATCATGTTTGGTTATGAAGTTAATAAAAAATAATAAGAAACTTTTCTTATAAATGAAGACATTTTATTGTGTCTTGACTTGATATTCAGTTATTATATAATAAATTAACTCTGCGAGGTGTAGAAAAAAACGTCTCCAAAACTCTTTGCGGATCGACCTCGACATCGCGATGTATATTGAGCGAGGCTAATCCGTTCAGCCGATCTTCAGACATTGTTGACCTGAGGTAAGTCTTGAGGCGACGCAATGTTGAAAAGGAGCGTTCATTCGTCGCTGTCGTTACAGGCAGAACTGCCAAAATGCGAAGCATTTGATGAACATTTGGAAACGCATCTCCATTGCACACATCGAGTGCTTCAAGCGAATTTTTAACGTTCTTTCCGGCGATGAGTTGACGCCAAAGTTTGACTTCGTCTACCCAGATGTCACGGGAATCATCCCGCAAAATTGAAGAGTATGGTTCAAACAATTCTGCATTGAAATTCTTCATTTTGTTGGGGAAGAGGCAAGCAAAGTTTGATAAAATTTTGCGGTGATTCAAAAATCGATCTTGTAAATGGGTCAGAAACAAATCAATGTATGGGATGTAAATCGTTATGCGAAAATAATCTTCAACTGAATCAGTTTGTACGTTGGAGCGTTGAGTCTGTTTTGACGCGAGCCTTGGTTTCCGCAGTTCGATGTCGTATTTTGCGCTGACTTCGCTCGCTAGTGGAAAATTATGTGGAAAAATTCTCGATGGGGGGGGTTAGAACCCCCAAAACCCCCCCCTGCGCACGGGCCTGTTCTTGACAGATTACGCGTTAGTCGTGTCAAGCTGTCATATTATTTTTGTTCAGTATTGTTTGGCATTTCATCATGGAAAGACTTACGCCTGAAAAACGTTTACAAATCGTTCATCGGTCCATATTTCTTCAAAAATGATGCCGGTGAGAACAGCTAATTTCACGTAATGGGCCGGTCGATTGGCCACCAAGATCGTGTGATATCACACCGTTAGATTTTTTTCTGTGGGGATAAGTAAAGTCTTAAGTCTATGGAGCAAAACATCACGCGTGTCATTCGCCAGTTACCAGTCGAAATGCTCGAACGAGTCATCGAAAATTGGACTCAACGGATGGACCATCTGAGACGTAGCCGCGGCCAACATTTGAAAGAGATAATCTTCAAAAAATAAATGCCAAAGAATGTTCTTTCGAATGATAATAAACATTCCCCGTTAAATTTTAATTTTCTGTGTTTTTTTCTTTAAAAAAGTAGGGAACCTCGAAATGGATCACGCTTTAGTTCGTTCAGGAGGTTTCTTCAATTCTTGAAAAGTTTTTAAGTGATTGCATAGGTTTTTTAGAACCTTTAGTATAACTTGACTATCAGATGGCAGTGTCGACATTTCTACACTAGAATTAAACGTTATCTGGTGTATGATTTGATGGCATGAATTTCGGTCACAGGTTCGGTCACAATTTCGGTGCAAGATACATGGTCGGTCTGAAAGATGGGTTAATTTTTAGCTTCAAGTGGGCTGTTTTTAGTCTGAATGGAAAATGTTAAGGAATTTCCTTTCATACTGCTTCATGGATAGCGACAGCAGTAGACAAGTGTTTCACCAGCCCGAGCTAGGAATCGAACCTAGGGTCTCTGGTGTGTGAAGCCAGAGCACTGCCCGCTGGTCCATCGAAACCGCGTTAAGATTTAGCAACCGTCTCCTTTTTAATATTTTTGTAACATAGGATTAAAAGAGGTCCTTGAAAAGAGACTTGTCTCGACGAATGCCTAGCCCGGAGTTTCGTTTACTTGCATTAATCCAGCATAATATTTTCCAAAGATTTGAAATAAATTTTAATTTTATTTAATATATTTTTACTCCATTAAAAAAGCAGAAAATAAATAATTTTATATAAATATTTTGAAGCAAATTTTTCTCCCCAAATTGTGTGTAAGATTAAAAAAAGAGGTATTTTATTTATTTTTATTATACTAAAAAAAATAGAAAATAAATAATTTGATATGAAAATTTTTAAGCAACGTTTTTTACCCCAAATTGTGGATGCCCCTTTTATTTTATATATTTTCACAAATATTTGCAAAAATTATGCATTTCCTCAAAATCGCAAAGAAAATCCAATTTTGTAACTGAATTGATGGTCACCCTAATGTGTGGTTGCGTTTGTTTGAGGAAAAATCTGCAGCACATTTGTGGCTAAAATGCGCTTCCTATTTGCTTTTCTTGCTGCTGTTATTGTTGTTGTTGTTTTCTCTGTAACTATTGTTGTTGCTACATTTGTAATTTGTTGTTGTTGCATTGAATTTTCAATTTAATGTGCATTTGGCTGTTTGACAATTTTGCGTTGTCAATGCTTAAAGTAACTAAAGGGACATGAAGCGTTCAGGCAACGCCGACGGTGAGGCGGTGAGGATACGCAGGATGCCGGCAGGATACGCTGCTGATGTTTCCATCTGGCATGCCATCAATGCTAACGTGCATTAGTGTGGTCGCGTATGTGTCTCTGTGTGTGTGTGTGAATTTTGTCGATTTGCTGTTGTTGTGTTGTTGCTGAGTGCTCTGCTCTGTCGCTGCGAGTTTGTGTGTGTGTTTGTGTGTGGCCAGGATATATTGTTGCAGCCTAACAGGAGCGCAGCTCGTCGACAGAGTGCAAACGTTGCACACGGCGCCACGAAATGTTGTGCGCTGCATTTTCGTTGGGATGTTTTTCATTTTTAATGCGCAACAACCACAGTGGCAGCAACGGTTCGCTCACAGCTAATGCCTAACTTGGCGTGCGTGTAAACGTGTTTGTGTTGGTGTGAGATTTTTCACCATTTTTGCTTTGCTTTCCGTGCGACATGTGCCGCAACGCTGCGGTTGTGATGCGATTTTAATACTGTTGCCCGCATCGATACTAACCAACTGACGATACTGATTGCTTTTGTTGTTGTTGTTGTTGTTGTTATTGCAAGTAGTGCAGCTGGTATCATCGGTGTGCCATCGGTGTCGTCGCTGGCTGTCGCCATAATCCTAATTAAGGTTGGTTATTGTTTTTGCCCAAATTGGCAGCTGACAAAACATGAAATTAGAAACAAAAAAAAAATGTCACAGTAAAACAGTAAAAACAACAACAACTGCTGCCTAATTGAATTTATTTATAATTCGATTTGTGTGTTGTGCAGTGCAATTTGTTGCCAGACTAATTGCAGCTAATACGGTTACAAACACACTCACTCACACACACACACATACAAAACTGAATGCACTCAATATAATTGAGCGGTCAAAAGTGGTTTTTCACATTTGCCAAGTAATTTACACCAAGTGTCGTTTGCGTGACGTAAGTTCTGGCAGTTGGCGCTAGTAATTCTTTTGAAAAATAATAAATTCAATAATTGTTTTAATTTTATAAAAAAAACTATAGCAAAAAATGTTTTTTAAGTGCGAATCCATTTGGCCTGAATTGAATTGAGTCGCTGCGATGAGTCGAGTCGTTGAATAGAATAGTGTTTTCCTTTTAATCCTTTTTATTTTCTTAGTCTCTTTTAGTGACTCAATGCTCCAAAAATTTTTCTTTATATTTTTTAAATTTTGTTATTACTTGTTATTATTATTATTTGTATTTTATTGTTAATATTTTATTGTTATTTTTCATTTTTATTCTTATTTTATTTCAAAGGCCTCTGTCTTTCTCTTCTATAAATTAGTAATTAGTTCCCTTTTATTGTGTGTGTTTTTTTTTGAGTGACAGAAAGCTTTAAATTAGCAACACTGTGACAGCTAATTTGACAGTTCTCAGTTCAGTTTATTTTGTCAATTCATCATGAATCAACTTACACTGGAGCAAATTTTGCAAATTGTTCAAATTTATATTGAAAAACATGGTTCAACTCGAGAAACTCATTTCGAAAATCCATGAATCTTTTTTGCAATACGTACGATTTGACACCATTCGATTATTTTCCCTAAGGCCATGTAAAGCCGCATGTCTCTGCCGTTCTTTCCATTTCTTCCTCTTTCCACATTGTATGCCTTTTGCATTAATCCAAATAAATAAGAATGTAATATCTCGATTCACCTTCGCCCATCTCAGCTGTTTTACTTTTCATGCTTCATTATCTCTTTTTATATTTTTTTTTTATTTATTGTTTTCTTCTCACTGTTTCTTTTCTCTGTCGTATTTATTCTCATGTCTGTCCATTCGTTTATTTCTGCATATGTCTTATTCCAATTTCTTTTCCCCTCTAACTTTCCCGCTTTATTTTTGTCTCTTTGTTTGGTATTTCACATTACACCGCTTTGTAGAAAGCTTTCGCTTCGTTCATCTATTGTTTCTACTTCTCATCCTTTCGACTCTGTACATCTCTTCTTTTCCTTTACCAGTCTCTCATCTCATGTTTTTCTTCTTTTATGAGCTTAACTTTAATTCTTATATACAACAAAGTCTTTCTCCTGTTGTCCTCCTCCTTCTACATTCCATTTCCTTTTCCTTCCTCCAATGTTTAAAATTTATAATATGTTTTAAATTTTCTTTTATTTATCTGTCATCCCAGCTGATTTCTTTTTATCTCATCCCATCTTATCACATTTCATCTCATCATATTTCTTTTGATCTTATTTGATTTGATATGATCAGATCTGATCTCATTGTATGTCTTATATTATTTCATTGTTTTATCTTATCTGATCTTATATCATCTCATCTTATCTTATCTCATTTAATTTTATTGCATTTCATATAATTTCCTTTTATCTTATCTGATCTTATATCATCTCATCTTATCTTATCTCATTTAATTTTATTGCATTTCATATAATTTCCTTTTATCTTATCTGATCTTATATATCATGTCCCTTTATCTTATCTGATCTTATCCCACCTCATCTTTTCTTATTTCATTTCATATCATTTCTTTTTCTTTTATACGAATTTTATTCATATCACTTCTTTTCCTTATCTTATCTTATGTGATCATATCTCATCTCATTTCATCATATTTCATATCATATCATTTCATTTTTTTCTTACCTGTTCTCATCGCATCGCATCGCATCGCATCTCATCTCATCTCATCTCATCTCATCTCATCTCATCTCATCTCATCTGAACTCAACTCACCCATCTCAACACATCTCACGTCTTCTCATTTCATTATACTACATTACACCATATTACATTACATTACACTACACTACAATACACTACACTACACTACACTACACTACACTACACTACACTACACTACACTACACTACACTACACTACACTACACTACACTACACTACACTACACTACACTACACTACACTACACTACACTACACTACACTACACTACACTACACTACACTACACTACACTACACTACACTACATTACATTACATTACATTGCCTTGCATTACGAAGTGTGATTTAAGTAATGAGACTGATTTTATTGCCGCACTTGTGGTAAACCTGCGACCTTGAAATGTCCTTACCTTACATTACATTACATTACATTACATTACATTACATTACATTACATTACATTACATTACATAACATTGCATTACATTACATTACATTACATTACATTACATTGTTTTATTTCTCTATCTGGTTTTATCTGCTTTACTTTCTTTCTGATATACAACAACTCTACTCTTTTCTGTCTTTCCCACTTCTTTGTACTATGTTCGCTCTCCTCCTGCCATTCTTCGATTGCACTTAAACTTCTCCGTTTTCTATTTTCCGGCACAATAACAACAACAACAACAACTTTAAAGCTACACTGTAGAAAACCAACAAATAAAAATTTTCAGTTTAGGAACTGAAAGAAATCCAAAACCATAAAATCACTCAAACCTTATGGCTTTAAATTTTTACACATTGCATTCGTCAGTTGGCCGCAACGGCACCGGCTCTGTGCGCTCTCTGTGATAGCAACTAATGCTTTCGTTATTTGTTTTTGTGTGTTGCTACTTTTCCTCATAAATTTCTTCTATGTTTTTTGCTGTTGTTGTTATTATTGTTTATGATTTTCTACGTTTTGTGTAATGAAATTGCTACTGCAGAGTTTCGTCGAAATTTCATTTTGTTATGATACTTTGTTGTTATTGTTGTTGTTGACGGCTGCTGTTTTGTGGTCAGCGAAGTGAGCGTTTGGCAGCAGTTTAACTTACTTAACGCTTATTACTTTCACCAACAACAACAATAGTTAAAACAGCAACAAAAATAACAAACAAAAAAACAATCATAAAGTCAGCCAACCAGCCAGCAACGCAGCCACTATGAAATATGCTCAAAACATAATGAGGCCGACATCGGCGTCACACCATCACAGCGGCAGCAGCAACACCAACACCAAAATCAACACCGACAACGACAACGAGCATCAACAACTCTGGCAACTCATAACGCCAGACGCGTCCGCGTCGCCACTGATTGCCACAAGCAAATGTCGGTTGCGGCGCATGCGCGAACGCAAACGCAAACGCTTTGAATTGAATTAACCAGCGTCTAACCTCACCTGCAGTGACTCGAAGCGGCTCAAAGCGTCCTCGGTCCAAGTGTGTTGGCATAAACGCGTGTAACGCTTTTCGTTTGCCGATTTCAAATGCGAATGCGTATAGCAACAACAACAAAAAACAACAACAACGATGGCAACCGCATCAACAACAACGTTAGCAACGTCAACAACGCCGATGACGACTGCCACATTTGCCACACAATTGCACAAGTGACAGCCGCTGTGCCGCATGCGCCGCTTTGCGTTGCGTCGGCGCATTCCGTCCAACAATATTCAACATTTTCCATGGCGTCCAATGATCGATGACGCTTTTTACGGCATTTGCCAGTGTGGCCAGTGTTATTTTTGTTATGTTTTGCAGTGTCGTTTCGTTGCATTGCTCGAGGTGCAATGAAAATAAATCGCTGCCTAACAACAACAACAACAATAGTAACAAATAAACAAACCAAACAAAAAAACGAGCAACAACAACAACGACATTAGCTATAAGCAATTGCCGGGCATCAGTCAACAAAGTCGGCGTCATATTTTTCGTTGTTGTTGTTGTTGTCGTTGTCGAGTGAAAGATTTAAATTTCACCGACTGTTGGCTGTTGGTGAGTGTGTGTGATCTTCAAGTGGCCGCACATTAAACGTTGACCTGCTTAATGTCGCTGGGTGCAACAGGATGTCTTCGTTGCAGTTATTATAGCGAACTGGCAACTCGTCGTTCAGGTTTGTCCATTGTTGCACCATTTCCAATATTCAATAATAATGTCTAAGCAATTTTGACGCTTTTCAAGCGAATTTATGGAAAAATATCAACTCGGCTTTGCAAATTTTAATTGGTGGCCAAATGGAAAGGTGAAATTGGAAATAGTCAGAAAGGAAAGGAATAGAAAAAGTCAGCGCCAATGGGGAAAATGCACAAATTGGCAAAAGTCAAAGAGGTGATTTGACTAGGAGTTGAGTTGATGGCTAACACATACACTGATGAGGAGTCAAGAGCTCATTTTGTATTGTTTTTGTTTAAGATCGCTGGAACGTTAAGAAAAGATGTCAGAGTGCGTAGGCGTGTAGACGAGCTTGATTTATAGATACCAATGTTCGATAGTCGTGGAAGATTTGCTAAGAATGTCTTTCACAATAAAGATTAGTAAGCCAGTAAGTCAGACTTTAAAACATGTAAGAGTGCGCGGTGTGTAGATGGTGCAACACGAGCTCGAGTTATGGTTGCAATGGTTAGATAGTCATAGAAGATTCGCTGAAGAATCACGGAAAAGATCAGTGAAAGTAAGTCAGACTTTAGTCCGTTTTGGTCCGTTTGGCTGCCCAATCGATTTGAAAGTTCTATGGTTTGCAGTTGATTCGAATGGCGACTGGATCAGTTTCGTCGCCCAGATAACTCTGCAGTCCTCTGAAGGAACCATTTCTAATCGGTTTCTCAAACCAACTAAGTCTTGAACACAACCACACCACTCTTGAGCATCAAAATCTTAGTACAGTAGACACTCACAAATTCGAGTTCGATTTTCCGAAATGTTCGTATTTATAGACGTTTTTGAATTCATGTAAAAAGTCAAAAAATTATTGAAACGAGATTTAATAACTTAAATTTAATACCTTTTTTCACATTAAAAAAAATTTAATAGTTTTATTCACATACAAATTTCTCTTTAACCCTATCGCTACAGAATTTTACTGGGGAAAGTTTAAATTTTTAATTTACGTTTTAGGCTTTTATTTATGTGGTTATACTAGCAAAATTTCATAAGAAATTTTTTAATTTTTATACTCAGACCATGTATTTTAGAGTGTTTTTCTAGGGGAGTAACCACATCGATATGAATGTAATAATTTCTTAAACATAAAACTTTTTACGCATAACGAAAATTTGAATATTTCTTTATTTACTTCAGCCAAAATTAAACAAAGTATATAAATTGAAAAAAAAAACTCAAATTAAAAAGGAATCTAATATTTCTGCTCCTTCTTGCTTTACTATGTCAAGATGTCAAAAGTGTATACTTCTCTTCTTTAAACTTAAATATTCAGTTTATTAATTTCGTATTTTTCCTTAAACTTCAAACTATTTAAAGGACCACCAAAAAAGGTATTCTTGAAACAACAGAGGGTTCAGACAGGGTTAAAATCGCTTAAAATTTTCATATAATCCAAAAATCCACTTTAGTGAAATTGTGTCCCTCGGTATTGCAATGTCAGGATACTGATTTGTAAGAGTAGCAATCCTCTTACGGCTCAGGAAGCCCTCATTCCCGATATTCATGTCAGTCATCCGTAGAAGAGCCCTCTTCGCCTGGGTCTGTATGTGCAAGTGAAGAGGTGTTAGTTCGAGGAGAACCTCTATGGATGCTGTTGGACACGTTACGAAAATGGGTTAAAATCGCTTAAAATTTTCATAAAATCCATATCGAAACTGAGCCAAATGTTTACATACGTAACAATCATTTACGAGCATGCGGCCAAACATTGCCAATTTGGTGATTCCCCTTTTTCATTCCATTTGTGTAAGCAAAATAAACACCAAAACAGGGAAGGAAAAATATTAGAATGGAAAACGCGTACAATGTTGAACTGCCAGTTCCAATGTTAGAGCATTCAATGCTGTAAAATATGAGGTTCCAATTTCTAGAAGATTCGTCTTTATAAAAGTTCAAACTTGTGAGCCTCTACTGTATGTAAAATATTTGTTTTCTCAAAGAGTTAGACGCAGCAGACACAACTTCAACACCAATTAATCCGTTCACTTTGTGCCACATTTGCAGTGCTGCAAAGCAGCAATTTCACAAGCGATGACAAGCTCTGTGAATGCCAGCAAATGGGGTCAAAATATGCTCAGCAAACACAGCAAAATATGCAACAACAAAATATTTTATAAACAAATCAAAAAATGAAAACAAAAAAACATTGGGAAGAAAAAAAAACAAAAATAAATTAAATTAATATTCACATTTACAGTTAAGGTAATTCAACAAGAGCAGCGACAACAACAACAAGGCTAACAATGGCAACAATCGTACAAATAAACAAAAAAAACATTGCCAACGGTCATAAAAGCGGCAACGCTGTTTTTCTCGCTATTAAACCCCGTTTGTGAGCCAAGTGAACGCATGAAGATGCGGAACACAAAAAATTAAAAGAAGACAGCTAATACGAATTGTTTATGACACCAACAACACAACACAAGACAAGACAACAACAGCGGCAGCAGCAGCCACAGTCGCAGCTGGCGTAGAGCAACAACAACAATTGTAATGAAAAACAATGCATAGGCAAACAATGGCCGCACAACTTTTTCCACCCATGTAAATTTCTCATTTAAGAGGAGCAACAACAACAACCAGAACTATTACAACAACAACGCCACCAACAATAATCATAAGAGTGAAAAATTGTAAAAGTTGGAAAGTTTCATGTGGCAGAGCGTAAAGTTATAAAAACGGCAACAGCAACAACGCCAACAACAACACAAACAACAATGCCAACAACAAGCCACAACAATAACAGTACCAATGGACAAAGTAGTGGCGGCGCACATGAACCTTTGCGCCCGTTTGCTGCGCATGCGCGTATACAACAAACACACACACACATGCGCTCATGCACTCATACACACAACTGTTGCTGTTGTTGTTGGTCGAAAAGCGACACTACCGCATCTGCTTTGAACTCCAATTTGCGTCTGCGTCCACCCAGCAGCCGACCGGCAACAGTCCGCGTGCCGTCCGCGTCGTCGTCAGCCGCCTCTGAAATGTGCGTGCTGCGGCCGCAGCCAAAACGCTGCCAGCGCCCGCCAATCGGCCAGTTGGCCAGCCAATCGTCAGCCAAAGTCACTGCGTCCGCGACGGCGGCATCGGCCAGAGATGTGAGCGCGTACAGATGCTTTATTTCATAACTGTAGTTTCTGTGTTGCGGCTCACACTCGGCCGTTGTCACGTTTATTATTACGATTAGTGTTAGTGCCGTTGTTGTTGTTGTTATTGCACTGCTTATATTACTTGCGGTTGAGCAGATGTTCTTCTTGTTGTTGTTGCTGTTTTTATGATGTTTGTGTAGGTTCAAACATTTGACTGGCATTCCAACAACATTCGAGCCGCAGAAACAAAACATTCGGCGCTTTCGTCTCGTTTCTTGTAATTTCTTCTGGCGTTTTCTTTATTTGTTAACGGTTTTCTATTATTTTTATTATTAACCACGTTTTAACACATCTTTGTCTTGCTTCATATATTTTCTTTTTGGCTTTTGGGAATCGGTGTGGTGTGGCAAAGCGTGGCGTCGAAAGTGCAGAAGCTTCGAAAAGAAAGTCTGCACGCGGCAATGTGAAATTTGAATGTGCGGGCGGAAACGAGCGCCGCATTAATAAGTCTCGCCCGGATGGTATTGGAATTTTTGTTTTTGTCGAAGTGGCTTGTTGGCCACTTGTAGCTTGTTGACCTTTTCATATGAAAAAAATTGGAAAGCGATAATTATGGATTATGTGTAAACTTAATGAGGAGATGAATGAATGGTCACTGCTGAACTATGGAAACATTCACAATTAACGATTTGATTGTGGGGCTCACGACTGATAATGCGTGATGGGTTCGCCCATAGGTGGAAGTGACAGCTCTTAACACAAGAACGACCATTGGATTTGATGACCAATTTTGATGGTTTTTCATTTTTAAATATCTGCATTTTCTTTAGTATTTCTATCAACTTTTGCTTTGATGAAAAATCATCTACTTGCATGCATTTCTTTATAGAAAAATTATAGAAATTAATAGTCGAATTTTTATTTCATTAGCGAAAAGTATTGCTCAGAAAATAATTTTTTAAATACAACTTGAAAAATTGAACTTACCAAAAACCCAAGGAGAACTTGCGGTCTTTTTAATCTTAAACAGGCGTAGACTTAGTCCAATGAACTGTTATGATGTATCACGAGATTCACTTTTACAAGTGACGATGATAATGATGATGATGGTGATGATGATGATGATGATGATGATGATGATGATGATGATGATGATGATGATGATGATGATGATGATGATGATGATGATGATGATGATGATGATGATGATGATGATGATGATGATGATGATGATGTGAGGGCGATCAGAAAGGCTGCAGGCCTTTTGTAGCACTCAGTCCATTCGAACCATTGTGTTCTTTGCCCAAAGCGAAAGGAATAGTCTCTTTGAGGAGAAGAGAGAAAACATTCCTATCTAAAATATGCCTTTTGCTTCTCGAGAACGCATGTCCTCGAGGTTGGATTTGCATGTGGGGTCTTTAATGATTCACATGTTTGGCATATGTCCTGTGATGCAGTTCTTTCTCTTGTCTCTTGTACTCTTCTCTTCTCTTCTTCTTTCTCTTGTCTCTTGTAGTCTTTTCTTCTTCTTTCTCTTGTGCTCATGTCGAAGAAGACCGCTATTTTGCAGTGTTCCACTCTGGACAATTTTTTGATGTAAGCAATGATTACATGATCCTTGATCCATCGTAGCACCTCTGCAGCGCTGACTCCGATTATAATTGTACAAGTATCTTATATAACAGTACAGACATAGAAGTATAGATTGGTACCAAAATCTATTGGTGTAGAAAACTTTGGCACAATTTTTGAATATGCACAAAAGTAATTCACAAACTCTTCTTTAGTTTTTACTAATTTATGGCTTTCAAGTTAAAATTTGAGCTTTGGTACAAGAAAGATCTTCAGTAGAATTTGATGGCGAATATTTTAGTGTTACATTGCTTCCTAAAGAGTCCTGTTCCAAAGGACATTTTGGCATTCTAGGACTGAAGGACCGAAACAAACATTTTCTTCGTATTATTTTATATAAAATTTTTGAACAGATTACATACTTTAAATCTGAGGTCACATGGTGTTCGTGTGCCAATTCACCATAATAAAGTTTGACGCGACCTAAAAAATATTCAGACGTTAACTTTTAAAATCCTTCCATCCGTGTTCAATTTCGCACAACACGGTTGCTTGCGGGTCGCTAGGCCTTAGTCATGTAATCGGGCTGTCGTGCCAGTCAAGAAGAAGAAGAAGAAACTTTTAAAATTTGAATGCATTTTTTGGTATCCTCCTCTTCCAGAATCCTTTGTCAGACCCTGCTTTGCATTACATTCGCTTATAATCTTTGAGTAGTTTGAAGGGTTTTCTATGGCTATCACTACAGATTTCTATAAATTGTGTTCTCAATGATCGAGCAGATCACATTCAGAAAGGCATAGACCTTCGTTTAGAAGGTAGTAGCTATGTAGGTATGTCTCCTGTGAAGTAAGAATACATGATTTCTTCACTCAGATTCCATTCAGTTCCAGCTCCTTGACAGGTTTTGAAGATATTTGTGTAAAATACACGTAAGAGACTCTGAGTCAAGAACTCACGGCTTAACTTCTTCCAAATTCGACACATAAAGGGCACCAGACCGTGAATTGCACTATGCCTTACATCTCAGTTGTCGTGTTGGACTCCCTATACAAATAATAGGGCAAAAATATAAGAGACATTTCAAGCGGTTGGGGCGGGGGAAGACCTACAGTTCAACGCCGAATCCGAACGGCGGTTTTCGGTAATTTTTCTTTCACACTTCGAGGTTTTACCATTGCCTTGTAATTCTCATCTTGTTCGTGTGGATAGCGATAGGTGTAGATGAGTATTCCACCAGCTCGAGCTAGGAATCGAACCTAGGGCCTCTGGTTTGAGAACTTAGCGCGCTACCCTCTGGATTGTCGAGGCCAGCTATACAAAGTAAGATTTACATATTTACATTTAAGAAGTTGTTAGATATTCTCTTAACAACTTAACTGATCTAAACGAATTTTATTAAAATACAAAATTAATTTAACATTTTTCTAATCATTCTGTGTCGGCTTTGTACAAACCCGCTTGATTATAGTATTTGTAAATAATTTATGAAAAAAGTCCACATATGAGGTTTTTTCAAGGCACGCCCAGCTATATTTTTTATTTATTTATTCTATTGTTACTATTTAATTTTTTTATTACAAAGCCAATAGATAAAAAAATTACAAACATTACAAATTTCAATGATTTGTTAACGAATCAAAGGTACACAATGGGGTTAGGTTTTAGCGAGTGAGTTCTTCAAGTTTAAACTGTAGCTTCCATTTGTTGTTAGTGAGGCAATTTATCAGTCTGACTCCTTGGAACAAGCGTTCTAGTCTCTTTTACAAAAATATACAAAATATGTTGTTTTTTTCTCAATTTCCTACAGTTTCAACAAATCTTATTCATAATCAGTGCTCCGAGACAAGCTATGTTTTTTTTAACATTTTTGAACCCAAACACATTCGCCTGATCAGTGAAAAGTTAATCGACAACTGTCGCGCACTTTGCAAACTCATATGTGTTCTATACACTGTCAGACATCCCGTCGAGTCTACTCGACTCGAACAGGACACAATGTACAAAAACAACGCGAGCTAATTAAGAAATTCTAAGCCAAACCAATTCAGTGAAATAAATTAAAATTCACAATTTGCAACGCCATGCAAGAGCGGCAACAACAACAACAACTAGGAGAACTAGCAACAAAAACAGCACAACAACCAGAGGACCCCGCAACAGTAGCAACAACAGCAGCAACAGCAGCTTAAACGAAGAAAATAAAACGACAACGACCACAATTTGCATTTAAGCAAACGTAATTATGCGGTGTGGGGAAGCGGAGCAGCAACGCGCGTCAATAATAATGAGCTTTGGCCGGCTGGCCGCCTGGCTGGCTCGATGACTGGCTGAGCGGCCGGTGCAGCCATGGGGCAGTGCACTGTGGGCAGTAGACTGCAAGTCGTGTTGTCGACGTCATAAAACGAGAAATGAAATTAAAGGAAATGACGGCGTAGAGCAAAGAAGAATGAATTCAATGAAAACAGCCACAAAAAAATCAGAAACGAAAAAATCATAAACAAATAAAATATGCAATAAAAATGAGGGACCGCAGTGAAGCGTCATTTTTCGCTGGCAGCAACAACAATAACAACAACAACAACATAAATACTAAATATCTGCACGTAAAGTGTGAGATAAAGGAAAATCGAAAAGATATTAAAGTTAAGTGGATAAGGAGGTGGCGCGGTAGCCGAGGTGGGAGGCGAAGCAGTTAAGAAATGAAAGCAATGCGGCATTAAATGCAATGAAGAGGCAGGTAAGAGGAGAAAATGTCTAGAGTGAAGATTGATTTTGTCTAATTGGCTGAAGGTTGTGCATCAGCGAGAAAAGCGAGAAGACTGACTGACTGTACAACAACTGCAGTGGTAATGGATTTTATTGATCAAATTGCAAGTGGGAATTGATCAAAACTGCGATTGAAATGAGTCAGATTTTGATTGTTTGATAATGTTTTAGATTAGATGTGATAAAATTTGTAGTTGTAATTAATCAAATTTATATTATTTAATTGAATGTGATGTGATCAAATTTGAGGTTAAAATTGACTAACTTTTCATTACATTAGTAGTGTGAATCAATCAAATATAGAAGTTGAAGCTGATTGAAATTGAAGTTAAAAGTGATCTAATTGTAGGTTAGAATTGATTAAATTTAAGGTTAAAATTCATTAAATTTGTAGTTTATAGTTTCAAATTGGAGTTTTTACAGTTTAACTCAAATCAACTAAATTCAATTCAAGTAAATTGAATCCCATACAATTCGATTTAGTGCGATATTACAATTGAATTCAACGTAAAATAGTTCAATTAAAATAAACTCAACTAATTTCAATGTAATCAATTTCAATTTAGTGAATTCAGTTTAATTGATTTCATTTCACTTCGGTTTTATTCGAAGCTAAATCAATTAGATTAATTCAATTAAATTCAAATTCAAATAAGTCAATTCAATTCGATTTAGTGCGATTTTAGACATCAATTTAATTTAGTTTAACTAAACGAAATTAATTTCATTTCAATTTAATTCAATCAGAGTTAAAATTAAAATCAATTCAACTCATTTCAATTAATTTCAATTCAATTCATTTCGAATCACCCAATTTAATAAAATCATTTCATTCACTTTAATTCAATTGAACTAAATTAAATGATATAAAATTGTATCTAAATTAGTTTAATTCAATCTAAACTAATCTAATCCAATCAATTCGTGTTAATTAAATTTAACTCATTTCACTAAATCAAATTCAATTCAAATTTAGTTCATTAAATTTGATTTAGTGCAATATTATAATTTAATATTATAATTTAATTTAAATTTGTAATTTAATTTAAATAAATCAACTTGTATTTATTTGATTTAAATCAATTCAATTGAACTCGATTTTGCTCAATTTAATTCAACTAAATTCCGGTCAATTTGATTTGATGCAATATTATGATTCAACGAAATTCAATTCATTTAATTAATCATTCAAATAACTGCAATTTCATTTGAGTTAGAACGGTATTATAATCTAAGTAAATTCAACTAAATTTAATTCAATTCAATTTAGTTTAAATTAACACAATTAAATTCAATTTAGTTTAATTTGACTAAGTGCAATATTACTCATTCAACTCAATTTAATTGAACTAATTTCAATTCAATTCAGTTTAATTCCAACGAATTCAATCAATCAAGTAAAATCCAATCAATTCAGTTTGGTTTAATTCAATCAGAAAAATTAAATTTGATTTAGTGCGATAATATGGAAAAATAATTAGTTAAATAAAAGAATTCAATTCAACTCAATTCAATGCAACCCAACACAATTCAATTCAACTCAATTCAATTTAATTTAGTGCAGTATTACAATTTCATGAACCTCAAATCAATTTAATTTAATTCGATTAAATTCGATACAAATTAATTCAATTTATTTCAGTTAAATTTAATTCATTAATTCAAACCAATCCAATCAATTCAGTTTAATTCATTCGGTTTAATTCAATTCAAATTTAATTTAGCACTATATTACATTTAAACTAAATTCAAGTCAATCGTATTAAATTCAACTCAATTCAATTCAACCTAACTGAATTCAATTCAACTAAATTCAATTTAATTTAGTGCAATATTACAATTTTATTGATCTCAATTCATTCATTTTAATTCAATCCAATTTAGTTCAATTCAATTTAACTCAATTCAGTTCAATTCAATTAATTTCAAACCAATTCAATTCAATTTATTTTATTTAAATTTAATTCATTTATTCAAACCAATCCAATTCAATCCATTCCAGCCCAATCCAATCAACTCAGTTCAATTAAATTTGGTATAATTCAATTCAATTAAATTACATTTATCATTATATTACAATTTAATTAAATTCAACTCAACTTTATTCCATTCATGTCAACTTAATTCAATTCAGTTCAAACTTATGCCACTTAATTACTTAATTATGCCAGATTAATTGCAATATTACCATTGAATTAATCTCTCTTCAATTCAATAATTGAAATTCAGTAATTCAAACCAATCTAAATCAATGGAGTCCAATCCAATCAATTCAGTTCAATTCAATTCAGTGTTGTTCAATGCAATTCATTTTAATTTAGCACTAAATTACAATTTAATTAGATTAATAAATTAAAATTAATAAATTAAACAACTTAATTCCATTCGTTTCAACTTCAATTTCCATAAATCAATTCAATGTAATCGAACCCAAGTGAATTCAGTTCAACCTAATTCAACTTAATTCAACCCAATATTACAATTCAATTAATCTGAACATGTTTCAGTTAGTTAATTAAATACAACTAAAAAGATTCCAACTAATAAGAAAATTAATGCTTAAGTAGAAGAAAATTAAAACTAAACCAAACAAGTAGATAAAAAAACCGAAAGAAATGTTCAAAAGCAACAAATAACTTGACGAATACCATAACCGCAGCCACAACAGCAACAGCAACAATAACAACAACAACAACAACAAGTACGTACAATAGCACAAACGTACATCGGCGTAGAGTAGAAGCAAATAGCAAAAATGCCAGCGCACAGCAACAACAATATTCAAAACGAGGTCAACTGAGGTCAACCGATTTTATGTTCAACTCGAATATAACAACAACAACAAAGTATACAACAATACAAAACAACAAATAGAAAGAAAAAAAATTTAAAACTGAAATAGAAAAACAAAATTAAAATTAAACAAAATAAAATGCAATGGAAAAAATACAAAATAAGAAACACAACAACAACAACACACAAATAAAAAGTAAAAAATAAATAAAATGAAAGATTTCCAACTTCATACTCTACTAAATACAACAATAATAGCAACAACAACAACAATGCCAATAAGCGCGTAATTCATTTACACAGCGCGTCAGCCAGTGTGGCTATCGCCGTCGTCGTCGTCGTCGCTGCCGCTGCCGCTGCCGTCGTCGTCATTGTCGGCAGTCGTCAGTCAAAGAGCCAAAGACGGCAACCAAGACGGAGCTAAAGTTGAAGTCGTCGCAGTCAGATTGGCAGTTGTAGTTGTCGTTGCTGTTGTTGTTGTTGCTGTTGGTTTAGCACTGCACATAGACATCGAACATGGGCAACGCGGCGCCCCGCATCGCTCGCGCAGTGCAATAAAATGCGCTGGACAGACGCGCGGACAAATGGAGTGTCGAACGAACAGACGGACATTCGGTCAAATAGTACACAGAGCGCGCTACACATTCGCACACGCTATCGGTTGGCATTAGTGCAAAGTGGGGCGGCGCGTTGCGTTGAGGCCGACCGCCAGCGGCGACGCTCGAAGCGCGCTGCGTCTGCACTTCGCGCGCACTTGGGCGGCAACAGTTGTGTTTGTTGCATGCGAGCATGTTGCGGGCGACGGACTTGGATGAAGCGGTGTGTGTGTGTGTGTGTACTCCAATCGCAAGTCATAAAAGCAGAACAACAACAATAGCAACAACGACAGCAGCAATGAACGCAACGCAAAAATCGCATTTAAATCCAGCTCAGAGGTGTTTGTTGTAAATGTTTGTTAGTTGTTGTTGTCATTTGCATTTGCGCAGCACAGTCATAATAAATGAAAGCAGCCAGCAACTAACAATTGGCAAATAGCAGCAACACAACAACAACAACAACAAGAAAATGTTCAAAAGCAGAGCATCAAAACTTGACGCGTTCCTGCTGTTTGTGGATACTTTTATGACTGCCGTTGTTGTTGTTGTCATTATTATTTGCAATTTTTGTTGTTGTTGCTTCTCTTTGCTATAGCAAGTGTTGTCTGCTGTCGTTGTTGTTGTTGTTGCTGTGTTGTTGCCAGCTTTATGGCTTTTACACTATTTACGTTTATATTAGCAGCATTTGCCAGTTGCTTTTCTTGTTGTTGTTGTTGTTACCTACAACAGCGCAGCGATAACAATAACAACGACACGTGAGCCTTTCCTCTCTTTCTGTCGTTGTTTTTGTTGTTGTACTTTTCAACTTTTCCATTTTTTATGCCTGTTTGTAAATTTTTATTTTAATATTTATTTGGTTTTGCTTCATGCGATTTCAATTTTACCTCTCGACAACTTCTACTGTTGGTTTTGTTGTTGTTGTTGTTGCTTTGGTAAGTACTTATGGAAAGCAGATTAGGTGGCCAAGTAGTGGGTAGTTCAAGTGTATTTCTCTGTTGGCAATTGCGTTGATTGTTGGATTGTAAGATACGTCAGCAGTTCGAGGGTTCAAGTTGCAACTGTATAAAGTTCAATTTGTTAAGGTAATTATTAATAATTTTCTTATAAGGGATAAGCAGATCTCTGTAAGAAAAATAATGGAAAATTGTTGAAAATTCTAACAGTCCATAATCAAAGTTTAGAGGCTAACAGGGATGAAATTGTCTGAATCTTCAACTAAGTTGGGACTTAACTTAAAGCTGCAAGTATAATCACAAATCAAACAATGTTCTTATGAATGAAATTGAATTGTTTACGTTGTATTTACTCCTTAAAAGTTGTTGGAACTTGTTTGATGAAGAAGAAAGGGAAGGAATTTTCATAGTACCTTAGTTTGTTGCCATAATGAGAGAAATCGTTGATGATTCCAGAAGAAAACTAATGAAAAACTTCCACTGATAGAAACTGAAACTATAAAGATTTTTTGGTTCATGAAATTCTTTATTAATTTTTTTTATTTCATGAAAATTTATCTACAATAAAATACCTTGAAAACTAAGACTAAGTCTAAGACTAAGACTAAGACTAAGACTAAGACTAAGACTAAGACTAAGACTAAGACTAAGACTAAGACTAAGACTAAGACTAAGACTAAGACTAAGACTAAGACTAAGACTAAGACTAAGACTAAGACTTTGTTAAATTCAAAAAACGCTTTCACCTTGGGAGCATTCCAGGCTTAAAGTGTACAAGAAAGCAAAGCGAGATATAAGGAAGAATGTGATTAGAAAGCTTAAGAGAATGGAAACCAAAAGGGAAGAAGTGATTGTGGATCCTCCCAATTCGATTAAAATGAATAATATAAAATGGATTCTATATGAAAGACGCATTTTCAAACCAGGATCTTACAAAGGACGTGTATGGAGCTCGAGAGTACAGGGATTAGAGAACTTCGACTTATGACAACCAAAAAAGACTAACGAAAAAGCTTTCGAAATAATAAAAATCATAACAAAATATAAATATAAAATATTTATATAAATATAAATAAATAAAAATAAAATAATAAATAAATAAAAAAAAATAATTAAAAATCACACCTAAGATTTCTGAAGTCATTCATTCCGTTCAGTGGTGTTTTAGCAATGAGATATATTGACTGAAGAATTGTTAAGATTTTGAAAATGTCATGTAGGTTAGATGAGGTTATAAAAAGAGAGTGTGTGGCATGCACTTTTACGCGGAGAACCCATTGTGTCCATAGTGAACCCTTTATTCTTTAATCCGGTCTACTTCGCTATCTGCTGGGATCCCTGTTGATCCAGACGGGATATTTTGGGAACCATTTGGTCTTTGTCATGTAAGAAAAGATCATTTGTATTACACCACTGTTTGAGTTTGTCTAACACTTCGTTCAATAATGTGTGTGACTGACACATAGATGGCGGCACTAATACTAAATCAATATATTTTTTCGAAATTGTGAACCTTTTTAGGCTTACTGTCAAAATTATATGTCAATCCGACCATTAGTTTACAAGTTACAGTGCTTTAAGTGACACTACTTTTGAGTTTTCAAAAAAAATGAATTCAAAGCAATTCCGTGTGCTGATTTATTATTGTTTTTAATGAAAAGAAATACTGTTCAATGCCAGGAATGGCTTCAAAAACATTATTCGGACTCTGCTCCATCAAAAAGAACCATTTGTTATTGGTATGCCGAATTCAAACGTGGTCGTACAGACACCGATGACATTCCATCTACTGGACGGCCAAATGATGCTGTTATTCCGGAAAACGTTGAAAAAACACTGAAAATCATTATGTCCGACCGTAAAGTGAAAGTGGGGGAGATTGCTGACATTCTAAAGATATCAGCAGGCAGTGTACACACCTAATACACGAACATTTGGTTATGAAAAAGGTGTTTTCGAAATGGGTGCCGCGTTTGCTCACACCGGAGCAAACACAACAACGAATCGATGATTCAAAGAGCTGTTTGGACATGTTTACGCGCAACAAGTCGGAGTTTTTGCGTCGGTACATCACAATGGATGAAACATGGATCCACCATTTCACTCCAGAGTCAAATCGGCAGTCTGCTGAGTGGCATGCAACCGGTGAAAGCCGCCCAAAGCGTCCAAAGGCTGGCAAGGTTATGGCGTCAGTATTTTGGGATGTGCACGGAATAATATTCATCGACTATCTTGAGAAAGGGAAAACAATCAATAGCGACTATTACGACTATTACTAAAACGTTGTTGGAACGTTTGAAAGAAGAAATCGCGATTAAGCGGCCCCATATGAAGAAGAAAAAAGTGTTGTTTCACCAAGACAATGCACCGTGTCACAAGTCGATGAAAACGATGGCAAAAATGCATGAATTGGGCTTCGAATTGCTTCCTCATCCCCCGTATTCTCCAGATCTGGCCCCCAGCGACTACTGGCTCTTCGCAGACCTCAAAAAGATGCTCCGTGGTAAGAGATTTGGCTCAAATGATGAAGTAATCACCGAAACTAACGCCTATTTTGAAGGCAAAGAAAAATCGTTCTACAAAGGCGGTATCGAAAGATTGGAAAAGCGTTGGAATTATTGTATCTCCCTAAAAGGGGACTATGTTGATGAATAAAAACGAATTTTGGCAAAAAAATGTGTTTTAATTAGTTAGTCACACACATTATTGAACGAAGTGTTACCTCAGACTTTAGAAGATAAGCATCGAAAGTATTACGAACGAAAGTATAGATTTTAAGATCGACTGCATAAGCCAGGAATTTGGCTTTTGAGAAACAAGTCTAGAATAATTCCTTCGGAGATTTCAGAAATTTTAGTAAAACACTTCCGCTACATAATCACATCATAACATCAACATCAAAAACAACAACAACTATACATTGTCGATACGAAAAATTGAATGAAAACCAGACCAAGGTATGTCATGTAATAACTTCATATTGCTTTATAAAATATTTAATTTTATTATTCTTGATTAAGCAACAGCAGTAAATCTCTGGGCTTAAAAAGTAGTCAGTTTTTTAAAAGCGTTAATAATAAATAATCTTTAATAAAATGTTCGGATTAGCCATGAAAGTATGACTGAAGTATGAACTGCAAAGCCTTGAGGACATTGTCTAAGATCTACAAATAGTTATGTCCTGTCACGGCAGCCACAAGTTGGCAGCTCTTATCGCGATCGACAGAACCCGATTGACAGCTCAATGTGTCACCGGCGAGCCGGGACAGAGTTCTACATATTTTTGCAATTTTGCGGTTTCGATTGGTTTTGGTGCGCCCAGCCAACACTTGAAAATCTAAGTTTTCCAAGGCCATCAGCCATTTCAATCATGCGCTGTAAAGTTTTAGAATAATTCATAATTAGTTAAATTAAATAGTTAATTAAAAACATTAGTTAGTTCTGTTTCATATAAATATGAATTATGAATATGAATATGATTCATAGAAATATTAGAAACTTTCATTTTCTATATTCTTTCACTTTTCCTCGCTTTCTTTGCACAAAACCCATAAATGTCCATCAGCAAAATGTTGGTTGGGTTGTTTTGACTGCAACGCTTGAAATTTGTATGAAACTTCAATACAACAACACAAACAATAATTCGACTTACTTCCGTTGAAATTTATCAATAAAAATTCTTGCATTTCATGCTCAATTCATAAAAGCTTTTAATATGTTTTTTAGGTTCTAAGAAAATTGATAAATAAAAAGGGTACAAAAAAATTTATTTGAAAGACATCAATGAACATAACAATTCTTGGGTTGAAGTGAGCTCATTGTAGGCGCTGAAGGTGAGTTGGCAAAAATATTGTAAAACACATTGAATTGATGTGAATTTTGATTTTCCGTGGCGTCATTGGAGTTGGCAGCCGGAATGCTGATAGTGTCGGCACCGTTGCGACTGTCAGTGTTGCCAGAGTGGCAGCAAAGTGGCAGCTGCAAGATAAATGAATGAATGCGTTCGCTATGCTCGGTGTGAATAATTATTGGCAATTAATTAGTAAAGTGTCAAAATATGCAAAAAATCAGCAGCGATGTTATCACAAAACATGTTGCGCTGCGTTCTTAATGATTGCTGCTGATTGATGGCGTGGCTGAGCTGCTTGTTGAACTGATGAGACGATCGATGAGCGGCAGTGTGGTGTCTGTGTGTGTGTGTGTGTAGGGCGAGCAGGTGAACGCAACGGTGAATGAACTCTGTGCGCATTACAGTTGCTTCAATTTCGATTAGAAGACAGAACAAGAAAAAACCAACCATAACAACAACAACAACGACCCAAAATAATCTTGAATGAAGTGAAATTCAGCAAGAAGCTCGAAGAACTCGAAAAAGATATATTTACAGTTAGGCGTTTGTACTCATTCCACAACGTGTTGGCCCATTCATTGTTGCCAGACGCGCTGAGCAGACGCACTACAATTCTTTGCTTTTGTTGTTATTGTTGTTTTTATGTTTTTGTTTTGTAAATGAAGTGTTGGTTGGTTTTGTTTGTTCAGCGCACAAAGAGAAAATTTCTAAGTTCAGAAAAATTCATTAAAAGCAACTAAGCTAATAAGAAGAACAAGAGGAAGCAATGGAAGTGGGGGAAAAGTATTAACCAATTTACAAATTACCAACTGCCGGTTAGACACTCCCCGAAAAAAAGTGAGTGAAAAAAAATATGAACAAGAACAAGCCAATTCAAAAGCACTGAAAATCACAACAACAACAACAACAATAACAACAACAAAGCGCACAGCCTCCAACTTGAAATTGCCACAGTGCGTTTGTGTTGCGCGTCGTCTTCTTCTTCTGCTTCTTCTTCTTCTTCTTCTTTTTTCTTCTTCTTCTTCTTCAACACTCCATAAAAACCACTTTGAACAGTGATCTACAGCCAACGCCATCGTCGCTTTCAATCGGAATATGAATCTGTTTGAACCAGTGGCGGATTCAGGGGCGTTTTGGGGATTGGAACCCCTCGGAATATTAGGATCGAGTTTAAAGCTACACACAAATTAAAAGGAATTTTTTGACATTTTATGAAGATTAAAGAATTACTTTTTAAAACCCCCAAAACTATTTTTTTTAATACGCCCTTGTTGCTTTCAATCGGAATATGAATCGGTTTAAGCGCTGTGTTTTCAGCAGCTGCCCAACGCCCTTCTTGCGCGCTTCATTCTGGCCGATAAACCAATTCTACATGCCGCCTGCTCCCGAAAGCCATTGACCAATTAACGAGCGCCCAGGCCGCTTCGTCAGCTCTACTCTACACTCACACCCCCTTTCTCCCCTCTACAACCACCCTGCTCATCGCTTCATTTCATTCGACTTTAGTGCCTGAACGCGCGCGCATCTTTCATTTCTTAGACGTTTGTTGTTGTCTTCATGGTTTTTTTTTCGCACTTTAATATTTCTTCATTTTATTATTTCTTTCCACTTTTTTTTGTATTATTATTATTATTGCCATTGTGTCTATCCATCTAGCTGTCGGTCTTTTGGTCTTTAAGATGGCTCTCCGGCCCTTTCTTCCGCTCTCCACTCATCTGTCCGTTCATCCGCCTGGCTGCGTTTGCAGATACATTTTTTATTGGCGTTTTTTTTGCCTTTCGACTTTTCAGCTTTCAACTTCTTTCCACTTCTATCTATTAATCCGCCTTCAACGTTGGCCCACCACACACAACAATCACAACAGCAACAACACTAACAACAACAACAACACCAGCAATTGCTGTGGCAACTGTGGCAGCAAGCAACACCGGCTCCAGTGTTATCTCCCTAACCGCACAGTGCGCGCTGTCCAGCATTTCTATTTGCTTCACATGTTGTTGCTGTCATTATTATTATTGTTCTTGTTGTTGTTGTTGTTGCATGGTGTTTGGTGTTGCTGTTGGTTACTTGCTGCGGTGTTTAGTTTGTCGTTTTCTTTTTCTGTTGTTTGAAATTTATTTTCATCATATTTGTTGTTGTTGTTGTTATTATTGTTGTGCTCATTATTAAAAGACGCTTTGCTTTGATTTGCTTGGCGCAACTCGACGACTTGGTGCGACTTGGCTTAGCTTTGGCCTTTTTCAATGCTGCTTCTTGGCTGTGGCTGCTGCTTCTTCTTCTTCTTCAGTTGTTTGACTTTGTAGCGCTGCTGCTGCTGTTGCGGCTGCCCGAGTTGGAGTTTTCCTCATCAACTTTAACATGCAGCACATCAGCGGCCATCGCCCGCCACCCTGCCGCGCCCACATTCGTCGTTTTTCTGCCGTTTTATTCCCCTTGCAATTCGTTATTTGTTTTATTTTTCACTTCTGCGAAAATTATGTCTGCCATTGGTTTTATGTTTTTTTTTGGATTTTTGCAACATAAAATTGCCCAGCTTTGTGCGCTTCACTCGTACGTTGTGTATGTATGTATGTATGTTTGTGTGTGTGTGTTTGGTATATGTTGTTAACCTCAAGAATTCAATTAAAGTCACAATCTGTATCTTTCGCACACATTACAGCGTCGCCGCTGCGCCAAGCTAAGCTGTGGGTTAAGCGAGCAGTTGAATGGGGCCGGGGGGAAGGGAAAGTAGCCACTAGTTACATGGCTGCATGGAGTTTGGATTACTTATGCGTATGAGACCAATAGATAGTTTAAGCTCATTGTCCAGAGCCGTGGACTGAACTCTTACATCACCAAATAGCAACAAAGACAACTGCCTGAATACATTTTTGGTAGTAAAATTGTCATCGAAATAATCTTTACTTAGTTTAAAATACTTTCTTAAATTAGACCAAATTTTGATTTTAAATACTGAAAACCATGGCTTGTCAATGGGCCAAATAATTCACGGTTATCTTAACCCTTTGATGATCCTGTCAGATTTTGATGAAAAAATGAAAAATTTCTCATTTCAAACGCTTTCCCCATATTTTAAGTCATTAAGTCCATGAAATCATGTTTCCCCAAAGAAAGTGTTAACTCATCGTTGACATGTCAAATTTTGATTTTCAAAAAATGAAAAAAGTGTCAATTTTTTTTTTATTTCAAATAGTTTTACTCAGTTTGAAGTCAGAAAACCCATTAAATCATGTTTTTTCACAAACTTTTAACCCATCGTTGACACTCCAGATTGTGATTTTCAAAAAATGAAAAACAAGTGTAGATGCTCTGCTCTTCTTATTTCAAATAGTTTTACTAAGTTTGAAGTTAAATACCCTTTAACTCATGTTTTTCCACACAAACCTTTGACCCATCGTTGATCTGTCAGATTTTTAGTTACAAAATAAAAAACATGTGTCTAATTATTTTTGATTTCAATAGTTTTCACTAAGCTTGGAGATAAATTTTTTTTCTTAATCTTCTCGTATACGAACCTTAATCAATTGTTGATCCCGTTAAACTTTCTTTTTAAAAATATTTTAAAATACCAAATTTTTGTTCACCAAATTTCCATTTTCCATCAATAACCAGTGGGATGACAATGCTATCTGACTTTTATTTTCAACGTTATTCAGTGTCATAGATTCCAGCTGTTTGGGCCGAGCCACGCCACTTTGTCCAATGCCCAGCTCAACTCATTGTTTCAGTCGAACGCTGCCTCTAAAGCAAAGTTCGTACCGAGCATCATTGATAAGCGACTTATACTTCCAATGCTTTTAGAAAAAAGTCTTTCACAAAAACAATGCCACGCCCTTGTTCAACGTCTATCATATTCTACCAGCAGAACGACCGATTCATAGAATGAAATTTTAATGCTGCGTGACTCTTAATCCCACGATTCTCAATATTATAGATTCGAGCAGAAAAGACATACCGGTACCTGCTCTGGGACATTCTACCCATTGTAACAAAATTTCAGATCAATTGGTCAAGAACTACCCAGATTTTTTTATTAATGGTATATAGGTCAGCGGGATTTTAAAAGGGGGAAGGCTTAGTGTAAAAAGTAGGTTCGCAAAGTAGGGCTAACCTAAGGTGGGTTCCTTGTCTTTCTATGGGATGTGAAATAGTATGGAATGTGTGATAGTAATACAACAAAAACCAGCCTGACTTATTCTAAAGACAAGCAATGCGGATGATATTAATGATATATAGGTTAGTGGGATTGTCAGAAGGAAGTAAGAAAGGGATTGTCAGAAGAAGAAGTTATGCTAAGGTGAACTCTTTGTCTTTCTATTGGATATGATTTGCCCTCAAGAGTAAAGGAAGTCGAGTAATACAACAAGAACAAGCCAGCATTTTTTTCAATATGAACATTGTGGTTAAAATTTATGGCTAATAGGTCAGTGGGATTGTCAGAAGGAGAAATGTTCGAAATGTGGGTTCAAGCTGAAGTGTTCGAAGAGAGACAGTGGCTCTAACTTACTTAACTTATTTACTTAGAACAGTGGCCCGGAAGATGTAAAAGTCGTACCTTCTTCAACACAAAGCTGGGCTTCAACAGAAGCTGGGCTTCAACCCAAATCTGGCCTTTAATCCAAATCTGGCCTTTAATCCAAAGCTGGGACTTAACCCAAAGCTGGGCTTCAACCCAAAGCTGTGCCTCAACCCAAAGCTGAGCTTCAACCCAAAGATGAGCTACAAACCAACGCTGGGCTTCAACCCAAAGCTGGGATTCAACCCAAAGTTGGGCTTCAACCCAAAGCTGGGCTTCAAACCCACAACTGATTCAATTTAACCTCATTTAACAACCGTTAATGACAATCTTTCAGAATAATAGATATACGAGTACATGAACTCAACGGGCTGCCAATTAATTCTGCAATTCGTTAGCATATCCATTAATCAAAATATCGCTGCACGTTGCAATTATTCAGCGGCTCAATGCGCGTTTAAGCAAACAAGGCGCTTCCGTTTTCACATATGGACCGCACTGCCAGAAGACAGAAACAACACTACTACTAGCACTACTAGCAAACAGAAACAACAACAACAACACTTGCTGCACTATGCAATACGAGTACAAGTTGCAATTACAACGGCAACTGTTATTCACACTCGAGCGCCGAGCACGCCAAAGCGGATTTGAATGTGCGGAATGGCGTGTTTGTGCGCATGTTTGGCAGCGCGATCGATTAAAGGCACCAAGACCAATTCGAAGCTGCGTCTAATGCGCCGCGCATGCGCAGTGCTACAACTAAATTTTCCGCACCATAAGCTGTGTTATTGGCGCTGTCGACGATAACGATCACGATTGCCGTCGATTGCGGCGATTATGATAAAGCAGACGCAGAGAGCAGAGAGCAGAGCCGACTGCAACTGCAGCGCAGCAGCAATTCCATTTATTGCCACCGTTGTTGCTTGTCGATTGGCGCGACGGCGGCTGCTGTTTTGCGCCGCAATCGTAATCAATTAAGCGCTTGTAAGCTGCTTAGCAACAGGCTGCGACCAGGTGTGATAATCCGCGCAGATAAAGCTGGATACGGCGCAAACACTTGTCGTGACTGCGCGCGCACCGCACAAAACACACATCGCACAACTAACTCGTTCGCCGCCATTCAATGAGCGCTTATCAGCAAACACTCGGCTACGCAGAACGTTGAATGTTGGCCACGTCGAGAACGTTTTCCGCTCGAGGCCGCTTTCGAATTTGTTCGGCCATTGTTGGCTGTTTAGCTTGAAGACAACGCTTTGAGTTGACACATTTTCAGCGAACCAATTCGCATTCGCAGCTAATTAGCCGCATTTGCAACGACGCTTTGCTTATCTATTTCGCCGAAGGTGGCGGCGCGCTTGTTTGCCGTCTTGGCCCGATAACGACCTAAATTTAGTTCTTCCATTGGCGAAATGTCTCTCTGAATAGTCAAACTTCCGTTGCTGTTGGCACGTGTTGTACGGCTTTTATTTGATTTTAATGGAGCAAAACAATTGCCATTCAACTTAGATAAGTTGGCGCATAGCTTGGTATTAATTTTTTGATAAAAAAATATAGAATGAAATGCATGTGTGAGGGCACTGACGAAATTCGACTAAAGTTTATTTTCCTGTAAGATATTTGAACAAAATATGACAGCTTTAATGTTTTCCGAAAATTGAAAGCAATCTTTTTATTATCAGGAATTGGTTGTGTTCGGCGTTTAAGAGGCAAAACAAGTGATCGCAACCATTCACAACATAGAACTGAGAACTGTGAAAAGTCAAAACTGTGGCTAGCAGTGAGTCAGAGTGCCCCGAAGAAGCCAAGAGTGGTTTTCCAATCGTTATGTATGGCGTCTGTTGTTTGGTATTCGAACAGAATCCTCAAAGACTATCCTGAAAAACATAACACATAACACAACCAAAACAAATATTGAGCAGTAATAATAGTTCGATTGTGTAACGAATTTAAAAGAAACCAAACTCATTTGAAAAATAAAAAACTTCTAGAACAGTCCAAAACTGAATTAATTGAATCTAAAAATTTGCTACCTCATCCACCGGAATCTTTAGATTTGATGTAAAATACATACATACATTCTCAAGATTAGTTAATTGGTTATAGTGGCAGTCTATTTCCAGTCCGAGAGGTTAATAAAGGCGAGTTGCTATTCTAACATGGGTCACAACAATCTGAACGTCGGTTGACAAGTTTTCTTTTCACTTCACTAATTCTCATCTGCTTCATGTAAATAGCAATACAAGTAACCAAGTGTTTCACCAGCTTGAGCTAGGAATCGAACCTGGAGCTTCGGTATGAGAAGCCAGCGCACCGCCCGGTGGACCGTTGACCAACCAGCCACAAAGCAAGTGATGAACCATTTTCTTTCTCGCTAAGATTCTCAGAGCTGTGGTAGCTGACATTAAAGGAGATACCCATCTTAGCTGTGTGCTCTGCAATGGGCCAGTGGCCTGTTATGTCCCAAGTTTATCTTGTCTCAACCCTTATTTAAAAGCTACATATGAAACCTGTTCTTTTTTTATATTGGCCAAAATTATCTTCTGATGTTAATGGATTCCATCTTTTCCTATCTAATGTTGGCTTTAGCAAAGAAGTGCTTAGGAACTCTGCTCTCGATTGAGCCCAGTGAGACGAGAGCCAACAGTGCCTCAATCTCATCAAGAGCGAAGCCTCGTCGGGCCAGTTCTATGGCTCGTTCCTTACCCTCCTTTATTTTGCCCTGGCCTTCAGATCAGAGTATCTTTGAACCAATAAGCTATTATTTTTAATGTTTGAGGCTATTAAGCAGCAGGACCAGAGTTGATTTTTTTGCAAGCCTTATTTTACCTCCTAAAGTTGATGCTTTTTATAATTTTAGCACTCTTTGGGCTTCTGGGTTCTATTCGCCTAAATTTGACCTTAGCTGAAGAAGTTTTTTAATCTTGACTACGTTTCCTACAGAAATTCGAAGATAAAATTCCCATTTTATTGAAATGATACCCAAGTCAGCAGTGATCATCCAGTGAGCAAGTGTCTAGTGACTTCCTTTTCCAGCATGAGAAGTTTTCTAGGTACTCTCTTCCCTAGGTTTGGGGCCTACTTGTTGGCACCCGAGTTACTATCAGATATATAGAGAGGATGTAGAGGTCCATCTTCTCTAGGTACTCCTCGGTCTGGGATTGAGAACCGTTCTGCTTCGCATAAACCTGGACTGTTGGTTCATCGTTCGGCAAAATTATGGTCTACACATTTCCTCAGATATTTCTTATATGTTGAATGGTTCGGGGCTTACCAGTGGGCATCCGAGTGACCAGTCAGGTATCCAGAGAGGATGCAGATGTCCACCTTTTTAGCATCAAGAGTTTTGTTCGATGGAATAGTGATCATCCAGTGACTTCCTTTTCCAGCATGAGAAGTTTTCTAGGTACTCTCCTCTCTAGGGTTGAGGCTTACCTGTGGGCACTTGAGTGACCAGTCAGGTATCTAGAGAGGATGCAGAGGTCTTGCTTCCTTAGCATGAAGAGTTTCCTAGGTATTCCTCGGTCTGGGATTGGCATAAAGCTGTGCTGTTGGTTCACTGTTCGGTAACTTTATGGTCTATCCATTTCCCCAGCCATTTTTTATGTGTTGGTTGAATAGTTTGGGGCCTTCCAGCCGGCACCCGAGTGACCAGTCAGGTATCCAGGTATCTTTTTTGGCATAGAGTTTTTCCCGAGGGAGCGACTTCCTTTTCCAGCATGAGAAGTTTTCTAGGCACTCCTCTTTCTAGGGTTAATAACCGTTTGGCCTGGTGTAGTCTCGTATTGTCGATCCATTGCTTGGAAAATGTATGGTCTACCCATTTCCTCAGCTATACTTTATGTGTTGGTTGAATGGTTCGGGGCCTACAGTAGAAAAGTAGAAAGTAGAGGTCCATCTGTTTTAGCTTGAAGAGTTTTATAGGTACTCCTCAGTCTGGTATTAAGAACCGTTTTGCTTGGCATAAACCTGTGCTGTTGGTTCATTGTTCGCCCTCTACCACTCTTGTACGTGTCCTCTGAGGAGTCCATGGAATGGTTCGGGGCTAACCAATGGGCCCATTGCACCTGTTTTGTCCAAGCGGTCGGATTGTTCGTTGTCTTTGTGACCTTCATGTCTTGGGATTCAGTGCAATTCTATAGAGTTACGGTCTCGTAGTTTATTCAGAATGTTACGTCAATTCTTGAAAAGTTTTAAGGAGACCGCATGGGTTTGAAGAGCCTCTAGGGTCACTTAACTGTAGGATAGTATGAGCCAATAAGCTAAGTCCGACTGGATCTCTTTGCATTCTTGTACTCGTTTTGATAGTAAAATCAACAAGTGCAGAGCCTTGATTGTGTTTAAGCTGTCCGAGAGTATAGTAATGCGGCTCTTGTAGGATGTGTCTGCTATTTAGTGCCATTCTACATGTTTTCTTGACAGGAAACACTTCTGCCTGTAAGACGCTTAAATTATTTAAGAAACGTATGGAAACATTTAGTCTTAGATGTTCAGAGAAGACCCGCGCTCCTAACCCCAAACTCCATCTTAGAGTCATCTGTGCAGATTTTGGTTCTCGAATATGATAGCTCTTGTCAAATACTATAGCAAGAATCACATAGAATAATCTGTGGTTGTGTAGAGGCATATTTTCCCTGGTAATAGCAGACTGACGTCGGTCTTTTCAGCAACCTGTCTTTCAACCTGAGAGCACTTAGAATTGCGGCATTCACGATAAATTTATCACTTGGCAGCAGATGTGTCAGCAAGTTTAGTGTCTCCGCTCTACAGGATCTGATCGCTATTCTCAAAGCTAATTGAATTAACTAAAATAAAAGTAATTAGAGACACACAAAAAAATTCAACCTTTTTTTCATTTTTCGAAATTTCATTAATGCATTTTTTTCTATTGCACAATGTGAATACACTTGCCGCACCTTTCACCCGACTTATTATCAAATAATTTTTAATAGCTCAAACTAATAACGGCCAAAGAAATGCTTTCGATTGCATAATCCATACACAAAATTCAAAACTCGAAATTTGTAACCCCCCGAAAAAAAGAAGCAAATTTACAAACATTTGAAATGTTTTGCTACTCGTCGGGCTTTCATGTTCACTGTAAAGCACTGCAACAACATACTCATAAATGCTCCGCCGTCTGCTGCTGTCTGTCTGTCTGTTTGTCCGCGGAGACTTTCTCATTTTCACAATTGGCCATCAAAGTTGGCAGCACGCGGCGTACGATTTTGTTTTTTCCTTCAAATGATCAAAATGATCGAATGAAATGAAGTCGAAACAACAACAACAACATACAAACATCAAAATAAAACCGACAAATTAAAAGTCTCGGATCGCAATTGCATAAGATACCAATCAGTGATAGCGCGCACAAACGAGCGCCAAGTTATGCGCCAAAGTTGCCAAAGCGTTTTCTTCTATTTTTGTTGTATTCGGTTTTTTTATACAAATTTTTTGTTGCTGCTGATTTTTTAATGCGCCACAATTTGCGGTCGATGCTGATTTTTTGTTAGTGAGTTGGCTGCTCTTATTTGTTGTTGTTGTTGTTTATGCAGTGCTCTGGCGCACAATTTCCAGTAATTTCAAATTAATTTCCCCCCTCCACACCATTAAAAAGAAAACGACCAACCAACCAATCGACCAGCCAAACCAATAAACAACCAACCAACCAAACAAACAGACAGACAACTGAGTGCAGTGAAGGAATGCGCAAAGCAGCTTTGAAAGAAATTGTAGCAGCCAAAGAGAAAGAAGAAGAAGCAGAAGTTGCGCTACGTGCCCAATTGAACGAAGCTTCTGCGGGCGAACGAACGACAGCCAAGTGGGTTCAATTATGCGGCGAGCGCGTCGAGTTAATTCGCCGGCTGGCACATTTGTGTGCTCAGTTAGTGGGTGACAAAGTACCCAAGCGGAATTGTTTCTGGCAGATTTTACTTTGATGAAATATATTGAGAGTTTTGCCAGAAATATCCTATTAAGTATGAAAACGATTCTTGCCACTGAATCCAAAGAATATTTCTAACCATAGGCGGATTCAGAAAAATATTTTGGGGGGTTTCAAAAGGTAATTCTTTAATATGAATAAAATGCCTTTTAATTTGTTTGTAGTTTTAAAGTCGATCCTAATATTTTCCCCTGATTCCACTACTGTTTCTAACTATGCTGACTACACTGAAGTGGCCATGTCTCCCGTATGGCCAATGAAGCTCCGGCGAATAAAGTGTTTCATACGTTGGTTGCAGATCGACGGTGAAGAAGAGACCATGTTTTTGGTCTAAGGACCAAGTTGAGGACGCCCTATCATCTTTTCGTGTGATCAACTGGAAAATACGCGAGCGAAGCAGAAACATCTGGGGAGAACTTTTGCAGCAGGCCGTAACTTCGTAAGAGATTGTTATGGCCAGTTAAGTAGTGTAAGTTAGGTAATGGTGGCTGCCTCTGAAAAGACACACCCGGAGGCCCTTTATTAGACCCTTTTTGATACCACATATTCCATCTGTTTTTGAAATGTGTAGGCAACATAGTTTTTCCCGCTGTTTTCTTTTGTGTGCTTCTTGTAATTATCATCTGCTTCATGCAAATATCGCCAGAAGTAGACGAGCGTTTAACCAGCTCGAGCTATGACTCGAACCTAGGGTCCGGGTATGGGACCGCTGGACTATTGAGGCCGGCTCCAGTTGAGTAAGTAAGTGTACTTACTTTATGCTTTTAGACAGAGTGGATCACCTAACTGAGAGACAGGTGTAGGAAAAGATGATTCTTACAACGCTGGATACTCAGAGGGTAGTTAATGCATGCATTAGCCGACTGTAAAGACATGTCAGTATGGAGCAACATGCGCTGGCAGATGGTCCAACTAAAAAATAGTCAGAACAAAACTTTTGTGGACCCGAACCTAGAATTGAAAGAAAGCAATCCAAGGCTCAAGGATCTGGTTGACATGATAAAATGGAATATCAAATTGTAAATGGAGAAAGTTCCCTACAGACTGTGCTTGAAGATGACCAGATAACCGCTCTAAATGATAAAAGCACGTGCACTCTGGTATAATCGTTCATAAAACAGATGGAGCTATGGACCATTTTTCAAGGAATTCTACTAGATGGAACGCTTGACATAGTCAATACGAACGAGTTCCATGATTAAGATAGAAGCACTCCAGGCCCATCTACTGGGATTACAGCCATCACTGGACACTGCCTTATTGGCCTACACGATAACAGACTTGGTCTACCTTCCAACGATTTATGCAGAAGCTGCAGATAAGAAGATTGCGAGGAGACCTCCTCTGCACGTGAGAACACACTTTCGACACTTAGGCAGGTACTTCCTGAGCTGCCTAGGCGACCTCGAAACGACGCCACATAGCGACATCTACAAATTTATCAGAGCCTCCAAGTGGCTCCCACAAACACTGGAATCGGATAGGTGAAGTCCTCCCCCCATCACGTGGTAACACATTGGGCCCCATGGCCTAAGTGATACCCAAAACGAGACCACTTAACCAACCTACCTACCTACAAGCACTTCAGTCCATCAGTCTGAATGCTCTAACGCATAACCTTCATATAACTCTGATGTGAGTCCATTGGCAAAGAGATATAGAGGGTAATGAGTAGGCGTACCGTCTGCCTAAAAACGTATATCTTCTTAATATGTCTCTTGTGGAACAAGTATTTGTTTCTCTAGAGGCTATAAAGAAGAAAATCTGGAAGCATTTCCTGTCAGAGGCGAACTGCAGGTGGAAATCCACAGAGGATTGCAGGATATCGAGACTGATTGGATCTTTTACCCCCAACATAAAACCAACTTCTTAGCTGACAGATCTTGTACGGAAGGGTCAAGGTTCACTGCAGTCTGCATGAGGCATTAAATGCCAGGTGATCATGCTGCAAGGATCGGTTTCACGTTCAATAACCACTGAAAAGCTGTAGAAATGCAAATAAGAAGAAAAAAGTAGTGAGTACAAGACTATCTACCCTAGGAGCACGATTGTTAAAAAACTGAAGCGATCTCCCAAAGTGGAACCATGCAGAATCTCTGTATTCTTGGAAAAAACATGAATTGAATTTAAAGAAAGAAGCCCATGGATCATATACAAGAATCTCCTAAGTTAAAATGTCTCCAAGGTTGGGGTACTAAAACCAGTGATGGATTCGGGGCAAAGGCAGACCAACGGATGAGTAGTAATGAACTTCATGGAAACGAAAGGGGATCCACTATGTTGTCTGCTTTAGAAAATCCCCGAACAAGGACTGTTTTTTAGTCGCCAAAGATTCGGTGAACAAGTGGATACGCGTCTATCAGTTTCTGTGGATGTTTTTCATCTTTTGCACTAAAAACAAAATTTTAAGACTGTTAAGTAATAAATTAAAAAAGGAAAGCATTCAATATTTTGTGATACAGTAGCAAAGTAAGATTAGAAGTGCAGAGTTAAATTCTTGTCTTCAGTTTTGAAGAGAGTTGCTTTTGAAAAAAATTAGTTATGTCGCATTCCCGCCGGAAAAAACCAACCGGACGTTGGTAATTTACCAAAAAAGGTCGCTTAATGGAAAACCATTTGTTTTCAATTAAACCATGCGACAACAAATTTTACACACGAAAAAATCTATATACTCGCGAAAGAAGGGGCGTCTTCTTTTTAGTTTTTCTCTCTGACGTCAGGATATTTTTAAAGAACTTTGAAATTTCAAGAACATGTTTATTTGAAAAATCTATATACTCGCGAAAGAAGGGACGTCTTCTTTTTAGTTTTTCTCTCTGACGTCAGGATATTTTGAAAGAACTTTGAAATTTCAAGAACATGTTTATTTGAAAATATTTTTTTTTTAATTGAGGGCATTGTAAAATAACAATATGGGTATCAAATGAAAGGAAAAGATCCATAGAATCTTAAAAAATTTAATGTTTTGGTGCTAAAGGACGAAGAGGTATTGAAAATGTCCTTTTGAAACTTTATCCTTGAATATCCTTGCGAATTTTTTTAAATAATTTTTTTGAAAAAAATATATCTTAAGGACTTGTATGAACGCTATTACATCCTTGAGTTTCGTCATTCTAACTTTATTAGTTTACGATATAAAAATTTAATACGCGAGTGTGTTTTGAATTTTTTTGATACTTTTCAGAAAGAATTGGTTGGTTATAGAAAGAATTGGTTGTTCAGAGTCTGTTTTAGTCACCGACACCTCTTCTAAAAACTATATTCCTTGTCAACTCGAATAGGTCTTTGATTTTGGTCATAACTAGTCCTTCTGTTTGACAAAACTTCTCAGTTAATTTCCACTTTTCAAAGTACATTCGAACATTAATGTTAGACTTTATATATATTCCAAATATTTATAAGAAATTTACATAATATCAACGTTTTCCTACAAATGTTTTGTAGTTACAAACCGTTATGATTGTCACTATTTCTAAAATGTCCTACTGGGTGTTGCTGGTCCAAGGCGCGCTTGACAGAGTTATGTGTGCGTTCAATACACATTTGACTTTCACTTATTTAAAGTCATTACAACAACAACAACAATTGCTACAAAACTACAACAACAACAAAACCCACAAACCAACAGCAATAACGAGCCAACAAATGAAATACATAAAATGCAGCCGAAAAATTCGACTGCAGCAAATTTTATTACGCGCTAAAGTGTCTGTCACACACAATGTCTGTCACAGTCGCTGTTCGCCGGCCTGTTTGACACATTGTTGCTTGCGCCAACCGATTAACTGCATAACAACACAACAAAGTATCGCACACCCGCGCCTCCACTGCGGCGACTGCAATCGTCGAGTCGAGTCAAGTAACGCCGAGCGTTGAGTATCGGCTGCAGCGGCCTTATCTGAACAAACGCCGCAAGGGATTTTGACATTATGATTCAGTCGCAGCCGCTAAACATACATGCACACATTAACACAACACACACACACACACATACAAACAGAGGCAATTTAGGCGTCACAGCTACAGCTTCAGTTGACGCTACAACTATGCGTGCAGCTACTTGGAGCAGAATTAAACTTTACCACAACAACAAACATTGCTTAAAAACTGAAATTATTTGGCGCACAGGCCACAACGTTTGCTGTTGTTGCTTGTGGTGTCTGTTACTGTCTCTGGTTGTTTGTTGTTGCATGCCTAAATTTGCTGCCAAGTTTTGGTGTGACATAATCTGTGCTGCAGCAGCCAACAACAACAACAACAATTAACAACGAGAACTCCAATAAAAACATCACTGCGCAGAAATCCCACACGCCGCAATTACACACAAACATATACACAGATACATCCACACATACACACAAAGAGCAAAAACGTTTGTCTCCGTTGTTGCTGTGACGCATTGGAGTCGTTGAAGGCGCAAGCAACAGCGGCGACAGACGGGTTCAATGAACCAAACAACAAATGCGCCGCGTCGCACACAATAAAAACAACAACAAAAACCATAACAACAACGCTTATATGAATTTGTTTCCAAACAATATTTGTATCGCACGCCGCCAAAAAGAGAAGAAACGAGTTGAATTGCTACTCGGCCCCCCTCCCTCAACCCCAATCGACGCCCGCCACTGCACCCACTGCACGGCCTCCCCGCTCAGCACCAATCGACCGGCGGCTTTCGACTGTTTTTGTGCATTGTTTAGGCAATTTTTGTTGCAACAACACACATATTAACAACAACAACAACACCAAAAAAAAAACAGTAACAACTCGTACTCACTGTCAACTGCAGCAATTGGCAATTTGTTGTTCGTGTGCTGTTGCTGCTGTTTTTATGTCACTGTTGCTGCTGTTGTTGTTATTGTAATTGTTGTTGTTTGTCGCACGTTTATTGTGTTCGGTGCGTGAATTCAATTTGCGCCTGCGCAGCCTTTAAGCCAAAACCAAATTGCAAAAAAACATTGAAACGAAACGCAGCAAAAAGCCCCAATCTGCTGAACAACAAAAACAATAATCACAACAACAACAATCGCTATATAACAACAACACATTCGCGCATTTCACGTTGACAATTTGTAGTGGACACTTTTTGTTGTTGTTGTCGGTGGTATACTCGTATTTATTTGCGATGTACCGATGAGGGGAAGTTGGGGGTTTTTAACTGGGCCCCAGAGTTTTCGACAATGCAGTGAATCACAGATATTTGTGAACTGGTTCAGTTCAGTGGTTCATGATTATTTTAATCCATTGGCTCAGTTCATGAACCGGTTCGAACTCATTTTTGAACCAATGTTTTGCTTCGAAAATGATTTGATTTAAAAAAAAAAAAATTTTAAAAATCAGTTCGTTTGCCTTCAGAACCGGTTCACAGGTCTCGTTTTTGAAGGCCCCGAATTGTATAATGTTGTGTAATTTTTTAATATTTCACAGACCACAATCACAAATTTTCTCTACACGACCCTGGTTGCAGCCTATGATTTTGTTGTTATTTATTTTTGGTTGTTGTTGCTGCAATATTGTTGTTGTTGTGGCTTGGCGCATTTTGATTTGTGCAATGCTGTTTGACATAATGGCGACGCCGGTCGTAGCGTCAGTGATATTCTCCAAATTTTGGACACGTTGTTTGTAGTTCTGTATATTAGTTGGTGTTGTTGTAGCACACATACAGCTCTGTATTTATGTATGGAGACGGACATGCAGCAAGTTGTGTGCAGTCATTTGGTGGACGTATGAGCGACTATTTTCTGTTTGATTAGGCGCCAAAGTTATCGATCACCTGGCAGTAGTTGTTGTCTTGTGGGCGCCAAATATGGTTTCAAGTGGGTATTGGACTCGGTGATTGAGTAAGGAACTAAATAACATCCTGAGTGTGAAGCTGAATATTTGTATCATCATAATCTCTTTCGATCTCGATATAAAAAAAATAAAAATTAAATCAAATTGTTCAAAATAAAAAAGGTTGATGGCCTCTCAAAACCAAAGAATCAGCTGCTAATGACCAGGTGGTAATGATCAGCTGGTAAAAACGTAGTGCTGTCTTGATAAAAGGTGAAAAACGTTTGCACAGAAACAGCTCGACTTAAATCCATGGTTAGCACTAACCGAAACTTTCAGTATACAGTCTAGTTTTGTCTTTTACGTTTTTGTTTTCTTTCTAATTATACATTCTTAGGTTTTGTTTGTTATTTTACCAAAACTTATGTCCAGTGAATAGCTCGACCTTATTCAATAGTGGTTAGCTCTAACCGAAACTTTCAGTAGTCAGTCATATGTGGCCCCTTTAAGTGGTTGTTGTGTCTCCAATTGATCATACAAAGGTTTGGTTTGTTGTTTTACTGACACCTATTTATGTACAAAAATATTTGTTTGGGCACAGCTCGACCTAAATCAAAAGTGGTTAGCACTAACCGAAACTTTAAAGTCAACTTTAAAATTGGTCACACATAGATTTGGTTTGTTGTTTTTTGGAAATTTAAGTACATTGAGCGGTTCGACCTAAAGCAATAATGGTTAGCAATAACCGAAACTTTTTTTAGTCAGTGAAATGTGGCCCTTTAGGTTGTTGTTGTCTCCCTAATTGGTCATACATAGGTTTGGTTTGTTGTTTTACCGAAACTTATGTACAAAATTTTATATTTGGTAACCACTCGACCTAAATTAACAGTGGTTAGCACTAACCGAAACTTGAATTAGTCAATAAAATGTGGCCCTTCAATTGTTGTTGTCTTTCTAATTGGTCATACTTAGGTTTTGTTTGTTGTTTTGTGGAAATTACAGAGAAAGTACAGAGAGCGGTTGGACATAAATCAATAGTGGTTAGCACTAACCGAAACTTACAGTGAACAGTCTAATTTTGTCCTCTGAGTTGTTGTTGTCTCTCTAATTGTACATACCTAGGTTTTGTTTGTTATTTTACCAAATCATATGTACAGTTAACAACTCGACCTAAAGCAATTAAGGTTAGCAATAACCGAAACTTGCTGTAGTCAGTCAAATGTGGCGTTTTTAGTTGTTGTTGTATCTCTAATTGGTCATACATAGGTTTGGTTTGTTGTTTTATCGAAACTTATGTAAACAAACTGTGGTTAGTAACAGCTCGACCTAAAGCAATAAAGGTTGGCAATAACCGAAACTTGAATTAATTAGTTTAATGTGACCTTTAAGTTGTTGTTGTCTCTCTAATTGTACATAGTTAGGTATAAATTGTTGTTTTACCTAAACTTATGTACAAAACTTATGTTTAGTAATAGCTCGACTTAAAGCAATTAAGGTTAGCAATAACCGAAACTTGCTGTAGTCAGTGAAATATGGCCCTTTTAGTTGTTGTTGCCTCTCTAATTGGTTGTACAAAGGTTTTGTTTGTTGTTTTGTGGAAATTTAAGTAAATCGACCTAAAAGCAATAAAGGTTAGCAATAACCCAAACTTATTGTAGCCAGTCAAATGTTGCTCTGGTAGTTGTTATTGTTGTTTTTTCTAATTGTATTTTCGGCTATAACCAGCTGATTTATTTAATAATCTATTTATTTTTTTTTAATTTATTAAGCAAACGGCACTTAATGACATTTTGTTCGATGCCTGGCTGGTTTCATGTGTCAGTTGCTGTTGCTATTGTTGCTGTTTTTGTTGTTGTTGCCGCTTAGCGCAACGTTACGCTCAGCGACTTGACGTCGCGCATTTTTATTCACCGTACTTACGGCCAGTTAGACACAATATAGTAATTTTTCCAGTTTCATGGTTGCTATTTTGACGTTTGCGCTGTCAAATGCGCTGACATGAAAATGAACTGAACGAAGTTGAAGTCGGAGTCGCAAGTTATGCGGTCAGGAGGCAGTCATGCGCCAATAATTGCAACAGTTGTGCGCGCTTGGAGGGCGAACTGCGCCAATGAGCAGCGACAAAAATAGCTAAAGCAATAACAAAAATAGCAGCAGCAGCAACAACAGTTACAGCCCGTCACTCAGTGAGTGCATTTAGTGTGGCTTTGTTAAGTTCACAAAGTTGGTTGTTTTTTTTTCTATTAAACAAAAATTTAATTTTCATTTGTGCGTTAAGCGTATTTATACATTTACAACAACAACAAAAGCATAAAAAAACAAAGCAAAAAACTTCAGCAACAATGACAATTGTGTCATCATTTGTTTGTCTTGAGCTAATTTCCATGGAAAACTAAACTCAGCCGTTTCCCATGGCCCAGCAGCATTTAAAATGTATTTGTTGTTATTGTTTAGTTGTTTTTTGTGATTTGTTTTCTTCGTTTTTTTTTGTTTGAATTTTGCTGTTACTGCTGCTGTGTACTTTCACATTTTGTTTGTACAATCATTATTTGTTGTTGCTTTTTTTTTGCCTGTTCCGTGTGGCCACTGCCGCTGACAGCTGCTAATTTCGAAATTCGAACAGAAATCTGTAAAGCGAGTTTAATGTACTCGCCGCATGTTGTGCGACTACTTCCGCCATAAATACACAACTGTGGCAGCGCTGGCAACAGTTGACACGGCAATAAGTGCGATCGCGCGATCTCGTGTCTCCGCGTCCACAGCTCAGTCGCTGCTGCGACTTGAACGCTGGCCGTGGGTGCGGTCACACCGGCCGCATCGCGTTGCCTTCACATCACATCAACGCTGCGCGTCACATCACGCAAAAGACAATCGCTGGGAAATTTTCGTTTTCTCCACACTTCAGCTGCATGTAATACAAGTTACGCTGTCTTTTGCTGTTGTGGTTGTTGTTGTTGACTTCTTATTAACAATTACAACAGTTTTAGAAAATGTTGAGCCACTTTGCGCTCCACCCTTTGCACCTTCGGCTTCGTTTCGGCAACGCTCGACGGCTTCAAGTAGCAACGAATACATTAAATGATTTCAATTTTTGTCCGTGAAGTGAGGCAGTTGTTATTATTTGTTTTTGCTGGGCTTTTATTTTGCTTTCGACGCGATGTGCACGCTACACTCGGCAGCTGGTGTAGTTTCAATAATTTTAAGGAGGTTTTAACGAGAGATTTGTGCAGATGAAGTAAGGAATAACTAATCAAAAGATCAGGTAATCAGAGCAAACAGCGCCGAGCACGCTACACTCGGCAATAGGTGTGAGTTTCAACAGTTTTAAAGATATGTATTCAATCGAGACTTATTCCTCAGATTATAAATATCCAACAAAAAGACGAGGTAATTTATGCCGAGGCAAATAAAGTGCCGTTAGGTGAGATTTTAGATTATTTTTAGCCCTTTGAGGACGGAGTTTAATTTTCAAAACCCAACATATTTTTGGTAGAAGATTTTCCATGAAAAAAATGCTATGAAAGTTGGGGCTAGAACATTATGTTGCAAACTCAGATATTCTGAAATCATCTTTTATCCGGGGACAAATAAATCTATGAAATATATATCTTTTATCTATATTTATCTATTATTTTTATTTTTTTGAATAATTGCTTTGTGGGATATTAAACTTGGTGGGACGTATTATCCAAGTAGTCCTGAAAGGGTTAAAAGGTTCAATACAAAATTTTGAGCAGAGTAAATAATATATATCCAACATAAAGATGAAGTTATCGAGACTAATAAATAATATTATCAAATAATAAATAATGGCACAAAGTCCTAAAAGAGTTCGTTTGGAGCTTTTTTTTGTAGAAAATATTCTGTGGAAGAATAGAGTGTTGATGGTCATTTGAATGATTTCCATGGAGACTACGTCTTGATATTAAACTTCTCTTTGGATCAAACTTAACTTTAAAGTCTGGAACTTAGTTTGTAGAAGATATTCTATGGAAGAAAAAACTATTGATCGCCACTTGAATAATTTCCATAAAGACTACGTCTTGATTCATTGAACTTCAACTTGAATCAAAACTTTACTGTATCGTCTGGAACTTAGTTTGTGGAAGATATTCTGTAGAAGAATAGATTGTTAATGGCCACTTGAATAAATCTAATGAAGACCGTGTATTGATTCATTACGCTTCTCCTTGGATCAAACTGGAACTGGAACTTAGTTTGTAGAAGATATTCTATGGAAAAATAGAGTGTTGATGGCTACTTGAATGAATTCCATGAAGACTACGTCTTGATTCATTGAACTTTTCTTTGGATCAAGCTTTACTTTACCGTCTGGAACTTATTTTGCAGAAGATATTTTATGGAAGAATAGAGTTTTGATGGCCAATTAAATGATTCCCATGAAGACCACGTCTTGGCTCATTCAACTTATCTTTGGATCGAACTTTACTTTACCGTCCGGAACTTATTTTGCAGAAGATATTCTATGGAAGAAAAGATAGATCTATGTTGATCGCCACTTGAATGATTATCATGAAGACTAAGACTTGATTCTTTAAACTTTAACTTGGAACAAACTTTGCTTTATCGTCTGGAACTTATTTTGCAGAAGATATTCTTGGGAAGAATACTGTTGACGGCCGTTTGAATGATTGCCATGAAGACCACGTCTTGGCTCATTCGATTTCCCTTTGGATCAAGCTTAACGCAGAGTTTAATAGTAAAAACTCTCCAAGAAATTCGGTGAAAAAATAGATAATTGATTGATTGGCCACTTCCATTAAGATGACTAATTTTAAATTCAGTTGTTTACCTCTGACCCTCTAATGGAATCTTTCTTCCTTCTCCCAACCCACACTCACCTTACTCCCACTTCGTGGTTGACTGTCTTTAGATTTCTTTTACTTTTCACAGTCAAACAACATCAAATACTTTTAGCTTTTCTCTGCCACAATGAAAATATTTGTTGTAACATAACATCAAATTAAATTTTCACTTCTTTTTTGCGCTCGTTTTTCTTTTGACCAGCGGCAAGGCTGCCGCTGCTCACTTGCTGTGCAAACCTGAACTTATTTGTTTTTATTATCTATTACAATTAATAATGTTGCAGTTTTAGTTGTTGTTGCTGTTTTTTTTTGGTGTTGTGAACATTAATTTTATTTTCATTATTTTCTGCTATCACCATATAAGTATAAGTATGTTATTGTGTTGTTGTTGTTGTTGCGAAAAATTAGCCACGTTATCTGCGGCATCTAAGTTGTTGGCCTGGCGCGCTCAGTCCGAACTCGGCGACTTGAAGTCGTTTGGTGTGACTTTGACGCGCTGGAGTCGACTGACACTGACATTGCTGCCATGCGTGCGGAGCTACGTTGCGTTTGCGGTTGCGCCCCACTTGGTCTGTTCCCTGGCTGAGGCCGTTAATGAGTGCAAAAATATTTAAAAATTTGTGTACAAAAATATTTTTGTTGGGTTTGTTTGCTAGAAAATTGCTTTCGAACTCAACACCCGCCGCCATGCATTTTTTTCTTCAGTCAGTTTTTATCGGCTGTGAAAATCGCTGGAGCGCTACACGTGAGCACACGCGCGACTATGCCGTGGCGAGGGTGAACAATTGAATCAGCAGCTGAGGAGGGCAATGAGAATAAGAAGAAGAATAAGTGGTAGAGTGTAAGAAATTTATTGAAAAAAAAAACAATAAGAAAGAGTAAAAGCAAACGCTTCCGCTGCGTTGCATGTTGTTGAATTTTTAGGGAATTTTTTGAGGGCAAGTGTTTTAATTATTCACGTATTTTGATTAATTATTAAAAAATATGCTGAAATTGTTTATTTGAGTTTAAAGATAAAAATTAAAAAAAGCATTATTCGATGGAATGCAATATTTGTTCTTCTTAAAAATTGTCACATTTTTCATGGGACTTTCCACTATAAGAACTGCAGGAGCAGTATTTCCCCAGTAATTAGTGGATTTTATTCATGGATCTGTCGCGAAAACAACAGCCCAGAATCTTGTACGATAGAAGAGGAGGAGTGAACAATGAATACAAAAAAAAAGTATTGTTTTAAAGTGGCTGGACTCTTCTTTTTAAATAGGCTGAAAGAAATGGTGATGTTTAATGATGTCCAATTGAAGACTCTATTTCGACAGATCATGCGTCAAAGACATATTTTCTCTAAAAGAGTACCAAATTGACACTTGTTGTAATTGAAAAGGTTGATCCATAATTTCGCTGGAGTTTTCATAGTCACAGATGCGACAGTTTTGCATGTTTATGTACCAAAACAAATGAAGATAAGACTTTGCAAAGATTGTGTGTACAAAAAATTAGTATCATAGATATTCAAGAGTAAGAGCTGTGGTCTACAGTGACTCTGGACATTACTCATTTGCCCGACACTTTCGAATTTATTGAATAAATTCACTACAGACGAGAGAAGAGGCGCTTAATGACGACCAAAACTGTTTTTCACCATTTTGACAGGGAATTTTCACTACTTCAATGCTTTGTGCAACTGTGTATCAATTGGAGTTATCTGATCAGATATATCACCCTGAGATTCTTGAGAATTTAGATGGTCTTGACAAAAAGTTGCTCTTGTTTTGGAAAAGTTATTTATACATATCAGGTGTACAACTTTGCTTCCGCCGTTTTTTTCCAAAATTAAAAGCTTTATTGCGAAAAAGTGCTTACAGATGTATTATTCAAAGTATTGTCCGTCGCTAGCGACAACTTTCTCCCATCTTTCCGGCAATTTTCGGATCCCGGCTCGAAAAAGGAGTCCTCTTTTGACGCTATCCATGAAGCAATCCATTTTTCCAATTCTGCGAAGGATTGAAAATATTGATCTGCCAGGCCGTGTGCCATCGAACGGAATAGGTGGAAGTCAGAAGGGGCGACATCTGGGGAATACGGCGGGTGGGGCAAGACTTCCCATTTCAGCGTTTCCAGGTACTTTTTGACCACTTTTGCGACGTGAGGCCGAGCATTGTCGTGTTGGAGGATGACTCACCATTTTCACTCACCACGAAATCACCATTTTTAAAACGTTGAAACCACTCCCGACACGTTCTTTCACTCAGAGCAGCATCACCGTAAGTTTTTGGGAGCATTCGATGCGCTTCAGCTGCATTTTTTTCGAATTGTAACAGAAAAGTAAAACTTCCCGCAAATGGCGAGAATTGGGCACATAAACGGACATTTTCGAGCGTGAGTAATACGAAAACAAGAACAACTGTCACTGAAACGGCGATGACAATTCGTTACGCACTGTCCACACTCACTTTAAAGGCATTACCATCTATGTATTTCAACCAGCCTCAGCCGGTACAGCCACCTATCGGAAAACGGCGGAAGCAAAGTTGTACACCTGATAATTAAAAGGGATGCAAATTTGTGTTAATTTTCTATACCCAAAACTTTCGAGACTGAAAAACTAAATCCTGGAATTTTGGGATGAGACCCGAGAAGTAATAAGTAAGTAAGTAAAAAACAAAATTTCCAAATATTCTTAAATTAAAAAAGACGATACAACTTAAATGCAGTTTGCGTTTCAAGGTTAAAGAGGATGGAATAGGAAGTAAAATTTAAAATAGGATGGAATAGGAAAGAGGAATAGGACGTTGGTAGTGGTGAATGTTTTTAAAGATGTTTTTGTAAGGTACATCTTTTCTTACTTAGATTTCTAATGAACATTTCATGTCATTTGATTCACCAGAAATGAAAATATTAAGTCTGAAGTGACAGTATTTTTTGTGTCATCGAAAAAAAATAGGATTTTTATGAGGTTTAGTTCATTGGAAGAGGAGATAATGTGTCTGAAGTGAAAGTATGTTTTTGGCATCAGCACAAAGACAAAAATTTAACAAAGAATCAATAAATCGAAGCTTTCATTTGATGAAAAAAATCTATGATGATTATTGTTTATCTCGTGGGTGGTATCTGTGAATTCAAAATGGTTCTGAAGACATAAATCTTTATATATCACCACAGACTCCATCAAAACAGTGCGTGAATTTATCAAAAATCAGCCAAAATCTTCACTGAAATTCAAAAGCCTGAAACTATCAAATTTCGCTATCGAATGCCATTTCATCGATCGACACTTATGATTGATTTTTTTCTTTCTAAACAGAATAGAATTTGTATCACCAGGCACTGCTCGTGTTTGCCTAATTTGGCACCGTGAAACTTTTAGAAAATTTTTGGAAAAATGCATTTGCCGATGAAACAAAAACGTTTTATAGACGTAGATAGGAAGGTTGTATGCCTCAATATGGGCCCGTTGTGGATCTACAGTTTAATGCTGAATCGGAACGGCAGTTTTTGGCAATTTTCCTTACACACTTGGAAGTTTTGCCATTGCCTGCCAAGAGCGCAACTTGTGCAATTCTTGTAGTTCTCATCTGCTTCAAGTGGACAAAAGTGATAAAAGTAGACGAGTGTTTCACCAGCCCGAACGAAAAATTGAACCTAGGGCCTCTGGTATGTTAACGTAGATGTCATCCAAAAGTGTTGCACCAAAATCTTTGAAGGACATCTCGGTCAGTAAACTAAAACACTCATTCGACATGTTTTTGAACCGTGTCAAACGCTGCCACATGCATTGAGTAATGTGATTAAATGTAGTTGTATCCTCTAGAAAGAAAGTCCTTTTAACGATTCTACAAAATTACACTACGAACCATTTTACCATGTGAGCAATTTTTGTAGGGTTTATGATTCTCTTTAGAACCGTTGCAACGTTGATGTCAATTATTGGCTCTGATTCTATTGGATTGTCCGACTGAATTGGCCAGTTTTTCAACTATTTCGTTACCAAGAACACCACAGTGTTTCGAGTTTCATAAAAGTGTTAGCTGATTGTTTTTTGCGATACTTTTCAATTTTGCTTTGCTTAATGTTTAGCAATCTTTGAGTAGTTTACAGGCACTTTGGCTGTCACTGGAGGTCCCCAGGCCAGCAAGTCGTAGGCCTCATCATCTATTATTAATTTTAAGAATATTTATAATATTTCTTAATTGTTGTTGTTGTTGTTGCTATCTTATCTAATCCCAAAACGAGTTGGTCTAATCACCTGTTATTATTTTAAACAACATTTATTTTGTTTACTTTTTTGTTGCCACTTTATTTAGACCCCCCCCCCCCGACCACCGACCTTCAGGCCTTATCATCTATTATTAATTTTTTAAATATTTATATTTCTTTGTTGTTGTTGTTGTTGTTGCTATCTTATCTAAACCTCCAAGTGAGTTGGTCTAATCACCTTTTATTAATATTAACAATAAAAATTAACACAATTAACAATTTTTATATGTTTAATTTTTTACCAATTATCAATTAACAATACAATTATAATTTATTTGTTAAAATTTTTGTTCTATTTTAGCAACCTTATTTAGACCCCCCGACCATCAGGCCTCATCATCAACCATTAATTTTTATTTGCTTAATACTTTAGTTGTCGCTATTTTACAATTAGGTTTTTGTGTTTGCAAACCTCATTCCAGCAACCAAAACATTAGCGCATTGTTCAGAAAATTACAATTAATGAAAAATATTTTTCTCTCAAATATTTTTCTTAAAAATAGTCCCGCATTTTTAGGTCCATTGTGATCGTAAACAGTGCGTCAAGTGGTCTTGTAAACAGCAGCAACAAGAAAAAGCAGCAGCAACACTTTGTTAATTCGACGCCACCCAGCGGGAAATTTCCAGTTTTTACGAACAGATTCACACTGCCGCTTCACACTTCGCTCCCCATTTGATACACTTACTTGAATACATATAATTAACTCCCCTTACACTTTGCCTCCTACACTTTATTATTGTAAATTTTTCTCCCCCACTGCCAGTCAGTCGAAATGCATTTCAACAATTCAAATATTTTGTTCTCGTTGCTCTGCCATACAAAAATAAACACAAAATGCTTTAATTATAAAAATGCCGCACCCACTCGCCGTTCCTACGATTCGACACTATACTTCTTCACATCTGCCGCTGCCGGTCCTCGTTGGGCCAACACTCGAACTGTCTAGAAGCCAATGAACTTAGCGCCCTGCATGGCCAACGCCAGCGTCTATTTGTAGCTGCACTGACTGCAAGGGCCACTGCCGCGTATTTAGGTCACATAATTAAATGTAAACACTGCCACTTACAAAGTGCGGCCGCCCCTCTTCCCCACACAGCGTGCGTTTCCCTTCAAATGTTTTTCAAACTTTCACATTTTTCACTTTTCCGTGGGGATCGATAATAGAAACGGACAAGAATTTGGTCTTTCACGAAGCCAGCGACAACAAACGCATATTTGCCCTAACAGCAACAAAAATGCCAACAACCAGCGCTCCAAGAGCTAATCCAAACAATTTCTAAAATGAAACCACACAACGCCTGCACGGCCGCGGCCAATTAATAAAATGCCAGCACTTTGTGCCCCTCGCCACTTTTGCTTTTCTCGCCCATAAAGCGGCTTAACGCCCTTCGCTGTGTTGCAGCTGAAATTTGTTGCGCCGCTGCCTTCCATTACACTTTACAGCAACAACAATAAACAACAATAAACACGAACAACAACAACAACCACAACTCACTTGTCCAAAGTGCGCTACTCACGCACAGCGCGCTGCCAGATCGATGGCACCAATCAAAGCTTCTCGATTCTGCGCCGTTTTTTGCCACAACTGCACTCGGCCGTCGCTGCCATGGCTCAAATTGATATCAATAGACAATCTACTATACATATATGCTTTAGTTGTTGTTGTTGTAACTGCACGCCCGCTGCCACCTTCACTGCGCCAGATTCAATGCATCAACTCGCCGCCCTCGCTAACAGTCGCATTGTTCGAGCAGCTCGGCTCGTATCTGTTGCACACATGCTCAACAGCAATAACAACAATAACAACAACAACAACAAATGTGTTCAATGTGCCCACTACACCCCCTTGGCGTGGCGCCCTTTTTTGCATTCACATGTTATGCGTAATTCAAGTTGCAGCGCGCGTCGCTCGCATTTTCATTCACACTTTTGCTGCCACGAACTGCGCTTCCTGCACACCAGCAACAAATATGTGCGATATGCCGCGAACACATGTGTGCCGTGCCGCAGCATGTCGTGCCACCAACTTGGGGTCACACATTGCTGCCACTCTCCATCGCGCCACAGTCTGCCACATACACTCAAACGCACACACACACACATACAAGCACTCATGTGCTCAGCTGCACACTTTCTATAATTTTATAACGTTGCCTAAATTTAGTAGCTACGATTTTACTTGCGACAGTGTGCAGCGTCCCCTCTAAATTCCATATTTGTAGGCAGATTGGCCTCCCCCTCTCTGGGCTGTCAGCTCCGCGCGTCATTGTTGAAGTCATTTCTTTGTATTTTCTTCCCTCTTGTTTCAAAGTTTCGTGTTGTTTTATTTTGTTTGTATGTGCATCTGTATGTATTTTAAAAGCGGGTAAATTGGGGTGCAATTCGAAAATAGCATAAATTCTATTATTCCATTTGGTATTTTGCTGTTGTTGTAATTGCTAAAAATAATGCGCTTACACACATTATTTCAATTGAGCTGAGTTCCAGCTTCTCATCATCGGCGAGTTACAAACATTTGTATGTTCTGGACTTTTCAATGCAGTGTGCATTTTTATTGCTTAATGTGTTATTGGCATTTTATCAGAATTAGCACAAGTTTTATTCTGAATTGTTGTTACTAAATATTTCGATCACAGACACACTGGTGTCATATCACTACCAGACATCTCATTCCATTTGCAATACTATTCCAATTCGTGGTCTCATTTCATATTCTTTTTCGTATTAGTATTTCTAACACGAATTGTTAGTCCTTTATCCTTTGTCTTTATCTCTACCTCTTCATTTCTATCTGAATACGTATACGTATCTGTATCTTCATCTGTATCTGTATTTTTATCTCTTTCCCTATCAATATCTCTATATCCTTCTCTATCACTATCTCCATCTTCATCTTCATCTCCATCTCCAATCTTCTCCAATCTTTATTTTTATCTTTATCTCTATCTCTATTTCTATCTCCATCTCATTCTTTATCTCTATCTCTATCTCCATCTCCATCTCAATATATATTTTTATTTTTATCTCTATCTCTATCTCTATCTCTATCTCTATCTCTATCTCTATCTCTCTATCTCTATCTCTATCTCTATCTCTATCTCTATCTCTATCTCTATCTCTATCTCTATCTCTATCTCTATCTCTATCTCTATCTCTATCTCTATCTCTATCTCTATCTCTATCTCTATCTCTATCTCTATCTCTATCTCTATCTCTATCTCTATCTCTATCTCTATCTCTATCTCTATCTCTATCTCTATCTCTATCTCTATCTCTATCTCTATCTCTATCTCTATCTCTATCTCTATCTCTATCTCTATCTCTATCTCTATCTCTATCTCTATCTCTATCTCTATCTCTATCTCCATCTCCATCTCCATCTCCATCTCTATACCTATCTCTATCTCCATCTCTATCTCTATCTCTATCTCTATCTCTATCTCTATCTCTATCTCTATCTCTATCTCTATCTCTATCTCTATCTCTATCTCTATCTCTATCTCTATCTCTATCTCTATCTCTATCTCTATCACTATCTTTATCTCTATCCCTGTCTCTATCTCTATTTCTATCTCCATCTCATTCTTTACCTCTATCTCCATCTCTATCTCTATTTTTATTTCTATCTCATTCTCCATCTCCATTTCCATTTCCATTTCCATTTCCATTTCCATTTCCATTTCCATTTCCATCTCCATCTCCATCTCCATCTCCATCTCCATCTCCATCTCCATCTCCATCTCCATCTCTATCTCTATCTCCATCTCCATCTCCATCTCCATCTATATACCTATCTCTATTCCTATCCCTATCTCTGACCCTATCTCTATCTCTGTCTCTATCTGTATCTGTACTTGTATCTATATCTGTGCCTGCATATGTGCCTTTATCTCTATCGGTATTTGCATCTATATCTATCCCTTTAGTTGTATCTGTATCTTTATTTGCATCCGTTTCTATACTGTATCTATGTATATCTGTATTTGTATCGTTTTCATATTCGTAAACCTATGGATATTCTTTTTCGTATTACTCTTCCTTTCACTGATTGTATTGCTATAGCGTCTCCATCTTTATCTATATCTCTCTACCTTCCTATGCTTTCATATTTTTATGCTTTTGTGTTTTATGTCTTTATGTCTCAGTGTTTCTATGTCTCATTGTCCAAATGTGTCTATGTCTCAAGGTCTTTATCTATTTATGCCTTAATATCTCTATTTCTCTATGCCTCCATGCGCCTATTTTTCGAATTCCCTAGTTATGTCTTTATGTCTCAATGCTTCTATTTCTCAATGTCTCTATATCCCTGTATCTCCATGTCCCTATGTCAATATGTGTCAATGTTTGTATCTCTCTATATATCTATGTTTTTTATGTATCTTTATCTTTCTTCGTTATCTCAATGTCTTCTTTTGTCTATATGTCTATATGTCTTAATGTCTCTATCACTCTTTGTCTCAATATCTGTATCTCTCAAAGTCCCCTATGTATCGCCTTATCGTCCCCTTAATGTTTTACACTTCTATCTCTCTATATGTCTTTATGTTCCTATTCTATGTCTTATGTCCTATGTAGGTTCGGTTAGGTAGGGAAGGGTGCGTACGACCCAGAAGCCGCACTCCACTCGAATGTCAAAATGGCCCATTGTGAATCCCATCTTGGAAGGTTCTGCATCTAACCAGTGCCTCTCAGTCCGGGGCCAAGCAATCCGGCCTCTTGATGAAGGAAAGTAGATCCGAAATTTCAACTATTGCCGCGCAATCCCAGTCTGCCAGGAACCTTGACCCCAGGGAACGGAGACGGCGTTCCTGCAGAGCCGGGCAGTGGCACAGGTAGTGTTGGATCATTCCCACTTCTACTTCATGTCCTTTGTATCAATATTTTTTTTATGTCTAGCTTATGTAAGCTTTAATATCTCAGATCTTTATGTTTGAGACATTATGTTTAAGAGACATTCTTTGTCTTTGTGTCTCCATGACTCTATCTTTTAAAATCTGTATCTCTCTATCTCTAATCCATCATTATCCCTCTTTTTAACCCATTTCTATCTTATTCCTATCTCATCTCTGTGTTAATCTATGTCTCTATCTGAGTCCTTATATCTCTATCTCCTTATCTGTATCCCTAATACATCCCTATCTCTTTTCTTAACCAATCTCTATCTCATCCTTATTTCATCTTAATCCCATTCCGATCTCATTCCTATCCCATGTTTTATCCGTCCTTATTCCATCCCTATCTCATCCTAACTTCATACCCATACAATCCTTATTCAAGTCTTAGCTCTTCTAGCCCAACTATTTATTACCCACGCATGTAAATTTTCTTTCTTTTAACTTTTGACCAGACCCACAAAAAAGGTTAACAACACCAAAATTCAACAACAAACATATTTATCAGCATCTGATCAATCTGTACAGCGAAATTCTACGCATTTATTTATTTTCAACTTTCTTTTAAACACGCGGCGACAAAAACAAATGCGGCAAAACACAAAAAAATCAGATTTTTCAGCTTTGTGAATTAAAAAAAAAGTGAATTTCATTTTATTGAAATCATCAGTAGCAGCCATGGCGCGACGTATTATTTTTAGCTACACTTGCAGTTGACGTTCACGCAGGCAGCCACCCCCGCACAATGCGCCCTTTTGAGCGTCGAACGTCAGCGACAGCAGTCGCCGCGTTCCTTCTCCCCCATCACAAGTGTGTTTTTCAGTGCGAGAGCGGCTTTGAAAAAATTTTAGCGCGCTGGCGCATATTTATCAGCGACAATCTGATGTGCACGTCAATGTACCAGCCAACCGAGTTACCCACACACACACACACACACACAATCACGCATACACGTACACGTACATGCAAAATTGTTACAAAAATAAAAAAAATTGCCTGAATGCATAAATCACAAGCACAAATAAGCATCGCACAGCACCACCCGGCGCCGCCGCCCCGTTCCGCCCCCAGCCGGTCGGCACTGTTACTGATTACTCATACGCGCGAGAATTTGTGTTGGCGCACAGTCGCCACTCAACGCACTGCATTGCAGCATGTCGCCTATGCAATGCGCTTCGATTGCTTTTTATTCATATATGAATTTATTTTTATTGGTTATGTTTTTTGTCAATTTTTGCATGCAATGTTTTGCTTTTATTTGGCACACAATTTACCAAAAAAAAGAATAACAAATAGAGAAAAATTGTGTCGTATTTTTAATTTAAAATCAAAATGAGCAAACAATGAAGCAAAATGTCATCATCGGCGTCAGTGACAGCAACAACAGCAACAACAATAACAGCCACGTGCCAAACACACCAAACACGGCCGCCAAGCAAATGAAGCAAATCGACGCTTCGCTATTGGGTGCACGATGCAGGTGGGGGCGACGGCGCTGGCTGCACTTCGCAGCACAGTTGCTGACGACGAGCGATTGGCGATGGCGCTCCGCTGTTGTGGTTATCGCTGTCACATGATCGCCCGTCGTTGATGTGCGCTACAGCTTACACCCGAAGCGATTTGATTGCATGCACTCACAGCTGATAGTTGCAGATATTTTTAAAATTTGTGACAAGGACTTATAGAAATGTGAAGTTTATAACTAGGACAGTAGTTTCAATTGAGCAGAAGTTGGGCACATGATTGTTTCATATGTCCCACTATAAATAAGAGCGTAAATATAGTTGAACTAAATATCTTTTGCCTAAGCACTTTTGGACAACTTGTCACACGATAACTGAATGTGTGCCATTTCGAATTACAACTCAATTATGGACTCAAATTACATCGTGGCAGTTTAAAAACTTTTGGACAACATGTCACATGAAGTTGGATGTGTCCCACTTTGGATTATGGAGTAAATATGAACCAAAATCACTTTTGAATAATACTCTTACAGCTCAAAAAAGTTTGAACAATTTGTGACATGTATGTTTCATGTGTCACATGAAAATCTGTCACATGATAGTTGGATGTGCCCCACATTGGATTATAGAATAAATATGGACCAAAATTACTCTTGAGCAGTTGAACTATAATTACAAGCTTAAATATGGACTAAATGACTTTTGCGTAATATGGTCATAGTCCAAAAACTTTTGGACAACTTGTCACATGGTAATTACATGTGTTCCAATTGGATTGAATATTGAATTGGATCGTGATAGCCTGAAAACTGTTGGACAACTTGTTACATGATAGTTACATGATGGGATACATCCACCATTTTGAATTATGGAGTAAATATGGACAAAAAAGCCTTTTAAACAACACCCTTAGAGATCAATACAGTTTGAACAATTTGTGACATGAGTGTTTCATATGTCCCACTATAAATAAAAGCTTAAATATGGACTTAAAAACTTTTGCGTATTACAATTAAAATAAATATTAAATATATTAAATATTTTTGAAGAACTTGTCACAAGAAAATTAAATGTGTCCCAGTTGAATTTCAACACAACTATGGACTAAAATTACTCTGTGATTGTCTTAAAACTTATGGACAACGTGTCACATGATAGTTGAATGTGTCCCACTAGAATTATGGAATAAATATGGACCAAAATTACTCTTGAACAGTTGCACTTTAAATATAAGTTGTATTGATACGATGAGAGATTCTGTGCCGCACTGTACAGGAATGCCTTTCTCCGCACGAATGTTTTCCAAGCATACTTTTAGGCATGCACTGTGAAGTACAGCAAAACTGTTATAAATTCGCTTGGTATAGTCCGATATGGCAAGGATGGTTCTCGAAATGGGCTGTGCGAGAATAGTCGAGCGTTTTCCAATTAGAAGTGCAAGAAACTTCGGCGCGATAAGAAAATTGGTATAAAAGCAGCAGTGGCAGCGCAAGGAGTCGAGTCTGTGTTGAGCGAGCAAAGTGGTAACAAGTGTAGATACAAGCAAAGTGTAATACTGTAAATAAAGTTAGTTTCTGATTGTTGATTTTTGCTGAGTAACTGAAGTTGTTTTATTTTCAAAACCAATCCAAACGAACCTGTGAAGTAATTTTCGTAACAGTATTATGGACTAAATGGCTTTTGCGTAGTACCGTCATAGTTCAAAAACTTTTGGACAACTTGTCACATGATGATTAAACGTGTCCAAATTGGATTTAAACTCAGTTATTGGACTAAAATTACATCGTGACAGCCTGAAAACTGTTAGACAACTTGTCACATGATAGTTGAAAGTGTCCCATGTTGAATTATGGGGCAACTGTAGACCAAGATGATTTTTAAACAATACCCTTACAGTCCAGAAAAGATTGGACAACCTGTCACATGAGTGTTTCATATGTCCCACTTTGGATTACAGCGTAAATGTGAACTAAAGTAAAGTTTTTAAAGTACCGTCACAACTTACTAAATTTGTAACAACTATCATGTGACAGTTGAATGTGTCCCACTTTGAAATACAAAGTAAATACGAACGATAGATTTAAGTGTTAATATGGAACTGACAAGTTTTTGGACCAATTTTCTCGTGTTAATTGACTCCTTTGAGTTATGGAGTAATTTCTCACACCATTTTCATAACCTCAACTTATTTCATGGCAGTGCTGCCAAAGCGACTAACCGTATTTCCACTTGTGTGGCACTCAGTGTTAGTTGTAACATGCGATAGCGCGAGTTCTCGGCTCATGTGCGCCTGGTACGCGACGCTCCGAGCGTCTAACTGCCAGCAACAAATCGACACACACTCGAAATTATCGATTACCGAATATAGTAAAAAAATTATTCTGCGCCTTTGTGTATATGTGTGTGTGCGGCATTCTGTGCCAGTTTGCGCTTCATTTCGTCGATTTTGTCTCGCTTTGACGGGGTGGCAAACGCGTCAGCCCGCAGCCAGCAACGTCGCATTTCCATTTGTTTAAACAAATTTGCACTTTTAATAGGTGGCGGCGAGCACATGTGTGTCTGTCATTTGGCACTGCTGCGATTTATGACATTTTGTGGCTGTTGCCGATTTGTAGCACCGTTGTTGGCGTTGCTGTTGGCTGTGGCGGCTGCAGTTGCCACATTTTCAATTTGTTGCTCATGTTATGAAAATAATCACTTTTCGCTGCGGCGCTACCTGTGCGCCATATGTGGCGTATACACCACAAAAACAACAAAACCAAAATTATTACAATAATAATAAGTAACAACAACAAATAGCGTTTGTTATTAAAATCCATTTCGATTTGCGAATTTTTCGAAACGCAATTTTTGATGTGAATGCATCACATTGCAGGGCGTTGTTGTTGTTGTGGTTTTATTGTTGCTAGCTAGCAATTGTTGCTGTTGTTGTTGCTGTCAATTGCAATTTGCTTCTTGTTTATTGTTGTTGTTGTTGTTGTTGTTGTTGTAAGCAATGAGAAAAACGTTTCCACCTTTCGAGCGTCTCCAGGCAGCAACAAATGCAATTCACTTATTGTTGTTGCTCTCATTGGCTTCTATATAACTACCTATATATTTAATATTTTTAGTTTTGTTTTCTTGTTATTGTAGTTGTTGCCATTGTAGTTGTTTTTGCATATATCTTATCGCTTTGGCGCGTTTCATTGGGGGCAATTTTGCATGTTCAACGTTTAGTGCGCTACACACATGCACCCACATACATATGTACATCTATATAAGTATGTACCAACGATACTATATAGGTATGTAAATATATAAGCAAAACAAAATACAAACTTTAATCATTTTTGCTCGCCGAATGTGGCTGCAACCGAACTTTGTTCGCTGTCGTTTCGTTCATTTGGCGCATTCATTATTGCATTTGTGTTATTCTTGTGGTTGTTGTTATGGTTATTGCTGTCATTGTACATGTACAATTGTTTCGATTATTATTGTTGCTTGTAGTGCACTTTGTATTAGTTGTATTTGGACATGTGGATGTTTTTGCCATTCGTAATTGTTTCAGTATTGTTCGAACGTTTTTGTTGTTGTGCATTGTTGTAATTAATTTGCCTTTGCCTCTAAGGTGAATGTGATTGCTTAATATTTGAATAGATGTATAGAGCATAGAAGAAAATCGTTGCAGTCGATGTTTATTCGAAATCAAGACGGGAAATGGACTGGAAATGGACTTGGAATTTTGTACTTTTTCCCTTGTCGAATAATTTGTACTGCGACTTAACCCTTTCGCTATTTTGTTGCCATATGGCAATATGCTACTTTGTGAATGTTTGACCGCTATGGTTCTAAGAACAAATATTGTTGTTGTTCTTAGAAGAATTTGAAGTTTTAGCAATAATACGAAATTAATAAAATTAATATTAAAGTTAATAAGAAGACTTTTTAAATTTTATACTTTTTTGTATTAAAAAAAGCGGAAGCATGAAGAAACAAGAAACATGATACTTGCAACATGCTACTTTGGGAACGTCTGACCTCTCTATGGTCCCAAGACTAACATTTTTTGTTGGTCCTTAAACAGTTTTAGGAATAATACAAAATTAAAAAATATAATATTCAAATTTAAAGAAGGCTTTTTTAAATGTTATATCATAACATAGTAAAGAAAGAACTAGCAAAAAACTTAAAGATATTTTTAGTTTAACGTTTTACTCCAATTTAAGTATATTTTTTAAATAATTTTAGCTAAAGTAAATGAAGAAATTTTCGGTTTTTATTTATGAGTAAAAAATTCCACCCGTTTGAATTGTGCATACCACACTGTTTTTTCCAACATGTGTTACAGCACACATTTCAAAGGGATGTGGAAAGGGGGAGAGGGGTTCAAGTGACCCATTTGACCCAAATGAATGTGTGCAGAACAGTTTCAGGACCTATAAATGAAGAACATATAAAAGCAGAAGTCTGAGGTCTCGTTGCTCGAAATATCTATGTGTTCCTTGACCCAAGTGAGTACCAGACAATTATTTCTAGTTTCATAGAGTTGGATCAAATAATCCCCCAAATTCTTCAATAAAACATAAATGGTTTAATTATTTCATGGTTTTAATTTTATTTTCTTCAATTTAATCTCCATTGAAAGCTTCGTCCCATCTTCCAATCTTTTCATAGACTGATTTTGAGATCGCCTTCAGCTTCTTCTGCGAATTTATATTTATGATCCCATGTGTCTCAAAACGCTTTGCGCAAAGTGGTAAATTAAGTCGTGAGAAATGATCGAGCACAGGTTAAAGATATTTTTTCAGAGGTTCGTGATTTTCTGTAGAAGAAGAAAGTTAACAAAAAAGTTAGTCTTGGTTGAAACGAAAATAGAAACTATAAACGTCTGATTTGTGATCGAAGGCCACTGTCATTTAAAGTAATTAACACTAGTGTTTAATATTTTTTTTTAAACAATTTCTAGTGTTTCTATTAACCGCTGTGTGTAAAATATCAAGCACAATAATAAAGATTATGATAATTTTGTTCTATAAAAAATCTTAATAAAGAAATCATGAGAGGTTTGTAATGCAATTCGAAAAAATTACTAAAGCTCTCTTTAAAAATGCATTAATCCAGATGTGTCGAGTTGACTTCATATAGTACATGGGTTCGTTCAAAGTGATTCAAAGTTGGTGACCAATGCGTTTTTGTGTAACAGAACAGGTGTTCTACATGTGGTACGTTCGGAACATGTGGATGAATGCATTTTTAAAGAATGCATTGAAAATTAGTCATTTTATTTAAACCCATGTTGTGTGAGGTGAGGTCTTCCATATGCACAAAGAGGTTCCGACGAAAAAAGTGTTCGAACGGGTGGTTAGGTTAACGGAAAAGAGGAGAGACTGTGTCTCTGCTGTAAGGACCCAGTTGAGGACGCCCTATCATCTCGTGGTGTAACCAACTACACTTAAGTTTTTGTGCCAGCCTGTAATACAGTAATGTGTTAAGAAGAAGAAGAAGAAGAAAATTAAAAAGAAGAATATGAAGTGAGAATGGAAACAACTTCAAGGTTCTGGTTAATAAGCCTTGAACTTAGGTCAGGATTACATGTAGAATTTATTTACATTGATGATCTATAGATATCATTTGACAGTTGTGTTACGATGTTGTTGAAGTGCTTTGTTTTTTGGCAAATAAATTAGAGGGCCATGGTTTCAAAGCGCGATTAAATCAGCTCGAATTAATCTTGTTGACTGTGAGTCGGTTTTGATAGGAGTTTGAAATTTAGTTTGCTATCATTGAACATGGACTCCTGTCCATTATATGTGGTTTTCTATGGTGATTTTAAATATTGAAATACAATATTTTAACGCTTTCGTTATGGGTTCTTACTAAGGAAAGTTAAATTTTAAAATTCTTGACGATTCTGCGTGATTATCTAAACAACATTCTATAGTAATTTATTTTTAAATTATCGTTACCGGACCTTGTTTTTTGAGTGTTGTCATATGACAGCAATCATATCGTTGTGGCTGTATGAATTACTTCGACATAAAAATTGGTATGCATAATAAAAATCGCATATTTCTATATTTACTTTACCTAAGGTTATCTAAGGCAGCCGCCGCAGCTCAGCTGGCTAGTGCGTTGGGCCGCGAGTCAAATGCGACGCTCGAACTCATTTTCAAGACTCCGTTGCTGCTAACACCGAAAAAAGAAAAAAAAAAACAGCGGCGGCTGTCCTCTCAGCATGAAATGGCAAACCTCTGAGAGTAAAATTGCCTATGAAAAAGCTCCCAACTCGCCGTTCGGAATCGGCATAAAACTGTAGGTCCCTTCCAACCTTGAAAAAATTCACATGCACAACATGGATGGTTCCGGGTAGCTAGGCTTTAGTCTCGTAATCGGGCTATCGTGACAGTCAAGAAGAAGAAGAAGAAGAAGGTTATTTAAAAAAATGTATCTGAATTGAAGTTTAAAATCAAATTAAAAGTGCCTCTTATTTTTTCCGCTTTTCACTCTTAATTATGAAAAGATATACAATTTAAAAAACATCTCCTATACACTTAAATATTCAGTTTATTAAGCCTTACGACCCCAAAGTTGCCTGAGAGCAACTTTACCTATTTATCTTCTTAAAGCGATATCAGAGAAAGTTTGTGTTCGAATTGAAGGCTACGCATTGGGCGCGTTTGATCAAAACCCTGTTTCTTTAATAATTGGTAAATGAATCAAAAAGTGCCACGTTTGTATTTTTCCATAAATATTAAATAATTTTTCCGTAACCAAAAAATAGTGATACAAAATTTATTTAACCCTTTTTAAGCTAAAATTGCTCAAAAGTAAACTAGCTCTAGAACTCTAACAAAGGGGCGTGCCGTCTTCAAATGTCGTGTGCGCACTTCTTAGGCAAATGCTTCATGATTTAAGTACCAAAAAGTAATATCGAGACACAGGGTAAAATTCGGGCACGAAAGGGTTAATTTCGTATAATTCCTAAAACTTCAAACTGAAACAAAAAATTATATTCTTGGAACTCTTAAAATGTCAGACCCTTATACCTAAAGTAACACGGTGTCATATGGCAACACAACAGCGAAAGGGTTGAAACTCTTCATTATAATTCCTGTACATCAAAGTACAATTGACTTAGGTATCAAAATACGTACTTCAAAAGACATATCTATATTTTGTTTATACATAAATTGTTTTTTTTATTATTTCAAGGCCACACATTTTCTAACCTCAATCCTCTAAGCCATTCCTCATGACAAAATCCCATTAATAGTGGTGTTGAAAATTCTAAATTTCCACTCACCATCGACACTAATTCGCTGCATTTGCATAGAAACGTTCAATTACATTCAGTTTAAATTTTCATCTAATTGTCAATGTTGTTTTTGTTTGAACTTTTCCAAGCAGGCATGACGCCTTGAAAAGTCAAAGCCACCTCAACGCCCAACACATTGGCTGGTCGACGTTGTCAGCGGCTTCGTCTGCGTCTACGTTTTTACCTTCGTTATGTCTCAGTGATTTTCCAAGTTCGACGCCAGCGATTTTCACTATTTGTCTTAAGTGGTTATTGCGGTTGTAATTGTTTGCTGTACGTCGCTTCAGTTTTGCAATTCATTTATGAAAATTATGTGAAAAAGTGTTAGATGCGCCGAGTGCCATTGTATCGCTTGAATCGCTACGAATCGCACACGTCGCCGCCGCCGCTGTCGCTTCGCCATCACCATTTATGGCCGGTTTCATTCAGCTTGAGCGTCGTCGTGTTGTTGTTGGCGCATATTTTCGAAATTGTTTCATGTGCCGCAGCCATTGGCTTCTTCGCATTTAACGCTATTTTCTCGCATTTGCCAGTTTGTAGCTCTTTCCGCTTTGCTTCCACATTAATTGCGTTTTTTAGCCAAGTCGGTGCGGCAGTTGCTGGGCACTTGGAGGCAGCGGCAGCGGCACCAGAATTGCTTCCATCTCCCCGATCATTGTTTCCAGTCGCTGCGAGAAGATAGAGAGAAAAAAATTGCCGGTTTCTGCACGCGAATTCTTTTTATGCTTTTGTGATTTTTCAAACTCCGTCAAATTGGCCAGCAACAATTGCTGCGGCAAAGTGAGGTTAGGTGTGCATTTATGAGTTTGTTCGGTTGTTGGGCTTGTCGAGCTGTCGAGTTGTTGTTGGCTGTGTTGGGAGGATGTTTCAACATTTGGGTGAATTTTCAATTAGTCTCATTTATTTCCCTGTACGAAGCGGCAGCTGATGCTGATTAAGGTCGCTGCACTTGGCGCTAAACAATGACGACATCAAAGCGTCAGATAAGTGTCAGAGATTTAAATATTAGAAATTAGGAAAATTATGACAAAATAGCTGACAAAGAGGAGAAAGAGATATACAATTATTGCAATTGAAATTAAATGTTTTGGATAACATTTAAATTATTTCTTACACAGGATTACTGCATTTTCCTGGGATGGGAGACTTTAACATCAAAACAAAATGATTATGAAGAGTTAATAATTGCGAAATTACGCATAAACTGATCATTGTGAATACCTTTATTGCAAGTAGATATGTATTAACCATTGGCATAATGAGAATTTCATTGTGCTATTTCATCATTGCTGCGTTGATTTCTTCACATTTTTAACAGTAAAAAAGACGCAAAAAAAATTAAAATTTAAATTCCAGTAGTAACAACAAAACATAACCTTTTCACATTCGAAGCAGTAAATAAATTACATAAAAATACGAGACACAACTTCAGAACAGAAATCAATGAGTCATGCAATATCGAACAAATATTGTGAAATATGTTTGTCAACGAGATAAGAGCCGCGGAGACCTTTTACAATTATCAAAGCAAATATATGCAACTGTAAAATGTTGGTCTCCAAATATGTCAGACCCGGCTGCAAACCTTTCCCGCCCCTCCTTTCAACAGAGTTGCCTACCGCCATGCCAAAAGAATTACTAATACAAACATGCTGTCTTCGTTTTTCTGGGTTTTCCAGTAAGAAAGCAATCGGATCTACTATTGGAGTCTTGAAAGCCGTAGCGATTTAAGGCATGGCTCAAGAATTTCAGGTAGTTGAACCAGTTTTAGTTACAGGTAGATGTAGATTTTCTCATCTTAACAGTGAAATAGCGGCCAAAGTGATCAAGTGAGAGAGGTGGAGAGTTTTAATATATAAAATAGTAGAGATTTCCGGCAGGTATCTTTCTTTTTTTATGAATTATGGCCGAAAGGCACAATTATATATCAGTTAGGACAATTGAAACGCATGTTTTGTTTGATGTTTGAACATGTTTTTGCTGATTTTCTGTGCTTTTCGTCGAAACAGCGATATGATTTCAACAGCGATCCATTTTTCGAAAGCTGAAAAGTTCTATTACAAAAAATTGTGCAAATTTAAGGCACTTGGCTCTTCTGGTTTAGAAACAACGCTCAAAAGAAATGATGATACGAAGTGAATCATGCTGACAGAGACGCTGATATAGACAAACTGTTGTCGGTTTTGTGGGCTTTTCGTCAAGTCAGAGACAAGAGAGAGACATTTTTAAAAAGCTGAAGAGTTCTACTACAAAATGAGTACAAACTTAAGACATCTATTGCTTCTGGTTTAGGAACCACGCTCGAGAGAAACGATGACACGTAATGGATCAGCTTCATAGAAACACTGATGTAGACAAACTGTTGTCGATTTTGTGGGCTTTTCGTCAAGTCAGAGACAAGATGGATACATTTTTGGAAAGCTGAAGAGTTCTACTACAAAATGAGTACAAACTTAAGACATCTATTGCTTCTGGTTTAAGAACCACGCTCGAGAGAAACGATGACACGTAATGGATCAGCTTCATAGAAACACTAATGTAGACAAACTGTTGTCGATTTTGTGGGCACTTCGTCAAGTCAGAGACAAGATAGATACATTTTTGGAAAGCTGGAGAGTTCTACTACAAAATGAGTACAAACTGATGACGTCTATAGCTTCGGGCTCAAGAACCAGATTCGAGAGAAACGATGATACAAAGTCGATCAGGCTGATAGAGACGCTGATGTAGACTAACTGTTGTCGATTTTTGGGATTTTTAGACGAGATACCGTTTGGATAGAGTCATTTTTGAAAAGCTGAAGAGTTCTACTACAAAATTGTTACAAATTTAAGGCATTTAAGGCAAATACGCTCGAGAGAAACGCTGATACTTAACGAAATAGGCTCACAAAGACGCTGATGTAGACAAACTGTTGTTGATTTTGTGGGGTTTTTGTCAAGTCGGAGACTAGGTAGATCCACTTTTGAACAGCTGAAGAGTTTTTCTATAAAATGCAGTAAAAATTTAAGGCATCTATTGCTTCAGATTCAAGAACCACGTTCGAGAGGAACGCTGATACGAAGTCGATCAGACTGCTAGAGACGCCATCATACATAAACTGTTGTCAATTTTGTGAGTTTGTCGTCAAGTGAGAGAACAGATAGATCCATTTTTAGAAAGCTGGAGAGTTCTACTACAAAATTAATACAAACTTAAGGCATCTTCCGCTTCGGGTTTAAGAACCTTGTTCCAGAGAAATGCTGATACGTAGTCGATCAGAATGACAGTATCCCCGATGTAGACAAAGTGTTGTCAATTTTGGGGACTTTTCGTCGAGATACCATACGGATAGATCTATTTTTAAAAGAAGAGTTCTTTTCTCAAAGTCAAAGTATGACATATTTATTAACCAAATCATTCTAAAGCGAGCAGTCAGACAAAAACTTGGCTGGAAAGGATTGATGGATTCTTAGTTCCATACGTCAGATGACGGTCCACATAATGAATAAAAGATTCACTACCCGAAACATCTTAAAGACGATAAGTTGAAATTTAAAATGGTTCAGCGAATTTAGGTCAAATATTTGGCTAGAAAAGATTGAGAGAAGAACTTTTTGAAGAGTTCCTTAACAAAAAAGAGTCACGAATTTCGGCAGCCATCTCTTCTAACTTAGCAGTTATGCTCAATAGAAATGCATGTAACCAAGTTTGTTTGGTGAAAACTTTACCTAGAGATTTTAACTAATATAATTTTAGTCTACAAATATTCGAGCCTTGAATTCAGCACCTCTGCTGACCTATGGTCGCAAGCACCAACCACTCTGAGCCACAGTGGCCGCCTGAAAAATTCCTATTTATAAAACTCTGCTTTGCTCATAGCACACAGCGCGGCGAATGCTTAATATTGTTTACGTCAAAGAATATTAACATTCCGGCGCGTAATTGGCCTGTCACGTGCGTAAGCAAAAAACTCAAAGCAAACTTAAAAAAAATTAAATGAAATATTGTTTTAAAAAAAGGTTCTCTAAATGAAAAGAAAACCAAATCGAATAGTAGGAAAACGTCGGACGGCACACGCACAGGAATAAAATATGAATTCCATTCGCGAAGACCGTAAAAGCGCATACAATTTCACAGCCACTGACAGCCGCCGACTGTCGACTGACGAGACGTTGACGTTGCGCGTCATTCCTGCACAATGCGCGCCTAGCACGACAGCAGCATCGACAGTATGTGCAACGCTTCTGGGCGGTGTGCGCGGACTGTGTGGGCGCGAGGGGCCGAGGGTAGTTGACGGCCAGTCAAGCAGCAGCGCACATTGATTCGTCACAAGAGCTGTCAGCTGCAATTGGCATCATCGTCAACGGCATTGGCAGCGGCAGCAACGGCGGTGTGCATGCGAAAAGTGAACGATTATTGCGAAATACCAACAAACACTTGCAGCAATAATTGGCATATTTTTGTTGCTAAAGGGCCATGTGCGGCTTAAGAAAGATAACCAACTTTTATGGGAAAAACAACTATTTTTTTTAAATATGAAATATGAATGAAGATGAAAAATGAAATCAGAGCACGTAGAATGAGTTAGAATATAAAAATATGAAAAAACAATAAATATGAAAATCTAAAGAAATCTTTACTAACTGAACAGTTCCAGTTGTCAATTCCAGTTTGCCTTGATTCCATATACCTGAGTGGAAACAAATGTAATTTTTTATTTTAAAACTTTTGTTTGAACGCAAAGACAATTTTTACAATGAAGAAAACAATTTTTTTTAATAAAGGGTTTAAAAAATACACTTAAAGTATTTGGAATGAGTTAAAAATGAAAATAAGAAAATATAACAACGTAAGAAATTAACTAAAAACAACAACAAAACTCCAATTCATTATTATTTCAATAATAAAATAAAAATCGAATACAGTCAAAAAATTAAAAATTAAAGACTGAAAATTATGATTATTTAAATTATAATAAATATATTTTATTATATTTTATTTTATTTATTTTATTTTATTTTATTTTATTTTATGTTATTTTATTTTATTTTATTTTATTTTATTTTATTTTATTTTATTTTATTTTATTTTATTTTATTTTATTTTATTTTATTTTATTTTATTTTATTTTATTTCATTTTATTTTATTTTATTTTATTTTATTTTATTTTATTTTATTTTATTTTATTTTATTTTATTTTATTTTATTTTATTTGATTCGATTTGGTTTGATTTGATTTGATTTGATTTGATTTGCTTTTATTTTATTTTATTTTATTTTATTTTATTTTATTTTATTTTATTTTATTTTATTTTATTTTATTTTATTTTATTTTATTTTATTTTATTTTATTTTATTTTATTTTATTTTATTTTATATTATTTGATTTAATTTGATTTGATTTGATTTGATTTGATTTGATTTGATTTGCTTTTATTTTATTTTATTTTATTTTATTTTATTTTATTTTATTTTATTTTATTTTATTTTGTTTTATTTTATTTTATTTTATTTTAGTTTATTTTATTTTAGTTTATTTTAATTTTATTTTCATTTTAAATATTTGAACAAATTTTACATAAATTATTTTAATTTCTCTTAATTCACTGTAATAAAAGAACAATAAGATGAAGTAAAACATGCACAAAAATTACAACAATGAAACAACAACAATAACAAAAAGCAAAATTTATTAAATTTCATTGTGCGACGCACACAACTTACGTAAACACGCGACGCATTTCGTTTCGTTCTACTGGAAAACTACAGAAGCCACAGTAGCAGCAGCAACAACAACATGACTGTGAAAACGAAAACAATACAAATACAAAAACAACAAAAACGCATGAGCACAAAGCAAATTGAAATCATCAGCGACATAAAGCAACGCACTTATTGCTGCTGCGATGTTGCTGATGACGTTGTTGTGCTGCTGACGTGGATTGCTGTGGAAACAGAGTGTTGGCGGCGGGATGGTGCGGGGGGAACGGCAGCTTATGCGTACATTTGACTGGCATTTGTTATTGTTGCTGTCATTTGCGTTTGTTGCTGCTGTGTTGGTTTAGGCGTACAAAAAAGTTGACAAACACAACAACAACAACAACAACAGTAGCGACGGCAAAAGAAGTAGGCAGCAACAACAACGACAATAACTTGTACAGCATATGACAAAAAATCGCGTAACAAATCAAAGCAATGAATCGTTGCGGCGTTTTGGAAAATTTGGAACAAGGTTGCAATACATCGAATAGCAACAACAAATAAAAAACATAAACAACAACAACAACTAAAACGAATTCAACAAAAAAGCCAGTGGCCGCAACAGCAGCGGCATTCGCGTTGATGCTGTTGTCGAAGTTGACATCGGAGGCAAATTTGTCTTTGTTGTTAGTGTTGTTTTTGTTGTTGACAGCATAAGTGCTGTGGACGCCAAGTCAGCGCATAATGAAAATGTAAATAAATACGCTTCTTATTTTTCAAATATCACTTCTAATTTACGTTTCTGTGTCACACACACACACACATACACAGATATACTGTTTGTTATTTTTGCCGCCGCCTCGGGCCTCGGCCGCTGTTATTCATCTGTGCCGCTGTCAAAGCGTATTTGATCTAATGTCGCTTGCCGAGTAATGGCAATTATGGCGTTTAAGGTAAACGTTGTCGCTGCCGTTGAATGCTTTAGTCTTAATTCAATTGGCAATTTGTTTGTTTGGCGGCTACGAGCAGCGCACGGACACAGGCGTTGCTTACATATTACTCATACGCTCCGTGTGGTCTCGGCAATCGCGTGAATGCAAAACAGCCAAACGACAAGTGACATTTTTTTCAAAATCATTACTATAGTTTAGTCAGCGAATAATGATTTCTGATGTAACCGAAGGGCATTGCGTCAGTTGCCTTAGAAATTCACACAAAAAAAGTTATGCACGCTCGATTGCCCAGTCAACGCTTGGGGCGCGCGCTGAGCGTCTTCTCAGTTGGGCTGATCTGCTCAATTTGTTTGCAATTCAAGTGCGCAGT